>OX328104.1:25823067-27223337 GCA_946811185.2 Hippopus hippopus | reverse complement strand
GGGGCGCTTATTCACACTATAGTAGATGAATATGATACAGGATAAATCCTTTTCTTGTACTATTTGGTAACTGAATATGTCATGTAGAGTTACCCTTCAACTTATTATGTCAACATGTATTTTCAGACAGTCATCATTTCTAGCAGCAACTACTCTTTTTTCAACAAATCTTATCTTGAGACATATATTGAATTGTAAACTTCACTCTTCATTATTTCTCTTTTTAAAATTGAACCATAAAAGTTTTCTATATTTATAGTCCAGTATCTCTTTTGCCGAATCTATCAATATTTTAAAGTTATTTCATGTTTCTAATAGAATTTCAGTTATCAAATGGCATCCAGTGCACTTCCTGCTGTTTATGTTACCTGTACAAAGCACAATCCTCTTCACAGGCCACTGGCTGCTGTATCTTATTTTGAAAGGAGAAAATACTGGTTAACATTACTTTCTGTTTTACCCAAAATGTGATGTAAGGTTTTCTTTACAAAAGACAGGATTGTTTGGTAAGGGGGTTAATGCTGATTGATTACAGAATTTTGTAAGAATAAACTTACTAGAGAACAGCCATTATCATTATGATTCATGTGATTTAACCCTTTACCAGACGACAAAATTCTAGCCTTGTCCAAATTGAAAGTATTTGCAGATGACAATTTCAATAAGACTCAAATGGTGCAATTTTTCTTTGATTGGGTAGAAAACATTGTGGGAAAAGGAGAAAATGCTGGTTACCAGCATTTTCTCCTTTTCCCACAATGTTTTCAAAAGGTTTCTTTCCAAGGGTCATTAAAAGTCGGCATTGTGTGGTACAGGGTTAAGTGAATCAGTTTATGTGAAATAATTAAAGCAAACATTATGAGTCATACAGCTTGTGATTATTCATGTCAAATAATTTAAACCAGGGTAATGTTTTAGTTATTACCTTGGCCTTAATTGTTTTGTTTGTTGTCTCTTCCAATTACTCTTCCTAAGACCCAGAAACACTTTCAAGGTCTCTCAGGCTTCCTTGCCATATGGCAGTGTAGCTGCCAATCATCTGAAATGAAAATTTGGCTTTATTTGAAATTGTAGAGTTACATGTGTCGATATTGAAATGGATTGCCAAATGTATTAGTTTTAATCAAGTTAGAAAAAAACTCCTAAATCAGTGGGCCATAGTTGTTCAAAGTCGGACTGCATTGCTTTGGTCATAAGTCAACCTCAGTCGTAAGTTGAGGTGGTGTATTGGAGGAATTTTGAAAGTCAATGGTAAGTCGACCTATACTTTAAGTTTTGGCCTGAGTCCTGCCTAACTATAAAAAGAATTTGAGGAAAACATACATTACTGTTATAGAAAGTACATAAGATAGTGTGATCTTCAATTTTCAGAGTCCAAAATTTGCTGAGACTTTCTGGAGAGAAGCAACCTTGGTGTTGCACTTTATATTAGAGTTTTAAGTGAAGACCATAAATATAATTTGGGTATGTTTAGCTTTTTAAACCTTTGCAACACTATTGCGAGTTTTGATGACTTTGAAAAATAAGGCATTTGAAAACATGGTTGGTAAAACAGAAAATGCTAGTAACCAGCATTTCCTCTTTTCCCACAATCTTTTCTACCCCATCAAAGGCAAATTTCAGTTTTTCAGTCAAAGATGATTTCCCAGTTGCAAAATGCTTTCAATTTGGGCCAGTCTAAAGTTTTTAGCTCCACTGGCCGAAGGCCAGAGAGCTATTGTCATGGCGTTGTGTCCGTCGTGCGTCCGTCTGTCCATCCGTCCGTTCGTCCGTGCGTGCGTCCGTAAACTTTTTCTTTAAAAAACTTCTCCTCAGAAACTATTGACTGGATTTTTACCAAATTTCACAGGAATGTTCCTTTGGTGGTCCTCTTTCAAATTCCTTCAAATAATTGTTCCATGAAGAATTCTGGTTGCCATGGCAACCAAAGTAAAAAAACTTTTAAAAATCTTCTCCTCCCAAACCGCTATTTGGATAGCATTATTATTTTGCAGGAATGTTCCTTAGATACAGGTTTACAGAATTCCTTAAAAAAAAAAAGATCTGTCAAAAAACATGGCTTTTATGGGAGACTCATTTTACTTTTATGGTATAAAGTAAAATCTTTGAAAAATTTCTTCTCTAAAACTATTCATTGGATTTCATTGTTGTTTTGCAGGTAAGTTCCTATGGTGGTTGTCTACCAAATTGTTTCTTCAGTGAGCTAGCGAGCTATTGTCATGGCGTTGTGTCCGTCCGTGCGTCCGTTCATTTGTCCGTTCGTCCGTGCGTGCGTCCGTAAACTTTTTCTTTAAAAAACTTCTCCTCAGAAACTGTTAACTGGATTTTTACCAAATTTCACAGGAATGTTCCTTTGGTGGTCCTCTTTCAAATTCCTTCAAATAATTGTGTTCCATGAAGAATTCTGGTTGCCATGGCAACCAAAGTAAAAAACCTTTAAAAATCTTCTCCTCCCAAACCGCTATTTGGATAGCATTATTATTTTGCAGGAATGTTCCTTAGATACAGGTTTACAGAATTCCTTAAAAAAAAAAAGATCTGTCAAAAAACATGGCTTTTATGGGAGACTCATTTTCCTTTTATGGTATAAAGTAAAATCTTTGAAAAATTTCTTCTCTAAAACTATTCATTGGATTTCATTGTTGTTTTGCAGGTAAGTTCCTATGGTGGTTGTCTACCAAATTGTTTCTTTAGTGAGCTAAAATGCAGGATTGAATGATAATTGTTAAAAACTTCCTTTCGCCATTATAGAAATATCAGGCCTGTGGAGCGATACAGGCGCTCAAGCGCCTCTAGTTTAATTTTGTAAGGATCTAAAGGTTTGATGTATCAGGATTTTCACTTAACTTTTTACTGAACCAGAAAATTCTAGACTGGTCCAAACTCAAAGCATTTGCAGACAACAAATGAAATGATACTAAAATGACGGGATTTGTTTTTGAAAGGGTAAAGAACACTGTAGGAAAAGAAGGTAGTGCTGGCAGGGCCATAGCTAGCTCAAAATAAAGTATATACAATGAATACCCAAGGTATTATCTTAGGTGCAAAGTGCAAAGTAGGAGGATGAGGATTTCATAGGAGAGCCTCCCCCCAGAAAATTTTTGAATTGTATAGAAACTGTTTGATGGCCTCTTGTGATGATTTTTCTGTGAAAGTGTCTTTCTTTTTTAATTTTTTGCAAAAAGTACACAACTGTGTTTTGCATACAGGCAGCTATAATGCCCCTAGCTTGTTACCAGCATTTTCTCCTTTTCTTAGAATGTTTTCAAACACCTTTTACATCAGGGTTGTCAAAATTCTGAATTGTGTGGTAAATTGTTATTCATCACAAATTGTCATAATAAATTTCTAAAGGTGAAATCAGACGTTTTTTTTTTCCTTGAAAATCTGTTATACAGGTCAAATTTGTTGAAAATCACTTTCTTCACATTTGTCTTTAGAACTTAATGATAAAAGCAGAAATAGCCTGTAAAGCATGTTAAGTTTAACCCTTTACCACACAATGACGCCTTTTAACACCCCTGAAGAAGAGGCCTTTTGAAAACATTGTGGGAAAGGAGAAAATGCTGGTAACTAGCATTTTCTCCTTTTCCCATAAAGTTTTCTACCCTATCAAAGGAAAGTTGCGTCATTTGAGCCACTATGAAATTGTCTTCTGCAAATGCTTTCAATTTGGATAGATCTTAAATTTTGCGGTGTGGTAAAGGGTTAAACATATTTATTTTACATCGATTGAGATACAAGTTCTTACAACTTATACTAATCTCTCTTGATGCTGCTTCCTGGGAACTACACCAGTACTTGCGCTGAATGTGTGGGCCAGTGAAAAATCCCAAAGCTGTCACCCGCTCCTGGGTATCAAACTCGGGACCTCTTGGTTACGAGCATGTTAGCTGTAAAGATTCAGCCAGACACAGTGTGTGATAATTTGTTGGGCAAGATGGCTAAACATAGGCTAAAAATATTCATTCCATTCATTATTTAGCACTCTGAGGTGTTATAAATCATGTCAGCAAAGTTCCTGCTGTTAGCTTCCTGCATTTAATGATTAACCCTTTACCACACAATCCTGAGCTTTGATGACCCTAAGAAAGAAAGCCTTTGAAAACATTGTTGGAGAAGGAGAAAATGCTGTTAACCAGCATTTTCTCCTTTTCCAGCAATGTTTTTACCCTTTCAGAGATAAACCTCCACATTTGATTTGTTGTCTGCAAATACTTTTAATTTGGACTCGTCAAAAAAATTGTTGTGTGGTTAAGGTTTGAACGTTACAGCCAAATATCTAAAATAGGCATTATTCAGTTTGGAAAAAAATCTTGCTCACTGTAATTTCATTAGGCTGTTTTAGTCAGATCAGAATTTGTGGTACAAAGGGAGTGGGACAGTTTACATGTAGATTCTTAAAATTGGACTGCACTCAGATCTTGGTCTATAATGGGTGCTTTAAGAACTGACTGTAAAAATGTAAATTAACTCTTTGTAAGCACACAGTTCAGAGTATTAACCCTAAGGCTGCTGAGCGCGACTCAAGGACCTTTTCCCAACAGTGTAGATCAAGATCAGACTGCACAGAATGTGCAGTCTGATCTTGGATCTACACTGTCCGATAAGGAGATATTTCTCTCCCAAATATAACTTTGATAGAGAAACATTTTGGTGTCTTACTATCAACTTGAGGGTATCATTTAAGCTATTCAGGAGGATAAGAGTTAACAATCCTTGTGGAGAAGGACTTCCAAAAATATTGTGGGACACGGAGAAATTGCTTGTAACCAGCATTTTCTCATTCTCCCACAATGTTTTCTATTCTGTCAAAGACAAATCCCTTAATATGAGCCACATTCAATTCGTTGCTATGATAATTTGGACTAGTCTAAAATTTTGTGGTTTGCTAAAGAGTCAACGCTTCACCAGAATACAAAATTTTAGACTCATCTATATTTAAGGGTCTTGCATGCAATTGGAATGTGGCTTAAAAGATAGGATATGTCTTTGAAAACATGGTTGGAGAAGGAGAATATGCTGCTTATCAGCATTTTCTTCTTTCCTCACTGTTTTCAAAATTTTTCTTCAGGGTCGTCAAAACTGAGGATTGAGTGGTGAAGGGTTAAAATGTCAATGAAGTAATATGGTACTTGGACTCTTCCAATTTTAAAGGTCACTTGCAACTAGATTCAAAATGCAAAAAATAAGGATGAACAAGATTCCAACATAGGAAAACCCACTGGTTTGCAAAATACATGCTGGCTAACTAGGCCTAACAAAAAAATATGTGTTCAGGGTTTTGGTCCGAGATGCTGTAGGTAGGGTGGGTAGGGATTTTTTTCCTGAAACTTTTTACATGGACCATGTACTGATATCACACCCAACAGATTTGTTTTCTTCAATCGTAGCTTAAAAAGTCTAGGGTCGGAAGCATTTTCTAGGTAGGTTCTGGAAACCTTAAACACATATTTTTTTAATAGGATCTATGAGAGGTCTTGTTCTTTACAATAAGCAAGTACGGTATTGTATTAAATTTAAAAAAAATTAATTAGATGTTACTTGCAGATAAATAAACTATGCCAAAAGGTAGAGCATAATCATTTCTACCTTCATCAGACTTATTTGCATCTGTCACAATGTTTCACAAGGTATTTTCAGAATGATCAATGCTGTATAAATGCCTCAAATTGAGAGTAATAACATAGGCAAAGGTCAACTTGTCTGTAAGGCATTATAAACTCTTCATTTGGCTGCACCCTGGAACAATCTTCAGAGGATGACAGGGAAAGAAGTATAGATTAACCCAATACCAAACAAGACTGTGTTTTAAGGATTACGACCACTAACTCATCGGTAAACATCAACGTTTTTGTAAAGGTTATTTGGCCAATCTCTGCAGCTTCCGTCTTTTAATATGATAGTTAGGGGCCATAGACTCACTAACTCATCGGTAAATATTGTGTAACATCAATGTTTTTGGAAAGGCTGTTTGGCCAATCTTGGCAGCTTCCGTCCTTTAATATGAGAGTTAGAGGCTGTAGACCTTAACTCTTCCTAAAGGACAACTTTGTAGACTTTGTCCATATTGGATATATAGGATCTGACACAAGTTGGCTTTGAGATAAAATTTTATTAGATGAGGCCTAACAAAAAAATATCTGTGTTTAGGGTTTCGGTCCAAGATGCTGTAGGTAGGGTAGGTAGGGATTTCTTTTTTTTTTTTTACATGGACCATGTACTGAAATCACACCTGAAAATTTTTTTTTTTTCAACTGTAGGGTAAAAAGTTTAGGATTGGCAGCATTTTCTAGGTAGGGTCAGGAAACCCTAAACACAGATATTTTTTCTTCAGGCCTGAGTCAAGGGAAAGTGTTATTAAGTGAGCCTTTGGCAAGCTTAATAACATATTTTTCTTGACAAGTTTAATAAAATTTTTATTTCATATGCCAACGAATGTTAGATTCTTTTTCTCACATAACCATATTTCTCAAATTATAAATAAGAAGATGCAAAACCATCTAGTCTATAGATGCTCACACGGTAATATCCATAAAACCCATTCACTTCTATGAAGTACGTACAAAATGACGTCAAAAATGATATCACACAACTGTGATAATGTGGCTCAAATTTTGAATTATGTCTGTAAAGGGATGGAAAACAATGTAAAAAAAGAGAGATTAATCAGTATACCAGCATTTTCTCACAATGCTTTCAAAAGTATCATTCCCTTAAAAGTGTTAAAACATGAGGCTGTCTAGTAAAGGGCTAATATCACTGAGAGAAAAAGGTTTTTGAAAACATCATGGGAAAAGGAGAAAATGCTGGCCACCAGCATTTTCTCCTTTTCCCAAAATGTTTTCTTACCCTTTCAGAGACCCGTCACTTTATCTTAGCCATATTTGGTTGTGTGCAATAATGCTCTCATCATAGAGATATCTGAAATTTTATTATCTGGTAAAGAGTTAAATGATAAATGACCTAAAAATGAGGAGAGTCTCAAGACCAAAACCAAAAGAATTGTTCATTATATTGTCATCTTTTTGCCATCTATCACAATATTGTTTAACAACGTATATGACAAATGTTCGTGCGCATCCTGCTGCTCATGTATTTTTGTCATGGATATTGAATCAAAAGTGCCCTTATATATTTTTTGCACATAATGGAATTACTATTGGTGCACTGAAACAAGTAGCACTTTCTTCGGGTAGTATTGGTGAAGAGAAAAAAATCGATCTTTGAACTGTCACCATGATTTTTTGTGCAAAAATATGTGAATTTTCATTAAAATGATGTATATTTGTATATTTTTCCTGTAATTTTCTTGTTTAACTGACTATTAAAGAAAAGCGTGTTAAATCCAATATAAGCTGAATTGTGGAACTGTATATACCTTTTTCAAAGGCAAATTCCTCAGAAACGAGCACAGTGACCGACATCTTTTTTTACTGTATTCTCCTAGAGACATGATAAGCTTTGTGTGTGCAAAGTTTTAAAAAAATCTGTCCGTTGGAAAAATTTGTAATATACGTCGTTAAGTCAATTTTTAAAGCAAGTTTTTATTGAATTTCGCATAGTGATTTAACTCCTTATCACGCAATCGCGACCTTTGAAGACCCCGAGGAAGAAGGCTTTGAAAACCTTGTGGGAAAAGGAGGAAGTGCTGGTTACCAGTATTTTCTACTTTTCCCACAATATTTTTTACTCTAGCAGGGACAAATTTTGTCACGCCATGTTTATTTTGTCGTCTGCAAATGCTTTCAGTTTGGACCAGTGTAAATTTTCTTGCTTGGAAAAGAGTTAAAATTCTAAAAATCAATGCCCTTCCGTTGTGTGCACTCAAGAGCTCTCAAGAGTATAGTATGAGCAGCCTATTAGCACTTTGATTCTGACTTGAATCCTTTACTTATACTTTACAACGTTTCAACCCTTTACCAAACAATCCCTAGTTTTTATGACTCTGGGACAGAAGGCTTTTGAAAACATTGTGGGAAAAGGAGAAAATGCTGGTAACCAGCATTTTCTCCTTTTCCCACAATGTTTTCTACCCTATCAAAGACAGAAATCCTCATTTGAGCTACATTTAAATTGTTGACTTCAAATGCATTCAGTTTGGTCCGGTCCAAAATTTTGTCGTTTGGTAAAGGGTTTAAAAGTCTATAGAAGGACTCTTTTATGTCTGAGACAGCTTAGATCAAAGATCAGATTGCGCCTCACTTTGTAGTCTGATCTTGATCTAGACTGTCTGCAATGGATTTTTTGTTCACTCTCTAGCAATAATCATATTAACATCATTTTTGAGAAAAACTGTCTTTTAAGTGCTAACATTAGCTGTTGAACACTTTTGAAAACAAATCTTTTCTGTAATTTTCCTTGTCACTGAAAAGACATCAAAATTTGCACTAAGTTTCATTAAGGACATAATATGCTGTTTGATCTTAATCTGTCCGTATTGTCTAGAGATTAATTAATTATAACATACAGGTTTTAATGTGACAGAATTTCTATTTTCAGACTCACCGAGTAAACAGAGCATGCACTGCAAGTGCCTGTATGGGATTAATTTCACCGCGGGATTTTGTAGATGTCATCGTTACCAAGGAAACAGATGAATGTATATCCACAAATGGTAACCATCCTTTTTCTATTTCAGGAACTACTGTATTAATATGAGATTTCCTTATACATTTTACACTCTGAGAATTTTTATAATACTGATGTTTTTCATTCTGTTTCCTTGAGGACAGTAAAATTCAGTTTGAACCTTTTACCAAATAATTCTAGCTCTGTCTTGTAATCCTTAGAGCGCTGAATTTATGAAACGGACCTTTTCTGTGAAGAAAAACTTCAGAAATACTATCATTTTATTGTTGTTTTAGCCAGAAGATGTAAAGAAGTAGTGGACAGTGTAGATCAAAGATCAGACTGCACGTTCTGTGCAGTCTGATTGATTTACGCTGTTGGCAAAAAAACTGAAGTCGGTTCCAGCGCTTTCAGGGTTTACCAACACAGAGAAAAAAGGCTTTTTGTAACCAGCATTTTCTCCTTTTTCCACAATATCTTTTAAAGCATTTTCAAAGACAAAACTTATTCATCCTCAGAGCGGCATTTGAATAACCCTTTACCACAAGGCAGAGTTGTGGATTTGTCCATTGTGAAGTAATTAACAGTCAACATCTCAGATTTTTTCAAACAGTAGTATTCGTCCTGAAATATGCAGAAACATTGTGGGAAAAGAAGAAAAAGCTGGTAACAAGAATTAATGAAATGGACTGTTATCCAAATAAGACAAACACAAAAAATAGCAATTTCAAGATTATTTTTGGCCAGAATATGATACAACATAGCAGACAGTGTAGATCCTAGATCATACTGCACGTTCTGTGCAGCCTGAACTTGATCAACACAGTCTTCTGCTTAAAGTATCATAACCCTTTACCACAAAATCCAGACTTTTAATAACCCTTGGAGGGAAGGTTATCGAAAATATTGTAGAAAGAGGAGAAAATGTTAGTTACCAGCGTTTTTTTTTTTTTCTTTTCCCCACAATGTTTTCTACCCAATCAAGGACAGAAACTATGGTTTTAACAACATTTATCATCTGCAAATGCTTTTAATTTAGTCCGGTTCAAAATTACATGTATGTAGTTTGGTAGAGAGTTAAACTAGATTCAGTGCTTTTTAGGGTTGAATTCAAAAACAGTCAATTTCTGAAAAGCCCCTATGGGCATACATGTACGCATGCATAGCATAGTTTCTTGCTATACTTTTCAGCTGTAAGTGTGTGCCACAATGAGTGTCCTGAAGACAAAAAGTTTGTGAGAGGTTGGAACTATCCATGTGGGTTGTTATGTATGAAAATACCAAAGTAAGTACATGATGCATTAACTCCATCTTCGCAAGCCAAGGATGCTAAGGTAGCACCCTTGGCCGCTCGCCTCTTTAAAAATCGAAGCTGCCACTGCGCCATTTCATTGGATGCGATGAGAACCCATCGCGTCCAATCAAACCATCCGTAACAAGAAATCTTTCGCAAAACAGAAAACAATAACGGCGGCGCCCGTCAAAAACAAAAGTTGTCGTGTTCGTGACAAAAAATTTGCCAAAAAAGAGTAGACGATCGATATTTAATGAGTTTTTTTATAGTTTACGATCAATTATGTGAAATATTAGGACGGGTTCCACAGCCAAATGATTGTGAATCATCGTATGTCTGTTCGTCTTGTTTTGATGCATAGCCTAACAAATTTTATTACAAGCATTTTGATTGGTCAGAAATAACATCAGCAAAGGTTACGCAACTCGTGATATTCGATAGGTGGTGCAGTGGGAGTTTCGATTTTTAAAGAGGCGAGCGGCCAAGGGTACGTAACGAACAAAGTGGAGTTAGTATCCTTGGCTTGCGAAGATGCATTAATTCTTATACTGCTGAGTAACCAAAATCAAGCTTTCAAGGCAATAGTAAAACCCCAAATGTTACTATTTCAAAGATATATTACAGTGAAAAATATCTCCGAATGGGACTGTGTAGATCCAAGATCAGACTGTACATTCTGTGCAGTGTGATCTTGATCTACACTGTCAGCAAAAGGTCAGTGAGTTGCGTCTAGCAACCAAAGAGTTAAAGTATAAGAATTACATAATGTACATAGTTTTTATAGCACTTTACAAAAGAAAAGTGGTACACTTGTCCAAATTGAGAGCACTTGCAGACAAAAAATTAAGTCTTTACCCAACGACAGTATTTTAGAATTGACCAAATTCAAAGCATTTGCAGACGACAAATCAAATGTAGCTTAAATGATGGTTTCTGTCTTTGATGTGGTAGAAAACATTGTGGGAAAAGGAGAAAATGCTGGTTACCAGCATTTTCTCCTATTCCCACAATGTTTTCCAGAGCCTTGTGGCACAGGGTTGTTACAACAAGGGATTGTTTTATAAAGGGTTAAATATGGTTCAAGTGATGGGACTTTTCTTTGATAGAGTTGAATACATTGTGTGAAAAGGCAAATAATGTTTGTTATCAGCAATGGTCTGCTACTAGATCTAGATAAAAACTTTCTCTGTAGATGGGGTAGGTACCACAAGTTTGTGTTTCAAAATCAAAGATGAATTTGGACTTGACTCACAACTTGGAAAGAATAATATTTCTAAGATATGTATGATACTGTTGAAATGCAATGAATTTCATTCGATAAGGATCTTCTACCTTCTCCAGCCAAACTCAGGCTTATCAGATTTGGAAAAGGCAATGTTGATTCAAGATAAGTAGGAATATCAGTGCATGATGCCAGAATTTACTGATCTCCATGTCCAGTTTTCTTGCAAATTTCTTGCTTTTGAAAGAATTACACCTTATTTTACTTTTTACCTAATTGCACAATTTTAGCCTCATCCAAACTGAGAACAACAAATCAAATGTGGCTAAGATGATGGGATTTGTTCTTGAAAATGCAGAAAAAATTGCGGAAAAAGGAAAAAAAGTTTTTTACAAGCCTCAATCCCATCTCAGGATCATTAGAACTCAGGATTCTTTTTGTAAAGCATTTTCATTGATCCATTTTCTTTGAATTTGCCCCTAAAATTTTCTGAATGTCCCCCAAATTCAAATATTGCCTTCTTTCATTCACTTGAAGGAGGTCAAAGGACTTTGCATGAGAGGGCCTGGGGAAAACCCTGGTAAAGGGTTGATCTCTGGCATATTCTTGCAGACAGTACAGATCAAGATCAGCCTCCAAAGTAAATCTTGGGTTTTTAGCTCACCTGAGCACAACGTGCTCAAGGGGAGCTTTTAGAATCACCCTGTGTCCATGGTGCGTCGTGCGTCATCAGCAGTTCTTTAAACATCATCTTCTCCTAATCCACTGGACCAATATCAACCAAATTTGGCAGAAATGTTCCTTGGGAGGTCCTTTTTAAAAACTGTTCACAGAATTTGATTCCATGCAGAACTCTGGTTGCCATGGCAACCAATTGGAATTTTCAAAGAAAATCTTTAAAAATCTTCTCTGAACTATTGGGCCAATTCTAACCAAATTTGGCGGAAACGTTCCTTTGGTGACCCTTTTTAAAAATTAGTGGTGAAATTATGATTCATGAAAAGACACGGTTTTAGTGGGTGGAGCTTATTTTCACTATGCAGACTAGAAGAAATTCTTTAAAAATCTTCTTCTCTGAAACTACTGGGCGAATTTAAACCAAATTTGGCAGAAATGTTCCTTGGGTGATCCTTTTCAAAAACTGTTCGTGAAATTTTGATTCGCAAAAAAACATAGCTGTAATGGGTGGAGCTTATTTTCACTATGCGGACTTGAAGAAATTCTTTGAAAATCTTTTCTGAAAACACTGAGCTAATTTCAATCAAACTTGGGTGGATTGATCCCTGGGTTGCCCTCTTAAATTCTTGGGTCACAAACTCCTACGGTTTGGGAAGTATTCTGTTGAAACTTTGTAGATACATTGATCATGTGTTGAAGCTTTCCAAGACAAAAGTGTCAACTCCCTCTAAATGACAAACTATCTCCCCTTGAAGTTAAATATTTCCTTTGTCAACTTCTTTTTCCACTTGAAATTCAGGTGAGTGATTAAGGGCCATTCTGGCCCTCTTGTTCTACTTTTTTTGCACTTTGTTTACAAAAAGTCTTGTTCTACACTGTCGTAAAAAACATGGGACTTTTCATTAAAGATTTTAATAGAAATTGATATTTCAGGATGAGAACTTATTGGATACCATGTGTTGAAATCTTAAGGGCTTCAACTTTAACCCTTTATTACACAGTTCCACGCTTTCATGACTCTGAGAATAAGGCTGTTTAAAACATTGTGGAAAAAGGAGAAAATGCTGGTAACCAGCATTTTCTCCTTTTCCCACAATGTTTTCAACCCATCGAGAGATGAATCCCACCATTTGAGTCATATCATATTTGTTGTCTGCAGATGGTTTCAGTTTGGACAAGTCTAATTTATTTTTTACTTTTGACAAAAGGGTAATGATTATGCAGCAAATGGAGAAAGTATTGTATTTCAGACTTAATTACTACAGAGGACTGTAAAAATCTCCTGCCTGTCTTCTAGTTCATATTTTATTCCTGGTGTCTTTGTCTTGTTAAAAATTGGTATCTGAAGTTGACTGGTTTCCCTCTTTCAACTCTTTTTATTACTGAATAAATAAGTTGCATTTTCTCAAAGGCTACAAATACAGTTCAACTTCAAGATGAAAGACAGTTTGGTCATAATCTAGAATAAAGCAGGGGACAGTGCAGATCAGAGATCAGACTGCACATTCTGCACGGTCTGATTTTGATCTACACTGTCCACAAAAGCTTCTGATGTCCTATATTGTATGGAAAGAGTTAACTCTTTACCAAACAACAAAATTCTAGACTGGTCCAAATTGAAAGCACTTGCAGACGACAAAATAAAAGTGACTGAAAATTTGAAATTTGTTTTATGAAGGGTAGAAAACATTGTGGGAAAAGGAGAAAATGCTGGTTACCAGCATTTTCTCCTTTTCCCACAATGTTTTCAAAAGGCGTCTTTCTCAGGGTTGTTAAAAGTCGGGATTGTGTGGTAAAGGGTTAACTCATTACCAAACAACAAAATTCTGGACTCAACTGATTAGAAAGCATTTGCAGACGAGAAATTAAATGTGGCTCTAATGATGAAATTTGACTCTGAGAGAATAGAAAACATTGGTGACCAGCATTTTCTCATTTTCCTCAATGTTTTCAGAAGGCTTCTTCCTCAAGGTCTTTAAATCTTGGGATTGTGTGGTAAGGAGGTAACCTTTTAAGAAAGGACAAAATTTTGTACTCTACCAAATTGTAAGCATTTGCAGACGACAAATTGGATGAAGCTCAAATGATGAGTTCCGATTTTTTTTGGGGGAAGAAAACATAGTGGAAAAAGGAGAAAATGCTGATTAATAGCATTTTCTCCTTTTATCACAATGTTTTCCAAAGCCTTCTTCCTCTAGGTTGTTAAAACTTGGGATTGTGTGGTAAAGTGTTATTTTGTTTCTTCATACTGACAAATTTTAAAGTTTTATAGTAGACCCAGTTTTGAAAAAAAAAAAATTGGCAATTGGAGAAATGGCTTTGCAGATCTAATGAGAAATTTGTTTTCTTGCAACAATGCAGTATGCATCCAATGTAAGGCTATTTTTGTTTACATTGTCAGATCTGTTTTAAATGGTTGATTCTATGGTGATCTGCAGCAGGTTTGTTTGATAAGACATTGAGTTAACCCATTAAGCTGCTAAGCCCAACTTGCTGACGTTTTGCGGACAGTGTAGATCAAGATCAGACTGCACAGAACGTGCAGTCTGATCTTGGATCTACACTGTCCGCAAAGGAGATATTATTCCCCAAAACATATTTTTGAAATAACAATATTAGGATTTTTACTATCAAACTGAAAATTTCAGTTTAGTTTTTAGCGGGATAAGGGTTAATACAGCTGAAATAGCTTTTCATTTGGGTATAAGTATGTATGGCTTTCCTGATAAAACTTTTTTATAAATGGCTTCCCACATTGACTTGTATCATTAGCAATGGAGCACAATAATAGTGTAGTTCATCCATAACCCATTAACAGATGACAAAATTTTAGCCTTGTCCAAATTGAAAGCATTTGCAGACGACAATATCAATGTGGCTCAAATGGTGCAATTTTTTCTTTGATAGGGTAGAAAGCATTGTGGTAAAAGGAGAAAATGCTGGTTACCAACATTTTTTCCTTTTCCCACAATGCTTTCAGCAGGCTTCGTTCCCAGGGTCGTAAAAAGTTGGCATTTTGTGGTAAAGGGTTAAAGTATCTGTCACTAAGGCCATGGTAGGGCAGTCGGTGGCATACAGGACTTCAGGTTCAAATTACCAGCATGGCTAATTGATTGATGATAGTCGTTGTGATAGCATTCATTCCTCTTTGATCACTGATCATTGTTTAGAAGCTGGTGATGTGGGAAAGCAGGCAGTGCCATGGGAAGAGTATAGTGCAAAGTACCGGAATTAGAAACCCTAAGAAAGCATGGATAGGTGCACTTGCCACTGCGATATAACTGAAATAGGGTTGAAAATGGCATTACATACCATATAATCAATACAATCATTAAAATATGTCATAGCTTACTGCATAGATGTCACATGGATAAAACATTTTATATAGAAAGTTATTGGGTGAAGAAAGTTGTACCGGAGCCTCTAAAGTTCATTCTATGGAGTGTATATAGCACAATGACCAAATATGGTCAAGAAAATTAACAGCCAATTAACAAACATCTTAAAGTTCCATAAACATACAGCATGCTTGATACTGCAAGTGTACTTTAACAGGACACTCCATGATGTACTGATGAAGGTCTTTTCAGGCCCAAAGGGTCCTCACCCATGACATATAAAGTATATTTGAACCATGCTCTTTGAAAAGGGGGCTTAATGCCTCTGCAAAAAATATCGATTCGTGTCAGCCTGCGCAGTTCACTCAGGCTTACCTGGGCAGAAACCTTTTGCTATTTGTCAATTTTCTGCAGCTCAAAGGACCAATGCACCTTATAATTCAGTAGGTTGTTACACAAAGTAGATTTTTATGGATCCATAATACTAAGATGACTTGCTTGGTATCATGCATGGCAGAGATACATTAAGCCACTTTTTACCAGACCATGGCTCATATAGTGACAATAATATTTTCAACTCTTTCGAAGATAAAATCCCATTATTTGAGCTACACATAATTGAGCCGTGCTCTGGCAAAAGGGGGCTTAATGCATGTCCGCGATGCATGATACTAAAGCAAGTGATCACATACTTACATAGCAACATTTTTTAACAACCGACTTAATAATGAGGTAGACTGGTCCTTGGCCATACAGAAAATTGACCAATAGTGAAAAGTTTCGGCTCAGGTCAGCCTGCGCAAACTGCGCAGGCTGACCTGGGTCAATACTTTTCGCAGATGCATGAATCCCCCTTTTCACAGAACATGGCTCAATTAATTTTGCCATTTGCAGTTGCTTTTGGAAAAGTTCAAAGTTTTGTCATCTGATATAAAGAGTCATGCATGAATATGCACATTATATGCAGGTTCATGACAGTGCATGAGGTAGAAATGAAACTGTAGTTGTAAGAAAAGATCTTATATATGAGCTATGCTCTGTGAAAAGGGAGCTTAATGCATTAGCAAAAAGTAATGACACATACAAGCCTGACATAGGTTAAAACTTTTAGCTATATGTTAATTTTCTGCATGTCCAAGGACCATACTACCCTTATCATTCAGTTGGTTGTTGGACCAAATAGATTTTTTGGATCCATAATTATGTTATGACTTGAACAGTATAATACACATAAAGCCCCCTTGTGCCAGAGTGTGGCTCAATATACTTGGTTATATGAAAGAAGCCCAGGCTAAACAATGTGACTGTTTGCAGTTTTATGTAGCAGGCAAATGACATGAGGCACACTCTTGCAAAAAGGGGTTTAATGTGTCTCTCTGATGCATTATATGGCCTGCAACACACGAAAAGGGACATTCGAACATTTGTATTAAGTGTCGTCTTAATACAAATGTTCGAATGCTTTCAGTTTTTATGTAATTTTCTGTTTTGGGCAAGTCTGCTGTAGCACAAAATCTAATGTAGGCGTAAAGTGCTATCTCGGATTAGCCTGCGCATACTGCGCAGGCTGATCCGTGACAACACTTTAGGCAAATGTCCGAATGTCCTTTTTCGCATGTTGCAAGCCATATGAAATCAGTCAAAGCAAGTCATCACATATTTCTTGATCCATAAGATCAATTTTGTCTAACAACAAGCGGAATCCCAAGGTAGAATGATCCTTTGACATGCACAAAATTGACCACAAGCAAAAGATTTGGACACAAGGTCAGGATATGCAGGCAGGCCTGTGTTGATAAATTTTGCCGATTATTAAACCCCCTTTTCACAGAGCTTGGCTCATATATTTGTGGTTTAACTCTTTACCACACAATCCTGACTTTTAACGACCCTGAGAAAGAAGCCTTTTGAAAACAATGTAGGAAAAGGAGAAAATGCTGATAACCAGCATTTTCTCCTTTTTCCCACAATGTTTTCTACCCTTCCAAAAACAAATTTCAATTTTTGAGCCACATTTATTTTGTTGTCTGCAAATGCTTTCAATTTGGACAAGTCTACTATTATGTTGTTTGGTAAAGGGTTAAGAAAGCAAAGGATAGTCTTCACTGGGTAACAATGCACCAATTATAATGTGGATATACTCTTGACAAGCTTTAATAGCAACATTTGACTCATTGATGTACTATTCCAGCTTTAAATGCTTGAATTGGCAATATATGGGTCTTTTGTACTTACAAAAAGTTGTCATAATCTTATTCGAACTCTTAACTCATTACCAAATGACAAAATTTTAGACTTGTTCAAATTGAAAGGATTTGCAGAAGACAATTTAAATGTGGCTCAAATTATGGAATTTGTCTTTGATAGGGTAGAAAACATTGTGGGAAAAGGAGAAAATGCTGGTTACCAGCATTTTCTCCTTTTCCCACAATGTTTTCAAATGGGTTTATCCTCAGGGTAGTTAAAAGTCAGGATTGTGTGGTGAAGGGTTAACCACACAACAATACTTTAGATTGTCCAAGTTTAAAGCATTTGTAGAGGACAAATTAAATGTCTCACAAATGAAGGAATTTGACTTTGAAAGGGAAGAAAATAGTTTGGGAAAAGGAGCAAATGCTTTTAACCAGCATTTTCTCCTTTTCCAACAATGTTTTCGAAAGCCTCCCAGGTTGTAAAAGCATGCTTTTGTCTGCTTGAGGGTTGAATAGTCAAACTTGCTGATATGTTCAGCCAAATGATCAGCCTATCAACAGGAAAGTGTTTTTGGTGGAAACAATGAAGAAAACATTATTCAAAAAAAGTGAAATTACTAATCATGAGCATTTATTGCATTTGCTATAATGTTTTCCAGCACTTTGTTTTCTGTGAGCCAACCCAGTAATTTAAATGTAATATGCCTATTAAGCTAGAAAAAAGTTGAGTTCTGTGTACTGTTCAACTAAAGGGATTGATGAAAGTCATTGTTGACTCATTCCTCTCTCATTGCTGAATATTCTTGTGAATGTTGCTGAATGTTTCTTTTTACCTGTCACTATACATGCTGCATGTTTGGTAATGCAATGCATAACAGGAGCACTGCACATGGATGCCAAAACCTGGCCGCAGTTGCTTTTTCAATGAAAATACTAGGTTCAAAAAAGGGACATAACTAAGCCAAAATATGTTGAGGGTTACCTGCCCTTCTAGCATAGGTTCCCTTTATGATATTTAACAACTAGCCTGACTTGAACTCTTTACATCTTGGCAAAATTTTAGAACTGTTGATATTGAAAGCATTTGCAGCCAACAGTTTAACTCTGACTCAAATGATTGAGCTTATCTGTGATGGGATAGAAAACACTGTTGGAAAAGGAGAAAATGCTGGTTGCCAGCATTTTCTTCTTTTTCCACAATGTTTTCAAAAGGCTTTTTCCTCAAGGTTGATAAATCTTGGGATTGTATGGTAAAGGGTTAACCCTTTACCAAACAATCCCTGGTTTTTACGACCCAGAGATAGACGCCTTTTGAAAACATTGTGGGAAAAGGAGAAATGCTGGTAACCAGCATATTCTCCTTTTCCCACAATGTATTCTACCCTTCCCAAAACAAATTTCAATTTTTGAGTCACTTTAATTTTGTCATCTGCTAATGCTTTCAATTTGGAACAGTCTAAAATTTTGTCGTCTGGTAAAGAGTTAAAGTTAAATGTCTTCTGCAGTAATCTGAGGCTAATCGGAAAATGTCGGAAAATGTCAATCTTTGGATGACGATGCAAATGCAGAAGATGCAAACAAAGACAGGGCTATGAAAGTACTTTGAAGTTTTCTTCAAAAACAGCTGAAATAAAAATGTGACTGTATTACGTTTTAAAGAATGTGTCATTGTGGTGTCATGTTTTTTGATGTTTGTAAATCATTTTGAGTATTTCTTATTCATCCAAAGAACTATTTATTGCCAAACCACATAAAGGGAAACGGATTATGTCATTTTGCACTCAGCAGCCTGGTCATGTAGAAAAATGATACATACAGAAGAATTGCAATCATTCAAACTTCCCATATTTTAAATACTGGTACGTGAGTTTCAGGTGACAGCTTAACCCTTTACCGCACAATGTTGACTTTTACCAACCTTAGGAAAAAAGCCTCTTGAAAACATTGTGGGAAAAGGAGAAAATGCTGACAACCAGCATTTTCTCCCTTTCCCACAATGTTTTCTACACTATGAAAGAAAAATTGCATTAATTGAGGCACATTAAAATTGTTGTCTGCAAATGCTTTCAAGTTGGGTAAGGCAAATATTTTGTCATCTGGTAAAGGGTTAACTCGCTACTAAACAACAAAT
The DNA here is from genome assembly GCA_946811185.2 of Hippopus hippopus. Taxonomy (NCBI): domain Eukaryota; kingdom Metazoa; phylum Mollusca; class Bivalvia; order Cardiida; family Cardiidae; genus Hippopus; species Hippopus hippopus. The sequence continues at coordinate 27,203,911 of OX328104.1, read as the reverse complement.
TGTAGACCTGACAAGAATGGATGACTACAAATTAAAATGGGACTTAGTCAATTTTTTTCTTTGAAAGGGTAGAAAACATTGATAAAAGGAGAAAATTCTTGTTAACAGAAGTATTTCCTTTTATAATAATTTTCTTTAAAAGCCTTCATATTCTGGGTAATTAAGGTCTTCGGCCCCTAACTCTCATATCAAAAGACAAGCTGCCGAGATTGGCCGAATAGCCTTCACGAAAACATCGATGTTACATAATATTTACTGATGAGCAAATGAGTCTATGGCTACTAACTCTCATATTAGAAGACGGAAGCTGCAGAGATTGGCTGAATAGCCTTTATGAAAACGTCGATGTTTATGGATGATAAAGAGTCAACCACCATTGGACAACTTTTTTCCACTTGAAGCACTCTGCTGGTGAAAACATAAGTAAAAGATTTGCCATTTTGCACTTACATTTGCAGTTTAGTCACTTAACCCTTTACCAAACAATCCTGGGTTTTCATGACCTTGGGAAAGAAGGCTTTAGAAAACAATATGGGAAAGGGAGAAAATGCTGGTAACCAGCATTTTCTCCTTTTCCCACAATGTTTCCTACCCTATCAGAGACCTTAAGCTCATTTGTACCATTTTTGAATTTGTTTTCTGCAGATGTCGTTAAAACTTGGGATTGTATGGTAAAGGATTATCTCAACAAATATATGTTATCTTGACGGGTAAATAATTACAGTTTCAAGGTTTCTTTTATTCTGGAATGTCTTTACAAAGAAGACAATGAAGATCTAGATTAAGGATCAGACTGTGCTTTTTGTCCAGTCTGATCTTGATCTACACTGGCTAGAAAAGCAGCTTTAGTTTCAAAATGCACTTTAATATTACAACATAAAGTAATATTTATTTCCACTTTCTCTACAAGGATGTTTTCTGTCTGCTGGGCATTTTTGTTTCAGGATGTGGTTTGTAACATTACGTAAGAGCTGGGGTAAAACCCAGGCATATCATGTCAAAACCAGATAACCATTCAGGCTTGAGGCTGCATGCAGTCTGCAAAACATATTAAAATTCTTTGTGCAGTTTCTTGCACATTTTATGTATCAGCAACATGTACATATCTTGATATGAAAATGATCCACTCAACTCGGTGTTTGGTTACTGAGAATCTATGATGCTTAAATTTCATAGATCAAATCCTTTTCTCTCTCTCGATGAAATTTTAATGACTTGTGAAAGTTCATTATAAGATAAGAGTATAGAGCACTTAAATACCACCACCCTCTTGATAATACAGGAAAAAAAAAAGATGAACTTCACTCAGCCTTTGCCCAGTATGCCAAAACCTGGTTGGTTTTGAGCATGACCTGTAACATAGATGTGCATGTATCTCAGGCTTGAAACCAAGGAGTAGCTGACAAGATTTCCACCTATTTCAAATTTTTAGCTAGGATTCAAAGTAGCCATTGCAACAGGATTTGCCCTTCTCTCTTAGATATACATTGTTTCTAATCTCTTTATGTGGGAAAGCTGCTAGTGGCTTGGAGGGAATATTGTGTGAAGTACTGGTAAAAGAAACCTTGTGGATAGGTGCACTGGCAGCTGTAGTTCAACTGAAATTTTGTTGAAAACGGAATCAAACAACCAACCAACCAACCAGCTTAAACCAACCAGGTGGTTTCATGGTAATCTGTATGGATTTTGATCTATAAATTTCCAGTCCTTAGATCACCCAGCCCTTTACAATCATGTGACCATGTTGTTGTGCTCTAAACCATGTCAGCAACATTGGTTAAAAAAAAGAGGGTTTATTGGGGATGGCATAGATCAAGATCAGACTGCACAGTCAGATCTAGGATCTATATCATCTATCTGTCACATCAAGCCTATTTAATAAAAATCTGAGTTTCAGTGAGTTGTATATTTGGCCATCAGATTTATTTTTCATTCTGTTGCAAAAGAAAGTTTGCAAAATGTATTGTTTGTTCCAGAAACAGATGATATCTTGTATTGAAATTTTTAGAAAAGTGGCCATTTATCTTGTATTTTGAATTCCAAAATTATTGCCATATGTAGGGCTATTTCGTTGCTGGTCAAAGGCAATGGGGGTTGCAGGTCACTTTATAATCAAATAACATAAGTCTAAAAGAGTGTTTTGAGAATTTAGGTAACATTTTGAAGGTTGACTTCATTCAATATTGTGTGTGCTCACCTCCTCTATCTATGTCCAAGCATTGATATGTGGGCACACAGATCTGACTTAATCGTACTCCTGTCATGCAGCCTAGCATCCTACCGATGCAACTGATGTCCGCCCGAGCAAGCATGATTAATGTTTGGAGTGACTAACTTTCATTTAATTTTGGCTTCATAGCAAAACACTTATTTTTTATCAGATGTGTATTTCCTTTCACAGAAGGGAAAATGTAAGTGACATTGTACCTCTTTCCTGCTGTTACATTTTCCATGTGCAGCATGAGCAGATTGTGCAAATCTACATACTCACTAAATTCATGAAATTTATCTATTTCAAATTGGAGATTTCTTGTGTGAATGAGACTCAAGATTTTTCTTGCAGACAGTGTTGTTAATTTGAGATTGATGCGCCTTTTTGAAGCAAAGATATTCAAAGAAAAGAAGTGTACACTTTCTCTTGCAGCAGAATTTATTTGGGGCTGCTAGAGTTTAAATTCCTAGCATATGCAATAATTTTTGAAAAAAAAATCAGAGCTCCAGATAAGGCGGAGTAATGGTATTCTAAATCCATTACTTCTCTTGCAAACCCTATGTTGTGGGTACTCATTAGAATCGTCTCATCGAGACGATTCTAATGAGTACCCATAACATAGGGTTTGGTGGAGAATGGTTAATATTTTTAATTTTAAAATCAAAATCACTCTCTTTATCTGGAGCTCTGATAAATAACTGTCTGGAATTAGCTTAGGAATTTTAATTTCAACTGTTATTTTGAACTAGAATCAACATTAAATCGTTGATTCAGTCATGTGTGCCAGTCTTGTGGTTTTGGAACAAGGGGATATACAATTCTTTATTTCATGTTTTCGGGTAGGTTATCGAGAAATATCGGTGAAATATTTTTCGATATTTCATGGTTACGACCAGTGAAAATACTGATTTTTATATTCTAACTCTTCAATTGAAGGCGAAAACAGTTGTGCACGCGCACTAGTTACCTAGGTAAAATGCGCTTGCCTCACAACCAGATCGGAAATATGACGTTATTTAACTTACATTTCTCGCGCTTGACGTAATTTTGTAATGCGTTGCTATGTGGAGGGGGTACGCCACGGGGAATAACCGAAAAGAACTGTACTGGATTTTGATTAAGTTCCCCCCCAGAAAGGGTTAAAAGCATGAAATAAATAGAATATTTGTTTTTTTACGGTGAAAGATTGAAATTTATTTCATCTTGTGAACATCATCGTTAATATTTTCACGAGTGGCTGCGCCACTCGTGAAAATATTACCGATGATGTTCTCTCGATGAAATAAATTACGATCTTTCACCGTAAAACACAAATATCCTCTATATCCTTGATCAAACATCCCTGTGTTTTCACCCTTATTCTGCTGAATAAGGAAAATGAAACCTTCAAGCCGATTGTAAAAACCCAAATTCTGCTATTTCAAAGGTATTTTTTAGGGAAAGATATCTCCTTATCGGACCATGTAGATCCAAGATCAGACTGCACAGAATGTGCAGTCTGATCTTGATCTACACTGTCCGCAAAAGGTCCCTTGAGTTACGCTTGACCTTAGGGAAGAAAGCTGTTGAACACATTGTTGAAATTGGAGAAAATGCTTGTTACTAGCATGTCCCTTTTCACTCTATGTTTTCTGCTATTTCTAATACAAATCCCATTATTTATGCCACTTTTGTTATCTGCAAAATGCTTTCAAGTTGGACATTAGTTTTGTTGTTTGGTAAAGAGTTCAATAGCATGATCTCATACTGCAGCACTAAATTTGTTCTTTACCAAGCCACAAAATTTTAAGTTTTGTCCAAATTGAAAGCATTTCCTGACAATAAATAAATGAGGTTCATGTCATGAGATTTATCTTTGGAAGGTTGGAAAACATTATCAGAAAAGGAGAAAATGTTTGTTACCAGCACAATGCTTTCCACTCATGGAAAGACAAATCCTATCAATTTAGCCACCTTCAGTTTGTTGTTTGCAAATGCTGTGAATCTGGATGAATTAGAAATTTTGCCATTTGGTAAAGAGTAGCCTGGGTTCCAGTCCGTTCATTTTTAGCTCCACTGGCCGAAGGCCAGCGAGCTATTGTCATGGCGTTGTGTCCGTCGTGCATCCGCCCGTTCGTTCGTCCATTCGTCCGTGCGTGCATCCGTAAACTTTTTCTTTAAAAAACTTCTCCTCAGAAACTATTGACTGGATTTTTACCAAATTTCACAGGAATGTTCGTTTGGTGGTCCTCTTTCAAATTCCTTCAAATAATTGTGTTCCATGAAGAATTCTGGTTGCCATGGCAACCAAAGTAAAAAACCTTTAAAAATCTTCTCCTCCCAAACCGCTATTTGGATAGCATTATTATTTTGCAGGAATGTTCCTTAGATACAGGTTTACAGAATTCCTTAAAAAAAAAAAGATCTGTCAAAAAACATGGCTTTTATGGGAGACTCATTTTCCTTTTATGGTATAAAGTAAAATCTTTGAAAAATTTCTTCTCTAAAACTATTCATTGGATTTCATTGTTGTTTTGCAGGTAAGTTCCTATGGTGGTTGTCTACCAAATTGTTTCTTCAGTGAGCTAAAATGCAGGGTTGAATGATAATTGTTAAAAACTTCCTTTCGCCATTATAGAAATATCAGGCCTGTGGAGCGATACAGGCGCTCAAGCGCCTCTAGTTTTTCCCGTTCTATCATTTGAACGTTACTTTGAAATGCTGGCCTGGGGACATTCGAAAACCCACTGCAGCGACATCTAGTTTACCCTATCTCTCAGTGGGGTAAAGTAGATGTCCCTGCAATTGTTTTCAAATGTAAATGAATAAATATAGATACAGAAATTCCAATAGCCTCGGTTTGGTCACTTCCTGTTTTTGGGCTGACTTTGAAAATCACTTGTCCCCGTAATGTACTTCAATATACTTGAATAAAAAAATGTGCCAATTCATTGTTATCAACATTGTGATGTCACGCGATAAACAAATCTATAATTAGATTATCAGCACAATTCATAATCAAGGGGAAACCCTCGAATGTCCCCAGGAGGTAATAATAACAGATAGCTTCCAAAGATTGACAGCAGATTAGGACAATGTGATACGAAGTAATTAATAAATTATTACTGCCTGGACCCAGGCTAGGTAAAGAGTTTTAATAAGGACTTTGTAGTAATAGATCAGTGAAAAATGCACAGATGTAAGGTTTTGAGTACAACAGGAAGTTGGCTTAGTAAATAGCTCTCCATCTGAAGAAGTCTAATAATTGCTATAATAGGGAATAATGAGGATTAGACCATAGTTCGTTTCATCTGAAACTAATTCAGTGCAGGCGACTTTGAAAAAATTCTTGTAAAAATGAAAAATTATCGTGAAAGGAAAAGAGTCATAAAACTGGATATCTGTTTTGATTGAAAATTTATCCAGACTAATGTAATGCTTTTAAATACCAAAATTTTAATAACAAAATGTTAGGTTAATCTATATGGAAAGCATTAGGCAAACAATATAATGTTGATCATATGAGATTTACTTCTAATATGGTTGAAAGCATTGTGAGAAAAGGAGAAAATGCAGGTTAAAAGCATTTTGTCCTCTTCCCGTAAGGTTTTTAAAAGGATTAATCTCCTGGGGAATAAAAAGCATTGTATCATTTGATAAAGAAATAAAAAGGTACAATCAGACAGTGTTGCAAGAACAGGGCCCGTATTCACCAACCATTGTAAAGAATGTTCTTTGTCTAATTCTCCAGATTTTTCCAAATTTGAAAGTAAAACAACTTCTGATTGGCTAAACCAAATAGTTAAGCCAATCAGAAGTTGTTTTACTTTCAAATTTGGAAAAACTGTAGAGAATTCAGACAAAGAACATTCTGAAAAATGATAGGTGAATACCCATCCAGGATGTTTTGTTTTTCAAAGATAATGACCAGCTGAAAAAAAGTAAAGAAATGTCAAGATTTGACTTTTTTATCTCAAATATTTTTTCTCTATTAAGAACACTTGTGCAAGAATGGGCTATTATTTCATATCAAAAATAGTTATGCTTTTATTTTGAGCGCTTGTTCAGATGGGAAGGAGTAACTACTTCACATCAAAAGTGCTTAACTCTTTACCAATTGACAAAACTCTAGACTTGTCCAAATTGAAAAACATTGTGGGAAAAGGAGAAAATGCTGATTATCAACATTTTCTCCTTTACCCACTATGTTTTCCAACGCTTTCTTTCTTAGAGTTGTTAAAACTCAGAATGGTTTGGGAAAGGCTAGGTTAAGAAAGGAATGATTGTAATAACTGGTATTCTCATTGTGCAAAGATTTGCCTCCCTTTATGAATTAATTTATACTATGCAAATAAGTTCAACAAGTACAACATTAGAGTATTGGGAGACACTATAAAGTTCTTGATGTACAGTTGAAGGATGATCAGTCAGCCACAGTAGCTGACAGAATAGAATACAGGATTTGTATATGCCTACAAGTACCTAGACAATTGAGAGTGTGTGTTAATTTTAAGCAGAAAGGCAAACAAATGAAGCACTTCTTTTGCAATGTGAAATACCAAGGTCTGTTGACTTCGTTCACTGCATTTATGGGTGAAAGCAGTCATCAAGAGTGTTGTGCAAAGTGCATGCACTTAAAATAAAAACTACAGGAAAGCAAGGGTAGGTACACTGTCCCCCACAATATAACTGAATTAAATGGCATTAAACACAAACAAAGAGAAAGTGTTTATACACTTGAATAAACAAAAGGACTGTATAGATCTAAGATCAGACTGCACATCATATGCAGTCTGGTCTTGATCTGTACTGCCTGCAAAAGCGCCTGTGTTCAGCTATGGTACTAAAGGGGAAAAGACAAAAAATATGGAGTAAATAGGTTGATTATGGATGATTAGTCATGTCTTCCTGGGGATTTGTACTTTCACAGATGTGTACTGATCCCTGATTAAAATGAAACAGTTATTCCTTAAATCCTTAGAGCGCCAAAAGGCAAAAAAGATAACTAACCTTTGAAGTCTGTAAAAACTGCTCAGTACCTTTTCAATCTGTAAGAATGACCCAGTGATTGGAATTTCTTGGCTCCTTCTGGCCACACCATCTTAGCAGAGTGGACCACGAAGGTTCAAGATCAGACTTTGTGATCTTGATCTACACAAGCTAGAAAAGCGATGATCATCATAAATAAGCACTCAAAGTTAATCTTTATATTATTGCCTAACGAACTCAATGACCATTGCCAATTTCTTTCTTGGGATTGATGATAGTCATTGCAACAGGATTCATTCCTCTTTCATTTGCTGATCATTATCTAAACAATGGATATGTGGAAAAGCAGCCAGTGGCTTGGGAAGAATATTGTGCAAAGTACTGTTAACAGAAACTCCAGGAAAGCTTGAATAGGATCACTGAGCACCAGGATACAACTGAAATAATGTTGCAGATGGTGTTAAAAACCATAATAATATTATAAACAGACAGAGTATTGGATGGTTATATGACAGAAAAGAAAATGGATTAGGTCACAGTGACTGACAGTGCTTAACTCTTTACCACAGGTGATGAAATCCAGGCTTCATCACCTGTGAACAGTTCTGATATTCTGCGTTTGTCACATTTTTTGTACTTTTTAAGAAGAATTTTGGCCATTTTTACATGAGTAGCCTTTTGTTCATCTGTCAAGAGGTGGGGGAACCCATCGAGCACAAATCTTACAAAGTTCTCACTCCTTGGTCAAAATCTTATAAGCTTATCCCAATGATATGCCAACTCTCTCTGTAAGCCTGGCATCCTGCTTAATTAAATCTGCCACAGCAACAACATTTTCTTTGGAAGCTGCAGTTTTGGGATGACCAGGATGGGGCATCTTTTAAGCAAGTTCTACCATCTTTTTTTTTTATACCATCTGAAAATTGACCATTTTGATACTGCAGAAGCTGCATGTATCTGACATAATTCACTTAATATTTGTTAAGCTGAAATAATTAGACTAACACGAATTTTAATATAGGCCCTAATTTCAAGCTTTGCTTTTGAGTTCATTGTACATTCAGTAATATAGCCAGTGTATATGACCGCACCTACTTTAACTTTCAATAACTTATGAAAGAATGAACCTATCAAAACAAAATTTTATGCCAGTATTCGAAAAGACTTATATAATTGCTTGTGAAAATACCATTATTTCCGTATGATCTGAGAACAGATTTTCCTTTCCTTCTGATACTGCCCTTGTGGGCTATTTGTAGGATCTGCTTGTGATACATGTATGTCTATAAACAGCCTGTATGATAATGAGTTAACTCTGCACCAGACAACAAAGTTTTCAGTTAGTTCAAAGTGAAAGCACTTGTAGACAACAACGTAAATGTTGCTCAAATTATAAGATCTGTCTTCATAAGGGTTGAAAACACTTTTGGAAAAGGAGAAAATGCTGGTTACCAGCATTTTCTCCTTTTCCTAAAATGTTTGCTGAAGCCTTCATCTTATGGAATCAAAAAAACAGTGGACTGTTTGGTAAAGGATCGAAAGCATTTGTAATCCGATTAGTGTCTAAGGAAGTGAAAAAAAGATGTTTATTCTAATAACAAAGATGCAAATTGTTGCTAATATCTCCAGTGAGCATCTGTTACATTATACTAGATTGTTAACTCTTTCCCATACAACAATTTTTTTTCTTTATCTGAAAGTGATTGTTGAAGATATGTTTGATATTGATACAAATGAGCTTTGGGTCTCTGATAGGGTCGAAAACATTGTGGTAAAAAGAGAAAGTAATGGTTATCAACCTTTTCTTCTATTCTCTTAATGTTTACAAAACCTTGTCAGCGTTGTTAAAACTCATAATTGTATGGTGAAGGGTTAAAGCTGACGCCACATACCAATAGGTAGGAAAACTGTGGCAAAATTCTGTATTCGTTTGGTTGATTTTTTAGTTAGTTTTCATGGTTGTTTCACTCTTATCCTATCTGTCAGTACACCCATCTATGTGTTCCAGCAGTTTCTTTTTTACCACTGCTTGCACAACACTCTTACCAAGCAACTGGCTGCTTTCCAACACAGACAAAATTAGATAGTTTTCAACTGCGAGAGAGAATCCTGTTGCAAGGACTATTAAAAAAAAATTTTTTTTTGGCCAAGCTAGAATTTCAACTCACGACTTCTTCATAAGTAGCTCTCTAAGTTACTGTTTCAGCCTGTGAACTTCCCAGCTGGGCCAAAAGTGTATAAGGAACAAAATGATTTCAAAGACATGATAGGTGTTTGAAGAAGGATAGCTGTTAGGAATCAAAGAGCATTGATTTTTCCCTTGGGGCCTCTTCCAAATTTTGAAAAACTACAAAACTTTGCAGACTCCCTACTGCTACAGGAGTTAATTGATACTTTAAGACCGCAAAAAAAGACCCAAATTCTTGAACCACATCTTTCAGACAGCTGTTCAGATGATTATAGTTACATAAAAAGGAAGGAAGAACAGACCATACAAGATAGACTCGAGACTGTACAGCCTGATCTTTGATCTTGATTTACGCTCTACAAAAGCTTATTAAATCTTTCCCAAAAAGCGAATTTCAGACCCTTCCAAATTGAGTGAATCTGAGGATGAAAATCTGAAGAATATGAGGATTTAAAATTTGATACAAATGAGTGAAAATTTTCTTATTGGATAGAAAACATATTTGGGAAAGGAAAAAATGCTGGCTATCAGCATTTTCTCCATTTCTCACCTTGTTTTCAAAAGCCCATTAACTTCAGGGTCATTACACCACAGGATTGTTTGTTGAAGGGTTAAATCACCTCAAGACGGTCTGCTACTCAGGAAGTAAATTGAAAATCCTGAAATATTCTTATTTTGTCTTTTCCAGTGAGCCCAATAAAACAAAACTGGTGAGCCTAATACAACCGGACATTGGCGGGATGGTACCCCGAAGCCTCGTAGACACAGCCATACCTTCATCCATGTCGACCTTCTTTGCGGAGTTAAAAGAAGCACTAAAGAATGATGGAAAACTAGACAGTTGAACTGCCATCTGTTTCATCCGGTTAATAGTCTCATTTGGCTCTTATTTAGTATTCTTGGTTTACCCTTAGAGTGCCAAAAATTCAAAATGCTAGTACTACTGTATGGTTCTTTTGCTTGGCTGTTTTCGAAGAAAAACAGTGAGATATTGTCATTCCTGGTCTGCATCATTGACATTTTCTTATACCCGTGTTGTAACTGGAGATATTTACTTTAAACATGAGCTGTTTTTACTATCAAAAGGTTACTTTACATAATTTTGACATAGTTATGCCCCCTTTTTACTTTAAACTTTCCAGTGAAAAAACACATGCAGCAGAGCGTTGGCTCCGAACCCGCATGCAGTGCTCATGTTATACTCTCACTGTATCACATGATTTTATTTATAGAATAAGGTGTTTAATTCTGTACCACACAACAGAATTGAAAGCAGATGCAGACGTCAATGTTGATGTAGCTCAAATGTTAATGTCCGTCTTTGATAGGCTAGACAACATTGTTGGAAAAGGAGAAAATGCTGGTTACCAGCATTTTCTCCTTTTCCAACAATGTTTTCAAAAGACTTCTTTCTCAGGGTAGTTAAAACTCAGGATTGTGTGGTAAAGGGTTAAGCAAGTAATGAGATAACTATTGCTTTTAATGAATATGACCTGCTTTAGTGTCTGAAAACACAATCCAGTCAACACCAGATTTTTTTTTCTTTTAAGCATGACCAAAAGAGCTGTCCGTATAATTATGGTTTTGAAGATCAGGGTCTGTTTTTGTCAAACATTCTAACATAATTTGTAGAGTCTTGATCTTTGGATACACTGTCTGCAAAACAGGTGAAGATGTGTCAGGCACTTTAAGGAATTACTATATCTGTCGATATTTTTTTCGGTAGGATGTTTTTCAAAACATTGTGATTTATGGAGAAAAGACTGATCTTTAAGCAATTACTTGTATAGTGACAATGGTTGTTAGATGTGAGCCGTGTTGTGTGAAAAGGGGGCTTAATGCATCTGCAAAAAGTATCGACCCATGTCAGGTTGTGCAGTCTGTGCAGGCTGACAAAGGCCAAAACTTTTTGCCATTGGTCAATTTCCTGCTTGTCAAAGGACCATTCTACCTCAGATCCAGTCCATTGTTAGACACAATGGATTTTATTGATCTATAGTTATGTGATGACTTGCTTAGTTTAATGCATTAGAGATGCATTAAGCCCCATTTTGTCAGCGCATGCATCATGTGTATTTGTACTAGTTCAAACGTCTCAGTTCAGACCCTTTGTTGAAGTACGCTTAACTGCCAGTTATTTTGTTACATAGCCTGGCTGTTGCAATTTGATTTGTGATTTTTTTTACTTCATTGGAAAGGTCCATTTCTTGTTTTAGTGCTTTAGATTTATCTCTTTACCCAATGACAAAATTTTAGACTGGTCCAAAATGAAAGCACTTGCAGTCATCAAATTACAGGTGGTCAAAATGACAAAATTTATACTTGATAGGGTAGATAACATTGTGGGAAAAGGAGAAATTCTGGTTCCCAGCATTTTCTCCTTTTCCGACAATGTTTTCAAAAGGCGTCTTCCTCAGGGTTGTTAAAAGTCTGGATTGTGTAGTTAAAGGTTAAATATTAGTCTCGATTTTGGGAGTGTTATGGTTATGAAGACCTGAATGTGCCTGTGCCTTAGAACAAATAATGACATTTTGTAGAGATAATTATGTAGACGATGTTTGTTGTAAAATTGATAAATTAAACGAGACTTACCTTTAACTCTTTACCAAACGACAAAATTTGACACAAGTTCAAATTGAAAGCATTTCCAGACGACAAAATAAGTGTTACTGAAAAATCGAAATTTGTTTTGAGAAGGGTAGAAAACATTGTGGGAAAAAGGAGAAAATGCTGGTTACCAGCATTTTCTCCTTTTCCCACAATGTTTTCAAAAGGCTTCTTTCTCAGGGTCGTTAAAAGTTGGGATTGTGTGGTAAAGGGTTAAGGTGATGTTTGATTTCAATTCTGCTGGGACCAATCCTCTGAGAATCATAGGAGTCAACACTTGACCAATCACGTGACCAGGGCCTCAGGTATTTAAAGAGAATTGTATTTTCGAACTTGGCAATGCAAATGGATGAAGCCCCAAAAGGGTTGGGTAAAGGGCTTGCCTATGATTCTCAGTGGATTGGTCCCAGCAGAATTGAAATGAAACATCACACCTTACAGGTAAGTCTCCTTTAATATATCAATTCTGCTTGTCCCAATCCACTATCTGAGAATCACAGGAGTACTTCAGAGACCAACTCCAAAATGCTGCTAAGAATTCAGCCATAATATGCTACTAGTAATCCGTTTCACTTTGTTGCGAGTACTTGAACACTGAATTATATACACGGTGAAACATAGATGAAATAGTGTGCTGCTGTTTGTTAGATTTTAATAAAGGATTATTGATAAAAAGAGGCCTTTTGGCATTCACTGCAAGGTACCAAGACTTGGGCATTAAATGTAGAATCTGTCAGCTTTCTGCTTGTTAAATTATTCATGTCATAGTTCATTCTACTATTTTAAATTAACTCTTTAGCCAGACCACAAACATTTACACTTGTCTGTAGTGATAAAACTGACTATATCAAATAAAATGCGGCTCATATGATGCAATTTGCCTGGAGAAGGATAGAAAAGGCTCTGGCTGACAACCAGCATTTTATCCTGTTGCCACAATGTTTTCAAAAGTCTTCCCTTCATGGAAAAAGTATTGGATTGTTTGGTAAAGGGTAAAGCAATATTTTGGCTGTGATGAGTTCAAAATAACAGAAACTAAAATAGCAGACAGTGTGGAGAAAGGATAAGACCAAGTGATCTGTGGAGTCTAATCTTTGATCTACACTGCCTGCCACAGGCACCTTCGTGTAACTCATTGCCGGACTCCAAAGCGTTAAACCCTTTACCAAATAGCAGCATGTTTTATTGAGGACCCTGAGAAAGACGCCTTTTGAAAACATTGTGGGAAAAGGAGAAAATGCTGGTTACCAGCATTTTCTCCTTTTCCCACAATGTTTTCTATCTTGTCAGAGAACTTAACCCATAAAGCAATGGAATTGACTTAAGTTCTTTGTGCAGACAGTGTAGATCAAGATCAGACAGCACAGTCTCTGATCTTGAATCTGCACTTTCTGCTACTTCATTATATAATGAAAACAACCTCGAAATGACAATAGTTCAGTTATTTTTCTTAATTGAAAATGCCCTTTATTTTCATTAATTTGTTGCTGTAGGGCTTAAGTTTATTTGTTTTAATATTGAGTTTGTTGTCTGATGATGCTTTGAATTTAGGAGAGTCTATAATTTGTTGTGTAGTGAAGAATGAACTCTTTACCATGTGACAAAATCATAGATTTGTCAAAACTGTACGCATTTGCATACGACAATTTAAATGTAGTTGAAATGATTAAATTTGTCTTTGATTGGGTAGAGAACATTGTTGGAATAGGAGAAAATGCTGGTTACCAGCATTTTCTCCTTTTCCCACAATGTTTTCAAAAGGCTTCTTCCTCAGGGTTGTTAAAACTCGGGAATTGTGTGGTAAAAAATTAATTGACTCTAATCAATAACGTATAACTGTTATGAAAATAGAACAGGGAATTTAATTCAGCTATTCTGATGCATACCATAAATGTTTCATTAATAATATTGATCATAAAATGATGATATTTAGACCTGTGCATTGGTGCATGTCTGATCCATTGATTTAACCCATTTCTTCACATACCTCTGCCTCTGTTGGACAACATTAAAGGGAAAGAAATAAGTTCTTGTATCAAGCATTTTCCTCTTTTTCCCATAACTCTTACCAAACAATCATGACTTTTAACAACCTTAACTCTTTACCAAACGACAAAATTTTGGACTAGTCCAAATTGAAAGCATTTGCAGACAACAAAATGAATGTGAATCAAAAATTGAAATTCGATTCGGGAGGGGTAGAAAACATTGTGGAATAAGGAGAAAATGCTGGTAACCAGCATTTTCTCCATTTCCCACAATTTTTTCAAAAGCTTTATTTCTCAGGGTCGTTAAAAGTCGGGATTGTGTAGTAAAGAGTTAAACTAGAAGGCTTTTGAAAATATCGTTGAAAAAAAAGGGAAAATGCTGGTAATCATCATTTTGTCCTTTTCCTAAAATGTTTTCTACCCTTTCAAAGACAGAAATGTTCTTTTGGGCCACATTTACACTACAAATGCTTTAACCCTTTACCACACAATCTCGAATTTTAACGACCCTGGGAAATAAGACTTATGAAAACTTTGTGGGAAAAGGAGAAAATGCTGGGAACCAGCATTTTCTCCTTTTCCCGCAATGTTTTCTAACCTTTCAAGAACAAAGCCAATCATTTGGGGAACATGTAAATTGTGGTCTGCAAATATTTTCAGTTTGGACTAGCCTAAAATTTTGTTGTGAGGTAAAGAGTTAAATTTGATGGAGTATGAAAGTTTGTTATTGGGTAAAGACTTAAAGGCCCAGTAGAGACCAAAATATCAAATCAGGTGTCATAATACATTTAAATTTAAATTGTACCATTTAAAAGTATGGAAAATACTGTGGAGATGACAGTCTGTGGTTGGGCCATGTGTTAGTCGCTGGCAGAAAAAAGAATTAAAAAATCAGGCAAAAAATACACAAAAGACACAGCTACCTGGCAGGTTTTAACCAAGTTTTGGAAATAATTTCTATGTCAGCGACTAACACTTGGACCAACCGTACAATGACAGATTGTCATCTTCACAATAGTTTCTATACTTTTAAATGGTATGATATAAATTTAAATGCATGTAAACATCTGCTTTGTTTACTTTTGGGCTTTATTGTTTCTTTAAGTTTTCCTCCTTGCTGTTTGTTGTATCCATATGACAACATTTTAGGCTTGCTCATTTTGAACCCTTTTGCAGAAGACAAAATAAAGTTGACTCAAAAATAGAAATTTGCCTTTTGAAGGTTAAAAAACATTGTATGGAAATGAGAAATTGCTGGTTATGAGCATTTTCTCTTTTTACCACAATGTTTTCAAAGACCTCTTCCTATAGGGTGTTACAACTTGGGATTGTGTGGGAAAAGGTTAAAAAAACTAAATTTTTTTTTATTCAAAATGCTTGTTTTATTACATTCATGGGCTTAAAGTACAAACCCTTTCATTTTTTTTCACTTTTATTTTTCCTGTTTCTTCTGTATTGTGTCAAAGATAAAAACTTAGCCATTTGTCCCAATGTTCACTAGACTGCATCACCCAATTTGTTTCACTCTTTTAGCAAACAATCCCATGGTTTAACAACACTGAGGAAGAAGCCTTTTGAAAACATTGTGGGAAAAGGAGAAAATGCTGGTAACCAGCATGTTTTTCCATTTCCCACAATGTTGTTTTCCCATACAAAAACAATTTTCAAGTTTTGATACACATTTATTTTGCCATCTGCCAGTGCTTTATATTTGGACAAGTAGATCTATAAAATGTTATTGTTTCGTAAAGGGTTTTTTCAGTGCAAAAGGCAAAAACAGGAGGCTATTGTATAAGGCATTGATCAAGATCAGATTGCAGACTGTACAATTTTATCTTTGAAACACACTGTCCTAAATAAATGAAATAAGAGCCACCTTCCTCTCAGTTCAAATCTAGGCCCAAGACTATCTCGGTTGTAACACCTTTGTGATCCAGTGGTTATGTGTTTAAATCTTTGCATGGCCGGCTTTCTTTCAAGGATTTATAAAGTCATTGCGACAGGACTCCTTCCTCTCACCAACTCATGTTTTTATGTTGGCAAGCAACCAGTGGCTTGGGAAAAGTGAAATGCACAGCTTTGGTACAGAAACTCCAGGGTCTGTATTTACCAACCATTCTGAAGAATATTCTTAACTCTTTACCAAACAACAAAATTATAGACTGGTCCAAATTCAAAGCATTTGCAGACGACAAAATGAGTGCGACTAAAAAATTGATAGTCCTTTTAGGAAGGGTAGAAAACATCATGGGAAAAGGAGAAAATGCTGGTTACCAGCATTTTCTCCACAATGTTTTTAAAAGGCTTCTTTCTCAGGGTCATTAAATGTTGGGATTGTGTGGTAAAGAGTTAAACTTATTCTCGAGAATTTTTTAAAGTTGAAATTAACACAAATTCTGATTGGCCAAAGAAAAGAAATGGTTTAGCCAATCAGAAGTTGTTTTACTTTCTAAATCTAGAATAAGACTAAGTATATTCTTAGGAATGGTTGGTTAATACAGACCCAGGAAGGGTGCACAAACTGCCGTGATATAACTGAAATATTGTTGAAAATGGCATTAAGTATACATGAATCACCCACTTCTCTAAATTTAGAATAATTAAGGTAGTCATTATTCATGTTTTAAAGCAGCCCATGACCTGAGAAAGACAGTTCTTTTTTCTGTTGACCCTTTCGGCGCCATAGGTGAAAACATGGACTTTTGCGGACGGCATAGATCAAGATCAGACTGCACAGAACGTACAGTCTGATCTTGGATCTGTTCCGTCCGCTTGTTTAGTCAGGCCTATGAGACAAAATCCGTCTGAGTCTCAGTGGATTTTATTTTCAGGCATCGAAAAAGATCAAGTTTATATATTTGGTGCTGAAAGAGTTAACCCTTTTCTAGAGGACAATATTTCAGACTTGTCCAAATTGAAAGCATCTGCAGGTGATAAATGTAACTCTCATGGTTAGAGTTTTCTTTGAAAGGTTAGACAACATTATGGGAAAAGGAAAAAAAATGCTTGTTACCAGCATTTCTCCTTTTCCCACAATGTTTGCAAAAGCTTTGTTCTTCAGGGTCAATAAATTTGGGATTGTGTGGTAAAGTATTAACAAATCATGCCAGGGTAAGTTTGAAAGCTGCCATGACAATACTGATTCTACTGTTTACAGGATAACAAATAGTTTAAAGTTGTTCAAACTGATGGCATTTGCTGAAGATATATAAAGATTTAGTATGGCTCAAATTAAGGTAGTTGTCTTGTCTGTTAGGGTAGATATCATGGTGGGAAGAGAAGATGCTGGTAACTAGCATTTTCTCCTTTTTCACCATTTACCAAACAATCCCTGGTTTTTACGATCCCGAGATAGAAGCCTTTTTGAAAACAACGTGGGAAAAGGAGAAAATGCTGGTAACCAGCATTCTCTCCTTTTCCCACAATGTTTTCTACCCTGCTCAAAACAAATTTCAATTTTTGAGTTACCTTTATTTTGTCGTCTGCAAGTGCTTTCAATTTGGACCAGTCTAAAATTTTGTCGTTTGGTAAAGTGTTAAATAAAGATTTTATCATCTGAACCAAACATGATTTATGATGTCCAAATGCTTTCAGTATAGGCAAGTCTAAAGTGTAGGATATTGTGGAGAGCTAAGCACAGAGTTACGCAAGTCATTTTCTTTACAATGATGTGTTCATGGAAGTTTACGTTCTTCTTGTTGATTTTTCTCTGAATGTTGTAGTTAAATTTGTATGTGGCAGTCTGTCATCTATTGTCTGCCGGTATGTATATATATATTTTATTTCAGTGTACACTGTATGAAAAAGATAATAATAAAAGACATAATAGTAAAAATGTTCTTCATAGTTAGTTGTAAGTTAACCCTTTACCAAACAATCCTGAATTTTAACAACCCAAAGAAAAGAGGATTTTGAAAACATCGTGTGAAAAGGAGAAAATGCTGGTTACCAGCATTTTCTCCTTTTTACACAATGTTTTCTACTTTGTCTAAAACAGATTTCAGCTTTTGAGTCATGTTTCGTTTCAATTCTTCAGATGCTTTCAATATGGATTAGTGTAAAATTTTTTTTTGCGGTAAAGGGTTAAACCCCTTTAAATATTCAAGAGTCTCAAGGACCCTTTGAAAGAAGGAATTTGAAAATGTTGTTGGAAAAGGAGAAAATGCTGGTATCTAGCTTTTTCTCCTTTTTCCACAATGTTTTCTTCTCTTCAAAGAAAACTCCATTTTTTGAGTCATATTTTATTTGTTGTCTGGAATTGGTTTCAATTTGAACTTGTCTGACATTTTGTTGTTTGGTGAAGGATAAATCCTTTAATCCCTATCTCCAGAATTTTCTAAATTTGAAAGTAACACAACATCTGATTGGCTATACCATTTGGTATAGCCAATCAGATGATGTGTTACTTTAAAATATTGAAAATCTTGGAGAATAAGACAAAGAACGTTCTTAAGAATGGTTGGTGAATACGGACTCAGTAAGACTGGTAAGAGAGACTTGTTTTTAGACTGCAGATCAGGATTAGATTGCCTTTGGCAAAGTCTATATCAAAATCGGACCACACAGTCCATGAATCTTGGATCTATTCTTGTCTGCAACTTTGTGAAATGTTCCAGTAAATAACTTTGACATATAAAGTCTTTACCATATCACAGAATTATAGACTCATCCAAACAATATGCAGACGACAAATTTCAAGTGGCTAGAATTAAGAAATTTGTCTGTGATAGGGAAGAGAATATTGTCTCCTTTTCCTTTTCTCACCATGTTTTCAGAAGCCCTTTTCCATAGGATCATTAAAACATATGGAATTAGAAAAAACTGTGCTTGGTTCTATTAGCACCGTAAGAGTTAAGGCGCAGACGACATTGCTATGTAGACTTGAGTCCGAAATCAGTTTTATTCCTCATTAATTAACCCCTTTTCTTTGTAACAGTAGTTTTTACCCACAACAACTTTGCCTGTTCAAGCTGTGGCTCTGAATATGTGTGCCAAATAGAGCTCAGACGACATTGCTATGTTGACTAGAGTCCGATATCGTTTTTATTCCTCATTAATTAACCCCTTTTCTTTGTAACAGTAGTGTTTACCCACAATAACTTTGCCTGTTCAAGCTGTGGCTCTGAATAATTATTGTGTGCCAGATAGACTTATGATCCTTGAGCCTGTAATGACATGTTGGAGTCCCTAGAGAGCAGACGACATTGATGCATATACAAAAGAGTCAGATATTGGTTTCCATGGACAGTCACCTACTTATATAATTAATGCATTTCTTCGGCACACAAAAACGAAATGTGAGTTTGTGTAAAGTTTGCCATTGTAGTCCATTTCTTTCCCAAACAGTTGTAAAATGAGAATGAATTTCAAAGTAACGCAACTTCTGACTGGCTAAACCATTTGCTTTAGCCAATCAGAAAATGTATCACTTTCAAATCTAGATTTGAAAGTAATACATTTTCTGTTTAGTAAAGAAATCTCACAATACATGTACCAGTACATCACATAGATCTGTGACAATGATATGCACATATGAACAGTTCTAAACTTTGAAATTTGATTAAGAAGAGACAATATATCCATTGCACATTGGAAAAAAAAAAGTAAACTATGGTCCGAGTAAAATTAGTGAAGAATTTTCGAGCGTTTTTTTTTTTAGAATAATAAGGGAGACAAATACAGTCTATATATTGTAACAGTGCAAGCAGAGTTACCTCCCTGCAAAATAACACTGTAAGAACCGTCTTCCCCCCCTTTTCTCTGTCAGTGATCGTATAACGATAGTATCTTCATACGATCGCTTGATGAACATTCAACCTAAAAATACAGTATTTAGGTACAAAGTGAAGAACAGTCAGCCACCTTTCCACCTTTTCCCTTTGGCAAGATAGTAGTGATACTAACGTTTGTCACAATTTTCTTTCTGGTCTCGTTTGGACAAGGGTCACTCAAACATGGTTGATTTCTCTTGAGTTATACATCAGCAAAACCAGAATCGCCGAACACATATCACACCTGATTTTCTAAGATCTAACTCGTCACATTGCGTTATTGTTCGTACTTTTTTTGTTCCAAAACAATTTGTTATTAGAGCTTGAGACCAGTCAGAGGTCAGTCATGTTTGGCTTTTCAGACAACTATATACATAGGGGTCGCAGTAAAAATGGCAACGGGGGCGGCGACTGCCGTCCCAGTATTTTGCCCAATTATAGCTCAGATTCAAAAATAAAATATTCATCTTCTCTTTAGGTTTTACCAGTTATACAGCCATTCACGAATACCGAAAGGTATAGATCAAGATCTTACTGTACGAATTGCAGTCTGGTCTTAATCTACGCCCCCGTCTACGGCTTGACCTTAAACACCTATCGGGATAGTGCAGGACATCTGTTCAAAGCGTCATTTTGATTGTCAGTGTGCTTAAGTACTTTGATTATTGAGATCGAGTGGTTGCCTTTTTCGCTCAGTTTTCGCCCATCGTTTTCGACAACGAGACCGTTTCGAGCTTTAAGCAAATAGCACAATTTATCACATTTACCGCCGATTTGTTTCTCATGTAAAAGTAGGGCGAATGATATCTTTTTGTGATTATGTAATATTCGTTAAGAACGATATACAAGAATACGAGAAATCGTTGGCTTTTTAGGTCAAATTATGGAAGAATTCTCATGCGTAATTCTACGATTTGTTCATCGCCTGACGTCACAATGTTGGAAACGATTGATTCGCGCATTTTTAGACCAATTTAAATACAATGGGAGTGATTTCAAATACAAGTGACTTTCCCGAACCTGTTTGTGCAATCAAAAATCATCGCGATCTTCAACAACCCTTGTTATTGTTAAACTTCCCCTAAAGTCATTGTGAATTACGCATTGGAAAGTTTGTCGTCAATGTTTTCAAAGCGGGCTCACAAATAGGAAGTGATCAAACCTAGATTATTGGAATTTCGGTATCTATTTTTAGTCATTTACGTTCAAAAACCGACTGGAGCGACATCTACTTTACCCCTCTGTTGGATGGAATAAAGTAGGCTAGGTGTCGCTGCGATCAGTTTTCGAATGTCCCCAAGGCCGTCATTTTTGAAATCCTTACGTCCGAGTGATAGAAAAAGAAGAAATGAACGGACTGGAACCCTGGCCAAGAAACCTTTGTGCACGCTTCTTAAAGTTCGTGCATTAACAGAGCTCTAGCCATAAATTAACAAAGAAAAGCACGCGCTGTTGTTGTTAACACTTTCTCCTTTTACCCAGGGATCGTATATACACATAAGATCCCTGTTTTACCACAGTATTTTGAAAGGCAGCTTGCTCTAAGATGATTTAATACTTCTTACGCTGCTAAACTGATTTACTAAACCGTTTTTGAGGTCTAAAACTAGATGTATTGCTCCAACTGAATATGAGTTTGGTGAAAGTGTAGATCAAGATATAACTGTACGTTCTGTATCATCTTGATCTTGATCGACGCCGTCCGCAGAAGATATGGCCTGCAAAATGTGAAAAGGAGCATTCGGACATTTGCGTAAAGTGTCGTCTCGGATAAGCCTGCGCAATCCGCGCAGGCTAATCCGAAACGATACTTCCCGTTTTTGTGGTATTTGTCGAAGACAATACCACTATGAGTTCAGTATTGAATTTTGAAGACCATGTATCGTATTTTGTGCAAAGCCGAAGGAAATAAACCCAATTAAACTCAATTTTTCTCAGACAAATGAGTTTTTCGGTAGCACTCAGATATGTAATTGGAAATGGCATGTTAAAATACGTGGGTGGGGCTATTGATCGTGGAAATACTAATTTTCAATTGAAAATAGATTCACTCGCTCATAGCCTTCTATTGGCGCAATGATACAAAATTTGTCTGCTGATCGTTTGGTCCTGGGCTTTTTCGTTCCAAAACCAGTTCGTCCCATGGCTTGTTCATCCCATGATTGCGCGCTACTCCATTTGATTGGGCATGCATATTTATAGATCGAAATAATTGATTGTAAAGTTGGGAATTAAAAGTTAACGGCCAAAGATATTTCAAAATCATAGTTTTCAGGTACAAACTTAATTTTATTCAACATATTCACATGGTTTCTCCCTCTATCCATCATGCATCCTACTGTCAAGGGACGTTACTCCTGACTCCTCCTTATGATCAAAGGGAGACCACTAATACACAAATAATCCTAACTTTGTCATGAGTACTTTCCCTTAACCCTTTCCCAAACAATCCCTGGTTTTCACGGCTCTGAAAAAGAAGCCTTTTGAAAACATCGTGAGAAAAGGAGAAAATGCTGGTAATCAGCATTTTCTCCTTTCCCCACAATGTTTTCTACCCTCACGGAACAAATTTCATTTTTTGAGTCACATTAATTTTGTCGTCTGCAAATGCTTTCAACTTGGACCAGTCTAAAATTTTGTCATTTGGTAAAGAATTAAACCAAAAAGGTATTCATTTGCTTAGTAGGTTGACTTTCAAGCCAACCTTTGAATAACATTTCTCTTTTTCTTTCAAATTATTAATTCCACACAATGGCTTCCTTGACAAATACCACTTCAGCGTTCTCAACGCTTTGATTTGTAATTTTCTCACGGTTTCACCCAGGTCTACTGTAGGAAAAAATCTAATGTAGTCGTAAAGTGCCGTCTCGGATTAGCCTGCGCGGACTGCGTAGGCTGATCCGAGACGACACTTTACGCAAATGTCCGAATGCCCCTTTTCGCGTGTTGCAAGCCATATGAGCTGCGTTCTCGCAAAAGAGGATTTGATGCATCTCAGTGGTGCATTGCACCAAGCATGCTATCACATAAAAAATTTATGGATCCATAAGCATGATTCATTTTGTCTAACAACCGACTGAATCATAAGGTAGAATAAACCTTTGATATGCAGAAAATTGACCAATAGACAAAAGTTTCGATTCATGTCAGCCTGCGCAGACTGCGCAGGCTGACATGGGTCGATACTTTTTGCAAATGCAATGAACCCTTGATCACAGAGAATGACTCATATTGAAGTCGGAGTCGGTAGTGAAAGAACTGATACATACACAGGTGGAAATGCAGTCGATCGACCAAAGGGTTACAAAATATAATTCAAACAAGACAACATCTTGTATTGATTTTCATTGAAAACATCTCTAAACAACCTCATATAACAAAACGATTCTGCAGCGTATTGATCTGTTTACCCTATTATAGACAGGCATTCATTTTGTTTCGTATTGCACTGAACATGCAGAGCTGTTGGTCCGTATTCATAAACCATTCTAAAGGGCACTATTTTTCAAGCATTCTCAAGCATTTTCTAAATTTCAAAGTAACATAATTTCTGATTGGCTAAACCAGATGGTGTAGCCATAAACCAAATGTTTTAGCCAATTAACAGGAAGATAGCTCACGCTCCTCGCGTAAACCACATTGGAAGACAATGTGGAAGAGGGAACCACGCATTTTAAACATTTTTTTACCAGGAATTGCTAAGTTTTTCCACAATATATACTGTTCTAATGTACATGGCGATATTCCCTGTCCTTCAGATGTATAAACTTTTGTGTAATTTGTAATAATTTTTCGGGAGGTCGAGAAATAGTTTGTATAGTAAAATTTTGTTTTGATAATTATATTATTATTCCTAAACACTTTATTCCTTACCAAAAGACATAATTTTAGACTTGTCCAAATGCTTGTTCTCCTTTTATTACAATGTTTCCAAAGAAAAAAAATTGTTTTCAGGATCGGCACTTTGTGGTAGAGGTTCGGGTACAAAGAGGCGAAATATGATCTTTTTTGGGCGGTATAGTTCAGGATCAGCTGAAGTTTATCCTGTTTTTAAATAAACTTTTTATAGATACGTCAAATTGTTTCTTTATCTATTACCAAATTTTTACACGTCCATTTTGAAAATATTTTCAGGCAACAAATTAAATATTGCTTATATGTTAGGAATCGGCTACAAAAAGGCGAAAACTATTGAGGGAAAAGAAGAAAATGCTGGTTACCAGCATTTTCTTCTTTTCCCACAATGTTTTCAACAGTCGTATTTCTCAGGGTCGTTTAAACTTGGGGGAATCTGGTAATGAATATTAGAAAGGGTGTCATGATTATAGCAGACAATTATATTGGCATAACGGTTCAGCAAAGGTCGTAAATTTATATTCAGGAGCGATCCATTCTCTCAGAGCCATAGGCGAAAATCGGGACTTTTTCAGATGGAATAGATCGAGATTAGACTGAACGAGATGTGAAGTCTTTAATCCATATCTATCCCTTGTTTTGTTAGGTCTATGAGACATGAATGTTTCCGAGCTCCAGTAGACTGCAATTTCAGCCGACAAAAGAAGTCGAGGTTAAGTATCTTACGCCGAAGGAGCAAACAGTTAAGAAATGTTGAGCTTATATGTACACATGAATCGAACTTTGGTGATGGAATCTGCATCAAAACATTGTACCATTTCACCGTTTGTCACAGTGTTTTGATATGTAATTCTCAAGAGGTTGCATCAAAATATCTGAAAAATAGCTCTTTAGCACACGACAAAAATACAGACTGGTCCAAGTTGAAAGCATATGCAGACGACAATTTAAATGTAGTTCAAATGATGAAATTTGTCTTCGATAGGGTAGAAAACATTGTGGGAAAAAGAGAAAATGCTGGTTATCACCATTTTCTCCTTTTCCCACAATGTTTTTAAAAGGATTTAAGTAATTGCCATACTTGTTGCAGACAATAATGCTTGAAGAGTAGATATGCAAAACTAAATATTCAGAGGCTGTCAATTTTTAATTGAAAGAAAGTAAATTTCATATAAGCATAAGAATTAAACTTGATTGAAAGGAAACTCTAGTAGAGTATTGTGCCATTTTATCATTTGTCACATTGTTTGCACTGAAATTTTTCTAAAGTGGGGGAAACGGGTATCATTGCTTTCTATGTGACAAACAGGTTTGTAGGATGCCTGAGCAAGATGGTCAGTTTTCGGATTCGGTTTTAACCCTTTAACAAATAATCCCGAGTTTTAACGTCCAGGAAGAGGAAAGCTTCTGAAAACATGTGGGAAAAGAAGAATATTATGCTGGTAACCATGCAGCGTTTCTTCTTTTTTTCCACAATGGTTTTAACCTTTTAATGTACAAGGGGAATGCCGACACAGTAAAAATGGAGGGCTATCTGAACAATCTGAGGAAGCATTTCTTTCAAATGACAAAAGGAAAAAAGTAATAAGATTGGAGACATGTGCACTAGAATATGGATTTGGTTTCAGCGTGGTAGGGCAATAAAAACATATGACTGGTAGCATAATTAAATTTATGACTTTCAAAAACATTCTGGCAAAAGTTCATTTCTTTCAGGATTTGGCTCTCCAGTCTTTTACAGTCTGTGTAGTGCATTTTAAAAGGTGTACAGTCCAATATCAGAGATATATAGGATCTGACATAAGTTGGCGTTGAGATAAAATTTTATTAAACGAGTCTAGGGAAAATGTTATTAAGCGAGCCTTTGGCGAGCTTAATAACAATTTTTCTTGACGAGTTTAATGAATTTTTTATCTCATACGCCAACGAATGTCAGATTCTTTTTATCACATAACAATATTTTACAAATCATAGATAGGAAGATGCAAAACAGTCTATAGATGCACAGGCGGTAATATCCATAAACCCATTCACTTCTATGAAATACGTCCAAAATGACGTCAAAAATGACGTCACACAATAGTGATATTAAACGTGTATGAGATAAGAAAATTCGTAATGGGTATATTGCACTGAAAACAAGGGAGGTTATGTGATATATATATAGGACTATAAAACTGACATGATGAGAGAAATTTATGAAAATAGTAGGGGGGACAGGCAGAAATGTAATTGAAAAAAAAAAAAACTTTCACAAGTAACTAAACGTCATAACTGCTCAGAGTTGACGTCATGTAGGGCAAATGTTGTAAAATGGACTTGTCAGAAAAATTGTTGTGTATTAACTGTTATTTCGGTAATGCCTGTGTACTACATATCAAATGAAATTTAATTAGATCTATATCTGCAAAAAAAAAAAATGCAGCTTTCAATACAGTTCAAATTGAAATTAGTAGAACATTTTGATACAAAGAATAAGGACAGATACTATGAAACACGTTCAATATGTCGTCAGCTTTCAACAATAACAACAACAACAACAACAAAAAAAGGTTTTAAAGGTTATTTGAACGAAGATTATTTTATTCGAATCTTTCGAAAATAGGCAGATAATCCTGTTTGCAGATTGCCTGGGCAAGAATGTAAATAATTGGCCTGCAACACGCGAAAAGGGGCATTCGGACATTTGCGTAAAGTGTCATCCCGGATCAGCCTGCGCAGTCCGCGCAGGCTAATCCGATACCACACTTTCCGATCGTGTGGGATTTTCTGTTTCACGCAAGCCTACTGTAGGACAAAATCTAATGATGACGTAAAGTGCCGTCTCGGATTAGCCTGCGCGAACTCCGCAGGCTGATCCGTGACGACACTTTATGCTTATGTTCGAAAGCCCCTTTTCGCATGTTGCAGACCATATTCAGGGGCGATTCACAACTAAATGACAGAAATATATTTAAACCCGAGTGATTGAAAACTAATGAACATTATGGAACCATTCACAATTTTTAAAATGTTTTCAAATAAAATTCCCTAAAGTTTGATTCGAAATCCGCCTTAGATAAAGAAAATTGTTCCTAACTACTGCACACAATCCCGTCTGCAGAGCGGCTGTCCAACATTGTTTATACTTGTATAAAATTCTAAAAGCAGTTAACATTTGATCGAAAGAAAGTTAATTTAAAATTGACAAACGAATCAAACTTAGGTAATGGAAACTTTACCAATTTTTTTTTTTAAGTTTCGCCCTTTGCCACAGAGTTTTCAAGTGTTTCTGGGGTTGCAGCAAAATATTTCTAAAATAGCGAAAAGGGTGTTATAATCATTGCAGACAATCCTGTTTGTGGAAAGGCTGAGCAAGATTGTAAATATACAGAGGCAATCCAGAAAGGAGGTAAATTTTTTACAAATACACACAATACAAGTCTCCAGTGAATGGACTTTATGAAAAATAGTGTACGATTTAATCATTTGTCACAGTGTTTTCAAGTGTAATTATCTTAAGTTTGCATCGAAACCCTTCTTAAATAGAGAAAAGGGTTACTTAATTACTGGGGACGAAATTGTCAGAAGAGAGATTCGTGTAGATGGTGTATATCTGAATAAAATGTCACAGATATTGAACGAAGTCTGCCTCTTTCACATACGATAAAGCTAAGGCTGCTCAAAATTGAAAGCATGTGCAGACGACAATGTAGCTCAAATGATAAGAGTTTCTTTGGAAGGGTAGAAAACATTGTGGGAAAAGGAGAAAATGCTAATCAAAGCATTTTCTCCTTTTCCCATAATGTTTTCAACAGCAAAGTCGTCTTTCACAGGGTCAGTGGAAATCGGGATTGTTTGGAAAAGAATTAAGGGTAGTTTTAAGTGGGAGGAAATAAGACTTTTTTCCTATGATTTTAAATGGGCCATGCTCTGAGAAAGGGGGCTTAGTGCATTTGCAAAAAAAAGTATCGACCCAGGTCAGCCTGCGCAATCTTTCAGTCTTAAGATCAGACCGAAGACTACAATTGCGGACAGCGTAAGTCAAGATCTGACTGAAAGACTACTGTTGCGGACAGCGTCAATCAAGATTAGACTGAAGACACGAAGCACGACGGACGACGGACGCAGCACGATCACAATTTAAGCTCAACTTGAGCACTTTGTGCTCAGGTGGGCTAAGAACTGCTTCAGCTATCGTACCGAAAATTTGAATAGCTGATAATATTACCTTTACCAACTCTTGGTGAAATTTTCAGAATTTTTGCTAACTTGGTTTGACTTTTTGGACTCAATGCAATGTTAAAAAGTATGAACCAAACAGCTTAAAAAACGGTGGGAGGGTTGAAGGCTATTCCGAGTAAAGAGTTTACCTGTTTATGAAAACAATTCTCTAGTGTTTAGGTTCCATAAACAAGCTCTAAAGTATTGTTGTAGATGAATTTTCACGGTCAAAGGGACAAAGTGTCTTTTGGGAGACCACTCCTTCATGCATGGCTTCATCCCGATTTAAATACAATACCTAACAACTGCGTTAGGAAGAATTCTCTTTAGCTCTGTGGTTATGGTGTTGCCCTTTCGTCCGGGCGTTCTAGGTTCGAATCCTGCCCGGTCCCTATATTTCTGCCATGCATTTGTTCATTTGTTTCTTTGTTACGGACTTTGTTCGTAAGATGGGAGCTCGTCTGGAATTAGCCATTAATCCCATTTGTTGTCCAGAAACGGACTTTCTGCCAAATAAGGCTTTGAGTCATCAATAAATGATGACTTTAAGAGGGGGTTTGTTACGGGAGACCACTCCTTCATGCATGGCTTCATCCCGATTTAAATAAAATACCTTACAACTGCGTTAGGGAGAATTCTCTTTAGCTCAGTGGTTATGGTGTTGGCCTTTCGTCCGGGCGTTCTAGGTTCGAATCCTGCCCGGTCCCTATATTTCTGCCATGTATTTGTTTCTTTGTTACGGACTTTGTTCGTACGACTTTAAGACTACCACCCTATGAGTGTGACCAAAATACAACTGAGCTAACTTTTGGTGATTGAAAAAAATCATAGCGAAAAACAATTCAAAACAAGTCATGAAAGACCTTCTAGTATAGTTGTCAGGTGGTTTCGAACACATATCTCAACATGAAGTGTATAAAACTTGAAGCCATACAGAAAATAAAACTGAGACCAAATATTGGAGAACAGACACCGTGTAAGAAAACATTGGACAAATCATTGTAGACTTTGAAGTTTGAATGAAAGTGACAAGGGCGATATCTAAGGTAAGGTATAGAACAATAATATTTTTGTAAAAAAAAAACTAATTTCAGGGCCTCATATTTAACCCTTTACCACACGACAAATTTTAGACCTGTCCGAATTGAAAGCATTTGCAGATGACGGTTTCAATGTGGCTCATATGAAATGATTTTTTCTTTGATAGGGTAGAAAACATTGTGGGAAAAGGAGAAAATGCTGGTAACCAGCATTTTCTCCTTTTCCCACAATGTTTTCAAAAGCCTTCTCTATGAGGGGTGTTAAAAGTCGTCATTGTGTGGTAAACGGTTAAGTAAAGTGAGGTACTGAAATCATGCACTAGTCCAGTTATGTTTGCTGTTCTGGTCACCGTGCGAAACCGTCGGACAATGTTAAGCCTCAGACCAAAAACTTAACATTACTGAAATGGGCAAAATGCTCTTTCTTGTGGAAGAAAAACTCTAATTTTCACTGTGAGAGTTGGTAAGGTCATTTTAGAAGACCTTGAACAGTTTCATAAAAAATGATACGGGATTTTTCAAGATATTTCAAAATTCAGGGGATCCTTATGAACTTCAAACTACCTATAGCATATGGTCTCATTTTTAATCCACATTATCCGCTGTGCTAGGATATTCTGGTAAAGAGTCACAAATTTGCAATACCTGTAATCGTATTTTCTCATTTTCCTACCATGTTTTTAAAGCCCGTCTTCCTTAGGTAATTGAAACACGTGATCGTTTCGTAAAGAGTTGACGGAAAAGAACACCAGGTCCTGCTCTGTGCAGCCTGACCTTAATCTTCAATGTCCGCAAACGTAACTACAGTTCTGTCGGCATTTTAGACCTTTAACAAACATGTTTTAACCCTGTTCTGACAACCCTGGGGAGGATGGCTTTTGAAAACATTGTAAGAAAAGGAGAAAATGCTGGTAACCAGCATTTTCTCCTTTTCCCACAATGTTTTCTACCCTCTCACAGACAAAACCATCATTGGAAACCCATTCAATTTATCGTGTGCATATCCTTTCAATCTGAACAAGTCTAAATATTGTCTTTTGTAAAAAGTGTAGGGTAAAGGCCGAGACAACATAAATATTTAAGATCAAATAGATGGAACAAAAAAGTTGAAATTGTCCGGAGGAATAGCCCACTGTAAGGTATTTTACCCGTTTGTCCAAACCGTTTTAGCCCTTGAAATCAAAGAAATTCGCTAATGATGGAAAGAGGTAGTATTGGCCGACTCTTTTGTTCGTAGATCTGTGGCGTGTAAAATGGTATAACGTACCCGAATAAATTTCAGCTGTATTGAACTAGGCGTTGTGCATACAAGGTGGTTTGAAATAGGTAGAAACTCGGATCTATCCACTGCATTAAGGTATCATCATCATCATCATCATCTTCTTCTTCTTCTTCTTCCTTCCTTCCTTCCTTCCTTTCTTCCTTCCTTCCTCACTCCCTTCTCTAACTCCTCCTTCCTTTCTTCTTTCCTCCCTCACTCCCTCTCTTCCTCCTCCTCCCTCCCCCTCCTCCTTCTTTTTCTCCTCCTCCTCCTTTTTCTCTTGTTTTTTAAAAGCGCAAAATGTATCGTGTTTACTCGTACTTCAGTAGGTGATTTTGACGTGGATGTAACTTAGACACAAGGCAGTTATTTTTTTGAAGGAAATACGGTAAAATAAGGAGCTGCATTACAGCGTTTTCTGCACAAGAGTTATTTAACTCTTTATCAAACGCCAAAATTTTGGACGGGACCAAATTGAAAACATTGGCAGAAGACAGATCAACTGCAGCTTGAATGGTGAGTTCTGTGTTTGATAAGGTCTGTAGAAAGCATTGAAGGAATAGGAGACAATGCTGGTTACCAGTATTTTCTCCTTTTCCCACAATATTTTCAAAACCCCTCTCTTTCAGGGTCGTTAAAACTCAGGATTGTGCGGTAAAGAGTTTTACTAAGTCGGATTTTATCTTCTTGTCACACTGTTTTAGTCTACAAAAAAAAAAAAAAAAATTGACAGATAATATAGCAGTTTTTTGCGCAATATTTCAATTTACGTCTCTCCAAGGGTCGACGTGGTCAAGACTATTTATCAGATGGTATAGATTTACAATCAGATAACTCATATTCCATGCAGTCTGATCTTAGATCTATGCCAGTCGCAAAGAATCTTATTTTAGCCTATAACGATGAAAGACTTAAATAGCTGGTAAAACGTGAATTTACCCTTTACCTCACAATCTCGAGTTTTAACGATCCTGAGGTAAAGACCTTTTGAAAACATTGTGGGAAAAGTAGAAAATGCTGGTAACCAGCATTTTCTACTTTTATCACAATATTTTCAACTCTATCAAATAACTTGAGTTCATTTGAACCACTTTCACATACATGTACATTTGTTGTCTGCAGATTCTTTCAGATTCTTTCAGTTTGGAAGAGTCTAAAATTTATCGTTTGGTGAAAGGGTAAATACGAAAGTTTGACCAAACTTTGAAGTCATCTTTGTATGCCGCTCTTTTCTTTAACAAAGGAACCAAAGAGAAATCTTCATGTCGAGGTCATTTAAACCTTCAAATACCCGGATGAGATTACTATTTCACCGAAAAAGTGCGAAATATTTTGATAACCTATTAAATTTCAAGTAAAAAACCTTGTCGGTTTGTAATACTATACCTGCATCTTCCTGCGCCAGTGGATGTTTAAATATCTTTTATTTATTTTGGATGGTGATAAACGCCGTTTTCAACTTTATTTCAATTTTACCATGGCGGTCAGCGTACCTACCCGTGCCTTCCTTGAGTTTCTTTCACTAGTACTTCGCACGATAGTCTTTCCACGCCATAGGCTGCTTTCCCTGATACACTGCAACGAAACAATGTGCAACGGTGAAAGAAGAATGAATTGTAGCGCTATGACCATAATTAGACCATGGAGAGAGATTGGCCTTGCTGGAAATAGAACGTTACCGGCTTGGCAGCCGGCCCCTATCCGAATTTTTGAAAGGCCGTCCTAAAACGAGGACATACTTTTTGACAATGATTCATTTCAAACTTTGATAGTTCAGACTTGCTTATTTTTTACCGCATATTCCTGTTAAACAACTTTTACTAATGAACTACTATTTTCATAAAAGAGTTAAATGCAGTTTCAAACCGAAATACTTAACATAAAAAAGAAATCGTAATTTCAAGTTTATATTTGCAAAAAACGTTACACTGGTAAAAGTAGAGAAAAAAAAAACATTCTACTTTAAACTGAGAGAGAGAGAGAGAGAGAGAGAGAGAGAGAGAGAGAGAGGGAGAGGGAGAGAGAGAGAGAGAGAGAGAGAGAGAGTTTTAGATTAATATGTTTTATATACTTTTTGAACCGTCAAGATTTAATATCGTAAACATTAATTTCCTTCATAAGCCTAATCTTAAAGTCACAATAAAGGCCAAATGTAAATAAAGCGGGTGTTTAAATGCATTTGAAGTTATATCATACCATTTAAAAGTATGGAAACTATTATGAAGATGACAATCTTTCATTGTACGGTCGGTCCAAGTGTTAGTCGCTGACAGAGAAATTAATTTCAAAACGAGATTAGAACCTGCCAGGTAACTGTGTCTGTTGTTTACTTTTTGCCTGATTTTAAAATTCTTGTTTTCTGCCAGCGACTAACATATGGCCAGACCAGACGATAACAGAATTTTGACCTTTACTGGGCCTTTAATGAATCGGTATTTTGTTTGATAAAAATATAAACGATATTTACCAGATGACAGAATGTTAGAGTTGTCCGAATTTTAAGCATTATCAGGCGAAAATTTAAATATGGTTCAAAAAAGGTGATTTGCGTGCTGAAAACAATAGAAAAATATTGCGGGAAAAGGAGAACATGCTGGTTATCAGCATTTTCTCCTTTTCCCACTATGTTTTCGACAGTATCCTCCCCAAGTGGTGTGTAAAACCTCGGGATTATTTGGAAAAGGGTCAGAAAGCAATTATTTCTTTACAAACTTGAAGGTTTCCTTTCTTAACCCGTTCTTTTTTACATTCTGTTCAATGGGTTTAACACTTTACTGGACGATAAAATCTTTAACCCTTGGGCTGCTAAGCGCGACTCACTGACCTTTTGCGGACAGTGTAGATCAAGATCAGACTGCACAGAACGTGCAGTCTGATCTTGGATCTACACTGTCCGATAAGGCACTATCTTTGCCCAAAAAATAATCTTAAAATAGTAAAAGTTGGGGTTTTTTAAGTTGACTTGAAAGTTTAATTTTGCGTTATTTAGCAGGATTAGGGTTAATTTTTCATGTTGAACATATTTTAAGACAACATCCTAAATGTGGCTTAAATGTTTGCGTTGGTCTTTGAAAGGATAGAAAACATTGTGGGGAAAAGAATGAAACGCTGGTTACCAGCATTTCCCCCTTTTTCCCAAGATGTTTTGCCAATAGCTTTCCCCAGTGTCGTTACAACCACGACATTAGTTGGTAAAGTGTCAAACAACAGTGGTTGTTTTACACAAAACGTTACTATTTGCTTCACCGTTTACCTGTACATTTATTTTTGCTTTTTTAACTAAATTACAAAGTTGCAGCAGCCGAATCATAACACATCACTGTAAGTGTAGTTTTGAATAATCAACGTGAATTTAAGGCTAATTCACGAATGCGTAATTTTGTTAAAAACATTGTGACAGAAGAAATAAAACTTTATTACGAGATATAACTTCATCGTCATGTTATGCCTCTGGCATAAATTACCTTTCTATATCAGATGCTAATAAAATAAGCTAGGCAAAGTGTAAGGATGCTTGTATTGGTGTATCAGCTAAAACTGATGGATGCTATTGTTGAAATGTCAGATGTCTCGGTCTGTTTGTCTGCAGTAGTTAGATGTTTTGGCGTAATAGGTGTCGCACCACTGCGAACCCCTTCCGGGTCGTAGTACTAAAAGTAGTCCCGTTCGAAAAAAATATGAGGTAGTTTTA
Source organism: Hippopus hippopus (assembly GCA_946811185.2). Classification (NCBI taxonomy): domain Eukaryota; kingdom Metazoa; phylum Mollusca; class Bivalvia; order Cardiida; family Cardiidae; genus Hippopus; species Hippopus hippopus. The sequence goes on along the minus strand of OX328104.1, from coordinate 27,170,127 downwards.
TTCTCGGTGGAATAGCAAAAAACTTAATTACATGTATTTGAGGTGCCATTTTTTGGCTTCATGTGTATATTAGATAGAATCAAGTAGCAAAGCTGTTGCTTTGGCCAAAAAAAGTAAATTAAAGGGCCAAAGATGGTGAATTTCACCATATTTTCAATGTGGCATTACCAGTAGTCTGGGTCCAGGCAGAAATAATCCATTAATTAGTCCGTGTCACGCTCACCTAATCGTAGTCTGCTTGTGATCTTTGGCAGCTTGTCTGTTTGTCGTTTACGTCGTTTTGGACAAAGTAACGTCCCAATGATAGAATAGTAAATCAAAGGACAGAAAGTCCTGAAAAGCGGATTTGTTGAACAGTTTTAAGCTATGATTTGATGTAATGAAAATTAATTTTTTTTTATCACATGTAATACATGTAAAAAAAGTAAGTAATTAGTTGAGTACGCAAGGGCAATGGGAGTCGAAGTTGTTCTACCAAGTGTGCTGCGCAGCAACTGTTATTTTACTACTTATTAGAGTATTAATTTGATCCAACAATTTGATGTGTTTTTTTTTCTGCTAGTATTATATTTAGGACTGTAAACACGCATAGGACTGGAAAAAAAACCAAGATGGATTTATAAGTGAAAGTTATTTGACAAATATATAGCACTTTAGTTGTTGATTTGTTGATGAGTAATTTAAGACTTGGGTGATGATATATAATGATATTTCTGTAAAAACACGTTGTTAAGGTCTACAGCTGTCAATCAGTTTCAGCAATCATGAGCAAATTTGATCAAAGAGTACAATATATTGCTACTTACACATGTATGCAATATGAAATATTTGTGCCCTTTTGTTGAACTCCTTACCAGAGGACAAGATTTTTGACTCCCCCAAATTAAAACCAACTATTTAGATTTTCATACCTTCAACAAACTCAAAAATGACTTACTGAATTATAGCTGGAAAATCATTAGTAAAGAAGAAAGATAAGATTTAGAAAAAACATATCTCACTTGGTATTTCCTGAAAGTGCTACTCAGCCTCTTTGGGTATTATCAGATTTCATGCCACAGTTTTGGAAAGCTTTGAGGGAATGGTACTTAATCAATAACATGCGCCATCAACAAGGATTTATATATTCAAATCAGTATCAAGACATCATATCTGTTGTAATAAAAATAAACCGAGTGACCTATTGCTAAAGTAGCCTACAATTCCATTATCAAATGCACAAAATTGCATCATTTTACTGAATTTAACCATACACTTTATATGAAAAGAAATATATATCTGGTAGTATTTATAGGCCTTTTACGAAATAATTTGATTTGTGGCATAAAAACTAAATAGCTTGCTATTTAGAGCATAAACAAACAATTCAATAGATATGGAGCCCTCAGATTATGTGGTTTGTATTTCTAACGGGTAGAAAAAAATTCTGGAAGAAAAAAAGAAATACTGATGTCTTGTTTTCCAACACTGTTTTCATAAGCCCTGTTACAAAGGACTCATAAAACATAGGATTTATTGTGTGTTAAAGGGCTAAAAAAAGAAAAATCCTAAAAAATTCTCCCAATTTAACTTTGTATGACATAAAATTCAAGGGTCAAATGTAGGCCATGTTTGGAGAAACCATAAGGTATTCTGAATACTGATTACATGTATCTGTAACAGTTCTGTTAAATAGCCCCAAAGACTGGGATTGAACCTAGAACCTTCAGGTCCAAACTCCGTAGGCAAACGCTCTACCACATTGCTACAAAAGCTAGCTCTATAGCAAGACAGGTAAGTGTACCCTTATACAAACACAAGCTATACATTTATATCAATCTGTGGGATAGACCAGTATACAACATAATTATGGATCCATGTCGGGTTTCCTAAGCATCTGACAACTGGATTTGGAGGAAATTTTGATTGGGGTTTATTTTAACACTTCACTGAACACTCATGTTAACCCTTGGGCTGCTAAGCGCGACTCACTAACCTTTTGTGGACAGTGTAGATCAGGATCAGAATGCACAGAACGTGCAGTCTGATCTTTGATCTACACTGTCCGTTAAAGAGATATTTATCGTCCACAAAATTACCTTGAAATAGCAACCTTTGGGATTTTACTATCGACCTGAAGTATCATTTGAGTTATTCAGCAGGACAAGGGTTAATAACCCTGAAGGAAATAGGCAATTGAAAGCATCATGGGACAAGGACAAAATTCTGGTAGACAATATTTTCTCCTGTTTGAACAGTGTTTTCAATCATAAGAGTGAACTTCAGCTCATTTGTATCAGTTTCTGAATTGTTGTCTGCAGATACATTTAAAGAGCCTAAACCTTATCATATGGGGAAGGAATGAATAACGAAATAGCATCCATTTAATTACCATTTTTGATTAAAAAAAACAACAAAAAGTAATTTATGCATAGATGGTGGACATAGACTAATCTGAAAACTCTTACAAAAATTAACTCCCCTCTAAGTGTGGATCTGGGGTCCTGCATGGCTTACTAGTAAAGTTTAGGACTTGTTACCTGATGGCCATTATGTTTTTCTTCGGGAGTATCCTTAGGCAAGACACTTCAGAGCCCTAGCCTAGTACTGCTGAAACCCAGACATACATAGATAAGCTAGTTGTAGCACTTATATGACTGAAATAATGTTGAAAGCGACATTAAACGCCATTCAATTAATCAAGTGTGGATCTAACATTGTCCTCCTGCAAGGGTAACCTTTATCTGACACTTCTGTCAGCCTCACAAAATGTGGCTCTTAAAGGGCAAATCAACAAGTTTCAGATATGGTTAATTTTCAAATCTACATTTATCAAATGGTAACCTGGTAATGTTGTAATTAGAAAAAAAAAAATTAGTAAAAGTACTTTTTTTCAATTCATATTTCTGCTTATTAATTTTTATTGCATCGCTTATCTCCCTTACTTATTGTTGCGTCCCTTGATTTGTGACGTCATAGGAGAGCTTGTTTCAATATGGACGTTGTTTACGATAGTGAACTGAGCGATATTGAAGACGAAGAAATAGACGATTCTGGGCCGGTAAGGCCGTACATGTACGAACCAATTTTTAAAGAAACTTATTAAGTTTCTGATGATGAAGATAAAAGTAACTTTTCGCCCACTGATGACGAAAATGACGATGTTGTGCCGGACTTTTCAACGTGTTGAGTATTGCGCGCTATTGAAATACGTCTATTAGGGGCGAACATCGCTTACAGAAATATTATTCTAAACATGATAAAATTAAGTGTATAGCATAAACTTTGTTTCACGTGAAGCAATTTTAGTAGATTAACGGGCGGAATTAAACAAACAAAAGAAAAAAAAAAAAAAAAAACGTTTCAAGACAGTTCCACGACAAGATAGTTCCCCGACACTTTTGAAGACATTTCCCCGACACTTTAGTTTCATGTCAAATAACCCTTTTCCTGACTTTTACGATTGATAATTGTGAGATGTTAGTTCTAACTATTTGTTGATGGGTCCTTGTTGATATTTGTATCTTGTAAAGAATTCTGTAAACATTGACGGGTACAAGTTTATTCTCTCGTGGGTGAAGGGTTACACAATAAATCACGATTTTCATGAGAATAAGAATATTTTGAAATGCTCTTAACCAGCATGACATTTGATAAAAGAATATGTTCCAAGATTATTAAGAGTTAATTCTCAAAATTATTTTAAAAATTATTTTAGTTGTATTTCTTACCATACAGAAATACATGAACACCAGAGAGAGGGAGAGGGGATCTACCTGTGTGAAATACTTTTTTGCTGTTTACCTTGTCCACATGATCCATTCAATGCAAAAATTTATCATACATGTATAGCTACTGTATGTTCCATATAGAGCTTGTCTGTGGAAGTCTTAAACTCTGAATTGTAATTTGTTCAGTTCTTGTTTGTCTTATGCAAATTGTTTCAATTTGGGCAGGGATCTTATACGATCCCTGATTTGGGTAAGTCTCAAATTGGTCTACCGTCTACTAGGGACTGAGCGGTTAATACTGACATTCCGGTCAAATTGCAGTATAGACGACTTCAGATTCATTGTAAAAACATAGAAAGAGCTGGTAACTATCAGTTGGTCCTTTATCCACAATATTTTCTATTTTTAACTCTTTACCAAACGACAAAATATTAAAGAGGTCCAAATTGAAATCACTTGCAGACGACAAAATAAAGTTAAATATTTCAAAAATTGAACGTCAAATTTATTGACTCAACCGAATTGAAAGCATTTCGAGTCAACAAATTAAATTTTACTCACATGTTTGGACTTGTCTTTGATGGGATAGAAAACATTGTAGAAAAAGGAGAAAATACTGGTTACCAGCATTTTCTCCTTTACCTACAATGTTTTCAAAAGGTTTTTCTTTCTTCACAAGGGTCGTTAAAACAAAGGATTGTTTGGTACAGGATTAAACTAAGTTAAACTAAATTCCAATAAACAATCACATTTTATCGGTCATATTTATATGCTGTGGATTTGAATTATTCTAATTTTTTATCATTTGGGTTAGGGTTAGGCTTAACCCTTATACAGATAGCAAAACTTTAGACTTGTCCACTCCACACCGAAAGTATTTGCAGACCACAGATCAAATGTGGCCTTGACAATAGGTTTGAGGGTAGAAAATATTGTAGGAAAAGAAGATAACCCTGGGTATCAGGATTTATTCCTTTTTTCACTCTGTCCTCAAAAGCCTTCTCCATTAGGGTGGTTGAAGGTCAGAATTTTGAGGTAAAAGAATTGGTGTGTGAGACTGGTCAAAAACATTCTGTTTCCTAATTTAAAAAAAAAATGTGTTATTTTTAATTTTCTCACTTTTGTCTGATTATCAGAGAAAATGACTTGTGTCAAATGTGCATTTTCAACAGTTTCATACTAACATGTTCAAAACATTTTTCTCAGTAGCCTGTCTAGAAGACATAATATGGATAGGAAAAGGAAATATCCACAAATCAAAATTGTATTGATATAATAATTCAAAATTTGTTCAAAATGCATGTAAGTTATCAAATCATTTTTAACAAAGAAATGTCAAAGAGAAGTAGTGTATGGGATAAAAGCTGTAACATGGGTTTACTGTCACAAACAAACATTACAGTGTAAAGGGGTGAGATATGCAAATGTTATATAATCATTTCCTGTATTGTTTCAACTGGTTTGTGATGGATTAACATTTATGACCGTGACTTGGGGTAGCCAGATACTGACTTCACCCTTTACCATACAAACCCTAGATCTAGTTTCCAATACGCAAAGAAAGAGTGTTTGATAAACAGTGCGGAAGAAAATGATGTTTGCTGTTCAAAGAATGATTATTATCCCCTGAAAGTTTACATCATTTGAACAATGTCGACTTTGTTATTTGCAAAATTTATGTTATGAATTTGGATGAATCTATAATTTTGTTAAATGTTGAAATCATTTGGAAAAGCAGGGATCGTATATACACAGGGATAGGCAACGCAACTGGAGTTAAGACCAATTATCGATTTTTCACTGACTTACCTGTACGGCGTCCAATAATCCGTTGTCGTTCCTTGCGAGTTATTATCTTCCTTTCAGATAATATAATTCCTTGCCGATTCCGACAATTTTTATATCCGCCAAAGACGCGTTTAGTATGAAATGCGTTTCAATGTTTATGTCAATGTTTTTGCTATTATTGTTTTTTTCAGTTAAAGTGTTATTTTTTTTTCTGGAAAATTTAAAGTGTCGACTAATTGGGCGTTTCAGATATACAGGTCATGTTGTCAGTCTTGATTTCACACGAAGTGTAAATTGTGAATGGAGATCAAAACGGCCCGGTGCCAAAACGACCCATTACCGAAACAACCCTCTTTTTAGTAGTAACTTAAAATATTTTAATATTTCTGCAGTGGATATCTTTTGCAAAAAATTCGGGAAAAGCACGCATCGCCTGTTGAAGGATTAAGTCCGTCTAACGTTTCGGAAGAGGGCTGCTTTTGGCCACTCCCTGTATTTGACATGATCACAAATGGGATATATCAAGTTGTGTATCTGTCATGACACATCTACTGTCAGTAGTGTCCCCTTCTGTTTATAGACAATACGCATCATTGAAATTAAATATTTATTTTCTGATTTTCTTCTCCAAATGTTTCAATTTGGTCAGGTCAAAAGCTTCTCATGTTATCAGGAGTGACAAACATTTCACTTGTATGTAGTACAATGTATTAGGCCGGTAAACACAGAGATCTGTTAATAGTTATATACCCATTTTTCAATAGCAAACTACACAAAGGGCATATAGAACCAGAAAATTGCCTTCACTGCCCATTAAATGGACCTTCCAGTACATTTTCAGTTCAGCTTGCAGCTACTCTTAAATCACTGTCTTTGACAGAAAAAAAGGAGAATTTCCTGCAAAATGGAAAGAATTAGTGAACTTTCTGAAAAAGTAGGCTGGTGAAGTGTGAGGACCTGTCTGCAACTCTGTTCCTACTTTAATACATTGGAATCAATTACATACACCAGTGGCCTTCACAATTGCATCATTTCGAATTAACCTGTGTACCTTACAACCTTGTGTGTTTGATGACCGGAATATTTAAAGCTTTTTGAAAATATTGTGGGAAAAGAACAAAATGCTAGCCTAGCACATGTACCTGTTTTCAGCATTTTTATCCGCAATGTTCAATACCATGCAAAAAAAATCCAATCGTTTGAATCTACTTTCAGTTGTCGTTTGCTAATACTTTCAATTGGGGATTCCAAAGGCCCCCAAAAAATTGTTCTTTGGTAAAAAATAGTCAGTAGCATAATTATTAGAAAAAAAAAAGATAAATCTGCAATTATCCCTTTGCCACACAACCCCGAGTTCTGATGACCAAGAGAAAGAAGCCTTTTGGAAACATTGCAGGAAAAGGAGAAAATGCTGGTTACCAACATTCCCTCCTTTTCCCCAAATGCTTTCAATTATATCATTGACAAATTCCATAATTTGAGTCGCATTTCAATTGTTGTCTGTAAATGCTCTCACTTTGTACAAGTCTACTTCTGTGTTATTTCAAAAAGAGTTAACAGTGCGGCAAAGTAAAAGTTGCTTTTGACAAGCAATTTTTCCTTCTTTAATAATGGTTTTTTATTCTGTGTCAGAGAACTTAAGGTTATCTAATAACTTTGAAAGCTTTGATTTTGGACCAATTTGAAAACAGTATAAGTTGTGTAGGACTTTGTACAAATTTGACTTCTTGCTCCTCATACAGTGGACAGCATTGGAAAACATTTGTAAAAGACCATTTGCAGCCAGTGATCAATTCTTTTCAAAATGATTTCTGTGCTATTAAAAATATTATGTTTTTGCCTTTCCTTCAAATGTTTTTCATTTTTTAAATTTTCAAAAAAATCCACACTGTACACAGAAAGTTTATGTTGAAATTGATATTTTAAAATTTCTCACTAAAAACATCAAGGCAGCCATGAATATTGAGCTACATGTGTGTTACAAAATTAAATGGTGCTGAAAAATGTGTTCCTTTAGCAAGTTTTAACTTCATGCCTGATAAATTTTATTTTACATAAATCCACTGTAGAAATCTTTGGAAAACAGTATGACACAAGGACCAATCTTTTTGCAATAAAATGTAACATGCAAATGGTTGGCTGCTTCCGCAAATGCTTTTTTCATTGAATGTAGACTTTTTATCTCCTAAAATTTTTCACTGTGGCAACTTGCAGTAATGATGATGGTAAAAGTATTGTGTATATGAGATATTATTGGTATATTAAACTATCATTATAATCCTGGTGTATGTCATACAAACGCCCAAAATATACTTCTCTCCCTCAACAGAGATTTTCAAGTAGAAACATTCCCAACTCTAGTAATACATGGAATATGGATACCTGCATTGTTTGCTGTGATACAATTGCAAAATGTTGAAAGCAACCAACCTTCAGGAACACTTTGCCAGACAACAAAATTTGAGACTTGTCTGATTTGGAATTATTTGCAGACAAGAAATGAAATGTGTCACTTGTGTCTTTGCTGAGAAAATGAGAACATGCTTGCCAACATTTTCTTCTTTTCCCACAATGTTTTCAGATGTGTAAATATTTCCCATGGTAGTGAAAACTTAGGATTCAGGAATACTGGCATCTGTCACAGATTATTAGATAACTCCTTACCACAAGTGGCTTATAAGACTGTAGATACTGAATGTACTGTGTTGTTTGAAGAAACCAAAAGTATGTCAAATTTAATACATGTACTTTTAGCGTTTTATGACAATAGTGTGAGTAGTGGAAAACCAACATCATGATTCTCAGAGAATTTTGCACAACACAGATACATACTTCTCTCCCTCAAAAAAATATGTTGATGAGGAAAAGCAACACGCAGCTTGTGCAGACAATTGTGCAAATTCAAAAAACAAATAGGTAAGTATGATGGCTGCTATGATACAACTAAAATGTTGTGAAACATTGCAAATTGAGCAAGGTTCCATCCTTAACTTTTTGCCAGGTTACAAAATTTTGGACATGTCTAATTTGAAAGCATTTGCAGACGACAAATGAAATGCAACTGAAATGAGGAGACTTGTTTTTCCTGGGGTAATGAGAAAATGTGACATGTACTTACCGGTAGTTTCTTCTTTGTTCACAATGTTTTCGGAAGTATGGATATTCCCCAGGTTAGTGAAAACTTAGGATTCAGGAATACTAGCATTTGTCACAGATAATTAAATAACTCCATACTTCTAGTGGCTTATTGAGCTATACATACTAAATATACTTTGGTGGTAGAAGAAGCTCACAGCTTTCATATTCAAATACATTAATTTCACTTTAGCATTTTTCTTGCAGGTTTGTACAGTTCACAGCTTATTTGGTCTTTAATATTCCAAGTTTTCAAGCCCAGCTTCAGTTTTATACTAGCACACTTTATGCAGAATTACAAAACCATCTTCAATGTCATTCTTCTGTTCACAGGATGCATCACAACAGTATGTTGACAGCTCTTGAAACCATGTTTTGAAGTGTTTGTGCTCTCACAATACATATCTGGAAAAAAAATATAAAACCAATTGAATTTCAAATTTCTCCTTTTTACAAAACGTAACATTTTAATTCTTCAGCAATTCTTCTTGCAAAATATGGTTTTATTTTCACATGGTTAGACTATAATGGAATTTGTTAAGGATATGGCCAACTATCAGAGATCCAATCATTTTTGACTAATGTGCGGTACTGCGCTTCCACCATTACTGAAATAACCCCTTTTTAGGCTGCCATCTTGCAATTAAGACCGAAAATAGCCAAGTTTTTGAGCCCAGAGTTATCCAACCTTGGCATCGAAATTCACTAGATTTGATTTAAAAACAAAAAGAAATACTTACTGCTTATAAATATGTCAAAATCTGAACAAATTTATTTCTAAAAATAAATTGAGAATGCTACAACTATCACTAGGGTCCCGCCAAATTCACCACATTGGTCCGCCATTTTGTGATGAAATACCGAAAATAGCCCAGTTTTGAGCCCATAATTATCTAACTTAGGAATCGAAAATCAGCACAAAATTAGCTTTAATACAAGAAGATGTACTTTATCTCGTGATTTTTACCAACATGTTGCTATTTGGACGCTACTTTATGTACTTAAAAAGTACTTTTGCACGTCACTAAATCCTCCTGCCGAACATCCCCTACGGGGCAAACATGATTAGGTCATGATTTTTTAACGCCAAAATAAGCATATAAAACAAAATCTCCGAAAAAAATGATGTTACATATATTCTAAGCATGTACATATTCGGAAACTTACCTGTTGAGAAGGACGTACGGGATAACCAAGCAAAAGGTTGATTAAAACAGTGACCGTCGTATGCCGAAATTTAAGATGGCCGCCGTTTTTTCCTTTGCGGTCAATTCGAAAGAAGACAGTGAATAACCGGAAGTTATACCGCGTTTCCTATCCCTGTATATAAGATCCCTGGGAAAAGGGAGAAAACTGCAGCAATTTCTCTTTTGTTCATAATGAAGCGATAATGTAGAAAAGGGTAAAATAGTATGAATAACAATTCATGTATTCCATTTTTAAGAAAAAAAGAAATTACCTACTTCATGTTGGATTTTCTTTTTGGAAATTGCCGTTGCAGAATGTCTGTCTTTCGGAGTTTCGGTTTAAGCCTATCTCCTTTCGACTCGGAGTTTCGAATAATGTCGGCACAGCATCAGGTTTTAACCGCAGCCTAAAATTCCTATAACCAACTTCTTTTGCGAGTTTTGGACTTGTTAAGAACTGACTGTCATCGAAGTATTTCAGACACAATTTCGAATGAACCGATGGCAAAAAATCCGTCGCTACTGTCTGGCCCCGGTTTAAACGTTGAATCCATAGTTTCCTCCTTATTAATTCCTTCGGAAATTTGAAAATACTAATTCTATGAGTTCCCGAATCGACGTTGCAGCCATAGGCTGCACAATTTACCATTTTTTCGGCTGAATTCTTAGTTAATACTCAGATACCTGCATACAATCATCCGCGTTCCTACTTTATGTCTACTGACAGTATACACAGAGTGACTCGACAATGACGTCACACATGCACGGGAGATAAGCTAATCAGGGGAAGTAAGCCATGTACCATTTTTAGGGCCGTATATCAGCGTGACAATTCGGCCGTGATTTATGGCATGTTACAGGGTGGTATTTATGAAAAATGACGGACACATGTTTAACTGACATCATTTGCAGCTGATTAAAGGAAAAAAACAGTCTGGTCAAAATATCTTGGGATTTGCCCTTTAACGACGTTTCGTCGGGTTGTCAGTGCGCAACATTTTTGCGCATGTCTCTTCGCTTCTCTGTTTTCTAGCGCGTAACTTTGTCTGATTGTAGTACTATTATTGGACTACTGATTTTTGCTGCAAGACGTGGAGAAAGTAGTTGTAGACACATTTTTTTTAAAGATCAGTTTATGAAGGTGTAAATCATTCCTAAAAAGCGAAAACGGAACATGTACATATGTCGGACATTACTTATCCGGATAGTAAGTTTAGTGCGGTAAAAAGAGAAAATTACAAGTATTTTCTCCTTTTCAACGTTTTCTAACCCTCTTTCCTGGGTACTGATAGAAATCAGGATCGTTTGATTCATTTTGCTATAAGGTTCGTAAGTAATCTATGCCTTTGAGTAATTCTGGACAGTTCTACTTGTATTGTTCTTCCATTCTCCCACCTAGTAAGATATACCACCTGTATTTGGTATTAACCCTTTCCTAAATGAATTAAATTAGAACTTCAAAATTGAAAGAAGCTGCAGACGACAAATTAAACAAGGTTTAAATGAGATTAAAAGAACCGTTTGTGCAGAAAAGGTTGTGGGGAAAGGAATAATTGCTTGTAATGAACAATTACCCCTTTTACCAAAATGTTTTCCAAAGCCGTCCCATACCAATGTTAAATCGAGACTATATCAAGGAAAGGGTTGACAGAGTACAATCTTTATTGTGACAAAAACATGATTTAGTGCTAGAAATAATACATCTTACTAAGTAACTTGAAATTTTGGGTGTTTTGTGTCACTTTCTTTGTTCCAAGGGAGGTAATTGAGTTCGAATATTGGGAAAAGTAGCCTGGTAACCTATCCTTTTTTTTGCAATTTTTGATAAAAGATATAATCATGTATATTTCTGAGAAAAATGAGAAAAATATTTGCACTAGATTTTTTTGAGGGTCAAATAATGTCCTGATTTTCTTTGATAAAATAAGCAATTTTGTGGGCTAAGGGTTTTATTGAAACATAGATAGCGTATCATTAATTTGAAATATCTGTTAATTTCTCGTCAAAGTCAGAGGATCCATTGTTTCTCTATGAATTTAAAACACAGAGAACATGATTTGACTAAAATTACAGATTTTAATCACAAAATTCTGACGTATGCTGCAATAATTGGATTTTTGTGTAATTTGAAAAAAAGGTTATGTTCTTCGTGGGCTCAGAACTTTTTGGTTCATAAGGCAACGTCTGATTATCTCTTCGCATATTGAAAGAACATACTTTGAAGTGTTTCTGTGTCAAATTTCACGAAATCCTCTGCACTAGAAATAACTCGCTGAAACGCCTTTAAGTTTTTGAAAACATTAGTAGACAAACAGAATTTTTTTTTCATTCTTACCAAAGTCATTTTTTCCCCATTCTATAACACCACAAAAGATACAATGTGTATTAACTAAGGTAAGTGTGGCTACATTATCCCATTTTGAAGGACGTTCAGAAAAACTTTTGAAACAACTTATCGGCTGAGCTTTATTTGGCTGTACTAAAAATCAAGGGTTTTCAGAAGGACTAGTGATGGTGGTTTTTGTCTGAGATTATGCTTTAAGTCATATTGAAAATATCAACAGCTCAGCCTAGGGTTTGTAAACACGTGAGCTTAAATAAATACACTAAACATGATGACTATATTTTCCTTTAGCATAGCATTTTAAGCATTTCTAAAATCATCATTAATCATCTTAATGCAAGACTGTTTTGAAATATTGAAACTTCTGTACTCAGATATCAAGGTTTTGATTTTCAAAACAGCATTTTACAAACCTAGTCAGACTATAAACACAACATTTTCTAAACTTTCATGTAGTGGGTATAATCATATAGACTGCAAATAATTCAAACTAAAATAGTGTGCCTATAGGAGTGGGATTTTACTATGTTAGGTGGTCTGATCTTAATCTACTCTTGCTACAAAGGAAACAAACTGTCCTCATTCTGAAGTACATGTATAAAGCATGTATTGTTTTGAAACTAGTATGGTTTAGTTTAAACCCTTACAAAACAATCCCGACTTTAAACGACCCTGAGGAAGAAGGCTTTTAAAAAGAATTTGAGAATATGAGAAAATGCTGGTAACCAGCAGTTTTCCTTTTCCCACAACGTCTTCAGACCTTCTAAAAAGAATATTCATTTTTTGAGTCACATCGATTCTGTTATCAGCAAATGCTTTCAACTTGGGCAAGTCTCAAATTTTGTTGTGTGGTAAAGAGTTAAAAAAAAAACACTGGAGTCCTCCCAGGGAAATAGAAACAATGGCTTTTTGAATGTAATTTCCTACTGAAAGGACATTGTCCTTTCCATGATTCTAACACCTAGGAATTCCTTCAAGGGTTCTTCCTTATTACTTCACAACTTGAAACTATTATTTTCAAAATGAAATACAAAATCAAACTAGACACAACAATTTGATTGTTCAGATACAATGATTTCTTCTTTCTTTTGAAAAGAAAATTCTTGGTTTTATTCCTGAACTAAAAAAATGTTAGGTAATAGTCTGAAAGGTGAAAACTAAATGGTGTGTTTAGTATTTTCTAAGATTTAGGCCATGTGTAATTCATGAGTATTGAATATACCTTCCTTCTGTTACATAAATGAAAATTCACCTTGTATCATCATAAAGACACAAGTCAAGAAATCATGATTTCACAAAAGAAAAGTAAGGTTAACTCATGCACTAGCACAAAACATGAAATTGATTGTAACTACCTTCAAGAATAATTTGGTGTTTGACTGATTTCTGGTGGTTACATTAGTTTCAAAACTGTTTCAGTCTTACAGTGACAACAACCCATTTATTTATGAATGGCTTGGATTTTACTAGGGCTAGGCTGATTCTATGCAGTGTCTTGTCTATAGGCACTCCTACAAAATCCTGGCAACTGAGTGAGGATAAAATCCGGGATAACTCAACCGACACCTTCACCAATCAGCCACAGTCTCACAGAACCTCACTAAATAAATGAACAGGATTATGTCATTTCACCACTATATTGGTGCAAATATAAAATATATATATATAGGCTGCATAGGTTCAAGGTTAGACCTGCACAGTCTGAACTTAGAAAAATGCAGGTGTGAATAAGTACAATGTAAACAGTGGACTTAAGTTTCACATAATATTTAAAGTTACAGTTAACGTGTGGTGGGATTTTGACATTTTGTCAGTGATTATGTAAGTTTTATTCATTTACATATAGATGTAGATTCCTTTCTGAAGTTTTGAGCCACGTCTTTGTGAATTTGAGTCATATTACATAATTGAACCACTGCAGGGACATGTGCAAAATAAACCATAGTTTGGCATGATGAGATACTTGAAATTCAATATTAACACTGGTAAAACGGCTATTTATTACTCCCAATGCAGTTTTGAGTGAATCCATTTTCATGGTCTGAAGAAAAGAATTAAAATCATCATTCATCACCTGGAAGAACATAGTCCAGATATTATTTGCTTTTTGATATCTGCAAATCCCTGCCCTGGGTACAGCTGAAGCAGCCAGAATGGACCAAGATCACGCTCAGTGTGACAAGTTGCCATGCAAAGTAAAAATTGACCTTTACATAACTAAAATGAAACTTTCTAGTCGATAGTACAAATCTTAATATTTCTGTTTCAATGTTATGATTTGGGGGAAGAATACCTCCTTACCGGGCAGTATAGATCAAAGATCAGACTGCACATTCGGTGCAATCTGGTCTTTATCTACATTGTCTGCAAAAGGTCCTTGAGGAGCACTTAGCAGCCTAAGGGTTAAAGGAATTGGTCTCGCTATAACACTTAAAAAAAAAACCTATAGGCATACTTTCATTCTGAGGTTTGAATTACTTGCTGTTTACATGAAGCACAGTTACCATCTCTAGTATGGGTTGACCAGCAGTTCATAAATATGTACGAGGGGTGATCAGAAAGAACGTGGACCAGTGCCGGTATCGGAATATTGTTATAAAAAGCAACTTGGAGTGTTCATTATTTTTGAAAGTAACCTCCTCTGAGTTCTATGCACTTATTCATTCTTGATTTCCATGAGCGAAGCACGTGTGGGAGCGCGTCACGTGACGTTACCATCAAGGACCCGGTCATAGCGAGGGTTAGCTCCTCTCTGCTCTCGTAGTGCATGCCACATAGAAAATCTTTCAAAACAGGAACTAGTCAGAGGAAACACGGAGTCAGGACTAAATTATACGGAGCGTTGGCAAGTGTTTCCATGTTTAGTTTTTGCAAAGTTTCCAGTACAAGTGTGGCTCTGTGAGCTAGGGCGTTATTTTGGTGTAAAATGACGTCACTCTGCAGGACTTCTGGCTAAGTTTTTCGTACGGTGTATGTGAAATTTATTTGAATAATGTGGGCATAAAACTCAGTATTGACTGTAGTATGTATAGATACAACATGATTTAGAAGAAAAACAGGAAAACAGAAATACTTGATGTAGATAACTTTGCCAAGTGACTTAGAAAGGTTAGCTTTACCAGCGGAAGGCGATGTTGAATGTTTCAAAACACTACTTTGTTGTTTAGATTCAGTCTCGTTATAGTGTGCCTATCTTTCATAGCAGGTTACAATACGATCAGTAAAGTTTGACCCCTCTACCCTAATGCATTCAGAAATTTCTTTAAAGATTTCGATCCTAACCCCGATTTTCTCGGGCGTCAGTTGCCGAGGTACCCACATTGTGCAATTATGCGACATTCCAAGATTCCCTGTCAAAATCTCCTGGGCACTTCTATATGAAAGGTCAAATGTATAAGCTATTTTCCTGACAGTACCTCGGCGATCTTGTTTTACATGCTGCACTACAGCCGTTATGATTTTGTCTGTGACTGATGTTGATGGACGGCCAGATTTAGGGTCATCTTTAATTTAACAGTATCGCACCCTTGTCTAAACCAGTCCGATCCATGTACAAATATCAGATTTCTTGAGTGCAGAGTCCCCTTTAACTGGTTCTATATCGCTTTTGATTTCCGATAAATACTTTTCGAGTTTGACGTAAAAATTTATGGTTACTCTCGCTCAAATAAAACGTCGTCCGATATTTTAGACCACTAATGCAGTATATGACGTCATTAAAATGACGTCATACTTTACCTACTTGAATATGACGACATTTAAAAGCTTGAGTCAGTTACCAGATAATTGATGCTCATCTATGCAAAATTTTGTAATTCTATGTGTAGTAGTTTTCAAAATAACGAGGTAGTCCGCGATCTTTTTGATCACCCCACGTACTTTATAAAATAAAGTACATATACTTCAATCTCCAAGCATAAAAAATATATATCAAAGAATTTAAATCTACATGTCCAAACCATAAGACGTATAGATCTAAACTAAGATGTATTCCTGTGGACCCTTAATCAAACATCTGTCTGAAAATTCTGCATTCTTAATTCTTTTGCATGAAAGGTAACAAAATAAAATTCAAGCATATTAGAAGGACTATGAATGGACTTTTACACCTTGAAGATAATTGAGTATCTGAGGCTTAAAGTCCAGGATGTTAGGTTAAGTAAGTGGATGTCCAGTTCACTGAGAAGGACACGATTTCTCATCGAAAATCCGCAGTATAAATTCACGTCACGGGTTCGTACTTGATTGGGCCGTTTGTGAACGAAGGATTTCTTTATGTCCCATAGATAACTGGAGAGAATTTTGGGAAGCAATCTTGCATAAATCGAACGTCTAGTGTATTTTTTTTTTAAATAAGACTACACGATCTTCATTTTTTTAAACGTTACACCGAAATGTTACAAACAATTCGGAAATTCATCGATAGTGCACCTAAGGTGCCGAATCGACTTTATGGGTTCTGTGTATTCGTTATCTAAAGGGTTTTAAATCATTTACGGCCAAATTCTAGGTAGCTGTCTGAACAGTTAAAGATATTTGATATAATACATAGTTTAAAAATATAACTTCAATAAGAAACTATTGCTTAATCTCTTTGTTTATTTCGACAGCGGACGACACAAGTTGTGAATGAACATTTCTTGAATGAAAATGGGGGCAGTCTGTGTAAACAATGTTCATACGCATATGGCAATATTTAATGAAAAAAAAAAAAAAAAACAAACTAAGTTCAAGTATTTAGAGTATTTCAAACTGCCAATTTTTGTAGTTTTGACGAAATTTCGATAAAGAAATCAAACATAATTTGTATGATTTGTTCAATGTCAGAGCTGAATATTATTTGTTGTTCTGTGTTGTTCGTCCCTAGGCCAGCCATGCAGAACTGAAAGTGAGCGCGCATGGGTCGTTACGCATGATGTATTTGGTTCCGGCCCAAACGATCACAGTAAGCAAATCCGCTAAAAATGAACAGACTGGAACCCAGGCTATATGACCAGTGGTGTGTCATCATTAGTCTCAGTTTGTATCGTAAGCTCTCACTCGTCACAACTCGGCCGATTCCGTAACGACATCTTACCGCGTCCGTATAAATGTGGTTTCCTTTATGAAATACCGATTACGTGATCTCAAACATGGCGGCGCCCATGTAAATCGATTAGCAACAACATAAACAACCACGATAAATTGTTCATATAGATCTTTCTATCTGTTGGTGAAAAAGTCAATCGGAATTGATAAACTACGTTAAAAATGAATTATATACTTAGAAAGATTCAGATAGAAAATTGTGACTCAAGGTTTCGTTTTTAAGAAGAGCCTTACAATTTTAAGAACAGTTAAACGACGCATTTCCGGCGAAGAAATGTACCGCGTAGGTGCATATCAAGCTACATGATACAGCCGAGGGACTTGAGCCACTATGAAATTATCGCCTGCAAATGCTTTCAATTTGGGTAGGTCTAAAATTCTGCCGCGTGGTAAAGGGTTAAAAATTCATTTTTCCAATACTTCCTCCGCTGTCTATCTTTCTTGAAGACATTTTTTGTGTCCACTGCAAGATGCAAAATGTATTATGTATGAGGGTAGTTGCAAAACGATATCGTCTGAAATTAATGGAGGCAAACCGTGGAAAAGATACACCTGTTCCCAAGTCGAACAAAACATGCTGTTTAATTATCAGACGACAACATTCCAGACTTGTCAATATTCAAAGTTTTTGTAGACGATAAATTAATGTGTTTCGAATCACTGAACTGTTAATTGGGTGGATAGAAAACATCACGGGAAAAGGAGAAACGGCTGGTTTCCATCATTTTCTTCTTTTCCCTCGATGTTTTTCAATGATTTATTTCTTAAGGTTGAAAGAAACACGGGAATGTTTGGTAAGGGCTGATTATTTTAGCGCAAAATATATAACCTCGATCTTTTTTCGGGGGCTTGAAATACAATTCACTGAACTTTAAAGA
The DNA here is from genome assembly GCA_946811185.2 of Hippopus hippopus. Lineage (NCBI taxonomy): Eukaryota > Metazoa > Mollusca > Bivalvia > Cardiida > Cardiidae > Hippopus > Hippopus hippopus. Next base: position 27,151,997 of record OX328104.1, on the reverse strand, counting down.
TACATGTATCCTCGTTTTTAGCCAGTTTTTAACCCATTTTGTCCTTGTTTTATGAAACTATAATGATTCTTAAATCTTCATGCTGAATGTTTCTCCTGACGGCTGCAAGGTTGCATAGATTACTACCGGCTAGGAAACGTATTTCATGTTTTGGAGGCCTTCAAAGCAATCGCTGTTGTCGTTTCCGGTTTTACGTGAGGAGTTGATCTATCCCTTAACACCATATATACTGGTAATTTTTGTATGTTTACGCAGCTAAGTCAATCTACGCACTTTCAAGTTTTAACAGCGTTGTTTTCTCTCTAGCTGTATCTTTAAGAGATGTTAAGCTTTTAAATAAGCGGACGGTGTGGATAAAAGATCAGACTGCGCGGTCTGTTTTGATCTATGACGTCCGAACAATAGCCCCTTTTTGGCCTCTTGCATCGATAGAAAGAAGACAGGTATATAGGGAAAAAGATACTTATCCTACTCGACGAAAGCATTTCTTTGGTACATGTACTTTATAGCCAAGTTTTGTGCTTCTCATATTTCATGACGACCGATAAAACTGAACCAAGTTGCATCGAAAAAAAGCGGATGTATAGAAAGGTCAAAAAGCATCATGACAAACATAGATTACTATTTTTGGGGGTTTTTGAATTGTATCTCCAATTTTCACTTTGTTTTTACAATTTCTTTTTGTTAAGATGCCTTCAAAGACATTGATTAGCTGAATATAATGAATCATTTTTTCCCCGGTGAAAAATGACAAAATGCGACTTTGCCTTAATCAAAGTTTAAAGAATGTACTGCAAACGAGGGGACCGTTTTTTGTGGTTATAGCTTGGAATGATACGCGGAAAATTTAGATTTCACGATTTGTGTAGTGTAAATTTCATGTACAATGTCTGTTAAAGCTATTTATGTCCTTATATTGGTTAAAAGGTTAACCCTTTACTAAACTATCCCGCGCATAAACGACCCTAAGGAAGGAGACTTTTGAAAACATTGTGGGTAAAGGAGAAAATGCTGGTTACCAGCATTTTCTCCTTTTCCCACAATGTTTTCACAAGGCTTCTTCAGCATTTTCTCCTTTTCCCACATGCTTTTCCCCACGTCTTCAAGCACCATTTTCAGTACACCTAGTCGTGTGTAGATACCTTTGATATGGTCATGTCTTAAGTGTTGTTTTCAGGTAAAGTGTTAAAAAGTTTCGTATTACTTCTTTTGATCATTAAATACCAAACCTTGACCCATTTTATTCGTTTCTCAAAATAACCCTTTATTTTGAATTTTTACATATTACAGAACAGAACAGAACATATACTTTATTAGACAAGTACTTCGTACATAGTCTTGTTTACATACATTGTATATAATAAACAAGGTCTCTCTCTCTCTCATATTACCTCCTGTATACATGGGGTCCTTCACGGCTCAGTGGTAAATTGTAGGATTCAAAACCTGAAGTCGCTGGGTTCGATCCAAGGCTTTTCGTAGGGGAGGGGGGTCCTTAGGCAACGTACGTCAGAGTCTAATACTGGTGATACCAAGGGCGTATATAAGTAAGCAAGCTTTCGCCTTAATATGTCTGAAGTAATGGTTAATGCGACTTAAACATCAGCCATTCAGTCAGTCGGTCAGGCCGACAGGCAGTCAGGTAGTCGGGTCAATCAATCAATCCTGCATGCGTTCTTTTGCCATGCAGTTGATCATGTTTGAAAACATCCTAGCAAAACTAAAAATTATTGGTGATTTCAATCGCTACCAATCGAGTAATAATTATATCTTTTTTTTACTTTCCCCGACAAAATAAATTTAAGATTTGTTTAAAGTGAAAGAGTTTGCAGACGACAAATGGGGTTACCGTTTACAGAAAATAAATGCATCGTATAAAGATTACTCCCCAGGGCGGAACATATTCTACGGCAGGTCACCATTTCCGCGGCACCTTATATTCTACGTAGAGTATGAAACCTGGAATACATTTCCTACTTAAAAATGGAGCGGGTAATTCACTGTCTACGTGGAAAATTTGACTTAATTGTCTACCTATAATATAGGCCGAGAAGTAAAAATTCTATGAGAGTATAAACTCGTCTTAAAACCGGCCCTTCTTTGAAGATAGGTACGCTGAGACCGGCAGTGCAGTTGGTAGCGTACAGGACTCAAGAATAGAGGTTCGCTTGTTCGATCCCCCCGGCTAGGCCGATTTCTTTCCGAGGATCTATGAACATCCTTGCGACAGGATTCATTCCTCTCTCACCGCTGATAATTGTTTCGGCGGTGGTTATGTGGGAAGGTAACCAGTAGTATTGAAAGAACATTGTGCGGAGTACTGATAAAAAGAAACCCCGGGAAAACATGGATAGGTGCACTGGCCGCCGCCATATAACTAAAATAGTGTCGTTAACGGCGTTAAACACCATACAATCAATCAATCATTGAAGATAGGTACACGTACATGTAAGCAAGCAGACATGCATCGTCTATATCGCCATGACATGCAGTTTTATTTGTCGATTACAAAGAGTGTTTTTTATATCAACTCTTTCACTGCAAAAGGCAGATTTTTGAGTAGCTTTTGTTGAAATTTTCATGAAATTCACTTGAGTTATGCTTTGTGAAAAGGGGGGTGGGTGGGTTGAATGCATTTGCAAAAAGTATCGACCCATGTCAGCCTGCGCAATCCGCGCAGGCTGACATTGGTCGAAACTTTTTGCTATTGGTCAATTTTCTGCATGTCAAAGAACCAGCCTACTCCATGAATGATTCAGTTTTTTGATAGACAAAATGGATTTTATGGATCCATAATTATCTGATGACTTTCTTGGTATACTGTATAACGAAGAAGCATTCAACAACCTTTTACAATGGCTCATTTATTTAAGTTTATAGCACTGTAACACTTTCAGCACTATATAGGCAAAAACAGAGGTTGTTGCAGGTCATATACATTTAAATCAAGATCGACTTGCACAGAACGCACAGTCTGGTCTTAGATCCACACAGTCTGCTCGTTTAGCAAAGCCTACAAGATTAAATCTTTCTGTGTTTCATTAGACTGTATTTACCCCTGTAGAGAAATGCCGAGTTTATTTTTGCGCTGAAGTAGCTAAGTGTTAGTAGACATCAGACTTATTCAGAATACTTGAGGCATATCGCCATGGCTCGGTATTCATACTATAAACTTTCGGTGAATTCATAAAAAATAAATTATGCATTATAAAAGAAAAAGCTGTCGTAATTTCTCTATTTTTTAACATATGAGCGACGCTCGAGGAAAAAGGGGTGGGGGGGGAGGGGTTATATAGGATCTGACATGAGTTGGCTTTGAGATAAAATTTTATTAAACGAGCCTTTGGCGAGGTTAATAACAATTTTTCTTGACGATTTTAATAAAAAATTTATCTCATATGCCAACGAATGTCAGATTCTTTTTATCACATAACGATATTTTACAAATCATAGATAAGAAGATGCATAACCATCTATAGATGCACACTAAGTAATATCGATAAACCCATTCACTTCTATGAAATACATACAAAATGACGTCAAAAATGACGTCACAAAATAGTGATATGAAACGTGTATGAGATAAGAAAATTCGTAATGGGTAAACTACACTGAAAACAAGAGAGGTTATGTGATAAATGCATTTTCGTAATCAAGTATACCAAGTAAGTCGTCACATGATATGGTTCCATTTTGTTTAAGAACCGGCTGAATAATGGGGCAGAATGGTCTTTCAACATCCAAAACATTACCTATACTAAAAGGTTTCGACCATGGTTTGCCTGCGCGGACTGCGCCGGCTGACATGGCTTTTTGCAGATGCATTTAATCCCATTTTCATAAAGCATGGGTCATATACGTATAATTATCGTATATATTATACTTCTTAATCTCTTTACAAGCAATTCTCTTCTTGTTTTGCCAACTTGTCGGTTTCTTGGGTGTGTAATGGATAATATTCTGCACCGTTCAAAAATAGACTAGGTTTTTTCCACACTTAGTATTGTTGGTTTTGTTTCCACGAGTTTAAGATACAGTTTCATAACTTTCGCGTTCATAGCTTAGAGAAATATCAATAGTTTATTTCTTTACTAAACAAAAAAAAAAAAAAAAAAAAATCTTAGACCTGTCCAAGAAAAAGTACTTGCAGACGACGAAATACATGTTGCTCAAATTACTCGATTTTTTTTCTGTGAAATAATGGGAAACATATTCGGAAAAGGAGAAAATTGTGGTTACCATCGTTTTCTCGTTTTCCCACAATGGTTCCAAAAGATATCTTCTTCGGGGTCGTAAAAACCTGGGACTGTTCGATAAAGGATTAAAGCAAGACAATCCTTGGCAATGTATTTTGATTGATTGATTGATTGTATGGTGTTTAACGCCGTTTTCAACATTATTTCAGTTATATCGCGGCGACCAGTGCACCTATCCATGCTTTCCTGGAGCCTCTTTTACCAGTGCTCCGCACAATTTTCTTTCCAAGCCACTGGCTGCTTTCCCACATAACCATCGTCGAAACAATGGTCAGCGGTGAGAGAGGAATGAATCCTGTCGCAATGACTATCATCAATCCTCGGAAAGAAATTGGCCGAGCCAGGGATCGAACCCCACCACCCCCTGTTCTCAAGTCCTGCACGCTACCGACTGAGCTACTGGGGCTTGGCGCAATGTATTTTGAAGTGAAGATCAACCATGTTACAAGAGTCAATCAGCAGAACTTTCTTTGATGAAGGCTGCTTAATCGCGACTCAAAGACCATTTGCGGACAGTGTAGATCAAGATCAGACTGCACAGAACGTGCAGTCTGATCTTGAATCTACACTGTCCGATAACAAGACATTTATCCTCCCCAAAATACATAATGGAATAGCAAAGTTTGGCTTTTTACCATTAGCTTTAAAATTCCATGTGACTTATTTAGCAGGTTAAAGGGTTGATTCAACCGTGTACTGCGTATAGGCCGCTGCACGCCTGATTATTGTTAACTCCGTAACGAACGACAAATCATTGACTCTTCCAAATGGAAAGTTACTGCGGACGACAAATTATTAATTGATACAAATGAGCGCTACTTCTCTGATAGGTTAGAAAACGTGATGGGAAAAAGGGAAACATGCTGGTTACCAGCATTGTCTCCTTTTCACACAATGTTTTCAAAAGCCTACGATAAAGGTCGTTAAAACTATGGAATGCGTAGTAAAATGTTAATAAACGACTGCTAGTGCACCTATCTACGCAATCGTGGCAATTCTGCTGTTTCTTGTCAATAGACAATGCCGAAATTATTCACAGCGGTGAGAAAGTTCTGAAATCCTGAAGCAATGATGTTTATGTATCAAATGAAACAATTGTTCAGCTGAATCAGACTTCGAACCCAGAATCCTGGAATTTTCCCAGCCACTTTCGTAACCGAGTGAATTTTTGATGTTTTGAGTCTTATCTTGAAAACTGTACAGAGTTTTTACATGGAACTTGTCACATCTGTCAACCACCATTAGGAAATGCAGTACAACAAGTTTCACCCAGATTGATCATGCAACACCACAGTTATATACCCTTGTTTTTTTTTTTAGTGCCATGTCATGGAAAAAGGGGCTTGATATATATTTACATTATAGAGCAATATCTCTTTAACTACAGGACAAAATGTTATGAAACTTTATATTTATATTGTTTATCACAAGTCACAGACAATCATCATTTGTTTTTATTTAATGAAATCTCATGTCATGGAAAAAGGGGGTTTAATGTATAATTTCATCATGGACCAATGACCGTCTGTTCGTCAACTAAACAGAGATTTTACATGGAACTTGTCACATCTATTAACCACCATTAGGAAATGCAGTACAACAACTTTCACCCAGATTGACCATGCCAACACCACAGTAATATAGCCTTGCTTTTTTCTTTTATGCCGTGTCATAGAAAAAGGGGGCACGATGTATATTTCCAATATTTGTTTTCATTTAATGAAATGCCATGTTATGGAAAAAGGGGACTTAATGTATAATCTCATTTTGGACCAATAACAATAAGGCCACGTGTAGATGCAAAACATATACCTCTTATATATTTTCTTATTTAATGAAATGCTGTGCCATGAAAAAAGGGGGCTTAATGTATAATTTCATCATGGACTAGTAACAAAAGGCCACATGTACATGCAAAACACAATACCTCTAACATGTTTGTATAAAAAAAAAAGTCTTTTTCGGCGGGGGATATCATTTCAACGAAATTGCTTGTTCAAATTAGATTCGCTAGATATTAGAATTTTGATTAAAAAGATAAATAGAGGATCTTGCATGAGTGTTTATGTATTATCATTTTTATCAAACGAGTTGACTAAAATTGTATGACGCGGGCCTTGGCGAGCGTCAAATACATTTTAGTCAACGAGTTTGATAAAAATGATAATACATAAACACGAATGTGAGATTCTATTTATCACATAAAACGAATGACAGACAGAAAAACATCTCGCATCATTACCTTTAGCCTCTATACCGTTCACGGGTCCATGTTTACGTTGTAGTTTGGTTTCAAATGTATACATACACAGGTAGATAGTTCTCTGACATTTACACCGAAAGAAGAGTGAAATAGTTTATAGAGGGGTTAAGTCCACCTATTTCCGCAAAAATATTGATTTTAAGAGACTTTCGCTGCAATTCTTGGTTTTTATCAAACATGAAAATCAAAAACTTTCCACGCGTATACGTCTTAGCAACAATGACGTCATTTTTCCCCGAGACGGCGTAACAGTACAAATTCCCGCACAAACTGTGGTTGGTTTCTCTGGCTTCACGCGCTCTTGACTGAAAACTGATCAGAACCAGGACCCAAAAAACGATAATACACTAGTGTTTTATCAAAAATAAGTCATGGGTTTAATACACTGCCGGAGGAGGTTTTATATGATAAATAGTGTAAGCGCATATTTCATGCAATAGAAGATGTATTTTACGCAGTGCAGTAATAAACCTTGCGCCGTTCGACTCGAGTGAATGTAATACTGTTACGAGTGAATGAGCTTGAACGTCATGATCACTCAACATCACCTTTCTACATGTATTCTTTTTATCACATAAATATCCTTCTTTTCAGTGCAGTATTACCAAAACGAATGTTCTTATCGTACACATATTTGAGATCAGCAATTAATAGTCAAATGTCTGTATCTATACGCCTTATTTCTAGTACTGTGTTTTCCTAGATGTTTCCTGTTAATTATCAGATTAATGACTGGCTTTGAGCTTTGAATTTCCTTTTCCATAGATTTCAACCCTTTGACTGCTTAGCGCGGCTCACTGCCCTTTTGCGGACAATATAGATCAAGATCAGACTGCACAGAATGTGCTGTCTGATCTTTGATCTATACTGTCCGATAAGAACATATTGTTCCCCAAAAGATACCTTTGAAATATCAAAAATTGGGATTTTACTATCGACTCAAAAATTTCATGTCACTTCTTTTAGCAGGATAAGAGGTAAAATCGGGTCGTTCTGTCCAAGCTGGTTTTGAACTACTTTGTTAGTCGTACGCACCTTTTAATGAAGCGAAAAAGCATGATTCTTGTAAATTTCAACGCGTATGTGTACATGTTGGCCTGAGCTTTCGCATATTGTGAACTATAATTCTTTACTCACACTTATGTGATAAAAAATATCCAGGGACGTAACCAGGTTTATAGAATCACTACCAACTCCGTATTAAGACTTCTATTTCACCATATTACAGATATGTCCATATTAAAAGCATCTGGAGGGTACAAATTAAATGTACCTCAAATGATGATATTTGTTTTTGAAACGATAGCAAACACTGTGGGCAAGAGAGAAAATGCTGATTAGATCTACTATCATTTTCTCCTTTTCCAACAATGTATTCAAAGTCATTTTCCTGAAGGTCGGCTAAAACAAGATTGTTCAGTAAAGAATTATCAATGTGAATGGCATTATTCTCTAAAGTGACAAACCGCCTCATGTTCCCCTTTCTTATACATTACACATTTGAGTATTGTGCGTTATGAGCGCTTCGCCCATAGTATCTGGCACTGGTTGGCCAACTCTTTTTCAGACGACACAATTGTAGTCTTGTCAAAATTGAAAGCATTTTCAGACGACAAATTAAATGTTGCTCAAACGATGGAATTTGTCTTTGATAGGATTGAAAACACTCTAGGAACAAGACTTAGAGAGAATGCTGGTTACAAGCATTTTCTTCTTTTCACACTTTGCTTTCAAAGATATTCTTTCTCAGTGTCGTTAAGTCCCTGGACTATATAGTAAAGTGTTAACCTCGCAAAGAAAATGTGTAACCCCGTCATCCCCTCAAACAAGTTCATGGCTATTTCTGGCTTGAACATCCTAAATGTTGGACAACATCGGATGTAATGACCAACCATTCTTATGAACATTCTTGGTTTAATTATGGAGTTTGAAAGCAACATAACTTCTGATTGGCTAAACCGTTTGGTTTAGCCAATCAGAAGATTTGTTACTTTCAAATTTAGAAAATAAAATTGTTGAGAATAAGACTAAGAATGTTCTCAAGTATGGTTGGTGTTTACGGTCCGAGATCTTTGTTCCGCTGTTATCGATAACACCCAAGTCTCGCTATGCATTCTATGCCAGAAGGTATTCAAGATCGTTTGTGTACTGATCATTTTACCACAATAGCCTGTGCGTTGTAATTTAACTAAGTTCGTCAGTTTATTTGGCGTAGATGATTAATTCCACCTTTGACCTTTTTAAGCAATAGAATGAAATTAATTGTTACTCAATTGTGATTCGTTAATGATATGTAAACTCTGCAAAAGAGTTACGATAAGTATAGAAAATTACCGATACGTATCGTATTTGGCATTTGTAACTAAACAACCACGTAATGATAAGATTCATCTATGCATAAATAAAGTTCTACGTATGGTCCTTTCACATGCAGAAAATTGACCAAACCAGAAAGTTTCAATGAAGGTCAGCCTGCGCGGACTCTGCAGCCTGACCTTGGACGATATTTTTCGCAAATACATTAGACCCTTTTCACAGAGTATGTCTTATTTTATTTCGTCCATATATTATGATAGCACTGTGGACAAAAATGTTTTCTTTGCAAGTAAAATTTGAAAAAATAAAAAAAAAAAAAAAGAAAAATAAAAACAACATGAAACTTGCATATTTTCAGTTCACAGAATCATGTATAATCAAGGTTACAGATCAGACAGTTACAGTGGCAGCCGACCAGAACCTTATGTTATAGACGTAAGTTAATTTTTTAATACTAATCCAAACTTCTAGCCTAATTCACATGCACAAAATTTACTCCAGTATATCTAGGTTACTTTATAGAGTAAACATACATACCATAGTAGGAATACATTTGAGCCATTTCAGCCTGCGCAGACTGATCTTGGTCGAAACTTTTTGCTTTACCTCCGTATATGCATGAGAACTTTACTCCTATTAGCGACACCCATCAATAAAGTACTAGACTGAGAGTAACTGTCAACGGCAACAGTGACGACTCAGATCATTTTTTCAAAGAGAGTGGGTGCTTTTCAATTCCAAGGGTGAAAGGCTTTGGCAAAAAAGTCTTTTTCCTATAGAGGGATTTTGCTCTGGCATGAACTGCCCCAACAAATCAGGGATACCGAAAGCTTTCTTGTTTTTAAATCCAGATTAAAAAGTACCTGTTGTAATGCGTCTTTATTCGAAAATTGCCATTTACTGTGATAAGTCATATTTCAAATAGTCATAAGTTGCGATTAATCATTTTTAGTTAACTGTGATTTTGTCATTTATGGTACATGTCCTCCTATGTCACATTTTTTTTTTTTATTATTATTTATTATTATTTCAAGGACCACAATAGAAATAAGGGATTTATAATCACTTTTTTGTGTCATCCTTTGTATTTAAATATAGTTTGTCATAATTTCATTATCACGTCCATTTAATCTCATGTATAGTGCTTTTATTATATCATATATTTTATACAGAAATAAATCTGTCTATCTAAAGGGCCAGTCTTCCACATGATTTAGTCAGTTTGTTAAACAAATTTGATTTTGTGATGGCTTGCTCGGTATACAGTGCATCACGGAGTTGTATTAAACCCTCTTTTGCCCGAGCATGGCTCATTAACAATAGGTTCATAATTGTGATAATGGACTTTACGTAAGCGAATACACTTGGTCTTTTGACAAGTTTGCCTTTTTTATGTCAGCAGATATATGCGCAGGTGTTCAGAGCTCTAGATAAGAGGGAGTGATGGTATTCTAAAGTCATTATTGCTCTTCGAAACCCTATGTTGTGGGTACTCATTAGAATCGTCTCGATGAGACGATTCTAATGAGTACCCACAACGTAGGGTTTACAGGAGAATAATTGATATTTTCAGTTTTGAAATCGGAAACACTCCCTCTATCTGGAGCTCTGGGTGTTAGTCACTCATCCCATAATAAAGCAAATATTCACAAGTCTTTGTCAATTTACGCTTAAAGCCATTTGCAAGCTTTTTTTTTTGCAGGCTTCTTGCTGTACTTACATGTACCGTGCTTCGGCATTGGACATGCAGGAAGCTTACCAAAAGCTAACATTTTCGATCCAGATGACCTTAGTCGATACTTGTTTGCAGATGCATTAAGTCCCCTTTTCACAGAGAACGACTCATATTTTCTTTTCTTTACAATTTACTGAATATGATGGTTTATTTTCGCTACAGTACGATGCCAGTCGAAGAGACAGGGACAATGACCGGGGTAGAGGAACAGTGAACGACAGCGGCGAGAGAGGAAATGACAGCAGTAGGGGTGGAAGTAAACATAGCAAGAGAGCTAAAAAGGTAAAGGAAAGAGAACGAGTTTTTGGCTTTGATATCGTTTACATGGCTGAGTTTTTCTTGGGTATTGTAGAAGACATGATATATGGCCTGTAATACACGAAAAGGGGCATTCGGACATTTGCGTAAAGTGTCGTCCCGAATCAGTCTGCGCACTCCGCGCAGACCAATCCGAGAGGACACTTTCCATTTTTATGTAATTTTCTGTTTTGTGCAAGTCTACTGTAGGACAAAATCTAATGCAGTCGTAAAGTGGCGTCTCGGATTAGCCTGCGCGTATTGCGCAGGCTGATCCGAGACGACACTTTACGCAAATGCCCGAATGCCCATTTTCGCGTGTTGCAGACCATATATGCTCTCTTCGAGGGCTTTCCCCAACTAACATCACAGGCACGTTTTTCTTGACAATTTTTGTTTTCTTTAACCTATATGATTCTAAAATATTTGATTACAGAGGGTGAAGTTTCTAAATAAGTTTCTAATAAGTTTCTAAAATACGTGCCTGTGACCAAAGGGTGGGCATCAAATCTTGACGAGATTTTAATTTGAATTCTGCCGAACAATTTTGCCATTTAAAAATTACGGAGGAAGTACTCAAATGATACCATACACTTGATTTTTTTTTTCGAAAAAAAAATCGCCCTTTTTTACGTAATACAGCAGACAATGTGTCCTTTTGTATTACCTGCAAAATACGAATCCAGTCATTTGTCAGTACTTTTCGACATATTTCTACATTGGAACAGAAAACACCGTTACTTTTATCTTAGTTTAGGAGCCTTACTTATCTTGGGTCTGGTAAATAAGGTAGAACAAATGGATATCAAGACAGTAATAAAGGCCGAAACTTTGCAGGCGGACGAATTTGTTCTGCCCACCTAGAAATGGTAATTTTGACTTCACGGTGAATCAATCGAAGGAATCTGATTGGTCATTATTGCTTTTAGCAGCTCGCAATAACTTCAACGGCTGATCGATAACTTTCATTAACAAATCAAACGTGTTTAATACGTGTTTAATACATTCACACTGGTGTTAAAATTTCGATTCACTGTACCGAGAGAAAAATATGTCCGCTTCTGAATTTCCAACCTGTATAACTCTCTTTATATTCATCCATTTCTTCAATCAAAGACAAATAATAATAAAACATGATTGAAATAACGACTATTCCCATCCCAGTCTAGAAAAATGTGAACAATACCCACAGTAACTGAAGGTAGCGTTCGTAGGGTAATGTAGTTGGACACCTTGCCTTACATGCCTTTCTGTTCACTGTCAACTCTTAGTTACACAACACAATTGTAAAATGCTAGTGACCGTGCAGTGTTCACAGAAACTCTCGTCCTCAATGTCGTTAGAACGCGGGATTTTGTTTTTGTATTAGGGCCAAACCCTTATTCTGGCCAATTGCAAATTATTAACTATCACGACAATAGGTTTTGTTACGTTCAATGGCATTTCATAGGGATGGAATGTTTCTAAAGCGGAGAATGAAGACCACAATCGGGCTGCAAGTATGTGCAGTGTGATAGGGGTTTACTCTCAATGCTAGCTATATCCAAGGTCAAGAATTAAAGTGTTAACGACTTTAACAAGTCGTTTTGTTTTTATTAGGCAATTAAAAAGCTAAGAAAAGCCGACCTGAATGATGACGATGATAAAAACGGTGAACTAGACACGAGAGTTGAACAAGCGCCTGATGGGGGTGTCAGCGCATGGGTGGTATGTGGTGGTAGCGCGGTTCTATCCGCGGCAAACTCTGTCGTCAGGGTTTCCCTACACGAGTCAATCGACTCGTTAAACAACGATTTCAACGACAGTAGGATCGGAGACACAAGCAACTGTACCGCCGGGTTCCGATCTAATTTTGATGCAATATTTGGTGAAGATCCCACAGGGAGAGAACTGGCTAGTGGTTGCCTGGATCAAGAGGACGCCTATAGATGCGTGATGTCCAATTTCTACGATTTAGCAAATAACAGCTTCCCACCAGAATTCAGCGACAGTTATCCAATATACGTGGCTTGCTTGAATAAAGGTCGTTTGAATTTCTTTCCATGTTTGTACTACAATTTTCCTGGGTTTAGAGACCAGCCAGGTTACAGTTTGATTGCACAATACTGCTCCTATCTCTGGAATTCCAGCGATATAAATGTGACATCCCCGACTGCTAGCCGACTTACCGCTGGAAACGTCTTTTCTGCTTCCGTTTCCACAGAAGATGATGAGTTTGGAACGACCCTTAATTACATTTTTCTTACCGTCAGCTTATTTTGTGGTAAGTGTTATTTCCTACATCTAAGGCTTAGCCAATGGTCAAGGTAAGCTTGTTTGTTTGTATTGGAGTTTAACCACGGGTAGGAAACTTCAATTGAAATTCTGCAAGTCCGTTCTTGGTGTTAAAACTAGCACTAGTAATGCGGCGGTGTACGGCGAGTTAGGTAGACTCCCACTATATATAGATAGGTACATTTCTATTGTGAAATACTGGTTTAAAGTCATATCATCCGATAATATTTTATTGCAAACGGCTTATAATATTTCTTTGATTGATGCATTAAATGGAAAAAACAATTGGGTCTCTCGATTGAAGCAATTACTGTTTGATTATGGTTTTGCAAATGTCTGGGAAAGTCCTTTTCAATACGATAATAATATTTTTATTAATGCATTTAAACAAAGAGTTATTGACGTTTTTTTACAAAGTTGGTACAGTGATATAGAAAGTAGCAGCGTATTGTCAGTTTTATACAAATATATAAAGCCCGAGTTCTGTTATAGTTTTTACTTAGAAAAGTGTATTCCCCGAAATTTGCGGGTAAATTTGACCAGGTTGAGACTTTCCTCACACAGTTTGCGGGTAGAAACTGGGAGGTATGGTAGCAATAGAATTCCAAGATCCGATCGTAAATGTCTTTGTTGTAATTCGGGGAGAATTGAAGACGAATTTCATTTTGTGTTATAATGCGAAGCATTTAGAAACCTGAGAAAAGAGTTTTTAAAACCTTACTTTTACAGAAACCCCAATATGTTTAAATTTATAAAGTTACTTAATAGCCCACAGAGATCAAACTTAGTTCGCTTATGTCAATTTATAAGTAAAGCTATAAAACACAGAAATACAATTTTATTACATGATTATGTAACTTAAACTTCATCTATACTGAGTTTGATCCATGGATTTTAAACAAGCCTCAATGAGGCTTTGTAACAGTTTTAGTCTCGAGGTGAGCACAAAGTAGAATTTCAGCATTAAGCATATTCTTGATTTTTTTAGCTAGTAGTCTTATGGAAGACGTTGAAATAGACCGGACAATGTGGATCGAAGTTCGGTCTACACTTAGGTGTGGCCCGATCTCGATCCACTTTGGCCGAAAATACATTTTATTTCCCGAATCGCCCTGCAGATGAAAAAATGTTTTTAATGTATTTGATTATTTTGTAAATCTAAATAACTAACATTAAACTTTTGTGCTGTACTTCACGGTCATATCGATTTTTCGAACGGTGTGGATCGAGATCATACTACATATAAAGTGCGGTCGGATCTACGGTCAGCACTGTGAGATGAAATCTAATTTTCGATTTGATAAGAAAAATGAAACTGCAGCATTTGGTTTTCACTTTTGGTTAAAATGATTGAAAACTTATTGTTTTTTACTTTTTTCCTATTAGTAGTTTAGGCGTTAATAATGATAGTTATATTCACTCTCCAAAGTTGGATTTAAAAGAAAAAAAAAAAAAAAAAAAATGTACGGAAAAAAAAAGTAAAACATCTCTATAGAAGTCGACTTGAAAACATTGATACAGAAATTACATCAATCTCAACAGGATCATATGAAATTAATTATTTGAAAGACAGAGTAGATTTTTCCACGTCTATATGAATATACACGCAACAGTTCTTGGTTTACTGTCGGTTGTTTATATTTATCATATATATATTGTATGTGACGAGATACATGTATTTGTATAAGTCAATAAAATCTATCATCTATCATCATATTCGAAGCAAATGGCTCTGACGAGAAAATGTGTTGGTCTTCCATTTCTGAAAATGTCGGCTGAAAAACAACCAAAAAACAGGTAACCTAGCCATTATTTTCAATCATGTGTTCTTACGTCTTTGAAATTCAGAAAAAGGAGAATGTCTTGCAATGCTCTGGTCTTTCAACGTGTTTTCTGCACTACGGAAAGTTGTAACAAGTGTACGATGTTGCCTGAATCATTTGTGGCGTGGGTTGACCTTAGCCGAAATAATACGTCACGGACCTAAATTCAGGTTAATATTGCCATTTAATTGGCAAAAAAGAGAGATTCTTGTTGTCCCAAAAGCGTAAATGTCACATTCACTGCTGGTAAAGAATTAAAAAGAAACAGCACAAAAATGATGAAAATAAAGAAGGGCTCCGATTATGTGGACCGGCTCTGAATATGTAAGTCGGCACCGATTGAAGAGGGCTTCATTTCAAAAATTTAGTTTTCTGTAAAAAATTACTTGGGAAGTAGGCTTTGTTTTTCCGTTAATACCTTCAGTCCAAAATGTAGTACATTTGTTGGATGGAACATGACCGAATTTGACATTGTCACGATTGAAAAATGCTGTCGAACATTTGTCTGTCTAAATTTTGAAAATACTTTTGTGTAGCTTTTGATTAACAGAATGGTCTATACATGTATATAGCATTTGTCATGCTTTCGTTGTAAGTGCAGCCCACGCGTAAGCAAAAAATTATGAAAAACATTTAGCATCTTCGGAAGGCTATTTGGTCTTGAAACAGTCATTAAAAAGCTAAATGGAAAATGTACCGACCGTAGCAGAGGTATTGAATGGAAAAAAAAAAAAACTTTTACAAAGCGTGAGAAATACAATTGACCTATTCGCAATACACGCCTCGGGTTAAACATGTATGTGTGAACACTCTTAACTCTTTTCAACACTTAACATGACACAACAGTATGTCAGGTGAGTGGGGTATATACAAGTCTATATCAACGAAAAAGAATCAATTTCAGAAGCACCTCAAGACCAAAAAATGATCATAGATCCCTGATTCTCATTGTACTCACTCAGATCTTTCAATGTTCAATTAACCAAACGCATATTAGATAAGTATATATCACATATCAGTTATTTTCTGTGCCGATGGTAAATGAACATCCATCCAAAGGAACGATCACGTTTTGTGCAGTCTAATCTTGATCTACACTGGCTGCAGAAGCAACTGAATTTGTGCCAGGCAACTGTTTCCGTGCTAGATATTTTTATAAATGTCCTAAACATTGTCTTTTGCACTTGTTTCAGAAATCTCACGCCCACGCCTTCCCCTTTCTTATGTAGAAATCATTCACTTTATGTCGTAATTAGATTGAGATTCCAGCTTCAAATATCATGATTTCTTGAGTGTGTGTGCAAATTAGCTGTTTTGAGTCATTATTTAGGATAAAAAGGCAGTTTGAAGGGTCTTCGAGCGGATGGTGTAAGTTTGGCACCTGTTTGGTCGTCGGTTTTCGTGTTTTTCCGTGACGAGTAATTTTGATTAAAGGGCAAATCAACAAGTTTCAGATATGGTTAATTTTCAAATCTACACTTATCAAATGGTAACCTGGTAATGTTGTAATTAGAAAAAAAAAAAAAAAAAAAAAAAATTAGTAAAAGTAATAGTGAACTGAGCGATATTGAAGACGAAGAAATAGACGATTCTGGGCCGGTAAGGTCGTACATGTACGAGCCAATTTTTAAAGAAACTTATTAAGTTTCTGGTGATGAGGATAAAAGTAACTTTTCGCCCACTGATGCAGAAAAATGACGATGTTGTGCCGGACTTTTCAACGTGTTGAATATCGCGCGCTATTGAAATACGTCTATTACGGGGCGATGGCGAACATCGCTTACAGAAATAATATTCTATACATGAGAGAATTAAGTGTATGGCATAAACTTTGTTTCACGTGTAGCATTTTCAGTAGTTTAACGGGCGGAATTAAACAAAAAAAAAAAAAAAAAAAGGACGGTTTCAAGACAGTTCCACGACAAGACAGTTCCCCGACACTTTTGAAGACATTTCCCCGACACTTTAGTTTCATGTCAAATAACCTTTTTCTTGACTTTTACAATTGATAATCGTGAGATGTTAGTTCTAATTATTTGTTAATGGGTCCTTGTTGATATTTGTACCTTGTAAAGAATTCTGTAAACATTGACGGGTAGGCCTACAAGTTTATTCTCTCATGGGTGAAGGGTTACACAATAAATCACGATTTTCATGAGAATAAGAATATCATAGCCAACTTTCGCGGACATGTAAAAATCGATATCTGCCTATTTTACCTGTATTTTTTTATATAGAATTACGAAGGACCTTGTTAAATAAACGCTTATAACTTCATCAGTTTTCAGAATTGAAAATTATCTCAAGTGAGGTCAGAAAATTCAATTTATTCTCTTTCAAATGAACTTAGTTTTAAAAATTTCGTAAAAGAAACTTTTGGTCCTTTTTTAACTTTAAAATTGTAGGTATGGTATATATAGAATAAAGAGGAAAAATACATTTTCCGAAGTTAAAAACTGAAATATTTGTTGAATTTTCTTTCTTTGTGTTGAAAAGTCAAAATTTTCCCACGTGAAGTCATTAAGCTTATTCATTTCTCTTTCAATTGGTATAAATTTGAGTCATTTAAAAAATTAAACTTTTGGTCCTTTTTACAGTTTTTTAATGCCACTATCCTATTTTTTTTCTTTTTCCGTGAACGTTCGGATTATGCCGGAATTTGCCGATGTTGGCCGAGTCTTACTGTTAGATAAGCCGCCCGGGTATCTTTACTGTGTTACGTAATATTATATTGATAAACGGACCCTCTGCTATGTTTATGATATATATGTATCCACATGATTATGAACTGGAATTTATACCCGGGTTGTTTGATCATGACAGTATCCCTAAGATATTTTATTATGTATCTTATAGATCTAATAAAAGACCAGAATTTGATACTTATGAGATTATTTCCATTTACAATCATTAAGATTAAGATATGAAATAAGAAAATGTACGTTTGCTGATTTTTTTCCACTCTTCAACTTTTAGATATTAATGCCGTATCAAAAGTATTTTCTGGCGACACCTCACAAATTCATGTTTCCTTGCAATTTTCAAACTGGTTTTTGATCTGTCACTACATATAGAAAGCCTTTGAAAACATTAGAGAAAAAGGTTTAAACGCTGGTTACCAACATTTTCTCCCTCTTTTTCTTGCAATGTTTTAACTCTTTAAGAGAGAAATTCCATTGTTTTAGTCATGTTTTATTATTGACTTCAAGTTGAACAGGTCTGAAAATTTGTCTTTTGGTAAAGATTTAAATAACAGACTTAACCTGTTACTGTACAATAAGACATCTAACGACCCTTCGATTGATTGTTTAGGATAAAATATGGAAACAGGCGCATTAACTTTTTACAAGTTATCTTCTACTTTTCAAACAATATTTTCTACATCACTCAATCAGTTTCTCCTGCAAAGAGTATTAACCGTAAAAAACACGAATGACAATACTAGATCTAATAGATTAAAATTGACACAGACTATGACTATAGCGGGAAAAGTGATTAAAATAAGCGAATTCTCCTTTACCGGTGACTTAAAGGTGGGTATTTAGATTTTTCACATCTCACCAAATTAAAAAATATATATATCACTGAAATTTATAAGAAAAAACAACACAAATCATCAATAATTAAGAATCATAAAATTACAAAAAAAAATTTTTCGACGTATAGAATTGATTAGGTCCAAGATCAGACAGCTTGTTCAGCCTGTTATAAATCTACAGTGTCAGCAAAAGTGCGTTTGGACGGATTAGATTTCAAGGTCAGACTATTTCTTTGTGCAGTTTATTAAGTTCTGGTCTACATTGTCAGCAAAAAGTGCAATTAGTCGCACAGAGCAGTTTAATGACCGAACAGCAGGGATCAGTTAATGTTTCAGAGAATACAAACTTAACCTTTAAACTGAGGAT
This sequence comes from Hippopus hippopus, assembly GCA_946811185.2. Taxonomy (NCBI): domain Eukaryota; kingdom Metazoa; phylum Mollusca; class Bivalvia; order Cardiida; family Cardiidae; genus Hippopus; species Hippopus hippopus. Next base: position 27,133,128 of record OX328104.1, on the reverse strand, counting down.
AAATGAATTACAAACCGACAAATAAAACTGAAATATAACAATTTCAATGTTCTTTTCTAAAGAAAAATCTCGCTTTATCTGGCGGTGTAAATCCAATATTCTGACCAGTCTAATAAGGGTGCACATTATGTGCAGTCTGATACTGATCTTCAAGGACTACATCGTGCTGTAGCAGACAAAGGGTTAAGGTTGAAATCCGAAAAAAATACAAAACGCCAGGGCAGATATATAGTCTAGGCAAGGATTATAAATTTGAAGCAGGCAACTGTTACGTAATGTTACGTTTTTCTTATCTTCTATCGCTGGGGGCTATCGAATATCGATTACTAGTATACACGGTTTAAAGGGCAAATCCTAAAATATTTTGACCAGACTGTTTTTTTCCTTTAATCAGCTGCAAATGATGTCAGTTAAACGTGTGTCCGCCATTTTTCATAAATACCTCCCTGTAACATGCCATAAACCACGGCCGAATTGTCACGCTGATATACGGTCCTAAAAATGGTACATGGCTTACTTCCCCTGATTCGCTTATCTCCCGTGCATGTGTGACGTCATTGTCGAGTCAGTCTGTGTATACCGTCAGTAGACATAAAGTAGGAACGCGGATGATTGTATGCAGATATCTGAGTATTAACTGAGAATTGAGCCGAAAAAATGGTAAATTGTGCAGCCTATGGCTGCAACGTCGATTCGGGAACTCATAGAATTAGTATTTTCAAATCTCCGAAGGAATTAAAAAGGAGGAAACTATGGATTCAACGTTTAAACTGGGGCCGGACAGTAGCGACGGATTTTTTGCCATCGGTTCATTCGAAATTGTGTCTGAAATACTTCGATGACAGTCAGTTCTTAATAAGTCCAAAACTCGCATAAGAAGTTGGTTATAGGAATTTTAGGCTGCGGTTAAAACCTGACGCTGTGCCGACATTATTCGAAACTCCGAGTCGAAAGGAGATAGGCCTTAAACCGAAACTCCGAAAAACAGACATTCCGCAACGGCAATTTCAAAAAAGAAAATCCAACATGAAGTAGGTATTTTTTTTTTCTTGAAATTGGAATACATGAATTGTTATTCGTACTATTTTACCCTTTTCTACATTATCGCTTCATTCTGAACAAAGGAGAGATTGCTACCGTTTTCTCCCTTTTCCAAATGATTTCAACATTTAACAAAATTATAGATTCATCCAAATTCATAACACAAATTTTGCAAATAACAAAGTCGACATTGTTCAAATGATGTAAATTTTCAAGGGATAATAATCATTCTTTGAACAGCAAACATCGTTTTCTTCCCACACTGTTTTTTAAACACTCTTTCTCTGGGTATTGGAAACTTGATCTAGGATTTGTATGGTAAAGGGTGAAGTCAGTATCTGGCTACCCCTAGTCATGGTCATAAATGTTAATCCATCACCGACCAGTTGAAACAATACAGGAAATGATTACATAACATTTGCATATCTCACCCCTTTACACTGTAATGTTTGTTTGTGACAGTAAACCCATGTTACAGCTTTTATCCCATACACTACTTCTCTTTGACATTCCACTTTTAAAAATGATTTGACAACTTACATGCATTTTGAACAAATTTTGAATTATATCTATACAATTTTGATTTGTGGATATTTCCTTTTCCTATCCATATTTTGTCTTCTAGACAGGCTACTGAGAAAAATGTTTTGAACATGTCAGTATGAAAATATTGAAAATGCACATTTGACACAAGTCATTTTCTCTGATAATCAGACAAAAGTGAGAAAATTAAAAATAACACATTTTTTTTTTTAAATTAGGAAACAGAATGTTTTTGACCAGTCTCACACACCAATTCTTTTACCTCAAAATTCTGACCTTCAACCACCCTAATGGAGAAGGCTTTTGAGGACAGGGTGAAAAAAGGAATAAGTCCTGATACCCAGAGTTATCTTTTTTTCCTATAATATTTTCTACCCTTAAACCTATTGTCAAGGCCACATTTGATCGTGGTCTGCAAATACTTTCGGTGTGGAGTGGACAAGTCTAAAGTTTTGCCATCTGTGTAAGGGTTTAGCCTAACCCTAACCCAAATGATAAAAAATTAGAATATTTCAAATCTACAGCATTTAAATATGACCGATAAAATGTCATTGTTTATTGGAATTTAGTTTAACTTAGTTTAACCTCTACCAAACAATCCTTTGTTTTAACGACCCTTGTGAAGAAAGAAAAACCTTTTGAAAACATTGTAGGTAAGGAGAAAATGCTGGTAACAAGTATTTTCTCCTTTTTCTACAATGTTTTCTACCCCATCAAAGACAAGTCCAAACATGTGAGTAAAATTTAATTTGTTGACTCCAAATGCTTTCAATTCGGTTGAGTCAATAAATTTGACGTTTGGTAACAATTTAAACATGTATTTTACATCTCTTGAGAAACAAGTTCATACAACTCGTATGAAAGTTGATAAAAGAGTATGTTCCGAGATTATTAAGAGTTAATTCTCAAAATCATTTTGAAAATTATTTTAGTTGTATTTCTTACCATACAGAAATACATGAACATCAGAGAGAGGGAGAGGGGATCTACCTGTGTGAAATACTTTTTTGTGTTTACCTTGTCCACATGATCCATTCAATGCAAAAATTTATCATACATGTATAGCTATTGTATGTTCCATATAGAGCTTCTATGTGAAAGTCTTAAACTCTGAATTGTAAGCCGTGGGAAAGGATAATGTAAATTTGTTCACTTCTTGTTTGTCTTATGCAAATTGTTTCAATTTGGGTAAGTCTCAAATTGGTCTACTAAAGCTTGAGCGGTTAATACTGACATTCCGGTCAAATTGCAGTATAGACGACTTCAGATTCATTGTAAAAACATAGAAAGAGCTGGTAACTATCAGTTGGTCCTTTGTCCACAATATTTTCTATTTTTAACTCTTTACCAAACGACAAAATATTAAACAGGTCCAAACTGAAATCACTTGCAGACGACAAAATAAAGTTAAATATTTCAAAAATTGAAATTTGTTTCCAGCAGAGTAGAAAACATTGTGGTAAAAGGAGAAAATGCTGGCTACCAGCATTATCTCCTTTTCCTACAATGTTTTTAAAAGGCTTCTGTCTCAGGGTCGTAAAAACTAAGGATTGATTGGTAAAGGGTTAAATATAAATCCCACACATTGGGCACGAGTTCTGGTTTAGTTCCCAGGAAGCAGTATCTGAAGAGATTAGTACGAGTTGTATGAACTTGTTTCTCAAGAGATGTAAAATACACGTTTAAATTGTTACCAAACGTCAAATCTATTGACTCAACCGAATTGAAAGCATTTGGAGTCAACAAATTAAATTTTACTCACATGTTTGGACTTGTCTTTAATGGGGTAGAAAACATTGTAGAAAAAGGAGAAAATACTGGTTACCAGCATTTTCTCCTTTACCTACAATGTTTTCAAAAGGTTTTTCTTTCTTCACAAGGGTCGTTAAAAACAAAGAATTGTTTGGTAAAGGGTTAAACTAAGTTAAACTAAATTCCAATAAACAATCACATTTTATCGGTCATATTTAAATGCTGTAGATTTGAAATATTCTAATTTTTTTATCATTTAGGTTAGGGTTAGGCTAAACCCTTACACAGATGGCAAAACTTTAGACTTGTCCACTCCACACCGAAAGTATTTGCAGACCACAGATCAAATGTGGCCTTGACAATAGATTTGAGGGTACAAAATATTATAGGAAAAGAATATAACTCTGGGTATCAGGACATATTCCTTTTTTCACCCTGTCCTCAAAAGCCTTCTCCATTAGGGTGGTTGAAGGTCAGAATTTTGAGGTAAAAGGTAAAAAAGAATTGGTGTGTGAGCTGGTCAAAAACATTCTGTTTCCTTATTTAAAAAAAAATGTGTTATTTTTAATTTCTTCAATTTTGTCTGATTATCAGAGAAAATGACCTGTGTCAAATGTGCAATTTCAAAATTTTCATACTGACATGTTCAAAACATTTTTCTCAGTAGCCTGTCTAGAAGACATAATATGGATAGGAAAAGGAAATATCCACAAATCAATATTGTATAGATATAATTCAAAATTTGTTCAAAATGCATGTAAGTTGTCAAATCATTTTTAAAAGTGGAATGTCAAAGAGAAGTAGTGTATGGGATAAAAGCTGTAACATGGGTTTACTGTCACAAACAAACATTACAGTGTAAAGGGGTGAGATATGCACATGTTATGTAACCATTTCCTGTATTGTTTCAAATGGTCGGTGATGGATTAACATTTATGACCATGACTAGGGGTAGCCAGATACTGACTTAACTCTTTACCATACAAGCCCTAGATCTAGTTTCCAATACCCAAAGAAAGAGTGTTTGAAAAACAGTGTGGGAAGAAAATGATGTTTGCTGTTCAAAGAATAATTATTATCCCTTGAAAGTTTACATCATTTGAACAATGTCGACTTTGTTATTTGCAAAATTTATGTTATGAATTTGGATGAATCTATAATTTTGTTAAATGTTGAAATCATTTGGAAAAGGGAGAAAACGGTAGCAATCTCTCCTTTGTCCAGAATGAAGCGATAATGTAGAAAAGGGTAAAATAGTACGAATAACAATTTATGTATTCCAATTTCAAGAAAAAAAGAAATTACCTACTTCATGTTGGATTTTCTTTTTTGAAATTGCCGTTGCGGAATGTCTGTTTTTCGGAGTTTCGGTTTAAGGCCTATCTCCTTTCGACTCGGAGTTTAGAATAATGTCGGCACAGCGTCAGGTTTTAACTGCAGCCTAAAATTCCTATAACCAACTTCTTTTGCGAGTTTTGGACTTATTAAGAACTGACTGTCATCGAAGTATTTCAGACACAATTTCGAATGAACCGATGGCAAAACATCTGTCGCTACTGTCCGGCCCCAGTTTAAACGTTAAATCCATAGTTTCCTCCTTTTTAATTCCTTCGGAAATTCGAACATACTAATTCTATGAGTTCCCGAATCGACGTTGCAGCCATAGGCTGCACAATTTACCATTTTTTCGGCTCAATTCTCAGTTAATACTCAGATATCTGCATACAATCATCCGCGTTCCTACTGTATGTCTACTGACGGTATACACAGACTGACTCGACAATGACGTCACACATGCACGGGAGATAAGCGAATCAGGGGAAGTAAGCCATGTACCATTTTTAGGACCGTATATCAGCGTGACAATTCGGCCGTGGTTTATGGCATGTTACAGGGAGGTATTTATGAAAAATGGCGGACACATGTTTAACTGACATCATTTACAGCTGATTAAAGGAAAAAAAAAAACAGTCCGGTCAAACTATTGTAGGATTTGCCTTTTAAATAATAGAAAACTTCCGAATGAACAAAAAAACAAAACAAAAAAAAAAAAAGAATATTACGACGTAAAGTGAATGATTTCTACATTAGAAAGAGGGAGAGGTCGGCGTGAGATTTCTGAAACAAGTGCAAAAGACAATGTTTAGGACATTTATAAAAATATCTAGGACGGAAAAAGGAAAATAAATAACGCGAAGCTATTCATTATGGACCCTTAAAAAGCCTGTCACAAATTCAGTTGCTTCTGCAGCCAGTGTAGATCAAGATTAGACTGCACAAAACGTGATCGTTCCTTTGGATGGATGTTCATTTACCATCGGCACAGAAAATAACTGATATGTGACATATACTTATCTAATATGCGTTTGGTTAATTGAACATTGAAAGATCTGAGTGAGTACAATGAGAATCAGGGATCTATAATCATTTTTTAGTCTTGAAGTGCTTCTGAAATTGATTCTTTTTCGTTGATATAGACTTGTATATACCCCACTCACCTGACATACTGTTGTGTCGTGTTAAGTGTAAAAAAGAGTTAAGAGTGTTCACACATACATGTATAACCTGAGGCGTGTATTGCGAATAGGTCAATTGTATTTCTCACGCTTTGTAAAAGTTTTTTTTTTTCCATTCAATACCTCTGCTACGGTCGGTACATTTTCCATTTAGCTTTTTAATGACTGTTTAAAGACCAAATAGCCTTCCGAAGATGCTAAATGTTTTTCATTATTTTTGTTTACGTGTGGGCTGCACTTACTACGAAAGCATGACAAATGCTATATACATGTATAGACCATTCTGTTAATCAAAAGCTACACAAACGTACTTCAAAATTTAGACAGACAAATGTTCGACAGCATTTTTCAATCGTGACAATACCAGTCCTTTGTATTTTCATAAATTCGGTCATGTTCCATCCAACAAATGTACTACATTTTGGACTGAAGGTATTAACGGAAAAACAAAGCCTACTTCCTAAGTAATTTTTTACAGAAAACTAAATTTTTGAAATGAAGCCCTCTTCAATCGGTGCCGACTTACATATTCAGAGCCGGTCCACATAATCGGAGCCCTTCTTTATTTTCATCATTTTTGTACTATTTCTTTTTAATTCTTTACCAGCAGTGAATGTAACATTTCAGGACATTAATTTACGCTTTTGGGACAACAAGAATCTCTCTTATTTGCCAATTAAATGGCAATAATAGCCTGAATTTAGGTCCGTGACGTATTATTTCGGCTACGGTCAACCCACGCCACAAATGATTCAGGCAATATCGTACACTTGTTACAACTTTCCGTAGTGCAGAAAACACGTTGAAAGACCAGAGCATTGCATGACATTCTCCTTTTTTTGAATTTCAAAGACATAAGAACACATGATTGAAAATAATGACAGGGTTACCTGTTTTTTGGTTGTATTTCAGCCGACATTTTCAGAAACGGAAGACCAACACAACATTTTCTCGTCAGAGCCATTGGCTCCGAATATGAAGTTTCCTACCCGTGTTAACGCTGTTTTAATAGCTGAGGTAATATGACGACTGTCAGTGCGCCTACGCATGTGTTAACTGGATTTCTCACGTCAGTACTGACACGACTTTCTTTCCAAGCCACTGACTACTATTCTCACATGCATTAGAGAACAGAAACGAAAACTCGCCGGAAAGAACTTTTTGCATGTTAGAAAATAGGTAACTTAACTCTAGACAAGCAAGACAGCTTGAGAATTGTCTTTGAACGTGTCAAACTCATTGTTAGAAAAAGAGAAAACGTTTGTTACTAAAATTATTCCCTTTTTGGATGATTTTCTCTCGTAGAGAATGCGATTTACACGTATTTCGAATGTACAGGAAGCAAAAAGATAAATAGTGTGACGCGCTTTTTCACACCTTAGTTGGCGCATGTGATGGGGAATCCTCCTTTTTTTATAGTAATTGGTAATTTAATGTTTTTACACGTTACCCTTTGACCTTTTACTGTACAGTTTACATGTAGGCCTATTTTCAGACAAGCATTTTTTTAGCAGCTACTTTACCTTTTCCAACGCTCAGTTGGATTACGATGTAATCTTGTAAAGTGTTTCTAATTGAAAATTTCGCTTTCCAGCAAAATGTAAATCAATCAGGAAATAAGGCAATTGCTTGTGTGATTACTTTGAATAATATCTGTTTATATTTAAGGAATGAAGAGAATTTTTTTGTTTTCATGGAGGTATGAAGCGGTTTCATACAAAAGTGTGATTAGGTTTTTTTTTTTTTCATACCTCCATGAAAACAAAAAAAATTCTCTTCATTCCTTATAATTCAATATCACAGGCAACAAATATGCACTTAAATTTTACTCTAACTGCTTTTTATTTTTTGTAAATCCAACATTGCGTATTTATTTAATGTCCATTTCATTGATAATTCATTGCGCGGTAAATCTGCTCGTTCATGACGTAATAATGACGTAATTCATGACGTCATCATAGTATTGAACATTGGCAGATTTAGTAGATTTATTATTAGAAGTTCAATACGCTAGAAGTAAGTTGAAAATAAGTTTGTTAGGACCCAGCAAAGTGACAATGAGTTTAAGCTCTCTCTTTGAATTTACTGTTGGATATTTTTTTCAATGTTCAGAGAAAATAAATTTAGCTATCGATTTGAAGTTCGGACTGGATATAAAATAAGACAGAAAAACATTATGGAATCTCGTATACATGTTTGTTTACATTATTTTGACTGCAAAAGTAGTTCCGGCACTGCTTAAATTTTTTTTTTCATGGAGCTATGAAAAAAGTTTTCCAACCAATCAGTACTCGCCAATGCTCATGAAAAAAAAAAAAAAAAAAAAAAAAAAATTAAATTATTAAACAATAAAAGCATATCAATATTCACACTGAAGTACTTTCTTTGGCCGCCTACGTTTCATTTTTAAAAAGGCTTTCTTGTTGGATTTATTTAGCTTGGATTTAAGAATTAATCTTCTTTCTATCGCGGTTTATCGTTCCATAAACCACAGTTGTGAGTTATGAGGCACAATAAATAATCCACGAGGGCGATAGCCCTAGTGGTTTATTCATTGCACCTCATAACTCACAACGTGGTTTATTTAAGAAATAATCTTCTTTCTATCGCGGTTTATCGTTCCATAAACCACAGTTGTGAGTTATGAGGCACAATAAATAATCCACGAGGGCGATAGCCCTAGTGGTTTATTCATTGCGCCTCATAACTCACAACGTGGTTTATTTAAGAAACTCACAACGTGGTTTATTGAACGATAAACCACGATAGAAAGAAGATTATTTCGATTCTAACATGACCAACTCTTAATCAAAGGAAAACAAGTTCGTACTTAAGGATAATGTAACGCGGATTCAGATTATATTCCATTGAATAACTTACTTGCTTTATACAGAATGACGTCACTCTACATAGAATAACGTAGATTTTACCAAGCTTACGTTGCACTGTGTTTATAGAGCCGAATTCACGTGTCATGTTAGAATGTATGATAGTTTTCCATTTATCTCGTTCAATCTGTCTCTCTGTAGTCCACAACATGTAGCAACGCACAAGCGTAACCCTTTAACACATGACAAAATTTTGGCTTGTCCAAATTGTAAACATTTTAGAAGACAAGGTAAATGTGACTCGAAAGTTGAACTTAATCTTTCTGAGAGTGAAACCATTGTGAGAAAAGGAGAAAATGCTGCTGTTCAACCTTTTCTTTCTTTCCTACATTTTTTCTAAAGAGCTTTCTACTTTAGGCAGTAATAACTCGGCATTTTTTCACTGAAAGACTGTTTGTTATTTCACTGATATTCCTAATTATTTTTCAGTTCTTCTTGGGGCCATCATATCTGTATTTACCGGATATCGGATTACAGGCATTTTGGGGTCACTTCTCGTAGCTGTTGGCTTTATTGTGGCTTCTTTCATTTCGGAGGATGACGAAATCGTGGTCGAGATATTGGTAGGGGGAGTTGGAGGTAGGCAAATTTGTCCTATTATAATTATGTTTAAAAAAAGTCTACAGCTAAATCTAGGTTATTTAACCCTTTAACAAACAATTCCGACTTCTTAACGACTTTGAACAACCCTGGTAAAAGGCCTTTGAAAACATTGTGGAACAAGGAGAAAATGCTGGTATCCAGCATTTTCTCCTTGTTCCACGGTGTTTTCTATCCAATCACAGACAAGTCTTAGCTTTTGATCAATATTTAATTTGTCATCTTCAAATGCTTTGAATATTGGCCAGGCTAAATCTTTTTTTGTTTGGTTAAGAGTTTAAGGTACCACAATAGGTCATATGGGGCTTGCAACACGCGAAAAGGGGCATTCGGACATTTGCGTAAAGTGTCGTCTCGGATTAGCCTGCGCAGTCCGCGCAGGCTAATCCGAGAAAGCACTTTACGACTACATTAGATTTTGTGCTACAGTACACTTGCGCAAAACAGAAAATTACATAAAAACGGAAAGTGCCATCTCGGATTAGCCTGCGCGGACTGCGCAGGCTGATCCGAGACGACACTTTACGCAAATGTCCGAATGCCCCTTTTCGCGTGTTGCAGGCATATGGAGAACAGCAAGTCTGTTTTTATGGAGGCCTCAAGAATTTCATATCACCCATATTATTTCATTTATTAACAAAATGTGAAACAATCACAAAATCTTAAACAAGCAACATTTTTTTTAAACTTGGCTTTCTTTCAATACTTTTTTTTCCGTTAATGGAACTCTTGAATTTAAAGAGCGTGCAGATCTACTAGATCTACTGGGACCACGCGTAAACAAAAATCAATTGCATCTTACATGTACATGAAGTACAATCAACCGCGACCATCTATACTGACGGAGGCACATTTCATTGCGATGCGGTGTCTTAGTAAAGTAAGACTTTCATTTTTCATTTCCTTTTTCCCGTGGGTTAAGGGCACCGTGTAGGTTCCGATAATATCGCACTGTCTCGCGAAACTCATCCTCGGAACCCAGGTTTGAAGCATTACGTTACTCTCCATGCATCACCCCTGGGAAAATTGACTAGCAAATCGTCGTTTCTTATGAATATTCATATGGTCGGGAAGTACCCTAATAGCCAATTGAAAGATCGATAACATAATGATACTCTCTTGTAGAGAGGATAATCTCATTTCTTCCGTTACTAAAAAAAAATCCTGGAAAAAACCCGAGGTTGTCAACAAATATGGCGGCCGTCGGCGTGCTTGTCTCCTGTGAGATATGCCATTCTGCAATACAGGGACGACATTATCGATCTTTGTGTACGATTTTAACTGACAATCTTTCAGTGTCACGCCGAAAATCTCTTTCAACCGCTTCTAGATTGTGGTGTTGATGGGCGCCGCCATATTTAAAGTATCGCTAACCTTGATTTGCAACGAACGATGTAATTGGATATCGACTAGTAAAAAATAGAAATGACGGCGTATTTGTTATAAAAATAGTTTAAATTTTCTCAAAGAAAAACTCAGATCACCAATCTAAATGCTTCATGAATAATTCATGAGAACGAGGAAACGCCAGCGAAATAACCCAGGGGCGATTACAGAATGAATCGAAACTGGGTCACCGAGGATGGCGAAACTTGTTAATGCATAAGAGTGCCCAAAGACAGATAACTCTATCGGACTGGAGATTATAAATATTGCCGTTTATAGACCCTGAAATAACCCATTCTATTTCCATTACCATGGTAGTTCGGAATTACCTCCCTTTGGTTGAACAAGTGAGAATAATGACCAGCGAAAATGAATTAAAAATTCGGCAATTGAAAATAGGAAAGGATTAAATTGCCCTATTTCTGTCCACTTATTCAATAAAATAATGTGGGTCATTCTCTGTGAAAAGAGGATTTGATACATCAGCGAAAAGTATCGGACCATGGACAGCCTGCGCAGTTCGTACAGGCGAACTTGGGTCGAAACTTTTGCTGTTGGTCAATTTTCTGCATGTTAATGGACAAGTCTACTTTACGATTTAGTCAGTTGTTAGACAAAATGGATTTTAATGATCCACACTTATGTGATGACTTGCTTGGTACGATGCATTACAGAGATGGACTAAACTCCCTTTTGCCAGGGCATGGCTCAGTTATATTATTGTCCTATTAATAGTCCTTTGGTGGACCTATTTCAACCATAGGCCTCTGAAACTCCATCGGTCTATCAAGGGGTAACGAATTTTTTTCATTATTAGACACTGTTACTATAAATAGCATATTGGGGATTCCCTCTGTATCGTATATAGTAAGACAAGTCTTACTATATACGATAAAGAGGGAGTCGCCAATGTGCTATTTATAGAAACTAGTATTGATGAAAATTTGAATATATTCCGTGATATATAGGCGATGCACCAATGTGCTATAAGTGTTCGATGATCGACCAAGGACAATTTTAGTGTTCCTTGATAGACCAATAGAGCTTCATAGGCCTGTGGTTTCAACAATGATGATAGAATCTTAAACCGTCAGAAAATGGGAGCTATTTGCACGGCTATATCTACACATGAGCCCTTGAGCAAACTTTAAAAATCTTTTTCTGAAGTACTGTTGAGCATGATTTATTCATGTTTTGTATGCATGATCACAGGATAGATGTCGTCAATTTGTGATCATACAATCTTGATCTATCATAAAAATATCTTTGTGCAGAAGTAGAGTTAACCGGTAAACTCTTTACAAAAAAGAAGAATCGTCCAAATACAAATTATTTGCAGATTACAAATCAAATGTGGCTCAAGTGATTAAATTTGTCTTTGACAGGATAGAAAACATTGTAGGAAAAGGAGAAAATGCTGGTTACCAGCATTTTCTCTTTTTCCCCACAATGTATTCAAGAGCCTTCTCTTTCAGGGTAGTTGAAAGTCAGAAATATGTTGTAACGAGTTAATTTCTTGAAACTTCGTAATATGGATACGAAGTGGCAAGATAAAGCGCATTGTAATATCTCAAGAACATCCATAAATCTTAACCTTTAGGTATTGGATCAGCCTTCCTTCGAGTATCTGCGATGATTGCTGTTCTGGAATATTTCCAAGACTTGCGGATGAGAGCAATTGTACTGAGCGGTCTCGGCGCCGTACTCATCAATTTCCTTATGATTGGGTTGACCTTTATTGATTCGGTCGATTTTGACTGGAGAAACATCTTCAAATATCAAGCGATTCCGGCAGGCATGTATTTCTTTAAATCTGTTGCTAAACTTTGCTGATCTTCTTAACTCTTTCGGACGTCAAGTCATGTACATTTGTGAACGAAGAAACCCCTTGAAATTTTATTATGAGTACAAATCAAACAGATTTTTTTTAAAAAAATATTTTGTAAACAAGTCAACTTTCCTGAAATTGTAACCCATTGTTTATATTGTAAACGTATCAATGTTAAACTGTTTTGAAATATCAACATTAAAAATGTTGGGAATGATTATTTTTTCCAATTAATGGGTCTATAAGAAACGTCATTACTTATATTTCTAGTTCTCCTAATATGGGACTCCTGGTACGACCATTTTATCTTTCGTGATTTTCTTGATCAGTTTCTGCTTATGTAATAAGGTAATAGAAACTTACATGAGTGTACCTATTACATTGAATTTATTGAACTCGTCATCTGAAACAAGACAAAAGCCTCGGCAAGTCTCGTTTAAATCTTGTTTGAGATAACCACCTAAGTAAGTTACATATACCATAAACACCCATAGAAGCCCCCTTCTGTATTGTGTTAAAAGCACGCTAACAAGCAAATAACTTTGTTATGTGTTTTAGGCTTGAGTTTGATTGCAAGCTTGTTCATGAAACCGTTAAACTTAAAGAGTGGAGATCGCAGGGGTCGCAGTGATGTTTCTTGCAGCACAAAGTGTTCCGACTACGTTTTCTCACGTGATCTTTTCAGTGACGTCGTTCTCTACCTGATCATGTTTTTGTTCTTGTTGGACCAAATAGGTTGGTATTATGATGGTCGCCTTCAGTGAACTTCAACATCTCTGTAGGTATCACATTGATTCCAAACTTTTATGACATGAGAACAAAAAAATGTTGAAACCATGGCGGAAAAAACGATATTGTAAAAATATTCTCCTTTACATACAAAGATTTCTACCGTCTTGAAGACATTCACAATTGCTTAAGCCCTTGTTCTTTTGCAAATTTGTGCTTTCAGTATGGATGTGTCTAAAAATTTTGTTGTCTGCCTTAACGACCAAAACACTGTTGGAACAGGAGAAAATACTGCTTACCAGAATTTTGTCTTTGTCCCATAATGCTTTCAATTGCTTATTTCCTTCAGGATTATTAACACGGAGTGTTTGGTATTTACACTTTTAAGTGTTAAATAAACCCAAATCAAAATTTCTTCCAGATCCAGTAGTCAGATGCCATGACCTGACATATACTCCTCACAAAAGGTTAAGCAACAATAAATTACCGCTGCACCAGAATTTTATTATTACACATATAGACAATTTCATTGTATAATAAATATAATGAGAATTGAGTTACAAACCAGTCCAAGCAATTCCGTACTTCTATCAGATCTCAATCCGATTGAGCGTGCGTTGGACATTCTCGGTAGGCGTGTCAATGATGGAAATGTTAGGCCTCAGAACCTCCAACGCCTTGAGCAACTTTTGAGTCAGGAATGGAGGGTATTCCACAACAACAGCTAAATGGCTTGATCTGGTCAATGCCCAGAACAGTTCAAGCTTATATTCGTGCTAATGGTGGCCATACCGTGTACTGACTGTGTTCCTGTTGCAGATTGACCGAATTTTAGAGATTTTTAAACATCTGGGTAGTACACCACTTTTTTGCATGTGGATTTAGACAGTGCCTTACTTCAAAAGCCTGAAAGTGAGAAACATGATCTAATAGAAGTACAAAATTGCTTGGACTGGTTTTTAACTCAATACCCATTACATTTACACAATGAAATTGTCTATATTTGTAATAATAAATTTCTGGTGCAGTGGTAATTCATTGTTGCTTAACTTTTTGTGAGGAGTATATTTATCCATGCTCTTTCATTTATTCTAAGATTAGGATCTGATGCTTCAGTAGTATTACTTCAATTCATTATATTTTTAGACTTTAAAAAATGAATAAATTCATTTATATCTTGAGGGTTCTTTAATCCATAATCATACAACCCGTTGCTTTAGCTACCCCGACAAATAACTTTTTTTAAACATTGTGGGAAGAAGAAAAAATACTGCAGTTACCAGCATTTTGTCCTTTCTTTTTAAAAGCAAGTCTATTGTTTTTTTTTGTTTGGTTAAGAGTCAAATTGACTCCACTGCAGATTAAAAGTATCCCAGTGTATTTTTCCTTTGTAGTTTACGTTGAATAATTGATGATGTAAATCCGCCAAGGACAGACTGTTTGCTCCCTTTTATTCCCAGCTACGAGTAATTCACCCGTTGCAATATGAACGCTTTGCAAATAATGAGAATGCATAATTATATTTTTCATATAAACAGGTCGTCCGATATTTAGTGAGGGAATGCAACCATACCTTGAAGAAAAGAAGTTCAGCGAGACGCAGGTAGACATTCAGCCTTTCATAGAAAATGGCGGTTCCGTACTGGGATTACTGGCCTTGTTGCTATGGCGACGGCAGAATTTAGCTGATAACTTGACTGTAATGGCTGCAATGGACATTCTAGTTGGAATTCTGGCCCTGCATGTCCCCGAACTTACCGTCTACGCTTGGGCAGTTACATATTCTGCTATATTTGGCTTCACTGACGGTATGCTTTCCTCGTTTCCTTCGAACATGGTCAGCCAATTTAGCTGACATGCATCCAGCACATTGTGAAATATGGTTCAAGAGATCATAATTATATTACTACTATTCGATCCCATAATAACATGGAAATTATATTATATCCAAACAACCAATCGTATGTCACTGATAAAGGACACAATACTATTCAGCAGTTGCTTGTACCTTTCCAGGCGTGTGTAAAAGGCCCGCACGAATGGATCTTCGGTGTTTTAAGTTCGTCACTTTCTTTTTTTGCAGTGTGAACCCGCTAGAATAATCTTTATACTTGGGTGCTTGTAAGACTTATCAACATTAATGTCTGAATGCTCGTAGAGTTTTGCTGATGTAATGTTGCAACATTTTTTTATTTAGCTGTCTTCGCATCGATGATTCAAGACGCCATACCGGAGGGGTTTAGCAGACGCCATATTAGAATGGTTGCAGGTTTACTTGGACTGGTTTCCGGTATTGGTCTGGTCGTTTCCGGATTTGTGGCAGGTAACCGAAAAATTGTACATCCGTTGGAGGATAAAGTTAACCCTTTCATTACCCAAAAATTCGGTGTTTTAACGACATCGAGGAAGAAAGTCCCTAAAAATACTGTGTGAAAAGGTAACCACCTGATTACCAGCAATTTCTCCCTTTCCCACGTCTTTTCTACCCTTTGTAAAAAAAGTTACAATAAGTCTTCTACGTTTGATTCGTCGTTGCCGAGCCCCGGTAGCTCAATCGGTAGCGTACAGGACTTGAGAACAGGAGGTCGTGGGTTCGATTCCTGTCTCGGCCAATTTCTTTCGAGGATTGATAATAGTCATTGCGACAGGATTCATTCCTCTTCCACTGCTGACCATTGTTTCGACGATGGTGATGTGGGAAAGCAGCCAGTTGCTTGGAAAGATAATTGTGCGGAGTACTGGTAAAAGAGACTCCAGGAAAGCATGGATAGGTCACTAGCCGCCGCGATATAACTGAAATAATGATGAAAATGGTGTTAAAGACCATACAATCAGTCAATAAATCAACGTTTGATTCATCAGTTGCAAATGCGTTTAAAATGAAAGTGTCCTATACCATGTCCTATGGTATAGAGACACTGCTACGATCGACTCTCTTACCTCTCTTTATTTACCATACTATTATATGATTAATGCTCTGTGAAAAGAGTTTCAATACATCTGCAAAAAGTATCGACCTATGTCAGCCTGCGCAGTCCGCGCAGGCTGACATGGGTGGAAGCTTTTTGTCATTTTGTAAATTTGTAAATTTTTCTATCTGTCTAAGGACTGTACTACTTCATGATTCAGTCGTTTTTTTTTAAACAAAATTGAGTTTTTGTAATAACTTGTTTAGTACAATGCATAACGGAGATGCACTACACCCCACTTTCACAAAGCATGGCTCATATAAACTGGTTCATCCGTTACAGAGTATAAAAAGTATTCTAACATGACACGTGAATTCGGCTCTATAAACACAATGCAACGAAAGCGTGGTAAAATCGACGTTATTCTATGTAGAGTGACGTCATTCTATATGGAGTGACGTCATTCTGTATAAAGTAAGTAAGTAAGTTATTCAACGGAATATAATCTGCATCCGCGTTTTTACTCGAAGTATGAACTTGTTTTCCTTTGATTAAGAGTTGGTCATGTTAGAACCGAAATAATCTTCTTTCTAACGCGGTTTATCGTTCAATAAACCACGTTGTGAGTTATGAGGCGCAATGAATAAACCACTAGGGCTATCGCCCTCGTGAATTATTTATTGTGCCTCATAACTCACAACTGTGGTTTATTGAACGAAAAACCGCGATAGAAAGAAGATTATTTCTCAATTTTTGATACAGATAACGTTTAAGGTAGTAGACCTCTAACACTTCTAGTGCAACATGGAATAAAATTCCTTGTTAGTTGATAAATAAGGATTTATACTGATATAATACTTTTGCACATTTTTAACCGACCAGAAATTCCTTTGATGTCTATCTTGAAATTATTTATTGATACTTTTGTCAGTTTCCTGAAAAGGGAGGTAATTATTATCTCCCTTTGTAATGAGATTGTTGTGGTTTTAGATTTATAAATGATAGTTTTAAAAAGGAAAAAAGGAAAAAGTGGCTCGGTTAAAGTAGTACAACAATACTCATTTTTAATCATAGCAAATTTTGTAGGATAATATTATAGTTGAAATAGCTGTTTTCCATAAGGGGTCTAATACCTTAAATTTGAGGCATTTGAAGTACAGCAGTCCTACATGCATTCAGTGCTCTATCTGAGCGATATGCGACTCTGATGAACTGATAGAAATGCATGTAAAAATCAAAGCAAGCAGGAGTCGCAGAGAAACAAAGAAGTATTTTTAATGCAGAAAACGCTTTTTATTGAGGCATTTGAAATACAACAGACTTCTACATGCATTCAGAACCCTATCTGAGCGATATACAACTTAAGTTAACTGATAGAAATGCATGTAATATCAACGCCAGGAGGAGTCGCAGGGAAACAAAAGCGGATTAATTCTTTTTAGTAATGAATCCTTGTTATTCAGATCGAAACTGATAATAACCGACAAAAGTGATGGATAGCCTGATACTAATTTTTTGTTTTTAAGCCACAGTGTTTTCAAAATATGCCTGCTACTAAACGAAGAACGTCATTTGCAGGTGTTGTATACAGGCCAATCATATAGAAAATAGCCGTGAACCTTGCTCTGGCAAAAGAAGGTTTAATGTATCTCCGTGATGTATTATTCAAAGCAAGTCGTCCCATAATAATGGGACTAAAAATGCATTTTGTCTAACAACCGAGTGAATCCAGATGTAATATGATCCTCTGACATGCTGAAAATTTACAAATAGCAAAAGTATCGACCCATGTCAGTCGGCGTAGACTTTTTTTTATGAATTAAACCCCCTTTTTACAGAGCATGGCTCATATTCATGCAAATGGTCATGAGCTGCAAGCGTCAAGGAAATAATTGTAGCAAAGGGAGAAAATGATCATTCCATGCCATTTCGATGTACATATTCACCAAATCTATCAATAGCCTATCATCCGACTCATTGAATAGATCAAGAAAACTCTATTTCAGACGCCATAGAAAAACATGCCGACGGTAAACACGTAGCCTATTACTTTTCTGGCGGATGTATGATTGCTGCGGGGCTGTTTTCTGTGATTTCCCGGGTTGTTGTTGTCCGCCAGCAGACGAACGCAGAACGGAGATACAGAGAGCGGGATAACATGGAATTTTTGGAGAGATAGATCTGATATATTAATGTGAAACCCAGTGATATTTACATGCATATAATCGCAGCAGGCAATCCAAAGCAATTTTCAATGAACTTGAAATATGAAGGAACAGAATTAGTAAGACTTAATGTGTAAAGATGTTTACTTCTTACAAGTTGTATTAAGTTTTATTCTGACTGTTTTTTTTTCCCCCCAATATTTTTATATTCTACTCTTTCCGGCGTCTGCAAAGTTAATTTGACAAATTGACAGCATTTTACAGACTATGAAAAAGTGTGAATAAAATGACAGGACTTGTCCATGAAAGAGTAGAAATTATCGTATGAAAAGGAGAAAATGCTGGTTACCAGCATTTTCTCCTTCTCCCACGATGCTTTCAAAAAGGTCGTTTTCCATATGTGCGAAATTGGTCACTAAAAGGTCAAAGGACCGTGCAATCAATTGCTTTGAGTGGATTCAAATAATTTTTCAGAATTCTTTGCTTATCTTATGTGTAACCAACATGTATACTTAAAACTAATACATATATGTACGCAATTCATTGGTTTTTATGATCAAATCAATGCATGAAAATAGCGTCATGTTACAAACAACATAATCTACGATGAAGCTCACTATAAACTCGAAGTTTTCTTACACAAACTTGCTGCGGGTTACGTTGCCAAAAATTCTTGTTCAATAGAGATAACTGATTTAGTTTTGTAAAAATATGTAGATCAAAATATATACATTGTTTCCAAAAGCAAAAATTGCGCATCTCAACAAAGTATCAATTATACAATGCCTGGAGCGCTTGAGATCGACATTCTCAGTCCGAAAGAACCCACTACTCCAGCTTTAGGACTGTTTGCCTAGAACACTCCACGTTATATCGGACAGCATTAATTTGTGATCAGACTGCACTTCCCAAGGTTGTATTTAGCCCTTTGAAACTTTAACGTTTTCTGTCAACTTCTGTCAAAGAGTGTTACTACTATATTGAATTGTTTTGCCCCGGACTTGAAATATAAGCTCAGCAATGATTTAAAGATGCCCGTCTACAGCTGGTGAGCAAAAACGCTGTTAAATTTCAAACAATTTAGAATGGTACAGAAATCAGTCCTTTGTGTAAACATGGATAAATTACTGACATATATAGTGTAACTGAAAAAAAGAAACACGGAGATTCGTATTAGAAACCGAACACTGGTCAGAAGAAAACTGGCTGACGATCAAAGCTGTAAACAATGGCGTTGCGTCACGGAAATTTATCGTTGGTTTCCTCCTAGAGTCGGATACGGTGTAATTTGCATATAGGCCGCGACCTCCGTCTGAAAATCGAGGCTGCAACAGAGAAGCCTCCATTTTCCTTTGTTTACCTCGTTAGACGAAGGGCGAAGGTCAAATATAGTCACGTGAATGCATGATCATCATACGAATCTACCCGAGTGTATAACGGATATATCGAAAATCTTCGATTCAAAAACCGGAAACGACGAGTCTGTTTACATGGAAGGCCTCAACTCAGCGAAATGCATTTTCTATCGACCATAATCTAAGCAACCTTGCAACCGTCAGGCGCAACATTTGGCATGAAGATATAAGAATGACTATAGTTTGATAAAATAAAGACAAAATGAGTTAAAACTGGCTGAAAATGAGTATAAGGGCCTCTTTAATGAACATTATATTTTCTCACGATATGTATTCTTTATATTTTTAGTGCAGTAAACAATATTTATTGCACTGAAATTAAGAAGAATACATATCATAAGAATATAACGTTTTATTTGCAGGTGATCTGTTAACATGACAATATCTTATAGGTAGCAGCGAACTGTAAAGAAAAAACAATTACCCTTAAAGGAAACAGAACGCGAACATCAATCACTGATACAAAATTCAAATTTCCGTTCAGACAGTTTTTCAGCACCAGATTTGTCTGCTCATTTACATTCCCAATTGAACACTGCGAGTTTTGTCTGTATTCACTGACCATTGTCAGCAGCATGCACAGTCTGATTCTAAATAAACGCAATCGCTAATTGGCTAGTAGAATTTTGAGTAGTTGGCCAATGCGGCTTCTGGTCCAAAACGCTTCTCGCCCAGCTTTTTCACGTCAATTTAAACTGGATTTTAGCTTTCCATTCCTTCTGGTTTCAAACGCGGTTTCAAATGAAAGACGCATATAGCCACCAACGACTGTTAACAAAAGAGGAAAAGCAGAAGATGGCTAGAAGGAGAGAATGAAAAAGTTTTTAAAAAAAGATAAAAAGCAATGTCGGAAAACGACCGTTTGCTAGTCATTAGTTGCTGTAGCTTTCAACAATACTTTTCAACAGTTGTTGACTTCAGTGATGTTCGTATTTGCACAATAATCAATTAATCCGTCTGAATTCCCACTTCCTCTTTTAAATTAGTTGTCACAGTTGCCTTTTTCTTTTCAAACCCAGTGTTAAAAGCAACTGGTTCTGTGTTTGCATCACCAGGCTTGCTTTCATTTTTTTGATTCTGTTCATATCTTGAAGAATCATCGGTGTTTGCAAGTTCTGTACCAAGACTCTTCTCACTAAGTTGTTCGTTGTTTTCATCAGCAACACTGACGTTTTTAGGTTCAGACATTAAAGTAACATCGTCAGTATCTGTCTCATTGAGTACTGACATCACCTTACACGCCTGTATTTGATATAAAAGTAAAGGGTTTTTTTTTTATAATATAATAATATATCTTAAAATCAGTGTTCTGCCCAAGGGTGATTAACGACTGGGCAATTGTTCCATAAGGTCTTGTAGACATAGGGGATATTTTGAAAATAAGCGAGACTAATGTACTCAAGACTGACAATCAGATAACTTTTAAGGTGGCAAAGTTCCTCCTGTGTGTATCCGGGTGAAACATTTTTTCTACATTTTTAAACATCCAAAATTGTATTACACGTATCAAAAGAATGAATATTCATTAACTTAATTGTTCAAGTGCGTGCTTCAAAACAATATATCGCCCGAGTCTTTATCCTGTCACCTTCTACAATTTCGACCCGATAATAGGGTGCCGTATATTTTATTTGTTATCCGTCAGTTGGTAACGTGACCGCTAAGTGCGCACCTGCTAACTGGGACTGTTTTCAACCAAGCTTCTTACTGCCGTAATGAATGAATCAATCGCTAGCGAATACTTTTGATCGTTTAATTAATAGTCTGTTATATTAAAACACATTGTCTTCTTCGCAACAATATTTTTCTGCGGATATACGTAACGTTTAATAATTATGAGTAGCCAATGTCATTCATGATGTCATTATTGCAGCTGCATATCCAGAGGGTTTTGAAAACACGGTTCTCTAGATCACGTGAGAAAGATGTCAATATGTGCCTTATTTCGAGCGAAATGTGCAATTTTGAATTATAACTGAGAAAAAGGATAAATGAAATAGCCGGTTGGTGTCTTGGATTGGGAAAGTCGATCAGGCTCGGCTCCGGAAATTTATTAAAGGTACGGTCTTTATCATTGTTTTTTTTTTCCCATTTGTTTGTTTTTTGTTCCGTTACAGTGAGTGACAGAATAAATAGAATAGATGGTTGGTGTCTTGGATGGGTTGAGTTTATCGGGCTCGGCTCTGAAATTTATCTGGTTCGCCTTCGGCTTACCAGATAAATTCCTCCACCTTGCCTGATAAACTTAACCTATCCAAGACACCAACCATCTATTCTCTATTAATCGTGCAAACAAAATTGAGAAAATCCACTTTGTATTTTCTTTACACAAATGAAAATGATAATCATAAAAGGAACCGTTTACAAGAGTCCACCTATTATAAATCGAAGTTTTAATGACGTTAGTAACTTTCTCATGTTCTCATTCGGCTTTGACTGACACAGTCTTGAACATACTTGACTGAGGTCATCGCGTGAAAAGGTTTCTAGAAGTCTACGAGAATGACCAACTAGTTTCAAAGGTGACAAAGTTCCACCTGTTTGTATTGGGAAGGAACTTTTTTTTTAATTAAGTGGACAATCTTCAACATTTCCGTCCTTTGAAGAACCGTACATAATGTTAAGTTGTGCATGTATTTTTACACTAACTAAACTGCCTATGTATGCGGGTTTTCTAGGTCGCTGACTACCACATTAAAGCAGTTGATCCTGATAAGATTGATATATTGCTGAAAGCGTCATAGAACCTTAAAAGTGATGCACCGTACTCCAATGTAGGTTTTGTAGTATGACCGCATAGATTGTCTTGAAAACGTATTGTCCCAAATTATATACGATATTACAAAAAAAAAAAAAAAATGAATATTAATCAAGGTATTTTTTAAGAAAGTGTTTCAAAAGAATAACTTTATACGAGTCTTATTCATGCAAATGAAAATGATAACGTTTTTTGAAAAAGTATAATGTAAAGCCACTTCTAAGAAATGTTCAATTTAATTTTTGTCATTTGAATTGTTTGAAAAACGTGCTCACTTTATAGGCCTATTGTTTTAACTATAAATGAGAATGTGAATAAATTGGAAAAGAGCATGAAAAGCTATTTAAAAGAGTCAACCAGATGTAAACAGTCAAAGTTAAAGTAACATTAATAGTGATATATGCTGGCTATCCGCCTTCTTCGTGTTTATGTCGGATTTTAAGTGCCCCAGTCTTTAAAGAACTTAATTTCGGTCATCACGTGATAAGATTCCTGAAAGTTTGCGAAAATGACCATCTAGTTGACTTAAAAATTTAACCCGATTTTCACAAGGATTCCTGTAAGTCTTCAAGGGTATCAAAGACCATTGCACGACAACCATCTAGATTCCAAAGAGGTCATATGTAATAACAAAGCAAGTCGAAATTCGTTTGGCAACGTTGGTTTTGGAAGTCTGCATAATTAAATAGAAACCAAGATTTTGGAAGTCTGCGAGCGAGTCAAACATAGTTGCAGACAAACACATAAGATTTCCAAAGAGTCAACGATTACATAATGAGTCAAAACTCAGTTGGTACCAAGGTTCCTGGAAGTCTAATAGGTCATTGCAAATCAGGGCTAGCTTACCCTGAAAAAAGTCATGCTAACCTAGGTTTTTGTCTAAAGAGAACATCCAATATCATGGCAGTCAATGTTGAACAAACATTGAAGAATGGTGAAAAGGCAGTAGATGTTTATCAATACTGCCGTTATTGTGGCACAAACTGCCTGAACAAGCGCTCTTACCCATGAATGAAAATATGCTGCCCAGGGGTTAGCGGCATGAATTTCGTTTACGCTGTATTCAGTTAGAAGGGACATTATTTTTCTGGAGTCGTTCTTTGACACATAGACCTCTGACACCAGACGGGCTTTCTTGATCAAGAAGGGCTCATCCATTCCATCAGAGATAACGAGCTGCCTCTTTATATACGACCAGTCCTGAAAGATTTCAACTGATATATAAAAATGAATCTTACAAACAGCATAGATAAAGATCAGAACCCTTTCGTCTGATCTGCGATCTTCGCAGTGCAGTATATTCAAATTGTGCTTTCCCAGAAGAAAAAATGGCAGTCCTTGGATTATTTGTTCTGATGAGAGAGAGAGAAAGTAATCTGGTTCTGTTATACAACAGTAAAAAGCTCTAACAATCTAATATTTTCCAAACATATTTCTAAGTCTTTTTCATAGTAAGAGATATTTGATTACAGTAATTTTAGTTTTAAAATTCCGTTTTCAACCCTATGTCATGTTATGTTTATAGAATTTGTCCGTTCTCAGTATTACGTTAAATGGTTCGGCTAAGATTGTGATCAAAGACACCAGTGCTTTTTCGGATAATCAAAAGTAAAGTATGGTAAGAGGGGACTTCAGTATTTAATTCAACAGGTCATAGACCTGTTCTATGCTAAGTCTGTTTAAATTGAAAGTTTTATCAATTCTTTTTTTCGTCGAATGTCTGAGGACAGGTAAGCTTTTATCATTTATTTCTGGAATGGCAAGGACAACTTTAGGCGCTTTTTGTTGTCATCGACTTGTTAATGGAAAAACGCGAACATAGTCCTCACCTCTACTTTCTTCTCAATTTCTCCAAACATCAACAGCACCGCAGCCATTGTCACATGAACCGGAGGTCTCGGCTCCAAGATATTTGCTAATTCAATAGCTGCTAATTTAAGTGTAGTTACGTATTCCCCCAGGGATCCAAGTTGTACAAGCCGCTTTCGAAGGTCAAATACTCGCCTGATTTTCATCAGCAGAGCACCTTTGTAGCGGTATTTAGCGACTTTCGCTAGGGTTTCATCTATGATTCTGATATTCCGACGATGTAGGCAGTCATTCAAATCTACAAAAACCACATAGTATCTATTCTGAGATTCACTTTTTTGCCGCCATTACACTAAAAAGGAAAACGAATATTTAAAAGATGATGCGGCACCCTGTACAACATTTGGTTGCAAAAACAACTAGAAACTTAGAAACAAATCGTTTCTTTGCAGGTATTATTTTAGAAGGTAAGTTTATTCCGACAGTCGCTTCGACGAATGGTTATTTTCAAACTGCTGCATGTCCGAATGATTCTGAGTAAGACTGCTATTCAGATTGCCCGGTAAATACGAATCCAATGGATGGCCACCACTGTCATCAGACTTGAGCTCGCTGGGCATATATTTGAAGGGTTCGGTTTACCCAGAGCCTTTCTTCTTCAAGTGCAGCTAATACCATAACCCCAACTTCATAAAAGGGAAATCTGGCATATTAAAACTTTGCACGCTGTTAAGAACGGTTTAATAAAACGTTGCGACACTGGTATCCAAGACAAGGGATATGCGACAAATAAGTTAATTTTTTCCGTATACACATGTGTAATAAATTTGTGGTAATATGTAAAACTTTTTTTTATATGTATAATTTGTTAATGATATTATCTAAGACTTTTACTCCACGACCTACAAACATTGCAAATGGTAAAAAATATCGAAAATCCACCCTCCAAATGCAAGTTCTTACTTGTTTTGTGCTCAAGGTATTCACACCACGCCTCAGCACTGTACAAATCTCCATCATTCGTATCGATTTGAACTTTTCGACATTTTTCCATCGCAGAAAGTAACTGCATTCGGTCATCAACATAAATCAAAGAAACCATACTTTCTCTTGCCAAGCGTTGATGTACATTCTACAAATAAATTGGTTAAATCGCTATAAACCGAATAACTTCGAAGCCGGACATTTTTCCTCATCACACCGGATCAGTAAATGAAACCAAGCAATCGGTTTTGAAATAACTACCAGCTGCTAAATAGTATTGACTGATCAGATTTGTTTACAACAGTCATCGTGGTTTTACAATTTCAATTTCAATGTGAGATTAAAAGAGTCTGTTAGCCTACAAAGTTTCGACCAATTTAATCATTTCAATATTGTATCCATCTATTCCATCCAAAGTACCAGATGAAGAAAACCTAGCAAAGAACACTTTGAAAATATCTGCCTTTGAGTCCTTTTTTGAAAAATATAAAAAATACTGACGGTTTACTGGAATCGAGTTCCGCAGATAATACAGTGGGACCCATGGTCTTAGATACAAGGTTATTGAGAGGACAGTTCTTAAAAACAAAGGCTTCTGGGTAAGATTGTGGGCCATAATACCATAATGATGCGTATGTTTGGTATGTTATTTTGGAATAGCATGTGAAGTGACTGTTGGTCCAAGCTAAGGACTCACGGCCTTTGCAGCCTGATCTTGATATCTTGACTAGCCGAAAAAACATCTTAATTTCTGTTCAACAACTTAAGCCATATCCTGCTTAATTACACATTTTCATTCAAACACACTCATCGAGTGTACTGGAATTGAATGGGACCACTGAAACTATCGAAAAGGAGGCAGGCGTTGCAGATCAAGGTGAGACTACATGTAATTACAGAAAAAGCTCAGCGTTTTCACTATATTTTACAGAAACAGTGCGCTGAAAGAAACTTACATCATATTGTACCTCCCTAGAAGCACGCAGCAGGTATGCACAAACTGCCTGTTCTCCCCCAAGGAACACTTTTGTTTTATTTTTCTCGAGACGGAACTTCCTTTTTGTAATCATTAATCCAAAGTCTCCGTCATGAGGTAAACGCACAGTTATCTCTAGAGTTTGTTTCTCAAGTTCTCTTTTACAAGCTACAAAGTCGGCGTAAAAAGTATTGTCACTTTTATCCGTGGTTTCTTTGTTTGCATCTCCTTTTCTATATTCCTTTGCAAGTTTTTTACCATTGTTTGTATTAGATATTTTTTTGTGTCTTAGGTAGGCAAAGAAGTCAACGTCTTTCGTTTTGTGTTGGTGTAACAAAAAAATAAACCTTGCTGTCTGGTATTTGTTTATTCCAAAGGAAATGGTGTTCCTATTTTTGGCACTTTTCATCGGCACTGCAACAATCCCAACCATCTGGGAGGGTACAAGAAGACCCGCATCATCACAAGCGAATCCAGGTCCCCACATCATATGCTTGGTTGAGAGTGGAACACATGACACACACGGGAAACTTCTAGAACAGACAAGTGTAAACTGACACAGTCTTAAACTTACAGACCGGAAAAAACAACCGAAAATTTCGAGTTTGTACTTTCCTAAGAACGGAAGTGAAATCTCAAAATGGAATCGTTGGTTTTGACGGGAATGCAAAACGAATGCATTAAGAGGCTCTGTAATATCTTCCATCAATTCCGAGTCACGCGCTATGTCAATACCAACTAAATTATATGCTACCGATAAAAGACTATCATATTTATGAGTGCAGTAGAAATCGAATTCACATTTGCCGTTCTTCGAGTAAATAATAGAATCTACTTCCGTTTCGAGAATGAGACCTAGCTTAAAGAAAGAAGGAAAAATGCAGGGAAGTTTCAGAAATGCACTTGTTGACGTAACCATGCAGTCTCTTGGCAAGAGTTGCCATGACTCCTCTTCCGGAAAGCAAGTGAAAATGAAGTATTCTGGTGAAGGCATGAAATAGTCATCCAGTAGGACCTTAGTTTGCCATTCTGTTCTCGTCTTGCCAGCATCAATCTGCAACAGAGAAATGTAGGTATATGTATTCAACCAAACGATCCCGTGTTTTAACGGACCTTGTGAAGAAATATTTCTTCCCTTTGAAAAAATTTGAGCCTCATTAGATCTGTCATCTGCAAATGCTTTTAAACTGAACCAGTCCAATACTTTGTCATCTAGTAAAGATTTAATTTCTTACTATAGCATTAGGATTTTTTTCTTGTCGTAAAATGTTAGTGTAAAACAGGAAAATGTATCAGAAACGTACAAAAGAACATAGAGACAAAAATCAGTATTACGAAAAGATAGATTTCGATAAAAATGAGCGTTATTATTGAGCCGTGTGCTGTGAAACGGGGGTGTAACGCATCTGAAAGAAAAAGTATCGGCCGAGCTCACCGTGGGCAGGCTGGCCTGGGCCGAAACGTCTAGCTTTTGGTCAATTTTCTGCTTTGTGAAAGGACTAGTCTACCACATGATTTAGTCGTTTGTTACACAAAATAGATTTGATGGATTCAAGACTATATGATGATTTGCTAGGTATATTGAATCACAAGGATTCATTATACCACCTTTTGCCAGAGCACCGCTCAGTGCCTTTTCTAAAAGGCCGACAGAAACAATGACATATGGCTTTCAACACGCAAAAAGGAGCATTCGGACATTTGCGTAAAGTGTCGTCTCGGTCAGCCTGCGCTGTCCGCACAGGAGAATCCAAAACGACACTTTCCGTTTTTATGTAATTTTCTGTTTGCGCAATTCTACTGTAACATAAAATCTAATGTAGTCGTAAATTGCCGTCTTGGATTAGCCTGCGCGAACTGTACAGGCTGATTCGAGACGACACTTTACGCAAATGTCCGAAAGTCCCTTTTCGAGTGTTGAAGACCATATCATGAGGACTTCTTTGTTTTTTTTGATGTTCACGTTGTTCTCAAAAGTGTAACGGCGGGTATTGCAACTATGCGTATTCTCATGCAGTATTTTTACCACTACTACATATCTCAGTGGCTGGTTTTCCACACAAATACAAATTCCGACGATATTAATTATTGAGACAAAGAGTTCTTCCAATTTTTTTTTCATCAATCCCAAGGGAAAAAAAAATCCGAAAAGGGGTTTAACTTCTCAAACCCTTGATTACTGATACAGTGCTATACATATCTTAGCCACCAAAGTTGACTATGACATGAAAGGAAAAAGAAAGCGGTATCTCGTGAGTCTGTGTGCACTTGTTAGAGAAAGAGAGAGAGAGGACTTTGAATTTACTTTACATATCCTGTCTGGATGCACCAACTGCCAGCTATCCTCACAGTACACCGCTGTCCAGAAATCTTCCATATCCTTAGTGATGTTTTCACTAGGAATATAACCGGAGGATTTAGAAACACCTTCAATCAGCTTGCATGTTAACCCAGCCTTTCTGAAAAATTTTGACTGTATTACGATCTTCTCATATATTAAACAATTATGACAGCAGAGGCAACAACAACAACAACAACCGTTTAATTATTCATATCTTTTCTGGGATTTACCAGTATTGGGCTATGGTTCTGAAGTGTCTTGCCCAATAACACTCCCTGTCAACAAGCATCTCTGGCGAAACACTTACTTTTTTGACTGGGTAGTTTTGTACATGTAGGTTAGTATAGTTGGCAAACAAACACGAAAATTATGTATTTGTAACAAAGGAAACATTGGTGTAGCCATAGAGCGTCTTCCTGGCTGACCTGGGTCGAAACTTTTTGTTATTCGTCAATTTTCTGCAAGTCAAAGGAGCAGTCTACCCATAATTCATTCGGTTGTTAGGTATTATCAATTTTATGGATCCATACTTATGTGATGACTTGCTTGGTATCATGCATCACGATGATATGCATTAAACCCCTTTTTGTCAGAGCATGGCTGAAGAAGGTTTAAACTAATTGTTACCTGCATAAAGTTACATATGCAGAGGTGTAAGACGTGGTACCGCTGGCGACCGAAATAAGTAGTCCATCTGGTGTAGAGTTGTCCGCCTTGAACACTGACGATTTGGGTTTTTGATTGGCTAGCCATGCAAGAAGTACGCGTGCTTTTAAGATGTCTTCTAACTCTTTTCCGTGAATAGGTTCTAGGAGGTAGTGGATCAAATCGTCATATGACTTTCTGTGGCTTTTCTTAGCCTGAAAGAGACGGTCTATATAATTTGATGTAAATATGACTTGCCGAAAAATGATCTTTTAGGCAAGTATTCTTTTTAAACCAAGTTTTTGTTTATTGATACTGTATAAGACGAATGAGACTTACACAATTATCAGGTTATCGAAGAGAGAGCCGGCTAAGTGTTGTATGCACATTATGTCCTTGTTGAATTTGACCTTCTCTCTTGGAGAATTTAAACGTCATATTACTCGGGATTGTGCACAGAGTTCGGCAGAATACATTCCAGGGCAAGAACATGCAAATCCTTCATTACAAAAAAAAAAAAAATCGGCAAGCGACAGAGTTTAGAAAATTGGGTCGGTAAGGTATCTGCTGATGAATCTTATCCACTGAAGCAATGGTTTATTTCAATCCAGAATTATTATTAACTGAATTAAAAGATTATCAGATAGAGTGTGCTACACGGTCATGTAGGCTGGCTTACTCCCTTTTCAAAGTATATAAGATATCACAACATATATTTGAATATATTCCTTTTCAGGATTACCATTTGTGCATGTCGATCTATATCTGTAAAGTCAAGCTTTGCGGTATTCAAAAAATGCGAATGCGTTGATTTTCTTCGCAAACTTGGAGATCTGTGAACTGGAAGTGAGGACTGCGTCTGCCTTGACGTAGATCTGCCTTTCTCCTTTCCTAGTAGGGTAATTGACCGTATTGGGCGAATCGTTGACGGTGGGGGTTGTTTGATAACTGTAGGTGGTTCCTTCTCTTTGCCATAAGGGGTGTTTCCTTAGGTATAGAAACGGATCAACATATAATTAAAGTACGTAAATACAGTTTTGATACTTCATAATTTGTTAGCGTTAATCTGGGTAACCTGTGGGCAAAGAAGAACTCCGAAGCTCGTTACCTAAGAATTAGGCTTGGAATGAAGAGATTTGATCCACCTTGGGAAAAGCTGGTCGCGTGGTAAGGTCTTGAGGTAGAGTGCTCTAGAGCCTAAACCTTCACTGTCGAAACCCAGGATTTCTTGTTTATTACGATTAAGGCAAGCAGAGCTTGATGTGCAAATATATAAAAGCAACTAAAACACATGAATATGTGCACGTTTGTTCTAGCACCTGAGTCTCAGTAGTATTCAGGTACTAAAGAGAAGGGCGATACATCAAACCACAGGTCTTTGAAGCTCTATTGGTCTATCACGGAACACTAAAATATTCCTTGGTCGATCATCGAACACTTACGGCACATTGGTGTATCGCCTGTATATCACGGAATATACTCAAATTTTCATTAAGACCGTTTCTATAAATGGCACATTGGCGACTCCATCTATATCGTATATAGTAAGACAATGTGTGCAACGAAATCGAAAACAATTTGACCCCTGTCCCCTTTCAGAGTTAATATTTAACAGAAAATGGTAAAAATAAACCTAATTACGGATGCAGATGGGTTCACAAATGATTTTTCTTCATTACCCTGACCCTCGAAAGTTCCAAACGGCTCTTGCCATCAAGCAATAGCTCTCAACTCAAAAAAAAAAAAAAGATTCCACATTTTCAGGATCGCCATGCGCTGACGTCACACAATTCATTATGACGCAGCGAATTATAACTCACGTGAATTTTCTATCAAAAGACACGCCAAAATTTTTGACCAATGAACGATAAAAACGCATTTGAAAATATGCAAAATGGGAGATGAAAATCGTGATACTGGATTGGATAAAAAGATAAATCATATCAGACGAAATACTAATTTAATAATTTCATCAATACACCAACAAAAAAATGTTCGATCTATGTTTGAAAAAACAAAAACAAAATAGATTGTCATTCGCTGCGGGATTAAAAATCGTGTGACGTCAGCGCATGGCGATCCGGAAAATGTGGAAGCTTTTTAAATCCTTTTAGATGAGAGCTATTGCTTGATGGCAAGAGCCGTTTGGAGCTTTCGAAGGTCAGGGTACAGAAGAAAAATCGTTTATGAACCCATCTGCACCGGTAACTAGGTTCATTCATCCGTTTTCTTTTAAATATTATCTCTGAAAGGGGACGAGGGTAAAATTTTCTTCGATTTCGTTGCACACCTCTCTTACTATACACCATAAAGAGGGAATCGCCAATTTGCTATTTATAGTAACGGTGTCTCTTGATAGACCAATGGGGTTTCAGAGGCCTATGATCAAACACACAAAACCAACTATTCTGCATTGTCTGGTCGCGATGTACTGGTACTCCACTAAAAAGTAGAAAATCACGGGTTCATGTACACTCTTCGTCATGCCAAACAAAACAAAAAGACACACACACACAAAATATGGTAGAGATAGCAAAGCCATTGTGTAGATATTTGGAATAACCACACTTTGTTTACATGTGTCATAATGTTAATGTGTCATAAAGGGTTTGGTAAAGTTTTCGTTTGGTAAAATTCTAGGATATAGCAGACACAACGTTTAAAAAGAGATACAGGAGTACTTTAGGAAAGAAATTACGTTATGCATGAAAAGTTAACCTGGCCGCCATGTTATTTTCCTTCAGATATTTTGGTTTCATTTAATGAATACCTCTGCAACATTATATGGCCTGCAACACGCGAAAAGGGACAGTCGGACAATTGCGTAAAGTGACGACTCGGATCAGCCTGTGCAGTCCGCGCAGGCTAATCCTAAATGACACTTTCCGTTTTTATGTAGTTTTCTGTTTTGCGCAAGTCTACTTTAGCACAAAATCTAATGTAGTCGTAAAGTGCCGTCTCGGATTAGCCTGCGCTGAATGAGCAGGTTGATTTGAGACGACGCTTTACGCAAATGTCCGAATGCCTCTTTTCGCATGTTGGAAGACAATTATATTAACCCTTTACCAAACAATGCCTGGTTTTTACTATCCTGAGATAGAAGCCTTTTGAAAACTGTGTGCGAAAAGGAGAAAATGCTGGTAACCAGCATTTTCTATTTTTCCCACAATGTTTTCTACCCTGCTGGAAACAAATTTCAATTTTTGAGTTACGTTTATTTTGTCGTCTGCAAGTGCTTTCAATATGGACCAGTCTAAAATTTTGTCGTTTGGTAAAGAGTTAAACGTACTTCTTTGTAGATCTGGAACATCTCTTTCATCCTGATCCCTGTTAGTTATCTGTGACCAGTCCATACCATCGTCTTCTGTCAAATGGTCATAGCTATAGCAAGGCATGGGTACTTTTATATCGTCAATGAGGTACGACGGAGGGGCAGGAGGAGGCAGGTTCTGAGTCTCTGAAAGTGTTGTTGCCTACAGATAGAACAACACGTAAAATACAGACCCTGTTCGATACCTTCATACATATCTTTCATAGAGCTAGAAGAAGGCAGTGTCACCCTAGTTCATAACCATAAGAGCAACCCTAGAATGGCAAATATCTCCCTACTTTTAATTATCAATTTAACGTTCATACAATTGAGATTGCCAAACACGTCCTCTCATCAACATTTCCAAAACACCCGGACCCGTTGCTGTCTTTGAGATCAAAAGATAGATTCAAAGGTCACATTTGGTCAGAATGCCTTTGTGGCTTGTCACACGCTTTTGAACATTCTGCCTTTAATTTAACATGACTGTGCGAAATGCGGATCTAAGTTCTCTGATTTGTCCTTCCACATTAAGAATTAATGACCCTGATGTCAAACGGCATTGCGGCAAGCATCTAGCAGTAAGCTAGCTTCACGTATAGTTTTGCTTGAGTTTTCTTTTTCGTTTTGAGTTTTATACAGTTCGGTTCGTACTTTGAAGTTTGTCTTATTTACCATTGTTTTTTTCTACCTACAGTATTACCTTAGTCTAAAATAGTCAAAGATTTTACCATGAACCAAATATGTAAATCTGAATACGCGGTAAGTAAACAGACTTATATTTTAGAAAGAAAGAAGTTCAGATGCAATACTTTGATATTAGAGATCCCAATTATATAAGTAGCACTATATACTAATTATTACTTTGGGACGCACATAGACTGTTTTCTGCTTCGACGACGAACTGCCCATTTCTGTAAATCTGTTAGGTAAAGCATATGACCATCGTACTCGTTTGTGATTTAGTCTTTGTATGATGGATATTCCTGTAAAACAAGTGGAAAAAAAGTTATTCAGATTAATTTCTATCAAAATTCTTATTAGCATTTCAGGTTATTTTGGGGAAATATCATTTTATGACCAGACTGTACAGACCGTGCAGTGTGTTCTTTAGTCTATACTGTAAGATACTTAAAACAACAACAACATAGCTTTTGCGATACTTGTACCATACAGCCGCACATTTCAGGTGAAAATCTTTTTTCTGAGCTGTAAATTGATTTTAGAATAAGGATGCAGTTTTTTTGTTATCTGACAGTTAACAGCTATTCACCTAAAAAAGTTTTCATAACAAACCTATGAATAAGATCTCGTAAATCACCTGAGCCAAAACGCACCAGATCAGAGAATCGCACGTAATGTA
This sequence comes from Hippopus hippopus, assembly GCA_946811185.2. Classification (NCBI taxonomy): domain Eukaryota; kingdom Metazoa; phylum Mollusca; class Bivalvia; order Cardiida; family Cardiidae; genus Hippopus; species Hippopus hippopus. Next base: position 27,099,170 of record OX328104.1, on the reverse strand, counting down.
TACAATTTATTACTCTCGATATTGTTTCCCATTTTTCTTATTTACGTTTGTTTAAGTAATGACGTCCAAAGATGGTGATAGTAGTGAAACAAAACATCGTGATAAAGTTGTTAGAAAAACGGAAGAAGAAGTAAGACAGGAAGAACAAGAACAACAAACAGCACAAGGAGAAGAAGCTTACCTTGTATCTCAGAGAATATTTACCAAGTTTATCGGATGTTTGAAAGGAAATCTACGATTCGTCCTTGTGTGTTTTGACTTTCACAATAGTCCAAATAAGTCCTCCAATAACATTAGAATATATTTGACAGTTGAGCTGTTTCATACTACAGGCTTGATCAAATTATTCACAAATAAAAAAGAATACAAATAGAACAACGTGTTTCTTTTATGAAAAAAGTGAAAGGCTAGAATTACACAGCGAACACAGTTGTCGTCAAAATGAGTGCCATGTTCATGGCATTATTGTATACGTATACATGTGTATTTTTATGACCTTGATGTCGAAACGTGTACATTCAGGGATTTGCAGTCAACTTAAGATTATATTCTCTGATACTGAATCTATACTGTAGACAATGCTTTGGCAAAAGTGCCCTGGAAAATCCATACGACGTTTTCCAACGGTCTACAGATAAAGATTCTGCATAATTAGCATCGTTGTATTAATTTCAAGACAGCTGTCTGAAATAAGGTTAAAAGCGATGTAAAACACGGTTCAACTTAACCAAAAAAAAAATGTCTAAGCAGAAGTGAAATATGCTCAATAAACACCTTCATGTAAGGATCATTTCTGCAATGAACCACATCACTAAACATGAACGCACAAAGAATAACCCTTTACCAAATAATACCGTGTTCAGCGAGCCTTTGGTAGCATGCTTCAGATAACACTGTAGAATAAAAGGAGAAATGCTTTTAATGATATTTTTTTTTCCTTTATACAAAATCTTAACTTTCCGTTTTAAGGCAAATCTCATCATTTGAGCCGTATTTGATTTATCGTCTGCAAACCCTGTCCTATATGAACAAGTCTAAATTTTGTTACATGTAGAGTTAAAAAAGTTTCATTTGGACGTGTAAACCAAGTATTATTTAACTAGTGTAATAATAAACTTATTCCAACCTTTTCGCTGTCATTTTTTAACCCTTTGGCTGCTAAGCGCGAGTCACTGATCCTTTTGCGGACAGTATAGATCAAGATCAGACTGCACAGAACGTGCAGTCTGATCTTGATCTATACTGTCCGATAAAGAGATTTTTCTTTCTGGAAAAAAAAAAAAAAATGAACTAGCATTATTAAGGTTTTTACTATCGGCTTGAAAATTTTATTAACTGATTTAGCAGGATAGAAGTTAATAGTGAATGTCACTGACGACAGGCTTTAAATCAAAATCGGACTGCAAAGACTTGCACTCTGTTTGTTCTATACAATCAGATATTTTGGGAGATATTCTTACAAAGATTATATTAGAATATTGCTCCGTTTCTTTTTCTTTTCTTTAAGCTCATTGAATAACGGTTTGTTTAACCCTTACCCTTAACCATAGGTTAAATAAAACTTTCAAGGCGATAGTAAAAACCCGATTAACGCTATTTCAAAATTATTTTTTTGGAGGAAAATATCTCCTTTTCGGACAGTGTAGATACAATATCAGACTGCACGTTCTGTGCAGTCTGATCTTGATCTACAGTGTTCGTAAAAGGTCAGTGAGTCGCGCTTAGTAGCTTAAGGGTTAACATTTAACTCTTTAGCAAACTATGCAATGTTTTTAACCCTTTACCATACAATCCTGACTTCCACTGACCTTGAGGAAGACGCCATATGGCTTACAACACGCGGAAAGGGGCATTCGGGCATTTGCGTAAAGTGTCGTCTCGGATCAGCCTGCGCATTTCGCGCAGGCTAATCCGAGACGGCACTTCACGACTACATTAGATTTTGTGCTACAGTAGACTTGCGCAAAACAGAAAATTTCATTAAAACGGAAAGTGTCGTTTCGGATTAGCCTGCGCGGACTGCGCAGGTTGATCCGAGACGATACTTTACGCAAATGTCCGAATGTCCCTTTTCGCGTGTTGCAGGCCAATTATGAAAACATTTCGATAATAGGAGCAAATGCTGGCAACCACCATTTTCTCCTTTTCTTACAACGTCCTACCCTGTCAAAGAAAAATTCCATTATTTAAAGGCGTTTCAGCGAGTTATTTCTAGCGCAGAGAATTTTGTGAAATTTGACACAGAGACACTTCAAAGTATATTCTTTCAGTATATGAAGAGATAATCAGACCTAACCAGACGAACAAAAAAGTTCTGAGCCCATAAAGAACATAACCTTTCTTTCAAATTACACAAAAACCCAGTTATTGCAGCAAACATCAGAATTTTGTGAGTAAAGTCTATCATTTCAGCCAAATCATGTTCTGTGTGTTTTAAATTCATTAGAAATCGATTGATCCTCTCAACTTGATGAGAAATTAATATTTGTTTTAAATTAATGACACGCTATCGATGTTTCAATAACATCCATAACCGCCGAAAGGATCATTTTATTATAGAAAGTCAAGACATTATTTGACTTCCAAAAAAATCTAACGCAGAGATTTTACTTATTTTTCGCAGATATACACATTGGTATATCCTTTATCAAAAAATGAAAAAAAAAAAAAAAATTATAGGTCGCCTAGCTACTTTTCCCATTTTAGGACTCGATTACCTCCCTTGGAACAACGAAAATGACACAAATCACCCAAGATTCAAATTACTAAGTAAGATTAATTATTTTCAGCACAAATTAATGTCTTTTTCACAGTAAAATTAATATTGCCTTTCCCTGATATATACTCGCCTGAACAATGGAATGGGACGGCTTTGGAAAACATTTTGGTAAAAAGAGTAAATGCTCAAGCAATTTTGCCTTTCCCCAAAATCTTTTTACACAAGCGGCATTTCAACTTGCATTAATACCTTTTTTAAATTTGTCATCTGCAGCTTCTTTCAATTTAGAAGTTCCTATTCAATTCATTTAGGAAAGGGTTAATGCGAAATAGTACATTTTTATGGATGGAAAAACAATAAAAGTAGAACTGTCCAGGAATTACTCGAAGGCATAGATTACAAATGAATCTTATAGCAAAAAGAACCAAGCGATCCCAATTTATATCAATATCCAGGAAAGAGACTTTGAAAACACTGAAAAGGAGATCTGCGTGTAGTTCTCTCTTTTTTCTCACACTAAGCTTAGTATCCGGATAAGTGATGTCCGAAAAATGTGCCTGTTCCGTGTCCGCTGTTTCGGAACGGTTTACACTTTCATACAATGATATTTAAAAAAAACTTGTATCTACCACTACTTCCTCCACCTCTTGCAGCTGAAATCGGCAGTCCGATAATAGTACTACAATCGAACAAAATTACGCGCAAGGAAACAGAAAATGCGCGGAAATGTTGCGCAATGACAACCCGACGAAACGTCTTTAAGTCATATTTGAATTGTCCTCTGCAAATTGCTTTCAATTTGGATGAGTCTAACTCGTTGTTTCTCGTGTGGTATAGACCAGCATTTCATCTTTTTTTCCTCAATACTGTTTACCTTTCAAGGGAAGGTTCACACTGTTTGAGTCACATTTGATTGTTTTCTACAAATGCTTTCACTTTCTAAAAGTCTAAGTTTCATCATGCCAAAATTCATTCCTCTCGTGATGGTAATCGGCTTTGTTTATTTAGAAAGGCAGCCAGTTGCTTGGAGAAAGTTTGTTTTTGTAACGACGAGCACGTCGCAAAAACCTCAAATCAGACTATCTAGATATACTTCCAGCGAATGCGCCTAGCCGGGGAACTCAAAACAAACTGAAACATCCGACATTTGAATAAAATTGCATCAGTTATTATTATTATTTTTTTATTATTATTATTATTTTTTTTTTTTTTTTCAAAAAAAAATAAAAAAAAAAAAAAATTGCATAAGTTATGGTTCATATAATAATTGGCCTGCAACACGCGAAAAAGGGCCCTCGGACATCTGCGTAAAATGTCGTCTCGGATCAGCCTGCACAGTCCGCGTAGGCTAATCCGAGACGGCACATTACGACTGCATTAGATTTTTTTCTACAGTAGACCTGCTCAAAACAGAAAATTACATTAGAACGGAAAGTGTCATCTCGGATTAGTCTGCGCGGAATGCGCAGGCTGATCCGAGGCGACACTTTACGCAAATGTCCGAACGCCCCTTTTCGCGTGTTGCAGGCCATATCTACACAAGCATCCCAACATATAAGTGGCGCTCTGGCAAAAGGGACTTTAATGCATCTCCGTGATGCTTTATACCAAACGAGTCATGACATAATTATGGATCCATAAAGTCATTTGTCTAACAACCAACTGAGGTAGTATGGTTCTTGGACATGCAGAACATTGACCAATAGCAAAAAGTTTCACTCCAGGTTAGCCTGCGAGGATCAAGCTGGCTGACCAGGGTCGATGCTTTTTTCAGATGCATTGAACGCGCTTCTCACAGACTTATATTGTCAAACATGTCTCATTTCTATTTATTAAATGTTTGCTTGTTTGGTGTTTTACTCCGTCTTTACCATTATTTCAGTTTTATTGCAGCGACCAGTGCACCTATCCTGGATTCCGTCTCTTGTGCTTTGCTTTGCACAATATTCTTACCAAGCCATTGGCTGTTTTTTCCATATAACTATCATCGAAACAATGAGCAGCGATGAGAGAGCAATGAATAGCGATTAGCAATCCACGAAGAAAAACTGGCCTAGCTGGTTATCAAAGATCAGTGGCTATGCAAGCCATAATAGTTTTCGTAAAAAATATAGTGAAAATCAAGGGGCGCTCAAAAAGGTGAATTGGTATTACTGAAACGTATTTAAAATGAAACAACAGATGAAACTAGTTCATTTTCATTAATTAGCATTTCTTATCAAAAAATAGAATATCATTGTCTTTGATAAAGAGTTATCATCAATGGAAATAAAATTCAGGACATAGTACTAAGGGGCGGACGGTTTAGGTCCGAGCCCAGACTGCATGCAATCTGATCTACACCTACGCCATCCGCAAAAATATTCTTGTCGCGTACGTTAGTAACCATTTCAGTGCCACAGGCCAAAATGGGGGCTTTTAAGGACGGAAGAGTTCAAGATCAGCATGTAAAGAAGGTTCAATCTGATCATAGATTTTACCATCCGCTTGTTCAGTCAAGCCTATAGGATAACAATCTAAAAAATACGGGTTTCAGTGGATTGTGTTTTAAAATTAATGCTCGAAGAGCTGGGTCTTGCAAACATTTGGATCAATCAGGACAATTTTAATATTAATCTGCAATCAATTAAATTAAGAATTCTAGATATATACAAACAAACTTGGTTTACCAATATCAATAACTCTCCAAGACTGTCTTCATACTGTTTATACAAACAAGAATTTGAACTTGAATTTTATCAAAAACAAATTTGTACAAATAAATTCAGACATGCATTAACAAATTTAGATTATCTGTTCCCAAACTTGCGATTGAAACCGGCCGACATGATGGAATTGATAGACATCTCAGAAAATGCCAAAATTGCTCATTGAATAAAATTGAGGACGAATATCACTTTTTATTAGAATGTCCAAAATACTGCAACCTAAGAAACAGATTTTTAAAACCCTATTACTGCAGACGACCGACTGCTTTTAAATTTATCCAAATTATGTCATCCAAAAATTCAGAAGAAATCAATAAGCCCTCAAAATATATCTTCTTTGCTTTCAAAGAAAGAATTCCATGAGTACTAAAATAAACTTTTTTCCCCCTCCATAGGATTGAATTCTCTGTATACTTCTTTTGTTTATTATCCTTATTATTATATTGCCACTGTTTTACACTCCACATCGATATTTGTTTATGTATTGGCTATAAATTATCACAGTTTAATGCCAAATAAAGCTTATGTTATGTTATGTTATATTTTGCAGTCTGCGAAAGAGGTCAATTTTGCAAATTTGGCGCAGGAAGTATCGATGCATTTCAGTTAGTGCTTCAGAGAAACTAAGTACTTAATCAAGGAGTTACGAAAGGAGGACTGGTCATCTTAAGAAACACACCAAAAATGAATGTAACGATAGACTGGAGTGGTGAAGAAGTCTCATTCTGGTTAAACAAAGATGACCTAATGGCCCACTAGCGGCCAGATGTAAGCACTTTGGATGTCAAATTGCAATCAGATTTAATTCACACCATTTACAAGTATCGGTGTTATTATGAGCCTGATAATGTGTTACAGTGGAATCTGTTAAAGTTCCAGTTGCTGTCCGAAAACGTATTTCAAAACTTGAACGAAAGTTGCCAAATGGTATGAATTGAATTTGTCTGCATTTTTGACCCCAGCACTGATTACTATTGGCTGCTAGTGTACCTCAAATAGGACGACATAGTCGGTCATTTCTGTTTCTGTTTTTATTGGTTGGTTCAATTACATATATGGGTCTTATCAAATCCAGATATTAACAGAGATAGAAAGACATTACAACAACAGATGGAAAAGAAACCCAACCTTTACTCCAAGAAAGTGATAAGAAAAATCAATCTACTGGGTACATGATGTAAGCTCAAAAGTCATTATCATTGTATAGTTTTAATCTTTTCAGTCTTTTAACCCCTTACAACACAATCTCGACTTATAACGACCTAGAGAAAGAAGTATTTTGAAAACATTGTAGGTAAAGGAGAAAATGCTGGTAGCCAGCATTTTCTTCTTTTCTCACTATGTCTTCTACCCTATCAAAGACCACTTTCTCAATTCTAGTCACATTCAGTTTTATCATCTGCAAATGCTTTGGGTTTGGACAAGTCTAAATTTTTGTCGTGTGGTAGGGTGTCAAATAAAATAGAAAGTAGATCTATGACATCTCTTGTTTATTGGAAATGAACGCAGTTCATTTATTTTACACGACACTATTAACACACTTTCAAAATATTTGTATCTAGAAACCAATAATTATTTTATGACTCATGAAACGGTCATTTAACATCAATAGTGTATTTTCCCTTGTTTCTTGGTTAGAAAGATAAGTGACGATGCTTGTGTTTCTTTGCTTGTTTCTTCTGTCGCCGTTCTGCCTGTCTTTGTTCTATTTCTGCTTGTCGAGTAGCCATCTTCTCAGCATAATCTCTTTGTGCTCGTTCAAACTCTCGCAGTCTGATCGTTATTGCTTCGACCTGCGCATTATAAAACACATGAGCCATATTCTGACAAAAGGGGGCTTAATAAATCTCCGTGATCCTTGGTACCATGCAAGCCATCACAGACTTAGGGATCCATAATATTCACTTTTTTTAACAACCAACTTAATCATGAGATAGACTGGTCCTTTGGCATACAGAAAATTGACCAATAGCGAAAAGTGTCGGCCCAGGTCAGCCTACGCGGACTGCGCAGGCTGACCTGGATCGATGCTTTTCGCAGATGCATTAGACCCCTTTTCACAGAGCATGGCTCATATGTATACATTTTGATTCAACCAGTTCGCAGTATTATGCCATCTTTAGATCTATCGAATCGTATTTCAGACAATTAAAATGACACAAAATAGGAGGTTAATGACAAAATTAATAAAGTTTAACATTGTTTCACGGAAAGAAATTCTATTTTCATAATTATAGGTGCATGTGTATTTTTTTCCGCTATTAGTGACTGGAGAAGCTGAAATCAGACAGCAAAATCTACAGGACTGTAACTTCCTTCTCAGTTTCATTATGACGAAAGGTATACAAGGGTTAGGGGTGAGTGTTAACAAGTTAGTCATTTCAATCAAAGGTCACTCTATTTATTTGTTTCCAATGAGCTATCCTCTGTGAAAAGGGGATTAAATGCATCTGCAAAAAGTATCAACCCAGGTCAACATGCGCAGTCTAAGGACCATCCTACCTCATGATTCAGTCAATTTTGAAATAAAATGGATTTTATGGATTTATAATTTTGTGGTGAATTGCTTGGCGTAATACGTCACAGAGATGCGTAAACCTCTTATGCAGGGGTACCGCTCAAGTAATTCAGCTTGCAACACGCGAAAAGGGGCATTCGGACATTTGCGTAAAGTGTCGTCTCGGATCAGCCTGCGCAGTCCGCGCAGGCTAATCCGAGACGGCACTTTACGTCAATATTAGAATTTGTCCTACAGTAGAATTGCGTGAAACAGAAAATCACACACGATTGGAGTGTCGTCTCGGATCAGCCCGCGCGGACTACTTTACGCGAATGTCCGAATGCCCCTTTTCGGGTGTTGCAAGCCATTTTATTATAAGAACATTTGCACAGATTAAACTCGTAAAGACCCTGTGGTCCTTCATGTGATCTCATGTTAAAGGAATTGAAAAGGCAGCCAGTGAACAGGAGTGTTATGCTTAGTACTGTAGTAGTACTTTGAGGGATCACGTGTTAGCATGGTTATAGAACTTCCAATAACGCAAATGAAATAATATTGAAAAAATTAATGGCGTTTCATGCTAAACAGATAGAGAAGTAAACAAACAAACCAATGTACCCATTTATAAAATGTAGCTGCGGAATGGTTAACGTGCAGCACCTGAGGAAACGTACATCTGTAAAGAACTTGTTCTGCAAGACGTATATCGTACATGTCCGGCGGACCTTGGCTACTTTCGTACTTCTCGATCTGCTTTGCTAAATTACCCGAGCGGTCTCCAGTGACACGAAGTTGGGATTTAATGTATTGCCAATCCTGAAATGAAAGTGATCTAAATGAGGATTGGGTAAATATGTTACAAAACTTTCTGAATGACAACTTTGATGAAAAACCCAAACCAGAGGAAACAGGCGGCAAACCTTAAAATAGCAAAGTTCCTAGTGCCAAGGAATAGAACAAAATGCTGCCATAGATTCATTTTTGTAGTAATAATAGATGGGAACCTCTGTATTTCAGCTGATTTTACGAATTGACCTGTAAAAATGTTTACTTTAAAGCGCAATAGAATATCTCAAATAGTCATTTAATATTGATCATGAGTGAAAAAAAAAAAAAAAAAAGAGCACAGCATGCGGATGCCAACGCTCGGCTGCACTTGCTGGATTTTCAGTGAAAATGTTGTCAAAAAAAGGGGCATAACTGTGTCAAAATACTTAAATGATAACCTGTCCTTGTTGTATGGGTTCCCCTTTTGATAGTTAACAAATTGTTTGGAGTAAATATCTTCAGTATTAACAGAGATATTATTAAATTTCAAAGTTTTTGTACCGCAACGATAGCCCAGACGACGGCGACGACGATACCAGGGCTTTGAAAATACCTTTGAAAACATCTTGGTGTATGGGTTTCCCTTTTGATAGTTAACAAATTGTTTGAGTTTGAAGTAAATATCTTCAGTATTAACAGAGATATTAAAATTCCAAATTTGTGTACGACGACGCCAAGGCTTCGAAAATACATCGACGTTTTTTACGGAAAAAGCCGAGCTAAAAAAGAGAAAGTAAGTATTGATATGCAAATCAAAGGACTGAAAGTCCAGAATAACGGATTTGTACTAAATTACGAAAATGGCAGAAATAGCGATAATATTGATAAGTCGTGGAACTCTATATTTTTATTCTCATAATGACTGTTATCCTTATCCATTAAAATGTGTTAAACAGGTCAGGTCTATTCTGCCTTTGTGAAGTAGCCAAATGACAAGTTGAGGACTGGAGGTTTTTATTTTCCCAAATTGGATTGTTAAGATAATTTATAGGTAGAATGTTAAATGCATTCCTTTTGATGTCGAGACTTTTTTCAATTTTTATTTTATCGACCATCGACTTCATCGAGTGCATAATTTAAGAATCTATTCGGCCATATATGTCTACATCGCCTTGTTCGAGCAAATAATGTAGATAAAGTATTAGAGATCCCATATTTCACTTCAGCCTCATTCCCTATTAACTACTTCCATATCCGAATGCTTCTTACATTTTGCACCTGACAAACTTATTTTTATTTGATAAGGCACACAAAAAAAAAAAAAACGGCATTTTACTATACCACGAAATTGTGGACTTGTTCAAAACCAAAGCTATCGCAGACGTCAAATTAAATGCGTCTCAGGTTGCTGGATTTGTCTTTGAAATACTGGCAAACACTATTTGAAGGAAGGAAATGCTGGTTGTAAGTATTTCTCCATTTAAACACTATGTTTTTAAAGTATTCTTCCATAAGATCGCAAAAACTCAGGATTGTATAGTAATGTGGAAAGAGCACAGACACCATTCCTGTACATACCAGGTTTTCGACAGGATGATGAAGCATAACGAGAGCTGCTGCCACTGTGTTATGGACCTCTGGAGGAACGTGAGGCATTTTATACAACTCGTCAATAGCTTCTCGAATCGTAGGCAGATAAAGTTGGTAGCCTGCAACATTGACAAAAAATCTAAAAGATTCATTCGTTTAAAATTATCATTTACAATGATTGTCACCAGTATAATTCTATTAGAGACTGACAAGCAGCATTTTGTATTCAGGTATTACACAGTAGCCAGTGAACGTAACCAAGTTCGACAGTCGGAATTTGTGCTTCTTAACACAACACTCTATTCAAGCCATTTTGGTGCATTCCAGCGTAAACATTACCGATACAATGAAAAGCGGTAAGAGAAGACTTAATTCTGTCAGCTTGACTTTTATTCTGGATAAGAATTTCTAGCTGACCAACACTTTTGGTTACATAACCTACAGATGGTCTGTCCATTTATTTGTATTTCACCATTTTGACTAGGTTACCTCCTTTTGTACTTGAAATACTGCTTCACTGCTCATATGTTGTTAGCACATTAATGCTTTTTCTCTAGACTATAAAACCCTACAAAACTAAGTAAAAGAGAAACATTTTGAGAAACAGAAAACCTGGTGTCTTTTAAAAATATTGCAAACATTGTAACTTATAATAAGGGTACTAGTAATAAGTAATTCCTTCTTTTGCAATTTTTTAAGGTGGTCATCTGGTTGCCAAAGAATGTTGTCTCCTACAAGTGAATAAAGAAACGAACAAACAAACGAACGCAGATAAAAGCCTTACCATCAATAGCCAGAATCTTTTTCCTAAAGTCTAACAACTCTTCTACCTCGTCAACTAAAGCAGCTCGGTATCTGTACTTTAACACACGTAGTAAGGTGTCGTTCAGAACCGAAAGATTACGTCTTTTGATGCAGTCGGTTATATCTGAAAAAAAGGAACGAAAAAAAAAAATTGATCATATGAAACAGTAAAGCTACAAATAGTATTTCTCTAATACTGGCGCGAAGTCTCGGTAACTAAGTGGTAACAATCAGGATGCAAGTAAACCATGCTACTCAACTTAGCTCTCTCTCTCATTACTAAACTCTATTTCGAGCTGGTTTATTAGCCAGTATTGGGAGTACTGGGTCTACCACTGGTAAAAGAAACTCCAGTACAATAATGACTGGCACTGGGACCTTTACAAATACCTGAATATACATTTGAAAACGGATTAGACACTTGAAAACAAACGGCCTGTACAGGTAGGTTCTACAATACATTAAAAAAATATGATGCAGATCAACCTCATTCTTTTTTGCAATGGATGGATAAGCAACATGAATAAGGTTTTGATTCACGGGTAAGTGTAAAATATTTTGGAAAATTTAAAAGTTACTCGTTATTAGCAATATTATCCTGTGACATATTTTCAAAAAGGCCAACACTGAAAAAGTCGTTTTAGAAAGCAACCATTCACAAAAAATTTCCTTACCCGTTTTCAGTTTGATATATTCCATTTTAACTTTACAGGCAGCAATGTCCTCATTTGTGATTTCGAGCCCTAGTAGTAAACACCTGTCAACGGCAGTTCTCATTTCAATGTGGTCTTCACTTTGTAATGCTCGAAGTAACTCATTTTTGGCGAATTTCATTTTAGGTCCCTAGACAAAAAAAAAAAAAAAAAAACAGATTTAAAGAACATAATCCAAACAAAGACACATCATAATTTTGTTAAAACACAGGTAAAAGATGTAGCTTGTCGGTATAATGTATCGGAAACAACAGAAAAATAGATATAACTGCAAAATCGTACATCTTTGAGATATTCTTTATGTGCTTGGAGAGGGTGGGAAGCGGGGTGTTTTCGCAGTATCATCATGTATTTCGAGAAGCATACTTTTCATGTCGATACAGTAATAAACTAAAGTACACTGGGACACCTCTTCAATGTTTTCAAAGACCTCTTTTTGAAGCCATGAATGACATATGACTCCTTCGTAAAAAAAAAAAAAGAACAAAATTTGTTATATCCAGTGTATAACTATTTCGTTCACGTCGAGCATCGGTGTTCCGTTAATGACCGGTCTATAGCACAGAGAGTGACCAAAGAGTTACAATTTAGAATTCACGGTCGCATTTTTCCCTGAAGTTTGACGAGAGTCTTTATAACAGTAGTATTTTTTTCTTTTACGGCTAACCACTTCATCGACTTTATTCAGATCGCAAGCTACGAAGTGGTCAAAAAAGGAATGTGCATAACTCTAGTTCAATGTACACCGTAAATGCTTTGATGCAGAGTATATAAGCCATATTCTGGGAAAAGGGCATATGGTCTGCAACACGCGAAAAGGGGCATTCGGACATTTGCGTAAAGTGTCGTCTCGGATGAGCCTGCGCAGTCCGCGCAGGCTAATCCGAGACGGCACTTTACGTCTACATTAGATTTTGTTCTTCAGTAGACTTGCGCAAAACAGAAAATTACATAAAAACGGAAAGTGTCGTTTCGGATTGCGCATGCTGATCCGAGACGACAGTTTACGCAAATGTCTGAACACCCCTTTTGGTGTGTTGCAGGCCATATAGTGCATCTCCCTAACCTATTATACTAAGCAATCCATCACATACTTCTTGGTCCATAAAATCCATTTTGTCTAACAACCAACTGAATCATGAGGTAAACTGGTCTTTTGACATGCAGAAAGCTGACCTGTGGCAAAAGTTTCGACCCAGGTCAGCTTGCACAGACTGCGCAGGCTGACCTGCGTCTATACTTTTCCACACAGCATAGCTCCATAATGAATATAGCATTTGAAACTGCATTAAACACCGACGAAAATCTTAATTATTTAGTGATAATTCTATAAATACCTGTCTTGTGTAGTTATCGTATGGTCTTAAGAGATAATAGCAGATATCTTTGGTCGTCCCTTGCTTTTTAGCTTTCATATTCAGTGGTCTGTCTTCCAGTTCTGTCGATCGGATTACTAAAGCATAATCACCGTCCTCTTGTATTTCGACTTGGATTTCTAGCTTTCTAGTCAACCGATCTTTTGACACAGAAAGCCAGTCTTTCATTCTTTGCTGAGACTGTTCGGTTGCAAGTGCATTGTTGAAATTGTCCGTTTGTTGAGTAGAGTTTTTACCTTCTTTTAGTTGTCTTGAACCTTCCTTTAGTTGTATTGGTTTTCCGATGATTTCTACTGTGTACTCAGTATTTTCGACAAATTCTCTCGATACATCAAAGATGATACTTATGATGCGAGGTTGAACTGCTTTTGTTTTCTCCTCTATCACAGACTGATAAGTAATGATAGCTTTCGGTTTTGAAGGTACGAGAAGCCCAGCACTCTGTGTTTTTGGACCTGGTCCCCAGCCGTCTATACCAGCATTGAGGGGTAAGAAAGGTACATCACGATTTTCTGTGCATGTTAGATGAAATTGAGAAAGATTGTAAAAAGTGTAGTTGATTCCTCCAAATATCTCAAACAAATAAGTTCCTCTGCGTGGGAGAGCTATTTCAAACACGGCACGATCATTACATCGATGGTAAAGGACAAACAATGAAATATTTTCATCTGTGATTCTGTAATCATCGGCTTGTTCAACTTCAGTAGCTGTAAGCTTATGACGAAACAGCAACTTTCTGGAGAGTTCTGGTATCAGTTCTAATTCTATTTTTGTAATGCCATCGTTTGTTTGCAAACAGCTATAAGGAGAACTAACAAGTTGTAAATTAAGTTTGAAGAAAGCTGGAGACATGTACGGCAAGAGCTTAAATTGCTCTTTTGTGCTTAAAGTACTTTCTACAGCTTTCGCGTTTTCATTCACGTTCTGATCAGTTTGTCTCGGTAAAAGCTTCCATTTACGGTCAAAAGCATGACATCGGTGCTTAAAAACTTCTGGCTTTGGCATAAAATAATCGTCTTGTATAACATATTTTACCGTTCGTGCGTTTGGCTTTTGTAGATTAAGCAAAGTGTCGTTGAGATCTTTTTCCTTTTGTACATCTTCCTCTATCAGAAGCATGTTATCTTTTTCTTTCACGGCCTCGTATGTTCCTCTACAGGCCCAGAGAGGATGAATAAGCTGCCAACTTCTGTCAACATAAACTGCACACCAGTACCCTTCATTCATATCCTGCACAGGGTCGCCTGGTTTATAGTGGCCACCCTTTTCTATACCATGAATGATGACGCATGGAATATTTGCAGCTCTATAAAGAAAGGTAAGCCAGTAAAGTGTAAATTTAGCAAGACACGAAGGACCAATAATTATAGGTCACAGCCAGTACCAATCGACTTTCACCCTTTAACCAAATTTTCAGTTTGGCCTCACCAATATTTCGGAGACTGTCTGTCAGCGGGGAAAGAGAAAGAGGCAAAAAGAGACAAAGACAGACAAGGACGTACAGAGAGACAAAAACAGACACGGACAGACACAGAGACAGAGACAACGACAGACACAGACGGACACAAAGACAAAGACAGACGTGGACGGACACAAAGACAGAGACAGAGACAGCCTTGGACAGATGCAAAGACAGAGACAGAGACCCGGTCAGAAACACAGACAATGACGATCACGGACAAACACACAGACAGAGACAAGAGACAAAGACAAGCACGAACAGACACAGAGACAAAGACAATGACGATGACGGACAGACAGACAGACTTAGTCAATGACAGACACGAACAGACACGCAGACAGAAATAGAAACAAAGGTAGATACGGACAGACACAAAGACAAAACAGGAACAAAGATAGACACGGACAGACACACAGACAGAAACAAAGACAGACCCGGACATACACAGTCAGAGATTATGACGATCACGGACAGACACACAGACAGAAACAGAGACACACACGGACAGACACACAGACAGAAACAAAGATAGACACGGAAAGACACACTGACAGAGATAGACACGAACAGTTACACAGACAGTGACAAAGATACCCACTGACAGACAAACAGACAGAGACAAAGACGGACACGGTCAATCACACAGACAGAGATAATGACAATCACCAACAGACACACAGACGGAGACAGAGACAACAACAATAACACAAAGACACACAAAGACTGAGACGAAGATGGACACGGACAGACACATAAAACACATACACGATAAAAAAAAAAAAAAAAAAACAGAGAGAGAGAGAGAGATAGACAGAGACAGAGACAGAGGCACAGAAACAGAGAGAATCAGAGACAGAGAGAGAGGCATAGAAAAATACCTAGAGAAAGAGGTTTAGAGACGCGGGATAGTAATGAAACACAAAACACAGGCAGAAAAAGATATGAGACAGGCATTGCGATAGTAAGACGATTCTAGAGAAAGCACTTACCTCACCAAGAGAGTGTATGCCGAAGTTAAAGTCAAGGATTTATTTCTGATATGTTGCACCAGCCCAGCAGGTGATGTTAGAGTGGCTGTTACAGGTTTTAGACTTTCTACATCTTGATCGCAAAACCAAGCCGTGATACCCCTCACAAAGCCAACGTCAGGGTAGTGGGAATCGGGAACTTTTTGAGCTAGATAACTGAACAGGCTTTGAAAGGATTCTGCATGCTGGGGATCTGCCTTTTAGATTTAACAACAGAGAGAAAGTTCATAGTATATGGGCCATGCTCTGTAAAAATGGGATTGAATGCATTTGCAAGAAGGCATCGACCTGTGCCGAAACTTATTGCATTTCGGTTTTTTTTTTTTTTTTTTTTCATTTGGAACGTTCATTCTACCTCATGTTCCTGTCACTTCTTTGACAAATGGATCTATTTTATGGGCTTGGTTGGTACATTGCATCACCAAGATGCATTCAACTGTCTTTTTCTAGAGCTGTGCTCATTTGTATTTATGAAATCACTCAAGTAAACGATAGAATTATGAAAGTGTTTTCAGTGCTTCCCCAAAAAAGCTTGCTGCAACTAACTTGGAATATATCTTTGTGAAATGCGGAAGATGAACCAGAATCAAAGACTCCATTAAGAAATAATGTTGATAAATAGCTTTTAGGAAGGAAATCTCCTTATTTTTCTGAAGAAGGCTGCTACATGTACATGACGAAAAGAATGGGAAGTCTGGAAAAGGTATAATTTACTTACACAAATAAACAAGAAAGCACTTACAAATACTACAAATTTTCAAGATGCTCTGACTAAAACATTTACTAAAGCCACTATGGTTGAAATTACTAAACCCTAGTTAATAACCTAGTTGAAAGAGTAATTCCCGACTGCTAAAGGTATAAATTCTACAAAAGAGTTGCAATTTATCAAATTATTCCTATAATTCTTTCTCTACTGATGAACAAGTCTTTGTGTAAATACTTTGGAAAGAGTTAAATGCGCAGGACTTCAGGAGAAGCTCTAAAAATGTACAGATACAGGGTGTTACACTTTCAACTATGCCTAAGGTATATGTAAGATGTTTATAAAGACAATAAAATAAAATGTATAATGTTAATAAGTTTTATGACATGCAGGGTAAGCTAGGTAACATTGAACAATAAAAGCAGATTAAAAAGATATATCGATTTTCTTCAAATATTGAAAATGACGTTCATTTTGACTTCGCAGAACATTCGGTCTCTTCCTGAAACTTACCTTTCTTTTTAATCTGGGTTGTGATAAGGCTTATCATAGGAACTATTTATGCATTAAGGTCATCTGTTGTCTAAGGCTAGACTTTATGAACATTAGATGTACTTTGAGTATGAATGGTATAATTAAGCCTTTCATCTTTGAAGACAGTGATGAAGATCCTACAATAGTTATAGGGAACGATATCTGCAGCTCTTCCCTTAAGCAAAGTTTTATGCAAGACCTTTTGGGTAAGTATCTAATACAAGAGGAAATGCGGTTTAAGCAAAACGTAACAAGACAATAAACAATAAACAACCAGTAGCGCATTGAAATGGTTGAAAATTAGGTTTGAATTGATAGAAATCCTAAAAACAGAGCGACTTTGACCCCCTTTCTTACCGGACATGAGCCCATCAATTTTTTTTTCTGTGAAGTTTTCTCGATGACAATGTGAATTAAGTCCAACCTCAGGCAACCTCAGACAACAGATGTCCCTATATCATCAATAGTTCAAGAGATGAGCCTGTTCACAAGCCAGGTCAATGATTTCAAATTTCATGAAAGAGACAAAATGTCCTGAGACGTCAAAATGGACGTCATTTCGAACATTTTATGTAAATCGATGTATGTTTTGAAAGTCGCTGGCTGCCTTATCGTTCAATGCTACCTTACGTACGGTACAGGTCATAAAACTTTATTCTTAAACTTATTGGATGGTATGAATCTTATCGTATTACCGTTATTAACGATATGCCTTAGACATACTTGAAAGTGTAACATATACGTGTTTTATGAAACACCATGTATGTGTACCAGCCTTCGTTACAAAACCGGATTACTGTCAATTACCGCGTTTAAGTTTAAACAAAGTACCAAAGATTTTCTCACATCTCTTGCATGTTGATCAATTTCCTCGAAAGAAAGTTTCTTTCGTTTGTTAAGTTGTTGCTCTTCTTCTTTCGATTCTTCCCGGAGACTGGAACCTGTTTTATCCGCAGTGTCTTTGTCATTGGTATCAGCAGCAAGGTTTACTTTTCGAATGCCATCTTGTACACCTTCTGCCTTTTCATTTCCTTCAATTTTTGTCTCATTAGGTTTGTTATTCTGGCCATCAACGATACTGCCGTTAGATATCATTTTACCCGTCTCTATCGCAGCTTGTTCATCAAGACTACGGTTAGCTATCTCCTTCACTTGTTTCCAGTTCATGTTACCATCTTTGTTTTCCGAATGGTCTCGAATCTTGTAGTCCTTCAATAAGTCCGGAAGAAAGAATTTCGGAGGTTCCGGTTGTGGATATGATGGTTTTGTTGCTGGTACCGGAATCTAAAGTCGGAAACTGCATTATTTATTCATTTTTCATACTGTTTGCGTTTTGAAGCAGACAGCTTTTGAAAATTTTCAGACAAAACATGAAGTTGCACGTAGTGTGCCATTTCTCCTTTGTCACAGTGTTTATTAGTTCATGTATCAAAACTCAATTAAGGTCCTTTATAAATTTTTCTTATTGACCTTATCATTGTCGTCTGCTGCGAGTTCATTTCAGGGGGGTATACAATCTAGACAGAATTTAGACTGGTCCAAAGAGAAAACTTTTGTAGATTATAAGGACGATCTGTCGCAAATGATGATATTTGTCAGAGAAATAGGTTGAAAATATAGTGGGAAAAAGAGAAAATGCTAGTTACCAGCATTTTCTCCTTTTCCCAGGATGTTTTCGAAAGCGTTCTTCTTCAGTGTTAATCACGCTCTGCAGAATCAAAATGATCGACGGAACCAATATTCACTTAGGGTTAGGCCCTTTACCCGACGAATTTTAGACTTTACCAAGTTGTAAACACTTGCAAAGAACAATTTGAACGTGGCTAAGCTGCGGGACTTGTATATAACAGGTTATTAAGAGTTGTAAGGAAAGGGGTAAATGCTGGTCACCAGCATTTATTTCCTTTTCTCGTGATATTTTAAAATTCTTCTAAATCAGGTCGTTAAATTACGGGTTAGCTAGATAAAAATAGAGTTCTGGGTTTTACCTCTTCCCCTACAACCACCTAAATCTAAACATATGCGCGGTTCAATTAATTAACCATCTCCCTCTTTAAAATTTATATGGTTGAACATTTTAAACCCATGGTTGGCACCCCATCAAATTACCCATATCATCAACCATCTTTAAAAAACCACAACCATCCAAAATTCAACCATATCCCTGGCTAACTCCCAAACTCGACCATGTGTATGATTATATTAATAATTCAACCATACCCCTGGCTAACTCTCAAACCCAACCATCCCCCTGCTTAAATTAATAATTCAACCACCTCCCTGGCTAACTCTGAAATCCGACCATGTGGATGATTAAATTAATGTTTGACCACCTTCCTGCTTAAATCCAATTTCAACCATCCCCTCCTCAAATCTAAATCCAACCACCTCCCTGGCTAACTCTCAAACCCATCCATCCCCTGCTTAAATCTAATTTAGGTCAAAGGTCATCAAAACTAGGACGCTCCTCTCAAAATACACCCCAACGATCTGTATTTTTAGCCCATATATCTATATGAGCAAAAATCCCTATCTTTGATAAAAATAACCCCCACCACGTCTATGCTTATACCGCTACACAACATCTCCGTTAACGCGTCTCATATTTTCCCCATATAGCTATATGAGCAAAAATTACAACATTTTTTACTCTGACATGCGATATATATTCTGCCCTATACACAGTAAATTTTCTAAGATCTGCGTCTTTATCTTAGTATGTCCCCAAGCTAATTTATCGATATTCTTCCGAAGGATATAGCGTTTATCATCGTTACTGCTTAAAGCGACTTTATTGACCTCTTCTGTATAGGGCCTAAGAAAAAATTAAGTTAAAAAAAAAATCTTATATATAAAAAATAAGTGCAGATATGAATTATATCAAAAGTGGAGAACTTCGTAAAGAAGACCTTTCTATAGATTACGCGGATAAATATAAAAGCAAAGAGTATGCTTTTGTTAAGATTCCAATAAAGTACAGATACCCAAATAAAGAAAATGGTTCGTTGTTTATGCGTACCCCTATTTTATTTTCATATGGTGTTAATGCAGGATTCGGAGATAACGCAGAAGGAAAAGATCTAAAAGATTACTCCTTATCTTTACTATGTTATAACGGTGAAAAGCCTACGAAAAAGGAAAGAGCCTTTAAAGGAGATCTGGAAAAACTAACAGATTTCTTCCGAGAGCATGGAATGGACGAAGAACTAAGAGAAGATAGGATTAAAAATTTAGATGCAATTAATATTTTAAGATATAAAGAGGATGGATCGGCTATGTTATACCCAAAGCTTTACGAAAACAAACAACATAAGACCTGCTTTTACGATGAAAACAACAAACTGGTAGACCCTCTCTTATATAAGAAAGTTGCCTGTAAGTTATTTTGTATTTTAAAAGTAGAAGGAATATTTAAACAAAAAAACATCGAAACAATCCAGATTAAAGTTATATCAGTAAAAATAATGGAGAAGAATGTAAAATTACCGGGAAAGGAAAAGGAAATTTTATCTAATATCATGGATGAATGCCCAAGTTCTGACGAGGATGAGGAATAAGTAATTTTAAATATTTAACTTCAACACACAGAAGTTAAATATTCAATGTGAAGTTAAATAAAAAAAATAATAATAAAAAATAAACGTGAGTATTAAAACAAGAATAGATATCTTTGGTGATAAATTAAACGATATGTTAAAAAATAAACTTATTTACACTCCCACCTGTGAAAAGGTATCAACTCTTTGGGATTATAGAAAATATATATGCTTTGATAAGGCAACAAATAAAAATCATGTTGAATTACTCAAGAACTTAAAGCCTACTTTCTACTATGAATGTAGTAAAGCAATGAAAGATCGCAGCTTTATTAAGTACATGGTTTGGTTAAAAACAGAAGACGATTATCATTGGGTTATTAAAGGTTCTAATATATACGGTATTTATATTAACTTTTTAAGAAATTTTGACAGACTAGTTTTTTATGAAGACTTTTTACCCAATGGAACAGGAGAAGAGGAAACCTTTTCACCAGTTTTAACAATTTCTGGCGGAAATAATGCTCGGAAATGTTTTTGTAATGGCGACCAATGTTCTACATGCATTGAAGCTTTGTTTCCATTCTTCGGATACAGACTTATAGAATCAGCTAGATGTAGCGAATATAGACTTGATATTTTATTCGAAATAGACTATACTCCACAAATAAAAGTTTTTAACGAAAAAAGAACATTTAAATCAGAGAAATGCCTCATATGTTGGGAAAAAGATTCTGAGATATTATTTTGTAATTGTGGCCATATATCTATTTGCGATGACTGCGACACAATATCCAATTTTAACGAATGTCCTCTTTGTAAGGTTAAAACAGATATCAAACGTAAAATATAACTTTTATAAACAAAGTTATATTTTTTACAAGTCTATCTCTATCAAAATAGATATGTAAGCGTGTGTTACATCACGGTTGGTTGATCTTGAAATAAAGTTTATGATGTCGCATTGTTTTACCTCCAACGCCCTTGGAAAAACCGTACAGCTACAAACTTCATCTGCTTTTTTAATAATAGAGTAATCAACCTGCTCTAATCCATTTACCGCGATATTAACTTTTACCTCTTCTGGTGCATTAGGATCCTTTTTAACAATCGTTAAACTTCCTCTTATAATTCTACCTGACGCACTCATGCAGTAACCCCCTAAACCATGCTTTTTGCCTGAATTACCATTACCAAAAGAGAACTCATAATTACCATCTCCAATTAGTCCCTGTTCTTCAGCCCACACAGTTATAATGGGTTTAGGGCCTATGAGAGAAGGAAGGGATACTTTTTTATCCACATAGGATTTTGTTGCTAAATCCCTCTCTTCTACCGGGGTTGCCGCGTTTTTTAGAGAAAAACCTTGGAGATCTATGTCACCCGCCACCATGAAACTTCCATCTTGTTTTTTAGTCAAAGCTTTTTCACCCGCGGTAGCTACCTCAACGACGGTATCTACATAAAACTTATTTACAGCTTGATCATTTTCTAAAGGACTTCCAACATTGTTAATTCTTCGTCCTCCCATAGAGACATCATCAACTGCCATACACCTACCAGCTCCATAAACGAAGGCTTTATTTGCACTATCTACATATCTTTTAGTTGCTGCATCTTGCGCATCAACGGGATCCAAAAGATTAGTTAAAGTATACTCCCGCATATCTATATTTGCAATAGCGGAAAAGGTACCATCTCGATTCTCTACTATTGCTTTACCGCTTCTATCCACATATTTTTTAGTAGCAGCTTCGTTCGGTTCTGTAGGCTCCTTAACATTTCTTATTTCATTGAAACCCATATTTATAAATCCAAGGGCTTGGTATCCACCATTTTCTTTTAATAACCCCCCAGAATTTCCATCCACATAATGTTTTGTAACAACGTCTTGTGAATTTACTGGATTACTAACCCTTGTTAATGTATTACCATTCATATCTATAGAACCAGAAACAACAGTTGTTCCATCCTTACGTAAAAAATTATTATTTATGTAAGCGAGTGACACACCATCACCGCTTGTTTTATCATCTTTCATTCGTCCAAATTTATCAACAGGCATTTTTTATTATTAAAAAAGTTTATTTATCACTGTCTGAAACTTTTTACCCGAGCCTAACTCTTTTAGAATGTACAAACATAAATGACCACAAAATACTTGTCCAGCTTGTTGTATTTGATCAGTAATATAGTGTATGGGGCTTTTTAGGTACTCTTGAATTTCAATAGGTGGTTGTATACTATAACTATCAAAATAAATTTTAGTTTTACCGTTTTTATACCAAGCAACCCAATGTGTACCAGGTCCACCACTTTTATCAAAGTTTACTATACCACATCCTTTTTTATTTGCTTTTCTCGGTAACGTATCTAGTAAAAAAACTCCTCTAAAAGAAGGAATTTCTAATCTTTTTACCGCATCTTCCAATTCAAAATTATTTAACGGTTTATTTGGTAAAATTATCTTTTCAATCGAAATATTTAACATTTTTTTATAGTTAAATATTTCTAATATCTTTGTTGTCAACCCATGAATTAAATTCATCAGAATAACCTTTCCACTTTACAAGAGACTTCTTTTTTCCTTTTTTAATAACCTTTTCTATCCTATACAGCTCTTGCCTGGTTTTCTGCAGTTCAGGTTCATAAAAGGTACCTTTTATTTCTTCTCCATTAAGATCCTTAATTTTATATGCTACAGGTGATGTATGTTTTACTTCAGAAACTGTAAAAATCTCCTCAGTCCATCTTGTTGTATAACCTTTCTCAAAAGTCTTTTTCTTTTTAGCTATCCTTACTCTGTCTCCAACGGAAAACTTAGGATTTATATCATCTATTTTGAGATGATCAGGGTAAAGATTTCTCCAGACTTTGGGTTCATTTTCTTTTTTACTCGCATTTACCGGAGTCATCTTAATAGAAGAATGTCTCGAGTTATTATATTGTTTAACGAGATCTTGTAACACATCAATGTAGATGTTTGTAGAATGAGCAGAAAAATACTTCCACATTTTTTCTTTCATTGTTCTAATCCATCTCTCAACAACGCTTGATTTTTCTTCATTCTCAGTGGAATACAATTCAACCATGTCTTTAACTTCCTTGTTATAAAACTCTTTACCCTTATCCACCCACATTTTTTCAGGTTTCCTCTCCTTAAAAATACTTTTTAATGCTATAGCGACAGATTTCCCTGTTTTATCTTTTAATGGTATCAACCATCCATATTTTGAAAAGATGTCTATGACAGCGAGAAGGTATTTTACACCGCGATTAAGCGTAGAAAATGCTTGCATGTCTACTAAATCCGCAGCCCATATCTTATCTATACCGTTTACTATAACTCTCCTTTTCTTAAATTTTCTTCTTACAGGTTTATGTAATTCTTCCGCTAAATTTATCATGCTGAATTTTTTTTTTTAACTCCCATTCCAAATTTCATCTTTGTTCCAATAAGTTTACTTACCAAACCCCTTTCCATTTTTTCTCTAATAGTAGGGTTGTAAATACCTTTTAACTCTGTTAACATATTTTTATCGCACACTGCGTTTCTTGTGGCAGTATCATTATGCTGAAGATAGCAAACATCATGATGATAAGCAGCTTTATCAACTCGGTTTATTGGTTTACTCCATTTCTTTGGTGTCAAATCTGGATTGAGTCTTTTCTTTAATTTAGTGCCAGGCCCTGTAAAATTATGCCCAGGGAGATGCATTTCAACAGGTAAATTATTTATAGCTTTATTTAGTAATGATCCACCCTTTGTCGTCTTAACAAACTGAGTTTTAGTTATTCCGCAAACAACACATTTTCCTCTTTTCATATTTCTTCCATTTTTAGCAACAGCATATTCTATGCCGCTTGTATCAGTATGTTTTTTACATTTAACACAATACATTTTAAAATATAAAAATTAAAAAAGTTATATAAAATGGATGTTGTAAATTTATCATGGAATGAAGTAGTATCAAAGAGATTTAATCACCCTCTTTTACCAAAAAGTATCAGAGGAATAATTATAGGGAAATCAGGATGTGGTAAAACTACTCTATTGTTAAACCTTTTACTTAGACCGGGATGGCTCGACTATAATGATTTAAGTGTTTTTGGAAAAAGTCTTTTTCAACCAGAATACCGAATACTAAAAAAAGCTTTTGAAGGAAAACTACCAAAAGAATATATCTTAAAGTTGTTTAACATGCGAGATGAAATACAGGATGCAGATGTTTCCCCTATAGCTTTAATTGAGGAATGGATGAAGTCGTTTAAAAACAAATCGGATATAAATTGTAACTTTTTTGAAAATGCGAGTGATGTGCCTGATCCGAGAGAGTTAAACTCAGAAAATAAAAAAATGAATGATTTTTGATGATTTACTTTTAGAAAGGCAAAACAAATGCGAGTGTTACTACATTCGAGGAAGGCATAGTAATGTTGACTGCTTTTACCTTTCACAAAATTATTTTAGACTACCAAGGCAAACTATTAGAGAAAACGCTAATTTTATTTGTCTTTTCTGACAAGATCTAAAAAACATTAGCCATATTTATAGTGATCATGTAGGTGATGATATGCCAAAGGATGAATTTAGGGAATTTTGTAAAAAGGCATGGGAAAGACCACACGGCTTTGCTATCATTGATCTAACCAGTAAAAAAAATGATGGGAAGTATAGAAACGGCTTTGACATTTTTTACATACCTAAGTCAGTATAAAAAATATTATTTACTCAACTAAATAATATTTTTACTTTTTTATAAAATGGAAGATCTTTTAGAACAAATTGTAAAAAATACGGAACATAAAACATCATTTCAAATTATAGTAAGCGACACTAAAACACGTTTTAGAACAAGGTTTAATCCTCCAATTCAGTTGGAAAAGGATAAAAAATACGAGATAGCTTTAGTAAACCTTGAAACTTACTACTCTTTCCCAAATATTGATGCAACAAACAACGTATTCGTTTATTCTCCAGACAATGGTAACTCATGGATTAAAATAAAAATACCTGAAGGAAGTTATGACCTTGTTGACATTAATGATACCATTCACCAGGAAATGAGAAAAACAAGCCATTACGATGAAGTTAATGAAGAGTATTATATTAACATTTCTACGAACACCAATACACTAAAGTCTGTTTCAACTCTAGAAGATGGTTATCAAATAGATTTTAATCAACCAAACTCCATTGCTAAAGTATTAGGATTTACTCATGCTAAATATACACAAGGATTTCATGAGTCAGAGAATGTAGTATACATTCTTAGTATAAACAATTTGCTTGTTAACATAGATATTACTTCAGGAAGTTATGTTAATGGTTCAACAAAAAACACTATTTACTCTTTTTTCCCAGATGTTGCACCAGGATATAAGATAATTGAGTCGCCACTTAATTTAGTATACTTACCATTAACATTACATGAAATACATAGCTTAGAGATAAATATTACAGACCAAGATGGTAATTTACTAAATCTTAGAGGTGAAAATTTAACAATTAGATTCCATATTAGAGAAGCGAGATAAAATAAAAAAGAATTATATATAAAAATGACAAGTTACACTACTGTTAAAGTAAATATATCTGATGGACAAAAGCAAAAGCTTCAACATGCTGTTAAAGGTGGTTGTCCAGTAAGTATTCGTTTAGGCCATGAAGATTTATAAGGTAATGATGTTTTAGCATTAACCAATTCACAAGCAAAGAAAATGGCTAAAGCCTATGAGGGGGGTAAGGGTATAACTATTAAAATGTCTGCTAAACAACTTAAACATAATATGAAAATAGAGGGAGGTTTTCTTGGAATGTTGGCTGGGCTGGCTGCCAGTGCTTTACCGATGTTAGCAAAAACCGTTTTACCAGCTTTAGGTGTTGGTGCTCTGTCTGGATTAGCTCAAACAGGGGTACAAAAAGCATTGGGTTCTGGTCTTTATCTTAAAAAGGAGGTTGCGTTTGTCAGGTGGAAACTGATGGATCTGGATTATACTTAAAGCCATACAAAGGTAGAGGATTAGGGTCTGTTGGTGATGGATTGTATTTAAAACAAGGAGGAAAAATGTATGATGGAAATGGACTTTTGCTTGGACCTAATAGCCCATTTGCTAATATACCTATTTTAGGAGCTATCTTATAAAACATATTAATATAAAAAAAAATAATACATAATTAAAAAATGATACTAAGAAATAGTTGTGATTTTCAAAATAATGAAAATATGAAAGAAGTAATATGGGTTCCTTTCCAAAATTTGGAATATCCACCTAAAAATATAGTAGATATTGCATGGGAAGTATATTCACAAAGTGAAATAATACTACAACCTGGAAAAAGTGTAAGACTGCAACTTGGGCTTGGGTGTATTTTTAGAAGTTGTGGTAATATTGTAACTGTACTTAATGATCATTTAACCTTACAAGGTCTAATACACGAGAGTGACCCAAGATTTGGTACAAGAGATGATATAATTGTAATTATAAAAAATATTTCTGATAAAAAGATTACTATCGCAAAAAATGAACCTTTATTTTTTGTTTTTTATGATGATGGACATCATGATTATATAAGTAATGATTAAGTTATATTGTAATGTTATAAATAATAATAATATTTAAATATTATTTATAACAAAATAAAAATGGATATACACAAATTTGGTATAAAACCTAATATTACTAACCAACATAAAACTATATTTTGGAAACCTAACTTACACGTTGATTATCCCCCCATCAAGCAAGATCCTTTAAAATGGAAAATTTATTCTCAAGATGACATTAAGATCCCTTCTAAAGATGGGAAAATAGTATCGCTAGGATTCGGTTATATAACTACACAAGGAGTTGTAGTGATATCTGTTAGTAATAAATGGAAAGATAATTTAACCATTTTTAATGGAACACATCTTGATAACAAGACTAATGATATCTTAGTCTACATTTATAATTTCTCACCAAAAACGATTGAAATACCTGGGGGCGAGTTATTTTGCTATCTAAAATACTTACAATCCTGAGATAAAAAATTATAATTTTAATAAAAAAAATGACAGATATAGATCAAAAACATCCTAATAAAGTCTATCCTTCGTTACCTAAAGAAAGTAATACACCTTCAGCCCCGTCTATTGAAATGATGGCACAAGATGACAAAGGTCATTCCTACCGTTTACAAAAGATATCCGAAGTACAAAAGTTTCTTGAGAATGAAGTTCAAAAAAGAGAAGCCCTAGCCAAGAAATATTTTAGAGCCGCAAGAGTTGTTGATAACATTGATACAGCATTAATTGGGTTAACAATGGCTTCTGGTGTTGGGGGAGCCATATTATTAGGTACAGTTGTAGCAGTACCAGTAGCATTGGGTTTAGAAATTACAAGTGCAGGAACCGGATTACTCTCAATGGTAGGTAAATATGTAGTAAGAAATTCAAAAACAAAGGGAGAAAAACATCAAAAGATTCGAATGATAGCTGATGCTAAACTTGATACAATTGCTTCACATATATCCAAAGCTTTAGTTGATAATCATATATCAGATGAAGAGTTTAAACTTATCATGGAAGAACAAGAGAAGTATAAGAAAATGAAGGATGAAATAAGAACAAAAACTAAGAAAAAGATATCTACTGAAAATGAAGAAAGTTTAATTGAGAGAGGGAGGCGTGAGCAAAGGGAGTCCTTTCGGAGGCTGGTTGAAAAGAGTCACGGCGGGTCGCTTGAATATTAAAAGACCAAAAATAAAGTTTTCATGCAGCTTTAGTTATGAAACATGCTAAAAAACTATGATAAAAACTATGATAAAAACTATGTTAAAAACTATGTTAAAAACTGAGATAAAAAATTATTTTAGTAATTAAAAAAATGTCTTTTTTAAAAATCACTGATCCTGCAAAAAGGGACTTAATTGTAAAGGAGTATCTTGAAACAAAAAAGAATATTCGGGATAATCTATTAGCAGAGAGAACAGGTGAACAGCAACTTCAAACTAATCTTTCAAAGTTTTTTAAACCTATTACGGAAACGCAAAAAAATACAACAAAGGATATTACAGAAGCACAAAAAACTGTAACAAGGGAGATTACTGAGGGACTTAGACCTATTAAAGAGGGTATCGAACAGTTGCCGCAAGCTATTAAGTTACCAATATTTTCACCAAGTAAACCTTATTCCTCTGAAGCACAAAAACTAATTACGGAGGAAGAGGAAGAGGAAAAACATTATCCATCTATTATTGAGAAAATGAAATTGTGGAAAAATGAAGATATGAAATCTGTTGGAGCACTTGTAAATGAGTATTTAAATAGAAATGTTGGTACACCTAATTTTGATAAAACATTTGGATTACAAGATATAGGAGGTAACTTTTATATTGGTGACAAGCCAGTTGTTATTAAAGACAACAATATTTTTGTTGGTAATAGTATATATGAAGGGACACGTGGTTTATGGGAGTTAATTGTTACTACAGACCCAAAGTATATTTATGAAAAAAAGGATCTGGATATGTATGAAAATTTAATGATAAAAACCAACTCTCTTTATCGTAATAACAACCCAAAAAGCACATACCCTAAAGGTGATACTGATTCAGAAAAGTGGGAAACAATACTCAAGCACATTTGGGATGGAATAAAAAGAAAAAAATATGAAGGAGAAGGCATCGTTGTTATCCCATCTGACCCTAACGCATTAATAGAAAGACTAGACCTGTTGCTGGCAAGTAAAAAAGCAGGTAACACAAGTGTAAGAAATGAGCTTGTGAGCATTTGTGATGAATTAAAAAGACAAGGTGTTTTAAATTCAAACGCTTATATTAATTTAATGTCTATACCATAAAAAAATGATTATCAATAAAAAACACGGATTTAAAAAAAAATATTTATATGGTGGTACCGGAATCTTCGATAGCATTGCTAACTTTTTAGCGAGGCTTTTTACAAGTAGCGCGGTTAAACAAATAGCATCTTCTGCCCTTGATGTGGGAAAGAGTGTAGCTAAGGAAGGAGCAAAGAAAGCTTTAGATGTTGGAAAGAGTGCAGCTGTGAAAGCAGGGAAAAAATTAGTTACAAAAGCTTTAACACCAAAAATCAAAGAAAATTTTACAAAAATATAGCACAACACCGAAACCTGTTGATACCCCTAAAACACAAAATATTAATACATTAATAGATGGGAGTGCCATAGCTATTCAAGACTTAGTTAAAAAATTAAACAGTGGGGCAGGTATTAAGGTAGTATAAATAAAAATAATACAATTATAATTTTTATTTAAAATTATAATTGCAATAATAAAATGGACATTTTAAAAATCACCGACCCAATTTTAAAAGACAATAGTATTGATGAGTATGAACATCATGAGTATGAACCGATCACTGGTACGAATCTCGACAACTCAGGAGGAGATATTAGGATTAGCATTGAAACTCAAGATATTTTTACACATCCTAGTGAGAGTTATTTATTTATAGAAGGTAAATTAGTAATAGCTGCTGATGGAGCAGTTTATGATGCTAACACTAATATTTCTCTAACAAACAATGCTCTCATGTATCTTTTTAAAAATATTAAGTATCAACTTTCAGGTATGGAGATTGAATCCATATTATATCCTGGTCAGGCTACTACAATGCTTGGACTGTTAAAATATCCGGATGATTTTTCTAAATCACAAGGGTTAAACCAATTATGGTATAAGGATACATCAATCAATGCAGAAGCTGAAAACACTGGCTTTGAAGTAAGAAGAAGGTATATTATTAGGGATGCCGATCCAAGAGGTACCTTTAGCTTCAGAGTTCCATTAAAACATATATTTGGTTTTTGTGATGATTATAGTAAAATATTGTATGGAATGAAGCAAACTCTCACCTTGACAAGAAATGATAATAATGATGCAATTTTTAGAGCTGCTGGTGTTGGTGCTCCTGCTAATGGTAGAATTAATTTAACTAAAATATCTTGGTTTATGCCGCACGTGCTACCTGCAGATGAGGAGAAGATGGCACTTTATAAAATTATCGAGAAAAAAGAAAAAATACCAGTTGGATATAGACTGAGGCAGTGCGACTCTATCGCAGTTCCTCAGACAACATCATTTACCTGGAGGCTTTCTGTTAAATCATCTCCTGATGTGCCACGTTTTATCATTGTTGGCTTTCAGAGTGGTAAAAGTGGTAATCAAGAGCAAAATCCAGCAATATTTGATCATATAAACCTTAAAAATATTTATGTTATGCTAAATTCCACCCGATACCCTGCGGTTGACTACAATATTTCATTCACTGCGCATCAATTTAGTAGAGTGTATGGTGATGCTGCTCTATTTAGATCTAAGTTTTATAACATGGATGAATTGGTGTCGAACCCTAACATTACTCCCTCAGATTATAAAACCCTTTATCCTTTGTTTTTATTTGACGTTTCCAAGCAGACTGAGAGATTAAAATACTCAGTCACCAATATCCAAATTAAGGCAAATTTTACTGCAAATGTACCTGCGAACACAGAGGCATATGCTGTTATTATTAGTGATAAGTTAATTAACTTCCAGTCTGACGGAAATAAAATGAGTGTAGTGTATTAACATATTTTTTTCTTATATAAAAAAATGATAAAGATTACAGATTTAAGAAAAATTCTTAAAGATAATAATATAAAATTTCACTCTTACTGAGATAAAAAGCGGCTAATTGAGTTGGTGAAAGAACATGGGTTATTCCCATTGCAGTTCCCTGAGTTCCCTAAGTTACCTAAAAAAGAAATAAGCAAGGATCCAAAGTTTGAAGGATTAAAAACTATTAAGCATAATCCTAAGAAAGTCAGTATAGAAGATGTTGAAACTGGTAATATAATAATATTCCCATCAATTTACAAGGCGGGTAAATATATAGATCGTTGCCCTCAAACAGTTTCAAAATGGAACGGAAGAATTTGGAAGAATAAATATAAGATTAACATACAATAATTTTATTATGACATTCCATAATAAAGTTATTATGAATTTAAGTTAAGAATTTTTATTTTTGTATATAAAAAATGGAAAATTATAGTACATATACTGCACAAGACTTAAAACATTTAGCCAAGTCTAAGGGAATCCGAGGATACTATGGACTTAGAAGAGCTGAATTAATTACACGTCTAAGGAATCCTCCGCCTCCTACTCCTGCTGATCAATTCAGGAGGTTCACACTAAAAGGCTTAAAACAAGAAGCTAAAAATCGAGGAATTAGAGGATACTCTACACTTAGAAGAGCTGAATTAATTACACGTCTAAGGAATTCTCCGCCTCCTACTCCTGCTGATCAATTCAGGAGGTTCACACTAAAAGGCTTAAAACAAGAAGCTAAAAATCGAGGAATTAGAGGATACTCTACACTTAGAAGAGCTGAATTAATCGATCTCTTATTAAATCGGGGAGCGCCAATATTAGATTATGATATTGCTAATTTTGAAGCCCCTGTATTAAAACCAACACCTTACACACCAACACCAAAACCAACACCAACACCAACATATTACACACCCCCCACGGTACCAACTCAACCTACAGCCGCAGCTGAAGAGTTGATGAACTATTTAGATAGTATTAAAAAAATTCCAAAAAAAATATCACCAAGTTTAAAAGCTTTGAAAGAAAAAATAGATCAGTTATATAGGGATAAAGATAAAATAGAGATTATAGAAGGGGATTCAGCATTTACAGGATTTACCAAAGAATATTATATAAAAGGTAAAGAACTTTATACACCGGCTGATTTCTTTGATTTGGCAAAAGATAAAATAACCAATGTTATGAGAAATAATCGTCAAACAAAAGTTAAACTTATTATGACATGTATGATGAAACACTCTGTTAATGATAATTTACGTATAATGTATTTTCATTCTGGTTTTCCAGTTGTTAATTTAGATGAGATTGATGTGGATGAAATATATGAAGAAATGAGAGAACAGATACTAATTGATATAGCATTGGAGGAAATGAAAGAGGAATATTATACATTTCTTTACATAATCGATTTAAGATTACACACAGTATCATATAACCCATTAAGGGGTAATTCTTGGTTCCCTAAGATAGCAAATACAAAAAAGTGTTATTAATCCAATAAATAAGAATGATGATATGTGCTTTGCTTATTGTATTCTTTTGGCTTTGAACCCAACAATTGTACATCCTGAAATAGTTGAAAGACTAAGACCATTATTAAACACTATAAATATGGAAGGGATTAATTACCCTGATTCCCTTCAGGATAGAATTAAATTTGAAGCCCTAAACCCATCAATATCAGTATCGATTTTTGGGTATCATGATTCCGCTGGTGTTTATCCACTTAGTTTAAGTAAAGAAGTTTATAATAGAGACCATCATATTAATCTTTTACTTCTTGAGAAGGATGGTAAAAAACATCATTGTTTAATTAAAGATATGAGTAGATTGTTATCTAAACAGATATCTAATCATAACGGTAAAACTTATATTTGTGAAAGATGTTTAAATCATTTCCAAAAAGAAGAAACTTTAAATAAACATTTAGAGTATTGTGGTGAAAAAGATGCTTGTAGAATAGACTTACCTGAAAAGGGTACCAAGATATCTTTTCAGAATTATTATAAACAACAGAGGCACCCTTTTACAATTTATGCGGATATGGAGTCTACATTAGAAAAAAAAACGAAAATAAAGGCAGTGGGACAAAAGTAATTAATGAGCATAACATTTCAGGGTATTGTTTTTATGTTAAATCACATTATGAAGATTTTTACCCTTCAAAGCTTTTCCAATATTCTGGTGAAAATGCATCTAAGAAATTCATAGAGGATTTAGAAAATGTTATAAGAGAAATAGATAGTGTGCCTTCGAGGGAAGCATTTTGTATAGTTGGGGATAACCGGAATTTTAGAGAAGCAGAAAAATGCTTGTTATGTAGTAAGTCATTTTCAAAATGTAAGAGAAAGACAGAGGAGAAGAAAGATAAAAAGGAAATATGTCCAGAATGTAAAGAACCGCTTAAAAAATGTAATAGTATGAAAAAAGTGAGACACCATTGCCCTTATACTGGAAGGTATAGAGGAGCCGTACACAGTGCGTGTAATTTAAAATGTGGAAGACCTACTTTTACACCTGTATTCTTTCATAATTTTAGTAAGTATGATGCTCATTTATTTATAAAAGACTTAATGAGTACGCCTGGTGAGACGAGTTGTATACCAAGCCTGGTGAGACGAGTTGTATACCAACAAACAAGGAAACATATATAAGCGTCTCTAAAAATGTGCCAATAGAATACACTGCTAAAGATAAGAAAACAAAAGAAGAAAAAAAGAAAACTAAAATGCATGAGATTAGATTCCTTGATAGTTTAAAATTTTTAGGTAAAAGTTTAGATGAATTAGCTAGCACTCTAACTAAGGAGGACAAGACTAATCTTATGAAATATTTTGAGGGGGAAAAGCTTGAATTGGTCTCTCAAAAAGGCATATTTCCATATGAATGGTTCGATAACCTTAGTAAATTAGAGGAAACAAAGTTACCTAAGCAAAAAGAATTTTACTCAAAGCTTAAATATAGTGGAATTGGGAAGGAGGATTATCAACATGCATTAAATGTATGGAAAACCTTCGAGATGAAAACTTTTAAAGATTATCATGACTTATATAATAAGACTGATGTTTTACTGTTGGCGGATGTCTTTGAAAATTTTAGGAATGTTTGCTTTGATAATTATGGATTAGACCCATCATGGTTTTTTACAGCGCCGGGATTAGCTTGGGAGGCAATGTTAAAAACTACTAAGGTAAAATTAGAATTATTATCAGACCCCGATATGATTTTATTTATTGAAAACGGAATAAGAGGAGGTATCTAAACAGTTTTTAAACGATATGCAAAAGCAAATAATATATATATGCGTGAAAAATATAAACCAAATGAACCATCTAAATTTATTACTTATTTGGATGCGAATAATCTCTATGGTTGGGCAATGTGTCAAAAACTTCCCATTGGTAATTTTAAATGGATGGATGAAAATGATTTAGAAAATTGGCAGAGTCACCCTTGTATATTAGAGGTTGATTTAGAATATCCTAAAGAATTACATGATTTACATAATGATTTTCCATTGGCTCCTGAAAGATTAAAGACTGGTAAAGTTGTGAAACTTATACCTAATTTATATAATAAAAATAAATATATATTACATTATGAAAATTTAAAGTTATATTTAAGTTTAGGTCTAAAGCTTAAAAAGATTCATAGAGGGTTAACTTTTGATGAGAGTGAATGAATGCTTAAAACCTT
This sequence comes from Hippopus hippopus, assembly GCA_946811185.2. Taxonomy (NCBI): domain Eukaryota; kingdom Metazoa; phylum Mollusca; class Bivalvia; order Cardiida; family Cardiidae; genus Hippopus; species Hippopus hippopus. The sequence goes on along the minus strand of OX328104.1, from coordinate 27,064,406 downwards.
ATATCAATAAAAATACTACACTAAGAGCAAAAGCTAAAACCGCATTTCAAAAGGATTTCTTTAAACTTATGAGTAATTCTGTATTTGGTAAGACTATGGAGAATATTAGAAATAGAGTAGATGTAAGATTAGTTAGTACCAGAGTAAAAGCAGAAAAATTAGCTGCTAAGCTGAACTATTACAGTATAAAAATCCTTGATGAAAATTTATGCATAATTCAAATGAAAAAACCACGTTTATATTTTAATAAACCTATTTATGCAGGGATGTGTATTTTAGATTTAAGTAAGGCATTGATGTATAACTTTCATTATAATTATATTAAAGATAAATATGGTGAAAAAATTAAACTTCTTTTCACTGATACAGATAGCTTAATGTATGAAATAGAAACAAAAGATTCTATAAGGATATTAGCGTCGATGTTAAAGAATGGTTCGATACAAGTGATTACCCACCTGATCATCCTTCAGGAATTCCCACCGAATTAAATAAGAAAGTTGTAGGTATGTTTAAAGATGAGGCCAGTGGTAAGATTATCGAGGAGTTTGTGGGTCTCAGGTCTAAGCTATACTCTTATAAAATGTGTGATGATGAGGAGGAGAGCAAAAAATGTAAGGGAATTAAAAGGCATGTAGTAAAAGCATTTATTAAACACGACCATTATAAAGAGTGTTTGTTTGAAAATAAGACGCAATTAAGCAAAATGGTGGTTATTAGAAGTCATAATCATCAGTTGTATACTGAAGAGGTCAATAAAGTCGCTTTAAGCAGTAACGATGATAAACGCTATATCCTTCGGAACAATATCGATACATTAGCTTGGGAACATACTAAGATAAAGACGCAGATCTTAGAAAATTTACTGTGTATAGGGCAGAATATATATCGCATGTCAGAGTAAAAAATGTTGTAATTTTTGCTCATATAGCTATATGGGGAAAATATGAGACGCGTTAACGGAGATGTTGTGTAGCGGTATAAGCATAGACGTGGTGGGGGTTATTTTTATCAAAGATAGGGATTTTTGCTCATATAGGTATATGGGCTAAAAATACAGATCGTTGGGGTGTATTTTGAGAGGAGCGTCCTAGTTTTGATGACCTTTGACCTAAGTTAGATTTAAGCAGGGGATGGATGGGTTTGAGAGTTAGCCAGGGAGGTGGTTGGATTTAGATTTGAGGAGGGGATGGTTGAAATTGGATTTAAGCAGGGAGGTGGTCAAACATTAATTTAATCATCCACATGGTCGGATTTCAGAGTTAGCCAGGGAGGTGGTTGAATTATTAATTTAAGCAGGGGGATGGTTGGGTTTGAGAGTTAGCCAGGGGTATGGTTGAATTATTAATATAATCATACACATGGTCGAGTTTGGGAGTTAGCCAGGGATATGGTTGAATTTTTATGTGGTTGTGGTTTTTTAAAGATGGTTGATGATATGGGTAATTTGATGGGGTGCCAACCATGGGTTTAAAAAGTTCAACCATATAAATTTTAAAGAGGGAGATAGTTAATTAATTGAGCCGCGCATATGTTTAGATTTAGGTGGTTGTAGGGGAAGAGGTAAAACCCAGAACTCTCTGTTTTTATCTAGCTCGGGTTGTTTGGTAAAGGGTTTAGCGTAATACACGTATAAACGGTCAACGATCCCTAACTCATTGGTAAATATCGTGTATCGTCGAGGTTTTCGTAACTTTTTTTTTAGGCTATTCGGCCGAGCTCGGCAGCTTCCGTCTTTTAATATGAGAGTTAGGGGCTGCAGCCTCGCTAACTCATCGGTAAATATCGAGTAACATCGACGTTTTCGTAAAGGCTATTCGGCCAATCTCGGCAGCTTCCGTCTTTTAATATGAGAGTCAGGGGCCATAGACCTTAAAACTTTGAATGCATAGGTTTTGGTGATTTTGAGGTTGGTTTAGATCAAGATACGACTATAGAATACGCCGTCTGATTTTGGATCTACACTTTTGCTTTTTTGTGAGGTTTTACTCCAAAAAACATTCATAAAATTGTAGTGGTTTCTATGTACTACTGACCGAATATGTCAAATGAAAATACTTAGTACTTTGAAGCTAAAACAATAAATTTATGTTGTTGGATATGTGCGGATTGTTAAATGTTAATTTCTTTTATTATTCCTTTGTAAACTTTTATCTTCTGTAGCCGAGCCCCGGTAGCTCAGTCAGTAGAGTGCAGGACTTGAGAACAGGAGGTCGCTGGTTCGCTCCCCAGTTCGGCCAATTTCTTTTCGAGGATTGATAGTCATTGTGACAGGATTCATTCCTCTCTCACCGCTGACCATTGTTTCGACGATGGTTATGTGGGAAAACAGCCAGTGGCTTGGAAAGAATATTCTATAGAGTACTAGTAAAATAAACTCCAGGGAAGCATGGATAGATGCACTGGCCTCCGCGATATAACTGAAATAATGTTGAAAACAGCGTTAAACACTATACAATCAATCAATCAATCAATCAATCAACTATGTAGAAATATTCAGCGTGAAAATGAAGTAAGAATACTAAAGTGTTATAAATGATTAACAAATTGCAAACCTCGTTTATCCACTCATCTGGTTTCGTCTGCTGCGAGCCCATTTTCGCACAAATGTTGTCTGCTACATTTACGAGCTCGTAGAAGTCCAGCAACTACTAAGTACAGTGAATCAATTTGTTTGTGATATGAAAAACTGCCATTGCACTGATTGCCTGTATTCTATTTCCATTATGTTCTTAACCCTTTAGACTGCTAAGCGCGATTCACTGACCTTTTGAGGACAGTGTAGATCAAGATCAGACTGCACAGAACGTGCAGTCTGATCTTGGATTTACCTTGTCCGATATGGAGATATTATTCCCCAAAACTTAACTTTGAAATAGCAGTAATTGGGTTTCTACTAACGAAATGAAAATTTTATTCTAGTTATTTAGCAGGAAAAGGGTTAAGTATTTATTCTTTTAGTCCATTTCGCTTTTGAATGTATTTAACCCTTTACCAAACAATCCCTGGTCTTGACGACCCTGAAGAAGAGGCCTTCTGAAAACATTGTGGGAAAAGGAGAAAATGGTGGTAATCAGCATTTTCTCCTTTTCTCACAATGTTTTCTACTCTTCCAAAGTCAAGTTTCAATTTTTGAGTCCCGTCTGCAAATGCTTTCATTTTGGACTAGTCTAAAATTTTGTCGTTTGGTAAAGAGTTAAAAGGCCCCTTTCTCATGTTACATTCGTGTTCAGTGAGGTAGTAACTTATGTCTTTGTAATAATACATGGTTATGTTTTCGCCTCTAAATAGAGAAGACGACTCGTATTACTCAGTCGAAAACGTTTATGCTAAGTAAGCAAGGGCCGTATGTTCGAATTCGAGCTCGGCCTGACATTTTTTTGAGGATTGGTACGGAATACCATTAGGGCCATCGCCTATGAATTTGTTGATTTTAAACGCGATGCTCGATAGTACAATGGTGACAACACGAAATCACGATACTACGATGGTGATAACGCGATAGTACGATGATAATAGTGCGATATAATATCGTGTTTTCATCATCGTACTATCGCGTTATCACCATCGTACTATCGCGTTATCGTCATCGTACTATCGCGTTATCACCATCGTACTATCGAGCATCGCGTTTAAAATCAACAAATTTATAGGCGATGGCCTTAACGGTATTCCATAGATTGGTGATTGTCATTGCCAAAATTTCGTTCCTTTCTCATCGCCGGAAAGTATTTTAGATCTGTCCTTCCATGTTGAATAAAAAAGTATGTAACAGGATATAAAGGCACTTGCACCAGCAATGTTTAATGCGGCATTGGGTTTAAGAAAATGATCACAGGAGCAGTGAATACATGTTTAAACAATTTATTTCTTCGAAAGACTTTAAAAATAACAAATCTGTCGACATCAAACAACCAAAATATCACATATATTACATGTATACATATCAAACTAACTAGCAGTAAGTACAAATCAGCAATGTTCTGTGAAAAGGGAGTTTAATGCATTTGCAAAAAGTATCGACCCATATCAGCCTGCGCAGTCCGCGCAGTCCACGCAGACTGACCTCGATCGAAAGTTTTTGCTATTGGTCAATTTTCTGCATCTCAAAGGACTTTTCAACCTCCAGATCTATTTGATTGTTAAGACTAAATAATTCAATATTAGTGTTTTTCATAAACATTGGCAAGTTCTGATTGGCTGAATTTTTTTTTTTCATAGCTCCATGAAAAAAAATAAGCAGTGCCGGAACTACTTTTGCAGTCAAACTGATGTAAACAAACATATATACGATATTTCATAATGTTTTTCTTTCTGATTTTAGATCTATATCGTATCCGAAGATCAAATTGCCAGCTGCATTTATCTTTTCTGAATACTGAAAAAAAAAAAAAAAAAAATATCCAACAGTAAATTCAAAGAGAGAGTTTAGAACTCATTTTCACTTTGCTGGGTTCTAACAATCTTATTTTCAACTTAATTCTAGCGTATTGAACTTCTTATAATAAATCTACTAAATCTGCAAAATGTTCAACACTATAATGACGTCATGAATTTACGTCATTTTTACGTCATCATCGAGCAGTTTGAACGCGCTATGAAATATGAATGAAATGGACATTAAATAAATACGCGATGTTGGATTTACAAAAAAATGCAGTTAGTATTATTTGAGTGCATATTAATTTTGTTGTCTGTGATATTGAATTATAAGGAATGAAGAGAACTTTTTTTTTGTTTTCATGGAGATATGAAAAAAAAAAACCAAATCACACATTTGTATGAAAGCGCGGCTTCATACAGTGTGATTAGGTTTTTTTTTCTCATACCTCCATGAAAAAAAAAAAAGTTCTCTTCATTCCTTAAATGAAATTTTATGGATTCTTAGTTATGTGATGACTTGCTTAGTATAACGCATCACGGAGATGCATAAAACACCCGTTTCTCAGAGCATGGCTCAAATGTATGAGCAATCTCATAAACATCGAAACTGGAGGCGTATTAACTCTAAGGCTGCTAAGCGCGACTCCAGGACCTTTTGCGGACAATGTAGATCAAGATCAGACTGCACAGAACGTGCAGTCTGATCTTTGATCTACCGTGTCCGATAAGGACATATCTTTCCCCAAAAAATAACTTTGAAAGAGTTGAATGCAGGTTTTTACTGTCGGTTTGAAGGTCTTTTTAAGTTGTTTAGCAGGATAAGGGTTGGTCATCAATTCATAATCATTTAAGTCTTTAAAATGTTTTTTCCCATATTGTAAAGTCGTGTAATTTTTGATTGGCTTAATCAAATGGTGTAGCCAATCAGAAGATGGTCTACTTTTTAATCTGGAATCAGCTAAAGTCTTCTGTTTAAAACGTTTGGTAGATACAGGATGGTCGCGTATGTGAAGTCCGGTAAATTGGCAAACTATTCCGTTTTTTTTTTTTAACGCATAGTCTCATCCGGGATGTAAATTGTTCAAATTTCATTTCCGCTTGCTAAATGCTCAAAGAGTTCATGTAACAGTGGCAAATCTCCCATTTTTAGAGACCAAATGGGTTCTGCGAAGCTCAACGGTAGGGTGTAGGATTTGAAACCTGAGGCACTCGAAGTACTGGAATTCTCGTCGGAGAGTCGCTAGGCAAGATATATCAGAGCACTAGCCTAGTAACTTGTGAAAACAAGGACATACATGAATAAGTGACCTGTCGCTGTGATATTACTGATATATTGTTAAACGTGGCGTAAAACACCACGCAATCAACCTAAAAGTAGATGAAAAAATGAATTCGTTTATTTGGCTGCCAAAGAGATCAAGTAAATGCTTAATAATTATTTTTTAAGTATACCATCTATTCAACGTAAAGCTGCAATGACGGCGACATTCCGGTGCATTTACAACAATTCGGTATGTTTAGTAAAAGTTCTGAACTTGTAAGCGTTACCATTATTCTATGTCTGATTTTATTTTTTGTTGTTCTTCAAACCTTTTCTATTTAAGATTTACTGTAAATTACCTACTTTAACTTAGACTAGAATAGTCTTAAATAGTTTGCAACACGTGAAAAAGGGCATTCGGACATTTGCGTAAAGTGTCGTCTTGGATTAGCCTGCGCAGTCCGCGCAGGCTAATCCGAGACGTCACTTTACGTCTACATTAGATTTTATTCTTCAATAGGCCTACGCAAAACAGAAAATTACATAAAAACGGAAAGTGTCGCTTCGGATTAGCCTGCGCGGACTGCACAGGCTGATCCGAGACGACACTTTACGCAAATGTCCGAATGCCCCCTTTTCGCCTGTTGCAAGCCAAATAATAGTTGATTCTATTGATCAATTTCAGTCATCAGAAATAATAACATTGTGTTGTAACATAAAAACAGACTCCAACTTGTTCAACAAACAAAACTTACAAGGAACACTGAAGGACAAAATAATCTACCCTGTTACCTCCATTTCTTGACTTCACTTTGATTTTGGTACCATTTTATAAAGCAAATGTATAAATATCATAACTCTAAAGCTGCTAATCTTTTGCGGACTGTGTAGATCAAGATCAGACTGCACAGAACGTGCAGTTTGATCTTGGATCCCCGCTGCTCGCTACGGTGAATTGTACCCCTTTAAAATGGTTTTGAAATTGCAACATATCGATATAAATTAATGCCTAGAACTATTAACCCTTAGGCTGCTTAGCGCGACTTAATGACCTTTTGCGGACAGTGTAGATCAAGATCAGACTGCACAGAACGTGCAGTCTGATCTTGGATCTACACTGTCCGATAAGGAGATATCTTTGCCCCCTAAATATACATTTGAAATTGCAAACTTTGGGTTTTTACCACCGGTTTAAAAGTTCCATTTCATTTATTTAGTAGGTTAAGGGTTATTTTGATTTATGTAGCGGCTTCTGAGTTCACATTCAAATTTCACATAGTTATAAACAAACAGAAACAAGTAAACAAATGAAATAAGCTCATCAAATATAACTGTCTGACCATAATTAGACAATTTAAACACTCTTAATACAAACATATAACAATACATGTCACAACCGTAAAAAGTCTACAAGTACAGTGTAGTTACTGGCTGCTCCTCGTTATGATAAAGATATTGCCTAAATTCGATACAAACAAACTTTATTTTTGTGTGTGCAAAAATCCGTTTAAAGTTATCAGTATTTGTAGTTAAAGAGCCACGTACTAGCCTGATGTCGCTCTCTTAAAGTTCACTAAATACTTTCAGTACTATCAAGCTTCCAGATATTTTTCATATTAAGGTAAGACATGGATCATGCTTCTTGCACACTACTTTAAGAATGCATTTTACTGAAAAATGACTTACTATTAGATTAATTATACTGTTGCTCATTTCAAACGCTTTGTTTTTTGCAAAATTCATGTTTACTTACTCTTGTGTGTTTTCTAAATTCCCATCAGAGGAAGGTAAATGTTTACTTATAAAAAATAATTTTAAGAGAACGGTCAACCTCGAAAAATTAGTTCGAATAAGTTTATGTATCTGTTTTAATTTTCAAAAATAGAATTAAATTCTTGGGGATGTAATAAAAACAGACAAAGCTGTTCCGAGTTACACAAGCCTAACTCAAAGCTCCAGATAAGGGGAGTGATGGTATTCTAAAATCCATTATTTCTCATACAAACCCTATGTTGTGGGTACTCATTAGGATCGTCTCGATGAGGCGATTCTAATGAGTACCCATAACATAGGGTTTGTGTAGAATAATTAATATTTTTAATTTTAAAATCAAAATCACTCCCTTTATCTGGAGCTCTGCCTTTATACCTTTATCTGGAGCTCTGCTAATTTTTAAAGCAGCCGAGTTCATTGAACTATCGGCCATCTCAGTGTAGTTGCTTATAGCATGACATCATTCGGTATCATGCAGCTGATACAGCAGTTTTCATTATACGTTTCAATCATGAGTGCTACACAATGTTAAGAAAATAAACTTAGAATTTTTTTCTGTTATCATTTTTTTTAAACCAATAGTGTCAAAAATATTATACAATAAAGGCAAAAAAAAAAAAATGCCTTAAAACCGATGCGTATTTTATTTCACCATATTTCCATACTTAAAACTTACTGCGCTTCTCTGTTCAAAACTTATTTAATAAGAAACTGAAACTCAAATATTTCTGGGACAAACTTGTAAAAGACGACTTTGAATGGATCCTTGTTAAAAAAGGCTTTACACCAAGACTTCATACATGATAGCGGCGCTCTGGCAGAAGTGGATTTAATGCGTCTGCGTGATGCATTATACCAAGAGTCATTGCATGATTATGGATAGATGAGATTTATTTTATAACAACCGACTGACTCATGAGGCAGTTGCTCCTATTGTCACAATGTTTGCAAAAGGTGTTTTTAGCTGCAAGAAGCAAAACGTTCTCGCAGAAGGTAATCAGTAAACTGATAATACTTTTTAACTATTTCGCTTGGTTTGTCACATGAAACAGGTATGAACATGTATCATCTTGTGACAGCAATAATGTGTTAAAGCATTGCATCCAAAGACAACGTCACGTTTAGGACTTTTTTCAGCGTTTAAGTAAAGACAGCATGGTAATTCCAATGTTTAAAAATGAGAAATTCACTTTTCATTTAACTGCGAAAATGTTTTCTTTTTTCCTCCTTAATTATATAAGAAATTTATATAAATGTATAGTTATAGTCAAACTTGTACAAGCAAGCACCTAAAGAACACCACAGAAGTGCCTACAGGTGCTTTTCAGCACCTTCTTTGGAACTAAATATATGCTTGTTTGATACAGGCTGCTTCCTTCCTAGAGGTGGCCACTAAACAGGCTTTTCTGCGATTCAAATATCGATTAGTTCTAATTTATTTGACAATGACGGTGAACTCACACCGCCCGATAGAAATTGCCTCTGTCAAATCTAGTTTTACACTTCAATTCCGCTGTCAGTGAATGCTGTTTAATCTTTGTACAATTGTTAACTTTAAGGACTCCATAAAACCTGCTAATTTTTAAAGTTAAATGTCATTCTTTCGGTTTCAGGTTCAAAAAACGTAACTGACGGCCATTCTTATCTTCGGTTCGAATATGACATCACACGACACCTGGCCAAACGTATATTTTCGAAGTCGAAGAATGAGCACCTGTAATGCAAGGAAAAAATATAAAAAAGTGTTGTAGTAAAACATATACAAATATTTGAAATGAAAACAATATAAAAAAATGTCTAGTACCGGAGATACCAAGGTTGCATGGTTTGCGGAAAACTGACGTACCTGATACTATAGATTACGTTATTGATTTTTTATGTCTACTCACCGGAGGACTTCATTTGCATTTTTTTCTTTTTTTTATTGAAAGCACCAAATACGCGTGCATATTCTTACGAACGAAGTCCGTAACAAAGAAACAAATGAACAAATGTATGGCAGTACAAACCGCATCTGACGGGATTCGAACCTATGGCGGACAAGATCCTCGTTTTTCGAGGTTTAAAAGACCAATATCATAACCACTGAGCTAAAGAGATATCTCCCTAATGCAGTTGTTAGGTATTGTATTTAAATCGGGACGAAGCCATGCATGAAGGAGTGGTCTCCCGTAACACACCCCCTCTTAAAGTCATCATTTATTGATGACTCAAAGCCTTATTAGGCAGGAAGTCTATTATTTAGACAACAAGTGTCCGTTTTTGGACAACAAATGGGATTAATGGCTCAATGGCCAATCCCGGACGATTGCCCCCATCTTACGAACAAAGTCCGTAACAAAGAAACAAATGAACACATGTATGGCAGTACAAACCGCATCTGGAGGGATTCGAACCCATGGCGGACAAGATCCTCGTTTTTCGAGGTTTAAAAGACCAATACCTTAACCACTGAGCTAAAGAGATATCTCCCTAACGCAGTTGTTAGGTATTGTATTTAAATCGGGACGTAGCCATGCATGAAGGAGTGCGCCCCTTTGAATTTTATGCTATTTAAACAAATAGAAGTTTGCTAAAATGCAATCATGCGCGTTATGTTTTAATACAAATATTTGATATGCGTCTCCTATACAGAGCTATTGTATTCCTTATGTAGTACAATAACTTTTTTGTTAGATGTGAGTCTTTTCAACTGCTTTTGTAAATGTAAAAACCTCTGATCATCATAGTTAGGCCGGATCAAAACGGCAATGGAAATTCGTCCTAAATTGCATAGACATTTCTTTCAAAACATCGATCAGACAAACGATAACCGCAATACTCCTTTTTTTGTGTCTACTCATCTCTACATTAAGGCAGTGACCTGAAAACCTGATCTCTGATAGATCTTTGATATATACATAAATGCTAAAAGATTAAAACCTTAAAGAAATAGAGTGAACTATCCGTGTTGAATAATCCCGAAATTGGCGTGGAAGTTGCATATTAGCAGATAATCATTACGACATAATTGGCCTGCAACACGTGAAAAGAGGCATTCGGACATTTGCGTAAAGTGTCGTCTCGGATCAGGCTACGCAGTCCGCGCAGGCTAATCCGAGACGGCACTTTACGACTATATCAGATTTTGTGCTACAGTAGACATGCGCAAAACAGAAAATTACATAAAAACGGAAAGTGTCGTCTCGGATTAGCCTGCGCGGACTGCGCAGATTGATCCGAAACGACACTTTACGCAAATGTCCGAATGCTCCTTTTCGAGTGTTGCAGGCCAATTATGAGATAGATATACTTACTGATCTATACAGGAATAAAGCATAATATGAATATTGAAAACGCGACTAAATGTATAGTGTTAAAGATCCCTTTTGTGTTTGAGGTGGTTCCGCTGGAAGGAGATTCTGAAATACAGACATAAATAAGTACTGTAAGTACACTCTGACTAATACAAAATATTGGCTGTCTGGCAGTTAAGCGGCTTTAACCCAGACAAGTGTGATTCCCCATTGAAAAAAAAAACAACATTGAGTCATGCTCTGTCAAAAGAGGGCTTAATGCATCTCCATGATGCACGATACCAAGCACGTCATCACATAATTATAAATCCATAAAAGCCATTTTGTATAACCACCCGCTGAATCATGGGGTAGAATGTTCCTTTTACTTGCAGATACTGACTGACCTAAAGCTAAATGTTTTGACTAAGGCCCCGAATTGGAACTTTTTTGCAGATGCATTAAGCCCCCTTTACACAGGGTATGACTCATATATAAAATCTTACCTAGAAACACATTTATTCGGGCATTAGCTTTAGAATTCCTGAAACATGCTAACCGGACGAGGCAATTCGGTGTTATCTTGATGATTATCATGATTATATCATTTATATAATTACTGTATTAATTTTTGAAAAGGATAACGGTTTTATTTCATGCTTTTCGGTACTTGATCGAGAAATAACGGTGAAAAATTGTTCGATATTTCATAGTAATGAGCAGTGAAAAATACCGATTTTATTTTCTAACTCTTCAACTGAAGGCGGAAGCAGTATTTCTCTTCATTCCTTATAATTTAATATTACAGACAACATACACCCACGGAAATAATTCAAACTGCATTCATTTTCTTTATTTTTAAATCTAACGTTGGAGTTCTAAAGCCCCTTCCACTCATACTTGTATGGCGCAAGAATACAATAGGGAAGCAGTTTTCAGATCCCCAATACTGAAAATTAACCAATAGAACGAACGTAAATGAACACAGCAGTGTGTAGGACCCGCAAAAGTAACCTTCAGCAAAAGTAGTTCCGGCACAACGTGATTTATTTTTTTCATGGAGCTATGAAAAAAAAAAAAAAATTCAGCCAATCAGAACTCGCCAATGTTCATGAAAACAACTGATATTAAATTATAAGTTTTTAAAAGCTTTCTGTTTCTTATGGTCGTGAAAACTCGGGATCGTTTTCTGAGTCAATGGTCGTGGACAAATGACGCTGAGAAACGTATAATCACTAACATGCAATGAGTTTAAAAAGAGAGTTATAAAATAAAATCCGATAGGATCGACAAGTCATATTCAAGAAGCTCATTTACACATGATCAAGTGTTTAAGGCAACATATATGTAATCTGGAAATCCTGGTCCAATCCATTTGGTGCTGGTCACGTGAGAAAATCCTTTGAGCACTGCACTGCAGAGTCCGGGTCTACTTACAGTAAACGCAGTAATGTCATGAGCACAGGAGTTGTGGCTGCGATACACGACTTACCACGACTGAAGATAAACTATTGATATGAGGCACGCTCTGTGAAAAGGGGGCTTAATGCATCTGCGAAAAGTATCGACCCAGGTCAGCCTGCGCAGTCCGCGCAGACTGACCTGGGCCGAAACTTTTCGCTATTGGTCAATTTTCTGTATGTCCAACAACCAGTGTACCTCATGATTAAGTCGGTTGTTAAAAAATGTGGGTAATTTGGATCAGTGATTATGTGGTTGCTTGCTTGGTATCATGTATCACGGAGATGCATTAAGCCCCCTTTTGCCAGAGCATGGCTCATATGTATATAATATATAAATATATGAGGCATGCTCCGGCAAAAGATGGTTTAATGCATCTCAGTGATGAATTATACTAAGGGTGTCATCGAATAATTACAGATCCATTAACCCATATCCTGCTAAATAACTAAAGTGAATTTTTCAATTCGATGGTAAAAACCCAAATATCGCTATTTTAAAGTTATGTTTTGTGGAATAATATCTCCTTATCGGACAGCGTAGATCCAAGATCAGACTGCACGTTCTGTGCAGTCTGATCTTGACCTATACTGTCCGCAAAAGGTCAGTGAGTCGCGCTTAGCAGCCTATGGGTTAAATACATTTTGCCTAAAGCCGACTGAATCGTAAGGTACAATGGTCCTTGAAAATGAAGCGAATTTACCAATAGCAAAGAGTATCGAGATAGGCCAGCCTTTTAGCGAGTGCATTAAACCCTCTTTTCAAAGAGCATGGCTCATGTGATTTTTACTATGTTGTTGGAATCTGTCTATGATTACCTGTAGGTTTTTTCGTGTCCGCCTGATAATCCTGTTGAGGTACATCAATCATATCGTGGAGCTCTGCCCAAAGATAGATTGGATAAATAAATTGCAAGAATGGATAGCATGCGAAATTAAACAGGAGGGCCAAGATGGCCCTGGATCACTCACCTGAATTTTTGAGAGGACCATAGCCAATTTTTTTTTAAGGATTGAAATTTTGGAAACAAAATCATTATTTTGCCAAGCAATTTTGAAAAGGTCACCTGTAAAAATCATTTCAAAATCCGTCACCACCCCTGCAATCATCACCACAGCCATGTTTTTGACGAATCAGAATTCTGCATATAGAGTTTATAGAGAATTCAGAAAACAATCAATCATAAAGTACAGAAATGGTGATCAACAAGGTCGTTAACACCAAGGCAGAGGCCCTTTTGATAACTGGTGAAATATTATGCATGTATTCAAAAGATTAAAGTTTTGTATTACCTCTTGTAATACATAGCTATCAAATACATCAAGTAGAAAGTGTGCATATTAGCATTTCTCACCAGTGCATTCACTTACCTGGTACAGATTGACGTCTGCAATAGCCCTTTTCATCAAAATACCTATACAGTCTTTTGATAAAAATTAAAGGGTCACCAAAGGATCATTTCTGTGAAATTATTTCAAAATTTGACCAGTGGTTTTAGAGAAGAAGAATTTTTAAGAATTTCTTCATTTACGTATCACCACCACAGCCATGTTTCTTGACGGATCAAAATTTCGCGACCAACTTTTCAAAAGGGGTACCCAAGGAACATTTCTGTGAAATTATTTCAAAATCTGACAAGTGGTTTAAGAGAAGAGGAATTTCAAAAAAATTCTTTAAGTCCATACAGTGCAAAGAGTCCCCCCCCCCCCCCACGGCCATGTTTTTCGACGGATCAAAATTTCGCGAACACTTTTTGAAAAAGGTCACCCAAGGAACATTTCTGTGAAATTATTTCAAAATCTGACCTGCGGTTTCAGAGGAGAAGATTTTTAAAGAATTTCTTAGAAAATTCCATTTGGTTGCCATGGCAACTACAGTTTTTGATGGAATCAAATTCTGTGAACAAGTTTTAAAGAGGACCTCCCAAGGAACATTTCCAGCCAAGTTTGGTCCAAATTAACCCAGCGGTTTAGGAGGAGAAGATGTTTAAAGAATTGTTGACAACGCACGACGCAAAGAACCCCCCCCCCCCACCACCACGGCCATGTTTTTCAACGGATTAAAATTTTGCGAACAAGTTTTAAAAAGGGTCACCAAAGGAACATTTCTGTGAAATTATTTCAAAATCTGACCAGCGGTTTCAGAGGAGAAGATTTTTAAAGAATTTCTTAGAAAATTCCATTTGGTTGCCATGGCAACCAGAGTTTTTGATGGAATCAAATTCTGTGAAGACTTTTTAAAGAGGACCTCCCAAGAAACATTTCTGCCAAATTTGGTTGACATTGGCTCGGTGGTTTCGGAGGAGATGATGTTTAAAGAATTGTTGACGACGCACGACGGACGACGGACACAGGGTGATCCTAAAAGCTCCCCTTGAGCACGTTGTGCTCAGGTGAGCTAAAAAAAGAGATGTAGTGTTTAATAATATAAAATGTTTTTTTTTAATACACAAGTTTATAAAACAAAGAATTTGATTTATATGTGCATACACATAACAGTATATAGAGCATGAATACTTTGCTAGATATCTAAGGAATGAAGATATTTTCTTTTGTTTCCACGGAGGTATGAAAACAAAAACCTAATCATACTGTACGAAACCGCGAAGCGTATTAACTTAATTGAGCGTATTAATATTGTGGATTTATTTAATGCCCGTGTAATTGGTATTTCACTGCGCGATAAAAGTGATTCGTTCATGAGTAAAAAATGTGTAATTCATGACGTCATCACAGCATTGAACATTTGCAGATTTAGATAGATCTATTATCAAAAGTTTGATACGCTGGAAGTAAGTTGAAAATTAGATGATTCCAAACCAGTAAAGTGACAATAAAGTTCAAGAATTTACTGTTTTTTTTTTTTTCAATTTATGATATTCAGATGTGTGACTTTTAAGTTTTTTTCCGGTTAAGACTCAACAAGATAAAGATCAGTGTTAATCCACCGGTTTATATTAATTAGCATCTATATCTAGTGTAGTCGGCGCTATATAAATGTATCGTAGGAAGGACTTGAAGACAGTGCACTTTGGAAATACCAGTTTTAATCATGAACCTATAACCTGTCATATGGGACGTGAGATATATTTTGCGGACAGGGTAGACAAGATTAGCAATGCACATGCAGTCTGATCTACAGTCTGTCCTACTCTTTTGATAAGTTCGGTCGTATTGCCAATAAATTTAGAGAAATCTCCTTTCGCAATGGTAAACAATATTGATTCGTAAGAAAAAGTGTTAAAATGTACAAAATATTTACATTACAAACAGTCCACTTAATTCGTTAAAAATAACTTGACTGTATGATTAACATGGGTTAATTGTGACTCCTTACGCATAACCGCATGAAAAGAAAAAGCTTGCAACAAAAGACTATAAAATCATCTGAGCTAAATACAGGCAATCAACGCGAAAAAAAAGTTACAAGAATAAATTCGTGTGGAAGCATTTTGAGGAAAGGAGAAATTGCTCGTTACTAGCATTTTCTCCTTTAAGTCGCAATGTTTTTAAAAAGTGGTTATAACAAGACACACACAAAAAAAGCCATCTGTAGGAGGTTGTGAGTTCACGGTACTTTCAAGAGATCTCAAAAACAGACATTTTCGTTCTTCTTCCCCAATTTGCTTTATTAGAAAACAGTCTCGTTTCAGAGAAAACACACCTGCTCCCCACTTTCTTACAGATTCCAAACTGAGAAACGTATCTAGAAGACTACTGTCAGTAGAGACTTTGATTTGACCCTAGAACTAATTAATACATTAAATCAGCCGATTGTTATACTCAAAAATTGCGATTTAAAATTTTTGAAAATTCTTATTGTATTGGACTGTGTAGATCGAAGATCAGACTGCACGTTCTTGATCTATATTGCTCACGGAAACGCACTTGAGTCTCGCTAAGAACACTTATGGTAGAATCGTAATTCATTTTTATCCTTTTCACTAGGATATTTTTAAAGTTGTGCCCTGCAAATTTGTTTCAGAAGGAAGTAAATTAGCCTTGTAATGGCAAAACCCACGCCGTTGTGAGTTATAAAGCGCAATGAATAAACCACTCGGGCTATCACACTCGTGGATTATCTATTGTGCCTCATAACTCATAACCTTATTGAACGATAACCCACGTTTAAAAGAAGTTTAAATTTCCTACCTTGATTCATTTGCTCTGGATTCACGATTCTCCATTCACGTCGTTCTTTCTCCCACACTGAAACATACATAATATCACAAATAATAATTATATACAAAATTCAGTTTGTTCAATGTTGAGGAGGGCCATGCAGTTGAAAGTTATATCAACATAACTTTAAATAGTGAACTCTTTCCTTGGTCTTTATGTATGAAAGGCGAATGAATATAACATAACATTTTGACCATTCAAAGTTGGAACCAGCTGAAGTAGTTCCAACGATATTTACGGTAAAATACCAGGTTTAGAAAGGTTTTTGATACAGCCATAGGAGAATTTTTAACCAGCGTGTAACACAAGTATTAGTGTTGGAAAATTTACAGGAAAACCATTATAATTCGAGGGGTGATTCTGCTAGAATGTTTCACAGAATAGCCAACAGTGTAGATCTAAGGCTAGAATAAGTGTTCTATTTTGTCGGATCTTATTCTACAAAATGCAGCCTAAAAACAACTAAATTTGTGTCTAGCGTTTAAATGGTCCTGCTAATTTCTGAATAAGAATTTATTTTTGATACAACGAGTATCTTTGGAAAACGAGTTCTTCCATCTTGATTTAGTATCATTCTTTTTTCAAAGTCAGTATAATTCAGTATTAGTTTTTTTCATGAACATTGGCGAGTTCTGATTGGCTGAAAAAATTTTTTCATAGCTCCATGAAAAAAAAATTAAGCAGTGCCGGAACTACTTTTGCAGCCAAACTAATGTAAACAAACATGTATACGAGATTCCATAATGTTTTTCTGTCTGATTTTATATCCAGTCCGAATTTCAAATTGCTAGCTAAATTTATTTTCTCTGAACATTGAAAAGAAATATCCAACAGTAAATTCAAAGAGAGAGCTTAAACTCGTTGTCACTTTGCTGGGTCCTAACAAACTTATTTTCAACTAATTCTAGCGTATGGAGCTTCTAATAATAAATCTACAGCGTTCAATACTATAATGACGTCATGAATTTACGTCATTATTACGTCATGAACAAGCAGATTTACCGCGCTACGAATTATCAATGAAATGAACTTTAAATAAATACGCAATGTTGGATTTACAAAAAAAAAAGCAGTTAGAGTAAAATTTAAGTGCATATTTGTTGTCTGTAATGCTGAATTATAAGGAACGAAGAGAATTTTTTTTTTGTTTTCATGGAGGTATGAAAAAAAAACCTAATCACACTGTATGAAACCGCTTCGCGTGTGATTAGGTTTTTTTTTCATACCTCCATGAAAACAAAAAAAGTTCTCTTCATTCCTTAAATGAAATAACGACATCTTGCGCCGGGCAGAGATAGTCTTTCACCTTTTATCAATCGTTTGGTTTTTCTTGTTGTGGAAAGTTTAACTAATTTCATTAAAGATGACTTGAACACATTTTAAAGCACCATTCTCTGCTGTTACAGAAATATGAAAAACCAATTTAGAAAAAGAATACTTTAGTGTTTGAAAGACAATTCGAATGACCTTTTTAGGAAACCGATGAACATCAACTTCTATTCATTCTGAAAGTACAATTACCAAAGCATTTTTATGTTGCAGCAATACGATTGTCCTCGGCATCTTTTTATAGCAACAGTTGTACAGCTAGACACTGGAGTGACAACAAGGTACTTTCACTATATAGCATGAAATAGCTGACCAATGATACGTCAAAAGCGAGGTCACTGGGGACAATACTGATACAAAAGTTTGGTTTGTCAGCTCATTGGCAAAAATGTAATGTCAGACATGGACATCAAAAATAGTTTTCTAGAGGTACGTGTACGGTCGGTTAGGTAATCACATTAGTAAACTTCGAGAGAACTGCAGTGGGACCTGATAATAGTTGTTTTCTGACCATGGATGTAGAGAGTCGCTACAAAGTTTTTGAAACTTGCACCCCGGCCAATTTGTTTTATGTTACATGTACACATACATGTTGTATAAAGGATTATGTTTGGACGAGCTTTGATGTTATTACATAGAAATTGAACATGTTTAAACTATTCCTACACAATAGAGAAAGATAATTAGCTTTATAGAAATTTCACATTGACAAGAACAGACGTCTGCCAAGTTCTGGAAAAAAAATAGCGTTGAGAACCGAGCCTACAATGTAATTATCTGTCCCTCTGATCAAATTATGTGCTCACGTTTATGACGAATTAGACTCAACATTGTTCAACATGTTGACAGAGTGATAAAAAATAACTGCTACAAGTTATTGTCACGCTTCTTCTCCATCTTCAAGGAAAAAAAAAACTATTTAAACATTTTCTATTCTTGTTTACAGTAAGGCATGGACAATGGGGAAAACTTAGGTCTGTTATAATGACATCCTTTATTATTTTTAAAATTTGAAACAATTACATGGACTTAACTACCTCATATTTTTTTTAGTTTTGCTTTCTTTAAATCAACGTTTATAATTACATAATTAGTCTATTTTAATAACGAATATATCGAGTGAAAATATTACCGATGATGTTCACTCGATGAAATAAATTTCGATCTTTCACCTAAAAAAAACCCCCCAGATATTCTATTTATTTCATGCTTTTAACCCTTTTTTGGGGGGAACTTACATCAAAATCCAATACAGTTCTTTTCAGTTATTCCCCGTGGCGTATCCCCTCCGCATAGCAACGCATTACAATATTACGTCAAGCGGGAAAATGTAGGGTAAATTACGTCATATTTCGATCTGGTTGAGAGGCACGCGCATTTTACCTAGGTAACTTGTGCGCAGGAACAACTGTTTCCGCCTTCACTTGAAGAGTTAGAGTATAAAAATCGGTATTTTTCACTTGTCGTAACCATGAAACGTCGAAAAATATTTCACTGTTATTTCTCGATAACCTAACGGAAAGCATGAAATAAAACGAAGAATTACCTCCCAATAGTGGAAAATTACGAACACACATAACACTAATTAGTTAAAATTAATCTAAGAAAACAAAAATCATCTGTTGAAAATAAGCTCAACTATATTCACTATATTTCTATTTATTTCTTTGAGCCATGCTCTGCGAAAAGGGGATTAAATGCGTCTGCATAAAAGTATCGACCTACGTCAGCCTGCGAACCAGTCTAACCTCGGTCGAAACGTTTTGCTATTGGTAAATTTTCTACATGTCCAAAGACCATTCTACTTTATGATTCAGTCGGTTGCCAGACAAAATGGATTTTATGCATACATTATTATATGATGACCTGTTTGGTATAATGATCACGGAATTAATCTCCCCTTTTGCCATAGCCCCTCTTCGATCACTCAATTTCTTTTTTTTTCCAAAACTTGTGCAAGTAGAATTACTCATGTCTCCCCTTAACTTACTACATTATAGAGACAACTCTTTGACTCAAGCACCAGAAAACGTTTAACGACGTATATGACAATTTTTTCTAACTGACAGATTTTTTTAAAACTTTGCACATACAAAGCTCATCATGCCTCTAGGAGATTAGAGTAAAAAAAAATGTGGGTCACCGTGCTCGTTTCTGAGAAATTTGCCGTTGAAAAAGGTATATACAGTTCCAAAATTCAGTTTATATTGGATTTAAAGCGCCTTTCTTTAATAGTCAGTTAAACAGGAAAATTACAGGAAAAATATACAAATATATATAATTTTTCTATGAAAATTCATATATTTGTGCACAACAAATATATAAAAGCCTGGTTTTGAGTATGGTAAATGTACAAATATGCATGTTATATATAGACTATTGAGTTAAAAAGGGAGATAATTTGATCGAATTAAGAGTTAATCTTAAACAAGAGGGCCAAGATGGCCCTGGATCGCTCACCTGATTTTTTGAGAGAACCATAGCCGATTTTTGATGAAGTATTGCAATTTTGGAAACAAAATCATTATTTTGCTAAGCAATTTTGAAAAGGTCACCTGTAAAAATCATTTCAAAATCTGTCATCACCACTACAATCATCACAGCCATGTTTTTGAAGAATCAGAATTCTGCAAATAAATTTTGGGATAGGTCACCCAAGGTCCATTTCTTGAACAAGAGCACATGCCCGATAGTGGCTTAACATATTAAGTCGAACAAGAGCACTGCATGCGGGTGCCAACGATTGGCTGTTGGGTGCTGGATAGTAAGTTAAAATTCTAAGTCGAAAAAGCGACATAATTTGGACAAAATGATTTTAGAGTTATCTGCCCTTGTTGTATGGGTTGCTCTTTTACATATCAGCATTTCTCACCAGTGCATTCACTTACCTGGTATAGGTTGACGTCTGCAATAGCCCTTTTCATCAAAATATCTATACAGTCTTTTGATAAAAATTAAAAGGTCACCAAAGGATCATTTCTGTGAAATTATGTCAAAATCTGACCAGTGGTTTCAGAGAAGAAGAATTTTTAAGAATTTCTTCATGTCCATATAGTGCAAATAGCCCCACCACCACCTCAGCCATGTTTCTTGACGGATCAAAATTTAGCGAACAATTTTTCAAAAGGGGCACCCAAGGAACATTTCTGTGAAATTATTTCAAAATCTGACGAGTGGTTTAAGAGAAGAAGAATTTAAAAGAATTTCTTTAAGTCCATACAGTGCAAAGAGCCTCCCCCCCCCACGGCCATGTTTTTCGACGGATCAAAATTTCGCGAACAGTCTTTGAAAAGGGTCACCCAAGGAATATTTCTGTGGAATTATTTCAAAATTTGACCAGGGGTTTCAGAGGAGATGATTTTTAAAGAATTTCTTAGAAAATTCCTTTTGGTTGCCATGGCAACCAGAGTTTTTGATGGAATCAAATTCTGTGAGCAGTTCTTGAAGAGGACCTCCTAAGGAATATTTCAGCCCGGTTTGGTCCAAATTGGCCCAGCGGTTTAGGAGTAAAAGATGTTTAAAGAATTTTTGACGCCGCACGACGCACAACGCTCACCGCACGACGAACACAACGTGATCCGAAGAGCTCCTCTTGAACATGCTGTGCTCAGGTGAGCTAAAAAATACATACTTTCTAACAGACAGATTTTTCTTAAATTTTCCACACTAATAGTATTTATAATTCTAAACAATAAGAAAAAATAAAAATCGCACCTATCCGTTCTTATTTCGTCAGGAAACAAGGTTGAAAGTCACTGTGGAAGTTATTTTTTCAAGGAAAAAAATAGGATAAAAGCTTAGCAGACATTAGGATTTTTCTTTTTCCAACAATAATTTTCAAAGTGGAAATGGCTATACTTCCACAGCTTTAAATTTCCCGCCTTTGTTTCCTTGTTTGGTGTGTAACGCCGTGTCAGCAGCATTTGAATTATTTCACGGTGACAGTTCAAAGATCTATTTTTTTCTCTTCACCAATACTACTCGAAGAAAGTGCTACTTGTTTCAGTGCACCAATAGTATTACCATTATGTGCAAAAAATTCATAGGTGCACTTTTGATTCATTACCCACGACAAAAATACATGCGCAGTAGGATGCGCGCGAACATTTGTCATATACGTCGTTAAGCCACGTTTCTCTCTAATAGTCTGGGCATCCGGTTTTTTTTCTCACGAGTTTGGCCCTCATTGTTTGAGGAATCGTTTGTGTATATTTCATGCTTTCCGGTAGGTTATCGAGAAATATCGGTGAAATATTTTTTGATATTTCATTGTTACGACCAGTGAAAAATACCGATTTTTATACTCTAACTCTTCAATTGAAGGTGGAAACAGTTGTTCCCGCGCGCTAGTTGCCTAGGTAACATGCGCGTGCCTCTCAACCAGATCGATATATGACGTAATTCATCCTACATTTCTCGCGCCTGACGTAATATTGTAATGCGTTGCTATGCGGAGGGGGTACGCCACGGGCAATAACCGAAAAAAAACTGCACTGGATTTTGAGGTAAGTTTCCCCCCAAAAAAGGTTAAAAGCATGAAATAAATAAAATATTTATTTTTTTTTTGGTGAAAGCTGCGCCACTCGTGAAAATATTACCGATGATGTTCACGAGATGAAATGAATTTCGATCTTTTACCGAAAGAAACAAATATCCCCTATATCCTTTTTTTACCAACGAAGTCTAAATATTGGGTACGCCATAGTCCAACTTACGGTCACAGTCTCCTTTCTGGCCTTTAGGTCCTAGTTTTCCCGGTGGTCCTCTTGGCCCTTGTTCGCCTTTTCTGCCATATCCTGTTAAATGCAACATGTGGTCTTTTTGACATTCTCCAAAAAGAAGTACCCGAATATGTTTTAAAAAAGTCACTCACACAACCGAAAACTATGTACATACGTTAAAATTAAAGGTGTATGATTGTCAGATATCTTTAAAATGCAAATGATATTTGATATTTCAACTACTTTTTCAACTATGAGTACATAGTGGCAAGCACACAACCATACAATGCACCCATCCATATTTAAATTTACAGCGTTACCGTACCTTTATTACTATAAACTGTCATAGAATAAAACACAAGTAATTGCCTTCTGAAGAACACGTTTGAATCGAACTATTGCCAGTCTGAATTCAGGAATAGATTACTTTGTGAGTTTAATGCATATTTCATCAGAGGTATGTTCGTATCGCACAACCAGTATCATTTGACACTATTCTCATCAGACTTGGATAAAATCAGTATGAAAATGGGAAATTAGTTTTTACCTCGAGCTGCATGGTGTAAACCACGCTAGACGATGGCTGATAAGACTGATGGAATGGTAGACTAAATACTAAATATGGGTAGAACAATTGAACGTGAGATATCTCTCATTATTAACTTAAGGTAGCTACACATACCTGTTTCACCTTTCCGTCCCTCGGGTCCTGAAAAAGAACAAAATAAAACTCAAGTTGTTTTGATAATGTGTTAAGTTAAAATCGACAAAGGGGAAAAAGGTTCACAATGTAGATTACACGAGACAAAAGTTCTCTTAATAGTATTTATTATGTTTGCATTTTCATTTGACACGTTGAATCCATGATGCATCGCAATGGTCTTCCAAAGGAGATATGGAATTATGTTAAGTTATATAGGCATCATGTTTGAGGTAAACATCCACTACTCCTCTTTTCCAAAATATCGGTATGATACGTCCGCTTTGCGAAAATGTCAATGTGATACCACAAACACCTGCAACCCTGCTTCGAAAATAATAACCGAATGATACCCTTAACACGAACATGCCATTTTTAAAAAATGTCAAAATGATGCCACTTACACCTCAACACTGTATCGCAAAAGAGCAAGAGTGGTACTTTTAACACCTGCAAATTCGCTTTGCAATAGTAACAGAATGGTTCCACTATCACCCCCTTCCTCGCTTTATAGAAATGTCGGAATGATACCTTTTAGTAATCCAGCAAACCGGCTTTTGCAAAAATATCGTAATTATACCATTTACACCCTAACCCCACTTTGCAAAAAATTCGGAATGTTACTTTAAATGTCGAGAATACGGATTTGCAAAAGGTGTCTGTCGGAATGATATCAATTACAGTCAAGGCAATTTTACAAAAATGTCGTAATAATACCATTTAATCCCAAATCCCGCGTGGCAAAAGAAGTCAGAATGATACCTGTCACACCGCTTTGTAAAATTGTTGGAACTTCGCTGATACCATCAAGCATCACTTTTTGCATGAAAAAACGTGAGACTGACACCACAGACAATTCAACGCCACATCGCCACATACCAGTTTACCCGTTTTTCAAAAGTTTCGGAATTACATAATCAACGCCCAAACCACACTTTTTAAAAGTGTTGGAATGTTTCTTAAACGTCAACAACACAAATTTGCAAAAGGTGTCTCTTGCAATGATACACCGCTTTGCGAAAATGTCAAAATGATACCACTTACATCAAAACTTTGCCTTGCAAAGGTGTCTGACTGGTACGACTTACACCAGCAACCCCGCTTTGTAAAAGAAATGGAATTTTTACTCCTACCATCAAGCACCACGCTTTGCAATAAAGGCAGAATGACACCACTGACAACCCAATGCAGCCTCGCAACATTGTTGAAATTATACCACAAATATCCCAACCCTGCTTCGCAAAAATGCCTGAATACTTCTAGCACTAGCAAACCTATTTGCTAAAACATGGGATTCATACCACTAAACCCCCTAACCCCCATTTTAAAACTCTGGATTTTTTTAAATACCAACACACGTAAACACGCTTTCCAAAAGTGTCAGCATTATGCCATTCACGCCGCAACACGCTACAATAAGTTTCGGAATGATCTCGCTAACGTCAACAACACCGATTTGCAAACAATGTTTTTCGGAATGTTACAACTTACGCCCCCTCCGTACAATAATGTCGAAATAATAACAGCTACATTTCTAACTCTGCTTCGCAAAGACATGTCATAACCTTACCACTGACACATTGATGTTTCACAAATGCCTGTTCAAAAGATGTCAAGATAATACAAGTAACACCTACAGCATTGTTTTACAAAACAATATCAGAAGGAAACCACTGACACCTCCAACCCTGCTTCTCCAAACATGTCGGAATGGTAATAATAACCTCTCCAATTCTGCATTGAAAACAATGTTGGAATAATACAATCAACACCGCCATTTCTGATTTACAAGGCATGGTAGGACAATACCAACAGCACTCCTAATCCGACTTCACACGCACAAACGAAAAAAATGAGGAAATGTTGGAATGATACTACTAACACCGAGCCCCTCCTTGTAGAAAAAAATATGCCGGAGTATTACGTCTAACACCTTATCCTGCTTAGCAAAGAATGCCGGTAATAGCTAAACCCTCTTGGCAAATGAATGATGTAATACAACCACCAAACCATCTCAGAGTGACCCGCAAACACCTCAACTACGTTCGCAAAAAAGTGTTTTAACAATTGAACTAATACCCAAAACTCAAGTTCGTAAAAGTTGTCGGAATGATGCATCGGGCTAAAGTCTGGTTCAGCTTAGCTCGATTCAATAACATTGTTGATAATTTACATACCTGGTTCACCTTTATATCCCGTAAAACCAATTAAGCCTCGCAGTCCTTTTTCTCCCTTGTCGCCTTTTTCACCTGAAATATACACGTGGACGTATTTTGAAAAAAAAAATGACATTAAAACGGTAAATTTTGCCTGTACTTAACATGCACCTGTCTTAATCAAACACATTCTGAGTGTTCCATATGTGCCTCCCCAATCAAGATTGCACTGCAGATTTAAATATTTCGGTTGATGATTTTCATGGTTTTTGTGACGATATCTCAATATTTTGGTAGTGTTGATCGAGACCAGTTAGTACGATCTATGCAGTTGTATTTGGATCGTAAAGGTACACAAAAGTGGCAATTTCTGATAGCATTTCTAAAGTTGCACTTCGATTAAAAGGAATCGTATTTGTACGATTTAATTTAAATAATGCTTTACTGTGTGTTTAAGAGTAGACTATCCATTTATGTCACGGTAGCAGAGCACCTAAACAAGCTTCCCGAGTCATCTATAAGTACCAGGACATGAGGAAAGACGAGTTTTCCAAGATCACCACAGCCGTTTCCGGTATCTCTTGTTTGCATTATTTTTCCTTAAAATTTTAGACTTGTCCAAATGGAAAGCAGTTGCAGACGACAAATTAAGTATTACTTAACTCTTTACCAAACGACAAAATTTTAGACTTGTCCAAATTGAAAGCATCTGCAGACGTCAAAATAAACGTGACTCAAAAAATTGAAACTTGACTTTAGAAGAGTAGAAAACATTGTGGGAAAAGGGGAAAATGCTGGTTACCAGCATTTTCTCCTTTTTCTACAATGTTTTCAGATGGCTTCTTCCTCTGGGTCGTAAAAACCAGGGGTTGTTTGGTAAAGGGTTAAATGATTAGATTTGTCTTGGAAAGAAAAGAAAACATTGTAGCAAAGGAGAGATTGCTACAAACATTTTCTTCTTTTCCCACGGTCTTTTCAAAAGGCATTTCTTCAGGGTCGTTAAAACACGGATTGTGTGGAAAAGGGTTAACTATAAGGCTATATGTAACCTATAGCAAACATTTGCAATGGAACATTCAAGATCACCTATTCTAAAAGCTAACATAGTTAAAATAAAGTAAAATTTTATACTTGACTAGATCTATATCTCATCACATGTAGCATGGCGAGAAAAAAAACGTGCAAAGGAATAGTAACATAGGAAGCATTTGAGCCACAGTCTGTGAAAAGGGGGTTTAATACATCTGCAAAAAAATTCCACCTGTGTCACTGATCCCTTTTCTGCATGTCTAAGGACAAGTCTACCCCATATTTAAGTTGGATGTTATACGAAATGGATTTTATGGATCTATGATTTTGTGATGACTTGCTTTGCATAATGCATCACGGAGATGCATTTGTTATATAAATAGGATATACATGTAACCTGTTTTCATTATCACTTTCACTCTATATACAGAGTATTCTAGAAACATAAAGAACATTAATTGGTTTTTCCATTGTGGTTATTTTTAGAAACAGGTTGTTAGTAAACAAGTTGTTTACTAAAAACCATGTTGTCATTTTTCTAGAAAAGACTAATCTAGAATTTTCCAAGCTGATATAAATAGGAGTGACTTACTTGGTGGATTTGATTTTGAACTTAGACTTGTGGCTTGGAGGATACAGAATGAGTGAAAAGTGTTGGATCTATATTGGAATATAGATCTGTAAGTTGGAATCATTTATTTTTTAAACAGGTTGCTCATGTCTATTTGCAAGCTAAAACTATTGTTAATTTAGGTTTTAGGAACCAGAAATTTCATACTTTTTGTAGCCTAAACATAATTCTTAATTTTGAGGGACTTATTCTATTTCTTGTTCTAAAATTAAAAATTGTCAAAATTTCATTCAAACTTAACTGTTATTGTACTCTTTTGTCTTTATTCATTAATAAATATTGTTAATTGTGAAAGGCTTGTTGCTGGTTTTCTTTCTAGTTACGCTTGTCTCGTAACACATTAAACCCCCTTTCTGCAAAGCATGGCTTATTTGAAACAAGAGGGCCATGATTCCCCGAAGTCGCTAACCTGAGCCTTTTGACCAAACATGATGGCCCATTTTTAATCTCTCGAGATACTATGACAAACATTTAAATAAGTTTTCTTGACTGAAAATTTGACCTCTAGCTTGTACACAAGCTTTTTCTAGAAGTTCTCTCAGTGACCTAATTTTAAGCCTAACATAGCCAATTTTCCCTTTGTAGGTATCATCAAAACAAAGATTCTGACCAACTTTCATGAGTATTGGACAGAAAATGTGGCCTCTAGAGTGTACATATGGTTTTTCCAAGATTTGACATAGCGACCTACTTTTTGACCCAATGTGACCCATTTCAATATCATCTTGTTTATCATCAAGAAAAACATTCTAATTTTCATAAGTATTTGACAGAAAATGTTACCTCTAGAGCAACACAAGCTATTCAAAGATTTAACCTGGTGACCTACTTTTTGAACCGATGTGACCAATTTTTAAACTCCTTCGATATATCATCAAGGCAAACATTCAAACAAACTTTCATGAGTATTAGACTGAAAATGTTGCCTCTAGAGTGAACATAAGACTTCTAAGATTTGACCTAGTGACCTAGTTTTTCACCCGACCTGATCCATTTCCAACGTCATCTAAGATGTCGTCAAGACAATTATTCTGACCAAGTTTAATTAGTATTGGACTGAAAATGTGGCATCTAGAGGATACAATGTTTTTCAAAGATTTGACCTAGTGACCTACTTTTTCAACCGACGTCACCCATTTTCAAACTCATCCGAGATATCACTAAGAAAAATATTCTGACAAATTTTCAAGAGTATTGGACTGAAAATATGGCATCGAGAGTGCATACAATGTTTTTTTTTTTCTAAATAGTGAAACAGTTTTTGACTCGATATGACCAATTTTTAAACTGGTCCGAAATATCATCACAACAAACTTTCGGACCAACTTTCATGAGTACCGGACTGAAAATGTGGCTTCTACAGCGTAAAAATTGACGATGGACGACGTACTACACACGACGGACGATGGACACAGCACGATCACAAAAGCTCACCTTTAGCACTGTGCTCAGGCGAGCTAAAACAAATGCCTACCAACACTTGTGCAAAGAATCGTGATTTACCCATATTCTGCGTATCTTCCGGTGCCCTTGGTAGAAAGAAATAGCCACTAAAAATGTACCATTTATCATGTGGCATTCATTAGAATAGTACAGGGTGTCCAAAAACAAAGGTTAACAGTTTAAATGTTTATTTATTATATCTGTATGTTCTATTAGATCAACGAAATCTTGCGCATGTATAGACAATAGATATAAGTTTTATCCTGTATCACTTTTAAGATTTACCCTTATACTTTTCAGAAAACTGTCAATTTACTAAAATTACCACAATGTATTTTGTCCATGACGTCAATTTAGCAGCATATGACCTTCTTAAGATATCTGCCCTCTTCAATCTTGCCTTCTCATATTCGCACTTTAAAACTGTTGATTACCATAAGTGTACACAGTGATGTTCCTTACTTTTCTCTTGATGTTTCTGCAGAGCATTGAAGTGGCTGTTGGCTTTGATTAGTACACTAACGACCTCAGATGGCCCCAGAGAAAGAAATCACAAGGATTGAGATCCGGGCTGTGGGCGGGCCAAGTTACACCACAGTGCTTCACCTCCAGGTATTTCCTGGAAATTACTTGATCACGACAATTTCATGTAGTGCATCTAAACCTCATTTGCTGTGTGTGGGGTTGTCCCATCTTGCATGATCCAGACATTATTCACACAGCCCGCCCAGAAACCGGATCTCAGTTCTTGTGATTTCTTTTTCTGGGGCTATCTGAAGTTGTGAGTGTACAAACCAAAGCCAACGGACACAGAAACATCGAGAGAAGAAGATCAGTGTGGACATATGTTGCAAGTTAATGAACAGCTTTAAAGAACGAGTGCAGAAAGGCAAGATTTAAAAGGGCGGACATCTTGAAAACGTCATAAACGACAGAATTGACGTCATGGACAAAATATCGCAAAAATTAGTATATTGACATTTTTCTGAAAAGTATTTGAGTGTAAATCTTAAAACTGATACACAATAAAATTTACGCCTATTCTCCATACGTGCTCAAGTTTACGTTTATCCAGCAGAACGTAACAATAAAACTGTAAACTTTCTTTCTGGACACCCTGTATTAGTAACATTCAAGTTCACTTTACTCTACGAGTATAGTGTACTTACAGATGCAGTTAATGCCGTAACCTGGTGGTCCCCTTTCACCTTGGTCCCCCTTTTGACCCTTCAATCCGGGTACTCCTGGGATACCGTCCCTTCCGCGATCCCCTTTGTAGCCCATATAACCAACATCACTCGGAACTCCTCGGTAACCATTAGTACCACCAGGAGGTCCCTGTGGACCCGGCGGTCCTGAAATGAAGGTAACAGTTCCATTTGTGAGTTTTACTTCCTTTGTTTCCTTCAAATAATAATGTTGAGAACTGTAATGGTTTTTTAGGTCTAAAATAACCCTTAGAATACAGTTTTATTAACTATTATCCTACAAAATAAATGAAAGTGAAACTTTTAAGCCGATAGTACAAACTCAAGTTTTGCTATTTCACAGGTATTTTATGGAAAAGATATCTCTTTATCGGACAGTGCAGATCCAAGATCAGACTGCACGTTCCGTGCTGTCTGACCTTGATCTACATTGTCCGCAAAAGATCCTTGAATCGCTCTTAGCAACCTTAAGGTTAAGTGTCTCCTGTTGACATATTGCTTTCTCACCCAGCTAAAATAAGAGGCATTAACAGCGTCAAGAGATAAACTGGTTATATGCAGCATGAATAGATTTTTCACGGTGCTTCATCAAGTGATCGCAATACTGTTAAGGGCAATTTTTATCCTTCGGAGCAGTTTTTTAAAAAAAATGCTCAGCTTTGCGACACAAAAAGCTGTCTGCCACAGTATGGGTAAATAAAACTGTAAATGATCTGAGAAGAAAGGTAAACAAAAATAGAAAACCTAAACTGAATATCTTTACCTTCAGGACCCCGTGGCCCTATTGGGCCGATATCCCCTGGTGGCCCAGGGTCCCCCATGCTTCCCTTTTCACCCGGGAATCCTGAAAATCGAAATAAGATTTACATTTTTTTTTTTGCAGTTAGTTCCAGCCACTCCATCATATAATTCGCATTTGATACACGAAAACAATAATGAACATGACATACGCATAGCAACTGAATTACTTTTCCTTGTAGCTATATTTTTCATAATATTTCAGATGAATTCTCGAATAACTGGGAGCTGAAAGCAGACAGCCAACAACCCAGCAGCAATTCTGTACGTTGTATACTGCTGCTAACGGCCTTTCATAAAAATCGTATCATTATAAACATCTAAGATGTTACTTACCTGGTTCACCTTTGACCCCAGGATAGCCCAAGAGCCCTCTATCACCTTTTTCTCCTGGCTCTCCCTTTTCTCCGTTTGAACCTAAAAAGATAGATAGAAACATGTAAAAAGGTAGATAAGTAAATAAATAAATGAATAAATTCATGAATACATTAATAAATAAAAAAAAAAACTTTCTACAATATAGTCTAGAATTCCCTCTAGGAATGATACACTGTACCTAACATCTCGTCGTTACTGATAATCGGAACATGTCAAAAATGTACCTAAAGCGGGCAAAGAAGTCGGTGTGCGGACTAAAAACTTCAAGGATATAGGGATGAGACTTCGGGATTTGTTGTTTCATTTCGAAAGAAGAAATAAGAACTACGCTAACTGGACGGTGAGCGGTATCATGAATTAGGTCAAAATACACACGTACTGACATTAAAACCTAGACTGAAAGGTGCACAGTGACATTAAAACTTAGATTGAGAAGTGCACAGTCCGTACAAAATATTATCTTCTCAATGCACAAGGATAATATAATTAGATTGGCAAACAATGTACGACTATAATTTAACCTTAATTTATCAAGCGTCATGGAAAAGAAATGTTTTTCGCTATAATTTTCTCAAGATCACATTAAAACCTTGAAAATTGGGTTTCGTAGGCTTAGTTAGACATTTTGTTCTATTGCCTCCAGCACAAAGTTCCTGCTCTTAAATTATCTAAAATGAAGAGGCGGCGTTCTAGTGCCTCTTACGAATGAAACGTTTTAGGTGTCTTTGAATGATGTTTTACGTAGCTTTTAGACTATCCTCTCTCAAGTCACATGTTGGCGAAATTCACTTATTCATGTCTCAATTATTTTAGGACCAGGGATCGTATCCGCCAACCATTTTTAACATTGCTTCATAGTCTAATTCTCAAGAATTTTCTAAATTTCAACGTAACGTAATTTCTGATAGACCAAACCAAATGGACTAACCAATCAGAAATTACTTTACTCTAAATCTAGAATAAAAAAGAGTGCAATGTAGAATGGTTGGTAAAAAGTAAACCAATCAACCAAATAAAAACTTTTTAGACTGACCTGGAATACCATCAAAACCCAATCTTCCTTTTGGTCCTCTTTCCCCAGCGTCACCCTTGTTTCCTTTTGGGCCCTGTGGTCCAGGTGGTCCCGGTGGTCCGACATTCACGGCCATAGCTGGGGGTCCCGGGACCTTCGCTCCGTCACACATGCTGTAAACTGTCATGCAATATTCGTGAAGAGAAGATTCCTGTGAAAAAACATTTATAAAAGAAAACTTTATAACAAAATGTATGAAAGTCTAAGAAATCCACGGACAAAGTAGATTAATGATTAAACTGCATAGAAAGTGCTGCCTGCCCTTGGATATACACGGTCTTAATACTGTTTACAATGTTCTGACCATGATTCACATATCGGTTAAACTGAAATACGGGGATCTCTTTCGTAGGACGGACGATGTCCGTTGCGATACAGTTAGTATCGTAAGCTTGCTTCTTCAATAATGTTGACTAGCACTTTCGACGTTATTTCAATCACAACAAGATGGTATGACTTATTTATAATGAGTCATGCACTGTGAAAAGGGTGCTAAACGTATATGCAAAAAGTATCGACCCATGTCAGCCTGCGCAGCTCGCGCAGGCTGACATGGGTCAATACTTTTTGTTCTCTGTAAAATTTCTGCATATGACTGTCAAAGGACCATGCAGTCTCCAAATTCATTCGGTTGTTAGATAAAATAGATTTCACGGATTCAGCGTGATAACTGGCTTAGTAAAATGCTTTACAGGTGTGCATTAAACCCCCTTTTCCCAGGGCGCCATTCATTTATTACTTTGGGTTCACCACTACTGGATTGGGACTCTGTAGTGTCTTACAAATTGACATTCCCACGTGACTAGGATCGCCAGCAGGGGGCGAGCCAAAATATCAGGGTTAAAGATAAAAGATACAAAGCCTGTTCGCAAAGGCGATATGTTTGTATTGCCTGGAAACAGTACGGGATGGAACCAAATATATTCGCTCAATACATCAATTTAAGGTCTATGTTTTGTTTTGTTTCACTTAATACTTTACCAGACGACAATACTTTAGACCTGAAAGCATTTGCAGAGGACAAATTAAATGTTGCTCACATGGCGGCTTTTGCTGTAAAAAACTGTGGGATAAGGAGAAAATCTTCAAAAATCTTCAAAATCTTTGTTCTTCAGACTTGTTGAAGGGTTAAGTTATATCGGTATTTTCCCTCTTTCCTTGTCTCAGTTCTAGACGATTAAGTTGATGGATACTCAAATCCCTCCAGATATGGAGGGCGTATGCATAGGCCCATAAATCGCATGAAGCCATTCATATATTTGAAGTCAAATTTAAAGGTACCGGCTTTCTTCTACGTTACACCATATTAAAAAGATATAGAGGATATCTGTTTTTTTTTCGGTGAAAGACCGACATTTATTTCATCGAGTGAACATCATCGGTAATATTTTCACGAGTGGCCCAATTCTATTTATTTCATGCCTCTAACCCTTTTTTTTTGGGGGGGGGGGCGATTTATATCAAAACCCTGTACATTTCTTTTCGATAATTCCCCGTTGCGTACCCCCTCCGCATAACAACGCATTACAATATTACGTAAAGCGCTAGAAATGTAGGGTAAATTACGTCATAATTCCATCTGGTTGAATGGCTGTTTACCTAAGTATCTAGTGCGCGGGAACCACTGTTTCCACCTTCAACTGAAGAGTTATTAAATGAAATCGGTATTTTTGACTGGACGTTACCATGAAATATCGAAAAATATTCCACCGTTATTTCTCGATAAACTACCGGAAAGCATGAAATAATTAAAGGTGTAGGTCAAGGCCGTCAGTTCACTTATCTGTGTGCTTGTGTCATTTAACCAGTGTACTGCGCGACACCATTTTCAATAAAGTGACTGTTTTCCATCTTTTTTCCCAAAAGTGAGTGATAAGCGGAGAAAGAGACAGTAAAATATCTCCGAAATTCATGTGGGACTTATCACTTTAGTAGTTTTCTTTTCTTCCATGAATAAGTAATTATACTTTTCAAGTCTCTCAAATAATGTCGAACCCATCTGCTCCCTGTCCTGTCCCAAACGAAAAATATTATTATACTGCAAAGAAATTTCTCGTGATCTGATTGGATAATATGTCCCGAACATATATAATTTCTCGTGATCTGATTGGATAATATGTCCCGAACATATATATCATGTACACTGGCAAAAAAAAACGTAAAAGCAGTTTCCCTCTCGGGAGCCCCGTATACATGACTACACTATCAACACAACATCCAAAATGGCGGCTTAGATCAAGATTAACATCAAGATATGCACCAAGCTGCACGTTTTAGCACGTATTACCAAGGTTTCAGTGACGTCAGTTCCCAGTGACGTCAGTTTTAATTGAATTGGCGCACTTAGAAGGGAAATTCTACTTCGTCAGCGTACTCAATTTTTTAAATAAATAAAAAAAAAAACAGGTAAAATTCGCTTAACAAACGTTGGAATGGTAAAACTTTGCAGTATAATAAATTCGTTGTACGGTCAGGTGGCAGGGGACTTGGAAACTTGTTCACGGCTGTGGTGAATCATGTCGCCACCTCGCCTTCGGCTCGGGGCGACATGATTCACCACAGCCGTGAACAAGTTTCCACGTCCTCTGCCACCTGACCGTACAACTAATAATGCCCTGACTTTCTGGACAACTGGATACTTAACGCCAATTTCTATGTTTTACGAAGTAGTCCTTCAGTTATAGAATGTCATAATGCAGTGTATGACGTGTTTGTATGTATGACTGGGGTTTACATCTCTTCTTCCACTATTTGAGTTAAATTAGGGCGACACCACGCTTATAAATGTGTCTCCCTAATGTCATTTGCACAAGGCTGGGGCTCTGTTATGCATTTGGCAAGGACAGCTAATGAAATACAGAGTTTACTATATAATCATCCACAAACTGTCGACCCATTTCATTTTCCACGGGTTACGCTCTCATTATTTTCCTTTATTTTAGAGTTCTTTTCAACAGTGACCTCGTACTACGAGCATTTTCCTCCTACGAACTCAGACTATTGAACCATTTGTCAAATACATGTCAAATAAATATCGTAAAAGGATGGGTGCACTTTCTCCAGTCAGCTCTAACATAATAGTTAATCATGAGATAAATATACTCCTCACTTTAAGTTTGGCAGCAACGGTACTTATTGCACTTTTCTCCGACAATATATAAGCAGAAAATTTGTACAAAAAGCATCATCTCCACACAATTTCTTTGATTCATGCCAGTTAAACATTCACTACATTACAGGACGCAGCCAAAGAAAAGAGCAGTTAGGTTGCAGTACGAGGGCTGTTCGATATGTAATGTGTATTTTACCACAGCGCGATAACGCTTTCAACGATTTCGTGGATGATGATACGCTTGAATAGCTCTATTCAATACCTTTCCAACGGTATAAACACGAGCTTTTAGCTCCACATAGTTTTAAACTTATAGTCATTTTATCAGAGCTAGTCGTTGACCACTGTTGTAAAAATGGTTGGGAAACGGATTAAGAATATTGAAGAAATTAGAGCTTATATAAAAGTTCGCACAAAACTCGGTCATTCGGTAATGCAGATTTTTACTGAATTGGGGGAAGTTTATGGGTCTGATAAGGTATCTTATGAGACAGTTCGTAGGTGCAGAAAGAAATTTCTGACTAGCCCAGAGTCCGTCAAAGATGCAGCAAAATCTGGCCGACCTGTGACTGTAACAGGCAAGGCAAATATCTCAAAAGTCAGGGAAATAATTGAAAGTGATGGCAGATACACGATTCGTGATATTGCCAACGCTGTTGGCATATCGCTATCGCGGGTGCATTTCATTTTGAAGCGTATTTTGAAAGTACGAAAGATTTCTGCCAGATGGATACCGCATATATTGACAGATGACCAAAAACGTGTACGAGTACAAACCGCTAAGCAATTGCTCAAAATGTTTCCCAAATTCAATCAAAGACAATTTGCAAACATTGTTACTGGTGACGAAACATGGGTTCACTACTTCGAACCAGTAAGAAAAATTGGAAACAAAATATGGCTAACTAAACACGGTAGAAGGCCTGTATTTGCCAAAAGAAGCATAAGCACAAAGAAGGTTCTTTATTGCATATTCTTCTCATGTGATGGTATAGCCATACAAATTCCGGTGCCGAAGGGCAAAATTGTTACAGGTTGGTATTACCGAGATGTTATACTAAAAAAGCTCAAGAAATATTATCTTAAACGACGCCCTGTGTCAGGATTTAGGCATGTTCGTCTACTTCATGATAATGCTCCATCACATACATCTGAGCTTGTGAAGCAATTTTTGAAGTCGGAGAAGGTTACTGTCTTGCCACACCCACCATACTCTCCAGATCTAGCCCCATGCGACTTTTTCCTTTTTCCAAAACTTAAAAAGTTCTTATCTGGTCGTCGTTACAAGTCCCGACAAGCCCTTGGCTCAGCCATCAGTCAGTGCCTCAGAGGTCTACCTAAATCAGCGTACCGTGACGCATTTCAGAAATGGATTAAGAGATTGAAATTATGAATTTCAAACCGCGGAGAATATTTTGAAGGAATGTAATGTTCATTTCACTATTTGAGTCGAATGCTTTTGAGATATCGTACAATACACATTACATATCGAACAACCCTCGTATTTAACATGGAACCAAAAGAGCTGACATGTTAGGCCTTTTTTTAAATTAAAAAAAAAAAAGGACAATTTGCATATTAACAAAGGCGTGTTATGTAAATGTGGGGTTTCCATACTTTGAAAAGAAAGTCATAATAATATGAAGTATTAAGTTTAAGGTTTTTAAATGTACTCAAAGCTCTGATATCTTGGTTGCCCATTCTGTTGTCACAAGAAAAGTAAGTCATTAAAAAGTTTAATTCATTTGAGCCAAGCGCCGTGAAAAGGGGATTTAATACATCTGGAAAAGGTATCGACGCATGTCTGCGCAGTCCACGTAGGCTGATGCTATTGGTAATTTTTCTGCATATCCAAGGACCATTATACCACAAATTTATTAGACAAAATGGATTTTATGAATTCGTAATTACATGTATGTGATGACTAGCTTGGTATAATGCATCGCTTTTTATAAAGCATAGCTCATTTAAATGAGCCACGCTCTGGCAAAAGGGGGCTTAATGCATCAACGTGATTCTTGATACCGGCCCAAGTCATCACATAATTATGGATCCATAAAAGTCACTTTTTAAATAACCGACTTAATCATGTGGTAGACTGGTCCTTTGACAAACAGAAAATTGACCGATATCGAAAAGTTTCGGCCCAGGTCAGCCTGCGCGGACTGCGCAGGCTCACCTGGGTCTTTACTTTTCGCAGATGCATCAAGCCCCCTTTTCACAGAGCTCGGCTCAAATTTTTGTGCCAATTTCAGTTTTAAGTTTGTTCTGATTTTGTATATTATTTGTACATATGGAAAGTCTTTAGATGCTTGGTAAAATCTAACCAAGTCAATTTATTTAAATGAGCTCTCAAAACCACGGTAACAATATCGAAAGCCGCAGTCTGGCCATTTATTAATTTTAAACGTTTTTTCTTGTCATGACTTGTTAAATCATGGTGGCAAATACATCAATATAATCACTTTAAAAGACAATGAGAGAGAGAGAGAGAGAGACAGACAGACAGACAGACAGACAGACAGAGAGTCTTAGGGACCGCAGTGAGGGCGGTTTGTCAAAATTTCAATTTCCTCTGGCATGTTACAGGAATTGCTACATAAAAAAGATGTTTGCAGACAATCAATAACCCCGATACGTTGAAGTCGCCCTTGTTTGGAATGTGGTTGTTGATCTAAATTATATATGATGTACTGTATATAATTTCTCATTTAGAGTAAGGAATTATTGCGGCTAAAGTTACATCTCCGTTCCTACTATAAAACAAACGTCTGTTTAACTCTTTACCTGAGAGCTACATTCTTTACTTGTCCATTTTGAAAGCATCTGCAGACGTAAAATCAAAAGCTACTCAAGGGATGGGATTTGTCTTTGAAATGGTTGAAAACATTGCGAGTAAAAGGAGAAAATGCTGGGTACAGCATTTTCTCCTTTTCTCACAATGGTTTCAAAACCAACTCTTCGAGGGTTGTAAAACACAAGATCGAATGATTAAGGAATAAGAAAGCCCGGGAGATTTAGATTATATGGAAGATTGAGACATCTTTATTCAAACAATAGTCGGGTGACTTATTATACTCACACTTTTACATAACAAAGTAGGCACGTTTTCCCAGTTATGCTTTCATTTATTTCTTCTATGCCGTGTTGATTCATTTGGCTATTTTGCCGCCAAATGAATATTTCCGTCTCTTTTTTTCCCCAAGAGCTTTTAAAATAAATAAAATTCCACAAAAAATATGAAACTGATTTTGGCCATAGTTCCCAATCAAGAGGCGTGGGTTTATTTCAGATCATACAAATAGACCACGAAATTAGATTTTAAGTTACTTGTTCTAATACTTTTTTATCACCTGCGTACATTTCTTTTTACAGTTAAAACATTCTGGCAAAAACAACCAATCTCTCATTTTCTTCCCTGTTTCACACCTGTTAATGTATTGAACCTCCATGTTGTTATCAGTCCCTGTCGTTTATGAAGTGGCCACCTGCAAATTTGCTTAGTTCGACTGTGACAGTTTTTTGTTTTTCAAATTCGAGCACAGTCAGTCATGCTTACAATTCTACAGGACAAGAAAAGACCTGCTCTGACGTTTTAGTGATCAGAGGGAAAAAATATTTGATGACATAATAAGTGTCCGAGCTTACAGAAATAATCTTGTTAATCATTACTGATGATGAGAAGTTAAAACTGATAGAAAAAATATCTTTAAGCCTGCAAAGTGCGACACTTATAATCTTTGCTCAAAACTTTTAGCGCTAAGTAAGTGAATAAGATTTCAGAAGACAAAACGATACATTTTTAAATATCAAGGCTATTATCTTAGAGTACCTCCAATTTAATCGGCCAGAATAGATTAAAGACCAGGCTGCAAGTTCAGTGCAGTCTGGGCTTAATCTGAATGGTCTGCACAAGCAATACCAAAATCGGTTTTGGTAACAACAGGGTTAGGGACACTTCCTCACTTGTTAAGAACTAACATCCGATATTTTTTTTTCCCGATTATAAAGGTAGAAATTGAAAAA
The DNA here is from genome assembly GCA_946811185.2 of Hippopus hippopus. Lineage (NCBI taxonomy): Eukaryota > Metazoa > Mollusca > Bivalvia > Cardiida > Cardiidae > Hippopus > Hippopus hippopus. Next base: position 27,025,469 of record OX328104.1, on the reverse strand, counting down.
GTTGTTTATATCGATGGACCCTAGAGATTCGTGGTTACTATAAAGGCTAGACGGTACAAGGCAAAACATGAATCTGGTGTTAAAGTGTTATCTTGTGCTAAATAAATGAAATAGATACATGTATTTTTAACCCCGAAAGAAAAAAGGCAAGATCATTTCTATTTAAGAACTACTCTGTAACGAATACTCTACTGGAAGGCGACAATTTATGATCAAATTACTCGTTTTACGTTGCCTTATCGCAATTCTAACAGTTTAACAAGCAATTTCGCTGAAATGATATCCCCCGCCGAAAAAGACCTTTTCAAAATTTACGCGACCCAGTCGGCCATTTTGCATCGAATCGAAAAAAGAAAGAAATCATATCGGAGGAATAGGTTATTGTACACATGTATAAAGTTTCACGAAATTCCGTCCAATGGTATTGGAGATATTGTCCCGGACGGACGGACAACGCCAAAACTGTATCCCTCCGCCTTCGGCGGGGGATAAAAAAGCGGAAAAGGTTGTGTGGAACACCTTGAGGAAAACAACTGTGTTGAATCGTCAAATCTTCTCTCAACATGATACGGTTTCAGTGGAGACGTCCTCGTGGAAAATGAAAAGAAATTAGAGAAAGACACAGCGCTAGAAAGTCGAATATGGGAGGGAACAAGAAATTATCGAAAATGTCCCTTAAAAACACTACCATTCTCTAGATAAGCTTTCATAATTTCACTATGAACAGTTTACAATGATCTGCAACACCCTTTGCGAGTGTTGTACAAGCGATTGCCGGTTGCATTGGGAAACAATATAGTCACTACATGGTTTCAACGGCTCGGAACCGGTTTCCTCAAAGTTTAGCAAATTAAATCTCTGCCGCGAAGGAATACGAACAAATAAATGATATAAAGTCGTACTGACAGTTGTATGGATGCTGGTCAGCATATGAAACCATCGTCCGACAGAACGCTCGAGTTCACATGACTTTAACATCATCGGTGATCGCTTGCTTCTAAGAAAACTCGAAATGTGCAGACGCTGGGCAATGATTCGTGAATGAAGTTGATTGTGTTGTCTTGTAAAAGTTTGCTTTTACACGTTGCTTGACAATTCACATCAAATCTTGCAACCCGAATGCGTTTGATTGCGCTTGTCATGCAATATTTAGCTTGTAGCTGTTGCTACACATTTTGCACGAAATCTTGCAAACCGAAGATATTATGTACACGACTCCTCCTGAAGTATATTAGTCATCGAGCTCTAAAGGACCTCACTGTACAAGAAGGAAGTACGACAGCTGCTGATTCAATAGCCCCTCACCGGATTTTAACAATGCTGTTTCTCGAAATCAAACAGGAAATTGAGCAAGGACACCGAGTGTAACTGTTCATAAAAGAAAAACAGCAGTACCCTCTTACACGACTACCCGCTAAAATAATCTAATGACCGAAGTACGACAGCTGCTGATTCAATAGCCCCTCACCGGATTTTAACAATGCTGTTTCTCGAAATCAAACAGAAAATCGAGCAAGGACACCGAGTGTAACTGTTCATAAAAGAAAAACAGCAGTACCCTCTTACACGACTACCCGCTAAAATAATCTAATGACCGTTTAACAGGCTCCACCCAAACGCACAAACAAATAGAATGGTTTTGCTTGGGATCGCATAGCTGTGAAATTGTTTGCATTCATGCTTGACGTCACCATAAACTCAGTTACTTTTTCAGCAATACATTCAAAAATAGAATTGTGTGCTTCTGTCTTATAACTTTCCTTTTCGTATTGAACGACTGTGGCGAGCCCCGCTAGCTCAGTCAGTACCGGACTTGAGAAGAGGGGGTCGCTGATTCGATCCCCGGCTCGGCCAATTTCTTTCCAGGATTGATGATAGTCATAACGACAGGATTCATTCCTCTCTCACCGCTGACCATTGTTCCGACGATTGTTATGTGTGAAAGCAGCCTGTGGCGTGGAAAGAATATTGAGCGGAGTACTGGTAGAAGAAACTCCAGGGAAGCATGGATAGGTGCACTGGCCGCCGCGATATAACTGACATAATGCTGAAAACGGCATCAAACGCCATACGATCAATCAATATTGATCGACTGTCCTATATTTGGGGAAGCTTTCTGGTATCCATTTACTTACCAGACGCTTTCTGTGTCAATCTTTGTACCAAAAGTCGTGATTAGTCGTCTCAAAATTGTGAAAGGGACAAAAAAGAAAAATAAGCATTTCGTATTTTAGGACATCAAGCAGGTCTCATAGAAAAGGGGAAAGCGACGCAGTTATTTGTCTTGCTCAAAGAATCACTCAGAATATGTTTAAAACAGTTTGTAAAGGCACGCCGTTCACGTAAAATAAAGGGAAATAAATTCAACAGATACAACGTAATGATCGCGTGTGGGGAGACTGAAGTCTGCCTTCATCGTATTCCTTCATGTACCAAATGACAGATTACGTTCATCCTGTTAGCGTATAAGTCACATTTTTTGTTAGTCTTAGTTCTTTGAACTTTTAATTTTATCGCGATCAACTCACTGATTAAATTCAATTGGATGACATAAAATTTTACTTTATGTAAATAACAGACGTATCTTTTAGCTCGCCCGGACGATGTTCAGGAAGAACTATTGCACCGCTCCTAGCGTTAGCGTCGACGTCCACAATTAGGCTACATTAAATTTTATTTTCAGTAATCACATTTTCCAAACCATATGATAGATTATGTTCATACTTTGGAAAGATAATAGATATAAGTCCAAAGTTTCTTTCAGCAATACCCACGCCCGTGATCTTTAGGTCAATGTCGTAGACTTTCATACTTTACATCAAAACCATGTCCCTGACCATAAGATCAAGGTCACAGATTTTGAAGTTTCATTTTATTTATTTATTTTTTTTTCTAGAGCCACTAAGTTTCTGACTGAGTGACTGATTTGGTTCATATTCAGTCTGATGACGGATATAGGTCCACAGTTTCATTCAGCTATATCCCTACCCATGGCCAAAATGTAAAGGTTGCAGAGAATTTCCTTGACGAAGTTCAGGAAGAGCTGTTGCACTAAACCTACAGTCGAAGTTGGTGCTGGGTCTTTTGTCCTAGACTGGAACCCTGTTGCTGTTTAAAGGCACTGCCACCCCCTAACATTTACCTTCTGCAGGTAAGCTGTGCTGTCTGATGACAGTTCTTGTTACACGTACATGTAGGTATGTGTGTATATGGCCACTAACACCGGTAATTGACAAAAATAATTTAATCAATTTAAGTAATTAAATTATGAATATTACATGTCCGTCTGTGAGCTTTCGGATAAGCGTAATACATGTCTGCTTCTTCAAACCTTCAATTTAAAAAAATTGGCAAAAATAATAATAATAATAACTTCGTCGATGATTTACATTCTGTAGTGTTACCCTAGGCTGCTAAGCGTGACTCTCTGATCTTTTGCGAACAGTGTAGCTCAAAATCAGACTCCACAGAACGTTTAGTTTGATCTTGAATCTACACTGTCCGATAAGGAGTTATTTTTCTCAAAAAAATGAATTTGAAATAGCTCATTCAGGTTACTAACTATCGGCTTGAAAGTTTCATTTAATTTATTTAGCAGGATAAGGGTTAAATTTCTCAAATTGTTTTTGTTCAGTCTAGACTCTTGGTTACTTATACCACCAATATTTTATGGTGTCTCATTTTAATTTGATAAACAGAGTGGATTAATGACGTTTTATGGCCCATCAACATAACGGGCCAGGCAGGAAACTGTCTTAATTCGCTGAAAGAGAGGCTTTACTTTACCGTAGCAAGAAATTGCTTGGTATCTTTCCATGTGTTTTTATAGAGCTGCCCTCTGCTGGATCGTTAAACTGTCTCCCCTTTTCACGGAAAAACATGGAAAGTTTACATTCAGAAAGCTTATAAAGCGTTGCCCAGTCTCCGAGGGAAAAATGTAAAATATTTTGATTTTTATTTCCAAATACGTTCCCAAATTGCCTTCTTTACATCGAACCATATTTGAAGCTATTCGCGAACAACAAATGCACCATGTTTGTTCCTGGCCAAAAATGGCGAAATATGAAAAAAAGCTAATGAAAGACATAGCAATTCCTTCTTAAATAACATGACAAGTTCACTATTATGTTACACAAAAAGTGAACTATTAGCTGAACTTACAGGGATAAGATCTATGTATTTGTCTTCAAGATTCTTAAAGTCTCAGTAGCGTCCAACTGAATAAACAACCTGTTTATAAAATAAAGGTAAATTTCATTTTTACCATGTAAAAATATGGTGATTATTATGACTTTCACGTTATGTAAAGGTGCAGTTCGCAAAAGTTCCAGTCAGTGGCAGAAAAAAAAAAATTGAAACTAGAACAGATCCTACCATGCCGCATTATCTGTTTGTTTACATCGATGATCGCCGACGATTAGCCGACTTTTCGTCTTAAATGTCCGCAGTGACGTGTTAGTGACGTAAACACCACGTGATCATTCAAAGCGTCGAAACAAACCCTTCATTCACTTGATCGTTTTGTCCCCATTCTAGGCTTGAAAAACGTAAGTTTATCGACATCGTAAACAGAAACAACGACACAGGCTGATCATCGCTTATTCATTTATCATCAATACAGGAAGAGTTTACTACATCTAAATAAGAAAACAGGTTCAGAATGAGCAATCTTACTCTCCGATGACATAATGTTGGAATTGTAAACAACAGTCCTGTCTACTGCGTCATAGCACTAATGAGATGCAATATTATCACGTGACGTTCTCGAAGACCTAGTTAGAATATACACGAACGGTAACGAAGGTTATCTCGATCAATGGCGTCTGTGAAATCGACGGGCTTCTCCATGCATTTTCGCTCACGTATATTATGGCAACCAATGCAGTAACTGACACGTTCGAGTTTTATCCGATCTTATATATGTGTGTTGTGATGGGTTATCCAATATATTTTCGAGTTATAAACGGTGAAAATTACCTATTTTTGGCTTTACAGGGGCTTTAAAGTCAAGATAATATGGGTACATTTAAGAACTGTTGCTGTTAAGATCTGTAGATCAATATCAGACCCCACACAGCATACATTGACCTAAATTGTCTAATTAAGTGTTCGATATTCTTGTAAAAATGCTTTTGAAATTCAAACAATTTTTTATCACCATTTCTTGTAAAAAACATGTGGCGCTTTTGGGAGTAAAATCGGTGTTTCATAAACCTCTTTCTCAGCTGCCCTGCCGGGTGTTTACGGCTTGCAACGATTGCACGAATACACTCAGGGTGAAAGGCAAGGTTCTGCATTAATTTCAGATTCTCTAGCAGTGAGATCGATCGAGTCCCATCAATTTCTTCTTCGTCATCGTCAACATTCTAAAACGGTCCTGGGGGTACAAACTAGTCGACTTTGTTGCATAAGTAGTAATATGAATGTTACAAACCCTCGCTCGATAGGGACTCACATGTTGTTTGATTTCAAATTCACTCTTGGACATTATGGGCCCGTTGCATAATACAGGTTTAAAGATAACCTCGAGTTCAAACTCAAGTTTCACGCTATTCCACTGCATAAACACAGTTTACTAAGTCCCGGACTAACAGTTAAACCTAAGGTTTTCTTTATTATAGTTCAGCTTAAACTCAAGTTTAATTTATCCTCGTAACATGCGAAATCTAAACCTGCATACAGGAAGGTTTTAGCACCGGTTTAATGTAAAAATCGTAACTTATTTCACTTTACAAAGAGAAGACAGCAAGCAATATTCTATTTTGGATCCAATACGGTATGTCAGAATGCGGAATAGCATGTGCAGGGCGATTTGGACAATTTGCCTCAGGATGAGCTATAAATATGACGAAAAATATTTGGGTACAATATGGTTACTCGAAGCACTGAGTTTTTCGTAGGGAAAGACACTTCAGAGCCCTAGCCCAGTACGGGTGAAAACCCAGGGCATTTCAAATATGAGAGTTGTCGCCGTGATATGTCTGAAATAATGTTGAATACGGAAAAAAGAACAATATTCAATCAATCAAACCATAAAGATCAATCACGTATATCAGGATCTAACCCCAAAACACCGTCTTTTTTCCATTTTAACTCATGTCAACAGTTGGACTTTGGACCAATGAGTAAAAAAATTATCAAAATACATTTGGAAACGTGGGATAAAGAGACATTGCTCGTAACGAGGAAATTGCCATTTTCCAACAAAGTTACCCCACCCCTTTCAAACACGTCTACAAACATCGTGCCGAAAAAGGGAACAAATGATCTTTTTGACAATGGACGGGTGTAACAGTCTGATGTGGTTAGGATAACTTGCCATGATATCTATCTGACCAAATTGTTCTACATCCGAAGAAGACATCATCCTACCAGCATCTCTGATGTAGTATGGGTAAATAAGATGAACAATGACCGGAATTATTATTAAATGTGTGCATTGCTCAACTTTATCTTTACATTCGGCTGGACAATATAGACAACCATCAGCCTACACATCTCAGTCCATACCTTCCGTTGCTTAAGCAACTTGTTTTTAGATAGATTCGGGAAAAATGAAACTGCCCGGATAAAGAGAATAAATGAATTCTTCCTATCTTCCTCAGAATAGGACTTTATAAATCAAAGGGTTATAAATACGTTTCAAATGCAGATTAAGAGCCTCTCAGCATCCTCATTTACAATCAGAATGAGGTCAGTTTAGTGAAAGACCAGTATTAAACAACTATGCAATCTAATCTTAATCTAGGCCTCACACAAATTCAACCGATGTATTGCAACGTCATGAAAGGCTGTGATGGTTGATTATTTTGGACAGAGACACTTCTTAACACTTTACAAAATAAGCCCTGGTTTTTATGGCTTCTGGGAAGTCGGATTTGAAAACATTGTAGAAAAAGGAAAAATGCTCGTACCAAGCATGAGTAGTAGATAATTTTCCCGATCCGGGCCAAAATGACCAAAATGTGGTGCAGTTTTTTGTATTTTCCCGATCCGAGCCAAAATGACCAAAATGTGGTGCATTTTTTTTTGTATTTTTCCGATCCGAGCCAAAATGTCGCATTTTTTTTTTAAAAATGAAAAATTCAAGCATCTTAAAATTCATAAATCTAAAATCCCCCTTAAACCTGTAAACCCTCAAACCCTTAAATTTACAATTTTATAGTGAAACCAGGCTAGGGTGTCTATCAAATTTTCTAATATATACCTTTTATCATCATCAGAACCCAACACTTTTTTGTTTACCTCCTCCGTATATATTTCATGGCCGCGACTTCTCAATACACACATATTCCTACACTGGTCCTTTCCTGTAAGCAAACATTCTTTGTAATTGTCAAAATTTATTTCATTTTTAATTACTGACTTTTTAATCCCTTTACATCTTTTGTCTTCCTTCCCATCTAAAGTTTTAAAAGCATACATTTTTGCTCTTAGACCCACAAACACAATCATAATCTTACCACCCAACTCATCTTTAAACATACCAACTACTTTTTTGTTGCAACCAGTTGGAATACCAGATGGGTGATTGGAAGGGCAGTTACTTGTGTTAAACATTGTGGGAACTTCCAACGTAATATCCTTGTAAAGGTCTTCCGTTTCTACCTCTAGTATAAAACTATTAGTATCTGTATAACATAATCTAACTTTTTCACCATATTTTGCTTTAAAGTATTTATAAAAAGTGTTGTACATATGTGTTTTACTAATATCTAAAATACTCATTCCTGAGTAAACAGGTTTATCATATTTTATATGTGTTTTTTTCATATGTATAGCTATTAAATTTTCATCAAATATTGTCTTATGACTATAGTTTGGCTTTGCTACTAGTTTCTATGTTGATTTTCATCAGAAACTAATTGTATGTCTACTCTGTTTCTCAAGTTTTCCATGGTTTTACCAAAAACAGAATTATTCATCAATTTACAAAACTCTTTCTCAAAATCATTTTTAGCCTCTGTTCTTAGTCTGATGTTTAGTTCAATATAAGGCTTAAGCCAAGCACTTTCCTCAAACTTAATACTACTATGTATCTTTGTAAGCTTTAAACCTAAATCAAGGTATGTTTTCAAAGCTTGATGATGTAAAACAATTTTTCTTTGGACCTAAGTTCGGAATTAGTTTTTCCACCTTTTCTACTTTTAAACGTTCAGGTGCTAAAGGAAAGTCGTTGTGTAAATCATGCAACTCTTGAGGGTAGTCTAAATCTACCTCTAAAATGCAGGGAATGTTTTTCCAATTTTCTAATTCTTCTTCATTCATCCATTCAAAGTTATGAGTAGGAAGAGGTTGACTCATTGCCCAAGGATAAAGGCTGTTAGCATCTATATATAACAAATACTTTGAAGGTTTACTTTTCATACGATTCTTCCATATATTTATGGTTAGCTTCAGCATACCTTTTTGTGCACATGCTAACACCACCTCTTATACCACATTCTACCATCAAAAGCATGTCAGGGTCTGATAAAAGTTCTAGGTTTACTCCTGTTATTTTTAATGCTGCATCCCAAGCTAAACCTGGGGCAGTATAATACCAACTAGGATCTAAGTCATAGTTTTTGCAACAAACATCTCTAAAGTTTTCAAAAACATCAGCTAAAAGCAATACATCTATTTTGTTGTAAAGTTTCAAGTAATCTTCTAACGTTTTCATACCAAAAGTTTTCCAAACCTATTGTGCATGAGCACAGTCTTCATCACTAATATGTTCTTTGTTTAAACTAGAGTAAAATGCTTCTTTAGGTGGTAACTGAGTTTCTTTAAGATTTTCTAGAGAATCTAAGTATTCATAAGGAAAAACTCCTTTTCTCCTAACTAGTGGTGACTGTTTTTTTGTGAAAAATCTTGATAAAATTTTTAACTGGTTTTCTTCTAAGTTACTTGATAGTCTATCCAAACTACTACCCATAAACTTAAAGCTATCAAGAAATCTAATTTTATGACTTGTGTTTTCTCCAACCCAAATGTTTTTACTAAAACTAATATATTTCTCCTCATTATTTGGAATACAATCAATCTTTCAAGCAGATTTACCAAGATATCTAATAAAAAGATGTGCATCATATCCACTGAGGTTATGAAAGTACACAGGTGTAAAGTTGGGTTCTTCAGCATTTAGGTTACATTCATTGTGTGCCGCACCTCTATATTTACCTGTGAAATGGCAACGATCTCTTACTTTATAATTAGCATGAGTGAATTTTTCTTCACAAATATAACAATGTGTTTCTTGGTTGTATTTTGTTATTTCCGGTTTTGTAACTTTAATAGGCATAAGTCTTTGGTAGTACCTTTGATGAAATTTTCGTATATCAGCTTTTAACCAGTTTTTAAAAACTTCGTTAGCATCTTCCCCAACACATTTATTTTTACTATATGTGCACAAACATCATCATCAAAACATTTTATAATATAGTAAAAACTACAAGGTATATGTTTTTGTCGTTGTATAGTGTAACTATTTTTTGGATCAGGTTGACATGTGTGTATAGGTTTTAAAATACTTTCAAATTCAGCGTATACAGCAAAGGGGACACGGAGTTTCTAGCATGGTTTTCGAATTTTAACATTGTACCTTTTTCTGGCATTTCTAAAAACAATAGCGTCATGATTGTTACAGTATTGCATATGTTTTTCTAAAAGTTTTTTATTACCAAAATGATTCATACAACGCTGACAAAATTCTATACCACCATGGTCAGTTACTTGTGTTCTCATCAAACCATTAAAGTTTTTTATGAGGGCATAGTGCGTATTTTCTCCATCTTTAATAAAAAGCAGGTCAATATGATTACTTTTTTCATCTTTTGTAAGCCTAAGATGGTAAATATATTTTTTTATTTTGTCATACCCATAAACGTTTACACTAATTTCTGGATTTTGTTTTTCAAACTTATCTATATCTTTAAACGAAACAGGATACTTTATTCCTTCCATGTTTAAAGTATTTTCCCTTGCTTGCAAAGCCCTGTCAACTCTTTCTGCATGGCTGTCTTTAGGATTTAATGCTCTTAAAACACACCATAAAAAGTATTTATTATCTTGATTTTTCATGTTGATAACTGATCTTTTATTTACAATCCGTCTTGGTAATGGTAAGTGATCTCCACCACGTAAAGGATTATAAACATCTGTGTGTAGTTCTAACTGCACTATACTTGAAAAAGTCCAACCACTACCTTCTCTTTGAAACTTTGCTAACTTTTCTAAAATTTCATCTATCATATAATGTAACAACTCCTCTGCTCCTTCCTCATTTAAGTTTACTAATTGCCTAGAGTGGAAAGCATATTCCCTCTCTGAGTTATGGTCTGTGGGCAAATGTAATCTAGCCCTAAGTACAAGCTTTACCTTTGTTTGTAGGTTTCTTCGAAGAGTGTTTCGGAGAATATCGCTCGTTTCTGTAAAAAACATAGGGGGTGTATAACCTTCTCTACCCTCTATAACATGTTGAGTAGCATACCCTCTAAATGCGGATTGAGCAACTCTAATCTCAAACGGTTGCCTTGGAGGGTAATTTTCTCTACCATGTTCAACAATTTCATCCAACACTTGTGGTATCTGTGTTGGCTCTACATTACCGGTTAGCCAATTACCAAAATTAGTTATTCTTCTTTGTATGGGTTCTGGAACAACGGCTGACGCTAGTCGCCTTGCTCCAGAGTAAACATTAGACGCAGCTACGTTACCAATATTACGTATAAAATTCATTTTTTATATAGTAGAAAAAAACTTAAGCTATTTTATTTTATTTCAAAAATTTCATTATGACTATATCTGGATGCTAATCCTATATTTATTTTTCCAAACCCTTCCATTCCAGTTTGAAATTGTTTGGGGGCAATGTTCTATAAATGTACCTGCCTTGTAAATCGATGGAAAATTTTTTATTTCCCCAGTTTCAACATCCTCTAAACTAACTTTTCTAGGATTTTTCATAATAGTTTTTAATCTATCAAACCTAGGATCTTTTTTCTTTTCTGGTTTAGGTGACTCAGGTGACTCCTCTGGTAACAAACCATGTTCTTTTACCAACTCAACTAACTGCTTTTTATCCCAGTAAGAGCGAAATTTTATTTTTTTTTAAGATTTTTTTTTAAATCTGAAATCTTTATCATTTTTTATGAAAAGAAAAATCTTAATACACTACACTCATTTTATTTCCATCAGCCTTAAAGTTTATTAACCTATCACTAATAATAACAGCATATGCCTCTGTACCTGCGGGCACACCACCAACATTGTTAAAATTTGCCTTAATTTGAATATCAGTAACAGAATATTTTAACCTTTCACTTTGTTTGGAAAAATCAAACAAAAACAAAGGATATAAATTTTCATAATCTGAGGGGGTAATATTAGGGTTTGATACCATCTCATCCATATTATAAAACTTAGATCTAAATAATGCGGCATCGCCATACGCTCTACTATATTGTTGTCTAGGAAATGAAAGAATATAGTCAGTCGCGGGATATCTAGTGGAGTTTAACATAACATAAATATTTTCAGTGTTTATATGATTGAATGTTGAAGGGTTTGCCTCTTGGTTACCACTTTTATTAGTTTGAAAACCAACAATGATAAAACGAGGCACCTCAGGAGATGATTTAACGGAAAGTCTCCATGTAAAGGTATTTGCCCGAGGGAGTGAGATAGAGTCCCACTGTCTCATCCTATATCCAACTGGTAATTTTTCTTTTTTCTCGATAATTTGATAAAGTTCTAGCTTCTCCTTATCCGCGGGTAAAACACGAGGCATAAACCATGATATTTTATTCAATGTAATTCTACCTGCATCACCTCCATCTCGAAAAATTGCATCATCGTCATCATTTCTCGTTAGGGTAAGAGTTTGCTTCATCCCATACAAAACTTTATCATAGTCTTCACAAAAACCAAATATATGTTTTAATGGAAATCTAAAGCTAAATGATCCCTTTGGATTAGGTTCATCAATAATGTATTCTCTTCTTATTTTCCAACCTACGTTATCATCTTCTGTTGCAATTGTTGTATCCTTATACCACAATTGGTTTAACCCCTGTGATTTGGAAAAATCATCCGGATATTTTAAAAACCCAAGCATTGTAGTAGCCTGACGAGAATGTGTTATGGATTCAATCTCTTGACCGGAAAGTTGATACCTAATATTTTTAAAAAGATGCATTAGAGCATTATTCGTTAGAGAAGCACTACCATCGTTCGCATAAGCCGTTCCGTCAGCCTTTGTTAAGCGGCCTTATATAAGTAAATAACTTTCACTAGGATGCGTAAAAATATCTTGGGTTTCAATGCTAATCCTAATATTTCCTCCTGAGTTGTTGAGATTTGCACCCGTGATCGGTTCATACTCAAAGTGTTCATACTCATCAATACTATCGTCTTTTAAAATTGGTTCGGTAATATTTAAAATACTCATTTTTTTATTGTTATTATAATTTAAATTATTATAATTTAAATTATACTACTTCAATACCATCCCATCTCTATTCTAAATCTCTAACCAGAGCTGGGGAAAAGACTTATACTCATTGTTGACAATCACACCTCTAAGTTTAATGCTTTTCAGTTTATCTTTTTTGATAATTATATTCTTTTTGGGGTAAACCTTGTTTCCATACACAATTTTTATTGGAGAAATACCCTCATCGCTTTCGCTTAAATACTTATTTACCTGTTCCTCAATCTCTTTCATTATGTTTACTTTTTCAGGAGACAACTTTACAATATCTTTTTTGTAATCATATTGTGTGTTATTAATTTCAAGAATCTTACAATCCTCTAGTTTAAAAGATGCACCCAATATGGTTATGGAAAATGTGTTATATTTTTCATAATCTACACGATTAAATTTTAATTTTACCATTTCTTTTTTTATTACAAATATAATTTCTTAAGCCATTTTTTTCAAAAAAAAAATTTTCATACTACTTTAATGCCAGACCCACTGCTTAATTTTTTAACATAGTCTTGAATAGCAATTGCACTTCAATCTATTAAGGTGTTAATGTTTTGTGTCATAGGTGTACTTTGCGCCGTAGGTGTAGCAGTATGTTTTTGTACAATTTTTCGTGATTTTGGTGTCAAAGCTTTTTCGACTAACCTCTTTCCTGCGTCTACAGCAGCACTCTTTCAAGCCTCTAAAGCTTTTTTTGCTCCTTCCTTAGCAACACTTTTTCCTACATCAAAGGCAGAAGATGCAATTTGTTTAGCTGCGCTACTAGTAAAGAGTTTTGTAAAAAAGTTAGCGATGCTGTCAAAAATTCCAGCACCACCGTATGAATACTTTCTTTTAATTCCATGGTTTTTAGGTGTAATCATTTTTTATAGTTTAGACATTAATTTTTTATAAGAGTTTGAATCTAAGACACCTTGCCTTTTTAATTCATCACATATGCTAACAAGCTCGTTTCTTACACCTGTGTTGCCTGCTGCTTTACTTGCCAACAACAGATCTAGTCTTTCTATTAATGCGTTAGAGGCACATGGGATAACAACAATCCCATTTCCATCGTAATAATGTCTATCATCCCAAATGGTTTTAAGTACCCTTTTCCATTTTTGCCCTTTACTGCTTTTGGAATAATTACTGCCTGGGTCGTTATTACGGTAAAGGGCGTTGGTTTTTAACATCAACTTTGCGTAATTGTCGTAATCCCTATCAGTATAAATATTATTATCTGGATTCTTAGATACGATAAGTTCCCATAGACCAAGTGTGCCTTCATATTCTTCACCATCAACCACAATATTGTTGTCTATAATGATAACTGGCTTGTTAACAATATAAAAAACCATCTCTATCATTTATTCCATACGTTGTATCAGCTTCAGATTTAGTAGCAAACTGTCTTAAGTACTTCTCTGCTATTGGTCCAATAAATTGTGAATCTTCTTCTCCTTCTGATGGTTTCTCAAAAGCCTGTATAGATGGGAAGGCCGGAAACTTAATAGCTTGTGGTAAGTTTTCTATACCTTCTTTAATAGGTTTAAGTTCTATAACCTCCTTTGTTGTAGTTTTTTGCATCTCTGTAATAGGCTTAAAGAACTTTGACAGATCAGTTTGCAATTCTTGCTCACCTGTTCTCTCCGCTAGTAGACTATCCTGGATATTTTTTATTGTCTCAAGATACTTTTTTAAAATTAGGTCTCTTTTTTCACGATCAGTGATTTTTAAAAAAGACATTTTTTATTACTAAAATAATTTTTATCGCAGTTTTTATCGCTGTTTTTATCGCAGTTTTATCGCAGTTTTTATCATAGTTTTCAACATATTTCACCGCTAACACAGCTAAAACTACATCTACATGAAAACTTTATTTTTGGTCTGCTAATACTCCAAGGAACCCCCATGATTCTTTTCAACCAACTTCCGAAAGGACTCACGGGCTTCTTGCCTCCCTTTTTCTTTCAATGTCTCTTCCGTTTCACTCGACATTTTTTTCTTCATTTTTGTGCGAATTTCTTCTTTCATAACTTTATATTTTTCTTATTCTTCTAAAACCAGTTGAAACTCTTCATCAGTAACTTTATTATCACTCAAGTCTTTAGATATATGAGACGTTATAGTATTTAGCTTTGTACTTGCTATTGTCATTATCTTTTCATGTTTCTCTGCTTTTACTAAATTTTTTTTAACTGCATACTTACCAATTAGACTTAAAAATCATGTAAAAAGAGCTACACCTTCCAATGCTATGGCAACAGGAGCCGCTACTATTGTAGATAAAACACCTATACCACCAGCACCTGCACCCATTGTAATAACAATTAGAACTGTATCTACATTATCAACAATTTTTACAGCTCTATCCCTGTCCCTCATCAATTGGAGGAGCAGTGGGTAATTTTGGATAAATATTTGTTTCTGTTTTAATATCTTTTAATTCCATTTTTTTATCAGAATGATATTTTTTTATCACGTTTTTTAAACAAAGCTATTAAATTAAATAGTAAACGAGGCACAAAAGCTCGTTTTCTTCAATTTTTGCAGTCTCCTTTGAATTGTTTGTAATAGTAATTAGAATATCCTCAGCGTTTTCGAGGCTAACCTCATTTTGTAAACAACACCTCTTATATTTTAAAGAGTATGCTAATGAGGTTAAAACAACTCCTTTAGTCACCATAAACTCAAAACCTAATAGTATTTGTTTTACTTGCTTTGGGTCTAATGTAATTTCTTCTTGACTAAAAATTTCCCAAGTTACTGGATTTACTATTCTAGGTGGATGTTTTAAATTAGAAGCTGGAAGCCAATAAATTGTTTTTGGTTGACTAATTTTTGGTTTTACGCCAAATTTATAAACACTCACTTTTTTTATAAATAATATTTAAATATTATTTATAACATTACAATATAGCCCCTAAAATAGGTATATTAGCTAATGGACTATTAGGTCCTAAAAGAAGTCCTTTTCCTTCGTAAAACTTTCCACCTTGTTTTAAATACAAACCATCACCAACAGACTCTAATCCTTTACCTTTAGCTGGCCCTAAATAAAGTCCTTTTCCATCTGGCAAACACATCCCCCTTTTTTAAGGTAAAGACCTGATCCCATTGCTTTTTGTACTCCTGATGAGGCTAATCCAGAAAGAGCACCAACACCTAACGCTGGTAAAACGGTTTTTGCGATCATTGGCAAAGCTCTCGCAGCCAATCCAGCCAACATTCCGAGAAAATCACTCTCTATCTTCATATTATGTTTAAGTTGTTTTGCACTCATTCTGATCGTTATACCTTTACCATTTTCATAGGCTTTGGCCATTTTCTTTGCTTGTGAATTGGTAATTGCTATAATATCATTACCTTGTAAATCCTCATGACCTAAACGAATACTTACTGGGCATCCAGCTTTAACAGTAGATTGAAGCTTTTGCTTTTGTCCTTCTGAAATATTAACTTTAACAGTCGTATAATTTAACATTTTATATACACCTAATATTTTTTTATTACGCTTCTCTAATATGAAATCTAATTGTTAGATTTTCACCTCTAAGATTTAGTAAAGTTCCATTTTGGTCTGTGATTTTTACCTCTAGGTTGTGTATTTCATCCATTGTTATTGGCAAATATACTAAATTAACTGGTGACTCAATTATCTTATATCCAGGAGAAACATTTGGGAAAAAAGAGTAAATCGTGTTTTGCGTTGAACCATTAACATAGCTTCCTGAGATAATATCAATGTTAACGAACAGACTGTTTATACTGAGAATGTTTACAACATTCTCCGACTCATGAAATCCTTGTGTTTATTTTGCGTGAGTAAATCCTAATACTTTAGAAATGGAGTTTGGATGGTTAAAATCTACTTGATAACCGTTTTCAAGAGTAAGAATAGACTTTAGAGTATTCGTGTTTGCAGAAATGTTAATGAAATATTCATCATTGGATACATCATAGTGCCTGTTTTTTCTCATTTTATGGTGAATGGTATCATTAATGTCTATGAGGTCATAACTTCCTTCTGGTATTTCAATTTTAAGCCATGAAGCACCATTGTCTGGAGAATAAATAAAGATGTTGTTTGTTGCATCAATGTTTGGAAAAGAGTAGTAAGTTTCAAGGTTTACTAAAGCTATTTCATACTTTTTATCCTTTTCCAGTTGAATTGGTGGATTAAACCTTGTTCTGAAGCGTGTTTTGTTGTCGCTTACTATAATTTGGAATGATGTTTTGTGGTCAGTATTTTTTACAACCTGTTTTAAAAGATCTTCCAGTTTTTAGTAATAAAAAATATTTAGACTTGTAAAAGATATATTTTTATAGTTTGGTATTTTGTAATTCATATTCTTCTTTGTTTTTGCAATTATATATATCATTTTCTAAATCCTATTCTATTTTTTTGTAATATTCGAAATAATTTTTGGGACTCATTTCTTTTAACTTCTTTTCTTTTATTACGAAAAGTTTTTCAATATTTCTTATAGTATATTTCATTTCATCAGCTAAATCTGTTAGCCTGTATTTATACCAGTATTCGTTATCCCATCCTTTGTTTTGGACATTATCAAAAATTATATCCAATACATCAAATATTTTGTCTATAGTTTTTGTAATTCTTTCTATCATTATCCGTATTAGCTCATTTTTCTCGTATTGTATATAGTTTTGTATACCAAATACTCTCATTATTTCTCTAACCTTTTCTATTGTACATAATTCCAACAAATACTTTTCTATAAAACAAAGTTTAACACTATCTCTAATTAGTTTGTGTTCTGGTGCTTTTTCATCCTATGAATAATCCTCCTCCATTTTTTCATTTACTAAAAATATTATTTAAGTGTGAGAAATATATTTTTTTACTAAAATATATTTCTTTGTTTTCGTTTACAGTTGATCATATTTTTTTAACTCCTCTTCATTCATAGCAAGAAGTTTATCACACCATATAGGTTTTGAACACCAAGCATAATGTGGCATGCAATTTACCTTTTCTTCATCTTTTTTTAAAAGATGATTTATTTCTATTATTTTATTTGCAAATGATATTAACTTTTTTCTATTTTTATTATATTCTTTTAAATAAAAATACATTTCAAAAACTTGTCTTTTTAGAAATAATATATATGCGTATTTCTCATTATCTGAAATTTTATTTTTGCCATTATACCTAAAAAACCTGCTTTTCATTTTAAGCAAACTAATTACTTTTTTCAATTTTCTTACTGAGCAACGTACTAAATTCATTAGTAAACGGTTTTTTACTATATCGTCAACTATATATATAATATCATTTTCTTGTAAATCTTCTAACTTATCTTTTATTGATCCCATTTTATAATAAGTATACTTTTTTCTTAAGCTATTTTCATTTCTTTATACCGACTTTGGTACGTAAAAGTTGTCAAACCCGTTTCTATACTTACCACTATGTTTCTTACTGGTTAAATCGATGACAACAAAACCATGAGTTTTTTTCCACGACTTACGACACAATCTTCTAAACTCGTCCTTAGGCAACGTGATCTTCATAAATATGGTTAATGTTTTTAAGGCTTTGTGGGAAAAGATAGATAAAGTTTGCGTTTTCTCTAATAGTTTGCCTCGGCAGCCTAAAGTAGTTTTGTGCAAGATAAAAACAATCAACATTACTATGCCTTCCACAAATGTAGTAACACTCACACTTATTTTGCTTTTCTATGAGTAGGTCGTCGAAAATCATTAAATTCTTGTTTTCTGTGCTTAACTCACGTGGGTCGGGTACATCTTCATCAGTTTCATAAAAACTACACTTTATATCTGACTTGTTTTTAATCGTTTTCACCCATTCTTCAACCAAAGCTGTTGGAGAAAAGTTTAAATCCTGTATCTCATCTCGCATGTCAAACAACGTTGAAATACCCTCTCTCGATAGTCTTTCTTCAAAAGCTTTTTTAAGTATGCGATATTCCGGTTGGAAAAGACTTTTTCCGAAAACACACAACTCGTTGTAGTCAAGCCAACCCGGTCTAAGTAGAAGGTTAAGTAAAACAGTGGTTTTACCACACACCGATTTACCTACGATTAATCCTCTAATACTCTTTGGCAAAAGGGGGTGATTAAACCTCTTTGATACTACTTTGTTCCATGAATGATCTTTAATTTTCATTTTATATAAGTATTTTTTTATTTTTATATAAAATGTATCGCGTTAAATGTAAAAAAGCTACCGATACAACCAACATAGAAAATGTTGTTACTAAAAATGGAAAAAATATGAGACGTGGAAAATGTGTGGTGTGTGGAACAACTAAGACACAGTTTGTTAAGGCACAGGATGTAAAAAAAGGTGGATCAGTGCTAAATAAAGTTATAAATAATTTACGTTTTGAAATGCATCTCCCCGGACATAATTTTACGGGGCCCGGCACTAAATTAAAAAAAAGACTCAACCCAGATTTAACACCAAAAAAATGGAGCGAGCCAATAAACCGTGTTGATAAAGCTGCGTACCATCACGATGTTTGCTATTTAAAAAATCCTACTACTAAAGTCAGAAACGAAGTGTGTGATAAAATTATGTTAACAGAGCTAGAAGGTATTTACAATCCAACGGTCTGGGAAAAAATGGATAAGTCCATCGTTAGTAAGCTCATTGGAACAGAGATGAGATTTGGAATGGGGGTTAAAAAAATTTCAGCATGATAAATTTAGCGGAAGAATTACACAAACCTGTAAAAAGAAAATCTAAGAAAAAGAGAGTTAGAGTAAACGGTATTGATAGGATATGGGCTGCAGATTGAGTAGACATGCAGGCATTTTCTAAATTTAATCGTGGTGTAAAATATCTTCTCGCTATTATTGACATCTTTTCCAAATACGGTTGGTTGGTACCATTAAAAGACAAAACAGAGAGATCTGTTGCTATAGCATTAAAGAGTATTTTTAAGGAGAGAAAACCAGATAAAATGTGGGTGGATAAGGGTAAAGAGTTTTATAACAAAGAGGTTAAAGATTGAATTGTATTCCACTGAAAATGAAGAAAAATCTAGCGTGGTTGAGAGATGGATTAGAACAATGAAAAAAAAAATGTGGAAGTATTTTTCTGCCCACTCCACAAACGTTTACATTAACGTGTTACCAGATCTCGTTAAAGAATATAACAACACAAAACATTCATCCATTAAGATGACACCAGTAAATGCAAGTAAAAAAGAAAATGAAACCAAAGTTTGGAGAACTCTTTACCCCGATCATCTTGAAATAAAAGATATAGAACCTAAGTTTTCCGTTGGAGACAAAGTAAGGATAACTAAAAAGAAAAAGACCTTTGAAAAAGGATATACCACAAGATGGACTGAAGAGGTTTTTGTAGTTTCTGAGGTAAAATATACATTGCCTATAACATATAAAATTGAAGATCTTAATGGAGAAGAAATAAAAGGTACCTTTTATGAGCCTGAGCTACAAAAAACTAGTCAGGAGTTGTATAGGATAGAAAAGGTTATTAAAAAAGGAAAAAAAGAAATCTCTAGTAAAGTGGAAAGGTTATTCTGACGGGTTTAAATCATGGGTCGATAATAAAGACATTGTAAATATTTCAGTATGAAAAAATGTTAGATATTGCAATTAAAAACATAATTTTACCAAATAGACCGTTAAACAATCTAGAACTGGAAGATGCAGAAAAAAGATTAAAGATTCCTTCTTTTAGGGAAGTATTTTTACGAAACACTCTACCGAAAAAGTGTAGAAAAAAGGAATGTGGTATACTAAACCTTGACGACACAAGCGGGTTTGGTACACATTGGGTTGCTTGGTATAAAAACGGTAAAACTAAAAATTACTTTGACAGTTATGGTATACAACCACCTATTGAAATTCAAGAGTACCTAAAAAGTCCAATACATTACAATAGTGATCAATTACAACAACCTGGGCAAGTATTTTGTGGTCATTTATGTTTGTACATTCTCAAAGAGCTGGGTTTGGGTAAAAAATTTCAAACAGTGCTAAATAAGCTTTTTTAGTAATAAAAAAATGCCTGTTGATAAATTTGGAAGAATGGATGATGTTAAAACAAGCGGTGATGGTGTGTCACTCGCTTACATAAATAATAATTTTTTACGTAAAGATGGAACAACCACCGTTACCGGTTCTATAGATATGGCTGGTAATACATTAACAAATGTTAGTAATCCGGTAAATCCTGAAGACGTCGCGACTAAAAATTACGTCCACACCAACTCGGGGCTGTTGGATGAAAACGGAGGATACCACGTTAAAAGGTATTTAAACATGGGTTTTAATCCAATAAGAAACGTTATGGAGCCAACAGAACCGAGTGAAGCTGCTACTAAAAGTTATGTGGATAAGAGTGGCAAAGCAATAGTGCAGCAACAAGACGGCACTTTTTTCGCTGTTGCAGATATAAATATGCGGGGGTATACTTTAACGAATCTTATAGATCCCACGAACCCGCAAGACGTTCCAACTAAAAAATACGTAGACGTTGCCAATCGAGCCTTTGTTTAAGGATCTGGAGGGTACATAGCAGTTGGTAACGTTTCTATGGGTGGGCGGAGAATTTACAACGTCGGAACGCCTTTAGAAAACCAACAAGCCGCAAATAAGTTTTACGTAGACGTTAATATAGAAAACGTTAAAAGTTGTTCGGGGAGCGGCGCAATATTAATAAACCCAGAAGGAACCTTTTCTGCCGTTAGCGATATCGACATGAATGGCAACTCTTTAAAAAATATTGCAGACCCGAGTGATTCACAAGGCGTGGCAACCAAGGCTTACGTAGACGCTAATAAAGTAATAGCGCCAAGGCTTATTGGTCCCAAAGCTATTATAACCGTGTGGGCTGAAGAAAATGGTCCAATAGGAAACGACAGTTATGAGTTTTCATTTGGTAATGGTAATTCAGGCACTGACCATGGTTTGGGCGGTTACTGTATGAGTGCGTGGGTAGAATTACAAGAGGTAGTTTAACGGTTGTTAAAGATGACCCTAATATACCAGAAGAGGTAAAAGTTAATATCGTGGTAAACGGAGTAGAGCAGGTTGATTACTCTATTATTAAAAAGAAAGATGAGATTTGCAGCTGTGTGGTTTTTCCTAAACCACTCGAAATAAAGCAATGCGACATAAATTTTATCTCAAGATCAGACAACCCTAACGTGCGTCACGCTTACATCGCTTACATATCTATTTTGATAGAGTTAGACTTGTAAAAAATATTTAACCCGTAAAGTGTTAAATATTGAAAAAAAGGATCAGTTTTCACCACGTGACATAGTATTTCACAACTTTGTTAAATATTTCGCAATGCATACTCATATAATATCACTTTAGACTGGACTTTTGAGGATGATGGTAGTATATTATGATATTAATAATTTTTTTACTTTGTTTTTTCTAAAAAATTGAAATGTATATGGTATTTGTATAAAATAGTATTTTTATTCATGATAATAAAGCGGTCTTACTTCCTTGTTGTATTTTACTTTTGTAAGAATGTTAT
Organism: Hippopus hippopus; assembly: GCA_946811185.2. Classification (NCBI taxonomy): domain Eukaryota; kingdom Metazoa; phylum Mollusca; class Bivalvia; order Cardiida; family Cardiidae; genus Hippopus; species Hippopus hippopus. Next base: position 27,003,504 of record OX328104.1, on the reverse strand, counting down.
TACTAACAAAATGGTAACCTCTGGCCTAACAGCCCGTAAGTTCATACCAAAAAATGATAACCTCTGGCGAGACCTAACAGCCCGTAAGTTAATACCAAACACTCACATAAAATGGTAACCTCTGGCGAGGCCTAACAGCCCGTATGTTAATACCTTATCAATACATTTCTTACACATTAAAACCACAATGTTGTAAGGCGGCTGTTTAAAAACAGAATAAGTATTTTATACAATTATTGTACACGTTAAACATTTTTAAAAAAGCAGGGTAAAAATGTTTGCTGATATTATAATACACTACCATTTTTGGTTTTTGGTGGTGCTAAGTAAAAGACATAGGGTTGTGTACTAAATAATACTTTCTCTTTCGCTTTCGATGGGGAGGTATGAAAAAATGATTTATATCATGGTGGTATCATGACTCACCTTACTTCATCTATACTTTTTCTTATGTGAAGGTATAGAAAACGGAGTTAAAGGTGATTCTTAAGCTAGTTTAACGTTTTTCAGCATTATTTAATTAGATGGTTTACAGGTTTAAGGGGGATTTTAGATTTTTGAATTTTAAGATGCTTGAATTTTTCATTTTAAAAAAAATTGCGACATTTTGGCTCGGATCGGAAAAATACAAAAAATTGCACCACATTTTGGTCATTTTGGCTCGGATCGGGAAAATACAAAAAATTGCACCACATTTTGGTCATTTTGGCCCGGATCGGGAAAATTCTCTACTACTAGCATGTTATCAAACAATGTTTTCAAGTCTTCCACAGTAAAAAAATCCATCATTTCAACCACAGTTATTTTGACCTTTGCAAATGATTTCAATTCGAACGAAATCAGAATTTTATTGTGTGGTAGAGTGTTATTCTCATATTTCATAAAGAATTCTACAATTGTTTTATCTTATCATGGAATGTACTTAGACGGGCATTGTACAGAGATCAATCAGTATATACAAAGATATATATATCTGTACTGTCTGATCTTAGTCAACCCTTTTGCTCGTATTTATGTATTCTCTGATCCAGAAATGATTACAATCTATTTTTTTTTTTTAAAAGTAACGGCTCTTCATGTTGATCCACCAGCAGCAGATCGTACTGGATAGCGGTGCATTCAAACCTGTATATAGACTCCGTCGTGCATAATCACGTGCAGAACGATGTCGTTGTCTAGACAACAGCTGTGCGCTGACCAAATTCTACCCATCGTTTAGTCCTACCTGGAGGATAGCTAACCCTAGTCTTGGTAGACTTGGGCTGGGTAGACTCGAGCTCAACTAGTTTTATGCAAACCAGGTTAAAATCCTGTTCTACCCAGACCTGGGTTAGGTCTTGTTCCAGTCTTAAATAAACCTTTGTCATGCAACCGGCCCTTTGTGTAAATGTCGCGCACAGGCTGGGGATCTCTAGCGAAGAGTCGTGTGTTTAGTCGCGTTTGTGATGCAGCTATAAAACTGTTAACTGACAACTTACATCACGTCTTGTAGGAATGCGCCACCAGACCGTATACGTTTCTTTGCGATCACTGCCATAGGTATTTATTGGAAACATAAAGCAGGATCAATATGACAACAAAGAAGAATGGTAACGATTTTTCACGTAGATTGTACATCCTCATCGAAAGTACGTTTATGTCTACACGTACATGAAATCCAACAAAGACAAACAGTCGTTCTGGTGTTACTTAACCGTGAAAGATAAAGGGAGCTGAAAGACAACCAAGATGTTGCAACACGCGAAAAGACGCATTCGGACATTTGCGTAAAGTGTCGTCTCGGATCAGCCTGCGCAGTCCGCGCAGGCTAATCCGAGACAGCACTTTACGACTAAATTAGATTTTGTCCTACAGTAGACTTGCGTGAAACAGAAAATTACATAAAAACGGAAATGATAGTTGACAGGGGTGTGTTATTTGGACAATATGATACGCTAACTTTGAAGCTCTACTCATAGAAAAGCAACAGACAAGTAAAATCAGGGATCATAATCCGAATACAAGCGACGGTACTCGCAAGACCAGTCGTCAGATAGACTTTGTGATCCTGCAAGTAGTGGTCACATGTCTAGCATACTTAAACAACCAGCAATGTCCTACTCTCGAATCTCGGTAGCTCAGTGTTTATGCATAGGGCTCTTGATACAGGGTCGTGAGATCAATGCCCCGGTTTGAGGAAAATTCATGCCAGAGACCAATGGAAGCTTGTGCTTCGCGATCTTTTCTTTTTTCCTCAAAGATAAACATTGTTTCTGTTGAAAAGCAATCAGTGATGAGTTTTGTGTGCAGCACGAAGTAGAACAGAATGCGGCAAACTTGGTCATCAACTGCCCGACATATGAATGGAATACTTTCGCAAACAGACAAACAAACACACAAACAAACAAACAACCTCATTGCTCTTCCATCAATTATGTTCAGATCCAGGAATAGACAAAAGAAAGTCAACTGTCATTTGACTTAGCCTAAATGCAGCTTTGAAATACAGCGGAATCTCATAGAAACCAAATTGCTGCAACTACGGAAACACTTAGAAAAAACGGGTACAATAATATGCAAAAACACCACGTTTCCTTGTGACACGTACAGTGTTTCAGAGAGGAGAAAGAAAATTTCTTCGCGTGAATCAATTCACAGAGATAAGTATTAGATTTATGATACCCCAACCACCAGAAATTGTTGTCTCCGCTGACGTTTAAATCTTAATAAAAGTTTTCCGATGCATAGTTTTGAACAAACGATGAAAAAAATCCCATGCGATTCATCTGTGAAACAGGACCAATTTTCTTTTGAATTGTTTTAACGTTGTTATGTCGAACGGAAGTTATTGATTTTTTTTTTTTTTTTTTTTTGAAAAAAAAAAAAAAAATGAATAAATAAATAAAAGAAAAATATATAAATATATTTTCAATATTCGTATACATTTATTTCCTTTTTTCATGTTTCAGTCCATACTTCAAGAACTACAATCTTTTCCCGATAAAAGTTATGTGCTGTCATAGTTATATGCAGTGTCAAAGAAACCTAATCATAATACAACACTTACGTGTAGTCTTTAAATGTAGTCCTATCAAATTTGATATCCTTCAGTGTGTGAAACTCTATACTCGGTGTAAATAATGAATAGAACTTCTTTCCTTGGCGTAATAATACTGACTAGAATCCAAATAATACATTGACGGACAAGCACTTTTCAAATGCTAGTTCTATGTTTCTTGGTGCAATTTAGTTTCAGGGTGAAATTAGTAAAGTCAGGAAGCAATTAATAGTTATTTCATTTTGAAATGTCAATTGTAAATTTCTTGCTGCAATTTCATTTCAGGATGAAACTAGAGCTATCACTGAACGTGATCATACCCCCACCAGCTCCTTGTCACAAAACAGCTCTTTGTCACAGAATGCAGAATGGTTTAGAACAAAAGTAAGAGTTGAAAAAAAAAAAAAATGAAACTTCCGACAAAGGGTTTGCACTCATTAAAGGGTTAGGTTAATTTGTCACCGTTAAAACACAGAGAGCAAAGGTATATAATAAATCTTTAGGAATATACATAGGCAGTAATTTGAACTATTGGAGTGATATAGAGGTAACATTACCATTAATATTTACAGAGGATGTTTTTCCATGGAATTGCAGCTGTAATCAAACTGTGGTCACTGTAGTAATTCAGGGTGTGAGTGTTGTTATTCACACAAATTAAACACGGAATTCACATTCACATAGTTTTGTACATTAAAAATTGTAGGAGTGCTACACTGGACAAATTGTGAATTAAAGCGATATAATTTAGCAAAAATTGCAAAGTTCAAGGGGAGATAATTCTGCAAACACATCGCAGCAGAGTCATGAAAATTGCACATGCATAACTTAATATATATAGGAACACTGTATGTAAATTTGAGTTCAGTACCTGAAAAACTGTAGGAGTATTTCAGCGAACAAATTTGTGTCTTTGGACAGACGGACAGATTATATTAAAAACAGAATTCACAGTAAGAAACACATTATTAATTAGTTTTGTACATTAAAAACTGAAGGAGTATTTCACCGGACAAATTGTGAATTAAAGCGATACAATTTAGCGAAAATTGCAAAGTTCAAGGGGAGATAATTCTGCAACACATCGCAGCAGGGTCATGAAAATTGCACATGCACAACTTCATATATATATAGGAACACTGTGTATAAATTTGAGTTCAGTACCTGAAAAACTCTACGAGTATTTCGCCGGACAAATTTGTGTCTACGGACAGACAGGCTTCGGGGAGGTAGGCGATGCCCCCATAAGTAGGCGATGACTACCTCATTCAGGTAGGCGATGCCCCCATAACGGGGCGATGCCTACCTATAGTGACAGACGGACGGACAGACAGACGAATGGACGGACGGACGGACGGACAGACGGACAGACAGCCATGGCGATTCCAGTATACCTCCCTCCACTTCGTTGTGGGGGGTATAATGAGTATAATCAGAAAGCTTCCCGAAACAGAACTACCATGTATGAGGACAGTGGTTTTTGGAAAAATATTCAGTCGATTGGGTTGTTAGCTAGCGGGTAGTCAAAACCTATCTTCAGCTATCATAAACTGCGATCAGGTTGGAATACAAAAAGTCATTGTCGAATGTATGCGACAATAAGACGAATTTTAGCTTTATAGAATGTGTTGCTTTTTATTTGCGAGTTTTATATTCACCTCTAAACAGTCACTTTTTATTTAAGGATAAGATACTTGGGATAATTTAAGGAGTTTCGATTTTACATACGTATCATTAAAAAGCCGTTCGTATTCACTTTTTACCATTAAGAAGCATGTCGCATCGGCTACTTAACATTCGCCGTCATATGGCACGAATCTTGAGAAATGCACGAGCGCAACGTAAAAAATGCGTGATAGATATCGATTCCTCGTTAAATGATTATCCACGTGAACGGCCAAATCGAAGAAAAAAGATGGCTAAAATGACTCTCGAGGAAAAAAGAGAAAGCCTTCGGAATGATCGATGCCGGGACTCCAATCAGACAAGTTTATTGAAATCTTTCCCCTTTTCTGACAACATACATGTACATGTACCATTCAAAATAAAAATAATCCTCACATTTTGGGCGTTTGCAACCTGTTTCCTGTATCGTTCAGTTAGCTCGATTCTTAAAAAAAGCGTCATTCCACTATTCAAAAGCTTTGGGCTGATTACAGGCGTACCGGAAGTGTAAATGACCGACGACGACGGCAAAGGTCACGCGTTTCGACCCCTTAACAAGACAGACAAATTTATTTGACACATTTAAGGGATCGATTCCTACCTGCAGCAAGAACGCCAAAGCTAACTTTTGATAATAATAACAGCCTGATCCACCAACAAACGGTACGGAACTGCTTTAAAGAACAAGGTCTACGGACGCCTCGTCCACGAAAGGTTCTAATCTTAACAGCTAGGCACAGACCGGAAAGACTTGAATGGGAAAGACGACATTTAGCGTTCACGAGAGCAGATTGGGCATTTTTTTTTTTCGACAAGGTGCACTTCAACCGTCGAGGATCTGAAAGTCGAGCATGCATGTACTGTCGTCAGGGTGAGCGTGACTCAGATGTTTATTTGGAAGAAATTGATCAATATGGGGAGTTCTGTTATGATGTGGGCCGGAATTTCATTGCATACAAAGACTCCTATCGTGCCTATCCAAGGTAACGTAAATGTCGACCGATATTGTAATTTGGTTGTTCAGCTCGTTCTTATTCCTAACTTTTAAAACAACCATCGCATGACATTGTCACAAGACAATGCGCATTGCCATGTTGCTAGGGCAACTTTGGCTATGCTTGCGGTAAATAACATCCGATTGATACCTTGACCAGCAAAAGTCCCGACTTAAATCCAGTTTAACATGTCTAGGATTTGCTGAAGTGAAGAGTTAGAACACGGCCAAAATGTCAGTTTTGTAGACCTTATCCGGGATATCCAGCAAATTTGGAATGGTGTACCACAGCAGTATCTTCATCGTTACATACACGTTGCTTCAATGAGATCAAGTTATATGGCTGTGATTAATGCACATGGAGGCCTCACAAGATACAAAATATAAGGTACACCTTTTTGTGACTTTTTGCTTTCAGGGTTATCTCTTTCTAAACGCTTGTTATTTATTCTCTTTTGTCAGAGCATGATGAAATTTTGTCATGGAATCGAAAAATACGCTATTTTTGGATATGACTGAGATATAACTGAGTACATTTTTATCATGCAACTTCATTTTATCGCAAAAAGAAACAGGTGACAGTTTAGAAGTTCGGATATATATACATTTACATAGTCGGGTATATACAGTTAATACTAAGAACTCTGTACGGTATGGCTCAAGTTTATATGAAAACACATACTGTGTAATAACGAAAATCATCGTAAAACCCCACAACTAAACTACAGAGGTGTTCCCCTTACTATCTAAAGTCATGGCATGGTCGAAACGACGAAGTAAATTGATTTTTACAGTTCAGTTGTGTATTGAAATCATGTCTTAACTTTTCGTGCGTTTTATAGCATTTGTTATGAAGCATTCTGATATACGGGGTCGTAACTTTCCGCTTTATTGTCCTTGAATAGTCCTTGAATACACGTCTGGGAAATTATTGTAGTGTAATAAAATTGCTCAGATTTAAGTTATAGCTCCCTAAATAATTGGATCTATAATACAGAAAGTATTTATTCACATTTCATACTCGGAAATAAACAAGATTACAGAGCATTTTAGTTTTGTCAATTATAAAATCTGTAGAATTAAACTCATTGATGTTGACATTTTCTGTTACGGTTGCATTTGCCAGTAGATCGAACAAAATATGAGATAGCCTAAAATTAGATGTAGGTCCTATGCCCTCTGATCTTGATCTCCACTCTTCACACAGGCAACTATGCTTAAGCCTAGCGATCATATAGTTACACTGAATTATATTAATCTTATGCTAAAATGTATTAACTTGAATAAATCCTGTATCAAATATTCTGTCTTTTCACGTAGCGAGTTAAAAAGCTTTCTATTAGAAAAAATGAATCCCTTAATTCTTCGAAATCGCAATTCACAGATAATAATAAATAAATAGATACTCAGATAGCAGATATATTGGAGTTAATGCATACTCGAATAATCGAGGTGTTCTGTTTTTCACGGTTAGTATAGGATGAGATAGAATTACCATAAGAACAGAATAAATATGGGAAAAGTATTTTTCGACTTACCACATTCGCTCTTCTGTGTCGATCTTTAAGCTGAAATAGAAAAAAAAAATATATATATATATTAGACGTGATGAAAGCTTTGATTGCAATGACTCTTAACACATTCAAAAATGCAAACTTTTTGCATACTATGGCTGCTTATTTTGAAGAAGATAGTTACAAAGAGAAGCATTCCTGGTTTCGACTAGTTTCTACCTTGGAAGCAAATAATCCTTATTTTCGTGTTGATTATTCCTATACTAGATCTGCAAGGATAGTTTCACATTCGTCTGCTGCCTGCAAAGGCTATCATATATAGAATATATAAATAGTCTAGGAGCTGGGCCCTGGAATTTGGAAATCTAACCGGTCACCTATATAAATTTGATGTTTACCTGTTTGAAGTTCACATATCATCTAATAGATTTCGGGCAGTTGACAAGATGGGAGGTGCTGCAGATTTTATTACAGGTATCTTTCATTCCCCACCCACACACTAAACGGAATGAATACATGTTTTTGTTCTACTTAATAGCAAAGAACAGAGGTTGTTTGATGAAATAATGAGTTCTAGAACCTTTTGATACTTTTATAGAACATGTTAATCATTTAAGTGAACACTTAATTGAATAAATATATGTCCCATGCAGAGCTAAAGACATGCCCACTCACCAAAAATGCATTGTGATTTTTATCATGTACCAACAGCTACCATGACTCCATATGTCAGAGTCTAAGACTATAAGTAGCTGATTTGCAAACAGATAACAAAATGACACGTATTTTAACCACATACATGTACAATGTACATCCCAATTTGTGTGGAAATGTACATCTAATTCAAGGACAGTATATCCGTAGTATATTACTGGTACATGTAGTAGGTTATGTGGGATTTTGTAGCGTATTCGTCACAGGCTAGCACTAAATGAAACATTACTAGGAAGAGATAATAATGAGTACATAAGCTGAATTGCTGTGGAAAGCGATATCAAACTTCATTCAAACAATCAGTTACTAAGATTTACAGACTTAAAATCTCTAAAAATTCTCAATTTTTACTTTCTTCGTAGACCCATGCAAGTAAACTATTTATGTTGTTCATAGTTTTGATTACAAAATACTGTGTTGTCAAACTATGACTAAATAAGTAATATTTCATTATACCGATGTAAGATAATGATTGAGAAAAAAGACCATATTTTTTACCAGCCTCTTTTTGTCTTATCTTTTTTGATACAAGCCATATGGCTTTTTTTGCGACTGATTGATTGGCCTTTTACTATTCTTTCAAAGTCATTCGAGCCACATCAGGCTGACAGAACACTTTTTCATGTATTTTCTTTGGTTATACAAGTAGTCCTTACTCGGGATGTGCCTTGTGTTGCCCATAGACACTCCCATATACATGTAAGTAAAACATGATCTTGGATTAGGATCAAACCCAACATCTTATAATTCATCTCCATAAGCACTGAGCCACCCAACAAAACTCAAATGTCTGGAAGGTACCATTTTGACCAAAGTCCAAAAAATGTTTACAAAACCTTAAAGTTCTATTCTAAATTTGTCTAATTTTGTTTAACTGTGGAAGTAAATAGATGAAAAGGTTTCAATGAACTGTTTGTTTTCATAGATAAAAGGTTTCAAGGAATTCATACACAGTCTTACAACTGGCTTTTCATAAAAAAGTAAGAAAAAGGTAGGAGTCATTTCAAGAAAAAAAGTGGGAAAAAAGTAGGAATCTTATGATGAAAGTAGCAATATTGTGATAAAAAGTAGAAATTCATTAAACAGACTTATCACTTAATCTCGAAAATAAACTCACTTTAAGGCCGCAGCGTAGATTAGAACAAGATGCGTTTGGAAAAAAAAATGCATGACAAAACATAATATCCCAAAAGTTTTAATGATATCTACCACTATTTGATAATAAACTTGGTTTCAACTTACTGATAAACACTGAAGTAATTTTAAAAAAAAATTGTCACAAATACAAAGTTTAACAACTCTGGTAATCATTAATAGATCTTAAACAAGGAAGAACTCATAACATATCTCACTGATAGAAAGCCATGTAAAAAAATGGTTTTGCATGCCAATGCTGACGCTAACGCCGACGCAGGAGAGTAGTTCAATTATAGACCCCCTCTGGATTTTGTCAAGGCAAATTTAATTGGAAACTTCAAAAAACAAACTGCATGAAAAATTAAGGACAAATTACCCACACAAGCATTATAAGGTCAAATCCAGTAAAGGACTTTAACCAATCAGAAAGTGACCAAAAGCTTGAAGTTATGTGTAACAGCAGTAGGTGACTATCATTTGTGACATTTTGATGCAAAAAGTATGAACAATGTAGGAGCTGTTGCCCACAGAAGCATTCTAAGATAAAATGGAACAAAAGGAAATGACTGTTTAAAAAAAAATTCTAATTGTAGACACTACAGCACATGATACCGGTCTTTCTGTGAAAGTATGATGAAAATCGCAGCAGCATTATAGGAGTTTCAAAGAAAGAAATATTAAAAGGTAAAACTGAATATATGGCAATAACTCTGCAAACTATTAATGACAGAGCTCATAAGTATGCGCCACATTATATGATACCCATCTTTCTGCGTATATATGGAGAAAATCTCGTAAGATCTATGCGAGGAGTTGCAAGGTCAAAAGTATTATGAGATACATATTTATTAAAGGGCTGTAACTCCTCCAAATATGCCAATCAACACTTGATACAGATCATACAACTTCTTCAAATACGAGGCAATCAAAAAAGCTGCAGAATACGCACTACAGTTACTTGATATTAATAACTGTGAATGAATGGTGAAAATCGCCTAAGAATTGTAGGAGGTGTTGTGAGGATACAAGTGGGACAGTAGAGTGACTGCTATTTGCCACACTTCATGGGGCGTAAAAATTCCGGTCTCAAGATATAAGAGGTGTCGAACTTCGGAAGGCTCTGATGATTTCATTGTACATTTTGCTGTAACCCTCTTAGGCATCAATGTGTCAAGACATGTTTAGTCCCAGAAAGGGACCATGCAGCTTATATAAGAGGTCAACAGTAGCATGTTCAAAGACCTATAAGAACAAGTATTAATAATACGAGCACGTATACGCCATACATCCTCATGTCATATGGCATGTTTCATTCTGCAACAGACTAAAATATTTGATCGGTAATCTTTTTTTCCTTTCATTTAAATGTAAATCAAAGGACTCAAAGTCCTAAAAAGTGGATTTGTGGAACAGTGCTAAGCTATGACATGATGCAATGAAAAATAAAATCTCCAATCATGTACATGTAATTAATTATTGGGGTAGGCAAGGGCAAGGAAAGTAAGAGTTGTTCTGCCAAACGGAACGCACAGTAACTTTTATTCTATTACTTATTGGAGAGGTCATCAGACCTCTCCTACAGTGATGAGTTTGAAAGGCAGACTGTCTCAGAAATTGTTGTCTGTATCCATTTTCTTTGCGAAATTGTTCTGATACACAGTCTGTTTCGTCATGGTTTTATAAATAAACCGAAATCAAGAAACTGAAATAGGAAATAGACTTGGTTTGTTTTTATTTGACGGATTTCAAAAGAGATTAGTTCTACTGATTTGATTGCAAAAGTCCTCGCTCATAATTGTGTTTTTTATTTAGCTGAATAATCTGAGCAAAAGGGAAAAAAAAAAAGAATTTCGTTAAAAAAGAGACAGAACACCGCGGGAAATGATCACGCGACTTGGAAACGCGGGAAGAAGGTCACGTGACTGCCAATGTACTGCATGAGAGGTTTCTACGCTGCGTTTTTTTCCTCTCGTTCATTGAATGTCCTACTTGTTTGTTCACATGTACCAAAATATATTGAAATTAATAGCCAATAAACTATTTGTAAACGTTGATGCTGACCTCTCCTGGCTTCTTTTTTAAAGAAGCCAACTTGTTAAGGAGTAGAGTTCTATTTGGTCCACCAATGTGGCGCAGATTTCTGCTGGTACAAGATTTTTGACTGTATGTATGTAAGTAGGAATTTATATGCGGTAGTGACAAAAACGAGGTCACAGTGTACTGGCTAAAACTGAAAGTAGAATGAGTACAGCCCAAGCGTGTAAATCAGTATAATTAATTCAGGTAAACCGATAACAGACCAGCTAATCAAAACTGAAAGTAAGCGCATGCTTCATTATGCATGATGTATTTGGTTCGGCCAGTTTTATTGTAGTAAGCAGACTATCTATACAAATCTGCTAAAAAGTAGGAATAGTAGGAGTATTTTTGAAAAAAAAAAAAAACTACTTTTAAGCCTGCAAACAGATAATTCCGTCAGTCCATTTGTAAGTCTGTTTGTCTGTCCATCCATTCCCTCAAAACAGGTCGAATGATAAATTAAGGGTTGAAATGGTGGATGATATGGGACTGGTACATGATACATGTACCTCTGGCTAATACTTGAAGACAACAAAGCTGATATAACAGCTCCTAGTATCTGTTTGTTCTATTCCCTGGTCATGAACACCTGCCAACACTCACAAATTAAGTATGTCAGTAGTTTAATGAGAATCAACGGGAATGCTACCCTAGAAATGGACTCCAACACAATACCCCTGCCCTAGCTTAGCGCATACATATACAACTTGAGGTACCGGACCACTCTATATGATATGTGCTATCAAAAAATTGTCCATGTTATTTCAAAGGGGATTTTTAGATTTTTGTTCCAAAGATTAAATTTTTTATTTAAACACAGATGAATACTACTAGATACGTTTCTCTACAAAGACAATGGACGGTTACATGCAGTCCAAAGGTGCAAATTTGGCGTTCAAATAATGGCTTGGCTGCTCTACAATCCATAACTGTCTCTGTTCTCATGATATTAAGTATGCAATTATCATACTTATTTGAATATGATCCCACATAATGGATTTGCATTATTGGTCACATGACATTTCCACAAACCTTTGCGAAATTCTGGTACGAAATCTAAAAAAATAAACATCTTAAGGGGCTATCTGGCCCATCAGGGAAACATTTTTTCACCTTTTTATACATTTATCTTTCTTATTTACTGACGCTTTGCCAGCAACTGCTTTGCTCAATTCTGAAATGAGTTATTTTTTAAGTTTAGTGGGACTATGAAAATTTTAAACAGATCTATGCCTACAATTTGTAGGTATTTGATTAAGAGATTCACTTCCATCAACGGAGCAATTGGATGGAGGTTATTCTTAAAAATAAAATTGGAAATATATATTATTCCATTAAACAGAATCATTGTTCTCACCTGTGTGTAACTGTAAAATTTTCCATGCAAAGTGATAGTTTGAATGCATACATGCAATGAAATATGGAATTTCAGCACATTAGTCATTGCCTTCGTCATAAAAATCTGCAACACTTCCCCTTTTGACAATAACCCTAAATTAAACCCAGAGGGTCTATAGTATAGAAATATATCACTGGAATTTATGTAGGTAACCGCTTAAAAACAAAAACGTTCATTTTAACCCCTTTTTCAAAATGGGCTCCTTGACTAAACGGTATAAATTGTTTTACATTTTAAGCACTCCTGGTTTTAAGGACACCTCCCACAGGTTATTTTTTTTTTTCTGTTCGCGCTTGTTTCCTTTTTGTAAACTCTATTATATTCTGTTGGGTTAGCATGACCGTGAGAAAGTACATTTTTATCCGCAATGTGTCGGTTGCCTTTTGAATATCTCGAAATCACACACGCAGACAAAAAATCGGAGATTTATAAATGATCGGGATGCCAAAACCATAGGGGTCAGTAGTTTGATTCCTGGCACCCACAGACTATATATTATAAACAAGGGATTTAACTGTATGCAGCCCGTTACTCGCCCCCGGTTACAAAAAACAACGTATCTTTTCTACCCCATCAGTTATTCTCCTATTTTTTTCTACAGCTGAGAGCTAAAACATTTTTCTACCAGAATAACACAACTGTTTGTCAGTGGCTAATGCAGTTTGGCTGATACATTAGCTCGAACTTGTAAACTCGCTCAAAAATCTGGGCCATTGACACGGGTTCGTACATCCGTTTTCAAGATATAAAATGCACTTTAGATCCAATGAAACGCAGCATTAGCGGCACCCACCCTTTAAACATATTTAAAAATACTACTGACCTATAGTCTTTATCTTCAATAACGACGAAACGCCTCAGAATTCGTTGAATTTGTGATCCACGTTCTTATTTCGAACAGCAGCTGCCATCTTCTGTCATGTGACATTGTTTGGAACGAGAAATTTCATCGGTTGATATGTACTAACAGTCGTGCATTAAACCAATGAAATTTCGTACAGCTGCTCACACCTTTTTGTCACGTGACAGTACGGTGACACTGTTTGGAACGAGAAATTTCATTGGTTTATATGCGCGAACGTCAGTATTGAATGTACGAACCCGTGTCAATGGCGAAGATTTTTGAGCGAGTTTACAAGTTCGAGCGAATGTATCAGCCAGACTGCACTAGCCACTGACAAACAGTTGTGTTTTTCTGGTAGAAAAATGTTTTGGCTCTCAGCTGTAGAAAAAATTAGGAGAATAACTGATGGGGTAGAAAAGATACGTTGTTTTTTTGTAACCGGGGGCGAGTAACGAGCTGCATACAGTTAAATCCCTTGTTTTAGTCTATGGGTGATAGGAGTCAAACTACGGACCCCTATGGCCAAAACACGCCAAAATAGACGTTTATAATACAGGGGGGGTAATTCACTTTGTCATTAACTCTTGAAATGAACCGTATTTCTTACGAATGCCCTGCTTGATATAATTTTTTAATGTTTTTATACAAGAAATTTGGAAACACAGTTTCTGCTTAAAACTTTAAAAAAAATCTGTCCGCTGAGTTCTTTGCTATTGCAGAAAATTGATCAGAAAATATGTCTTTAATGACAAATTTGAACATTTCCAATTGCGACTGTAATCTGTTTCGTGACTTAATTCTTTAGGTTAATACTTTTTCCTATTGGCAAATATGACATTTGTAAGAAAAATCAATTTTTTAGCAGTATTTGTTACTTTAAGAACCTTTTTTTTTAGTTTTGAAATTAAGGCCTACTTTCTGTAATTTTGACTAGAGTTATCCCCCTTCAAGAAATGTATCTTTGTATTTTGCTCCGCAGCATACGCTTTTCTTTCCATTTTTTTAAAAACTCTGCATACGTTATGTTATCATTTGCGTGGAAATGAAAGAAAGCTGTCCGTAGGAAAAAACTGTGGCATATGACATTAAAGATGGCCATTTACTCATTTTAGCCGAATGTAGAAATGTGTTTAAATTAATAAATTAGCAATATCTGTAGCCCAAAAGAATGAAAAGAAGTTTCAGATTTGTTATTTGAAATGGATTTTGGTCGGGAGAAAATTACGTCGGGTCAAAATTGTAAACAATGGGGGAGTGTATCGCTACAGTCATTTACACGCCCCCATCTAAAAATAGAAGGCTAGACTACTTGTTGTTTCAACAGGGGAAATGGCGCACTCGTCTTTTTGTAGGATCATGGATTTTCCCCTTCTTTCTTCAATCCAAAATATTAATGTGAACATACGAAATTTACATTTCTAATGTTTTTAAAATCATTCCACTGCACTCTCGATATAAAATTCCGACATCCTTGAGTAAATTGCTGTTTGGTTCTTGTGACATAGATTGTTGCGGCAGTAGACCTGTGTAGTGTATCTCGGCTCCACTTTCTTGTCATTTACATGAATGCAAGGCGAAGGTTACACAGTCACGTGACAAGCATAATGTGGTATCCTCGATTGAAGGAGTGGATAGGAGCCAAGTCCAAAATTACATTTTCTGTCCATCGTAATCTATGCAATCTCGCAACTGCCAGGTGTAATATTTGTCATGAAGCTACAAGAATGACTATAGTTTGATAAAATACCGAAGAAATTGGATATATTTGGCTTAAAACGAGTAAATGGGTATCTTTAAGTCTGTTTTAATCAAATCCAGTCTCTAGCGTAACTGAAAAAAAAAAAAAAACCACAACTGTCTGCATTTTGTCGAAGTACGTTATTCTTTCTTTCCCTTTTTAATGTATAGACAGTTTTCTTTGAAGAACCAAAAATGGTAAAGGGTTTTAAATTGCTGATAGAATCAGTATAAGACTGATGTTTAGACTAGTCGGTAAATCCGGGCCCAGAATTCTTACAATTTTCATACAGTTAAAACACAAGTTCCATGAACAGAGGAAGAATTTCAGTTATCTTTTACCGGTCTAAAGGCCGCAACTTCATAACTCTATAGGGAATTTCATTGGAGAACGAAGTTATGCCAGCTCGTAGTCTTTGCAATAACTTTTGCAGATAATCCTTGTAATATTCATGATTCTTGACTTGTTGTTCACATCAGAATTTGAATAGACTATTTTATTTGTCTTGTAACGGCAATATTGCACATAAAATGTACAAAATACGTGATAAAACTCTCTCTCCGCTCCTTCTCTTTCGCTCTCTCTCTTTCTCTCTGCTCCCCCTCCCGCCAGCTCCCTGTCCTTGTCTCTCTGTACAAATCATTTTTTTTTTCGGCGTAGCTGTATGATCTCACTTTTGACCTACTTTCAGTACTAGGAGGAAATGAATGGTTACACATTTTGTGATTGGCCAAATATAGGTAAACTACGCAAAAAAATAAAAGTCACAGTAGAAATTTACCGACATTGGATAAAAGTGTTCATGACTAGAAAATCACACAATGATCACATTTACCGGTGTAAAGATGTACTTTTTGTCCATGCAGATGTTAAACTCTAGCTAAATATCCATAATCTAAATCATATGGATAAACTAATAGCAATAAGTATTGGCGAGTTTTCTATTTTGGTTAGTGTAAGAGATTTGGTACCCGTTTTTCCTCGCGTAAAACCGAATACGAATTGCGACGGCAGGCTACTGCTCTATTGTCTTACACGAAAACGGGTTGTGAAACAACTGATTTCGTTTCTTGTCACAATGAAAAAAGATGTTATGTCTTGAATTTGGTGATTTAATTCGAAACGTGAATAACTATGCCTACCTGAGGGAACAATCGATTTTATTGCGTTGTTAGCGAAGAAACTGGGTTTCTACTAAATTACTCTTAATAAAAGTAGATGGGTGTGGTCAAGCATTGAGATGGGTGATAAAACCCCGCCTTCTGATAACGACAAATAGTCGATGTTTGAAAAGTGCTTCATTTTTGTACAAAAACATGCAAATCTACTTTGTTTTCTTTTTAAAGATTTCATCGTATGGTCTAAACAGAACTTTATTTAAACATGATTCATTAATAAAAAACAGAACAAACAATATAATTATTCCGAAACATGGCAGAATGTCGACTCTTATTTTACGTTAAACATGAGAATTAATGTATTGCTCAATAACGCTCATTACGAGAGCTTCCTCATTCTTAAATCTTATGGAAAATTCTGCTTTCAACCATATGCAAAACAATTTAAAACAGGCTACTTTCAGAACTGTTTTCATCATTTCTCTTCATATTATACTACAAATGAATTTAAATATTCATATCCCAGTGCCTCTTACGCCGTCTGTCTTTTTTAAAAGATATTTCTTGTTTACCATTTCAGAGTCAACTGAACTAGAATAGCGAATTCGGACAATGCAGTACATCACAATTTTGCAATTTACGATGCTGGTTTGGTCAGAATATAATCATGGCCGGATAATGAACAGTTTTGCAGGAAGATTATACTGTATGTTCTGTGCACTCCAGAGAAAAACCCAGATATAAGTAAGTAAGCTATGCCAGTTAAATAACTAATGTACAGTTGAAACAGACTAAAATCCCATCTAAGCATACAAATTGATATAATAAAAACAATCAACCAAACGTATAAAAACGTCCTTTAGAGAAAAATCAGTTCCGACTTTCTCTTGTTCCCAGCCTAAATGCTGCCACTTTATAACAAGAAAGAGAAATGCAATTGCAGAATTAAGGCATTAGCAAACAACCCGGAGTTTCAACGACCCAAAGGAAAAAGGGCTTTTGAACACATGATGGGGAAGGAGAAAATGCTGGTAACCAGCTTTTCTCTCCTTTTTCCATAGTGTTTTCTATCCTATGAGGAACAAATTCCATCATTTTGGGTACATTTATTTTGTCTTCTCCAAACACTCTCAAGCTGAACAAGTTGAGAATTTTGCCGCCTCGTCAAAAGTTAAGCACTAACTGTTCGGTAGCTTATGCAGATAATTTGACAGACATACTGCGCAGATAATGAGAACGTAAACAGTGCATACGTACATAAAATTGGCCTGCAACACGCGAAAAGGGGCATTCTGACATTTGCGTAAAGTTCCGTCTCGGATCAGCCTGACGCAGTACGCGCAGGCTAATCCGAGACGGCACTTTACGACTACATTAGATTTTGTCCTACAGTAGACTTGCGCAAAACAGAAAGTTACATAAAAAAGGAAAGATTCGTTTCGGATTAGATTGTGCGGACTGCACAGGCTGATCCGGGACGACACTTTATGCAAATGTCCGAATGCCCCTTTTCGCGTGTTGTATGCGAATATTACGATACATACATATGTACGGCTTTTAAGTAAGGTTTTCTGCTTTAAACAGTATTTTGGGGAAAATTCATTTACCTAGACTCGTCTTTTGTGGGTTTTACAACTACTAAGTTGCGACACTGCCTTAAGGCTAGGGCACCCTAGCCCAAAACACGTACGGATTCGGCTAGGACTCGGGTAATCCGTAATTGATCGGCCGATAGACGCTGCTTCCCCGCATCGATTACGGATTACCCGAGTCTTAGCCGAATCCGTACGATTTTGGCGATGAAAGGCGATGTTACACGAATCCGATTAGGGTACCCTATCCTTTACACAAGATATTCACCGCCACCAATAAATTGAAACTAAACTGCCTTATTTCAATTAAAAGGCCTCTACCACTGAGTCGAGGAGTACACCTAGAAGGTACCTTAACGCTTTCTAAAGAATCCCTTGTTTTAACAACCTTAGGGGAAATGAAGGTTATGGAAACATTGCCTTTAACCAGAATTTCCGCATTTTTCCAGAATGTGTTGTAGCCATTCAAAGACATATCCTATCATTTAAGAAGCATTGATTCTTGATTGGTTACTTCCTCTGATACAGCTAAACGTTTGAATATGTAATACGGAGGTCAGTTTAACCCTTAAATTGCCAAATGAACGGAATGAAGATTTCCAGCCAAAAACTATGGTGGCTATTTTTCTGCCGCGAGATACGAGATAGCTGTTGCGATAATTTATGAGAGCTATCGTGATAAAACAAAGTTTCCTGGAAATATTATCTAGATAATAAAAATTTTCACGATAGCAATACAGCGATAATTCTGTTATTATGATTTTTTTTTATTTCGTGCCCACAACTGATATTCAGGGTATCTATAATGAGATACGGTTTCGGAACAACTTCGTCTACAACCTTATGAATTCTCCTTTTCCCTGAATGGTTTTGAAGTTGTTCGTAGGAGGCATTTCGAGTCGTATTTGTGATATTACAGACTTCTGTTCATTTCGATCCATGTCAAAATTTACCAATTAAGCAACATTTGTTAATGATTCAAAATTTTACTTACTACAATCTTGTGAAGTGAAAAACTACTGAGTTAATCCAAATGATGGATTTTCTATTTATAGATATCGAGAAACGGATAGAACTATCACGATAAGCTTATCTTGAATGTCAGCTTCGTGAACGATTGAGAAATTCTGCTTTAAAATATGAAGTTTATCGTTTATTCATTTATTTCTTTTTTCAGGAAACTTTTCATTATTTTGATAAAATTTCCAGGAAACTTTAATTTATCGCGATAGTTTTCTAAAATTATCATGGTAGCTTTCTCGTATCTCGTGGCAGGACTATGCCACCATAAATAATATATCGAAACATTGCGATAACATAGTGCTTATTGCTGGAGACAAAACTCATCGTATCGGACAGTGGCTAACTATACTGTCCACAAAAGAGCAATGAGTCGCACTAAGCAGCTTTATTGTTAATTTGATTTGAACCATACTTTTTGAAATGGGGGCTTAATGCATCTACGAAAAGCATCGACTCAGGTCAGCCTGCGCAGTCCGCGCAGGCTGACCTGGGCCGAAAGTTTTCGCTATTGGTCAATTTTCTGTATGTCAAAGGACCAGTCTACCTCATGATTAAGTCGGTTGTTAAAAGGTTGCTACTATGGATCCATTTGTATGTGATGGTTTGCTTTATGCCATTAATCACAGAGATGCATTAAGCCCCTCTTTTTGCCACAGCATGGCTCGTTTGTAAGGGCAATACTATGTATGATTTTGGAAGATATTCTAGCAGTAATAGCTGTTAAGGTTCAATATCCTGTTTTATTTCACACCTACAATTTAACGTCCAATGAAATCGCTTTAATACTCCCACGTGAGTACAGAATATCTTATTCCATATTGGACGCTGTATAGTCCAATATGGATTTTTCAGAACGAGGCAAAAGTCCAATATGGATTTTTCAAAACGAGACTAGAGTCCCGAATATCGATATTTGACCGGAAGAGTAGTCTACCGAAGTCCGTTGTTAAAAAAGCAATTTCAAAACCCTCTTTTGATATGTTTTGATTTTTTATTATTATTATTTAAATTGAAATGGCCCCATACTTGTCGTTTACTTTAAAGTCAATACGGAAGTGTGAAATAAAGAGGTCATTTAACATGCTTGGGTACAATGCTGAATTCTATTGGATTCGTACTCTGCAGAACCAGTCTATATTTTGGACTCGGCTGTCGCCTCGTCCAAAATATAGACTGGTTCTGCAGTGTACTCATCCAGTAAAATTCAGTATTGTACCCAAGCATGTTAAATAACCTCATATTATCACATAACCTCCCTTGTTTTCAGTGTAATATACCCATTACGAATTTTCTTATCTTATACAAGTTTGATATCAGATTTGTCTGACGTCATTTTTGACGTCATTTTGTACGTATTTCAAAAAAGTGAATGGGTTTTTTAGATATTACCGCGTATGCATCTATTAAATCATTTATTAATGGTTTTGCATCATCTGCTCTACAAAAGGCTCGCTTAATAACATTTCCCTAGACTTGTTTAATAAAATTTTATCTCAAAAGCCAACTCATGTCAGATCCTATATATCTTCATCTGCTTGAAAAATGGTTTTGCTCATTTGTTAAGCTCGATTAGAGTGAGCAAATAACGACTACGTAAGGTGAGTATAGGTTCTTTAAATACCAGATATTTAAAATTTAACCTAAAGCTGTATTTTCCTAGCACTTTAGATTATAAACTAATTTCAAATTCCGATGCGCGCCAATTAATTAAAATGACACCGAAAGTTTCATCCAATCAAAAGGCTAGTCTTGGTATTCACTAGATGAATGTTGTTTTATGTAGCATCGACATTTTTGAGTCATTTGGCGCTCATGGTCGTATTGAAAGAGCGTAGAAAGGAATTGTTTGAGCTGAAAAAAATCTTAAAAGAAGAAAATTAAGGAAATTAGTATTAAAAAGTGAGGGATAATGTATCATTTTGATGATCTCAAAAACATCATGAAGAGGTATCAGCATTCCCTACCTACTCACGAATTCATGAACTAAACGAAAGAAAGAAAAAAGACAATAATAATAATGATGATAATAAAAAGATTGTGAATAGTTGCTATGAGGAAGTAAAGAATGATATGTGTGTAACATGTAAAAATGGAGCTCACAATTGAATCGGAATTTTAAAAAAAAAATATGAAGAAATGTTGATGTAAAAAGCATGGGGACCCCATAGGTTTAGGTCCAGACCATGATAAATCAAAATGTATAAAAGAGCTCCTGCCAGGAAATAGCTAGCGGGGCAAAATAATAATGGGACGCGAGCGAATATTTGACAGAACAGAAAATGAAGATAGACATTTTATTAGCTCTGTCGTGACGTGTGAAAACATCTTATAATTATCGAGGAAGCATTATAAGAGGGAGTCGATACACTGCAATACTCAAAGAAAAAAAAAAAAGAGGAGTAAATCGAAAACAAAGAACTGACAAGCCTAAATAATTCCAATATAAGAGTGACAAAGAATATGCACCAGTAAATATATATATATAAACGGCGCTCTGAGATAAGGCGCTTTAATGCATTTTCGTAATGGGTTATATCAAGCAAGCCGTCGTAAAGATTGGATTCATTCTATCTGAAGCCGGTTGCATGATGAGGTAGAATGGTCCTTTGAAGCGCAGAAAACTTACGACTAGCAAAAAGTTTCAATTCCGTTGTCTGCGCATGTCATATTCTTCGAAGATTCGAACTGTCTGCTATGACGCATCACCGATCCCATATACTAGGGAAAAGTAGGGCTTATACCGAAGCTATTGCCCAAGCCTGTAGGGGCTGTTTTAATAAATGGCCGGTGCATAGGTTACATGCTAGCTGATCATAGCTGAATGAATCGCACCAGGTAGCGTTTTATTGAGTAAACGTTTATTTCACTTTGAAATTCAAAGTAACGGTTGTCATCTTGAAAAGTAGTCCGGTTCTGTACCCAGAATGCCCAAATTAGATAGATGTGTATTTGTAGAATGCCATCTAGCGGGAGATAGTGGTTTCAATTCAGGTCAGCCTCCAAGGACTACGTATGCTGAGACTGTTCTTACTTTTCGCAGAAGCATCAAACCACCTTTCCGTGGAACATGACTCGTATCGATTTGGAGCAGACAGAGTTGAAAGGGGCTGAAATATTTAAATGGCATGACTTTAGTAAGATACAATTTAGATTTGCCAAATGAAGAACAAACTATCACAAACACTAGTATCTGTTCCAAATAAATTAATCTACCTTCAAACACAACTGGCACAACAGGTGTAACCCTATAATGAATCTTGCGACAAAATTGACATGTGCCACATAGTGAAATAAATTACACAATTATCATCCAAATGACTATAGCACAAAAATAATATACAATAAAAAGAAGCAAGGAACACTACTTGTGTGCGCTGAAAATGCGTGACCAAAGAAATTGCTGTGGAATTCAGACAAACTGCGACAGAACGAACCAGGAAAACTACTGGCCTTTGCTAGATACAGAGCTTTAAGAACGAATTAAGAGCACAGTTTTCGTGTGATTTTGATAAACCTCAAGTTACGAGGTAATACGCGAATAGAATAAGACTGTGCTCCACATTAATCAAAATGGACTGTCTTAAGGACATGCTTCACAAAATTTAAAGATGCACCCTTACAGCCAGAGTAAACAAACGCTGTTAACACTTTACAATGTGTAGAATCTAGATAGCCTTGTAAACGTAGACAAAAAATCGATATAAGGTGTATAGGATACAGAGACGCCAGGGGTTTCTCTTCGATTTAAACCGGAAACTGTGGTTGTTATGTCTATGGCTAGCCGCAATAGAACGATTTGCATTTTCTATTTGTCGTAATCTGTGCAACCTTGCAACCGTTAGGGGCAACATTTGGCACGAAGGTACAAGAATGATTATAATTTCATAAAATAAAGATAAAATTGGTTACAAAACTGGATGAAAACGATTTAAGATGCATCTTAGAAAAAAAAAAGTTGTAAAGGGCGTTACACCACACTTTAAAAACAATTAATTGGCAGGTGCACTATAATCATACGACACAGGCGGTGTCTGGGTGAAAATGAAAAGTGTTTTATCTGAGACAAGGAAAGTAATTAAAACAGCAGTTTTCGTTGCGGTGTGCCATAAATTATTCACATTCCATTGACAGAACAAAACTTATATCCGGAATGACAGATCCCAACTGCGTGACGAACAATATTCTTATTTGACTCTTAACTTTTAGCATTACATCGTTGATTTGGGTAATTTGTTGATGATGAATACAAGACCGCGCAGATTGAGCATTTACGTGTATACATGTACAGAACAGAAAAAAAAAACATAAAACAAAACTTGTTTACATTTAAGAACGCTATATATTGATGTCTTCACAATTTTTACGCCATAACCGTAATGCTACCGCTTGGAAAACACAATGTTTAGCACAAAATGTTATCATCTCAGAAATTGCAAAAATAAGCAATCAAGCTGTTTGTTGTAAAGTACGAAACGGTATTTCTTTTATTCATGAAGACCAGATTTTTTTTTCTGTATTCTGTATTCTCTTATCATACAGAAATATTATGTGTTTGCACGCCTGAGTGAAACATCATCTGTTTATGTGATGACATGTAACATCGTTACAAATTTGAGCGTCATCCAGTTGGTACTTTAGAATATACAGCCAATAAACTTAAGGCGTACACAAGAATCAAAAGATCAAAATGGCTGCACCCACCCAGACAGAGAACCGTGCAATTAAAAACGTTTTGCGTTGACCAAGGGAAAACACCGACAGAGACGATGAAAATGATATAGGATGCTAATGGATCCATAGATGTAAGCAAATATCTTGTTTTTAAATGGCAAAAAAGATTTTCGGAGGGTAGGGAGTCTCTAAAAGACGACACTGGGAGAAGACGGAGACGAATCATGAATGCTTGAACAGTAGCTGCAGTGAAGAGCCTTATCGAGGGGGACCAGAGGATGACAGTTAATGACATTTCTATAGAGTAGGCGTTAGTTATGGCAGCGTCCATTCAATTTTGAGAAACCAGCTGAAGATGACAAAATTTCATGTGTGCTGGGTTCCGATATTACTAAAAAAGTAGAAAAGGAACGACATGTTCGGGATCCTCTGTCTTCCATCTTGACGTCGTTACCGTGCACCGGTACCTATACACTTACAATTTAAGAATGGTTGCTATGGGAGACCCACTGGAAATATCGTATCTTATTTAAGAGATATATATAGAAAAATGCCGATATATGATTACTATGTATATTTCATCTCATTATCTGTAAAAACAAAATTACTGTAACGAAAGCCAACGTATTTCTATCTACCCTCGCACTATTTACAGTAATTAACTTTGATATGTTTTTTGTTTCAGGCACATTGTAGATTACTTGACAAGGTAAGCATGAAAGAGATGTCACAGTTTTTGCGGACAGCCTATGTCTATAACCGATTAACGCATTACCGTCCACAGATTATCTCATCTTCTTGTAAGATACCAGTTTTGAAAATAGTGCAGCAAACAGGAGAAATTACTCGTTACGATCTTTTTCTAGTGTTGCTACAATATAGAAATCGTATTATTGTGTGTTGACGCGTGTCAGGTATCAATAGTTGAATAATTTTGTAAAGCTCAACTGCTGCAAAATTTGATTCCAACGTTGAATAAGGTCACTGAAAGACCCAGTATATATAAGTCAGCAATTGATTACCAACATGACAGATTCAGCGTACGCATGTGCATGAACCCATTATTATACGAGCTATGTAAGACTACACGAGAAAGGAAGATTATTTGTCAAAAAATGAAGTTCTTCTGTTTGGTTGTATGGAAAATAATATCGAGTATAAGGAGTGGTAGTTTGTTATGAAAATTATTCCTCATGGTTTTGGAACATTTTTACAGGAGTGATGTTATACCTTTGCATTTTCAGCTGCTTTCATGTTTTTCATGTTATTTCAAAAGCCGATTTCTAAGTTTTACTGACCAAACTGAGTCTTTCAATACATTTACCGTGGCATCAAACTTTCCATTTCACGTCGAGATGGAAAAAAAAAAAAAAAAAAAAATTGTCTGCTTCCAGAGTTTGGACCTTTGTAACTTTATTACTTATATTCTATACATCTCTTTCGTTTTATGTATCGGGCCCACGATTAATTACCGCAGAATA
Organism: Hippopus hippopus; assembly: GCA_946811185.2. Lineage (NCBI taxonomy): Eukaryota > Metazoa > Mollusca > Bivalvia > Cardiida > Cardiidae > Hippopus > Hippopus hippopus. The sequence continues at coordinate 26,978,498 of OX328104.1, read as the reverse complement.
CGATAGAGTAGCGACTTTTTTCAATTTCAGTTTAGAAATATGTGAAATATACTGACAAACGTCTGAGATCGTGCCCTTTATGTTATACATTTACACACATTGTCATATCTATCAGATTATAGAGGGCCAAGTCTGTCAATACAAGTGCAAGTGATATATATATAATTGAGCCATATTCTGCCAGAAGGAGGTTTAATGTATCTCCCTGGTGCAGTATACCAGTCATGCCATCAAATAATTATGGATCCATAATAGCACTTTTTTAAAAACCGACTTAATCATAAGGTAGACTGGTCCTTGGACTTACAGAAATTTGACCGATAGCGAAAAGTTTCGGCCCAGGTAAGCCTGCGCGGACTGCGCAGGCTGACCTGGGTCGATACTTTTCGCAGATGCCTTGAGCTCCCTTTTCACAAAGCATGGCTCATACATATATATGAAAAAGACCACACATATTCCTTGCTTGTCTGACCTTAGTGTACACTATCCACAAGATTTTTGTCGTTGTTTCTCAAAACTTTCTTGGAACAAACATGGTTTTCAAAAGTGGTCCAAAGCAACGCAAAAAAGTCCTCTGCGGGAGGTAATGTGCTAACAGGCGATTCATTTCAAATAATGTCATTGTATCCGAGAAATAGGAAATGTAATAACGTCTAGCTAACTCAATTTATCGTTGAAAACCAAGAACGATGTGTCGAGGTCTTAGAAATAGTTTTTTTTTTTCTTTTGAACTTGCACAAAGTACAAAGTTGTAAAGATTAGCATTATAACAAATGCATAATGTATGGTGTCACAAGATCAAAGCGCTGACAGTATAGACAATTGTAAATTAAAAACTTGCCAATTGAATAATTGGTAATATAAATTAAACCCTTCACCAAACCAACCTTGTTTTGAGGACCCTGTGGTAGAGGGCATCTAAATACAATGACTGAAGAGGAGAAAATGCTGAGAACCTGCATTTTCTCCTCTTTCAACACTGTTTTCTTTCCTTTCAGAGACATGTCCCATCTTTTAGGCCACATTTAATTTGTCGTCGACCAGAACTTTCAAACACCGCTTTCTACCCTTTCAAGGACAATTCTCGCAACTTGGACCAAATTTAATTAAACTGTCTTTGAATGATTTTATTTTGAGTTTCTCGTCTGGTAAAGGTTAAAAAATGGACATTTTAAGTTCCTGCATTTTAATAAAAATCTTTTTTTTTTTTTAAATAGGTTTTGATGGCCCCGCTGAACTCAATAATATTAAAAACGAATTTGCGCCAGAAATCTTCTGGAACAAGTTCATAAAAAGTTGATTTGTGATATTTCTTGAGGTACAATATATGAATACACGAAACAAGTAGTTAAATGTCTAGAACGGAAGTAATCTAATCCCCAGAACGCGGCTTTTACTTCATGCCCCGCAAAAATCGCACTGTCTCAGACAATTAGATGAATTATGTGTCCTTTGGGTAAACCCAAAGAAAGAAAAATACAACACTTATTGGTTTTCTTGTTATAAATGTTTTGTTGAGTTGGAGGTGGGAATTTCTAGCACAAAACCATTACAGCAATCAACAATGCAAAAATAGCAGTGTAAGGTTAAAAGTCTAATCTCGTCTAAAGTTCAGTATGTGCGCTTCATTTCGTCGTTAAAGTTGTGCTGTGTTCGACAGCTGGATGAATATTATATCTACAGTGCATACCGTAGGACAATACCATGTTACAGAGCTTATTGGTTTTCTTGTTGTAAATGATTTGTAATATCAATGTAGGACACCTTACAGACTTTACAGAAAAGCGACTGCAAAATACATAAAACCTCAACACTGCACTGATAGCATTATTTGAAAAGCTTTATGTACGATTTTCCCTAATGCGCCATAGCAATCGAACTGTCTGAGACAACAACATTGTATTGTGGAGTATCTTACGAACAAAGTCCGCAACAAATAAACAAATGAACAAATGCATGGCAGAAATACAGGGACCGGGCAGGATTCGAACCTAGAACGCCCGGACGAAAGGCCAATACCATAACCACTGAGCCAAAGGGAATTCTCCCCAACGCAGTTGTCAGGTATTGTATTTAAATCGGGATGAAGCCATGCATGAAGGAGTGGTCTCCCGTAACAAGTAAAATAACAATGAACCCTTAAATGACCGAAAAACAATATCCTTTGAAGATTATTAAGAAAATGTAGAGTCAAGAAAAAAATGTAAAACTTATCCGTTTCCAATAATCAATATAAAAAACCACAAAAGGGAATGTGTGAATCTGAATCGACGAACGCAATTACAATTCAACAGAGCAAACAGCCTCCCGTTCCGCTGAGTAATCAATTTTTACAGTCATATATCTAATTTGGTCTTAAAGTTTAAAACTGCCATAAGCAATTACAAAATTTTTGGAAGTGTTAACTCTATTTAAAGAAAAGAATTCTGAGGTTATTACTGCTCCCTCAGTTATTTCTGAAGACAGACGAAACTTTGCTCCGATGAGTATGCCAAAGGAAGATTTCGGACTACATGTACATGTATATATACTCAACAAAAAAAGTTAAGGAAATCTCAGAAAACCATGGACCAAAAAGTTACCAAAACAAACAATTGTTCAATTTTTATTAATTTTGTTATATATGTTTAATTGCTTGAAAAAAAAAAAAGTTTCCTCTAGTTTTATAGCACTAATACCCTTGTTGCAGCACTGTGTCAAGTAACCCGGGGGTCAAAATCATTTTTTTTGCAAAATAAGTGTCTCCAGAGTATTCCCTGTTTTTATGCAAAACACAGTCATGGATATACGCTGTAAGTTTTATAACTTAGAATTCAATTCCTTTGACTGTCTCATGAAATTTACGTAACTCGCTACTCGTGGTAGCCTCAAATGTCATGTATGGAAGATGAGAATGTTCAAAATATCCCCGCACTAACAAGTGTGTCCCCCTTCATCGGCAAATAAGGACTTGTACTGGCGTCGCATACGCTGAATAATTCTGGCGATTTGGAGCTGAGGAACCAGTCTTCATTCCTCCTGTAGTGCCACAGCAAGAGCCTGGAGGTGGTGCCAGTATTCTGCGTCGAACCCTCGGTTCCAGAATTTCCCACACATCTTCAACGTGAGATATTCTGGTGAGCGCGCTGGCAAGTCAATAAGCACAACATTGTTCTGACGAAAGAATCTTGAATGATTCTGGACGATAGCAATGGAGATATTGAACCGATTTGAAAATCGAAATGTCGACTCAGTCTGGAAAATACTGCTCAAAATTACCTGAGACAAGTAAATAGCCTGAGGGCCAATTTTAAAAAAGGCTTTTTTGGTTAAGACTCTACAGTGACACTCTTTACTCAAACCAATCAATATTGCACTTTTGCGAAAAATGACTTGCAGACCAGTCAACTTTGACAGTGATTGTTTAAGCCTCTATTGGTGCTACAAACTCAAATAAAGCATCCTACTGAAGAAAAATGAAGGGTTTATAATACTGTGAAATTCGAAATTCTCAGAATGTTTTAGATCTTTTGTCATAGCCCCTCAAACACAATTTCCTTAACTTCTTTTGTTGAGTATATATATTAGGCGACATTTGTTCCGGCCATTTAGAAATCGACTTCCTGTCTAAATCTAAAATAAAACAAGAATGCAATTTTGAAGGGTTGGTGAATCCGGGCCAAAATTTCTACACTATCAGCATCCCAAATCTTTAGAAATGTGCCATATTCTGGCGAAAGTGAGTTTAATGCATCTCGGGAATCCATCAGACCAAGCAAGTTATCACATACTTATAGATCCATAAAATTAATGTTGTCTAAAAACCTACTGAATGCAGAGGTAGAGTTGCCCTTTGATATACAAAAAAATACAAATAGCAACAAGTTTCGACCCATGTCAGCCTAACTCTTCCAGTAGAACGGTCATTTGGCATGCAGAAAATTTATCACTGGCCAAAAATAGTCGAACCAGGTCAGCTTGCGCGGACTGCGCAGGCTCGACAGGGTCGATACTTTTTGCATATGGATTTTAAAATTATCTTTTCGCAGAGTATGACGGATTTATTTTTAAAACGAACCCTCTGTTAACGCCATACCACTTGAGGACGACTATTGTTTAGTCCTACTGCAAAGCAAATTTGTTGAATTAGAGAAAGTAGTCAGAACCAACAAATGTCTCTTTTGGCAGCGAGTATTCGCTTTTTATCATGTAATACAGGAAGAGAACAAAATTTGACTAATGTGTTCTCAAAGTCGTCTGCTCCATAGTTGTTTTAGGAGGTAATGAATTTTAAAGTTTCTGTTTTTTCCTTGTTACAGGGCAGGGGACTCGGAAAAGGGTCAAGGAAAGTCACGTGACAATCGATTATTGATGTTAAAGACGTTTGTCTTATCTTTATCCATATTATACATGTATGATGTCCTTTGCAAGGATACTACACCGGGAACAGCCTGCACATCCTCACTGTCTGACTTTCGTCAACTCTAATTGATACAAAAGTAATTGTTTAAGCCTCGTAATTTATACTTTAGGTCAGCGCAGAAATCTAAAACAAAAGTCGGTTCATTGATAGGTTTCTTCAGCTAGACAAAAGTAAAGTGTTCACAGGTCGACCTGTAGTACATTATTAGTTGTTAGGTCAGGTGGCGAGGCACATGGAAACTTGTTTACGGCATGTCGCCACCTCGCCCTCAGCTCGGGGTAACATGATTCCCCACAGCTGTGAACAAGTTTCCAAATGCCCTGCCAACTGACCGGATAACGAATTTATTATACTGCACAGTTTTGTCATTCTAACATGAATTCAAGTGAAATTTCACTGTTTTATTATCTCGCAAATCGAGTAAGCTTACGAAATCGAATTTCCTCTCTGAGTGCCTTAACACACTGAAAACTGACCACACTGAAAACTGACGTCACTAAAAACTGTGTACAACGTGCAGTGCTGTGCATGAAGTCACTTTGGTCCGACGTACTTTCATTTAAACATGGATTTAAACAATTCCAAGGTATCGACGCCGCCATCTTAGATTTTGCATTGAAGTGTGCAAGTGTCTACGTGGCTCCCGACAGAGAAACTGTGCTGTTCCCTGGGAGCTGCCAATGTACAGCAATATATATTCGGAGCATCTAATACAATCAGATTGCGAGAAGTTTCTTGCAGTATAATAACTACTGATGTAGACTTGATCAATGTTGAAAGCCTCATACTCATTTCAATCCACTGAACCCTTTACCACAAAATACCAAATTTTGACGCCCCTGACAAAGAGAGCTTTTGAAAACATTAGGGGAAAAGGAGAAAATGCTGGTAACCAGCATTTTTTCCTTTTTCCCACATTTTTTTCTACCCAATTACAGACAAGTTGCATCTTTTGAGCTACATTTGAATAATCATTTGCAAATGCTTTCAGTTTGGACAAGTCTACATGTTTGTCGTCTGGTAAAGAATTAATTGGTATTGAAACAATTAATCTTTTGGTTTTTCCTTCGTTAAACATTTTTATCTTTTTATGTAAGAGTAAATTACGGAAAACCCTAGAAAGACATGCTTTTAAGTAAGATCCATGTTTTTTTTCTCTTAACGTTTTACCCTTTCGGGGGTCCAAAGTCGAAAACACAGGCTTTTGCATAAACCAAGATCGACTGCACAGAACGTGCATTTCTGTTCCTGGATCTAAAACGTCCGCATGTTAAGTCACGTCTGTATACATTAAAGCTATGTCTGAGTTTATGTGGATTACATCTTTTTAGCCGCCTATAGATTTGGCGCTACCAGATTTAAAGCTTCGGTCAACAGCTTTTGTTGGGTCGGTGGTATATGTATAATGTCGACAGTTCGTGTATCGTGTGTCATTTGAGTTTTATCAGTGCTCCTTTAGTGTCTTACTCAATGACGCTTTCAGTGCCATCAGCAGGAATCAGGCCAGGAACAAATGCCTCAACTATTGAACCACAGACGACCTCTATCCAGTACAGGCTTGAACAGTTATTGTTTACGAGAGGCCATCTATTCTATGGCAACTTTTAAGGGATATTTTTTTGATAAACAGAATAGGACAAAAATAGTAACTCATTCTGGAATTTCCCAGGACAGTTTTATGACATGTTGATGTAAATAATCCTTGATGTTCCCATTTCCAGATTCATCCATAATTTATGAAGCTCTCAAACAGCCGAACCTAATGAACCTAGACAGACTATGCTTTCGCTACACACCAACGTTTGTGAACATGTACAAACTGTATCACTGAGTGTTCAAGCTGCAAAGCTTTCAGACAAATCTATGCAGGCAGTCCTTGTATTCGAGTTTTAAAGGTTTCCTCTTTTAAAATGAACACGAATTAACCTCTCATCATGTAATTGAACAAATCGAAAGATAAGTGCTGCTTTCAGTGCGAACTTTTTATTAATTTGTATTAATTTCATCAATTCTTTTGATAACCTATTACCTCAATAAACAAAACCATCTGTCAGAGATGAAAGCACTTATCACTTTACAAGACGGATTCTATCCTGTGATCGTACATGTGCAGCAGGTGTCTCAGAAAAGTTATTGTCATCAAACACATGAAGTTCGATAACAGAAAGTAGTGTTAGGTGTTCAGGTGATGGTATTAAAAGGAATTTTTAGTAAATAGTACACGAAAACCGGAATCGCCCTCGTAGTTATTCTTATCACATTTGTCCGTCTATCAACCGTTTGTTATGATAATTGTTACCACTTCCTTTTCCAGGAATAAATACCACGAGTAAAGCTACGAGTATAATTCAATAACAGAGGTTTTGGAAGTATGTCTGAGCGTTCATTGCGACAGTCGCTAGATGCTTTTGACACAAATAGTTTGACGTTTTCCTATTTTTTACCCCAGCGCAATTGAATTACATCGATTATTAATTTTCACCAGAAACACGAACATCTGTGTTGACAGTGCCTGTCACTTTACAAACTATCATGGGATGATACAATGAAGTTTAGTGTCTCAGGAAAGATAGTTCTACCAGAAAAGAACCATGTAGGATAATTTATTGTGCAAATGCAGGGTATTCAATTGCTCTCTGCCATTAGAGGGAAAAAAAGCGCACTTTCCAGACCTTTTCACCGCATTTCACCAATCTTCACCGATCAAAAAGGAAATTTCTCAAGAACGTTCTGTGCATTCCTGACCCTTATGAAGTTATCCCATATCTGCATGCGGATGTATGTTTCCTTGTTCCTCGTGTGCTGGATTAACTCTGTAAGAGTCATTTGATGTATTTTTAACGCTAATGCTATATGATAACGTTCAACCGTTTTAGTATCTGTTTCGAATGTGTTTTTTTATTACTATTTTTTTGCTAATTTGATCCCTAGTTTTATCTTGCCTGATACATAACCACTTCGCATGTTAAGGAGGCGTAAGCAGTTTTCGTTTTTCGGTTTTTTGAATGAGATACGGGCAAAAAGAGAATTTTAAACTTGAGTTTTTCATCGATAAAGGCAAATTATTTTCATTAAAAACCCTGAGTCTTATAACTGAGGTTATTGAATTGAAGCTGGAAGCATCTTCCTTTTCGTAGTTTTAGCGTTTAGATGTGATACACGATACTCACTAAATTTATGAATAAACTTAACTGTTTCATGCAGTCTAACTGCTTAACTCTAGCTTGGTATCTACATGGCTGAACGGTTCATGCAGTTAGTCGGCAATGCAAATGTTTTGAGCTTAAATTTCTGTCTATAAACGCTGTTCAGTTGATAAAAATGTCAATTATCAAATCAATTTTTGGCCTCCATTTGTACATATATGCCTCAATTTGGTCACATTAATATGTACAGACAATTTTTAACATTAGACAGAGGAAGTGGACTGCTCTACATGTGTAAGTCTGGTCTCTTGGACTTTGCACACTATACCAGCCTGATAATATACGTTGCGATTTTCCACTAATTTATATTCACTCATAAATGTGGTATTATCTTTCACATAAAACCTCGACTAAACTCAAAGATGAATCCATGACATATGCACCCATGTATTATTATGTTTTGGATCCCAATTTAAGGTTAATTGTAATAACGACAGAACAAAGTTTGTCATACTGCCAACCTGCTAAATAATACATACTGATGGCAACGTTTTATTTATGACATTAAAATATCTATGTCATGAAAAGTAAAAAAAGAAAGAAATGAAGTTTTACGGAGATTTTATTAAATTTCAGATACATTCTGTGGTGCAGATCGATGTACTTGCAACTTATTGTTTTTCTTGCAATGTCCAGGTCATACAACTGATTTACTTGTGTATCTACACATGGTTAAGTAAAGTACGAAAGTGAATATTGTTCCTTACTTGTAAGGTGTGTATAATTACATGTTAAAGTGGAAGATGAGCGCGGCCGGGTAGCTCAGTGGTTAGCATATCTGACCCGTCACCTCGTGGTTGCGGGTTTGATACCCAATTGAGGCAAACTTTCTTTCCTGTGTTTTTTTGCCTCTCATCTCTGCTGTCTGTGAGAAAAGTAGTCAGTGGCCTGGAAAGAAATTTGTTTCAGTACTTGTGTGAGAAAGCCAGGAAACACATGCGTAGGTGCAGTGACCGCCATGAAATGGCCCAAGCTGTTAAAATAAAAGGAAAGGTGTATATGTTAAATTGGACCTAATGTATCATCACGTTGATAAACTTTGTCGACGAAGTTGTAAAATGATTAGTACAGGTACAGGTCTTTGAAGTTCCATTGGTCTATCAAGGAACAGTAAAACATCGAACACTCATATATCATATTGGTGCATCGCCTGTGTATCACGGAATGCTCAAATTTTCATTAACATCGTTACTATTTAAATGGCACATGGGCGCCTGCTTCTATATTGTATTTAATAAGATAAGGTCTGCAACGAAATCGAGGAAAATTTGACCCCACATTCCCTTTCGGAGATAATATTAAAACGAAAACGGAAAAATAAACCTAGTTACCGGTGCAGATGGGTTCACAAAGGATTTTTCTTGAGTACCCAGACATTCAAAAGTTCTAACCGACTTTTGCAATTAAGCAATTTTGCTGATCTCGAAAACATTAAAAAAAGTTCAACTTTTTCCGGATCGCCATGCGCTGATGTCACACAATTTATTATGACGCAGCGATTTATAACTCAGTGAAATTACCAACAAAAGACGAGATAAAAATTTTTGACCAATAAACGATAAATAAGCATTTGAAAATATGCGAAATGGAATATGAAAACTGTGATACTGTATCAGATGAAAAGATAAATCTTAGCAGACGAATTATTCATTTAATAATTTCATCAATACATCAATAACTAAAAACTTAGATCTTTGTTTTGAAAAAATATCTTAATTATAATTCCCTGCGGGATTTTAAGTTGTGTGACGTCAGCGCATGGCGATCCGGAAAATGTGGAAGTTTTATAATTTTTTTGATAATAGAGCTCTTGCTTAAATCATTTGTGAACCCATCTGCACCGGGAACTACGTTTATTTTTCAGATTTCGGTTAAATATTATCTCTTAAAGGGGACAGGGGTAATTTTTTTTTACGATTTCGTTGCTTACCATGTTTTACTGTATACGATATGGAGGCAGTCTTTTATGCGCTATTTATATTAACGGTGTTCGATAATAAAAATTTTGTTATCCCGCTATAGAACAATGGAGATTCAGTGGCATATGGTACAGTCTTGCATCTAAAAACAATCAATGTCAGTGTCAAGATTAAAGTGATAGATGTAATAAATACTAGTAAGATGTATAGCCAACTTACATCATGGTGACAACTTTTTGTATTTTGTATTTTGCAAACTGTGTCTTCTTTATTTAGAATTTTCATTTGACCGAGTTGTGTGCATTCTTCTATGGGATCTTTGTACTAGTCGAATATTTCGTTTGTTACACTGCTTTTATCAATGTCTCATTCTATCACGGCAACAGCTCACTTATTCATGTATTCATATCTTTCCTTTGTTTCAGCAGAACTAGGCTAAGTTTCTGTTGTATCCATGAGCACTCACAGGAAGAAAAAATAAGCACCTCGAGTGAGGATCAAACGTAGGACCTCTGGGTTCCAAGCCCTATTCATTCACCACTGAGTCTCGCCGAACGCCTTGGTCGTGCAAGCAATCTAAATAGATCCGAGCGATCTGAGAGTTAATATCTGATATGACAAATGTAGATTGACTCTTTCCAATCCAATTTCATGCTTCGACAGTTTTTCATTTTCTGTTGGCAGGTCTCTTTGTGGGAGTCCGATAAATCTCAACATTTATGTGGAGTTCTTTTAAGCACGTAATTTGATTAACATCAAGTTCAAAGTCCGATATCCGTACTGTCATATAAATCTTTGTGTTTTGCTACTTACATGTACTTTCTGAATTGCATAAATCTTGCTAGTTATCACCCTTTACACATGACTTTTACGTCTTTCCGTTGACCACTTTGAAACAACTGCCTGCATACGAGTTTAGAAAAATGCTCGTACAGAGCTTATTTCATGTTTTTCAGAAGATATTTCATGGTTACAACCAATGAAATTAACAGTAAATATTTCCGTAACTCTTCAGTTGACGGCAGAAACAGTGGTTCCCGCACACTGGTTACCTAGGTTAAACAGTGCGTTTAATTCAACAAGACGAAAATTTGACGTAATTTACCCACATATACTCTACATTTCTCGCGCTTTATGTAATATTGTAATGCATTCTTATGTGGGAGGGATACGCCACGGGGAATAAACGAAAAAAAAACTTTACTGGATTTTGAGGAAAGTCCCAACAAAAAAGAAGTTAGATGCATGAAATAAAGATGATATTTAGGGTTTTAGTGAAAGATCGAAATTTATTTTATTTTCGTAAACATCGTCGGTTATATTTTAACAAGTGTCACAGCCTTTCGTGAAAATATTACTGAGGATGTTCTAGATGAAATAAATTTTGACCTTTCACCGGAAAAAAAAAAAAAGAAAAATATTCTCTATATATTCCACCCTTTGCTGCAAATTCACATTAATAATGATTTGTTTCAGGGGTAAATGAGTTAAAGACATTTCGTCGGGTTGTCATTGCGCAACATTTCCGCGCATTTTCTGTTTCCTTACTAGTAATTTTGTTCGATTGTAGCACTATTATCGGACTGCCGATTTCAGCTGCAAGACGTGGAGGAAGTGGTTTTTTTAAAGATCAATGTATGAAAGTGTAAACCGTTCCGAAACAGCGGACACGGAACAGGTACATTTTCCGGACATCACTTATCCGAATAGTAAGTTTAGTGTGAGAAAAAAGAGAAAACTACACGCAATTCTCCTTTTCAGTGTTTTCAAAGTCTCTTTCCTGGATATTGATATAAATCGGGATCGCTTGGTTCATTTTGCTATAAGATTCATCTGTAATTTATGCCTTCGAATAATTCCTGGACAGTTCTACTTTTATTGTTTTTCCATCCATAAAAATGTACTATTTCGCATTAACCCTTTCCTAAATGAATTGAATAGGAACTTCTAAATTGAAAGAAGCTGCAGATGACAAATTTAAAAAATGTATTAATGCAAGTTGAAATGCCGCTTGTGTAATAATTTTGTGGGGAAAGGCAAAATTGCTTGTTATGAGCAATTACTCTTTTTACCAAAATGTTTTCCAAAGCCGTCCCATTCCATTGTTCAATCGAGTATATATCAGGGAAAGGCAATATTATCTTTATTGTGAAAAAGACATTAATTTGTGCTGAAAATAATTAATCAACTTATTAATTTGAATCTTGGGTGATTTGTGTCATTTTCGTTGTTCCAAGGGAGGTAATCGAGTCCTAAAATGGGAAAAGTAGCTAGGCGACTATCATTTTTTTTTTTTTTTTTTTTGGCATTTTTTGATAAAGGATATACCCATGTGTATATCTGCGAAAAATAAGAAAAATCTCTGCGCTAGATTTTTTTGGAAGTCAAATAATGTCTTGACTTTCTATAATAAAATAATCTTCTTAGCGGTTATGGATGTTACTGAAACATCGATAGCGGGTCATTAATTTTTAACAAATATTAATTTCTCATCAAGTTGAGAGGATCAATCAATTTCTTATGAATTTAAAACATTCAGAACATGATTTGGCTGAAATGATAGACTTTACTCACAAAATTCTGATGTTTGCTGCAATAACTGGGTTTTTGTGTAATTTGAAAGAAGGGTTATGTTCTTTATGGGCTCAGAACTCTTTTGTTCATCTGGTTAGGTCTAATTATCTCTTCATACACTGAAAGAATATACTTTGAAGTGTCTCTGTGTCAAATTTCACAAAATTGTCTGCGCTAGAAATAACTCGCTGAAACGCCTTTAAGATATGAGCCCAGACTAACAGATTACGACAATAGTTTTCTTTTTTTTTTTTTCCAATATAAAGTATGTTTTAATGTAAAAAATACCCAATACAAGCACTTGCAAGGCCTTGTAAAATGAACATGCAAATTAAAAATTTCATTTACCACATCAGGACTTTTTAATTTCAAACCCTAATTATCATCACAGAGTTTGACTGATTTTTATCTAAACCGTGTCAACCTAGTTCTTCTATCAATCAATGCTTACCTGCTTATCTCAGGTTATTATGGGGACTGTCTGCTTGAAATGTGCAAAGCAGTTAACTTACAAATTTTGAATGGCAGAGTCGGTAAAGATTATAATATTGGGAATTTTACTTGTTATACTCATAATGGAGAAAGTACTGTAGATTACCTGTTAACTGGCTTTCAGAATTTTGATTGTATATTTGATTTTACTGTACATGCTTTTAACGTTTATTCTAATCATGCACCCTTATCTTTTAGTTTGAAGGTTAATAGTTTAAAAGTTAATTCCAATAAAAACAAGGAGAAAGTAATATATAGATGGAACAATGATTATAAAAAAGATTTTATTAATGATATTTCCTCAACAATCAATAATTTGACTAATAATTTAGATGAAAAAATAGCAGTAGAGAGCGATCCAGACACTTTAGTACAAATATTTACAGAATACTTAAACAATATAGGCAATAAATATTTTGAGAAGCATTGTAAAAATTCAAAAAATGCTACTTTTTGTGATCATAGTGAATACCCTATGAAAGAATGGTTTGATGATGTTTGTAAACAGAAAAGGGTCATTTATGAAAAGGCGTTGCAAAAATATAATGCTTATAAAAATGAAACTACAAGACAAAATTTTTTCGCAGCCAAACGGGATTATAAATATCAATGTAAAACTGCAAAACGTAAATATACCCAAAAAATTGCAAATGATTTAGAAAAAATGAGAAATACTAAACCAAGGGAATTTTGGAAAACATTTAGACAAAAGAAAAAAAAGTATAATGACTCAGAAATCGATATTTCAGAATTTTTTCGAACATTTTAATAACCTATCTTCAAAGTTAGATGTAAGTGAAGACGAAGAATGCGAGGAATTCTTGAGAAATTTTGATGATTCTGAGAATATTGAGTTAATATACGAAGAATTAGATTTGCCATTTTCATCATCGGAATTAAGAAAATGTGTTAAAAAACTTGGTAATAACAAAGCATGTTCTACTGATAATATAATATATGAATACTTCAAAGAAAGTATTGACTATCTTGATAAACCTCTTTTAAATTTATTTAATTATATTCTTACTAAAAAAATATTCCCCAAAAGCTGGTCGAAGGGGGTAATTATACCTATTTACAAAAAGGGTGACCAGTCCGACCCAGCCAATTATCGTGGGATTACATTGACCAGTTGTTTTTCTAAGCTTTTTACATCACTGGTGAATGAACGTCTTAAGGCGTGGTCTGCAAAATATGATATTTTAAGTGACGCCCAATTTGGTTTTAAGGCAAAGTATAGCACAGTAGATGTAATTTTCATTTTGAATTCTCTCATACAGAGACAATTTATGGATAAAAAAAAACTTTATTGCTGTTTTATAGATTTAGAAAAATGTTTTGATTCAATTTATCGTAACGGACTGTGGTTAAAACTAATCAAAAATAATATATCTGGTAATCTTTTCAGTGTCATTCGGTCGTTATACGACGAAGTTAAATTATGTGTTAAACACTCGAATTCTGTTTCAGAATTATATAATTGTGATGTTGGATTGTTACAAGGCGAGTCACTTTCGCCATTCTTATTTTCCTTATTCATTAATGACATTGAACTATTTTTACTACAGAATACTACTGAAAGTTTTACAATTGGCCAATTATCGATTTATTTATTGCTGTTTGCAGATGACTCAGTTTTAATCTCCGATACTTATACAGGATTACAAAATTTGTTGTCTGCTTTTGAAAAGTATTGCGATAAATGGAAATTAAAAGTTAATGTTAAAAAAACTAAGATAGTCATTTTTAGTCGAGGTAGACATGTAGATGAAAATATAGATTTTACATATTCAGGAAATAACATTGAAATTGTTTCTAACTTCAACTATTTAGGCCTAATCTTTAGTAGCAACGGGAATTTTCATGATGCCATTAAAACATTAACTGGAAAGGCAACTCGGTCAATGAGTGAATTATTTTATATTACTAAAAATAAAGATATCCCTGTAAAAATCATGCTTGATTTATTTGACTCTTTTGTGGCGTCAATCTTATACTATTCTAGTGAGGTCTGGGGCTTTATAACGAGTGAACTCGTTGAGAGGATACATAAAAAATTCCTAAAGAAAATATTAAATGTTAAGTCATCAACCAGTAATTCGGCAATTTATGGAGAATTGGGAAGATTTCCTCTACATATAAATATAAAAGTTAAAATAATCAAATACTTTGTCAAACTCTTTTCAGAAAAAAATTCGAATTGTATACTACAAACTGTATTGACAGAAATGATTTATCTTACCAACCCTAATTTTTGGACCTTTAAAGTGAAGGATTTATTACAGAGAACTGGTTTTCATGATGTTTGGTTATTTCCTGCCTCTGTCAATACAAAAGCTTTTTTGCCAATATTCCGTAATCGATTAAGGGATATTTATATAAATGAATGGTTTCTAGATATTGGTAATCGCTCCTCTTTATTAATTTTTAGAAATTTAAAGGATACTTTTACTTATTCAACATACTTAAATAAAATGAAAATTAGTAAGTATAGAAACGCTGTTATAAAATTAAGAATATCTGCTCACCAACTATTGATTGAAACTGGACGCCATAGAAATATCCCCAGAAATGAAAGAATCTGTGAACTTTGCGACAAAAACGAATTAGAAGACGAATTTCATTTTTTGCTAGTTTGCCCCGCCTATAAGGAATTAAGACAAAATTATTTGAAAAAGTATTATTACAACAAGCCCAATATGATTAAATTAATAGAACTGTTGAACTCAGAAAATGTTAAAACTCTAAATGCAATTGGCATATTTTATACTAAGGCAATAGATAAAAGAAAATATGAATTAAACAATATCAGTAATTAATTTTTCAATCTTTCATTCTAAATATAATATCATCCTCTACTCTTATTAAGGTTTTTTGTAAGATCCTTCATCGTACATTATTTCCGCACTATTGAAATGTATTTACATGTATTGATTTTATGTCCATACTGACGTATGTAATATTATTATGTATGTATGTCGACGATGAACCTTATGTGTTCAAGTCGTTTTTCTGAATAAAAAATCTGTTCTGTTCTGTTCTGTTCTGTTCTGTTATTTACATGGTAGAAGTAGAATGCCCAGGAGCATTTTCAGTGTGACCGGCTATGGCTGGAATCGAATATTTTATATTATTTCACACCTACAATTTAACATCCAATGAAATCGCTTTAATACAATCACGTGAGTACAGAATATCTTATTTCATATTGGACCCTGCAGAGTCCAATATGGATTTCTCAGAACGAGGCAAGAGTCCAATATGGATTTTTCAAAACGAGGCTAGAGTCCCGAATATCGATATTTGACCGGAAGAGTGGTCTTCCGAAGTCCGTTGTCAAAAAAGCAATTCAAAACACTCTTTTGATATGTTTTGATTTCTTTATTATTATTGTTATTTAAATTGAAATGACCCTATACTTGTCGTTTACTTTAATGTCAATACGGAAGTGTGAAATAAAGAGGTCATTTAACATGCTTAGATACATTACTGAATTTAATTGGATTCGTACACTGCAGAACCAGTCTATATTTTGGACTCGGCTGTTGCTGCAGTGTACTCATCCAATAGAATTCAGTATTGTACCAAAGCATGTTAAACAACCTCATATTATTTCACACCTACAATCTAACTCCCAATTACCACGTGAGTACATAATATCGGAATCCATATTGGACTCTGCAGAGTCCCGAATATGGGTTTTTCAGAACGAGGCTAGAGTCCCGAATATCGTTATTTGCCCGAAAGAGTAGTCTACCGAAGCCCGTTGTCATAAAAGCAACTTCAAAACCCTCTTTTGTTATGTTTTATTATTTTTTTTAATTGAAATAGCACCATACTTGTCGTTTATATTAAAGTCAATACGGAAGTGTGAAATAAATAGGTCATTTAACATTCTTGGGTACAATACTGAATTCTATTGGATGAGTACACTGCAGAATCAGTCTATATTTTGGACGAGGGTACAATAAATTCTATTGGATGAGTACACTGCAGAACCAGTCTGTATTTTGGACGAGGCTCCTCGTCCAAAATATAGACTGATTCTGCAGTGTACTCATCCAATAGAATTCAGTATTGTACCAAAGCATGTTAGTAAACCTCATACTATAGTATGTACTCACCGACTGCATTATCCCTCAGAGCGCTGAATAAACCCAACCAAGATTTCCATTGTGTGAAAAAGTGCCTAATAAAAGCAACGTCCAGATTGCTATTGTCTAGTGTGATTCCGCAAAGCAGACAGTATTGATCAAAGATCAGACAGCACAGTCTAATCTTGATCTACAATTGCCGCAAACGCAACTATAGTAGTTAAAGGCACTATATTAGGGATAAATTGCATCACAACTTTAACTCAGAATTCAGAAACTTAGACATCTTCTGATTAACTAGACTCTCTGGTGTAAGTATTTAGAGTTCGGTTTCTTGTGAAATTTAGAAAAATCGTGAAAATATGAAATAAAATTAAGGTTACAATGGTTTGTGAATACGGCCTATGACTTATTTACTCCCTAAATTCACCGTTAGGTCACAAAAGACCCGTTCAGTTTGTCTGAGAATAGACAGAGTTGGTGCTAATTAATGGGTCTGTGGACAGGTTAGTAAAACCAACTATACCAAAAATGAAGTCACTATAGCTAATACATGTATAATAGTTGAATCATTTGCGATAAATTACTGAACAGGCAGAACGATCAGAGGTTTTGTAATAGGAGACCGTCGATAAGGTTTTATTTTGAGATGATAATATAGTGCTAGCTTTCTGATATGGTAAAGCATATCGTATACCCCTCGTAAAATGAGATAGAACAAATACAGTAAAACAGTAAAAAAGTTAAACATTTAAAATCTGAGTACAAATATTTTTATCCACCGATGGTTTCCACAGTACTTGTGTGTGTTCGTGGGGAGGGGGGGCTTCATGAGTAAGGTGGTCCTACAAGATTCACCTTATAATGTTATAATGTTGACCAAGATACAGATCGACCATTCGAACGTCGACGCCCACCGGACTAACCGATCGTGTGGTTCCAGTAAACCACGACATACTTCACATTAAGGAATATAGAACATTTTGCCATTTTGCTTCATGTTCGTGCAGTGTGTTTCCAAATTAACTTGTTTAGTGCCAAATATATAAACTCAACCGCTTTCGTTGGCTGAAAATACAACCCGCCAAAACTCCGAGAGGTTCTTAACTTATGGCTGACTTACAAAGCGGACTGTATAGATACAAGATCAGACTGCTCTGTGCAGCCTGTCACTGATCTATGCCGTCCCTAAAAGCTTCCAGTTTAGCCTGTGCCACTGACATGGCCGATTTTATAGCACAAGTATTCATTAACAACTCAAAAATCAGTCGTAAACACTCAAATAATTCGTAATTCTTTTTGCAAATGTTACCAATACATTTTCTGTATTGTAATTAACAGTTATGATCAAATCGATTGGATTGAATTGTCGGACAGGCAGAGCGTGAAACCTCTATCAGAAGTTTTGTAATTAAGAAACGCCATTAGTCTGGAATGATAAAACAATGTCAACGGGTTGTTGGTAATAAATAATATCATGCCCATCTCTGCAACAGACAGGCTGATTGACTTGAATCAACCAATCGATCGACCAACCAATCGATCGATCAACTAACCAATCAATCAATCATTTTTGACGATCAAAAAGAAAAGCATGCAAACAATACAGTGATACAGAGAAGCTATATGTACCAAGCAAAGAAAGAAATTGAGTTGACAAGGATTCCGCAAATTAGACAAACGAGCAATTGAATTACTCGAACTATTAAAAAAAAGTTCAACGCCTTTGACTCATTACCACAGAGACCTTTTTCCACTACATTAACTGGTTACTTTAACCTACTAATGAATGTGATTCAAATAAATCACTAACTTACCGAACTGACTGACTCAAATAAAACAACGTTCTAAAATGATTGACTCAAATGACTTCAGACACTAAAACAAATGACCCAAATTGGACACGAACCAAAACAGAAATAAGATACGTAATAAGAATTTCGGGAGTTCATTCAAAGCAGACAAAAAGAAAAGAACCGTATGACCTCCAACTAAGACCACTGAATCAAACGAGGCCACATACTTAACATTTGACCCGAGATCATAACTACAATCAAAGTACTGAAAGTACTAATAGAAGGTGATGCAAGAAATATGCTAGCAAATAGGTTTTAACAGTGAATAATTTCATTAACAATTACATTCATCTGATGGTTGATAACATCTTTTTCCTCAGATTCATGTAATGTTTTAGAGTCCGCTCAACAGCAATTATCAGTATAAATGTTGGTTTTTCACATATTCATGTGACTGCTCATTTGATCATACACATGATACATGTCAACTTCTTTAAACTTTTGTCCCGAGTCTAAACTTATGAACACATCTTCTGCTGTAGGTAATGGATATTCTCCTATATCAACTACAGGATTAAACATGACTTTGCAATCTCCTTAAATTCTAACTTTATTGTCAGGTTTTAATACTCAGGCCTCTGCCAACTCTCAGAATTTGAAGAGAAGTTACTTCTCCCTAGCCTGAGAATTAGGAGAAGTTTTTCAAAATGCAGAGAAATGGTCAGACTTTGAGGAGAAGTTTAGACAGACATTAGAAACAGGATGTAAGCTGAGTTGTACAAGGAAATAATAATATTTTAACAATTTCAGTTTAATTACATACAAAACCATGTCAGTACATGAAATAATATCATACTTTCTATCTTTTTAATCAATATCCTTATTCGTACAAGAAACTACTTAAATCTTTGCAACTGTGAACACAATAAAATTTTTGACCAGTCCAAACTGAAAGCATTTGCAGACGACAAATAAAATGAGACACAAATGACAGTATCTGTCTTTGAGATCTTTGAAAACAATGTCGAAAGAGAAAAAAAAATGCTGGTTACTAGCATTTTCTTCTTTTCCCAAAATGTTTTCAAAAGCCTACCTCTTCAGGGTCTCTTAAACTCAGGACTGTGTGGTAAAGATCTAAAACATGTTTATTGTTTCCCCAGCTCAATCCATACACTTTTTGGATAAAAAACATTATGGAGAAGTTACTTCTCCCTAGTCTGAGAATTAGGAGGAGTTTTTCAAAATGGGGAGAAGTGGTCAGACTGAGGAAAAGTTTAGACAGACATTAAAAACAGGATGTGAGCTGCGTTGTACAAGAAAATAATAATATTTTAACAAATTCATAGTTTAAATACAAAACAATGTCAGTGCAAGAAATAATACATGTACTTTCTATCTTTTTAATCAATATCCTTATTCGTATAAGAAACTACTTAAATCTTAGCAACACAATAAATTTTTAGACCAGTCCAAGTTGAAAGCATTTGCAGACGACAAATAAAATGGGACACAAATGACAGTATCTCGCTTTGAGATCTTTGAAAACAATGTCTGAATAGAAAATAAATGCCTGTTACCAGCATTTTCTTCTTTTCACACAATGTTTCCAAAAGCCTTCCTCTTCAGGGTCTTTTAAACTCAGGACTGTGTGGTAAAGAGTTTAAACATGTTTATTGTTTCCCCAGCTCAATTCATTCCCTTTTTTTATTAAAAAAAAAATATGGAAAGAGAACACATTTTTTTCTTGAATAACCGTTTCTCTTAGCACAATTTTGTTTTCTTTTTTCTTAAATCTTCCAAGCACTATTATTTCCAAAATCCTGGACAGAATTTTTTGCTGAAATTCATTCTCTCTACCAGGTAAGATAGTTTCTGACAATCAAAATGAAAGCATTTGCAGCAGACAAATATAGATAATGACTCAAAGGATGTAAATAATGCTAAAAAGTAATGAAAATATTTTGTCAAAAGGACAAAATCTTACTACCAGCGTTTTCTCCTATAGCCACAATGTTTTCAACTTTCTCATGGTAAGTAAAATCCACTTTCGAAGAAACTAAAGGCATTAGGCTTGTGT
The DNA here is from genome assembly GCA_946811185.2 of Hippopus hippopus. Classification (NCBI taxonomy): domain Eukaryota; kingdom Metazoa; phylum Mollusca; class Bivalvia; order Cardiida; family Cardiidae; genus Hippopus; species Hippopus hippopus. The sequence goes on along the minus strand of OX328104.1, from coordinate 26,957,938 downwards.
CCAAACTAAAGTTTGGTTTTACAAGTGGCAATAGTCATCAAAGGGTTAGAACATATTTTGTGGCAGGAAAAGGCTTGCAACCCCAATTTTCTCCTTTTGCCACAATGTTTTCAGCTTTCTCATGGTATGCTAACCAGTTTCAGGAAATTTAAGATCTGTCATGACACAACTTACAAGAGTACTTTGCATCAATCTTAATACAACAGTAAAACCTTCTAGTTCAATTTTTTTAGAGAACCTGCGACCTTTTGCAGGGCTGGTCGATACACTGATATTACTGTCTTTATTAACTTTAACAAGTGTCAGTTTACTTCTTAGTTTACGCAAAAAGCCCTTCAACCATCAGCTAATTTTGGTGTTGCCCATTCAAAGTTTGGACTATTTCCACTATCAACTAGTCTTTCTTATTCTGTTTTAATTTTGTTCTCTAGTGCAAACTGTACAGGTCTTGGTTTGCAGAAGTTTGGACTGCAGTCATCATTTAACGTCAGTTTTGCTGCGACACCTTTCATCACTCCAATATTTGTATCAAACAAGTTAGAGTATTTTGACAACAATAACTCTAAAGAACCAACTTGGTGACTCCATTTCAAGCTTGAGTTCCATTAACCAGCTTCTCCCAAGTAGAGAGACCATCTCCACACATGACAACTAATGGTAGACTTTTCTTTTGATGACGATATTCCTGGTCTAGAACTTTATCTTCTGTGTATGTTTTTAGCAACACAAAAGTAGCTAAGTTTCACATTTAAAGTACTTTAATGGAATTTTTCCAAAACAATAGTCATAGAGGCCCCTGTATCTATTTCCATGTCACAATCTTTACCCTCAATCTGCACTGAAACATAGATTTCTGAGCTAGACAGTGATCTTAGTGAGAAAAGTGGCCATTCTACCTCATTTTCACTTCTAGACTCCAAAAATTAGATGTTCATTCAGTAAATGGACATTTGTTTATTTCTCTTGTCCCGTTTCAACCTGGGTTGTGAACTTTTGTCATCTTTTAAGAGCCTTTTTCAGAGACATCTCGCAGTGACTTTTACAGCTATGACACTTGGCATTCCTTTACAAACAATTCTGACTGTCATGATTAGTTTAACCACCCATAAACCACTATGTGAACACTTTATCATGGACCCTTGGTTTTTGACGCTTCAATATCTACCAATTCCATACTTACAGCCAAATTAACTGCCTTTTTCAAAGTTAATTCCACTGCTGACAATAACTTTCTCTGAGTAACACTGTTCTGTAACCCATAGACGAAACAATCACTCACCACATCTAAAAATGTCCAAAACTCACATGGTTCACTTAGCCACATCAATTCTGTCAAGTACTTGGTTACAGTTTCATATTCGTTTTGCATCTTACAATGAAACATAAATCGTTCTGCAATGATGAAGGTTTCGGGTTCTTTTAAATGGGATGCGGTCAAAACATACCCCAAAAATAAGTCAAAACATACCCAAAATTTAAGTCAAAATGTATCCAAAATAAAATTTTCCTTGTAACAATTTTGATGTTGGATATAAATAAAACATGGCATGTACTCTACCTTTTACGGATGGTTTAACTCGATACTCACTTTTAATTGAAATTGAAGCATGTTTTCAACCCAGAGCTACATTCAATTATGGACAATGTTTCTTAGTCAGGACTAATCATGTGTTACAAACTAGTAGTAATTTAACAGTTTTATGTACAAAAAAGATAACTTTCACACATATGGGCTAATTGTTCTATAGTATTATGTTTTAATTTCATTTGTTAGTTCTTTCGAAGGTTTACTAAAAGTAGGTTAGTCCATTTATGTTCCAAATGAAAATGTTAGACATAATTAAGTCAACAGTTTTTTTTTTTTTTTTTTCACTAATGAGCACAATTTACCTATAACCAAACAATCCAGAGTATAAACAACTTTTTTTAAAATGGGAAAAGGAAAAAAATGCTGGTTACAATTTCCTCCTTTTCTCACGATGTTTTCTACCCTTCAAAGCGTCACCTAATTTGTTGTTTGCAAATGTTTTCATTCTTGAAAATCGATGGTTTTATTGTTGGTTAAGTGTTAAGTTAACAATATGTTCAATGCAGAATATATCTTATCCATCCCCCCCCCCCAAAAAAAATGTAATAATAATAATGATTTTTTAACATTTTACGTAAATGATAAATAGTATAAATGATACTGGTAATGATAAATATGTGTAACTGTCCATATATCGAGCATTTCCAGATGATAAAAATGTTACATTCAAGAGCTTCTAAAGGGTAGAAAAGGAGAAAATGAGAAAGAGTTTCCAGCAGATAAATAACTGAATTTTGAAAATCAACCCTTTTGTAAGTTATCTATTTCCTTTAATTCACTTATTGAACTGTCTCATAATCAATAAAGGCTTACTCGTGAAATGTTAACAAAGAAATTACATTAATTACCATGCAAGCTACAACTGGTTAAAGACCATGTGATTATTCAATTTTTTCACTGCTTAAAGTTTGTTACACTTTTTTTTAGTATGCAATTTGCACCGTTGGTATTTCAATTTTTTTTAAAATGTGAAGATGTTTGTGAATGTTTAAAATTATGGGTAAAATACAATCGTCTGTAAAAAGTGATTGAAAAGATAGGTATCTGATGCTGTTTCATTAAGATCAAATATATTTTAAAAAAAATATACCGGGTAGACATTTTACCCTGAAGCATTTGATTTACTTACCTTTATAATATGTTTACATTAGTTTTAATAATATAAGGCAAGTCTAAAATAATGCAGAGTTAAAAATCTTCAACTTCAATTTCGTTAATACAATTTCTTTTCATTTGTACAAAGACGAAAGATAAAAACACTATATGTAAGATGGGTACATTTTGACTTCACATTGGGTACGTTTTGACTTAGGTACGTTTTGGTTTAGGTACGTTTTGACTGGTTTTTTAACTGGGTCGAAAGTCTTATCATTAAACTCTTGAGGTGCTACAAAATTACAGAGTGGGCTGTAAGTCTTAGATCCCCATGGAGATAAAAGAAAAGAACCAGTTCTTTTTTTATCTTTATCATCGACGCTATTTGGTATTGAAAACCACTCTGAACGGCTATTCCGCGTTCTCCAACCAGCTGTCGATGCACGGTCGACATTGCTGTATTTTACCCAGCGTGTCATATTTCAAGTTATATTTACTGTACACGGAGGGAATGAAATATCCTTGTCGCCACTGTTTAAGGGTTCGGACAACAGCAATAAGTAGCATAAATGTAAATTTTTAACTTTATTGATTACAATCGTTCTCTACTTTCGGTTTCCAGAACAACTACAACTAGCCTAATCAAAGTACATGAACTACTTCGACTTGAAGCGGATCAAAGAACTAAAATACTGAAATTGACAGGATTAATTCATGGCTAATTTCCATAAAATCGTGTATCCAATCGTTTCGCATAGAGTTTTAGATGTAAAGTAAGTGTTTGAGGTGTAATGACCGCGGTTTTTGGGAATTTTCGAGTGGTTTTGGATGTTTTGGGGTGTTTCTTTTACTGCTTTCGATGTACACTTTATAAATTAGGTCAGGTCAAAGCTGCGGAACGATACTAATTTCAAATTTAGTGGAAATTCTACGACTTTAACTCTGAAATTTGTTGTTTGTGTAATTGGCCCAACCTGATTTTTAAAACCCGCACATTACTTGTACATATTAAATGACACAGACGCGTCTGTTCATTGATCTGTAAGGACCTATTTTTCTTGAAGCAGAGGTGTAATACGTCATCTTGGGGAAAAAGTCTGTAGGTTGGCATAAGAAGGTGATGACTCATCACCTTCTAAAAAGCGACCCAAAACGTGTCCATTATCTTCCGCTAGATTGCATCCTTCAAATACACATCTATCTGATTTTGGCATTCTTGGTACAGAACCGGACTACTTTTCAAAACGACAATCGTTACTTTGAATTTCAAAATAAGATAAACGTTTACTCAAAGGTGTGAAGTAAAACAAGAGCATTTGTGAAAACTATTTTTCCCATTTGAAAAATTAAATTTTCAAGATATTTGGAACGAAAAACAGGCTACATTTTCCCACAGATGTACTGTTTATAGCCATTTTCTCCATTGCTACTTTATCAGCAGCGTAGTAAGTTTCTTCCGTATAGGAGATGGGTGATGCGTCATAGCAGACAGGTCGAATCTTCGAAGAATATGACATGCGCAGACAACGAAAACGTGTCCTCGAACATAAGTACAGGACCCAAAAGAGATCACAATCGTAAACAAGTGACTCAGATGAGACCGACAGATGCCATAAACTGAAGGAAGCGACTCAATTGAGAACAAGAAATGAATGGGATAGGTGACTCAAATGAGAAATTTAGATGAAAAAGACGAAAATATGCTTTTATATGCATGTTCTGCTAATATGGCAAACTAGGTAGTGGGAAAAGAACATGAGCGTTCTTTCTCATAACAATTGAAAATCAAACAGCCTTTCCAATGAAACGTTTACCAAACATAATTGTGTAATTCCTAAAATCGGCGAGACGCTGCCAGTAGACGTAAACGCCTATCTTATTTCAGATCAGATTTAGTATTCACGCGGTTAATTGATTAATGATTGCCTTGCATGTGATTCTGTCGTTTTGCATGCTTATCGAATAAATAGTCAATTAATTGAATGAACTGTTCTTTACTACATAATAAAATGCAAAGAAATTTAGTATTCCGAAATGTTAGTGAAAAAACCTCAACGACATTTAAAGGGTTACTAATTGATTGATTGATTATATGGCTTGCATCACAGGAAAAGAGGCATTCGGACATTTGCGTAAAGTGTCGTCTCGGATCAGCCTGCGCAGTCCGCACAGACTTATCCAAGACGGCACTTTACGACTACATGTACATTAGATTTTGTTCTTCAGTAGTCTCGCGCAAAACAGAAAATTACATAAAAAAGAAAGTGTCGTTTCGGATTAGCCTGCGCGGACTACGCAGGCTCATCCGAGACGACATTTTACGCAAATGTCCGAATGCTATTTTTCGCGTGTTGCAGGCCATATGGTGTTTAACGTCGGTTTCAACATTATTTCAGATCTATCGCGGCGGCCAGTGCACCTACCCATGCTTTCCTGAAGTCTCTTTTACCAGTACTCCGCACAATTTTCTTTCCAAGCCACTGGCTGCTTTCCCACATAACAATCGTCGAAACAATGGTCAGCGAACGGAGAAGAATGAATCCTATCGCAATGACTATCATCAGTCCTCGGAAAGAAGTTGGCCGAGCCAGGGATCGAACCCATGACCCCGTTCTCTCAAGTCCTGCACGCTACTGACTGAGCTATGGGGCTCGGATAAAGGGTTACTCGAAACAATACAGGTACAGTCGGTATGTCGCAACCATGATTAAACGGGGCAAACCAGACAAGGACGGCGAAAAGGTTAGGCTATGTAGACTTAAGCAACTGATACGATGCTGTCCAGTAATCTTGCGCACCTAAGGAAACGACTGTTTACTAATGACACAAAAAGGAATTGCTAGATCCCCACAGCTATTTATCTATTTATAGGAATATTTCATCTAGATTATGACTCAAGATAGTTATGGAAAGATTCCCCGAACAACACAAACTTTTAAAAAGTAAACTATAACCGTGAGGTTTTATCCGTCACACAAATGTCCGGTGATCTTGCGCACTTGCATTAAATGACGTCAATGCAAAAGATTTCTAAAGTATTTGTGGCCCATACAAAGAATAATTGTAGGAAAGAAACAATTATGCTCGATTCTGGCCTTTGATTCAGAACTTTGACAAAATGGCGGCAAATAGGAAATGAATTTGTCGTCTGATAAAGGTTGCATGTAAATAAGGAAAACAATGTCATAACTGTTTCTTAATATCTTAGAAAGTTTTGAAATATTTGTTTAATTGATTAGTTTTTGTGATGAGACATAAACTGCTTGATTAATTGACAGATAAAAAGTGTTACAGCCAGCCTCATCGGGAATTGGGTCATAGGGCGTGTTTATAAATAATTAGTCAGGATGATGTCATAGACAAACTTTAGAAACTGTCAGGTACGAAATTTAGCTATAGTTACTTTCTGAAAGTTTCTCTGTTATTCCAAATTCCTATGGTCTAAGAAACACTGTAGAAACGGGTAGAATTCATCAAACAAACTCGCGAAACAGGAATTTACCAGACGGTACTTCAGAAATGAGTCACAGTCCGGCAAAGGCGGGGTAAATGCATCTCTGCGATGAATTATAACAAGCAAGCCACCACACAATTGTGGATCCGTTTAATCCATTTTGTATGACAACCGGTTCGCTGAATCATAAGGTAGTATTGCTACTTGACATTCAAAAAAATTACAAATAAAGCAGTTTCGATAAATGTAAGCCGGCGCAGACTGAGTAGACTGATATGGGTTGATACTTTTTGCAAATGAATTTAACCCCCAATTCACAGAGCATGGCCCAAAAGCTGCAGCATCAGCTGATAAACCCACACAAACACCCCAAGTATTTTTCATGTAGTGTATCTCATTTGCATAATGTAACCCTTTACCACATGGCAAAATTTTAGACTTACCCAAATTGAGGACAGTTTCAGAGGACAAATCACATATGGATCAAATGATTGAATTTGTTTCTGAAAGATCGAAAACATTTTAGGAAAAGGAGAAAGTGCTGCTTACCAGCATTTTCTCCTTTTCCCCAGAACGTTTTTCAAAAACTTTCTTTCTCAGGGTCGTTTACAGTCGGCATTATGTGGTAGAGGGTTAAGGGGAGGTCATAATGCTAGCAATATAAATACAAGGTTTCAGACCTTTAAAGAGGACATGTTAAGAAACTATCAAAGGAGGAAGAGGCATGTATTTGTTGGACACAGTTGTTCATTTTCTACTCAATATAATCCTTGCGATTTAAAGACAAACGTAAACAATGCCGGTGTTACAATGCATTTACATTTAAAAAATACCATTTAAAAGTATTGAAATTATTGTGAAGATGACAATCTCTACTATACGGTCGGTCCAAGTGATAGTTGCTGGTAGAGAAATGAATTTCGAAACTAGGTTAAAAGTTGCTAAGTCGCTCTATTTTTTCTTTACTTTTTACCTGATTTTAAAATCCATTTTTCTGCAAGCGACTAACACTTGGATCAACTGTACAATAACAGGTTTTCACCTCACAATCTTTACCATACTTTTAAAAGGCATGATTTGAATTTAAATGTATTTTACTACCTGCATTGTTTTGTAGCCGCTACTTAGCCTTAAAGAGGAAAGTTTCTTTTCTTTAAAGTTCCCCAACATACTCATTTTAAGGAAAATAAAGAAGTGTGTTTAAATGAATAAATTAGCAATATCTATGGCCCCAAAGAATGAAAAGAAGTATCAGATTTTTTATTAGAAATTAATCTTGGTCGGGAGAAAAATTACGTCAGGTCAAAATTATAAACAATAGGGGAGTGTATCGCTAGAGTCATTTGCATAACCCCATCTAAAAATAGAAACCTAGACTACTTCGTGATTCAACACGGAAAATGGCGCACTCATCCCTTTGCAGGATCATGCCTTTCTCCCTTCTTTCAACAATCCAAAAACGCTAAATATCAATGTACACGTACGGAATTTACATTTCTACTGTCTTTGAAATCATTCCACTGCACTCTCGATATATAGAATTCCGAAATCCTCGAGTATTTAAATCGCAATTGGGTTCTTGTGACATAGATTGTTGCGACAGTATACCTGTCACTGTATAGGGTATCTCGACTCGACTTTCTTGCCAGCTGCAAGAAAGTGATTAAATAAGGAACTTTAAATGTATTTTCCTTGTATATCTCGCACTAACGTTAGTTTCGTGCGTAGGAAACAAAATAGCCTGTGTTGTAGAGGATTATGTTCTGTACGATTCAGCAACAACACGATTATAGAACGGAGCAGAACGCTCGTTTAATTGCAGACATAATCAGTGTTATAGGTCCATATCTGCTGAACGTGGACAATTGCCGGATGTCTACATATATTTCAAGTTTATATATACAGAAAATGAAAATTGGGAAAAAAAAGTACCAGAAACACAGGTATAGAAAAGTTGGAGCGTTATCGTGAATACAACTAAGTCAGCCAAATAACTCAGTCCAATAACCTTTCATCATAACTGTTTGAGAAACTACATGTAGATATGCATTTTATCTCTTTACTACCTAATCCCGACTTTAAACGACCCCAAAAAAAGAAGCCTTTTGAAAGCATTGTGAAAAACAAGAGAAAAATACATTTTCGCTTTTTCCTAAAATGTTTTCTACCCGTTCAAAAGTATATGCCATTATTTTAGACACATTTGATTTGTTTTATTTTGATGGAATCAATTTGGGCAAGTCCAAAATGCTGTTGTCTAGTAATGAGGTAAGAAGTCAACACCGTTAAGTCTTACGCTGCTGAATAAAATAAATAGAGGCAAATATTTCCCCATATTAACCACAAGCTGATGAAATAAATTACATATTATATTTCCTCTGATTATTTTGTCAACGAATGCCACTTTTAAAACTTAAAAACTTAAAAAACTTAAAAAAGTAGTTCCAGATTTTCGGCAGGAGGAAAATATTCACTGTGACGGGGATATAATTCCCCCCAGCTTAAATTACGACATTTCTTTACCCATAACATTTCTAAAAATAGACACATGAAATATAATGTAGGAAATTTTCCACTCACTAGTAAAAAGAAAAACAAATATTGCGGTTTTGAAGTTGATTTTGGGAAAAATACCGTGGCGGACAGTATAAATCCAAGATCAAGCTGAACGTTGTACATGTGCAGTCTGATCTTGACCTATACTGTCCGCAAAAGTGTGCCGAGCCGCCTTTAGCAGCCTGGGTGTTAAGTGTTGTATTGTCATTCACTACCGTACTACAAGCGAACGTCAACAGTCATAAATAAAATTCCAAGATACGGAGATTTTTATTTCTATTTTATTTTTCCAAGTCAGTACAAGGAAGTCATTTAAATATTTTGCTGCCAACTTAATATTTTTTTCCACAAATTCTATAATTACTTTTCTTCCGCGAATAGAGGAACCTTTAGGTTATAGTTTTTGAGGTGAATACTTGCGATTGTAGATACAAAGCCAAAACAGGTGTGTGCTGCCTAATCTCTATCTATGCCGTCACAATAGTCTACCGATGTTAATGAACATGCATTAAGTCCACACTGCAAACTTTCCCCCCAAAATGCACAGTATTTTAGGATCATTATTGATATTACTAAACCCTACTGAGTTTCTCAGAGGAAATTCGACCACTACAGTTCAGTCCGATGGTACTATAAAATTATTTATTATGTACCTGAAAATTTTTCCGCTCAAATACATGCAAAAAATGTATCTACACACTGAAATACGGTTCCAAATATGGTGTGAAGACGTCATGATGACGTAGCCCACGCGCGGAATATGTATGAATTGATTCGCGATTTGATTGGTCAAAACGTTACCCAATAATGTTCATCCGCCATTCATAGAAACGAAGCTACTGGCCATTTTCCTATTATTTCTTTGATTCCGTTTTCCTTTATCGTATAAAATTTCATAATTGCAAAGTTTTGTCTTTGAAAATGGTAGGTAGATAATAAAAAGTTTAATATATTGTAGTAACTTTCCAGGTTCTTGTATTTACTTCTCGCTGCCTAAAAAGATTTTGACATCTCGCTGAACCTTCGGTCTCGCGCGATATCAAATTTTATGATATACCAGTATTTACCTGGATCAAATACATGCGTTGAATCGGATGAAATAACACACACGACAGAAAAAAATCCGTATCTACACGCAGTAAAATAGGGTTCCAAATATGGTATGATGACGTATCTCAGGCACGGACTAAGCATGCAATGAGTTACGATTTGATTGGTCAAAATGTTGCGCTGTAATATTAATCCGCCATTCATATAAACACAGTTACTACCATCCGCACTATTAATTGTCTCATTTTGTTTGCCGTTTTCGAATAAAATGTCAATAATTGCAAAATGTTGTCGTTGAAAGTTGTAGGTATATAATAAAGGGAATATTCTGTTGTAGTAACTTTCCTGGTGCTTGTATTTACCTCTCGCTGCGTAAGAAAATTTTGACATCGCGCTCGACCTTCGGTCTCGCGCGATATCAAGTTTTCTCACGCTGCTCGAATTAAATACAAGCACCAGGAAAGTTACTACAACATAGTATTCCGTATTTCTCACGCTGCCCGAATTAAATACAAGCATCAGGAAAGTTACTACAACATACATTATTCCGTATGTATCCAAAAAAACTATTCTAGTGGGAAAAAAAATAACAACAATTGTTCGGTCAACACCGTAGTTCGATTCAACAATGCATATTGACGTAAAGATTTTCGTCATTCCTCGGATTGTGTTGTATGTTGATTGTGGATTCGAACTACAAAGTAACAGCCAATGAAATTACCAGTACTGGCCCTGGGGTAGACAATTAGGATCTGACATGAGTTGGCGTTTCAGATAAAATTTTATTAAACGAGTCTTGCAAAAATGTTACTAAAAGAGCCTTTGGCGAGAATACAAACCTTATTTTCACAGGCGAGTTAATAAAATTCTATCTAAAGAGCCAACGAATGTCAGATTCTTTTTTATCACATAACTATCTATCAAGAATTTTTGTCCCATAGAGATTTCAAAATAATAGTACTCATGTCATCTGTGTATTTTTCTGTTATCCACTAGGAGAAGAACCTTATAAGCTATGCTTTCGTTCCAATCCTATTGATTTGTATTGTGTTTTATGACATATTGTAAGTTAATAATCAATAAAATGTGTTTAAACTAAAAATTACAGTGTCTGGTGTGTTAAAGCACATGCCTTCATGTACATGCGTATTGAAATTTACATTAGGCCTTTAACTGATATACTTTGGACGAAGCAATATTTCCAAAGAAACTTGCATATTGTCATTATGTTTCGAATCTAAAGATTCGCAACTTAATCACGATCACCAACTTTGACTGTTAATATTGCAAAGAAATCTGCGTCAGCATTGTCTTAGAAATTAGGCGTATAGTAGCAGTGTTGACCAAGTATGACACTATTTGTTTGACTCAAACGTGTGTAAGATAAGAAAATCCGTAATGGCTGCAATACACTGAAAACAAGGATAGTTACGTGATTTAAAAAAAGTCACAAAAATGGATCCTGATCCGCAAGATAGACAATCGCAACATAACAATGACAGAAATTGATATAAGTAATGGCACAGCGACAGACTGGTCAATTTATGCCTTCAAATGTCATTGAAACAACATTGTTATAGGAAGAAACTGCACAGAAATATATAAAAGACGAAATTTACTAAAGTTTACTGAGTGAACTTTTAAATAGAGAGAGAGACAGACAGACAGACATACAGACAGACAGACCGACAGACAGATTCAGAATTTTAAGATTCAGATATCTTTACTCTGTAAATAAGGCCACCAGCCCATAATACATGGCATAATATCTACAATATTGTTATCGTTCAACTATATAACTCTCCCACAGACAGACAGAGAGAAACTAGGACTTACATAAGAATACTTGTTAACACGAATCGAAAGCCTTATTAGAAATTCTTTTAGGTCGCCATAAAGTATAACAGTCAATTAATTCTTCTTCCGGTACCAATCCATATTCCATTTTTTAAAGAATAAAGATATGAATTATTTAATACTTAATTGACCCCTACTGTGATTAATGTTTTCGTATTCCCTGTTTCGTTGAAAGTATAATTTTCTTAATGAAACCGTGTGCTGCTTAATAATTACATTTTATCAATATTTTAAATTGAAATATTTACGCATCACATTTTATTTTATTGAGTGCCTATATAAGTCAGAGCTCATGTTATTTGTAATTTATTATAATATTGAAGCAAAAGTTCATTCAACCTGACATTGATACAAGGGAAAGGAAATTTCGGTATACTGAGGCTACGTTTGTCCATTGTTTTATGTTACAAACATATCAAACAATCATTGGTCATTTAAAATCTATTCTGGTCCAAATATATTCCGATGATAAAAACGTAGAGTGATAACTTGCTCTTTCATACTCCCATCTCCCACTTGTTTCAGTTGTGATTCAACAGCAAACGTCAACCAAAGGAAATGGTGGAAAGAACCAACTCTTTTGACCCACTTAACAATATCTTTTAAGACCTTCTCGTACCGAGAGAAATGGATACAATAAAATCAAAGTACGGAAAGTGGAGGGAATTATTCTCTTTCGCTGCGTGGCAAGTTGAAATGTTACTTAATTTTCAAAATTTTAGTCTCCGTATTCGCCAGCGAATCTGTATGTTATGTATATATACTTTGTAACTAGGATTATGTGCTATTGAATTAGAAAAAAAATCATCGAAAGTGACCACTGTTGAAGGTTAACTTGTTGGTTTTAAACAGAAAAAAGGATAGATACACTGATTGATTGATTGATTGATTGATTGATCGATTGAATGATGTTTTACGCCGCTTTCAACATTATTTCAGTCATATCACGGCGACAGCTAACATATCCATGTATTTTCTGGGTTTTACCAGTACTAGGCTAGGGCTCTGAAGTTGTCTTGCCCGAGGGCACTCCAACGAAAAACTCAGTGGATCCAGTGCGGCTCGAGCCCGGGGCGTCCAGGTTACGAGTCCCCACATTTTACCACTTACCCACGCAGGACCCCGGAATAGGATAGACTGGAACATTAAGCGTTGTATAGAAAGAGTGCAAATTGCGAAAACACCGCATTTTAAGTGTTTGATTAAAGTCTACACAGTTGTTTTTTTTCTACTTTTGTAGATAAGCTTTTAAAAATGAGTAAAAGAGCATGTCCATCTCACGAGGGCGGTCTACAGTTTTGCAGTCAGCTGTAATCTGATAAAGTAGAACAACGTGATTAAGAAAGGGATGTTGTCTCCGATAAACTTGATTAAGTTTCTCACGTTAAAATGAATTTGAACCATGCTCTGTGAAAATGGGGCTTAATGAATCTGCGAAAAATATCGACCCAGGTCAGCCTGGGTCGAAATTTTTTGCTATTGGTCAATTTTCTGTATGTCAGAGGACCAGTGTAACTCATGATTCAGTCGGTTCTTAGATAAAATGGCTTGCAACACGCGAAAAGGGGCATTCGGACATTTGCTTTAAGTGTCGTCTCGGATCAGCCTGCGCAGTCCGCGCAGGCTAATCCGAGACCGCACTTTTCGACTACATTAGATTTTTTGCTAAGGTAGACTTGTGCAAAACAGAAAATCACATAAAAACGGAAAGTGTCGTTTCGGATTAGCCTGCGCGGACTGCACAGGCTGATCCGAGACGACACTTTACGCAAATGTCCGAGTGCCCCTTTTCGCGTGTTGCAGGCCAAATGGATTTTATGGATCCATAAGTAAGCGTTGACTTGCTTGGTATCATAGATCACGGAGACGCTCTAGGCCCCCTTTTCACAGGTCATGACTCATTTGTTTATTGGATATACATCGAACCAAAAGGAAGGTTTCGCGTGTAAGTATCTCCCCGAACTTAATTTGATCCGTAGCATGGCGAATAGTTTAAACAGCTTATGCCTGCTTTGTACAAGGTTGTTGGTAAAATGCTCACCCAAGTTTTTATGAATGATGTACAAAGAAATAAGAATAGGTTCAAAGACGACCAAAAAATCTGGGAAATCCTACATCGGTGAAAGATCGAAATTTATTTCATCGAGTGAACATCTTCGGTAACATTTTCTTGTGCCACTCGTGAAAATATTACTAATGATGTTCACTCGATGAAATTTATTTCGATCTTTCACCGAAAAGCATCAAATATCCTGTATTTATCTACATTTGACGCAATATCGCCGTTTTTAAGTAGGTGTAATATCAGTTTCATGGCGGAGGATGTGTGCCTGCGACACACAAAAGAATAAATAAAAGTAACGGACTGTTTCCTTGAAAATTTTAAGGCTGAATCTGCTAATAACCTGAATAAAAATATCCAGCCAGTTGTTAGCATCCAAACCGATTATTGAGAATTTAAAATATATTTAGACTGAGAATCCTCACTGCCTCGGACAGTGTCCGGAAGAGGACACTGAGTCGCCTTTAACAGCCTCTGCTACAATACATGACAAGGCGAGGAAAGTTGAGTTTACACCCTTTTTCACAAAATTAGAATATGGCCATTTATCAGTTTATATTTAAGAGAAATTTGTTCGAAACATTCGCTTCAAACTGCATGATGCAACCTAAAATAAGTTTTAACCACTTACTAACATTCATTAATTCCTGGTAGGTCCTCTGACGCCAATAAATCATCGTTTTCTAAACAATAAACACATATCACATGACACAATGATTAATGTATAACTGTTTTCTCTTGTATTTTGAGAAATAAAGTATTTGTCTGACTTTTTTTAATCAGTCCATTAGATTTAGGTCATTATATTCATATTAAGTTGGTGCTCTATTTCAGTGCTGGAGACTGTAGTTTCATATTAGTAATAAATGGCAATTTAGTCTGCAATACTGTAGCGGGGTTCACGCTTGTATTGTACCCTATATCTATAACCCTTAACTTAGCCTTTACGACTTCGAACAAAAAAATGCAAATCTTTGATCAGTTTAGTAGAAAGATTTGTTTTATACTTGTACATGGATGATTACACTATTCATGCTGATGCAGCTTTTTAGTGCCTGATAAACATGCATTCTACAAGAAACACTGGTTTCACCATGATATATTATGATATGGTTTTCGAAATATTTAGCCATTTATATGTCCCTGTTTGTCTTTGTCCTTCAGATCGTCTATCAGAAAGTTCGTCCACCAAAGTGCTCCGTATTGAAATGGTTGAGCGAGAGAGAAGGGGGGTTTCTATGTCAATATAAAGAGGTTATTACAAAGGGTTGAATAAAGCAACTCTGTATCTCGGCAGAAAGAAACAAAATTCATTTCAACCAATACATGACCTTTAAGAGCTTATTACTGACTATAAACCGGAACGACTGATAATTTCCTTAGGAGTAATGATGGTTATTGTCAACTATGCTGGCAGAATCATTTGTAGCATCATTATCTTTAACTCCTCTCGCAAAATATAAAATGAACCTAAGTCGACGGATGGAAATACATTACTCTGAAACTCTTAAAGATTTTTATGTTATAGGCTTGACTATGAAAGCAGACGGTAAAGATTCAAGCTCAGTCTGGCATGTACTGTGCAGTCTGATTTTGACCTATGCCGTCTGCAAAAGTCCCCTTTTATTGACTGCGGCTGAAAAGCTTAAGTCTCTTTACGCCCAATGGATTAAATATACTTTTATCCGATGTCCTACAGGCGAAGAGATATTTTGGTCGTAGTCTCCATTGCAGCAGCAGGCGGTTTAAAGTTAGAGTGCAAATCGGAACACGCAACCTGATCCTGATCTACACCCTTCTCAAAGATGACTTGGTATAAATATCAGCCACGACTGTAAAAGGCTTAGGTGGAATGTCCGGGTACTTTTCCTAGCGAAGTAGCTTTCTTTACAATCATCTCGGTACAAATGAAGGTCATACCTTGTGTTTCGTTTTTTTCTTTTTTTTTTTCAAGATAGACCTTATGCATGACAATACGAATATCAAAGCAATGACACACTGGAAACCCCATGGTTCAGTGGATGAAACGTTGGATTTAATTTCAGAGAAGCCTGCTTTGACCTTGACCTGCCCACTTCGTATCTCTGGTCACGTGGTATTGCCATTTGGAAAATGATTTGAAAATTCAAGCCTAGTACAGATAGCAGCTTCGTATAAATATCAGAATGTATACAAGCTGTAATTCTGAAATGACTGAAATACCAACAAAACAAGTATCAATCCTTTTCAGATGATATCTGTACTTGCTTCTTCTCATTACATACAATATAATATTATTGTTCTTAATAAAAGATAAACATATATTCATGCATCGGTAAGCAAATGATTGAATGAAATACTTACAGTTTATCGAAAATTTCAATATATTTCAATATCTTTATTCAAGTATTTAGGCCTCTGGCCCATATACACTTACAAAATATACAATTTTTGTACAATGAGTGACAAATTTATAATAAATGAAATTAAAGTTTAGTTTACTTTTTTTTTTTGCTTATCGTCCATTGTGTGTTTGAGTAGGTGTTTGTAGCATAATTTTAACATGACTGACGGTTGGAACAGATCTAGACCAAAATACACGGATATGCAGTCTTATCTAGGTCTGTTCAAACCGTCAATGAGAATTTTACTCCATGAAAAATCGCAATCGAGGTTACGGTAAACATATAACATATAATGCTTTTGATCAGAGGAAAAGAAAAAAAGAGAAGAAAACCATCACGTCGAAAGCATAATATAGAAATATTACTATCAATAATATTTGTTCATGAACTCATGGCCGCGAGAACGATACATTTACTGCATGCTCCTTTGATTTAAAACTTATGTAGCAGACAGTGGCGTTACATCAAGGTGGTTTGCAAAGAAAACATAACATCTGAATGAGTTTATTTCTAAGACCAGTACCGTATCAGTGTTGAAAACATTGTGATATATGAAAAGACTCAATCTAAGATTACCATGAAAACATGATTAAAATAACAATATCTATTTCTTAACCCACTGCTGGGCATTACTACTTTTCATGCTACCACATACAAACGTATTTGAAAACATTGTGACAATTAGGGCTTCAAAACCACATTTGTGTTTCTCTAAGTTACAACTTTTGAAAATATTGTGTCTGAAGATAACATTGCAACATAAGGCTACAACTAAGCATAATAACAATTAACAATCTTTATCTGTACAGCAATTAGCAACTTCTCAATTTTTAAGCTCCTGCAGTTAAAACTCTTGAGAAAATTGTAACATGCGGTTGTAATACACCCACAGCTTATCATTGAAAAAAAAAAGAAAACATAATATCTACTGACAATGTTCTTAATCCAATTAATATGTGAGCATATTTACAATACTCAGATAGTTGAAGACTTTAAAACATTGTGACAGAAGATTCTAATACAACCAAACGTTAGCATTAAAAAGAAATACACAATGTCTGCCGACAAGTTTGATAAACCCTTTACTATTTCAGTATGACTGTAACACTCAGCTAATTGACAGCTTTGAAAACATTGTGACAGAAGTTTGTTATTCGAAAGGTTAACACAAAAAAGGAATATCAAAACTATGTTCGTCTTAACCTTTTGGAAACATTCTGACGAAAGATAGATTCTTAACCCTTATCCTGCCAAATAACTCAAATGAAACTTTCGAGCCGATTGTAAAAACCCAACCAATGATATTTCAAACTTATGTTATGTAGAGAAATATCCTTCCGATCGGACAGTGTAGATCCGAGATCAGACCGCAAAGGTCAGTGAGTCGCGCTTAGCAGCCTAGGGGTTAAAAGGTTGGCAAAGAAACATAGTACTTTCAACCTTATATGTAACATTGCTGCTAAAATATAACAGTGTTTACTTCTGCAGTTTATAGATTTGGGAGAAAAAGAATTGACATCACTCAATTAACACATATACATCGACACATAAAACTATACACAAACCTCACTTATATACACATTACATTTGATATTTGAAATAGGTATAAGGAAAATGAAAAAACAAAAACATTGTGACAAAAGATATCACTTTATATAAACGTTGGCATGAAAATGTTACAACGATCCTTTATGCTCCTTTAGAGCAAAGCTTTTGTAAACATTGTGATTTTTCATGCTCTTTTACAGGGAACCTTTCGAAAAACATTATGTGAGATGGTGACATAATAAGGTCGGTATTTTAATGTTCTCGAGGAGGCAAGCTTTTGAAAACATTGCGACTTTTCATACTATCTTAGGGGAAGACCTTTAAATAAATTGCGACTTTTCATGCTCCTCTAAATGAAAACCTTTGAAAACATTGCGATAAAAGGTGAAATTATTAACCTAATCTTAATGCTATTTAGAGCAAAGCTTTTGTAAATATTGCGAATTTTCATGCTCCTTTAGAGTGAAACTTATGAAAACATTGTGGCAAAGGTTGCATTACATACAAAGATTGATATGAGATGGAACCATACATGTTGATATTGTCCTGCAATTTGCCATCCTCTGAAAGCGTGAAAAAAATACAGTATTTACCTGCTTGCTTACTAGCACACTAGTATTTTAATACTGCTTTTATACTCCTTAAATTAAGCAAATCTTTCTAAAAAAAAAAAAAATTTTTTTTTGACAAAATGCATACATGGTTATATAAATGAATACATAAACACACGATCACTGATTTTCTAGAAAGACTTTTCTCAAGTTGAAAGCATCAATAAGAAACTTTGATACTTTTAAAATTGTACCCCTATCTTTAAGTTCTAAAATTCTGTGAAAGTTATTTCTGTTTCTATTGCGAAGCCAGTTTTTATTGAAATAAAGTAGTCTTAGATTTTCGTATTCCATACATTCGAAAAAGAAATGAAATTCATCCTCAATGATGTTTAGATTTTTCTGTTTACATAGAGGGCATATTCGTAGTTGTCTGTCTATCCCCAAATGTCTTCCCTTTTCGATCATCAGATCATGGTTTGAACATCTAAAGTTAGACAGCATTTTCTTATACTCATACGATATATCTAGGCTTAAGTAGTGTTCAGGTACCAAGTTTGATTTAAAGTATTTATAGTGATGAGCTTTAGTTGTATACTATCGATATCTGAAAACCATTTCTGGGTCAAAATATCCTTTAATCTTTGACAAAATAGTCTTAAAAATATGTTTTCGTTACCAACTTCTTGGGCAATCCACGCGTAGCCAAAACCGTAACGAAATAAAAGATCTTTAATATTTGTTGCCCAAGTATGTCTACCTGCCGTATCAAGCTGCCTTAACATCTCATAGCACTGTTTTTGGTATCTGTTAGCGTTCATGCGCAATATTTTCAACCAATATTTCATACAAAGTTTCATGTAAGTTAGGCTTATTGGCAGTCTTCCACATTCACCTAATGCCATTGCGTCACATGTTTTATGTGATAGATTGCAGACAATTTTACAATATTTAATGTGAACCCTTTCGATTTTATCTATGTACTTGTAGCCCCAAATTTGACTTCCGTAACAAAGAATAGATTTGACCGCAGAGTCAAATATTTTGAACATGTCCACAGGTTCGAGAAAGCCAAACTGCCTACATATTTGGCATATACTACCAATTGCTTTAAACGCCTGTCGTGAAAGCATATCAATTGTTGTATTCCAAGATAAACTGGAAGTGAAAAAAGTCCTAAGTATTTGTATACGGGTACTGTTTCGATTTCTCTGTTGTTACAAAACCATTTTTCAGATTGTTTGATGATGCCTCCATTTCTAAAGACCACAATTTTTGTTTTTTTTCTGCATTAAATATTCAAACCAACTGAACGTGAAAATTCAGAGATATCATAAATCTGTCTTTGCAACTGTATAATTGTGTCCGAAAAACTAGATACGTCGTCTGCAAATAGCAGACAGTTTAGTTCTCTAATTGCATTACTTACAAAAATACCTCTCCCACTATTTTGATTAACATAGTCTATTAAATCATTGATGAAAATGGAAAATATTTGAGGACTTGCAGTACAACCCTGACGTGTTCCGACCGTGCACCTGAGGTATTCTGTTAAAGTATCATGTACTTTCACACAAGATTTTAACTGCCCATACAACGACTGAAATGTAGAGAGAAACTTTCCACTGACACCCTTTCTGCGTAACGCTTCCCATAATTTATCATGTCTAATGCTGTCAAAATTTTGCTTTTTCGAAATCGATAAATATACAATAAAATCTGCCTCTCCTTTTCGAAAGATATTTCTGTGTCAGTGACATTACCACAAAAATATTATCTATAGTGGAAAAATCTTTTCGAAATCCACTTTGTGCTTGATCAATAATACAATTTTCATCGCACCAGTTTGTCAATCTTTTAGTAAGGATACTCATAAATACTTTAGAGATGGAGTTTAATAGAGAGATTCCACGATAATTATTTGGATCTTCGAAACTCCCCTTCTTATGAATGGGCGTAATTATACTTTTACACCATTCCTCGGGTACGTTTGAATTATCAAAAATTTCATTGAATAATTTATTCAAGAAAGGAAGAATTTCGTGCAAAACATATTTATACATTTCTGCACAAATACCGTCTGGTCCGGGAGATTTATTATCCTTCAAAGATCGGATATTTCGAATTATCTCATCGTTTGTAATACTTTTATTTAGATCGTCACAACTATGTGCTGGAATAAAATTAAGATTTAAGGAAATAGCATCTACCACTGCATGACTACTTTCTTTGTTGAGAAGGTCTTTAAAATGTTTATACAATGTTTCATGTTCAATGTAGTTTTTATTCTGGTTTTTTTCCACTGATGAATTTAAGAGTGACCAAAACATTTTAGGGTCAGTTCTACTATTGATAAGTGTTAGACGTTTTTGTTTCCTTTCCTTAGACTTCTATTGTTTGCACACTGACTTAAACTTATTTCTATGAATTTTATACAACGATAGATCTAACATGTTATTGGTACCTCTGAATTTCCGTACATATCCCCTTTTCTTCTTTTGTAACTTCGAACACTCATTATCCCACCAATTTTGATTGAAAGTTTTATGACTTTTCGCTTTACATAAAATTTTACAAGCTGCTTTCTGAATAATCTGAATAAAGTCTTTTAAAAACGATATAGTTTGTTGATTTGAATTTTAGGACAACTTTTCGTTGAAGGTCGCAATGGAAGCGGTAAACTTGTGGTAAAAATCATTTTTAACTCTATCATTCCATTTAAATCTTACATATTTTGTGCCATCAACTTTTTCTTGTGAATGATTTAGATGACTGTCGTTTTTACTTTTGAAAAGAAAAGTGCAATGTAATGGAAAATGGTCGGACGAGTCATTTTCTAGAACACGAAAATCTGAAACGTGTGCAAATACTTCCGATGAACAAATTATATAATCGACTACGCTAGCGCCATTATTAGCAATACAAGTAAAATTTCCATCGGTATCCCCAATAAGACGCCCATTTAACGTATGAACATTGAAAGAACAGCACAAATTAAGTAACGAGAGACCAAAGCGGTTATAACGTCTGTCCTTTGACTTCCGAGGAATATTGAAATAATCAGTTTGATATGATATGTCATCTCAAAATACATGTGTAAGATTGTCATCCAATATAAAATCTTGATAATCTTTTATTCGGGCATTCACATCGCCAGCTAAAATTAGACTTACATCGGGATATTCTGATGTGATGCTGCTGAAATAATCATATAACAGCTCTATACCATTATCATCGTGATCTTGGTATACAGTTGAATACTCTAGTGAAACGTAAGCAAACACCAGTATAATATCCTTATATAATGAATAAATACTTGTTGAAAATGCGTTTAACTTTACCCGAATCTGTTAGTACTTTTCTAACAAATACACTAACTCCACCGGAGCCTCGTCTTGCAGAGCTTTTCTTATGTCTCATATAGTCAAAATTTGTGAAATCTGGGAGCATACCATCGAATTGATTCGCAATATAACCCCAGGTTTCACAAAAACCGATGATATCGTACTTGGAGCAGTATGTTTTAAAGTTTTGGTCATCTAAATATTTAGCTAAACCTTCGATGTTCCATGAACATATATTGAATTTAATGCACTTTTCATCCGCTAAAGGTTGATCATTGCAATCGGCAAGTGTTGAGTTTCCTGGGCCTTGGCCACCTTCCTATTGTCTGTAGTTTATTCGCACAATGTCTTCTGTTTCTTCCCTATACATATATGTTGCCCCGTCAATGACCAGTTTATTAAAATGTAAATAAGCTCTTTTTCCTGACTCTATGGCCTCCTTCATGAATGGTATCAGCAGCTTTCGTATTCTTCTTACATTCTCAGGAAAATCCTCACTTATCCTTACTGTTTCCTCATCGGATCTCAAATTTCCATTTTCCCGCTCTGTTTTCACTTTTTCTTTATATTTTCTCAAGATCTTGTTTCTGTCTTTGTAGAATGAAAACTTAACAATCACTGGACGAGGTTTGTGTTTCCCTGGCAGTCGATGTGCTCGTTCAATTTGTGTATTTTCGCTTTCAATTCCAAGTTCATCTTTGATATAGGCTCTGACTTTTGTCTCTGTCTCCTCCCATGTCTCCATTGTTTCTTCTTTCATGTTAAAGAATCGTAGATTTTGCCTTCGAGACTGACTTTCCAAACTGTCATATTTCGCCGACAACTCACCTATTTGCGTCTGCAAATTTCCCACTTTCTCAAAAAGCTCTGCGTTTTGTTGTTTTAACTGTTTATTTTCATCTTTCAGCGTTTGTAGAGATCGTTCCATCCTATCAAATTTGGTATCCAGTCTCTTTACACATTTCTGTATATCTAATAATACCTCAGCTGGGAGGGCACTAGTGTTTGTCTGATCGGTTCTCTCATCGCTGGTAAGAAATTCATCATCAGTATAAGATGCTCGGATTGAAGCTGATTCACTCCGTTTTCGATTTTTCTGCGAAGAAGATGAGCCCGCGAACATGTCTCCAATCGTTGGTTGCTGTACAGTTCTTCTAGATGATCTTCTAGGTTCAAGAATACTCTGGGACTGAGAGGGCTGAGATAAGGGATCTAGCTCGGAAGATGTGTGTGTATTACAACCAGAAGATGTGTGAGGGTCACAATTATCTGTTTGAGTGGTACCTCTGTTCGGGCCTCTATCCTTTCTAGCAGAAGTCTTTATTCTCTGACCAGAGTTACCTCCCTTTACCCCACCAATAGGCCCTGGATTCATCTCAATACACTCTGCTGCTAATAACAAGAATAATACTATCCTCAGACTGAGGGACATAGTTTGTGTTACACGGTTTGGGCTATCTTGTGTCAACGAGCGATCTTTCATCCTCGGCATGCTGAACCGTCCAATCCGCGTCCGCCACACCTCAATAGAAACACCCATGACGGGCCTCAACGTAAAATCGAGCGTGGGTTTACCTCTGACCTGTACTCAAATAAGTTAAGTCACGCCTCACTACCCCTTCTTACACAATGGAACAAATAACAAAGTCAATAACTTGCGAAACGATGCAGTAAAAAGCCTTTCAGGATAGGAAAATAAAAAAAAAAAAAAAAAATAGCATATCGGAGAAAATTGAAAATACGACAGAGTGATATAACTACAAAAAGTAGATCTGCATGTGCATCTCCAAATCTATTTTGCTAAGTGCTTTTGCAAACGCTTTTTCTATAGTCTAGCGACTGTGATATATTGAGACAATTTACAAGATTCTTTCCTCTATATTGCTATCACTATTTGACGTGTGCTATCGACTATTTTGCTGACAAAATAATACCAACCTTTCATTATGCCCTGCTTTGGTATTATATCATGGCGTTGATTTAACTGGTTTGATATATCGTCTAACCCTGTCCATCGGAGGAATGACTTCTGATAGGTTACTCATTCATGTCTATGTATAGTTTTACAAGGGCAATACAGGCTCTCTGCATTGCCTTGCACAAGAACACACAACCTGAATCGCGTCGTCGACTAGAATCTATCAAGGATATCCAATCACAAGCACTTACCACTGACATAGCGTCAGACGGGCGACTATGCTGAAAGTATTATACCCACGCAGGATCGTAAGCGATAGGCACAAAGCGATGGGCATAAGTGAATTTGTTTACATTTTGCATACATTTTTTTTTTCTTTTTACGGCATTCCTCAGCTCTTTTATGACCGTTATTTTAGTGACTCCAAACTCGAAGAAAACGTAATCGGATAAGAGCATAGTGTCTTAGATAAACTCAATTAAACCAAATATCTGTCAGACCCAAGATGGGCGTTATTCCTCATGCCTCATACGAGGCTAATAAAGGTGATGGTGTGAAAACTAATTCAACTCTACGTTTAAAGATAAACAAGTCATCCTCAAGATTTTCCAGGAGTTTATACTCATAGAATACTGAATTGATTAAAAAAAAGATACTGATACTAAAGGATTATTGTCGCAAGGTATCTTTTTTTTTTTTAACTTCAAAAGAATTGAGAAGTGTACTTTACTTAGAAAAAGCCAGTTCGCTACTATATTACCACCGTTTTGGAATGACTATTCGAAAGTAATAGATCCAGTGACAAACTACATTGATTTCAAGGTGTGTTATCATGAACTATGAAAACAGAATGAGAATTCAATCAACAATTTTATGAAAGCCGTATAGAAAGGGGTTTAAGTTTCTGTAATTTTTTTCAAAAATCATTATCAAGTTCTTGAGGATAAAAGAAAAATCATTTCTTCATTACCAATGCTTTACCTTAAATTTCACAATCTACTCATTATAGCCAAATATAGAAATGTGCTTAAATAAATAAATGAGCAGTATCTATGGCCCCAAAGAATGAAAAGAAGTTTCATATATGTGATTGGAAATGAATCTGGGTCGGCAGAAAATTACGTCAGGTCAAAATTGTAAACAATGGGGGAGTGTATCACTAGAGTCATTTGCACACCCCGCATCTAAAAATAGAAAACTAGACTACTTCTTTTTTCAACACGGGAAATGGGTCATTCGTCTATTTGTAGGATCATGTCTTCCACTTCTTTCACCAATCCAAAAAAGCTAAATACTAATGTGCACATACGAAATTTACAAATTTAATGTCTTTAAAACCATCCCTCTGCACTCTAGATATAAATTCCGACATTCTCGAGTAAACTGCGGTTGGGTTTTTGCGACAGTAGACCCGTGTGGCGTATCTTTACTCCATTTTCTTGCCAGCTACATGAATATGCAATGCGTAAGTCGTACACAGTCGCGTGACAAGCATCACGCAGTATCTTCTACTGAACGAGTGGATAGGAGCCAAGTCCAAAATTACATTTTCTTTCCGTCGTAATATATATGCAATTACGCAACCGACAGGTGTAATATTTGTCATGAAGCCATGAGAATGATTACAGTTTGATAAAATATTGACAAAATTGGTTATATTTGGCTAAGAATGAGTAAATGGGTATCTTTAAGTAAAGATGTTGTCTACTAACACTTGTATGTAACTGAGATACACCATTTTAAAGTGTTGTATCGTTTGGGTATAAAAATAGAATGGTTGTCGTAAGAATTCAGTGAATCTCTTTCACTGCCAACTTAATAAATCTGACAGATTTTTGAGGTCTAATCAGTTATCCACAGAAACTAAACATAATTTTAATCGTAGTTCAGCATTAGGTAGCAGACAGGGTACATAGAAACAATCAGCCTGTACGCTCTGCAAAGTCTCCGCCCGAAAGAGCTATTTAAATCGACCTTGGCAGTGATCATTCAACCACTTTTCACTTGCAATCATATGATTAAATTTGGTTTTATATGACTGAAGTTACAATTCACGATCAGTCATGCAAATCACGATTTGCCAAATTAAAGGATCGTACCAAAGCTAATTTAGGATGAATAAGAGTTATAACATTTAGGTCGATTCATTGATGCAGTTTCATTCAATTAATATTACCTTAAACTATCCGGTATTTATATTCACGCAAGGGTCGTGTCATAAATATCTAATATTCACGTGTTTCCAAAGCCAACAACTATTGCAGCCGCGATGAAAATGACGACCAATAAATAGAACAATCAGTGAGATCTTGGGGTGATCGTTTCCTCAATAATGTAGATTGAGATTTATAACGACAGACTGTGTCTAGTATCCGCGGTCGTATTTGCAGAACCCTAGGACCTCATATAAATCATTGGATGACATGCTGGATAGGATGGGGTTACTAGTTAAGGATCAGTACCAACCCATATCGTAAACTACAGCCTGTAATATGGTTTTTACACCAATGACATGCTACTACTTATGGTTTCGTGATCTTTGTTTTGTGCAAATCTTTCTGTCATAGATGAAATACATCGACTTAAAGTTTGGGAAGCAACAGGCAAGATACAGAGCTTTTTGCACTATAATAAACCAAGCATGGACTATGTGGTATGCGTGATCGGATCGCGATTTGTTTTTGTTTGTCAGACAGAGGCTATTTACAGTTAATTGCAAATAGCTAAATAAATTTTTAAAAAAATGGTTTAAATGGCTTTTTACAGTTAACTGTGAGTAGCCAAAAAACGTTAAAAAGGATGTTTACAGTTCACTGTCAATAGTCAATTCTACGTTTCTTGGCTGTATACAGTTAACTGTAAATAGCCAATTTTACATTTTTTGGCTATTTATAGTTAAAATGGATTTTGATGCTGTGATATACATGTACAATATGAGTTACAATTTTAACTTATTTTTGAGAATAAGATATACAAAGCGAAACATTTTATCCCAGCTTAAAATGAGTATCAAATTCAAATCCTTTGTTTTGATTTCACAACACATAGTTATCATATTTACAGAAACCGAGCAAATGTATTTCATAACTAGCCTGAATACAATTTGAACAGCTCACTACATGTGTTCATATTCATGCAGCAACCACTGCCATAGTTTTGGTGGTGCAAATAGTTAGGTTTCACCCCATTTTGCGTTTTGTAGCATACTGCTTTAGACTGGGAATCGCGGCAAGAGAGCTATTTTCTCCTTTTTCACATAATGCCTTTACATGCATTGAAAAATCAACACAGTTCCATATGGCCTGCAACACGTGAAAAGGGGCATTCGGACATTTGCGTAAAGTGTCGTCTCGGATCAGCCTGGGCAGTCCGCGCAGGCTAATCCGAAACAACACTTTCCGTTTTTATGCAATTTTCTGTTTCGCGCAAGTCTACTGTAGCACAAAATCTAATGTAGTCGTAAAGTGCCGTCTCGGATCAGCCTGCGCGGACTGCGCAGGCTGATCAGAGACGACACTTTACGCAAATGTCCGAATGCCCCTTTTCGCGTGTTGCAGGCCATATAGTTATTTTTCCGGCAGACTTTTTTTGGTTCTTTGTCAAATAAGAGCGCTAATTATTATTTTTATTTTAATGAGGTAATCATTAAATCAACTGCTGCTGATAGCTCACAGCTAAAGTTTTCGCTTTCAAAGCGATATGCATGTCACTTTGTATTGTACCGACGAATTGCTATGCTGTTCAAATCTTATTTATAAATGTTCTGTTCTGTTCTGTCCTGTTCAAGAACTGAGGCATAATTGATGCAAAAGTATGAACAAAACACATTCTGCTAAAAGTTTTTACGGTCAGCTGTTGTAGTAAAATAAGAATGGTCAATTGTCATAGAAATAGAGTTTATTTCATCAGCTTGTGGTTAATATGGGGAAATATTTGCCGAAAAAGGGAAAGGCATGCGAAAATAACGAGTGCCGTAAGTATCATTTAATATTAATTCCTGAAGCATTAAACAACGTAGATTCAGATCAGACTGCTTCACAAGTTGGATACAACTTACATTCAGGAACAGAGTATAGATGTTTTGCGATCTGATCTATGTGTGAATGATACAATAAAGCTGCAAAAGTAGAAACTGATACTTCTTGCTTGCTTAATTTGGAATCATCAATGCAAAATTCTACCATTTCTTGACCACCCTGATGCTGATTCGATAATATTGTGTACACTTGAAATGGAACCCTAATTTTTTAGAGATTGTGTCATGTTGTTTATCTCATTATTGAACACTGAACCATTAAAACACTGTCATACAAATCCCATACAAAAGCAAAGTCTATTTTATATAAAAAAAAAAAAAGCCAAGAAATAAGCGGTCTTCTCACTTTTCCGTGCCATGTTCTCAGCTTACAGGTGTGTATTTGAATTTGCGTTTATTTATCGTTGCCACCGGTTGCCTATATGGGCGACGCCGTCTGAGGGCTGTTAGTTTAGTTACGGGGGGATGGTGCAAGATGCAGGACGAAACCCTTCCTAAGTTACGCCTGGTTCTTTAACGTACTCGGTGTATCGCACCGTCACACGGGATCTCGGTTTAACGTCTCATCCGAAAGACCATTAGTAATTTGTAAATGACCAGCCGTTGGGTTCGAAACCTCATCTCAAGTGACCCAAGACTTTGTGTTTATGCGGATTTTTGGCTTGCGACAATGATTAAGGCATGCGTCAATAGATAAAGTAATGCAAACCCTGGGTTTACTCCTGACCACGAGGACATGGATAAGTAAGTTGTCTCATGATATGACGGAAAAAAAATTAAAAATGGTGTAAATACCCGCTTTAACAAACCAGTAATCTTATAACTTCAAAGCGGTAGAATAGGGTATTTTTGTCATTTATGAAATATCGGATGACATATCAAATAAAACGCTTGTTATTTCCTGATGTCTTAGTCTTTAATCAATGTTAGCCCACATTTTGGCTATTGCCCATACTTTTCGATTGTAACAATGTTTTGAGGACTTCGCCGACGAAATCAAGCGAAGTTTCATTATTGCATTGAGGACAATCATATTAGCTTTCTCACTTTTTAATGGAAAATCATTTAGTTGCGTTGGAAGCAAGGTCTTGTGAGGATCACGCTTGTGTGTGAATGTGACTTCTTCCCAGGCGTTAATATGATTATATGTACCCGACGATTTCAATAAGAACTCCTGAAGATAAAAAAACAAGCAATTTCGTTGAAATGATATCCCCCGCCGAAAAATTTACTTGACCGCGTAACTTAAAATCGCTCACAGTCGGCCATTTTTCATCGAATCAAAAAAAAAAAGTGTATCGGCGGAATGGGTTATTGTACACATGTATAAAGTTTCACGAAATTCCGTCCAATGGTATTGGAGATATTCTCCCGGACGGACACACGGACGGACGGAAGGACGGACCGACAACGCTAAAACTATATCCCTGCGCCTTGGGCGGGGGATAAAAAGATAGGAGTCTTAATGCAAATTCAGGCAATTATATAATATCAGTAGACTGAAAACATGTACCATCTTAGTTCTCTCAGTGTTTGATGAAACATACTATAATTGTCTTTGAAGACTAATCTTGAGGTTTTACTTGTTTTTCAATCTTTTTGTTTTGTCCTAGTATCAGTGTCAGTATGTCCGCGACTAATTTCCCCCATAAATGAGAGAAAGAAAGAAAGAAGAAAAAAGTATCTGTGATAATGTAGAATACAATCGATAACCCAATCCTGGCCGCAAATGTCTTAGCTATTGTATCAATGTCCTTGCTTTCACAATCGTTTAGGCCCCAGACAAAACAAGAGACTACAAGGATATATCTATTTGATTTAGGCTGGGACAATCCTCAATACACCGTTACGATCGACTATTTGGACAACACTGCAGATTGAGTGAGACATTTATATTAGCTTTCTCAGTATTTGATGAAATATCATATAATCGTATTGGAAGTCTGGACAAAAGGAGATCTTGGTTGTCGATGATATCCAATTATAGTCAATCGCCGTCAGAAAGACAAGTTTATGGGGAAAAGCTAATAAATAACCTTTTATTAACGAAAAAAAAAAAAAAAGAAAACGGATACAGCGTTAAAGACAGTTCTTAAAAAAAAAAACATTAATAAATAAATAAAAATCAGCCAAAAAGAAAAAAAAAAAAAAAAAAAATCAATAAAAAACAGAAGTAGAACTATCATTTTTATAATTATTATCGTCATTATTATTATTATTATTAAACCGTACGACTTAGGATTTGACTATTATTTCAATAGCCATTTAATTTGAGCCATGCTCTGCGAAGAGAAGGTTTAAAATATCTGCAAAAAGGACAGATTTACATCAGCCTGCGCAGTCCATGCGGTTATTCTCTTTTTTGTTCTTTATGTCTAAGGAGCATTCTACATCCAAAATCAGTTGGTTGTTAGTCAAACTGGGTTTTATGGATCCATAATTATTTGATGACTTTCATGGTATCACGGAAACGCGTTAAACTCGTTTTTGCCAGAGCGTGGCTTAATTATTTAGCATGTTAAAGTTTCATACAATGACTTTATTCCACTTTCAACCACAAAAGCATAACTGGTTTTCAACACATGGGCTTTGCAAACAAGAAATAATTTAGAAGTGGGCTGTTACGATTTAGGTATGAAAAGGTTATACACGAGACAACGTGACTTATATGTCAGGATTTTTCCCCCCAATTGACAGGATAACAAAAAACATGTGTCGTAAAAAAAGAAATAGTCGTTTAAAATGTCATATTACACCAGTTGAACTTTTTTACCATTCTTTTATTTCGCGTCTTAATTTTTGTTTTGTGAGTCGTGGTTAGCATCAAAATGGAGACCTCAGACACAGGCTGTCAACGTAAATCTTCATTTACAAGTTTATCACCTTAGCATGATAGGTCCATTTCATATATTTTTTTGGAAACAGTAGGTAATGATCAGACTTCACGAAACGTGCAGGCAGACCATACATCTTAAGTGACCAATATTTTGTGCTACACTCAGACCCAAACAATCTTATAGGGTCATTTTGAGTTTTGTTTACTCCCATTTGAAATGTTTCTATCTTATTTGATTAATGAGTAGAAAGGGTTAGGACAAAGGATAACTACAAGAAAATCAGATAAATGTCTTCAGTCGGCGGTCGATGTCCACCCAAGGGTCACACAAATGTCGTCTGAAGAGTAAATAATGACGCAGAATTTGACGGTTATGAATTAACCGTATATATCTGGACTCCATAACCCACATGAGTATGAGAATTTCTGTGGCAAGGAAGAAAGAACATATTTTATGATATACCAATAGACCTTCCGACACAAATACGTGAAATCCACGCGGATAATATAAGATACGATGTGGAAAAAACAGCGTTTCTACACAGTGTCAAATGTCAAATATGGTCTAAAATATGGTAACTACGTGTAGACTGCTATCAGGCTTCGATTCGATTGGTCAAATGTTACATTTAAAAATTCATCCGCCATCCATAAAAAGAAGTCATTGCCCACTACAGCATTATAATCATGTCATAATCTCTGTTATCGAATAACTTTTTCAACAATTGCAACATGTTGTTTGAATTGGTAGGTGTATAATGAACGAAAGATTATGTTGCTGTAACTTTCCCTGGTGCTTGTATTTGCTTCGAACTGCTTAGGAAAATTTCGGCATCTCACGGGATGCTCGGTACGTTCGGTCTCGCGAAATATAAAATTTTCTCTCACAGCTCAAAGCAAATACAAGCAACAGGGAAATTAGTATTCCGTATTTATTTCATGCTTTCCGGTAGGTTATCGAGAAATATCGGTGAAATATTTTTCGATATTTCATGGTTACGACCAGTGAAAATAAAGATTTTTATATTCTAACTCTTCAATTGAAGGCGGAAACAGTTGTTCTTGCACACTAGTTACCTAGGTAAAATGCGCGTGTCTCACATCCAGATGTCTCACATCCAGAGCTGGCCGTGACTCTACTTTAGACTTTTACATTGAGGCTATCACCCATGAAATTTTGCAACAAAATAAGAAATATAAATACAGATCAAACCTGTCGCGTGAGGAACAAACTGCTCTTACTTCTCTTTGTAAAGATGAAAGTATTGTTGTGAAAAAAGCAGATAAAAGTTCAACTGTAGTAATTATGAATCGTCAAGATTATATTGCCGAGGTTGAACGGCAACTAAATGACAAGAAATATTACATTAAATTAGACGAAAGTCCTCATGAAAGATTTAGGCAAGAGATCCATGCCAAAATCACAACAATACAAAACATTGAATGCTTAAGTAATCTTGGGGCTGTCGACATTCCAAATGAAAATCGAATACCCCAGTTCTATATCTTACCTAAGATACACAAAACATATGATCCTAGGTTACCGTTAGGTTATCCAGGTAGACCTATTGTATCAGCTTGTGGCTCTTTGACTGAAAACATTTCCGCTTTTATTGACAGTGCCTTAAAGCCACATATGGAATCCTTACCCTCATATATCAAAGACACTAAAGATTTCATAAACAAAATACGACAACTTCCCCAGTTACCTAAAGATAGCTACCTTGTTACCTTGGATGTCAGTTCACTATACAGTAACATTCCTCACAAAGAGGGTATTGAGGCATGCCGGTATTTTATGAAGGATGTTGGTAAATCAAAAACTTCCATCCAGCACATTTCTGATTTAATCGAACTTATCCTAACCAAAAACCATTTTCAATTTAATGAAAAGAACTACCTACAAAAACTAGGCACTGCCATGGGGACACGAATGGCCCCTTCTTATGCTTCGCTTTTCATGGGCAAGTTTGAGAAGGAATTTCTGGATTCTTCAAATTTGCAGCCATTATTGTGGTTACGCTTTCTGGATGATATTTTCATGATTTGGGATGACAGTGAAGAGCAACTGTTAAGGTTTCTAGATAAGCTCAATGATTATCATGAAACTATAAAATTTACGTATAGTTATTCCAAAGCAGAGGCTGTTTTTCTGGATGTCAAACTTGAAAAATCTGAAGACGGGATTTTGAAAACAAGCGTATATGAAAAGGATACTAATGTTCATCAGTATATTGAGTTCTCATCCTGTCATCCCTTATCTTGTAAAAAAGGCATACCATTTAGTCAAGCTAAACGGTATCGCCGTATTATTTCAACTGATGACTGTTTTAAACAAAATTTAGATAGACTTAAAACCTATTTTCAAAAGCGTAACTACCCTACTGATATATTATCTGAGGCACTTCAAAAAGCATCAACTATGACTATTGATGAAGCCCTAAAATCTAGAACCACTGAAAGTCATGATATAATCCTATTTGTCTGCACATACAACCCATCTCTTCCTAACATAGGAAAGATTATCAATCAGTATTGGGGTTTACTTAAGATATCAAGCAGTGAAAGTGTGCGCAATTTATATGAATCTAAGCCTATAGTTGGTTACAAAAGACCAGCTAATATTCATGATATTCTAGTTCACTCTAAAATGAATAAATCTGTAGTCTCATACAATGTTACCAAATGCAACAGACGCCGTTGTTCACATTGTTTCACTATTCATGACTCTGATTGTTTTACAAGCAGTACTACATCATGTGTGCATAAAATAAAGCAAGACCTTTCTTGCATTTCTACTGATGTAATGTATTTAATTACATGTAAGAAATGTAAAGCTCAGTATGTAGGACAAACCCACCAGAAATGTGCCAATCGCATGAATAAACATAAATTTGACATTGCACATTTTCCTGATATGGTTACAAATGTTTCAGAACATTTCAATTCCCCTGGACATAGCATTCATGATTTCTCATTTATGCCTATTGAGAAAGTTTCAAATAAATGGAAAAGACTATTGAAGGAAACATCTTGGATGCACATTCTTGGTACTATTACTCCACATGGAATGAATTCGAAAATATTATTTTAATTCTTTAGCAGATAAAGAACTTACTGTTTTATATATAATTAACTCTTTACCACACAATCCCGACTTCTAACAACCCTGCGAAAGAAGCCCTTTGAAAGCATTGTGGAAAAAAGAGAAAATGCTGGTAACCAGCATTTTCTCCTTTTTCCCACAACGTTTTTCTACACTTCCCAAAACAAATTTCAATTTTTCAGTCACATTTATTTTGTTGTCTGCAAATGCTTTCAATTTAGTTGCATCCATAATTTTGTCGTCTGGTAAAGAGTTAAAGTATTAGCAGTCATTGTATTAAATGTGTTAAATATGGTTTAGGTGATGGAAATCGTCTTTGAGGGAGTTGGGACAGTGTGAGGAAAGCAGCATATGCAGGTTGCTGGCTTTTTCTCCTTTTCCCACAATGTTTTCATATTCCCGCCTTTTTTTTTTTTTTTTTTTTTTTAATAGGGATAATTAAAACATGTGGTTGTTTGGTAACAGTTTAATTATCATTAGTGCTAATTTTAATCTGAGACAATATGACTTATGACTTTAATTTAGATACATATTACTCAGATCAGTCTGCTCTACAGCATTGTCTGATCTTGCCTCAATGCACGCTCTATTACAGTTGCCAAGGTAGCTTTATAAGCTATAGTAACTTTTGCATTGCTGTTGATTTTTTGATTTTTTTTTTTTTTTTAATATAATATTGGGTCTATTTGTTTTCTTAACTCTTTGCTATACTTTTCTGGATTTTAATAGTTGTACGTGAAGAGCATCTGGGGGCATTGTGGGCGAGGGAGAAAATGCTGGTAACCAGCATTTTCTCCTTTTCTCACAATATTTTCTACTCCTTCAGGGATGAAGTCAATCATTTAAGCCAACTGAATTTGTCAACTACATATGCTTTTAATTTGTGAAAACTTTTCCAGTGGTAAAAAATTCAAAGTACTGGTGTCATACAGCTTTTATTTTCTTTTAACATGATAGTTATTACAGGCATGTTTAATATTAAGCTTTAAAATTGCATTTTTCCTGTAATTTTTGCATCTTCTTGGATCCTGTTTGTGTTAAATATACTAAAGCTGTAGATACATGTATATATATATTTTTTATGCCAAAGTTGCTGCAATTTTTTGGCGTCGTTGCCGTTGACGTCATGTGACGTTGATGTCATCAGCCTTTAATAATAAACAATATGTCCCTTGATAAAGGTTTGAAATAACCGAAACTAGTCGGGATTAAAATAATTTTTCAAAGTGACACTTGGAGTTTGATCTCTTTTCATTCATTTATTTTCAAAATCATCAGAGATCAGCAGAATCTTTATGATCCTTCAAAATGAAACTTTTTGGAAATTTAGTGAGGAAAATAGAAAAAATGGCAGACTTTCAAATGAGGAAATCGACACACATTTGTTTCTTAGAGAATTGCATAGAGGAAAGTGTGGTGCCAAAAGGACTTTTGTTGGAGAAAAAAATAATGGTAGGAGAAAACAGCAACCTTCAAGAAACTGTGGACAGAGCTTTGCAGAAATTTTCGCTGGAACTTATCAGGTTAGTGATCGATGAACATTCCAGACAATTACACGATTCGAAAGGACTTATGCTGGATATGGAGACAGATCTAAAAAAATATTTAAACGATGAACGTGAATTCTATGAAATTACTGGCAAAATTTTCTCCAAAATAGAGCAAAAGAAAAATACGATTGTAGAAAAGCAACAGAGGAAGTTAAAAAACTTAATAGATGAAAGAGATTGTATTTCACGGGTTACCAAGGCTCCAAAAAAATCTCAGCAAAACAAAACAGAAATCTATGCAGCTCCCTCAGTGCCACATAATAAAACAAACGACAAAACTGAAAACAAACTGATTGGTAGAAACAAGAAAGAAACCCATACAGCTCCTTCAGTATCACTTAATGTAACAAAGGACAAAACTAAAAACCAACCGAGAAGTGAAGCGGCTAGAACAAAGAAAATTAAGACTACAACGCAATCAACCCAGCCTGAAAAGAAATCCAAAACCTTTAAACAAGATAAGCCTAGTACATGTAATAGAGGTTCAAACCAAGCCAACTTATCAGTGAATTCAGAAGTCAACATCCCCAACCAGCCAAAAAACGTGCAGTCCCCGGGCAGCAAAAAGAATTTATCAACATATGCCGAAGCCATCCAAACGGGGATAACCACAGTTACCAAGAAGACAAGGCAAGAAGTATTAGAGAGAACAATTCAAACACTGCTCACCTGTTTGAAAGAACTAAAAGAAACAGATGCTTTGTCAGAACAACAACCAGAAGGAAATGGAAAAAAGAGAAGAAAATCCAGAAAGAAATCCAGCGAGGGAAAGAAACAGTTTTAAACCTATCAAATCGAAAATTAGAAAATGCAGAATATAGACTTCTTGGAAAAGGTCTAAAATTTTGTCCTAAACCCAAACGACATGATGTATTGCAGCTTAAACAAGATGTATTTGAATTCACAAGAAAACTGAGATTAAAGGAATTCTTTGCCGAGAAGGAAAGAAACAAAGATGATGAATATAATGGTAATTATAAAAATTCGATCAATAATTTAAATACTTTTCCCAAGGAAAGCAAATCAACATTCATCCCACCAGCTGGCCGTGACTCTACTTTAGACTTTTACATTGAGGCTATCACCCATGAAATTTTGCAACAAAATAAGAAATATAAATACAGATCAAACCTGTCGCGTGAGGAACAAACTGCTCTTACTTCTCTTTGTAAAGATGAAAGTATTGTTGTGAAAAAAGCAGATAAAAGTTCAACTGTAGTAATTATGAATCGTCAAGATTATATTGCCGAGGTTGAACGGCAACTAAATGACAAGAAATATTACATTAAATTAGACGAAAGTCCTCATGAAAGATTTAGGCAAGAGATCCATGCCAAAATCACAACAATACAAAACATTGAATGCTTAAGTAATCTTGGGGCTGTCGACATTCCAAATGAAAATCGAATACCCCAGTTCTATATCTTACCTAAGATACACAAAACATATGATCCTAGGTTACCGTTAGGTTATCCAGGTAGACCTATTGTATCAGCTTGTGGCTCTTTGACTGAAAACATTTCCGCTTTTATTGACAGTGCCTTAAAGCCACATATGGAATCCTTACCCTCATATATCAAAGACACTAAAGATTTCATAAACAAAATACGACAACTTCCCCAGTTACCTAAAGATAGCTACCTTGTTACCTTGGATGTCAGTTCACTATACAGTAACATTCCTCACAAAGAGGGTATTGAGGCATGCCGGTATTTTATGAAGGATGTTGGTAAATCAAAAACTTCCATCCAGCACATTTCTGATTTAATCGAACTTATCCTAACCAAAAACCATTTTCAATTTAATGAAAAGAACTACCTACAAAAACTAGGCACTGCCATGGGGACACGAATGGCCCCTTCTTATGCTTCGCTTTTCATGGGCAAGTTTGAGAAGGAATTTCTGGATTCTTCAAATTTGCAGCCATTATTGTGGTTACGCTTTCTGGATGATATTTTCATGATTTGGGATGACAGTGAAGAGCAACTGTTAAGGTTTCTAGATAAGCTCAATGATTATCATGAAATTATAAAATTTACGTATAGTTATTCCAAAGCAGAGGCTGTTTTTCTGGATGTCAAACTTGAAAAATCTGAAGACGGGATTTTGAAAACAAGCGTATATGAAAAGGATACTAATGTTCATCAGTATATTGAGTTCTCATCCTGTCATCCCTTATCTTGTAAAAAAGGCATACCATTTAGTCAAGCTAAACGGTATCGCCGTATTATTTCAACTGATGACTGTTTTAAACAAAATTTAGATAGACTTAAAACCTATTTTCAAAAGCGTAACTACCCTACTGATATATTATCTGAGGCACTTCAAAAAGCATCAACTATGACTATTGATGAAGCCCTAAAATCTAGAACCACTGAAAGTCATGATATAATCCTATTTGTCTGCACATACAACCCATCTCTTCCTAACATAGGAAAGATTATCAATCAGTATTGGGGTTTACTTAAGATATCAAGCAGTGAAAGTGTGCGCAATTTATATGAATCTAAGCCTATAGTTGGTTACAAAAGACCAGCTAATATTCATGATATTCTAGTTCACTCTAAAATGAATAAATCTGTAGTCTCATACAATGTTACCAAATGCAACAGACGCCGTTGTTCACATTGTTTCACTATTCATGACTCTGATTGTTTTACAAGCAGTACTACATCATGTGTGCATAAAATAAAGCAAGACCTTTCTTGCATTTCTACTGATGTAATGTATTTAATTACATGTAAGAAATGTAAAGCTCAGT
This sequence comes from Hippopus hippopus, assembly GCA_946811185.2. NCBI lineage: Eukaryota > Metazoa > Mollusca > Bivalvia > Cardiida > Cardiidae > Hippopus > Hippopus hippopus. Next base: position 26,920,242 of record OX328104.1, on the reverse strand, counting down.
ATGTAGGACAAACCCACCAGAAATGTGCCAATCGCATGAATAAACATAAATTTGACATTGCACATTTTCCTGATATGGTTACAAATGTTTCAGAACATTTCAATTCCCCTGGACATAGCATTCATGATTTCTCATTTATGCCTATTGAGAAAGTTTCAAATAACTGGAAAAGACTATTGAAGGAAACATCTTGGATGCACATTCTTGGTACTATTACTCCACATGGAATGAATTCGAAAATATTATTTTAATTCTTTAGCAGATAAAGAACTTACTGTTTTATATATAATTAACTCTTTACCACACAATCCCGACTTCTAACAACCCTGCGAAAGAAGCCCTTTGAAAGCATTGTGGAAAAAGGAGAAAATGCTGGTAACCAGCATTTTCTCCTTTTTCCCACAACGTTTTTCTACACTTCCCAAAACAAATTTCAATTTTTCAGTCACATTTATTTTGTTGTCTGCAAATGCTTTCAATTTAGTTGCATCCATAATTTTGTCGTCTGGTAAAGAGTTAAAGTATTAGCAGTCATTGTATTAAATGTGTTAAATATGGTTTAGGTGATGGAAATCGTCTTTGAGGGAGTTGGGACAGTGTGAGGAAAGCAGCATATGCAGGTTGCTGGCTTTTTCTCCTTTTCCCACAATGCTTTCATATTCCCGCCTTTTTTTTTTTTTTTTTTTTTATAGGGATAATTAAAACATGTGGTTGTTTGGTAACAGTTTAATTATCATTAGTGCTAATTTTAATCTGAGACAATATGACTTATGACTTTAATTTAGATACATATTACTCAGATCAGTCTGCTCTACAGCATTGTCTGATCTTGCTTCAATGCACGCTCTATTACAGTTGCCAAGGTAGCTTTATAAGCTATAGTAACTTTTGCATTGCTGTTGATTTTTTGATTTTTTTTTTTTTTTTTAATATAATATTGGGTCTATTTGTTTTCTTAACTCTTTGCTATACTTTTCTGGATTTTAATAGTTGTACGTAAAGAGCATCTGGGGGCATTGTGGGCGAGGGAGAAAATGCTGGTAACCAGCATTTTCTCCTTTTCTCACAATATTTTCTACTCCTTCAGGGATGAAGTCAATCATTTAAGCCAACTGAATTTGTCAACTACATATGCTTTTAATTTGTGAAAACTTTTCCAGTGGTAAAAAATTCAAAGTACTGGTGTCATACAGCTTTTATTTTCTTTTAACATGATAGTTATTACAGGCATGTTTAATATTAAGCTTTAAAATTGCATTTTTCCTGTAATTTTTGCATCTTCTTGGATCCTGTTTGTGTTAAATATACTAAAGCTGTAGATACATGTATATATATATTTTTTATGCCAAAGTTGCTGCCATTTTTTGGCGTCGTTGCTGTTGACGTCATGTGACGTTGATGTCATCAGCCTTTAATGATAAACAATATGTCCCTTGATAAAGGTTTGAAATAACCGAAACTAGTCGGGATTAAAATAATTTTTCAAAGTGACACTTCGAGTTTGATCCCTTTTTATTCATTTATTTTCAAAATCATCAGAGATCAGCAGAATCTTTATGATCCTTCAAAATGAAACTTTTTGGAAATTTAGTGAGGAAAATAGAAAAAATGGCAGACTTTCAAATGAGGAAATCGACACACATTTGTTTCTTAGAGAATTGCATAGAGGAAAGTGTGGTGCCAAAAGGACTTCTGTTGGAGAAAAAAATAATGGTAGGAGAAAACAGCAACCTTCAAGAAACTGTGGACAGAGCTTTGCAGAAATTTTCGCTGGAACTTATCAGGTTAGTGATCGATGAACATTCCAGACAATTACACGATTCGAAAGGACTTATGCTGGATATGGAGACAGATCTAAAAAAGTATTTAAACGATGAAGGTGAATTCTATGAAATTACTGGCAAAATTATCTCCAAAATAGAGCAAAAGAAAAATACGATTGTAGAAAAGCAACAGAGGAAGTTAAAAAACTTAATAGATGAAAGAGATTGTATTTCACGGGTTACCAAGGCTCCAAAAAAATCTCAGCAAAACAAAACAGAAATCTATGCAGCTCCCTCAGTGCCACATAATAAAACAAACGACAAAACTGAAAACAAACTGATTGGTAGAAACAAGAAAGAAACCCATACAGCTCCTTCAGTATCACTTAATGTAACAAAGGACAAAACTAAAAACCAACCGAGAAGTGAAGCGGCTAGAACAAAGAAAATTAAGACTACAACGCAATCAACCCAGCCTGAAAAGAAATCCAAAACCTTTAAACAAGATAAGCCTAGTACATGTAATAGAGGTTCAAACCAAGCCAACTTATCAGTGAATTCAGAAGTCAACATCCCCAACCAGCCAAAAAACGTGCAGTCCCCGGGCAGCAAAAAGAATTTATCAACATATGCCGAAGCCATCCAAACGGGGATAACCACAGTTACCAAGAAGACAAGGCAAGAAGTATTAGAGAGAACAATTCAAACACTGCTCACCTGTTTGAAAGAACTAAAAGAAACAGATGCTTTGTCAGAACAACAACCAGAAGGAAATGGAAAAAAGAGAAGAAAATCCAGAAAGAAATCCAGCGAGGGAAAGAAACAGTTTTAAACCTATCAAATCGAAAATTAGAAAATGCAGAATATAGACTTCTTGGAAAAGGTCTAAAATTTTGTCCTAAACCCAAACGACATGATGTATTGCAGCTTAAACAAGATGTATTTGAATTCACAAGAAAACTGAGATTAAAGGAATTCTTTGCCGAGAAGGAAAGAAACAAAGATGATGAATATAATGGTAATTATAAAAATTCGATCAATAATTTAAATACTTTTCCCAAGGAAAGCAAATCAACATTCATCCCACCAGCTGGCCGTGACTCTACTTTAGACTTTTACATTGAGGCTATCACCCATGAAATTTTGCAACAAAATAAGAAATATAAATACAGATCAAACCTGTCGCGTGAGGAACAAACTGCTCTTACTTCTCTTTGTAAAGATGAAAGTATTGTTGTGAAAAAAGCAGATAAAAGTTCAACTGTAGTAATTATGAATCGTCAAGATTATATTGCCGAGGTTGAACGGCAACTAAATGACAAGAAATATTACATTAAATTAGACGAAAGTCCTCATGAAAGATTTAGGCAAGAGATCCATGCCAAAATCACAACAATACAAAACATTGAATGCTTAAGTAATCTTGGGGCTGTCGACATTCCAAATGAAAATCGAATACCCCAGTTCTATATCTTACCTAAGATACACAAAACATATGATCCTAGATTACCGTTAGGTTATCCAGGTAGACCTATTGTATCAGCTTGTGGCTCTTTGACTGAAAACATTTCCGCTTTTATTGACAGTGCCTTAAAGCCACATATGGAATCCTTACCCTCATATATCAAAGACACTAAAGATTTCATAAACAAAATACGACAACTTCCCCAGTTACCTAAAGATAGCTACCTTGTTACCTTGGATGTCAGTTCACTATACAGTAACATTCCTCACAAAGAGGGTATTGAGGCATGCCGGTATTTTATGAAGGATGTTGGTAAATCAAAAACTTCCATCCAGCACATTTCTGATTTAATCGAACTAATTCTAACCAAAAACCATTTTCAATTTAATGAAAAGAACTACCTACAAAAACTAAGCACTGCCATGGGGACACGAATGGCCCCTTCTTATGCTTCGCTTTTCATGGCCAAGTTTGAGAAGGAATTTCTGGATTCTTCAAATTTGCAGCCATTATTGTGGTTACGCTTTCTGGATGATATTTTCATGATTTGGGATGACAGTGAAGAGCAACTGTTAAGGTTTCTAGATAAGCTCAATGATTATCATGAAACTATAAAATTTACGTATAGTTATTCCAAAGCAGAGGCTGTTTTTCTGGATGTCAAACTTGAAAAATCTGAAGACGGGATTTTGAAAACAAGCGTATATGAAAAGGATACTAATGTTCATCAGTATATTGAGTTCTCATCCTGTCATCCCTTATCTTGTAAAAAAGGCATACCATTTAGTCAAGCTAAACGGTATCGCCGTATTATTTCAAATGATGACTGTTTTAAACAAAATTTAGATAGACTTAAAACCTATTTTCAAAAGCGTAACTACCCTACTGATATATTATCTGAGGCACTTCAAAAAGCATCAACTATGACTATTGATGAAGCCCTAAAATCTAGAACCACTGAAAGTCATGATATAATCCCATTTGTCTGCACATACAACCCATCTCTTCCTAACATAGGAAAGATTATCAATCAGTATTGGGGTTTACTTAAGATATCAAGCAGTGAAAGTGTGCGCAATTTATATGAATCTAAGCCTATAGTTGCTTACAAAAGACCAGCTAATATTCATGATATTCTAGTTCACTCTAAAATGAATAAATCTGTAGTCTCATACAATGTTACCAAATGCAACAGACGCCGTTGTTCACATTGTTTCACTATTCATGACTCTGATTGTTTTACAAGCAGTACTACATCATGTGTGCATAAAATAAAGCAAGACCTTTCTTGCATTTCTACTGATGTAATATATTTAATTACATGTAAGAAATGTAAAGCTCAGTATGTAGGACAAACCCACCAGAAATGTGCCAATCGCATGAATAAACATAAATTTGACATTGCACATTTTCCTGATATGGTTACAAATGTTTCAGAACATTTCAATTCCCCTGGACATAGCATTCATGATTTCTCATTTATGCCTATTGAGAAAGTTTCAAATAACTGGAAAAGACTATTGAAGGAAACATCTTGGATGCACATTCTTGGTACTATTACTCCACATGGAATGAATTCGAAAATATTATTTTAATTCTTTAGCAGATAAAGAACTTACTGTTTTATATATAATTAACTCTTTACCACACAATCCCGACTTCTAACAACCCTGCGAAAGAAGCCCTTTGAAAGCATTGTGGAAAAAGGAGAAAATGCTGGTAACCAGCATTTTCTCCTTTTTCCCACAACGTTTTTCTACACTTCCCAAAACAAATTTAAATTTTTCAGTCACATTTATTTTGTTGTCTGCAAATGCTTTCAATTTAGTTGCATCCATAATTTTGTCGTCTGGTAAAGAGTTAAAGTATTAGCAGTCATTGTATTAAATGTGTTAAATATGGTTTAGGTGATGGAAATCGTCTTTGAGGGAGTTGGGACAGTGTGAGGAAAGCAGCATATGCAGGTTGCTGGCTTTTTCTCCTTTTCCCACAATGTTTTCATATTCCCGCCTTTTTTTTTTTTTTTTTTTTTTTTTATAGGGATAATTAAAACATGTGGTTGTTTGGTAACAGTTTAATTATCATTAGTGCTAATTTTAATCTGAGACAATATGACTTATGACTTTAATTTAGATACATATTACTCAGATCAGTCTGCTCTACAGCATTGTCTGATCTTGCCTCAATGCACGCTCTATTACAGTTGCCAAGGTAGCTTTATAAGCTATAGTAACTTTTGCATTGCTGTTGATTTTTTGATTTTTTTTTTTTTTTAATATAATATTGGATCTATTTGTTTTCTTAACTCTTTGCTATACTTTTCTGGATTTTAATAGTTGTACGTGAAGAGTATCTGGGGGCATTGTGGGCGAGGGAGAAAATGCTGGTAACCAGCATTTTCTCCTTTTCTCACAATATTTTCTACTCCTTCAGGGATGAAGTCAATCATTTAAGCCAACTGAATTTGTCAACTACATATGCTTTCAATATGTGAAAACTTTTCCAGTGGTAAAAAATTCAAAGCACTGGTGTCATACAGCTTTTATTTTCTTTTAACATGATAGTTATTACAGGCATGTTTAATATTAAGCTTTAAAATTGCATTTTTCCTGTAATTTTTGCATCTTCTTGGATCCTGTTTGTGTTAAATATACTAAAGCTGTAGATACATGTATATATATATTTTTTATGCCAAAGTTGCTGCCATTTTTTGGCGTCGTTGCCGTTGACGTCATGTGACGTTGATGTCATCAGCCTTTAATGATAAACAATATGTCCCTTGATAAAGGTTTGAAATAACCGAAACTAGTCGGGATTAAAATAATTTTTCAAAGTGACACTTGGAGTCTGATCTCTTTTTATTCATTTATTTTCACATCCAGATGGAAATATGACGTAATTTACCTTACATTTCTCGCGCTTGACGTAATATTGTAATGCGTTGCAATGCGGAGGGGGTACGCCACGGGGAATAACCGAAAAGAACTGTACTGGATTTTGATAAAGTTCCCCCCAGAAAGGCTTAAAAGCATGAAATAAATAGAATATTTGTTTTTTCTAGTGAAAGATCGAAATTTATTTCATCGAGTGAACATCATCGGTAATATTTTCACTCGTGGCAAAATATTACCGATGATGTTCACTCGATGAAATAAATTTCGATCTCTCACCATAAAAAACAAATATCCTCTATATATTACAAGTACAGTGCCATTGTAACACTTGATCATTTGAATTGTCAAGAATAAAAAAATCATTAACAGAACTTTAGTTTTGACTCACTGTGTGACCAAATCTTATCATGGCGTGTTACATGTATGTACTTAATATTGCTATTTATATTGCCAGGTAGTGTTTAAAGAAAAACTAAGAAAGGGATCATGCTTATGACAAGAACAGTCCTGTTATTATCATAAGCATCAGCTGCATCATCACTTGATCGATGGAGACAGGTGTGGTATAAGTACTTAAAATGTGCCGCACTACCTTTCCCAAGGAGGCAGTATTTTTTTTTTTTGTCAGTACATGGAAGTGAAGGATCTGTGTTTTCCATTGGTTGAGTTCATGGCCCACTTTTTATCACGATACACTTGATAACCAGTGCGAGTTAAAGTATGACAACTTCAGTATTGGAATAGTCCTTGTTCTCGTAAAATTTAGCCTACGATTTCTTTTCGTATTTCTGTTTTCCTTTTCCTATTTTCCACAAAATTGTCTACCCCGATAAAGACGAATCCTATTACTTGAACCTCATTAACATCTTGCCCTACAAATACTTGCAGCATGTACAATTCTTCAGTTTTGTTTTCTTGAAAGAGTTAAAGGGCCATCTACATGAGGGACGAGCAAGAAATATTTCATTTATCAAATGAAGTCAATCTAACATTGGAGAGGCCTCCAGGGCAAAAAAAGACTGATTAATGCCCGTGAACCAATTGAAATCTTACATTGAATTCTAATTTGATTATCAAATTTTCTTGAATTCTCGTAAAACGATTGTTTGTTCTGCAATAAATGATTTTGGTGACACGATTGAAATTTCGAAAAACTGTGTGCTAATGAAGATGTGTGCTCCACTTTCAATGGTAAAGTTTGTTTCACAGATATTTTCCGGATATTGCTCATTTAGTCGTTGCTGGTCTCTTAGCCATGGTCCTGTAGTGCTATAGTAAAGAACAGTTCCAAGCTTTCACTGCCATGATAAAGGAGCAAGCCAGAAACATTTAGACAAAATTTTAGTCGTCTTAGCCACTGAGTCTGCGAAGATCCTAAATAGCATGTTTAAGGACGTTTTCGGTAGTTTTCTTTGGGCAACCTAGTGCGCATGGGGAACAAACTTTTTCGTCCATGGATTTATTCGCCTGGGCTTGTTCGTCAGGGCGTTTTTGTCCTTTTGAATAATCTCATTTCTTTTCAAATCAGATCTGGAGCAGTAGGAAGGCCTACTAGTATAATGGATGATATTTGACTCTTCACGAAGGAAATGGTTAAATTATATCCGAATAGTTTCACCATACGGCGCGAAATCATTAAAAGCGTAAGCATGTTTCGCTTTAAAGAACATTTTGCAAGGAAATCTAAGTTAGGCAGTATTCCAAAGGTTCCTATTACATTTCAAAGAAGTGATACTACAAGGTATACCGACTGTATACAACAAGTGAGGCAGAAGAAACGAAGGTCACTGTCAGTTCCCCACTCACATTTTCTAATGCAAAGTGTACAGAAACGTTGTCTCGCGATGAGAAAGCAACATCGTCGAACGAGCCATGGAAAACTGGTCATCAAATATTAGTCTGCGTCCAATTATTAGCGTACAGACCTGACTTAACACGAGATTGGTATAGATCCAAGGTCAGACTGCACATTCTATGCAGTCTGATCTTGATCTATGTCATCCGCTGAAGCCCCTATTTTCGCCTATGGCGCAGAAAGGGTTAAGTGGTGTTTCTTATCCAGGGTTATACTTACTTGATTTTAGGTAATGCATGTAATAACCAGCTTACATAATGTACTTCAAACAATTTACGAGCCCCATTTGAAATAAATTTGAAAATTTATATCTACCATGTTTACCCCAACCGGTCTTTACTGATGGGTAGTCTGTCATCATAGGTGATCTGAGGTTTGACTTAGTGATTGTTTTATTTATTTTACTAATACATGATTATGCTTCTTTGTTTTCAAAATAATTTTGCGTTGACGGTTTTAGGTAAAACTAGGATTTTTGTGTCCGTTAATGTTGCCATGGAAACTGTTATTCTTTTTAAAACCTGAACACGCAAGCTTATTCCTTTCTTGTTCAATTTGAATAGAAGACACTTCAAGAATTCTATACAGAAAAGAAAAAGAACAAAATCTATGGAAGGTATTTTTGATTACTCAGTTTTATTTGAAAGACTCTTTATTTTTTCAGCCTTTTTGTGATTGCGAACAAATGACCTTTTCCCCAAAAATGTAAATGAAAATAAAATTTTCTGAATGTTAGATAAAGATTTACCCCTATCAAGTTCTGATTTTATATATAAACCAAATATAAAAACCATAGCTGTCTGACAGTGTTACGATCATTTTCAAGCAAAAGCCATAATTCTTAAAGTCATAACACGTCAACATGTCATTTTCTTTCATTTTTGCATTCATTATAAAAGTTTACATAATGTATGTGAAAACAACAGATTTCTATGGGAGAATTAAAGTTATGGAAAGCACCCTTACGATAACCCATTTCAACAAAACCTGAAAATATTTGATCAGAACGCGTAGATATCATCAGTGCCACTTTATAGGTTAATATATAGAGGATATTTGTTTTTTCTTTTCGGTGAAAAATCGAAATTCATTTCATCGAGTGAACATCATCGGTAATATTTTTACGAGAGGTGCAGCCACGAGTTAAAATATCACCGATGATGTTCACGAGATGAAATAAATTTCGATCTTTCACCGAAAAAAAGAAACAAATATTCCCTTTATTTCACGCTTCTAGTCCCTTTTTGGGTGGGACTTACATCAAAATCCATTACAGTTCTTATCGGTAATTCCCCGTGGCGTACCCCTCCACATAACAACGCATTACAATATTACGAAAAGCGCGAGAAATGTAGGGTAAATTACGTCATATTACCATCTTGTTCAATGTCACGCGCTGTTTACCTAGGTAACTAGTGCGCGGGAACTACTGTTACCGCCTTCAATGGAAGAGTTAGAAAATAAAATCGGTATTTTTCACTGGTCGTAACAATGAAATATCGAACAATATTCCATCGGTATTTCTCGATAAACTACCAAAAAGCATGAAATAAAATTGTTTATGACACAGTAGGTAATAAAACTGAATGCTAATATCACCACTTTGCCTCTAATACAAAATATAACAGTAAAAAATAGACACAGGTAGTTAGGAACTACATAACGTTTATAATAGTCTTTCTCTTGGAATTTGCAATAACAACAATCTTGAAAACAAGACTAAGAGAATGGCTGGTGATTACGGTCCCACAATACGAATTATTGAACAAAACTTCGAATTAAAACATACATTTATAACAGTGTAGGCCCTGTGTGAGAATGCACCTGGTAATTATATAGAATATTTCAACATCGATATTGTCCCCGTTTTCGAGATGATTACCTGATAATGACTGTCAGCATGATATGTCATTATTATCAAGGGAGCAAGACCGAGGCGGCAAATCGACTCACTGTATTCATATTTTCAAAGCCAGATGATCTTAAAGAAGTGGAAGAGATATACATGTATGCTATGACTATGACATTTGTTATTTTCAATACAGGTTTTGCTTATATACATGCATATATAATTGGCCTGCAACAGGCGAAAAGGGGCATTCGGACAATTGCGTAAAGTGTCGTCTCGGATCAGCCTGCGCAGTCCGCGCAGGCTAATCCGAGACGGCACTTTACGACTACATTAGATTTTGTGCTACAGTAGACTTGCTCAAAATAGAAAATTACATAAAAACGGAAAGTGTCGTTTCGGATTAGCCTGCGCGGACTGCGCAGGCTGATCCGAGACGACACTTTACGCAAATGTCCGAATGCCCCTTTTCGCGTTTTGCATATATGAGCCATACTCTGCGAAATGGGGTTTGATACATCTACAAAAAGGATCTGCGTAGGCTGAAGTGGGTCGAAACTTTGTTCTTTTGGTATATTTTCTACATGTCCAAGGGTCATTCTACCTCAGGATTCAGTTGGTTGTCAGACAAAGTGGTTTTTATGGATGTATAATTAGCCTACATGTATATGATGACTCGCCTTGTATAATTCATCACGGACATGCATAAAAGCCCCTTTTGCCAGAGTATATTGGCTCATATGAATGCACAATCACAATGAAAAGATCTTTGAGAAAAATAGGGATTATGAATATGTGCTAAGGTTAAAAAAGCATGGTTTTAAGTGAAACAATATGACGCTAGCAAAACTTGCCCATCACGAGTATGGCGGATCAAGGAACGGACTGCTTGTTATTTACAGTCAGATCCAGAGAGACAGAGAGTTACATACAGAGAGAATCAGAAAGATAGATATGGACAGATGACACTCCGAAGCTATCCAGTCCATTTTTTCGCGGGACACATTTCACCTACCTTTTTAACCCTTATCCTGATAAAAAAAAAAAAACTTAAATGTAACTTTCAAGCTGGGGAAATATCTCCTTATCGGGCACTGTAGATCCAAAACCAGACTGCACGTTCTGTGTAGTCTGATCTTGATCTACATTGTCCGCAAAATGTGAGTGAGTCAGCAGTCTAAGGGTTAGAGCATATCGGTATCCGGATAATCTGCTGTATTCGATTACAACAACATTAATAACTACAAGGCAAACATTTCAGTCACGAGATTTCTCTAGTACTCGTATCAGATTAATATCAATTAAAATTCGCTGTAAAGTTTAAACGGATTTTTCTGACATCAATCAGTTTAATTCCCAAGAGATTTCCTAGTTCTGAGACCCTCTACAGTTGATGAATTGAGTATTTGCCGAGTGTCCCAAGTATGTTTACATATTATTTGCACAGCACTTGGCCTTGCGCTTTCAAAACCATGTCAGACGCTGCAATGTCTGAATCTAATAACGCAACAATTACGTTGCTTCAGGTTTTTGAAATTCTTTCCATGCTTACCGAGGAAAAGACATTGATTCGTGCCGTTGTTCACTATTTTAGGCTAAAAACAAGTTATCGATAACTTAAATTAAAATTATAGTACTTGTTAACTTTTTACATGTCTAGGGGCATACAGATTTATCGTTTTAGCTTCTAAGAAAACAATGCAGAAATACCATATCATGCACAGAACTGATGGTGCATGTGTTCAGTTGGAACATGAATTAATTTATTAAATTATTTACGTGTATTAACTCCATGTAATAGACATTAATAAGTCTGTGTATCTCTGTGCAATTCATTCCCTGTAGTCCTTTACTATTTAAGTCTCAGTATTTCAGGATTATAAAGTGCTTGCATTTCGCGTTTATTATTCTGTATTCCTTTATAATGTATTCCCTCTATTCCTGTATTGTCACAGTAATCCTGCTTAATTAAGTCCCATAATTGCGGCATCATAAAGTCCTCGTATTTTGGTTTCATAAAGTCGACATATTCTAATATTATTAGATTTAAATGTATTCTTGGTTTGACTAGTCCCCATATCCATGTTCCGTTCAGTCCAGAGATACCAACGTTATAAAGAACCTGTATTTATGTTTTATTAAGTCGCGGTATTCATGTATTATTAAGTCCTTCTATTGCTGTTTTGTTCAGTGCCGATTCATTTTGTATTAGTACCGCCATTTTAAAGTTCCTTTATTCCTGTAAAATAAAGTTCCTGTTTTCTCAGTAATTAAGTCCCTGAACTCAGGTATTATAAAATTCATGTATTCCTGAATAACATAGTAGCCATTTTACTCAGTATTTCGTTGCAGTTTTGGCGCTAAACTGGAAACATTAGCAGAGACTGGCACTATAGTTAAGATGACACTGCACATTGTGATTGGTACCTTATCTGATTGCATATTAGAAAGGCATTTCTTTTTGTTTCATTTTGCTTCGGCACTCGTTATTTTCGCATACCTTTCCCTTTTTCGGCAAATATTTCCCCATATTAACCACAAGCTGATGAAATAAACTCTATCTATTGACCTTTTACCAAACCCGAATTTTAACGAACTTGAAAAAGAATGCTTTTGAAAACATTGTGGTAATAGGAGACAGTGATCTTGATCAGCGTTTAGTCTGATTCCTACGACATTATTTACCCTTTAAAAGACATATCCCTACCAAGTGAGTCACATCTAATTTGTCGTGCGAATGTTTTCTAAATGGACAAGTCTAAAAGTTTGTCGCCTGGTAAAGAATTAAAACGAACTGAGCTATCAGCAGTTTCTCGGAATTTTTATCTGGTAACAAATCATTCAAAGAAAAAAAAACAAAATAATTGTGTTAAAAAACTTCATGTACGCATATCTGATAAAGTAATTAGAATCCACCGTAACATTCAAAAGATTCACAGGTATTAATCATCTTTGTACCCTTGAGGCCTTCTCAATCTTGGATTGTATTGAATTGATGAATGGAGAATAATGCAGAATATAAATAGCACGGATACCAGTCGACAAAACTATAGACTCGTTCATACTGAAAGCATTTACAGACGACAATATAAGTATAGAGTAACTCTTCACCAAACGACACTATTTTAGGCTTGTCCAAATTGAAAGCATTTTTACAGACGATATATACATCTAAATTGTGACTCAGTATTGGAACTTGTAACTGAATGGGATAGAAAACATTTTGGGAAAAGGAGAAAATGCTGGTTACCAGCATTTTCTCCTTTTCCCACATTTTTTTTCCAGCAGACTTCTCTTGCAGGTCGTTAAAGCTCGGGATTGTGTAGATGAAATAACTCGTGAGCTTATAGGTGGGAAACATTAAAGACATCGGAATATTTTCTTTCTCTTTGGTATTTTAAAGCCTTCATCCTCTCGGTCGTAAAAAGACGGGATCGTTCGGAGGGGTTAAACAATTCTTGTCGAGGCAGCAGCATATTCGATAGTCGTATTTGTAGTCAGTCGGTCGGTAAAAAACACCAGCTATTTAACTGGGTAAAACAGAAAATACTAGCAAATAGAAAATAACTTGAAATATAGTTTAATTGTTCAGTTTTGAATACTTGGAATGTACGACTTCAGCTGTTTGCTGCTAAATTCATGACCGTCCAGCTTTATTGGATAACTTTGATAGTTTTATAACTCTAAACTTTCTTTCAACTTTGTTTCTATTTAGTATCAACAATATATATTATGCTGAATGTGAACAACTGTAATTGAGAATAATTTTTGAACATTGTGTAAAAAACAGAAATAAAGTTGTAAAAAAAACCACTTTATTTGATAACTTAAGACGACAGTAATTATTGTGCGACGCCGGTGTGGACAGCTGTTCCCGATCAAAGCAAATATCTTACCATCTTGTCCTTTTATATTCTTCTTCTTAAACCTTGAACTAATGAATAAAAAAGAGAACATGTTCATTTTGGTGATAAAAGACACACAAAACTGAATTTAACGATAAGACTGTTTTTGACAGAATATCTCACAAAATATTTGGCAGTGCAGACCTAAGGTCAGACTTTGATACAAAAACGACCTTAACTTGTGACTTTCTGGCTAAAATCGGGAATTCGTAGATAAAAATTTAAGATGACACCCAGTGTCTGAGGTCGCCAGTTTGATACTAACACGATTCAGAAGACAAACACAAGACTCGAGACCAACAACGGCATATACATAAATTCAGATTATATGACAATTTACTCGTAATAGACTTTTTTTTTTTCCTTGGCTCCAGCGTCTTCGTCTTTATGGTTTTAATAAAACTTGACTGGTTGTGTAATATGGAAATGTAGAATCATAAACCTTTGACTTTAAAGGTGGCCCTTCAGATTTTGGGACGAAAATTTTACAAAAATACAAAAAAATCACCCTTATACTCCCAAAGCCTGTTAATTTTCATTCATAAAACCCCAGTAGTCGAAAACCATCAGACAACAAGAGAAATTAGAGATTTACTACGGCCCAGGTCGATACCGACGGGAAACACGGTCTATTTTTACATGAGCAACTCGCTCATTTACATACCGGAAATACACAGACGAAGCTTCAAACATAGTGTCCGAAGAAGACATTATGGAAAATAATTACATGTTTGTTATGTTGTGGAATTTAAGCGTCATTAGTTATGTGCCAATCACTTGACATTCCCACAATGCTTTTTTTTTTTATTTTTGGCGCGAAATCTAAAAATACCTTAAGAAGCTACGTAGCCTGTTAAGGGAATACCATCAAAAAAAAAAATTTTTTTTTTGTAATTTTATGATTCTTAATTATTGATGATTTGTATTGTTTTTTCATATAAATTTCAGTGATATATATATTTTTTTTAATTTGGTGAGATGTGAAAAATCTAAATACCCACCTTTAATGTATTTCCCATAAAGTACCATTCTAATTGCCTTTGTTTTCCTTTTTTCTAACGGTAATGTGCTATATACCACAGGAATTGGTTCAATCCCCGACGATGCTTGTAAAGTGTTAGTGCCTCATCCTTGAACCAGTACAAGACAGACAGGAAACGCATAAGGGAGCCGGCGTATAAGAAGTAAGTCGATAGGTAGGGGGAATTGTGCGGTACGAAAATGAGTTTGGGGTAGTATATGAAAGGCTAAGGGTTGTATTTTTGTCTTTGAAAAAGGAAAATTGCAGGGGGAGGTGTTGTTACACAAAGTGTCTGCCTGCATGGTTAGAGGAGATACAGCTCCTCTTTTCTCAGCATTGATGTAACCAACCACTAATGCGTAAGCTTTTCTTGGTCCAAACTCATGGATACCAGCTTCTCTATGCGTGTGGATATCTAGGCAGCCTAAATAGAACCATTTTCTGTTGAACGCTTTAAAAGCCAATTACATCTCAAACAGTTAAAAGCGAAACTAGACCTTCGGCAAATGTTTGGACCGTAGTCACAATCCATTCTAAATTGCATCCCTAGTCTAATCCTATATTTCGAAAATAACACGATTTCTGATTGGCTTAACCATTTGGTTTAGCCATCCAGATAGGCTATTGTATTATTTTCTAATGTAAACAATAATATTGAGAAGACCAGGGCCCCGTTTTATCAAAAACGTCCGTCGTACGACCGTTGATAAAACAGGGCCCAGGAACGCATATATAAAATGTTGCATTACTATAGGCCCTGACTGTTCAGAAGACGCAGTAAAAACTATCGTCACCAGAACTATGGCTCGTGTTTTTATTGAGATTTTGTCTTAGAGTAGTCTTTTTTTCAGAAAGACATCAAAGACACTCAGGATATAATTTACAAAATTAGAAAACAACATGAAAGATGGTATTTCTTACGATCAAACGAAAAAATGTTACCCATGCTGTGCTATGCTATACTATTTTAAAATCCGAGAGCAACATGAATCGCTGAACTATTTTATCCCTTGCAGAATAATTTCGTTTGAGGGAGTATTCTATCAAAACTGATCCAGTTCTCATTCTTCTCAAGTTATGTCGTCATAAGAGTGTTTAAAGTATTCCATAAAATTTATTGAATGTTATTGCAGGCCGCCTTCAACGTTGTTTCAGTCATAGCACGGTAGCAGTTCACTAACTCAAGTGGCTATAGGGTTTCAACAAAGCTTGGCAGCTGCTTTTAAGTGCCATGCCTTGACGCTTCCACGAAAAACGTGTGTCTTAGTTCAGTATCGATCATAAAACCTCTGGATTACAAAATCACCTTTACAACTCAGGTGCGCAGAAGCCGCTAAAGCGAATTAACTTGCCCTGCTATGTCACCAAGTACGGGGAACGTTAATACTCATACATCTGTCCTTGTTATTCTTTTTTCTTTAATATTCGGCGTAACGTTGTTTTGAAGAATGTTTCCATCGAAATCAATAAAGATTTATCGTTGTCCTTCGTTGTTTTGTTTATGCCTAAATGTTGACGTATGGTCTTTAACACATTTCCACTTCATTTGGGGATAAGAGTAAAAAGGCGTCGGGTTGAAAGCGGGTTTCTGTTGACATTTAACGATAAATGGGATAACATTGAAACATAAATTTCTAAACCCAGTATCTTCCAACACGGGTTTCTAAAAAGGCTGTCCTAGCCGATATAGGTCGACATTCTACATCCATCTGTCTGTCTGTCTGTCTGTCTGTCTGTCTGTCTGTCTCTCTCTCTCTCTCTCTCTCTCTCTCTCTCTATGACTCAGGTCTTGATTTCTGGTGTTCGGGTGGGTACGCGATTGCATTGCTTGTTGGGGATTTTCTTACCCAAGTATGTGTATCCATTAGCAACAGTTTCTTTTTTACCTTGTATGCTTTCATCATCCAGTATCCATTCATTTTCATTTTTGTAACTAAATTTTTACATACTTCATTTATATTAAATGATATCTATAACACAGCTTGATCGATCTCTTTCATTCTTTTTAGCTGCACAAATAAACTCACACCGAAACGTATGCCTATCACACAATAACTGGAGCAGAGGCTCGCGGGAAAAGGTATGGGGTAGATTAATAGAAGATTTTTATTGTGGTGTCTTGTTTTGCCTGGGGATTTTCATTTTTTGAAACGCAAGGAAAACGATACTAGGGACAATGCACGAGAAGGTATGATTGATTTATTCCATGAAGTTTCCGGTAGGATACCGAGAATTATCAGTGAATATATAGAGGATATTTGTTTTTTTCGGTGAAAGATCGAAATTTATTTCATCGAGTGAACATCTTCGGTAATACTTTCACTCTTGGCTGCGCCACTCGTGAAAATACTATCGATGATGTTCACTCGATGAAACAAATTTCGATCTTTCACCGAAAAAAAACCCAAATATTCTATTTATTTCATGCTTCTATCCCTTTTTGGGAGGAACTTACATCAAAATCCAGTACAGTTCTTCTCGGTTATTCCCCGTGGCGTACCCCCTCCGCATAGCAACGCGTTACAATATTACGTCAAGCGCGAGAAATGTAGGGTAAATTACGTCATATTTCCATCTGGTTGAAAGGCACGCGCATTTTACCTAGGTAACTAGTGCGCGGGAACAACTGTTTCAATTGAAGAGTTAGATTATAAAAATCGGTATTTTTCACTGGTCGTAACCATGAAATATCGAAAAAACATTTCACTATATTTCTCGATAACCTACCGGAAAGCATGAAATAATTTTCGATATTTCATGGTTACGACCAGTGAAAATACCAGTTGTTCACATATATTCATGAACACATATGATCGATGCTTTGGAAAAATGCATCTCCGTGATGTACTATACCAAGCCAGTGGAAGCATAATTATGGATCCATAAAACGCATTTTGTCTTAAAACTGTTTGAATCGAGAGGTAGTCTGGTCTTTCTACATGAAAAAATTGACCTATTGCAAAAGGATTCGACCGAGGTAGCCTGAGCAGACTGTGCACAGGTAAATACTTTTTACAGATGCATTGAGCTCCCTTTCCACAGACAATGGCTCTTTGAGTTAAGAAGGTGTAAATTACAACTGAAGCCATTTGCCTTCTATTTGTTACAATGGGTACTAATAACGAGTGGAAAGCTACAAAGGGTGCATTCTTGAGTCGCGATAAGCGTCTTAGAGTATTAGAAGTATTAATTTTACTACCGGGAGTTTGCCTTTATTTTGCTGCCGTAAGCACGTTTGTTAAGACACCGTAAGTTTTTAATTATGTTTTCTTCGTTACTGTCGTAAAGGCCCAGACGACAAGATGAATCACCCTCCTCGAAGTACACACATTTACTTCGCGATGTTAACTTTTTCACTGCCATAGGCGCGTTCGAAACCTTTTACAGATGTTGTAGATCAAAATCAGAATGCACAGATAGTGCTGATTAATTTTAGATCAACGTCATCCGCTTCTTCACTCTAATCTGTCCAAATATTTCCTTCACATATTGTTAACCTGTATTTGTTGTTATCGAAACGTCCAATTCATTTTTTTTTTGGCAGCAAAGGCTTTATTGGAGAGGTCATCAGACCTCTCCAACAGTGGTGAGTTTAAAAGGCAGACTGTCTCAGAAATTGCTGTCTAAATCAATTTTCTTTGCGAAATTATTCTGATACACAGTCTGTTTCGTCATGGTTTTTATAAATAAACCGAAATCAAAAAACTGAAATAGGAAACAGACTAGTTTGTTTTTATTTGACGGATATCAAAAGAGATTTTTTCTATGGATCTGATTGCAAACGTTCTCTCTCAGAATTGCATTTTTTTTTTATATATATAAAGCTGAATAGTCTAAGCAAAGGGGGAAAAAAGAAAATTTCGTTTAAAAAGAGACAGAACACCGCGGTAAAAGATCACGTGACTTGGAAACGCGGGAAGAAGGTCACATGACTGCCATGTACTGCATGAGAGGTTTCTACGCTGCGGTTTTTTTTTTTTTCATTCATTGAATGTCCTACTTGTTTGTTTACATGTACCAAAATATATTGAAATTAATAGCCAATAAACTATTTGTAAACATTGATGCTAACCTCTCCTGGCTTCTTTTTTAAAGAAGCCAACTTGTTGCTATGGTCTTTGTCTGTACACACAGTGTAGCAATAACAATATGCTTATCAGTCGTCCCCTACACTTTTATGTTTGTCTCGATTTTATGGTGTTTAACGCTGTTTAACGCTGTTTTCAACATTATTTCAGTCTTATCGCATAGGCCAGATCACCCATCCATGTTTTTGGAGTTTCGTTTCGTTACTGATTAAGTCTCCTCATGGTATACACATTTTCTTGACTTTGTTGAAGGCTTAATTACAATGTTCTTTGTATGTACAGTGTTGCAATCTCGATATGTCTACCGCTTTTACTCACGTCTAGTATGTATCCTAATTTGATTTTTCGATAATTTTGTGTTTAAATCCGTTTTCATCAGTTATTTCAGTCCGGGAGGAAAGTTCATCCATAACCCCGTTTCTGAATTCTTTGATCCAGCACTTAGTAAAACTGCAATTCCGCTTATTATGGCCGCTTTCTGCTTTCTCCCACAAATGAAGTCGAGACAATTTTTAGCGGTGAGCGAGAACTGAATTCCGCAGCAATGACTATCACCAAACCCCAAAGGAATTTTCACTGAACTCAAAGGTCCTAATATACTATGGAGTATTGTATTTCATTTTCAGATGTCCTTACCACTGCCTCTTCTATCATAATGGTATAAAACTTTAAATCCCTCTTAAATCCAATTAGTCAAATCACGCCACTTTGTGTAGGAATTCTTCGCAATAACTCATTGTGAAGGCGTTAAATCAGATTACTCTAAACTTCGTTTATGGAAAAAGACAGTTTTCTCCTTTCAGTTCTCAACTTCTTACCTTCATTACCTAAACATATATTGTACCATGTGGAAACTTGAACGACGGAATATCAGACAAGGATGAGTTAGACCTTGATGTCTAAGTGTCGTGTGAACATTGTGACAAGTACTGAACCTGCTTTTGCTCAGCAGTGCAGCTTCGCCTCTCATGAAGATACCGCCTTTGCTTTTCACTCGATGAAAGAAATTTCGATAATACACCGAAACAGACAATTATAATCCATGCTTTGGATAAACAGATTTACCAAGATATCCATTTGGATTTTTGTAAAGATAAAGATATTTCCTACTTTACGAGTTAGGGTCTTTCTCCGCATAAAGAGATATACAAGGCTATATATAGGACGAGATCTTTCTCCAAATAAAATTTTTGCAATCCACTGACTAGAATCTTTTTCCTGATAAAAGATTTTGCAAGCCACTGACTGGAATCTTTCTCCTGATAAAAGATTTTGCAAGCCACTGACAAGAATCTTTCTGCCGATAAAAGATTTTGCAAGCCATTGACTAGAATCTTTCTCCCGATGAAAGATTTTGCAAGCTATGACTGGAATCGTTCTCGTGATAAAAGATTTTGAAAGCCATTTACTATAATCTTTTTCATGATAAAAGATTTTGCAAACCATTGACTGAAATCTTTCTTTTGATAAAGATTTTGCAAACCTTTGACTAGAATCTTTCTCCCGATAAAAGATTTTGCAAGCCATTGACTAAAATCTTTCTCATGATAAAATACTTTGCAAGCCATTGACTAGAATCTTTCTCCCGATAAAAGATTTTGCAAACCATTGACTAGAATCTTTCTTCCGATAAAAGGTTTTGCAACCCATTGACTAGAATCTTTCTCCTGATAAAAGACTTTACAAGCCATTGCCTAGAATCTTTCTCCTGATAAAAAGATTTTGCAAGCCACTGACTGGAATCTTTCTCCTGATAAAAGATTTTACAAGCCATTGACTTGAATCTTTTTTTTTTGATAAAGATTTTGCAAACCTTTGACTAGAATCTTTCTCCCGATAAAAGATTTTGCAAGCCATTGACTAAAATCTTTCTCCTGATAAAATACTTTACAAGCCATTGACTAGAATCTTTCTCCTGATAAAAAGATTTTGCAAGCCACTGACTGGAATCTTTCTCCTGATAAAAGATTTTACAAGCCATTGACTTGAATCTTTTTTTTTGATAAAGATTTTGCAAACCTTTGACTAGAATCTTTCTCCTGATAAAAGATTTTACAAGCCATTGACTTGAATCTTTTTTTTTTGATAAAGATTTTGCAAACCATTGACTAGAATCTTTCTCCTGATAAAAGACTTTACAAGCCATTGCCTAGAATCTTTCTCCTGATAAAAAGATTTTGCAAGCCACTGACTGGAATCTTTCTCCTGATAAAAGATTTTACAAGCCATTGACTTGAATCTTTTTTTTTGATAAAGATTTTGCAAACCTTTGACTAGAATCTTTCTCCCGATAAAAGATTTTGCAAGCCATTGACTAAAATCTTTCTCATGATAAAATACTTTGCAAGCCATTGACTAGAATCTTTCTCCCGATAAAAGATTTTGCAAACCATTGACTAGAATCTTTCTTCCGATAAAAGATTTTGCAAGCCATTGACTAGAATCTTTCTCATGATAAAATACTTTACAAGCCATTGCCTAGAATCTTTCTCCTGATAAAAAGATTTTGCAAGCCACTGACTGGAATCTTTCTCCTGATAAAAGATTTTACAAGCCATTGACTTGAATCTTTTTTTTTTTGATAAAAGATTTTGCAAGCCATTAACTACAATCTTTCTTCTTAAAAAAGATTTTGCAAGCCTCTGACTGGAATCTTTTTCCTGATAAAAGATTTGACAAAATATGGGTTAGGATCTTTATCGGGGAAATGGATTTGTAACGATATCGATTTGTTTCTCTCCCTACAAAAAACATTATACCAATATAGGTAAGGATAAAAAGATTGATAACTGTATAGTATAGTATCTTTCTCAAGATAAAGAAACTAAGCAAGAAACGGGTAAAAATCGTTCTTCAGGTAAAGAACAAATATCACGATACGGGTTACGACCTTTCGTGAAGAATGCTAGTAAAGCACTGGTAAGGATCTTTCTACAGATAATAAGACTAACCATAATATGGCCTGCAACACGCGAAAAGGGGCATTCGGACATTTGCGTAAAGTGTCGTCTCGGATCAGCCTGCGCAGTCCGCGCAGGCTAATCCGAGAAGGCACTTTACGACAATGTTACATTTTGTCCTTCAGTAGACTTGCGCAAAACAGAAGATTACAAAAGAACGGAAAGTGTCGTTTCGGATTAGCCTGCGCGGAGTGCACAGGCTGGTCCGGAACGACACTTCAAGCAAATGTCCGAATGCCCCTTTACGCGTATTGCAGGCCAATTTATTGGCTAGGATAAAAAGATTTAGCAAGGTAATACTTAGATCTCTCTTAAGATAAAACAAACTCTTCTCATAGAAAATCTCATACATTTGAAATTCAAACCTCCATCCATAGTAGAAATTTCATTTCTATAAAAGTGGAGTATTGTCAACGTGATTTGAAAATTGCAATATTACGCGATAATTTAAAGCAGATAAAATGTGAAGATTAGAAACAGTCGAATCGATTGAGTTTCCATCAATGTATCAAAGTCCTTTCCATATAGCTGAAAAACAATGTTTTTCTCAAGAAACTGTCTCCCAATTGTGTAATTTGTAACAATTTTCTGAAAGTCAAATATTATCCTGTCCAAAAAAAGATTGTAAATCAACATCATGAAAATACATGAATTCTATCAACCCTTAAGCTGCTAAAGTTAATTAAAAATTACGAGCCATTGTTAAAACCCCAAATAATGCTATTTCAATATTCTTATCGATGAGAAAAAGTCGCAACGCATCGGACAGTGTAGATCAAAGACCAGACTGCACGTTTTGTGCAGTCTGGTCTTGATCTAACGTGTCCGCAAAAACGTAATGTGTAGTGCATTGCATCCTTGGAGTTAATAGCTGTTATCCATAATGTGTAAAGAAATTAAAAACGCAGTGTTTCTCAGAAAATGCATGTTCAACCAATGATCAGTTCCCTGGAGGAACCATAATTTTCATTATCCATCGATCAAACACTTTGTTGTGAAATCATGACAACCAGGTTCCGCAAATAATTGGCTCAAAATTTGATGCATCGATGGCGTTTCCAGGGACAAGGGCTGAACAGTTTTCTTAACTTAATCTTGGGGATTCTCAAGACGGTGCTCGAGATTCTTGTCGCAGTTTCGAGACTAACCAGTAAGTTAGTAATTATACACAGATGAGGAATATGACGATGACTGTGATAACGAAGCCGAGAAAAAGAGGAACAAAGAGAAGAAGATGAAGAAGAAGATGATGAAGAATGTTGATGATAAGGTAAAAAAAAGAAGTTTCCACGATGATAAGGTAAAAAAAAAAGAAGTTTCCACATTATGGTGGTGTTTTCCATGCTTCGATGTTACCTAATGCCTTAGGTATTTAAATATGACGTCCTCTTTACTAATGGTGCTGTCCACGTGTGGTGTCTTTAGGCAGACCATTGCAGAACCCTAGGCTGACAATGATATACGCAGTGAAATACTCTTGAAATCTTTCATAGCAAATAAATCAACAAAATAATGCTTCGTAAGTTAATGACTAGATGCAAATATGAATCGCCCACCTTCTTTATTTCATATGTATACACATTGTTTGTAGTTGTGCTAACCTGATGAATAATCATTATGATACAAATCAGTCATTTAAAACATGTCTACACAGAATTGTGTCACTCATTTAGTTTGTATTAAAAAAGAAAAAAAAAAAAAAAATACTTAAACTATCATATAAATTTAAGCCATGCTTGGTGATAAGAGGGCTTGATGCATCTGCAAAAAGTATCGACCCATGTCAACCTGCACAGTCCGCGCAGGCTGACCAGGGCCGAATTTTTTTGCTCTTGATAAAGCAATGACGATTCTACCGAAGAATTCAGGTGTTTGTTTGACTAAATACATGTATATTTTATGGATCCATAATTATGTGATGACTTCCGTGGTATAACGGATCACAGAAATGCATTAAGCCGCCTTTTGCCCGAGCATGGCTTTTTTTTTTTTTTTTAATCGAACACATTTTTAGTTGAAATTGGAAAAAAAAAAAAACGACCGACAATAACCATGTGTCAAAGTAAAAAACATGAATGACTCTCCATCTTTAACCAATTACGGTACAAGCTTATATACTCAGTTCCATAAATAAGTGTGCACTTAATTTTCTTTTATTTCTCGTCGCATGTTTTACTGAAGACCAACAAATTTGGTATCATACTTTAGTTCCGAGTCTGTAGAAAATGCCAGGCTAATCAGATTTTGACTAACAGAAAGTTTAAGTTAGGTTTTTGCAATTTAAATGAAGGTGGTACTAAAACCAAAGTTGCAAAAGTACTCAAAGACTAAAGTAACATTAAAGTTAGGTTTTTCTTAAAGTTCTTGTAATTTTTCAATCAATATCTTGTATGGCCACCTCTGCTGTCGATACAGGCAATTATTCGACGTCGCATAGACCTTACATAACGTAAAATCATTGCATCAGGAATGTTATTCCATTCCTGAACGAGAGCGGTGGCCAAAACCTAACTTTAATGTTACCTTAGTCTTTGAGTACTTTTGCAACTTTGATTTTAGTACCACCTTCATTTAAACTGCAAAAACCGAACTGTTCTGTTAGTCAAAATCTGAATAGCCTGGCATTTTCTACAGACGCTGAACTAAAGTATGGTACCAAATTTGTTGGTCTTCAGTAAAACATGCGACGAGAAATAAAAGAAAATTAAGTGCACACTTATTTATGGAACTGAGTGTATATGAGCCACAATCTGGCAAAAGGGGGCTTCATGCATCGCCGTGATGTATAGGCTACCAAGCAAGTAATCACATAAAAATGGATCCATAAAATCCATTTTGTCTAACAATCGACTGGATCTGAATGTAGAATAGTCCTTTAACAGGCTGAACTGGGTCGATACTTTTTACAAATAGCATTAAGTCCCCTTTTCTCAGAGCATGGCCCAAATGAATGTTGCTTTATGGCATATTGACAGTTTAATTTAATTTAAACATATTTTATTCTACAGAAATACATGTACATGAACAATACAAATACATTAAATTGACAAAAATAATCCTGCAGAAAAGGATCGGAACGGAAGCAAAACTTATAGAGTTCCTCTCCAATTTCCGGTTATTGCATATATAAAGTACGATATTTTAAGGTTAAGAAAGAAGAGCAATGAAAAAAGGAAAAATATGTGGGAAAGTAGGGTTTAGCTACTTGAATAAAAAACCGACTTAACTCTGTCGACTCCTATACTGGTAAGCGCGAGCATTATGCTCCTTTTTCCCACAGTGTTTTTCTACGCCGCCAACAACAAACTGCCCAAGTTCACGGATGTTGGATTTTTTTTTTTTTGTATCACATTTATATAACTGTGACACAAGAGGTCTATGTGTAATGATTAGCATATGGTATCTTTCTCCTAATAATAGATTTATATTAACAACATGAATGAAATTAATACTTATCCTGCTAAATAACTAGAATGAAATTTTCATTTCGATAGTAGAAATCTAAATATTGCTATTTCAAAGTTACGTTTTGGGGAATAATATCTCTTTGTCGGATAGTGTAGATCCAAGATCAGACTGCACGTTCTGTGCAGTCTGATCTTGATCTACACTGTCCGCAAAAGGTCAGTGAGTCGCGCGTAGCAGCCTAATGGTTAAAGCATATATTAACTTAAAGATTATACATCTTGATCAGCCAGACAAAAAAGTGTGTAGAATGGTTCAGATATTAGTAAGCTGTGTAAACAAAGATAAATATTCGATAAATATGGTGAACGGATGAAGAAACTCAAGAAATGTGTCCTTTATTTAAAACTGGAAACGACAAAAGTGTTTCCATTGATGGCCCAAAGAAAATTAAATCCATTTTCTATCGGTCGTAATCTGTGCCACTTTGCAACCGTCAGGGGCACAATTTGGCATGAAGATATAAGAATAATAATAGTTTCATAAAATAAAGGTGAACTGGGTTAAAAAAATTGCTGAAAAAGATGTATCTTTACAAGTTCATGAAGGAGTCCAACTCACTATCTCAACAGGAGTGCATGTTCGAGGTGAAGTAATTTTTAATAAACTTACTTATAACTAGTCTACCTGATTTTAAATTCAAAATAGGGCCTACAACAAACCTTAACTTTTCCACGATCATCAATTTTGCAAGTTTCATTGACCAAGAAATTTGTGTCGCATATGCTTGAGAAGAAACAGACATGAGCGGGTAGAAATTCAATTTTTCGATTTGAATAACGTCATGCAACGCTCCGTTGAGAACAAAAAATCTTATCTCAAATTTATTTTAACCCCTAGGCTGCTAAGCGCTACTCACTGACCTTTTTCGAACAGTGTAGATCAAAGATCAGACTGCACAGAACGTGCAGTCTGATCTTTGATCTATACTGTTCGAAAAAAACATAATTTCCCCCAAAAACTACCTTTGAGATGGCAAAATTTGGGCTATTACTATCGGCTTTAAAGTTTCATTTCACTCTTTTAGTAGGATAAGGGATGAATAAGAAAAAATGATAGTGGTCATGTAAGTCTGAAAATGAGGGGAATAATGTGACGGAATCTGTTCTTTTCATACTATCTGAAAACATCTGCAATGTATCATTTTTGCTGCACTCGAGGGTTTAATCAAAGTTTATTTTTCCGGCTTCGAAGTATAGACAGAAAGTAATGTAGTATTATTTACGTTGATTATAGCGTCTCTTGGGATCAGTTTACGATTTTCTGCACGATACATCGAAAACAAACAAACAAAAAATGAAGACACCAAAATTCGCGCTTTTACGTTGTTTTGCATAAAATTCAGATAGCTCGGGTGGAATGCAATTTGAGCGAAAGTCGAGGACAAAAAATCTTTGGCGCTAAAATTCAGATCATTTTGCAGGCTTAGTTTAACCCTCAGAGGAGCCAAAAGAATCCTTACAAACAATTTCAGATGGAAATATGACGTCATTTACCTTACATTTCTCGCGCTTGACGTAATATTGTAATGCGTTGCTATGCGCGAGGGGTACGCCACGGGGAATAATTAAAAAGAACTGTACTGGATTTTGATAAAGCTCCTCCAAGAAAGGGTTAAAAGCATGAAATAAATAGAATTTGTTTTTTTCTCGTGAACACCATCGGTAATATTTTCACTCGTGGCTGCGCCACTCGTGAAAATATTACCGATGGTGTTCACTCGATGAAATAAATTTCGATCTTTCACCGAAAAAAACAAATATCCTCTATATCTTTTGTGCAAACTAAATCGTTTTGCCTGTTCTGAGATTTTACAGTGTTAAGACTAATGAAATTACGAGCAGAAAATCATTTGCATTGTCTTGTACTGAAAGAATTATTATGTTATCAAAATCCTGGAGATGTGCTCCTTTGATATTTTTGAGCAGTGTTTTAAGTTCATTTGACTAGCCACTACCGACTTTCTTCTCTGTTCATAGATAAAAGCTGTGTGATGTGTACAGGATACCTTAAAGCAACAAGAAACTATATTTTTAACTAGTTTTCTGCCTCATCAAAAACAAATCCATCATTTGACAAACCTTTAATGTATCACCTGCAAATGCTTTCAATTAGGAGAAGTCTTTTTTTTTTTTCTTTTGGTGAAGAGTTAAATAGGTAATAGTAGGCCTATATGAAATGTGTGATGGCTTTTTTCCGATGAAAGATCTTTGAAATCTCATTATGTTGGTTTTTAGCTAGGGGCCAACGGCGCCTAGCCTTTGTGACCACGTTTCAGATTTTTGCACGAAAGCTGCAACTACTCTTAATATCATGTATAAACGCGCTATTCGCTGTCTCTGATTTGCTGGAACTGTAACTGACGTTTCTGATTGGCTTGAAACGACACACACTTCAAAATCGCCTTACAATTTGCGAGTTATTCATCCGTGATGTAAGATAGAAATGGAAAGAGAGGGGTCGGTGCCTACATCTACTGAGACAGTGCCAAAGAAAATATTTTCAAAGCAAAAGATTTTAGCGGTGTTTATTTGCACGATGAATTTTAAATGACAACACTTAAAACAGTAAAAGAATTCTCCCGTTAATATCGCCAAAAACTCATACAGAGCATGACGCAAACAACACTCGTGTTTACCGTGGGTTGTCGCTAAATACGTTGGTTGTCGATCGTACATAGCGTAATGTAATGCTAGTCATACATTCCTGACGAAATGCACACCATATAACGCAGAATCAAGGCGGGACTTTAGAACTTATGGGCGGCGACTAAATCTCGTTCGTGATTGGTTCGCAGTGGATATTGTGAGGAAACTCTGTGTGCACACCATTGGATGCAGATAGGGCGTGGCGTTGACATTTGATCGATAAGCATTGTGTGGTGTGTTTCCATTTATGGTGTGTAACTAGACAAAACCGTTTCCTTGTCAGCCGTAATACATGTACAAGTAGGGAAGATGTTGAGAAGTTGATGTTTTCCGAGAAGCACAATTATGTATATTTCGGGAGAGTCAAAGGTATGATTTACCTTTTGGTCACGTTTTAATGTTTATCTAACCTTACTGCTTTACATTTTTGATCCGTCTATTGATCAGTGTGGTTGACACGATGTGAAAGCGTCCTGGACCCTTGGCGAAGACTGATAAGTTCGTATATCCCAACATACAAGAAAGTTTGCTCTCTAGTCTTATAAATCTCGCAAATTTTATTTTTGTAATTGTAGATGAAATTTGAAAACATCATAATATTGTATTCAAGCGTGGCTGCACTCTGTAGACATTTTTCCCTGATCGACGACTACCGTTCTAGATATTTACCTAACTGTTGTATGCCGTTGACCTACTTTATCATAGGCGAAATTAAAGATGGCTTTCCCCTTTGGGAACGGTAAGCGTGTTTCCTTTCGCCATCTAATGGTCTATCAATTTTTAAAGTCCGATCTTGGATTCACACTGTCCTACATTTAAAAAAAAAAAAATAACAAAGGAATAGCAGCATTGCTGTCGAATTTTTTGTATCTAATTAACCCTTTACCACACGACCTCAAGTTAGAAAGAAAGCTCTTGAAAACATTGTCGGAAAAGGAGAAATGCAGGTAACCATTATTTCTCCTTCTCTGACAGCGTTTTCTACCCTCCCAAAAGCAAAATAACATCATTTGAATAAGGTTTCATTCTGCAAATGGTTTTATTTTGAACAAGTCTAAAATTTTGTTGATTAATAAGGAGTTAAAAGAAGTCCTTGATGTTCATTTTGGGCCAAAGGAGTTGACATAATTATACTGATATAATCCGTTTTATTAACTAGTTTACTGACATTTTGATACATAACACGGATATGATATATCAAATACTTGTTTGTTAATTGCTAAACCCAACATGATAATAGGCTTCTGATGATTTTTTTATGAAAAGTCTTGCTTTCATCGATACAAATTTTATGTTTAAAACACATGTGAAGAACCCATTTTTTCCATTTCAAAGAACACTGGAAAGGGGGCTATGTTCCTAATGTGCTTCGCTCTGAACCTCAACAAAAACTGCTGTGTTTTAACGACACTGCATAGTATTATGTTGTTTTTACAAAATGGGAAAAGGAAAGAATGCTAGTAATCAGAGTTTTCTCCTTTTTTGCAATCATTCTACCTTTTCAAAGACAATTTCCATCACTGTAATCATATTTAATTTGTTCTCTGCAAACACTTTGAATTTTGGCAAGACTAAAAATCTGTAATGAGTAAACTCTTTACTCCGAACAAGTTTTCGACATGTCCAAATTTGCAGGCAACAAGTAATGTTTGTAAGTTAGAAATGTATCTCAAAGCCACCATACACTGTCCTCAGTGACAAGTTAAAAAAAGTCTCAGAACACAATGGCAGTTACTACCTCTGTATTCAATCACTAGAATCAATAATGCAACAGTGTTTTATTGTATAAATAAAATTTTGAAAAAGTGAATTTTTCCTTCTTCAAGGAAAAGCTGCTACTCCTGCGCAATTTTCTGTTCCCTATTGTGTTGCCAATTTCATCCATATTGTATCTTGTTTTGACAGTCAAAATGCAAGTTTTCATTCTATGGAATAACTTAGAATTTTAGCCCCGCTATTTGTGGGGGAAACATTTAGACATTTTCATACCCCTAGCGCAGTCTGCGTCGTCTGTGTCGTCTATGGTGTCGTGCGAAAACTTTGACGTTTGTAATATCTCTGTCATTACTGAAGATTTTTACTCACCTATCAAAAGGGCAACCCATACAACAGGGACAGGTATGTATCAAAGTGTTTTTGAAACAGTTATAATTGCCCCTTTTTAACTTTTTACTGTTCAAATATTTTGATATTTTATAATATCTCTGTCATTACTGAAGATATTTACTTCAAACTTGGAGTAGTTGTTAATTGTCATAATTACTTCAAACTGGGGCTAGTTGTTAACAGGGCCAGGTAACCATCTAAATATTTTTGACACAGTAACGCCCGGTTTTTCGACTTACATTTTTCCCCAAAAGCAACTGTAGCCGAGCATTGGCGTCTACATGCGATGTTCTATTCTCTTTCTTCTTCAGCAAAATATAGAAGAAGAAGAAGAAGAAGAAGAAGAAAATAACTGGAATGTGAAAAAAAAAAAAAAAAAAACTTTTCACATACCAAACTTGAAATGTTAATAGAGATGCCATTTTTTAATGTGAAACTTTTTTTTTTATCAATCACTCAGAATTGTGTTTCTGTCTCACATAAAATATCTTTCAAACCTACGTTAGTTTTGTTTGTGAATTCCTTATTTTGAAGAGTGATGAAAATCATTGCAACCACTTTTTAAACTATTACTAGTACTGCTATGGACTTAGACTACATGAAATGCACTTGGCGCTTGGAAAGAATGGTATGTGTAGTTCTTGTCTGAATTTTCATGAGGATGCAGCATGCGGATGTATCCACTCACTACTTCTTAGCGTTTGGATATGCATGAAAAATATTTTTAAAAAAAAGCAGCAGTACACAAAAATATGTTTTTACATCATAAATGGTCAATTCATGTTTGAATACAAATTCTCAACGCATATATGCACTTTTACTTGCCTCTGGCCATCAGTGCTTTCAACACTTTGATTACCATTGGGATTTTACGTTTCTTTTTTTTCATTTAACGCTTTAAGAGTTATCAAAGGCTAGACACACGATTATACAAAGACCGGAATAAGAGAATCTGAAATATTGGAAACTCTAGAGAGTTGTCGCCTTGACTCCTTCGGCTCTAAACTTGTAACCCAGACCTCTTTGATGACGGAATATACTGTCCGCTGCAACTAAGAAGTATTTTTATTGTATATGCTTGACAAAACAAGAGGACGATGTACCTTTAAGATCAGACTGCACATTCTCTGCAGTCTGATCTTTATCTATGCAGTCCGCGAAAGCCCCTGCTTTCCCTTTTGTTACTGAAAAAGGTTGAACCCCACTTAAACGCACTATGTAAGCGCTATACCATATACTAGAATGGCGCGTCTATGCTTTTGGGGCCCATTTCGGTGCTCGGTGATGCAATTTATTTCATTCAAAATGACATTTAGGATCTGATATTATGGAAGCAATAAAGGCTTTCCGTTGATAGTCGTTAAACTTCTGATATTTTCAATGATATAAGTGATTCAAAGGTTTCCCGCGAGATGCATTATTTCGTCATTGCTATGTAAATAAAATGGAATTCGTTTGATTTTGATTTTCTGAGGTATATATCGGTTAGGAAAGTTTCAATGTTACATACGGTTGGGTATAGGGACTTGGAAGATTAAGATCAGACTGAATGGGACGGGTAATCTTATCTTAGCTCACGTTGTCTATTACTTTAAATTACCTTGGTAGAAATACAACCTTCGAATTTGCATTATTATTATTTATTCTATTTTTTTCACTCATTGGAAAGGGTCACTGCGTTCCTAAGGTCCTTAAGTGTTTTTGCGTACGCATTGGAGTGACTTTAAAATAGGTACTGATTCCTCATTTGTTTCCATTCTGATATCCCTGCTCCCTTACCAAGAAGAAGGAGAAGAAGAAAGAGAAGGATAAGAAGAAGAAGAAGAACAAAACAAAAACAAAACAAAAAACAAACAAGTAAATAAAGAACATGAGACTACAATTACAGATTCTGAGGGATCGTGCTGTACGCAAAAGCGTGTCATGTAGTACAGGAAAATAAACAGTATGGACAAAAGAAAAACACGTCTTTGTTGTCCGATCTGCGTCTACACCCTGCAAAGGAGATTCAAGAGCTGATTGCACAGTCTGTGTGACTGCACAGTCTGTACAGTCTGATCCTGAATTTACACATCTTATGGTAAACTACGATCTAAACCATCTTTAATTGCCATGGAATCTAATTGCAAGAAAAAAAAAAACTCTGGCAAATAAGGGTTATTGCATCTCCGCGATGAATTATACCAAGCACGTCATGACAAAATTCTTGACCCATAAAATCCATTTTTGCTAGCAAACGACTGAATCGTGAAGGAAACTGATCCTTGGACATGCAGAAATTTTACTAAAAGCAAAAATTTTCGACACAGGTCAGCCTGCGCGGCCTGCACAGGCTGACCTGGGTCGATACTTTTTGCAGATACATTAAACCCCCTTTTCACAGAGCATGGCTCGTAAAAGACATAAAACCAATTTTCTATAGTATTTGAGCCATGCTCTGACAAAAGGGGACTTACTGCATCCCCGTGATCTATGGTACCAAGCAAGCCATCACATACATATGGATCCGTAATATTCACTTTTTTTTAACAACCAACTTAATCATGATATAGACTGGTTCTTGGACATACAGAAAATTAACCGAAAGCGAAAAGTTTCGTCCCAGGTCAGCCTGCGCAGAATGCGCAGGCTGACTTGGGTCGATACTTTTTCCGCAGATGCATTAAGCCCCCTTTTCACAGAGCATGGCTCATTTATTTTCACTCGAGTTTTGTTATCTTATTTCACTTGCTTAAAGGACATCATTTTTTGGTCCCCGAGGTGTTTCTGTCTTTACCATGTCGTCAATTGCTTTCACAATCAATACACCATATAATGTATTGGTGATCATAGTTTCTCCTCACGAAACGCATTTGTGTGCCTCTGCCCAAGACAATAAAAAATGGCATGCATCTAAAACACTCCTCATTTCACTTTGTATGTCTTAGTTGCTTAGTTGCACGCGATGACGGCTAAGGTATACAGGGAATCCAAACTTCTATATGAATAGCTAAATGATATGATAATGTTTCACTGCTTACTTTGATGTCAACAATATTCCAGGAATATCGCTACATCAAGAGAACACAATCAAGCTTTCCTGTGGTTTCATTCGCCAGTAGTTTGCACAACATCCTTTCCGAGCCACTTGCTGTTTCAAATATCATCGAAAGGTGATACAGCTTGTGCAAGATACCTCAAAGGTTAATTTTTGAACCGCTTTAAAAATTTCTTTATATTCCATCTGAGAGCACAATACATCTACAACTGAATAAACGTGTTGGTCAAAGCTCATAGTCATGTAGTCAAAGATGTAGACCAAGATAAACTGTGTGGTACATTCTTATCTTGCTCTACGACAGCCGCAAAAGCCATCTAGCTCTTTCAGCACCAAATAAATAAACTCGATCCCTTTCGATGCCTGAAAATAGAATCCACTGAGACTCAGACGGATTTTTATGTCATAGGCTTGACCAAACAAGCGAACGAAATAGATCCAAGATCAGACTGCACGTTCTGTGCAGTCTGATCTTGATCTATGCCGTCCGCAAAAGTCCCTGTTTTCTCCTATGGCGCCGAAAGGGTTATGCCACTTTTGAAATCCTTTAACCCTTGACCAAACAATTTCATGTTTCGACGACCCTAAGTAAGATTGCTTTTGAAAATTTAGTGGGAAAGGAGAAAATGCTGGTACTCAGCATATTCTCCCTCTCCCACAACGTTTTTAACCTTTCAAACATAAATCTAATCATTTGAACAATAATTAATTTGTCGTCTTCAAGTGTTTTCAATTTTAAACAATCTAAATTTTTGGCATCTGGTATAGATTGCAGACATTCTTCCTCCTTTTGCATAAATGGAAGAAGTATTGTTAAATGCTCATCAAATATTTAAAGCAGCAATGCATTCTCTTTGTAATGAGACATTGTATTTCTAGAACTGCGTTAAACCGCATTTTATTTCTGTCTTTTTGCTTGCATGTCAATCAACTATGAACAGACTACAAAATAACTTATGCATGATTGGCCGTTTATTATCTCGTTAACTCTTTGCCAAACAATCCAGTGTGTAATGATCCTGAGGAACAGGCATTTTAAAGATTATTGGAAAAGAAGAACGTGCTTGAATCAGGATTTTCTCTTTTTCTCAGAATGTTTCTACGAAGGCCTACAAGAGTCAAAATGAAGATAAAAATGTTTTCGGAGTTCTCTACTTTTTTGAAAATAAATTATTTTGTTTTAGCAACATTTAATTTCTTTCGTAAAAGCTTTGACTAGTCTATATAATGTTATATGGTCAGGAGTTTGATTGCCTTTTATAACTGTTGAAGTTTTTGTGTTCAATGTAAATCAAGAAAAGACAGCATAGAATGTGCATTGTGATCTTATATTTACACTGACCGCTCTGCTGAGATTCTGTGATCGAATGGAGCATAAAACTTGGAAATAATAGCGCCAGTTCCCCGAGTAAAAAGTTTGAAATGTGATAATTTTGGCCCTCTAAGGGTTAAGAGATTAAAAACGGATACTCTTTGCACGATATATGGCATTCAACACGAATAATGGGGCATTCAGACATTTGCGTAAAGTGTCGTCTCGGATCAGCCTGTCGCAGTCCGCGCAGGCTAATCCGAGACGGCACTTTAAAACTACATTAGATATTGTCCTACAGTAGACTTGCGCGAAACAGAAAATCACACTAGAACGGAAAGTATCGTCTCGGATTAGCCTGCGCGTACTGCGCAGGCTGATCTGATACGACACTTTACGCAAATGTTCGAATGCCCATTTTCGCGAGTTGTTGGCCATATATCTTTTCACAAAACTGTCCAAAGTGAAATTTTCCTTTTACGAAACCTGTCAAAAGTGAAAATTTCCCTTACATTTGTATTTTGTTCGCATGTCAAACGACGGCGTGCCGGAAAGTCTTAATATAAATGAGTATCTTTATTGCATCAATATGATCTTTCAATTATCTAATTGTAACAGCAAATCAATTAAATTATGATGGAGGAAAAAATCCTCCAAGAAACACAAATTTGATCGGATATTCATGATAGTTATCGTGCAATTGATGATTTTCATTTTTAACCTTTAGCTAGATAGACATTAAACAGATGTGAAACAGATGAAGTTGAAAATGTTTTTGTTAGGACTACATAACCTACACGTGATACTTTGAATTGAAATTACCCCGGTTGCAGTATGAAGGCTATTGCCTTTTTCAAAGATTTTTTAAACAGCAAATCCGATTAAAACACTGTTAACCATGTATATTGTTATGAAAAACAGTACATCTGATAAGAACATTGTTAACAATGTTTATAACGTCAAGCATATTGTTTTGACTAACATTAAATCCTATTAAAACAGTGTTAAGCATGTATGAAGTTGACCATATTGTTTTGCAACATATCAAATCCGATTTAAACATTCTGAACCATGTACAAAGTTGACCAACTTGTTTTGCAAAATGGTAAATCCGATTAAAACATCGTTAACCATGTAAAAAGTTGACCATATAGTTTTGCAAAATATTAAATCCGATTAAAACATTGTTAACCCTGTACATGTATAAGGTTAGACATATTGTTTGCCAAACAATATGTCCGACCTTGTACACGATTAAGAATTTTCCAAACGGATTAAATGTTTCAAAATTCTTTTAAAAAAAGTTATTTTATATCCTGATCTTGATCTGCACTGTCCGTATAAGCAATTGACTCCAGATTTAGCAGGGGTTAATACATGATACCATGTATAGATATAACCTTCAATTGGTACATTTTTGTTATATTTTGTAGTTTAGAAAAGTTATTATTTCAAAGACCCCTCGTATAGAGCCGTTTTTACGAAATTTATGAACCCTGCATGTGAGCTTTGAAAAGCCTGCCTTGTATTGACTCCATTAAATGCGAGCATACGCACATCATGCGATATTAAGTAACCTTTATCGACGTATTTAATGAGGCGTGATTTGTTTTATAATGATTAATCCATCATAAATGATATCAAATCGCTCCGTGCATAAATCAACCTTACTGAGTTAATAGCTTTTTTAAGTGGGGTACAATCTTCGATCGGATATTCGACTGAGATGCAATATGAAAACTGATACCTTTGAGTTGTTTCCTTAACTCTGTGCTAGACAAATAATTTATATGTCCGGCTGTATATTGAAGTTCTTTTTTCGGTCAACAAATTTGTTTAATTTGGAGTAGTTCAGTTATTCTTTAAATGAATTGCACTCGTCGATCAGGTTTTCAAGTGAAATACAATATGGAAACTAGTACGTATACAGACTAATTTGACCAGTCTGAGGGAAAATAAAATTTCATCACATAACCTCCCTTGTTCTCAGTGTAATATAGCTATCACGAATGTTCTAACCTCACACATGTTTGAGAAAAGATTTTTTAACGTCATAGTAGCCTTATGAGACGTCATCTATTAAAGCATTGTACTTCTGACTGTTATTTCCAAAACACGTCAGATACACGTTGTTTCGATCGGTTCAACTATCAAATAATAATCGTCTTGGTAGAGCCAAGGTTTATTTTGTTTTTTTAATTTCAAATCAACTAGTTATTTGTCGGACTCTTTTGAACTATTTTAATTCGGAAAGTACACTAAAAGCAATGAGTCAGTCTGATTCATTGATATGTAAGCATCGCCCATAGATCAAATTATTATAATAATGTACACGTATTTCTTGAGATACAGTTATGTGATCAACATACTCTAACGTTCGTTGGCCTTTGAGATAAAATTTCAACAAATTCGTCCGTGTAAAATGTTATTTAAGCCTGCCCATAACTTGCTTGATAACGTTTTTTATATTTATTTAAAAAAAGCAAACTTCTGCCAGATCCTATATATTCCATTGGCTCGCAACACGCGAAAAGGGGCATTCGGACATTTGCGTAAAGTGTAGTCTCGGATCAGCCTGCGCAGTTCGCGCAGGCTAATCCGAGATGGCACTTTACCTCTACATTAGATTTTGTTCTTCAGTAGACTTGCGCAAAACAGAAAATTACATAAAAACGGAAAGTGTCGTTTCGGATTAGCCTGCGGGGACTGCGCAGGCTGATCCGAGACGACATTTTACGCAAATGTCCGAATGCCCCTTTTCGCATGTCGCAGGCATTATATCGATCAAAGAAGAGCATTGGTCAATGATCGACTGGGAAAAAAAATCCAATCTTTTTTCAAACATCCTTTATGATATCATTTTCCCCTCCCTTTTTTCACCATTCATTCGTTTTCCCTTCAGTAACTTTTTTGGCAACATTTTTTTACTTGAGGTCGAATTTTGAAAGAAACTGTCGTTCAACAAAAGCCAAAGCAAGCCATTAAGAGAGGCAGACGCAATTAACTGACAACGATCGGACCTCGTCCACAGCGATACATGTGTTATTTTCAAGACTGAAAACAGATATCATCGAAGATCGTTTTCTCCACCGTAGCATATTCCTAAAATTGATAACAGAAATCGCAAGCTGGAAATGGTAGTGGCCCTTGTAAACGACAATCAAACTGACAGGTTACTTTACGCGGCTGTCACTGATTGTGTGAAAATAAACATTGATTGTAAGTAACAAAACAAGCTCTCTTCTATAACGAGTTCATGTAATCAAATAAACTATATACTACTCAAAGTTTGCTAAGGATCACCATATTAGATTCAGCCTAGATCTATATGTGGCATGTTTTATGTATGGTTTTACAATATGTTAGATTGCCACACTGATTAAATAAACAACCAGGGGAAATGGATCTTTAACCCTTTACCACACAAAGCCGACTTTTAAAGACACTGAGAAAGATGCCTTTGGAAAAAATTGTTGGAAAAGGAGAAAATACTGGTTACCAGCATTTTTTCCTTTTCCCACGATGTATACTACCCTATGACAGACAGCATATTGTACGTTGCATTTGGTTTTTAGTCTGAAAATGCTTTCAACTTGGACAAATCTAGAATTTGAATGTGTGGTAAAGAGTTAATGCAAAACTGTTGTAACATATATACCCATACTGAAATATGTAAGTGATCCCTATCAAAGTGTGAGTAGTACAGGGTCATAGGCGAAACTCGGACTTTGCGGACGGAATAGATCTAGGTCAGACTGCACTAAGCTTGCAGTCTGGTCTTAGATCCATACCTTCCGCTTGTGAAATCATGCCAAAACGACAAAGTCTGTCAGAGCTTCAGGGCATCAGCCGTCGAAAGGTGTTGAGTTTAAATCAGGAAATCTTGGTTTGATTCTGGCCGGCGACGCTTACCACGCGGACTTGATCTTGAGCAAGACCCTACAGACCATGCAAAACCCGTTCACACCAAGAAACAAACCTATGTATGGTTCCCGTATTACTGATACTGTATGCATTATAACTGAGCCATGCTCGGTGAAAGGGGGGGGGGGGGGTTAATGCATCTGCAAAACAGCATAGACCCGGATAGCCTGCACAGTCCGCGCAGGCTGACCTTGCTGAAAACCTTTAGCTATCGGTCAATTTTTCGTGTGCAAACACGGCAAAAAATGGTAACACGTGACGCGTTTCGAAAGTGTTCGATAGCGAAGCAATGCCGTTTCGAGGAGTGCAATACTAAAACACATGACATTCACTAATTAAACAGCCGTTTTAAACTGAAACGGATGTCTTTTGCAATGAAACGCATGTGTTTACTCAAGAACGCCGGCGTACAAATATTGAACATCAGTATTTCGGGCTAAAGTTTCGAAAGAGTGTTGTAAGTAACACTTATTAAATTCCTCATTAATTGTATTGAAATCCTAATGTTCATTCTCATCAAATTTCACAGATTTTATGGCTGAATTTTAATACTTACGCATACTGAAAGTGGATAAAGTCTTATAACCTAATAGCAGTTATGAAGAATTTTGAGACCATATTTGTAGCAGATACAAGATTGAGTAACATGGTAGACGTAAGTAAAATTAATTTCGTTTGGTTTCAGTAAAATACATCAGGGTTTTTCCTTGACTTTCTCAAACAGAGGTCATTTGACCCCCTTCATATTCATGTATGAGAGAAGGAAAATGATTAAATTTTAGGGGACATAGATAATACAAAAATTTGGGGGTACTAATTCAAAGAAATAAGGGGTCAGGGAAAACTCTGATGTATTCTTGACTGTGTGGGTTTAACACCCCATTAATTTTGAAAAAATCTTTCATTATATGGCAGCAGCAACTTTCACCTTAGAAGCTTTATTTTGTATTTTTATGCCTCATATAATTGGTCCATTGTTTGGAAATGTAAATTAGAAATTAAATTGGAGTGTGCAAGAATTTTAGTTTGAATTTTTGTAAGATCATTCAGCCTCATTACCTTCTGTAATTTTTGTTCAAGTATAAAGGTTGAGATTAAAGGAAGGTCCATGTAGCCGTAGATTACATTGTTTTTATCATTAAATTTAAAAATTCTTTTGCAATACTATATGTTAGGATCTAAATTGCAGTCCCAACTTTTAACGACCCTGGGGAAGAAGCCTTTTAAAACATTGTGGAAAAAGGAGAAAAATGCTGGTAACAGAGTATTCTGCTTTTCCCACAATGTTTTCTATCCTATCAAAGACAGAAATCATCATTTGAGCTACTTTCAATTTGTGCTCTGCAAATGCTTTCAATTTAGACCGGTCTAAAATTTTGCTGTCTGGTAAAGAGTTACCTTATTGCCATTTGATAAAATGCAAGACTTCCCAAAGTTTAAAGGATTTGCAGAGTACAGATTACATAAATTTTAAATGATGGAGCTAGTTTTTGAATGGGTTATGAAAGATTGTAGGAAAAGTGGTTGCCAACATCCTTCTATCCCCATATTCTTTGGTGGTTTTCTTCCCCAGGGCTATGAAAATATGAGATTGTTTGACAAATGGATAATGATGTACCTTACAGGATAATAATGATTGTATGGCTGTGCCGATCAAACAATTGTGTCTGAAGCCGCCTATAAACAGGGAAAATGTCAGAAGACAAAGCCATTTGCTGAGGTAGCAATGTATGTGCTGTATTCTAATTTATCATACCATTTTACAGCCAGACTGCATAAAGTTAAAGCATTGTTATACACTTTCTTATGTTGATACTAAATTATTGGCAAGGATAGACTTTATGATCTACATGCAAACTTTTTAAGCGCATAGTAATTGTTCATTTATTGTTAGAATTGAAGAAAAAAATACGGTGCAAAATCTGTGGTAGCTGACCTCTTCAACTCACAGTTCAGAGTTTTGTTGACCCTTAGGGGGAAAGCTTTTGAAAACATTGTGGCAAAAGGAGAAAATGTTAGTATTAATCATTTTATCTCTTTCTCACAAAAGATTCTTGTTTTTGAAAATCAAATGTAATTATGTGAGGCCGAATGATTATTTGTCTTAGACTGTAAATGCTTTCAATTTTGAACGAAGTGAAATTTAGCCTTTAGTAAAGAGTTAGGAATCACCCATTTGCTTTTATTTAAGGTTCCTCTCAAAATAAAATTGCCCAAAAGCCTTGGTATTCACCTGAACAGAAAGTGCTCAAAGATGGGCTAGTATGATTGATCTTTATTTGTTATCTGTCCTTCCATCATCAATATTTTACTATAAATAGTTCTCCAAAACTGAAATACAGATTTTTCAGACATTATCATATGGATGTTCTTTGCCAACGGTGCTGCAACACTGCTTAAACTATTCAGTTCCTCTGAATAAGATAGCCACCAGAGCTAATAAGAGAAACCTTAACCCTTTACCACAAACCTCAACTTTTAACAACCTTGAAAACATTGTGGAAGAAGGAGAAAATGCTGGTGACTAGCAGTTTTCTCTTTTCCTATGATGCTTTCTGTCCTCCAAAAGCCAGTTTCAATTTTTGAGTAACATGTATTTTTTTTTTTTTTTTTGTTGTTGGCCGCAAATGAAATTTGGACAAGTTTGGAATTTTGTTGTTGGTAAAGGGTTATATTATTCTCCAGCTGAAACAGTTGAGAGATTTGAAATAATTTTGCAAAAAATGTTTTCTAAGTACCTTTTCACCAAAAATTGCAGGGGTTAATCCTTACCCTAACCCTAACCACAGCTAACTATTGAAAATCCTATTAACAACTCTTCCTCTTGAAATAGATGGGGGGCGGGGTTTAAAATATTTAGAAGACATGTTGCTTGGTTTATCATACACCCACATCGCAATTTTAAATGGTTCAGCTTTTGTGTAAAAGATGGCAGCTACAGCTATGAATATAAAAGAAGTTAAACAAGTTTTTTTGATCATTTGGAGGATTTTGAAATAATGTCTTTGTGTGACACCGATCAAACATTCAACTGTGCACAAACATATGGGATCTCAAGCTAAATATGGAAATTCCTCTCAACCTAAACATGTTGAAGGTTACTTAAACAATTCTAAAGCAGTTCCTTCGTTGGTTCTGTTAAAACTTTACACAAACTCTTTTAGCTGAACAGAACAGGGAGGGGAAAGCTTTATGTATCACCATACATTTAATTGTTCAATTTCGATCAGGTGATAAGGTCATCAA
The DNA here is from genome assembly GCA_946811185.2 of Hippopus hippopus. NCBI lineage: Eukaryota > Metazoa > Mollusca > Bivalvia > Cardiida > Cardiidae > Hippopus > Hippopus hippopus. Next base: position 26,878,704 of record OX328104.1, on the reverse strand, counting down.
GGCTCTTTTGTTATTGTAGACCCCTTTGCTTGGTCTGAAAGTATTCTTATCTAATCCCAACTAAACTTCGCAATCCCTACAATAACAACCAATTTTCTCTCTGATAGTTTCAGATTTATAAAGTGGGGAAGCTGGAGTAGATTTTGACATCTCACGTCTCCACTGTGGGTGCCCATATTGTAAGCTATGGAGAAAGAATGGCAGATTGTGAATGTGGCAGTTGTTTTTGACAGTCAGTATTAGACGTGGCTGTTTTGATGGGGTTTTATTATTTAAGTGATCTAGAAACCCCATGGATTTATACAACAAACAGTGTTTCAACAACAATTTGAGTGCCAAAGAAGCCATGCTTTCATTCAATTTAAAAAAAAAAATAGATTTAATTTGAAAATGGAAAAACAGAAACTTTTTATTAGGTACTAGGTTTTTGTTTTGTTTTAAACTTATTTGATGAAGTGTGTTTCTTTTGTATCATGAAAGTTCCTTTTGTATCATCGAAAATTAGTTATGGTAGGATTAATTTCTTACTATGTGATGATGGTGTGTTGGCTTACTAGTGGTAGCTCGGGTTATATGAACATTTGTTGGAATGCCGTGATTTAATGTATCACTGATAGTAATACTTCTATGTTTAATTGTCAATATTCATTTTACGTCACGATTTTTCTTAAAACTGTAAAGCAAGAAATTTTTCGCGGATGCAGTGATTTGCATTTTCATTCCTAAAATACGCTGTAAGTATGGGCGGAAACATAATAAGCCTTTATACACGTGTGTACTTAAGGACTTTTTCGCAGTTATTTTCTTTTGCGAAATGATACCCAACCCTATGACTACTAATATGAATAGAGCGAAATAATTTATTGGTTCACAGTAATGGTAATGGTTTGATTTAATGACTTACTGATGTTATTTGCTGGACGTAACTAACACATGTTTAATAAACGGAAACAAAAATTTAATTGTTCTATATTACAGGTTTTCACCCTTTTATACTCAGGTTAAAACACAGCGCTGAAATTGAAACCTGTGACGTGTTCATCTGGAGAGGACTTTAGGTGGTGTGAAATGGCACACCCGTTTGTGTGAAACATGTCACCAGTTTGAGTTTGAAACATCTGACATGTTTACCCGAAGTGTTCATGTATTTAAAAAGTATAACAAGAGATGTGTTTCGCTTGGAAATGCGTCACATGTTTCAGTTTTAAACATGTGACGTGTTTAAAACTGGAACGCTAATGTTTTCCCACCTGAACGCATGTGTTTCAGAGGTGAACTTTAGAAGTTCTGAAATGGCACACCCGTTTGTGTGAAACATATCACGTGTTTCAGTTACAAACATCTGACATTTTTAACCGTGTCATGTTTCAGAAGAGAACATGTGACGTCTTCTGTATTAATGTGTTTAAAAAGTGTAACAGACAAAGTGTTTCAATATGTTTGCAAAACTGAAACACTTGTTTTTAGAGTAAAGGACATTCCAACGTATGATTCGGTTGTGAGACAAAATAGATTTTAAGGATCCATAATGTTTTGATGACTTGCTTGGTGCAATGCATCACGGAGACGACTTTGCCAGTGCATGGCTCAATTATAATTTTGACTAAGTTTTCCGGTACTGTACTTATCAGAGACGCAAGATTCGGTAAAGGCCAAAACAGTACATACTGTATCATATCCTTCCACCAAACACTAATTAATATTTTAGAGACCGGGCATATCAAAGAATTAAAAATGATCCACATCCTGTGATGGATTAACGCCTAGAGATTTAGGGGGTTATTGTTTTGTATTGATTATATATATTTAGGTCGCAACAACTCTATATTGTTTTCTCTGAAAACATAAAATTCGTCACAATAAAAACCTTACTTAAATCGTTTTGCTCTGGATTTTTTACTTTTCCAAATCGCTGATATTTTAACTCTTAACAGATTACCAACTAATCCCGAGTTTTTATAACCTTTGTGAAAAAAAAAAAAGAATTTGAAAAAATGTCGGAAAAGGAGAAAACGCTGGAAACCAACACTTTCTCTCTTTCATCCAATGTTTACCATTCACTCAACGTCAAACTTGCCTTAACTCTTTACCACACGGCAAAATTTTCAACTTATCTGAGTGGAAGAAATTTACAGACCAAAATTCACATATTTTTCAAATGATAGTACTTTGTCCTTGAATAGGAAGAAACCATTGTGGGAAAAGGAGAAAATGCTGGTTACCAGCATTTTCTTCTTTTCCCACAATGGTTTCAAAAGCCTTCTTTCTCAGGGTCGTTAAAACTCGGAATTGTGTGGTAAAGGGTTAACCCTTGCACTTGTCCTTAGGTGAGAAAAGTAATCAACGACAAAAGACCGTCTCCTTCTTTCGTGCAAGGCTCATCTCGCTACAATCCTTTTTTTATTTAGATAATAAAACACTAGAACACTTGTGCTTTTTAATTATAACATGGAGATCAAAGCGTAATAAAGCTTATTGTATTGCACAGGTAAAATACTATATTGCATTATTTGACGCCTTCTTTTAAATGGGTTTCATTTGTATCGTTTTACGAGAGCCGTTGCTCAAACTCAGAGTATGTACAAGTCTGATCTTTGACAAACAAGCTGTGACTGCGACTTCGTCATTTGTATTTTCTATAACCTCAATAACAAAAAAGAAAAACAATTCATTGATTGGAAAGCGAATGCGTTAATTATATGGTGCATGCAGTTAGGTAGCAATTGAAAACTGTAATTTGTACTAGAAAAATTCATAATTTTCCCTAAAACTTCCCCGATTTACTAGAACGCAGCATTACCATTTCAAACTATTGTGTTTTCCCCAATAAAAACAATTGAGAATTGTCTTGAGGCACAATTGTTGTTACAATATAGTTTGTGTTATAGCTGTAGCTCACGATAAGTCTCAATGCCTCTGTCCCCAAAGACGATACTATAGCCATGCATCTAAAACATCCCTCATTTAACGGCCTCTCGTCTAGTATCTTACAACACGCGATTGTGTCTTACATACACAGGCGAATGTCAAGGCCCTGGGACAATCTGAAGAATCGTCATCTCCGGTAACGTTTCCTAAAGTACAAAAATAATACATTATTTGTTTGTTTGAATGGGGTTTCGAGCTCCTGTCAACAATCTTTTTATAAAATCTTGCAATATTAACATAGTATACATACAGTATAGTATCGCAGGGCTTTTGTCCGTTTTTGTCAAAGTATGGGGGTGTTGTCCTATGGGGATGGTGGCCTTCCAGACTATGGTTCACATCCATCGTCTAGAGTATCTCAAAACATAATGGACAGTTAGGCACATGATGTTATTCGCCAATCATCGACCAAGCTATATAAATTTCTGATTCTAAATGTCTAGTCTGTTTATTTAATTGACTGAGACAGAACGCCACAGCCAGTCAGACGACCAGTCTTGAAATTAAAAAGAAATAAACATTTCAGGTGAAGATTGCTGTAATTTGAAGGTTGTTGTAAGCTCGAATATTGTCTGAGGACTTGCATTTACACAATTCTATAGATCTTAGTTAAACATTCAAATGCTTGCTATTTTAGCTGCTTTCACAATGAAAATCAAAACCAAACTACATAGAATGTGCAATCTATTCTTCACATACATGCCTAGTATTTGCCAACGTATTCTGCCTAAAATGCCCCAGTACTGGAGAAGCTGAGTAGGTTTTGTACCCTGAATACTAGTATTTATTATATACCATCAAATGTTCAGCCTTAAAACCATGCGTTGCAAGGCGGTGTCTGCGCATGTCATATTCTTCTAAGATTTGACCTGTCTGCCACATGACGCATCACTATCCCCTGTACAGGAGAAACTATTACGCCGCTAATAAAGTAGCAATGGAGAAAATGGCTATGAACAATAAATCTGTGGAAAAATGTAGCCTTTTTTTCGCTCCAAATATCTTGCAAATTCAATTATTTCAAAAGGGGAAAATAGTTTTTACAAATACTCCTTTTTTACTGCACATCTTTGAATACATTTTCTAAATATAGACTTTAGAGAAAACAGGAATCGTGCAGGGTTTTTTTTTTTTTTTCAAAAGACTTATCAACAAGAAGCGTGTGGGCCTATATCGAAGCTATTAACCAAGCCTGTAGGGGTGTTTTTATAAATGGCCGGTGCATAGGTTACATGCTGGCTTACCAAAGCTGAATGAATCGTACCAGGGTTTTATTGAGTAGACGTTTATTTTATTTTGAAATTCAAAGTAACGGTTGTCGTTTTAAAAAGTAGTCCGGTTCTGTACCCACAATGCCCAGATAGATTTGTAGTTGAGAAATGCCACCTAGCGGAAGATAATGGTCGCAAGAGGATAAAGTATCACTCTCGACGGAAACAAATCCGTATTTAAAAACTGTTAAATACTGTTCAAAATATGGTATGATTACGTAACTCGCGCACGGACTAAGCATGCATTAATTTGCGATTTGATTGGTCAAAATGTTACGCTATAGCATTAATAAACTGCCCTCTACATTATTGATTGTCTCATTTTGTTAATCGTTGGGAAATCGAATAAAATGTCAATAACTGCGGAATTTTGTCCTCTAACGTAGTAGGTATAAAATAAAAGAGATGTTATGTTGTAGTAACTTTCCCTATGCTTGTATTTGCTTCTCGCTGCGGTCTCGATTGACATCAAATTTTCTTACGCTGCTCGATTCAAATACAAGTACCAGAACAGTTACAACATTATACTCCGTATATATTTCACCAATATTGTATACGGCGTGCAAACGATGAAAACCACTATAACACCAGTTTTGGTAGTCCGTTACAACATTAATTTAGTGCTTCTGACATGGGAAAACAAAATTTAATGGTTCAAAAAACATCGCTTCAAACAATAACACTGATGATGTCGTAAACACGATCGAAGGAAGTGAACACAATCTCGCACATATAAATACACCTTTGGGGAAACTAACTTTCCAGAGAATAAATGGACAACCATTCATAATGATAAAAGATATTGATATTCAATCAGTAAAATAGCCTGTGTGATACTGAAACTAATAGAGTCAGGTGAGAGAGAGTCTGCCATCTACTTGTAATTGTTTATAATGATGATTACGGAGCTATCGATTGTAAGGACAGATCGTCTGAAGCACTGGTCTGCTAATCTGAATGTCCCGGCCTCGAATCGTCCAGGGCCGGTATTCAACAACGCACTCTTTTATCTTACTCTACATCCAGAATACATGCAACGCAATTTCTGATAGAGTTAAGCAAATGCTTTAGCCAACTACAAATTGCGTTGCTTAGAAATGTACACAATTCTTGTGATTAAGAAGAAGCATGCAATTTATCTAAGAGTTTACTAATATGGGTTCACTTTTGATAGTGGATTTATCAGATACACCTCTATTTTGCCATCTAACTTCACAGTGTAGGACTGGAAGTATGCATTGTATGCGACTTGGGATTCTGTACAGTGATGGTCTGTCATTTGGGTGTTAAAAACTGTGTTCACACGATAAGTCAAGCTGGCCCTGTCTCATTTACTTTGATATTTATTATAGAATATTCATATCCAGTTATTTGTTTGCTATGTATAGACCATATCGGGAACAGGTATGTGCACTCTGAACCTTCCTCGTAGCAATAGGGATACCTTGATCGTCTGACCGTGCTAAAGTACAGATGACTATGTCTCAAAACGATGCCGATTTTATTTGATTACTCGACATTAAAAACCTATCTTCTCAACGGGAAATGTATATAAACACTTTCTTTATTCATATTTTTGTTAAAACATGTAAAGTTTTGGTAACAAAGTCGACTACACTCTTCGTTATCCTTCGTTTAAAATGACACGTTGAGAAACTGTTGGTTGTACAGTCACCTGAGATCCATTAACCGCTAACAAGTGACTGCACAAATTTCTTTTCTCAATATGCCATTTTACACGAAGGATAAGGAATATTGCAGTCGACGTTGTTACGAAACTTTGACATGTTTTCCATTTTTTTTTTTTTAATAACCAAGTGAAATGTAGTCCCTGTACAGAATTTCAAGTCACATTAAATGCATACTTCCGGTCCTGCAATGAAAACTTGTAGGCGAATAGGAAAGAAACAAAGAGGTCTCCTCGCGTTAATCCCTGTTTACCATGGCACATGTCCAGTTATCCAATATTCTATGAAACGTAAGGAAAATTAAATGAATCGATGGAAATAGGTAGGTGTTTTTCAAAGAAAGCAAATAACATACCTTGTATTTTAGGAGGCATTTGCTGATTGAACAAAGCATATCCCTGCACCACTATTGGATGAAAGACAAATATAGATTACACACATAAAAAAAAAAAAGAATGACCTAGAATAACGGTTTAGCCCTTTAAGCCAGAGAGAAGAAGTCTTTCGAAGTTTACACTGTGGGAAATAGAGAAAATTCTGGCAACCAGCATTTTCTTCTTTTCCAGCAACGCTTTATACCCTCTCAAAGGCAAATTTGATTTTCAAATAACATTTTAGCTGTTACCTGAAAAACCTTTCAATTTGGTCAAGGATAAAATTTTGTCGCCTGGTGAAGGTTTGGTTCATTTTTAGACAATGTTGACAGAGGAAAGGATTTTATTATACTCAAGCAGGAAATGGGAAGTGCTTGTCGAGATTTTCAGCATTGGTTGTCTACCTTTTTCATGTTGTCTATATGGCCTGCAACACGCGAAAAGGGGCATTCGGACATTTGCGTAAAGTGTTGTCTCGGATCAGCCTGCACACTCCGTGCAGGCTAATCCGAAACAACACTTTCCGTTTTTATCTAATTTTCTGTTTTGCGCAAGTCTAGTGAAGAACAAAATCTAATGTAGTCGTAAAGTGCCGTCTCGGATTAGCCTGCGCGGACTGCGCAGGCTGATCCGAGACGACACTTTACGCAAAAGTCCGATTGCCCCTTTTCGCGTGTTGCAAGCCAATTATACTCTCTTTTTCTTTTTCTAATATGTATGAACTAAAGATTTAAGTCATGTGAAAAGATGTATTTATGAATCTGCAAAAAGTATTGTTTCATATCAGTCTGCGCAGTCCGCTCAGGCTGACATGAATCGATTTCTGTTTGCTACTCGTAAACTTCCTGCATGTCAAAGGATTATTTTACTTCCAGATCCAGTCGATTGCTAGACTAAATGGGTTGCATAGATCCATAATTATATATATATATATAATGACTTGTTGAGTATACTTCATCACCAAGATGCAGCATTATTCCCTTATCCCACAATGTTTTATGCCAATGAACGAAATCCTAGTGGTAATTTTTTTGCATTTCTTAGGAACACTCTACCTCGTGATGATTTCCTCGGTATCATGCGTCACGGATACGCATTAAATTCCCTTTTGACAGAGTCTGGCTTATTTGTTTTCTTACGCCGCAGAAAAAAAGGTTTGAGCCAGGCTCTGACAAAACGGGGGCTTAATGCATCTCCGTAATCCATTATAAAAAGCAAGCCATCATATACTTATAGATCCATAACAGCCACTTTTTTTACGACCGACTTAATCATGAGATAGACTGGTCCTTGGAAATACAGAAAATTGACTGCCAGTGAAAAGTTTCGGTCCAGGTCAGCCTGCGCGGACTGCGCATGCTGACCTGGGTCGATACTTTTTCGCAGATGCATTAAGCCCCCTTTTCACCGTGCATGGCACATTCTTTTTCCCCGAATGAGAAGTGACATGGTTTCCATTTGCGGACGTATAATTAATTCACAAAATCGATCACAGGCAAGAAACCCCCCTACCGACAAAACATAAACACGTCACGCCAAGCAGATGTGTTAGGACTCTTTGATGTGTATTGACTCTAAAATATTAATTACCATGCGATGGAGCACTGACCTATATATCATTTGGTATCTTGGACTATTTTATGACCATAGTATCGTTATAAAGCACCCTGGAAGTGAAGGTTGTCTCTAAACCCGTTAGGAATTGTTCAACGGTCTCACAATAGGTCTGAAAGACCATGAAAAACAAAACAAGTATATTGACATGTACAGAATCATTCCGATGGAGAAACCATTTATGAATCCCTAGGATAAAACAAATTGTCTTTCGGCATGTACGGGACTGATTGATTGGCATACTATCTAAAAGAGGTCAAGTTTAAAGTTATGTTACTTATTGTTTTTGGAATTATGTACTCCCGTTCATTCTAAAATTGTCAATTAGGTATAAAGTATGCCTTAATTCAAACGATCTTGTGAGATACGTATTCTTTGGCATTGCCAATTCGCAAGTTACAGAATAGAGATTCTTTGGCAATGGTGATAACTTCCTCAGTGGCTCGATGCTTAAGACCTTGATTATATTATCAAGAAACATAGCTTTGATCCTTGCAAGCGATGCTAGTCTAATGAGAAAGTACTTTGGCAAAAAATACGCAAGGCCCCAGTCTCGTGCTGGTGAAACCTAGAAAAAGAGAGCTGTCGTCATGATTTTGCTACATAAAATTGAAAGACGTTCCTTTACATGAAAGAATTCAAAAACGACTTTGATAATGTGACAGGACAAAATTTCAATAGATGTAAAAACCAAAACCTTCTAGCGGTTAGAATATCAATCACAAATTAAGTCACGTAAACAGCGTAAGTTCAGATAGAGGTACGATTATGCGTCAACCGTTCCAAGTTCGATTATTACGTCAACCTCTAAAGACTAGTCAACATACTGGCTGAGATTTTTTTCTCTTAGCTAATATAGATGACCAGGCTAGGAATTACCCAACCATTCTGAGTAAGATTTTAGGTTATTCTAGGTTTTGGACTAAGACGTTTTCTATCAGCCAATCAGTCGGCTAAAAATGGATTTATAGTCCTATTTGAAATTGAGATGGTTGGTGAAAACGGTCCTGGGCTACAAAGAACATGTGGTGCGAGTTTTGAATTCCCAATTGCCCATCAGTTTGTCAGATATCAGTACTTTTAAATAACAATATTTGGCCCATTTGCGACGAAAGAAATTCTATGGTTAGGGATTTCTTCTCATGGTTAAGTTCATAAAGGTCAATAACGACATGAAGCCTCTTCAACCTCTCTAAATGCCATAGGCCTGCGTAAACAGGGCCTTTCACGAACGGCATTGATAAAAATTAGACTGCACAGAACGTGCTCTCTGATCTTGGTTCAATGTCGTCGGATTGTTAATTAACTCTTTACCAAGCAAGCCCTGGTTTTAACGACCCTGGGAAAGAAGCCTTTTGAAACATTGTTGGAAAAGGAGAAAATGCTGGTAACCAGCATATTCTCCTTTTCCAAAAATGTTTTCTACTCTATCAAGGACAAATTCCACCATTTGAGCCACTTTTGATTTGTTGTCTGCAAATGCTTTCAATTTTGACAAGTCTAAAATTTTGTTGTTTGGTAAAGAGTCAAGCTTTTACGATAAATAAAATCTGTCTGAGTGGCAATAGGTTGTATTTTTCAGACATCTGAAGAGGTTGGGTTGATATATCTGTAGCTGAATACCGCTGTTAACCTTTGTCTTGCTGAATATGTTATATAAACATTTCAATCCAAAAGTAAAAACCCGAATAGTGTTATTTCAAACTTATTTATTGGAGTGGAGAAAAACAAAAGTGCTTATCGGACAGTGTAGATCCAAGATCAGACTGCACGTTCTGTGCAGTCTGATCTTGATCTACACTATCCGCAAAAGGTCAGTGAGTCGCGCTCAGCAGCTCTAGGGTTAAACATGCCACAAACAACGAATAATAAAGACCTACGCCACCAATAGTTGTTTTCATGATCTAAATGTATCTTCTTCGATCACAGATGAGCACTTTAGATTAGCTTTCAGACACGCCGACATTTAAAATCAATGCTAAAGTGATTCTTTTGTATCTTTATCTGATTACAAATAAACCTGTTACGTTTATTCTGAAAATTGCCTAGACAGAAATTAATGCGTACAAACAAGATTTTTTGTCTTATGTCGGAATTGACACAGTGCAGACAGAATGACAGACAGACACAGACAGACAGAATGATAGACAGACACAGACAGACAGAATGACAGATAAAGAGGCAAACAGACAGACTGGTAGATAGATTAAGGAACACACGCACAGAGAGAGAGAGAGAGAGAGAGAGAGAGACAGAGAGACAGAGAGAGAGGAGAGAGAGGAGAGATAGACAGTGAAAGTACAAAGGTGTTACTCTAAAGCAATACTTTGCAGGTAAAAACTATTTCAGTCTTGTATCTAATTTCATGTTTAAACGCCCGCGGCTAACATTTTCTTGGCATGTGCAACATCACCATTATCACTTTTATCCTCATTTGCAGAAACAGAAAAAAAAAATGCATCACCCATGTGACAAAACAAAATCTTAGCTCTTTGTAGAGCGAATCCGAGTTTTAACGACTCTGAAATAGATGGTTTTTGAAAACATTGTGGAAAAAGGAGAAAATGCTGCTTGTCAGCATTTTCTCCTTTTTTCATAATGTTTATATCAAAGACAGAAATCATCATTTGAGCGACATTTCTCTTCTGTGAATGCTTTTATTCAGTCGAAAATGTTATCGTCAGGTAAAGGGTTGCCTCTCTTGAGCACCAACTGGAGGAGTGAAATCAATTATTTAATCCTTTATTAAACAATCCCAATGACCCTTAAGGAAAGGGCTTTTGAGACATTGTAGGCAAAGAAGAACATGCTGGTGACCTTTTCTGCTCTTTCAAAGACCTGCTTTATCACTTACACCACAATCAAATCGTCGCCTGCAGATGCTTTTAAACTGGACTGGTCTGAAATTTTCATCTGGTCAATGGTTATGCGAGAAGGAAGACAGAAATATTCGATTTTTTGTCAGAATACACATCAAAATGTTACGTATTGTCTAACCAATATCCTTTCGCATGTTTGACAGTCTAATCTTGATCTACTTTTTCTATAATAGCGAAATTAACTTTTGCCCTTTAGACATGAATAGGTTAAACAAAACAAACTTTAATTTGTATGGTAACATTAGAAGCAGTTTCAAAGAGAAAACTATCAGGTAAAGATCAACACTTTAAACACTTTCACATTTGATCCTTTTCTCCAGTTCACAATTTTCAGACATCCTTATCAATGAAATATTCTTGTTGATTGAATGGTGTTTTACGCCGCTTTCAACATTATTTCAGTCCCACACTTTACCACTGAGCCATTCGTGTATGTCAATCTTAACATAAAACTATAAATCAATTTTCTAAAGTCATTTTTGTTTCTTCAGGCTGCTGTGCGGGACTCAATTCGCTTTTTCGGATCGACAGAGTGGATCAAGATCAGACTGCACGTAATTTGCAGCTTGATCTTGGACATACAGTGTCTAAACTGATGAGTCTATTTTTAATCAAAAATGAATTTGTATTCGCAATTATCATTTGCAGGACATGTAAAAAAAAAATATTCAGCAGTCTAAGGCTAAAAAAATGTTTTGTCTGATATCATGTTCAAGATCTGATTGCTTAAAAGCAATGGCTTTCTAGGAGTTCAATACTTAAGATTCTCCATTTTCCCACAATGTTTTTCAAAACTCCTTTTTTTTGGGGGGGGGGGGGTAGGGGGGGGTCTCTAAAAACTCGGAATTGTGTGCTAAGCGGTACGAGTAAGCCTAATTTGCTTTTGTTGACAGTATATGTTCAAGATTAGACTGCAAAAACACTATATACAAAAAGCTATCTGTGGGAGGCAATCACTTCACCCTCTCTGCGCCATAGGCTAAAAAAGTGACTTTTGCGGACGGCATAGATCAAGATCAGACTGCACAAAACGTGCAGTCTGATCTTTGATCTATACCGTCCGCATGTGTAGTCAAGCCTATACAATCAAAATCCTTGTAAGTTTCAATAGGATTGCATTTAGAGCCATCGAAAGTAGTCGAGGTTATTTTTTTTGGCGCTAAAAGAGTTATACCTTATCCAGCTAAATACATGTAAGTTGAAATAAGACTTTCAAGCTAGTTGATAGTAAAAAAAAAATTTTTTTTTGAAAGATATTTTCCTATCGGACAGTGTAGATCCAAGATCAGACTGCACGTTCTGTGCAGTCTGATCTTGATCTACACTACCCGCTAAAGGTCAGTGAGTTGCGCTTAGCAGCCTAAGGGTTAATTAAAACTAAACACAGAGCTAATAAACAACAAGAAAAACACAGTCCATTAAAATTTTGTAACTATTACGGCGGCATTTGTTTAGGCAATAGAAATCGTTTTACGCCATTAACAGATGGAAAAATGCCTTCAGTCACGCCAAACTGTTTCCACTTTAATTTCACAATTACCAGAACTTGTAAACGTCAAAATCAAATAAAACGCCTTATTTGTTTTGCTATTTCGTGGCGGCCAGTTCACCTATCCATGCTATTCTGGGGTTTCTGTGCAAGTACAACGCACAACATGCTTTCCATGCCACTGTCTGCACTGCAACATAAAACCTGCCTCGCCGCTGGGCACTTTTCAACGTCAACAATAAAGTCGATATTAAAGATATACAGGATATTTTTTTTTACGGTGAAAGATCGAAATTTATTTCGATTTTTTTACAAAAAAAAAATATTCTATTTATTTCATGCTTTAAACCCTTTCTGGGGGGAACTTAATCAAAATCCAGTAGTGTTCTTTTTCGGTTATTCCCCGCGGCGTACCTGCGTCAAGCGCGAGAAATGTACGGTAAATTACGTCATATTTCCATCTGTTTGTGAGGCACGCGCATTTTGCCTAGGCAACTAGTGCGCGGGAACAACTGTTTCCGCCTTCAATTGAAGAGTTAGAATATAAAAATCGGTATTTTCACTGGTCGTAACCATGAAATATCGTAAAATATTTCACCAGTGTTTCTCGATAACGTACCGGAAAGCATGAAATAAAAATCTCTACTTGTTTTCAGGCAGTTTTCAGTCAGTTTTAAACCGTTTCATCCTTATTTTATGAAACTATAATTATTCTTGTATATTCATGCCAAATGATGCCCCTGATGGCTGCAAGACTGAACAGATTATGACGGATAGAAAATACATTTCAGGCTTTCTGAGGCCTTCAAATCAATCGTTGTTGTCGTTTCCGTTGTTAAATGAAGATATATCCCTTGTGTTTTTCTATTCCTAAAACCACATATATTGGTAATTTATCCATGTTTACACAGCTGAGCTATTATACCCACTTTCATGTTTAAACAGGGTTTTTCTTTTCTCTAGCTGAAAGAATGAATCTTTAAGCCTAATGAAAAAATGAGTCTTGCTTCAAGGTTTTTCTTCGATTCTCTGAAAGAGCTTCGTCGAACCTGTTTTCGAATTTACAGTCACAGGCTTATTGGCCCGTAAGTTACAACTGACTCGCTCTGGCAAAACGGGGCTTATGCATCTGCGAAAAGTATCAACTCAGGTCAGCCTGCGCATTCCGCGCAGGCTGACCTGGGCTGATACTTTTCGGTACCGGTCCATTTTCTGTATGTAAAAGGACTAGTCTGCCTCATGCTTAAGTCGGGTGTTGAAAAAAAGCAGCTACTATGGATCCATATGCATGTGATAACTTGTTTGGCATCATGGATCACGGAGTTGCATTAAGCTCCCTTTTGCTAGAGCATGGATCATTATTATAATATGGCCTGCAACACGCGAAAAGGGGCACTCGGACATTTGCGTAAAGTGTCGTCTCGGATCAGCGTGCGCAGTCCGCGCAGGCTAATCCGAGACGACACTTTCCGTTCTAATGTGATTTTCTATTTCGCGCATGTCTACAGTAGGACAAAATCTAATGTTGACGTAAAGTGCCGTCTCGGATTAGCCTGCGCGGACTGCGCAGGCTGATCCGAGACGACACTTTACGCAAATGTCCGAAAGCCCCTTTTCGCGTGTTGCAAGCCATTATTATATTAATGAGCAGCGGTCTGGGAAAGGGGGCTTTAATGCATTTAAATAATGCATTATACTAATATCAAGCAAGTCATAACATGACTATATATACATAAAATCCATTTTTCTAACAACCTGTTCAATAGTGAGGTAGAATGGTCCTTTGACGTTTCAAAAATTTACAAACAGCGACAGGTTTCAACCCATGTCAGCCTGCGCGACTGCGCAGACTTTCATCGGTCGATACTTTTTGCAGATGCATTCAGCCACCTTCTCACAGAACAGACTCATTTTGTTGGTCATATCTGGCAAATAAGATGTAAAATATAAGTTGATTAAAATTTTTGCAGTGTAACTAAATCATGTTTCAGTCCATTTGAATATAAAAATCCCTTATACTTGGGCCACGTTCTGGCAATAGAGGTTTTTATGCATACCCCGTGATGTATGACTCTAAGAAAGTCATCAAAAAATCATGGATCCCAAAAATCCACTTTGTCTAACATTCAACCGAATCATGAGGGGGACCTGTTCTTCTACACGCAGAAAATTGACCAACAGCAAAATTTTTCGACCTGGTCAGCTCAGGCTGACCTTGCTTGATACTTTTTGGAAATGCATTAAACCCAATTTTCATAGAACCTGGCTCTTTTATTTGTCGCCCCAGTAGCTGATGGTAACGCTCGAGTTATAGGGGCAATTAGGCCTAATTCAAATTCGGACAAACTGCTTCCGGGATTTGATAAAAGTGATTGCAAAAGGACTCATTCCTCTTGACATTGCTTTACAGGATAGCAGCCAGCTATTTGAAGAGTTTCCATGAGATTTGGTACAATAAATTTCAGGAATAATAGAAAAGAACACTAGCCGCTGTGATCTTATTGAAATATCGAATGAAAAAAAAAAAAATGCATTCAGTATCAAACAAACATTTGACTGGCACCAAATATCTGATAAAAGATATTGAGGTGCGAACAAAGCACCTTCTCTGTGTAAATTTTAATATGGTGATGTTCAACGCCACTTCAAATGCTTCCAATTATTAATAATAACATCCATGTGCCTATTTTGTATCAATTTCAGAAATAAATCCATTTTGAATGGTTATAAAGAAATTGTACCTAAAGGAAAGCGCAGGTAATACCTAGCGTACAAAATTAAAACTATATAAATGTCAATTGTAGAGCTAATGTAACTGTAACTAGAAATGTAGTTCATAGTGATCAATTTTCTTATCAGATTTACCATTTGTCATTAAATATTATTGTTATTATTATCATTATAATTTTATTATTATTTTCATCACTATCATCATTAGTATCATAATCATTTTGTTGTTGTTGTTATTGTTGTTCAGCAGCACTGCTGTTGCTGTTGTTCGCAAGAAATTAAGTATTGCCTTGCTTTGCAGACCGCTTGAAGATTTGGTTAACCGTAAAAGACATCGTGTACCAACGCTAATAAAACAAGCAATTTCGTTGAAATGATATCCCCCGCCGAAAAATTTGCTTGACCGCGTAACTTAAAATCGCTCACAGTTGGCCATTTTTCATCGAATCAAAAAAAGAAAAAAAATATATCGGCGGAAGGGGTTATTGTACACATGTATGAAGTTTCACGAAATTCCGTCCAACGGTATTGGAGAAATTCTCCCGGTCGGACACACGGAAGGACAGACGGAAGGACGGACGGACGGAAGGACAGACGGACGGACGGACGGAAGGACGGACAGACGGACAACGCTAAAACTATATCCCTCCGCCTTCGACGGGGGATAATAATTAGGTGTAAAATATCTATACGTAGTTCTCAAATGAAAAGTATTTTTCATATAGGTATTATTCACCAAGCAGTATATGAGTGCGTAAAGCGCAGTCTATACATTTGAAAAAGATATTTTTAATCCATCCCACGTTGATCCCAAATGATCGGAAAAATACTAATTCATAACTCTTAACTGTTAAAACCTGATGGGCGGAAACACTAATTAAATACATGAGTGGGTGCTCATGGTTTGTCCTTTTATATATAATTGGTCCTTTCTTATATCATGTAAAATAGTTGTTTTCTTTTATTGTTGTGGTTACTAAGTACCTATAAAACTCACATGATTTCATATAAAAATTCACTCCTCAAATACGGCTAGTGTCTAATGATTCAATTTTCAGAATAGTTAGCACTGTGCTTTTACGTGAACTAATTCTTTTGAGTACCATTTTCATGTTGATATTGAATAGGTTTTTGATACCCGAGGAGTGCATATGTTATCCGCCTCAACGTAACAGTCAAATGAGTCAGACAGTGTTGATATAGCGTGGAACATTATAAATTGCCTTGCCTTACTTCATATAATACACAAATTTATATGGAATAAAATAGATTTAAACTACATTATGGAACAAATTTAAAAAAAAAAAAAAGCTGTAACCTTCATGAAACATTCATGCAAGACCATCAGGCCTACCAACCTCCTACACAGCAACTAAATGCAAACGCTGGCACGTGCAACGATTTACAGGGCCATATCTTAAATTATGCAAATAACCGGAGCGATTCTGTCAAGACAGGCCTAGTAAATACTCTTTATTTAAAAGGAAAAGAATATTTAGACAGGAATAGTACATTAATAGAAGAGAAGGTCACCTGCTTTTTTCTCTTTTTTTTTTGAAGGAGAAGGAGTATCGGATATATGTAACCTATTGTATTTCTATAGAAACTGGCATTTACATTCAGTAGGAAAGATTCCAATATTGAAAATTCAAGACAATAATTTTAATGGAAACTTTCCGATTGAAGAGAAGTTAAACAATTTCAATATTTTTCTAGACCGCTATGTCACGACATATCAAAGACTAGAAAACGTTTTTCTTTGTTCTAACTCTTGCCTTCAAGCAGCTTGCCATCTGATATGAAAACAAAGTATGCCTCAGCTAATTATGGATAGCAAGCCTAGGGATTAAGAATTTTAATACCATTTAGAATATTTGATATTTACGAAACCAGGCTGCATGCCTATTGAACTTTCCGAAAACATAATTTAAGGCGACAGTGTTTCATGAGACTTTTCATCACTAGAAATTATGTACAAGATATCTCCGAATATCTGTTACTACTTAAAATAAATGTATTATCATACCAAACTAACACTGATAAAATTCAATTTTTTATGGAGTAAACATACGGAAATATATCGATGTCGTGTTAGAGAAAAATAGTGCAATTTGAAGGGTTTATTATTATTATTATTATATGTTGTTATTATTATTATTATTATCCAAAGTTTTAAATGGTAAAAATCTATTGCAGTATAAAACTACACAAAACATTTACCAACGTATGGGCTTGTGGGCTTTCGAAATTGTAAAAGATGATGTGCATATAAAAAATAGTTTTACTTACCAAACTATTTGTGAGCAGTGAAACTATTTGTTCGTCCCTTTTTGAACGGTTAAATCCATTTTTACTTCTTTTTTTGCGTACTTGGTCACGATCGTCAAAGGATTGCAAAAAATATGTCCACAAAATATCCAAATCACTATTCAGAGAATCTAAACTAGTATTCCTATTATCGTGAAAACCGTTGTTTTTAGTTAACACACTTCGATCACTTCTTAATGATTTCATTTCTTGACGAACACTCAAGATTCCGAATAGAATTAATAAAATCAAAAGAAAGATTATCCCATATAAAATTTTGATATGCTTGTAAATATCCAGAGACTTATCCATGACTATTTCGGAAGAACCATTATTTTTTGTAGGACCTCGCACGTCGCCAACTGACGTGGAATCGTTTGTCAAATAACCCTCTTTTATTTGTTTTAAAACAAATGAGTCTATGTTATCAACGCGTCCTCGTTCTGTCATAATTATCTTTTGCAGTAATTAATTTATGAAGTTTTGAATTGAATTAGTAGTTATTGGTTTCATATCATTCAAATACGTACTAATTGAAATATTAACATTATTTCAAAAATCCGGCAGTTACCTGTTAGTTTAGCACAAATGCACACAACAAAAAAATTTAAAAGCCTGAAACATTTTCAGAGCAAAATTTCTTCACAACGTTATAAACCTTTTTATTAATAGGTTCTGTCATTGATTTCACTCGAAACTGAACTGTCTAAGCATTTTCAACCTGAATGAAAATTGTACTAATCCATAAGATAGCTGCCATCTTTTCTTTGTGGTAAAATCCATTCAGTAGATTATTGCAAATTTACTTATTTTCGTCTTCGAATATTTTCAAACAATTTCCAACGTTCACAAAAAGTGCAGCGGTTTTTTCATGAATAAAAATTCTTTTGCTGTTACAATAGTATTCTAGTATTCTACGATTGTTATTGAACTTTAATTCGCGAAAGTCCTGAAGGAACCCGTCGAGTAAGATCGTGTATCAGTCTCCGAAGCGCTTACAAAGTTATTCAAAACGGCCGAAGGACCATGATGAATGTGAAATTGAGTGAACAGGAACACTACTCGATATCTGTTCACGCGTTTTGTGTTGTAATCAAAGGATTTATATGGCGTTTTGATTTATTCAATTTGTTTGCTATAAACTCTCAGCAAAGGAATCAATACCTGACCTATGGAACCTACGGAAACTCATCAAAACAAAAGTCACTTCACACAGACTTTTCTAATTATACTCCACATGCAGTCAAATCGCACAAGGCGCGAAATTCAATAGTTTTCAGATATCCGTGTCACTGCGGAATTACCAATTTTCATGTGGTTCAATTAAACCACTTGTCAAACCTTTATCAAAGTGTTGGACAATTTATGACAGTGACATCGGTGAAACAGACTATCTCTTTCATCGATAATAGCTAATAAAAAGAACCTTCATTGCCAATACCATTTTCGATAAACGCAGGAAGATTCAGCTCACTACCTACCCCCTTCCTTCTTGCTGCAGACCGATTTTGAAGACAAATGCAGAATTTGCTCACATGGAATAAGAATAACAATAATCAATCACACTGTATAAGATAAATCATATTGTAAAATCAAACTGCCCTTTTCTTTGTGTTTATCTCTGCCTTATAACGCACACATTTAAAACAAAGCTTGAGCTTTGCGAGCTTTGCGTTAAATGTGTGTGTTATGAGGCAAGGTGTGCACATGGAAGAAAAAAAAAAACCGCCACGAAATGCACTTTTATACTTGTATTCATGAAAATCTGAAATTATTTCTTGTTTTTGGATGAGGCTTTACTGTTTGTTCATCAAACAGTAGCGCGCAAGAATAAATGTACAGCGACCGATCATAATGTTACAAGTTATAGACAAACATGAGTCTTTGACTGTCTTAGAGGCTGATCGCTTTAAATAAATGTACACAAAAACGAATCAAAAGCTGCAAACAAATGCTCTGACTTCAATATCTTGAGTATCTTGACACATATCCATTTGCTCTTCGAAAAGGTGGATTAATCTATCTGAAAAAAACATCGACCCAGATCAGCCTGCGCAGTCAGCGCAGGCTGACCTGGGTCGAATCTTTTTACTATTGGTCAATTTTTTTCTGCATGTCAGAGTAACAGAGTACCCCAGGATTCTGTCTGTTGTTATACAAAAACGATGTTATGGTTCCATACTTTTGTGATGACTTGCCTGGTATCATCCATGCCAGAGCACGGCTCATATACATTTGCTGATATCAATGTTCAAGATGTGGCTGTGTTGATGTAGTCGGTGGCATTATTAAGGAAACAATGACAAAAGATAAATTTATGTTCTTAAAATACTGAAATTATGGTACATTCTAGATTATATTGTGACATTTGGAGACACTTAAGTTTGCTCATTCACAGCAACTCATTTTTTAACGACCAATATTTTAGGAAACGCATGTATGAGAGAATAAATCCCAAGGGCAAAGAACACGTTAATTCATGCCCAATTTATCCTCGATAGCCAATGGTACTCGTAAGGGTGATGAGCAATTACAGTAATATACCGATCGATCATTTGCTCTACCAGTAAATGAAGCAAAGTGAATGAACAGTGACTCGAAGTGAAAGGGTAAACTTTCTACAAGGCTTTGGCAAAACTTTCGCCGTAATTGACCTATCTGTAAGTAATTTTTTATTTAAGGAATGAAGAGAACTTTTTTTGTTTTCATGGAGGTATGAAAAAAACAAAACCTAATCACACTTTTGTATGAAACCGCGAATAATCTTCATTCCTTATAGATCTAATTCAATACTACAGACAAAAAATATGCACTTAAATTTACTCTAATTGCTTTTTTTTTTTGTAAATCCAACATTGCGTATTTATTTAATGTCCATTTCATTGATGTTCCATAGCGCGGTAAAGCTGCTCGTTCATGACGTAATAATGACGTAAATTCATGACGTCATTATAGTATTGAACATTGGCAGATTTAGTAGAAGTTCAATACGCTAGAAGTAAGTTGAAAATAAGTTTGTTAGGACCCAGTAAAGTGACAATGAGTTTAAGCTTTCTCTTTGAATTTAGTGTTGGATATTTTTTCCAATAATCAGAGAAAACAAATTCAGCTAGCAATTTGAAATTCGGACTGGATATAAAATCAGACAGAAAAACATTATGGAATCTCGTATACATGTTTGTTTACATTAGTTTGACTGCAAAAGTAGTTCCGGCACTGCTTAGTTTTTTTTTTTTTTTTTTTTTCATGGAGCTATGAAAAAAAAAATTCAGCCAATCAGAACTCGCCAATGTTCATGAAAACTATTAATATTGAATTATTTATTTGTAAGAGAGAGAGAGAGAGAGAGAGAGAGAGAGAAGGAGGTAGATAGGGGTAGTTCTAGAGATAGGCAGATAGATTTAAACACAGAGTCAAGGATAGCCAACTATACGGACAGATGGTCACTCAGAGACAGGGAACTACAGAAAAACTCAACAATATGATTATATTGAGACACAGGAAGAATCTTACCTATAATAGGAAACTTGTAGAAGACAAATACATTGTCTGTTGTCTTGGGAAAAAACTGAATCCTTTGCTTAAAATGAAATAAAATGGACAATTACAGTCAGTGAAAAAATGCAAAAAAACTTTGCAATCCGAGCATTTCTAAAAAATATAAAACGAAGCATTTGACTGTGCAGATTTAAATAACTGACTGCACGTCTTGTGCAGTCTGATTTTGACCTAACTAGCCCGCAGAAACATCTGCTATTGTGATGGGCGTCCTACGGAAAAAAAGATTATCCAAAAAGCTTATTTGCGATCCGTTTCCAGGACGTAAACGTAATTAAATTCGGTCTCAGCTTGTGTGCTTCTCAGGATCTCGTCTTCGGGAAAACTGAGATCAAACGGTGTTGAATTAAAGTCTTCATTACTCTTTTAACTGTCTTTTCCTTCTGTAATTTTGTTTAATGGCTTACAGAAATAGTTCACTACATCGTGCATGTTCCTACATGATCATTTGCAAGAGTTTGTGTATATTTTATCTGCAAACATGAAGAAAGAAGCTTGTTTGCTGCTTCAAAAATAAATAAAAGAAATCACATGTCACAGTTTAGTTATGCAGAGTGCGGTTCAACCTTATTTGTGTGCAGCTGACAGTTGAAAAATCAAAGAATTGCGCCAGACTGTCAACATCATTGAATGCTTCAATAATGGCGTCATCATTACCCCCAATGAAACAATTAAACCGGCTGATTTATGCAGGGCGGGTGCGGTCCTAATCATATTTTGCTTCTGACGTCGTTTGCTATCCTAAGTTGACTTACTTTCGTACATAGCGTCTTGATTTTGCGACAACATTGCTTCTAACCGCTTGAATTTTAACGCTATATTGTTAAGCTATTGTTAGAGAGAAAAAAAAAAAAAACAAAAAAACTGGATAATCACATGACGAAATCTCCTTAATTGTGCTATTACAACCGGATACAAAGTTTAACCGGTCGACAAAGTCACACGGACTTGATGTCTAAATTTGGGAGCTAAGACGAGTGTACCATAACACCATACAGTGTAGGTGCACTGCCAATAATGCCGGTTATCTCCTGTAACAAAATTTGAATGGCCTCTGAGTTTCTTAGTCAAAATTTGAAGACTCGTTAAAATTTCTTAATTTTGTATGTTGATCGAGTTTCTTACTGCTTTTTAGTTCATCCACATTCACATGACCAATTGATACTGGCGCCAAAAAAAAAAGCATCTGCTGCCCTTCAAAATCTGCTTGTGTTTTTACTGTTTGATTCAACACACAAATGACTGTTAAAGGTCCATTGCCTTAGATATTTAGCGATTTAACCATTTAATAAAGCAACTACGAAAATATGTCCGCCATATTCATCACGTGACCAATGTACATACATGTAACATTTCCATCGTTTATTATGAAATGAAAAGGTGCTTTCACTGTCTTAGAAATTTTGAAGCGTTCAGCGTTCAGCGCTTTCACTTGTTGTTGTTGTTGTTTACTTCGTATGATATTTTCACATTTCATTCAGTTTCATGTTCTTGCCATATTTTTCATGACATATTGTTATGGCTAAAAGCATGTTTTGTGCTGATTTGCCGAATAAATGAATGAATGAATGAATGGTTGAAAAGCTATTTAACTGCTCGGTGTCTTCCCATTTGTCCCACATTAAAAAAAAAAACAATTAGGCACTTACCGGTATGAGTTAAGGGTGATATCAGGGTCTATATCAAACATTAATTTGGTAGGCTATAGTTTTGCACAGTTGGAACATAGAAAGTACTGAGAAATATCTCTTTTCGTGCAAACATTTTTGTCCACTATTTTTGTTTACTCTTAACATATGTTCGTTACTTTTTCTATCTTTTTTGAAATCTCCCCTGCCTACGACTCTCACAGATAAACTGTTTTTCCTCAGTTTTTTTTTTTTTTTTTTTTATTTATTTCTTATAATCTCTGGCATTGTCTTTATGCTTCACCAAACTGCTAAATGCACTAAGTTTTATGTCACATCCCCTTCTTTGATGTACATATCACAGGGGAATGAACGGTAATGTGGCTGTTGTTGTAAATGAATAAAAGAAATTGCACTCAATTAAAAGTTAACAAGCTTATGCAAACATCCCTGCGTATTTTTGACGGTTGTTATTAATGGTAATTTGCAGTTACACAAACTTTTACATATTCTTCACATTTGCACCATTCTGTGGCAATTCTTTTTTTTTTTACTAGAGAACATGGCAAATGCTCTTGTGAATATAGAATTTATTAACAACACTCTACAGGTTTGTGGTAAGTTGAAAAAACCACAGGCCTTTGAAGCTTTATTGGTCTATCACGGAACATTAAAATATTCCTTGGTCGAACATCGAACACTTATAGCACATTGGTGCATCGCCTGTATATCACGGAATATACTCAAATTTTCATTAACACCGTTTCTATAAATAGCACATTGGCGACCCCCTCTATATCGTATATAGTAAGTATTACTATCTACGATAAAGAGGGAATCGCCAATGCGCTATTTATAGTAACAGTGTCCGATAATGAAAATTTCGGTGTACCTTGATAGACCAATGGAGTTTCAGAGGCCTATGGAAAAAACTTATAAAAGACATACAAGAGTAAACTAAGGTTTCAGCAATTTCAATTTTTCTAACTACACAAGGTTTGATATCGAAACAGAAACACTTACATTATACAGATGAATGCCAGCAAATTCTGAGAATAGACCAAGTTCCTGCTTTATCCCCCTCTTAAACCCAAAAGAACTAAATATTATAAAGTATTTTCAACATACTATAAGAGTCATTCCGTTCAGCATTACAAATCTTATAATTATCAAGGTTTTTTTTAAAGTGGTAAAATGCTATGTAATCCTTGTCTTAACGGCGTATATCATAAATGTCAAATGAAAGGAAAAGTAAATCTTAAGGCGCCTGAGTATTTTTTGCACAAATGGTAATACTAACGGCCCACTACAGCTGATTGGCCTAGATGACATAAAACTATGAATAGAACAAGTTGGCTTCTTTACAAAAGAAGCCAGGAGAGGTCAGCATCATTTTTCCAATAGTTTATTGGCTTTTAATTTCAATATATTTTGGTACATTTAAATAAACAAGTAAAAAAGCCGCCGCGTAGAAACCTCATATGCTTTACATGACGGTCATTTGATCTTCTTGTTGCGTTTTCAAGTCGTATGATCTTGTCCAGCGGTCTTTTTTCTCTTTTTTAACGAAATTCTTCTTATTTTTTTCTTCTGCTTGGATTTATTTGCTTAATGAAAAATTACAATTATTTGAGAGGTAATTTGCAGCCATGGCAAATTAATATATAACAAATATTTTCTGAAATTCGTCACATAAAAATAAACCACGTCTATTTCCTGTTTCGGTTTTTTGATTTCGCTTTATTTACAAAACCATGACGAAACAGACTGTGTATCAGTACAATTTCGCAAGAAAAATGGATTTAGACAGCAAATTCTGTGGCAGTCTGCCTTTTAAACTCACCACTGTTGGAGAGGTCTGATGACCTCTCCAATGAAGCACACAGCATATCTATACGGTATTGAAAAACCAGGAAGTCAACGTCTGCGATGGAACTCAGGAAATGCTCTTTACGAACTAGAACTCCTTTTCCCACTATGTTTTCTATTCTGTCATTAAAGGCGTTTCAGCGAGTTATTTCTAGCGCAGAGAATCTTGTGAAATTTGACACAGAGACACTTCAAAGTATATTCTTTCAGTATATGAAGAGATAATCAGACCTAACCAGATGAACAAAAAAGTTCTGAGCCCATAAAGAACATAACCTTTATTTCAAATTACACAAAAACCCAGTTATTGCAGCAAACATCAGAATTTTGTGAGTAAAGTCTATCATTTCAGCCAAATCATGTTCTGTGTGTTTTAAATTCATAAGAAATCGATTGATCCTCTCAACTTGATGAGAAATTAATATTTGTTTCAAATTAATGACCCGCTATCGATGTTTCAATAACATCCATAACCGCTAAAAAGATCATTTTATTATAGAAAGTCAAGACATTATTTGATTTCCAAAAAAATCTAGCGCAGAGATTTTTCTTATTTTTCGCAGATATACACATTGGTATATCCTTTATCAAAAAATGAAAAAAAAGAAAAAAAAAAAAAAAAATGATAGGTCGCCTAGCTACTTTTCCCATTTTAGGACTCGATTACCTCCCTTGGAACAACGAAAATGACACAAATCACCCAATATTCAAATTAATAAGTAAGATTAATTATTTTCAGCACAAATTAATGTCTTTTTCACAATAAAGATAATATTGCCTTTCCCTGATATATACTCGATTGAACAATGGAATGGGACGGCTTTGGAAAACATTTTGGTAAAAAGAGTAATTGCTCATAACAAGCAATTTTGCCTTTCCCCACAATATTTTTACACAAGCGGCATTTCAACTTGCATTAATACATTTTTTAAATTTGTCATCTGCAGCTTCTTTCAATTTAGAAGTTCCTATTCAATTCATTTAGGAAAGGGTTAATGCGAAATAGTACATTTTTATGGATGGAAAAACAATAACAGTAGAACAGTCCAGGAATTACTCGAAGGCATAAATTACAGATGAGTCTTATAGCAAAATGAACCAAGCGATCTCGATTTATATCAATATCCAGGAAAGAGACTTTGAAAACACTGAAAAGGAGAATTGCGTGTAGTTTTCTCTTTTTTCTCACACTAAACTTAATATCCGGATAAGTGATGTCCGAAAAATGTACCTGTTCCGTGTCCGCTGTTTCGGAACGGTTTACACTTTCATACATTGATCTTTAAAAAAAACTTGTATCTACCACTACTTCCTCCACGTCTTGCAGCTGAAATCGGCAGTCCGATAATAGTACTACATGTGAGAAAAAATACGCGCAAGGAAAAAAAGAAAGGAGAGAGACATGCGCGGAAATGTTGCGCAGTGACAATCCGACGAAATCTCTTTAAATCAAGTATCCTTTGAGTGGGATTTGGGTTAAAACAATGTGAAAAAAAAAAAAAGCTATTTCTCATACAAACATTGACGACTACTAAGTGAATGTAACAAAGACGCACTAAAACATCAAGGACCTAACTGAAAAGGGTCAATATACTTTTGAAAACAAGTTATGAAATAGATGCGGTTTTGCTTATATGAGCAAAGACCTCTTTTATTGCAATATTTTCCATTCTAATTATATCAAGCCGAATGCCTGAAAGCCGAAATGGAACTGGAGTAGAACTGCTAAAATACTGCTTTCTCAGAGTTGGGGCAATGAAACCTTTGAAAGCATTGCGCACAAAGAAGCCACCGTTCATGTCGGCAATAGCTCTTTTTTGCACATTATTTTCCAATTTTGTGTTAAAAAGGATGATTGAACGCATTGTTGCAAATTCGCTCATTAGGCTAAGGGTCGTCTTAAATGATTTTTTTTCGGAGCGAGTCCTAATTTTCCTCGAAAAATACATTTACAGTTAACTTGATAACTATTTTCTGAAGAAATAAGCACGCATAGGTACTGTTTTTATGTCTTCTTAATGTTCAGAATTGCAAATACTATAACTGAAAATTTTGAGAAAAATCTGCCCGTTAGAAAGTATGTATCTTTTTTAAATAACCCTT
This sequence comes from Hippopus hippopus, assembly GCA_946811185.2. Taxonomy (NCBI): domain Eukaryota; kingdom Metazoa; phylum Mollusca; class Bivalvia; order Cardiida; family Cardiidae; genus Hippopus; species Hippopus hippopus. Next base: position 26,852,266 of record OX328104.1, on the reverse strand, counting down.
AATTTGGTCGAATTATCTCCCTTTTTTACTCACTGTTCTATATATAACATGCATGCATATCTGTGCATTTACCATGCTCAAAAAGGCATTTATATTTCTTTTGTGCACAACTGAATCAGTTTTCATTAAAATTAAAATATAAAATGAATATTTGTATTTTTTCTGTTTAACTGACCATTAAAGAAAGATGCGAAATCTCTAATATATGTTGAATTATGGACCTGCATATACAGTACCTTTTTCTAAGGCATATTACTCAGAAACAAGCACGGTAAGCCATATCTTTGTTAACTCTGTTATTTCCTAGAGACATGATGAGCTGTGCAAAGTTTTAAAAAAACGCTATTGATATACTCCATTACAACATGTCAATAATGCTCGGAATCAATTATCAATACAGCCCTACAGCCGTAACTGTTTGTTTATTTCTTCTGTCTTATTTTCTCTGATTGTATGTCCACTACGTACAAAAGTTTCCAAACCACCCAATTTAATCTGATCAGTCCAGCAAGCTTTTTTTCTGAAAGTTTCGAAATGCATTCAGCAGATTTCTGTTTTTGTAGGCTTTCACCTGAAAATGATACATATTCATGTAATGTTGGTGTTTTCACTTAGATAGAATATAGATAAAATTGATGGTTTTAGAAGTGTTGGCAAACCTTTGAACTTTATAATACTTTAAAGCATGTGATTGGTTTTGAACAGACGGATACCGTTCCACCTATTTCGAGTGAAAAGTAAAACGAGTGCCGTGATTCTGCGCCCTAAGATACTAGTAGCTAGCCATTTGATATGAAAACTTAATCTTTTATCGTCGGAACAATTAAGGCCTGAATAGCTGACAGTATTGCCATATTCTTCGCAGAATGCTCTTAGTGATATAAATTTTACAACTTCTTCATATTTTACAGGGTATAATATGTTACATTTACTCTGTCGGAAAAAAAATTAAAGCAAAACTATACATATACAACAGGTGGGCATCATTCCAGGCACTTAATTCTGTTAATGAGTGTTACAACCATTTTTTTTAGCTTGGAGAGGAACTATATAAGCTTAGCTTTCGTTCCAATCCATTATATAGAATTATTCTTGTTATTATACTGACTGATCTGTTTTTCTATGTAATTCTATGAATAAAATATGTTTAAACTAACCATTTGTTTTAAACTACAATCCAACACCATCCGTGTCTACTCTACTCAAAATATGCACATCAATACCTTTCCATGTAAAAAATAAATAACCTTGTCAAAAGTCCTCAGACTTTCGATGTGTCAGCTGTCGAAGATTAAGTTGTTTAAAACATCTGAAACATCCTGAAGATGAATTTCGTTCGACACATGCGTGAAAGCAAATTATTCTTTAAGCCTTCGGCAATCCTCTGTATTTCAGTGGTCAGATGTCAACTATAAAAACATGGTTGGATGATCTCTGACGGTATGATTCAGTGAGACCTTGACTTTCTAATCATAAGACCTTTGCTCTGTCCTGACTGGTGGGGCTGATTGTTTACGGATGTCGATTGAATAAACACTGCAGAACACGTGCAAGGGTATGTTGAAATCTACGAAAGGCAGGAATTAGTAATTTGTCGTCGTGATGTAAAAGAAAGTCTATTGAGATTGGTGTAAAAACCTAATTCAGACAAATAATTCTTTAAAAAGACATTTTAGTATACGACATTAGAAGAGATATTGGAGACGACTGTATTTCCGACATACACATCTTAATATATACCGGTTTTGTGACCGACCTGTGTTTGGGCAGTTTCAACACGTCCCGCAGAAACGTCTTCTATCCGCCAAAGTAATGTGTTTCTGTCTAAACTCCGGATAATGAAATAAGTATTGATAGCTTTTCCAAGACGTTGTCCGTGCCTTTCACAGATAAATGCTATCTCAAGAGAGGTAACTTCTACGGGAAGAAAAATGACATCGTTCCCAAGGGGAATTAAATATTATGACCAGTGCCAGGTTAACTGGATTACAAAATAGCCCCCGATTAAGGTTTACAGCTGAGGGAGAAATAAGAGAGAGACGGGATGTCAAATTTGTATCCTCCGCAGTCAAAATAATCAACGAAAGCAACCGTTGCTTAGGATCCACGTATTTAATGCAAAGGAGTATTAACTCCGGGAACATTTGCCCGAGACGACTTCGAAAATACTTGAAATCCTTCGAACTAAAAAGTTATAATCAGCATGTTTAATATAAAATTGCATGCACGTTATCGCAAAATGAGAAACCTCGTTCTGATATTATTACATCCTTTTGTCCCATGTCTATAAAAGTCCTGTGCTGCAAGATGAATCAAGCCGGTTGCAGCATCTAAAAATGAGCAATTGTGTACTGAAGAAAATATACTACGTGTATATCACTTATCAAAGACATACTTGCTAACGTTGATTTACTTTCTTCGGAAAGGAGGCTGAATATGTTTTTTAGGAGTAATTCGTTTTAGGTCAGAATATTTTAAGGCCATGAAAAGTCCCTTGATGAATGTCTATTATTTCCTCATCTCTTTACCACTGAAAAAAAAACTTTTAGACACGTTCGTATTGAACACAGTTTCAGACGGAAAATTAAATGGGTTTCAAATTCTGGGATTTATCTTTTAAACGATAGAAAGCATAGTTGGAAAAAAAGACAATGCTAATAACTACCATCTTGTTCTTCTTACAAAGTTTTCAAACGCCTACTTTCAGGGTTGTTATATATGACATCGTTCGGTAAAGGGTTAAGATTAAAACTACATTATTGTACAAATAATTTACTAAAAGGTTAAAAGATAAAATAGATATATATATATAAAAGATATAATTTGTTTACGCCCAGGCTACACGTTGTATTTATCATTTTTCTCATCGAGACCTGAAAATAAGTTTTCTATGATCTGTTACAAGTGATAATTGGAACAATTTTTTGTCACACTTTTAGTAAGATTATTGAAATTTTTAAGGTTGTAATGTTATCACCAAAATTAATACGATGTAAAACTTTTTGATCTAAATATCCCTTATACATCATAAACCATTGATGGATGTTTTTCCAGCAACACCGCAGACGGGGATTCCAATAAATTATTCAGTATTGCTGGAACAGCTAGACATTGTTTGTCCAATTTTGTGGCTTTGTGAAGTCTTGTGAACACGCAAAAGTCTGACATTATAATTGAAAAGCGGCAACAAACGGACTTCCAGACTTATTCTCCACTTGACCCTTTGCCAGTTACAATCAAGTATTTTCTGATACGCGACCATTTAGATTTTGTGTGCTTTTTTTTGTACCGTCAATGAAGTTTGTATGTACCAACGATACACAATTGAATGTCTGCGTCGTGAAGTTTACAGCAAAATGATCTTTTTAAGTTCTACGGCATTGTTTTTAAATAAAGTTGAGTAGATGTAGTAGCTGTGGCCATTTTTGTAGGCAAAAATACAGCTTTTTGAAATAGCTTTTCCTTTTTTTCGATAAACCTGGGCATAAACGCCTCATGAATTTACATTAGTAATACCAAGGAATGAACAAAATTAGAGTGAACACACACATTTTTTGATGAGTCTGATTTTATTTTTTCCCTTTCATCGACACTGCTTTGTATGTTCACTATTGTCTTTGAAGAGCACATTATACGAGCATGTCGAATAGTACACTAATGTCGAATTCATGAATGTTGGGTATATAAATCTAGACTGTGATTTTTTTACGTTTGGAAGAGCAGTCATTTAGATTTTGTGTTAGTCATTTTGATAGAACTCATGTTAAAATAACCAATGGCGAGAATTAAAATTTTTAAACAACTACTAACTAAATGTTTTACAAAACTCAGTAGGACAAGTTGCTACTGTTTGTTTCAAATAATTTGTACTTTTTACCACTACATGTTCCGTATTACAGTCAAACAGGGTAAGTAGTTCACCCTTTTTTAAGATACTTCCAGGAGATACTGGTAATTGTCTGAAAATGGCATTATGTTAATGACTTAAAGTGTAAAACAGAGTAAACCTTCATTGAAGACAACACAAGATGCATGTCCTTGTAATAGATATTATTCATTAAACATTTTATAGAATGGATGTTTACACTGAAACTGCCATCGAAAAAGAATAACTTTAGAGTGGTCGTGCTGTTCCCTAGGGAAGCTCCGATGTCCAGGGAGCGTTAAAGGCCAATTACGGCCTTATGCAAGATGTGATAGTAGCCATGATCATGGAATAATGTCCATCCATAAAATTAGTATATATTGTCCCGCCTCGATGGAAGAAGACTTAAAGCTCGAGTTTCACGAGCGAGTGGTGTATGCCCCGGTTGAGTCGCATCAAAGTCTTTAAGACATTAACAGTAATAATTACCTCTGTAAGTGTTAAGTAAAGCATTGAAACATGGAATGGAAACAAAAGCAGCGTCTGCAAGAGATTGTGAGAAAATAACCTAATAACAGTCGCCGTATAAGTACAACATAACGGTGAAACGATATTTCCCGAAGGAATTATACAGATGGACTGATCATGTACGCGGTCTCTTCTGCTATTAAATAAACATTATTTACAGCAAATAAACGTTAACCTTGCACAGTCACGTCTGAGTTCTACTTACCGAGCTAATGTAGAAAATACTTCCTTTCGGAATCGGTCAAATGTCCGCAGTCCCAATTTTAAGGTACATTTGATTCGGTGCAATTCCCGTTAATTGGGGGAGGGGAATATATGCTAATCCAGTCACATCCCTTGTTGGGATAAAAGTCAAAACTCAGTTCCTTTATATTTATCGATGCTTGACCTCGGTATGCTGGACTAAATAAGTTTTTACCAAAGGTTTATGGTCTTACATCTAGATGGAGCTCCAGTTGCTCAGTCGGTAGCATACAGGACTTGAGAACAGGGAGTGGCTGGCTCGATCCCCGGCTCGGCCAATTTCTTTCCGAGGATTAATGATAGTCATTGAGACAGGATTCATTCTTCTCTCACGCTGACGATGGTTATACGAGAAAGCATCCAGTGGCTTGGAAGGAATATTGTGCGGAATACTGGTAAAAGAAACTCCTGGAAAGCATGGATAGGTGCACTGGCCGCCGCGATATAACTGAAATAATGTTGAAAACGGTGTTAAATACCATATAATCAATCTATGTTACATACATCAGCTGCAACAGAATCTAATACATTGCTGAAGAAATCAACCATGTAAAGAATACATCGTGTGGTTTGGTGAATAAGGGCCTTGATTATACGAGTAATAACAGTAAAACTACTCTTCTGGACGAAAGATTCATTGTCACGGTATGGGTGCACAGGTTTGAAGGATGTATCAGATAAGTTAGAGTAGTGGAAACTTTTAACTCTGCACCTCTGTAAATAACTTCAGTTTCTTCTGTCGACATTTCTCAAGTCTCCTTATCTGGTTTATCGTAAGATTGTATAATCCATATTCTCCTGTTAAATACAAATGTTACATTGATCATCTTCGAGAAGGAACTTTTGAAAGTTAATATTTCAATCATTAGATCGCCATTCACAACTTCTGAGAACCATTCAGATAAAGATGAGACTACTGCACTAAATGATTAGTAAATATAATGATCGACAATCATTATCAGATGACTTTGCTTTTTCTTTTTTAAAAAAAAACATGGAATGCTAGGACATGCGTATGGATGATATTGATGGTACGAATACTTTCTAATTCCTACATTTATCTTTTCTTGATATTTTTAAAGAGAGGTAAAGAGAGAGAAAATTCAAGCTACATGACTACGTCGGTTTTTTCAATTGTTTGCATGCATATACATTTCAAATTTCGTCATGAATTTCTAGCAGGAAGTGACGCTTGGAGATATAAAGGAAATTACAATGCATTGTTGTATCACGTTGTTTCTTAATTACCAACTTGAAATCGCCAAGTTTGGGATTTTTTGACGAAAAAATAGCTCTAGTTTCAAGCAGTTAAGATTACATACTCCTGATTTAAAATAACCTGAAAAGGATCTGTCATCATCGCATAAATTTAAGAGTTTATGAAATAAAAAGAAGAAATAGAAAGAAAATGATATACACAAGTAGTGTGGCCGACCCTTGAAAACAACATTTCGGGTCCAAAATTTGTCTCTTAACTACCCTGGTAATAAAAGTGAACCTCCAATGAACCCTCTTTTCCCTCTGGCTTCACGGTTTGGATTTTTTTGGACATTTTCTATCACAATTACGTTAATCATATTGATTCGCATACCTCCAAATTGTTGATATTCCTTGACGATGTCATCTGAAGAACTGGCTTCTTGCCAAATTATCCCTCAGCCTCCTAAGCGCGACTCACTGACCTTTTGCGGACAGCATAGATCAAGATCAAACTGCACAGAACTTGCAGTCTGATCTTGGATCTACACTGTCCGCTAAGGAGATATTATTCCCCAAGACTTACTTTTGAAAAAGCAATATTTGGGTTTTTACTATCGAATTGAAAATTTTATTTTAGTTATTTAGCAGAATAAGGGTTATACAAAAAATAACCGAAGGTGGCGCTTTATCGTTCACTGAGAAAAAGTAAGATTCAAAGATCTGCAGTTAGAATATAATTTGAATTAAAGATGTTTTTCAGTAAAGCAATGTGTCTGCTGCAGTAGCCTATGTGTAGACCATAGCAAGACCTTGATGTCCAAAACATAACGACTTAAGTCGTAAACTTTTATTGTATTTTCACTTAGAGCCCCACACAAGCGAAATGATTAATTTCAGTCATATTTTCAAATCTGAGTCTTTTCTTGATAACAGTGTCTTACAGACAATCGGACAGCGAAGGTTCAAGATCGAAATGCTGGCTCTTTACAATTTAGTGTGATTGTAATGTGTCAGTAAACGCCTTTTCAACCAAATTGGTACACAGCAGTTATACTGATGAATCTTTACGGCGCCTTAAAGTAGGCATAAACAGGGTATGTTGCAGACGGTATTAATCAAGATTAGAATGCACAGAATATGCAGTCTGATCTTGGATCTGTATCATGCTACATGTAAGTCAAGCCTATAAGATACATATTCATTCTTATTTTAGCGGATTGTATATTCAACCGTCAACTGGGGTCGACTTTATATATTTGGCGTTGAAAGAGTTAACAAACTTGCTGCATTCAACACGATGGAACTTAGTTTCACTGAAGGAACCTTTTAAGTTTTACTGAATTATTTACAGTTAATGTACTTTATAATACCGAGGGATTATAACACACGTGGGCGGTTGGCAATTGTTGTGATAAATGACGAACTCATTCGACACCTGTGTTTTATCACCAACCACCAAAGACCGAGAGGTCGGTTTCTAGTGTTGTAATGATGTGTGGCCCATGTCCATCTTATTTGAGGGAAATGAATTTGTTTAAACTGAATAAAGACAGTCTGGAGTAATATTTCCACGTAGATTTTCGCTGGAAAAGTGCATATGGTTGAATTATGGATGGGTCTTCGGTTTTGACATCTGGTAAAGTTTTAAGGAAGACACGTATAAAGACATCACAACTGTTGCATAAAAGGTTACCTTTTTATCTAGTGGAAGGCGATGATGTATTATGCACAAAGTGAATATCCAAGCATTCCTTTAATTATGCCCTCTATTTAATTACTTTTAACTTGTCGTTAAACAACTGATGATAGACGGGAAACGATTTTCTAGAAGTTATTTTCCTTTGTTATTAAATTGATTTTTGCAGTGGTGGCATGTTGACTAATAGACCATGCAAATGAAATAGCGTAGTTTTTTTGACGGTGGTACAAAGCCATTTGCCAGTGAAAGTAGCATCCAAACAGATTTTGTCCCGCAAGTATTCAACGAAAACTAAAAAGCTGGTGCTTTTATTCGCATGCAAAGATGGTTATTAAAAAAAAATACAGAGAGAAAGATATGTAGAAAGCATTAGGAAGTCTCCAATTTTGGATGTCTTTGTTTTTTCCTATAAAATTTCCAGTCCCATTTGATACTGGGTACACTGTAGCTCTTACTGTATCACAAGGAATGAAATACATTTTGAACACAGAAGAATAGCAGCTGCTCGGCGGATAGCTTAGTCGGTAGAGACGCTTAACTGCTAGTTCATAATGTCATGGGTTCGAATCCTAGCGGAGAAAAGTTACGTCGTTAGTATTTGCTTTTATCTTTTTTTTCCCAAGCTAAAAGTACAGAGTCATGCCATTATGATTTTTCCTTACAAACTATCCTCGTCACCTCCACCATCCCCGTCTAAATAGTGGTTTGCGTCATTTTATGCTGTTTTAATGCAACTAGCAACTTAAAAGAAGTTTTGCCAGAGTATGTAACTAAGCAAATGTGTATTTCTACGACTATGATGTAGAAGATGCTAGAAAACATCCTGGGAAAAGTTTTTTTTTAGAAAAATGGTTACTAATCTTTTCCTCTCTTTCCCTCAATATCGTCTATAATCTTTCGCAGACAAAAAACATTTTAGCCAATCTGATTGGTCGTCTACAAATGCTTTTGATATATATGGTTTGCAACACGCGAAAAGGGGCATTCGGACATTTGCGTAAAGTGACGTCTCGCATCAGCCTGCGCAGTCCGCGTAGGCTAATCCAAGACGGCACTTTACGACTGCATTAGATTTTGTGATATAGTAGACTTGCGCAAAACAGAAAATTACATAAAAACGGAAAGTATCGTTTCGGATTAGCCTGTGCGGACTGCGCATGATGATCCGAGACGACACTTTACGCAAATGTCCGAATGCCCCTTTTCGCGTGTTGCAGGCCAGTTATAGAGCCAGATGTTTCCAATACATTAATAAGATACCTGATAAAAGGGCTGGACACAAGTTTGAAAACTGAACAGATTTCTTCATGAAACCTATCGAATGGGTCCACTTTGTTCCAGCACTGAAACAAGTTTCAAATTGCTTTTTGTGTCTTCCTGATTACTACTTATACATTTGTTGGAGAAAAAATTAATTGTGCCGTAGATGCGCTTGCATATATATATAAAATAAAAAGAAAAAAAGAACCTTGCCACCATTAAACATATAGATCTATTTAAAATCAGGGACACCTGAAAAAAAAAAAAAATACTTCATCAAGCAGTCAGTCATTTCATCCATTGTCTGCATGTAACAACAAAGTGACACGCAGTACATATAAATACGTTAGTAGTAATGGACAGTCTAATAAGGATCTGGCGGGCCCGGCCAGAGCCTTATTACACTGTCCCTGTAGAGCCCTACGCTATCTACCCTACAGAAAATTTGTCCCAGTTTGGCTACCCTGAAAGAATTTACATTATATCACTTCTACAAAAAATACCCAAGGTCTCTACCTGATACCCGGAGTGTCCATAGTCAGAATTCAAGATGGCGGACGTTTGGAGGCAAGCTGGGTACAAAAAACCCTCTCAGGCTAGAGCCCGGGGTATTTTCATTGAGTTGGACTTAGACTTTTTTCTGCATCTATGAATGATTTTTTCTCTCTAAAAGACTGAGTACTGAGTTGACCTTAGACTTTTTTCTGCATCTATGGATGATTTCTCTCTCTCTCTAAAAGCCTGAGCACTGAGTTGGACTTAGACTTTTTCTGAGTTTTTACTCTCTGGAGTGTGGCTCTTTGGAGTGTAACTCTTTTGAGTGTAACTCTTCTAAAAGAAAGAAGTTTGACAATTTGAAGAAATGACAATTTGAAGATAGAACTTTCGTGGTAAATGGTTAGTCCTGAAAAGGACTGTTGGGTTAGCTCTGAAAAGAGCTGTGACAATTTGAAGAAATGACAATTTGAAGATAGAACTTTCGTCTGACAACTTGAAGATAGAACTTTCGTCTGACATCTTGAAGATAGAACTTTCGTCTGACAATTTGAAGAAAGATAGAACTTTCGTGGTAGATGGTTAGCCCTGAAAAGGGCTGTTGGGTGGTCCTAAAAGGACCTGGTTTGGAGGTTGTGTTTTTAAGCACAACCTCCAACCTTTCTGCAGGCTGGGCAGCTACTTGCTGCCCGCCTCTTTAACCTTTTCAGCTGCTGACTGTCCAGGTTGAACTTCAGTGTGAACGGTGCCTCATTATCGTCATTCCAATTTTCAGTAGTCGGTACAACAAACTCCTTCTTCTTTTTCTTTGTTGATAGTTGGGCAAGCTCCCAAAAATCCATCTCTCTAAGTTCAGTTTCCATATTGTAGCGACTCGAAGAAATGAACAATGTGTGGGAAATAACGCTGGGTTTTATAGCTTTACAGGAGGATTGAACTAGTTGACCCATGACGTCATTTTCTCCTATGTTTTTCCCGCGTCGGCGTTTCATGCTGTTTTGGCTCCAAATTAATGTTATCCAATCAGAATTATCGTTGTTTTTTCTAATGGTAAATGTTTTATTGTTAACCAATCTATAGTTTTGTTACATTTTCTTGTTCTGATCAGAAAAACTAGAGTTTGACTATCCTATGACTTTTTTTTGATTATGAGTCTTCTGACAAAATGAAAAGAAAGATGTTTATTTAAGATAGCTAGCCCTGAAAAGGGTTGCTTTTTTGTGCAGAATACACTTTTTTTATCCTCCTCTCTTTCTTTTCCATTGTTTCCATTGTTTCCATTCTATCTAGCATTTTTATTAGATGATCAATTTCATACCTGATATATTTGAAACGTTCTCTTTCTTCTAATCAGAAGAGCTATGAGAGGAAAAAAATGTCAACCCAAACATTGTGGATACTAACTCAGCTTTTACGATAGTTAATGGTGAATGAGAAAAATTAATCAAGAGTTTAGTGTTTTATATGTGCAATGGGTCACTTTTTTACTTTTTTGATTGTAAGTCTTTTGAGTTTTTGACAATTTTGAAGAAAGATAGATCTTTCGTGGTAGATGGTTAGCCCTGAAAAGGGCTGTTTTTAGAGAAGGACTGAATTTTTTGAAAATGTTTATTCAGTATCAGTATCAGTCGATTCGCTGTCTGACTCACTCCTTTCAGCGGCGATTTGCTCGCGGAAAAGACGGTCTACCTGCTCAGTTTTTGAAATAACATACTGAAAATACATTTCAAGCATGCCCTCAATAATGAGTTCCTTCATCCGAAGGTTATAACAGAACACCCTGTTATTCGCAAGCTCAGCCCTCTCGTGACGCTTTCTTACTTCAGCTAAGCGTTGTTGCAGTAAAATGATTTGCCTCTTAGCTCTTCTTATCTTTCGCTCGGCATCCATCCAAGTGAAGCGCAAGTTGAGTGATGGTCTTGAAGCCATTGTGAAAAATGAAATGTATGGAAATATCGCAGAGATTTATAGCTTTTCAGACGGATCGACCTACTTGACTCATGACGTCATTTTCTCCTATGTTTTTCCCGCGTTGGCGTTTCATGCTGTTTTGGGTCTGAATTAATGTTGTCCAATCAGAATCACCGTTTTATTTCTAATACTAAATGTTTTATTGTTGACCAACCCGTACTATTGTTACATTTTTTCTTGTTCGGGTCAGAAAAAACTAGAGTTTGACTATTCTATGACTTTTTTTATTGTAAATCTTTTGAGTTTTTGACAATTTTGAAGAAAAGATAGAACTTTCGTGGTAGATGGGTAGCCCTGAAAAGGGCTGTTTTGTTTTGGAGGCTGTGTTTTTTCGTCTCACGTTGTTTTTCCACTTCTAATGACAGCATCTGAAATTAGCCTGGCAAATGGGGCATGCTTCAACTCTTTTTCTGATTACCATTGCACCATTATCGAAAGTAATCTTTCTCCCAAATTTGACATCAACCAAAATGACATCCGGTGTTGTCTTTAAAAATAGTTGAACTAATCTTTCGCCGAGATCTTTGTATAGCTGTGTTATACGTTGTAGTTGGTTTTGTTCCTCCTCTCCTATGAAACGGGTGTTTAGTTGTAATAACTGCTGACCGGCATTTAGATACTCTTGGAGAGCCTCACGTAGTTGATAATTTATCTCCTCCATATTGATACTGCTTCCGAATATTGATACTGCTTCCGAATATTGATACTGCTTTCGAAGTGATCGTTAGCTGAGAGTCAAAAAATGATGAATGTATGCAAATATCGCTGGGTTTTATACGTTTACAGAGGATTGAAATTTTTAAAGAGCTCGGACCTGGCAGAAAGCACATACATTTTTTCCCATCCTACGTTTCATGCTAATATAGCAAAAAAAGTTATGACCCGATGTATGGGAAAAAATGTAGACAGGACAAGTCTTTGGGGAAAACAGAATGAAGAACTCTATTGTTTTTTGAACTTTTATTTATTGAACAGAACTGAACAATGAACATATTTACAATAAAACATATTTTACAATGACCTGTAAAATAAAAGACAAAAATGAAATATTCACAATGAATTGATAGCAAAAAAAGAAGATCATTTTTCACTCTTTGTAGGGGTTGAGTCTCTGAAATTTCTTGTATAGAATTCCGTAGTGTTGATTAAACCACAATGATACATCTCGATCGTTTCGGTGGTATTTCGTTGAGAGGAATTTCTGTTGAAGATATTTCTGTATATTGTATCCTCTAGCAGCAGCATCCAATACAAAGATACAGTAAAGTCCGCAAACTTTACCTTGTAGACTCTGAAGAGTTTGTCGATTGTATCTCCATGTTGAAGAATGATTGTCTAAAAAGTTAATGATTTCTGGCTCAAGTGGTGGTAGCCCATACGAATCAAAGTATAGCACATTGTCATTATTATCACATATCACTGCCACCCAGTGTTCTCCTGATCTAATTGATCTCTATGTATTCACAATGTAAGCTTTCACATGATTTGGTTTCTGTCGAGGTAACTGGTCTTTTGCACAGACTTTCGCCTGTAGATTTTTTATCCAGGTTCCGTGATCCAATATGTATTGAATTTCAGAAGTATACATCACGTTTTTCTTAGTCACTTTCTTCCCAGGATTGTTTTACTTTGTTACACCAGTTATGTAACCAAGACGAATCCACAAATTCAGAAAAAAATGTTTTGTTTTATATCCTTCCACAATCTGTAGGCTTCCACATAGTCACTGTCATCGAGTTTCATTTCCATTAATTCAGGATACCATTTTTCCATGATTTTGTATGGATTTAATTCCATCATAGCTTTTTCTATGATCATATCCGTATGTTCTTGTCTGTTCTTGAATAAACACAGATCGTGCTGTATTTGACTGGGGTGATCCACTTGACATCCGTAACACTGGTTGTGAACTTCACTGGCAATAAGATTTTGTAATTCTTCAATCATATGTTTTTCGAAGCTATTGTGAATGTCATTTTTCCGAGTAGAGATGTATTTTGAAGTAGAATATTGCACTTTTTCTGCTTCTTCTCTCAGTGATATAGCAAATCTGAGTCCCAGCATTGTTTTTTCTATATATGCTCTTTAGTCCTGAAAAGGACTGTTTTTTCTGATGTAATTTTTCCCGAAGTTAGTAATCTGTGATGATTTCTCTCAAACTGTTGATCTCGATCTGATTGTCAAATTCAGCAAAAACAATAACGTTGATCACTGCTGCCAAGGCTTGGGCGAATTGAAGCTCAATTCGAAGACTTCCAGTTTTTATAGGATGAAGTTGACCTTCTTCACTGCCTTGATCAGCTGTCAAATCGTACCCCCACAAACAGTATCCACCAGCATAATCTTCTTTGGCAATATCAAATGATTTATTGAGTCCAAAGGCTGAGACAGCCTGATACATTGACAAATATGATTTCAAATAGAAGCCATTTTCAAAGTCAGGCTCGAAGGGTCTGTTATGAATACTGTGACCATTACATGATACATCTATTTTTGACAGATTGAAATGTTGGAAGAAAAATGGATTGGTATCATAACCTCCATTATAACTAGCATTTGTTACCATTGCAATGAAAACACGGTTCTGAAGCTGTCCTTGAAACAAATGATCTTCAACTTTAGACTGAAGACCGTTGCCGATGGTAAAAGTCTTTACTTCTACTCTGCGGATAGGAATTTTCATGTTTTGGTGAGAAATAATTTGATTTAGATCATTCGCAATAACAGGCAACAATTCGACATTTCGCATATGTAAACTGACTGTTTCCAATACAATTTTTGCAGCTGGTGCACCAGTACCTCCCGTAAGACAAAAGTTTGATGAAGCTCTGTTTAATCTAAGTCTGATTTCAATACCGTTAGGTAAATATTTTTCTTGCTGAAATAGATCAAGATGCAATCGTCCGAAAAGCTCTGCAGTTCTGCTTAGTGTGATTACAGCGATTCTCCCTCGTAATCCTTCATTATTCCCATCATGGTTGAGTGCTCCGAATTGCCCACTGGTGTCTTCGATCCAAAGTACACCACCTTTCAAAAACGTAGTCTTGCAGTCGGCATTATATGACAGAAGATTTTCGATATATGCTCTGTATGGATAGGTGTCTGAATTACTGTTGATTAGTTTATTATTTAGATACAAATCGATACTGCTAAACATACTGTGCATGAAATTGTTTACAGGGGCTACATTTGAGCCGGCATCTAAATTGCTGCCATCTGCTTTAACGATTTTGAATTTGATATACAAATACGATTGTGATAAATCTGTCCAATGTTCGGTTTGAGGTGGTATGATGAATTCTATCGGTGAATTGTTTGTCAAAGATGATATTGGAAAATGTTCAACCCATTGACTTTCTTGCATCGTTGTCAATGTTGGTGGTACAGAAAGAACATCGAGTTCTGATTTACTGCATTCGCAAGATCCACTTTGCATCATTTTCAAAAAAAGATTTTTTCTCTCAATCAAATATATCAAGAGGTCTCGGTCTAGTGTAATGATTTCTTTGTCTTTTATTAATAATCTTACCCCTGTGAGATCGAGAAGATAAATGACTTGTCTTTTGTGATTTTCGTTTATTTATCCCAGGTATTAACTGTTGCGCTAAATTATTAACATATTGTTTTCCCCGCGAGACTGCAACTTTTTTGGGGTTTTTACCACGTAAAAGGATATCTTCTGCTGCACGTATTCCTTGTTTGATTCCTTCTTTTTTTATAGCATTAAAACCAGATTTGACCAAGGGTTTAAGCAATGGTGTCACTGTTTTAAGTGCTGATCTAAATAGGGAACCTAAACCATACCCATACTGATGTTTTACGCCACGATAAACTGGCAGCATTTTTTTGTCAATGTATCAGTTTAATTATTTCAAAATATCAAATATTTTTTTTATTTTTTCTGTCTGAAATGTAACTTGACGATTGTCTTACCAGTAATGAAATGAAACGATATGCCAGAATCCCCTGTTATTTGAATGTAAATAGTATCGAAATCAGATTTCGAAACGGGGATATAATGCGGTAATGTAATATCATGGTTGATATGTTGGGTTTCATAATTATTTTCAACTGATTCGGTTGGTTTGAACGGTAAAATACGAAGTATGGGAGCAAATGTATAACCCACTATAGTGTGTTCGGCAATATCTGAATAAACAAACAGATGGTTGTAGCCAGCATCGATGTTAGGACTGTATTTAAATGCATTTAAAAATCTTCTACCCGGATAAATCGCCTCGTTTTGAAATTCTGGCGATCCTCCCAGTTTTAAAAACAGCGATGAGTGGAATTTGATTCCGGGTTTTGTAATATTTCTGATTGCAAGTTTCGGACGTTTGGACGAGGTTGAATAGCTAATAGACAGTAGCATTGAATTCTTTTGAAGGATACCCGATAGGTTATTTTGAACCAAATCATCGATCACCTCTATAAAATGCTTTGGTGAAGTGTAACTATCCGGTGGAAAGGTAAATAGAATTGACCATTTTTCTGCTCTACCTTTATCGTCTCGCCTTAATACAGATATCTCCATATTATCTCTTTTTTTATCTACCGCTGCTATTGCATTGTATAAAGCGCTATCTGCAGTTATAATTTCGAACTTTGCTTCTTGTTCACTTACGTTTAAAAACTGAGAGGGGGTAATAAGTTGAACTAATGCAACTTCCCAATTTTCCCTATCAATATGAACTGTCTTTGGTAAATGAACTTTAAAACAGCACTGTGTGTTGTTCGGATAAAGGTTTATGGAACTATCGCTAGGTAGAGTAACATAAAATGAATTCATTTTTTAATATTTTATTTTTTACTGTCAATGAAATCAAGTCCTGGTTGTTTTTGTTCTGTCTTTGTGAATTTTAACCCCAGAGATGGGAGAATATATCCGAGTGAACTACTACTTAACAGTATCAACCACAATTCACGATCCTGACTTTGAATACTTAAATGTACTATGGAGGTTGCAATAATTGCGTAAATGACTATTATCTGTGAAATATATGTAAACTGATTCTTTGGAACACGATTTCCACAGCAGCTGTAATTTTTAGTACCAACACTATCGACACTTTCTGTCGCACACTCAATGTTTGACTGTGAATTCATCATAATTGTACTGTCTTTTATAAGATTTTTTTATTATAAGATTTTTTATCTATAAGATTTTTTATCTATAAGATTTTTTGCCCTTCAAAGACACCAAATGCGATTCTGGTATCCAACTTTGAAATTTTTTTGGATAACCTTTCCAATTGACTTTTATTTCTTTGATTAATTTTTTGCCCTCACGCCTTGTACGTCTATCAAGAACTGAATCAATTTCATAGACTTCATCATCTTTTATTAATTGAAGTTCGTATTCATAATAAGTTCCCAAAATTTGTTCACCCTGTAAATCTTTTATTTTATAGGTGATAGGTGAAAATGTCTTGTTAACATGAGTGATTTCAAATATTTCTTGCGTCCAATTTGGTAAATAGCCCTTATCAAATGTGCGTTTTGTTTTATTGATCCGAACACGATCTCCAATTTTGAATTTTGGCTTTTTCGTCATAGCGATTGTCCATAATCGAGGATACAGATTTTTCGAAACCTCTGCCTCATTTGATTTTGTTACCATTGCAGGAGATGTTTTAATACTTCTGTGAAAAGTATGATTGTAATTCTGAACTAAAGAATTCAATACGTCAATGTAACGTCTTGTTTTCTTGTACGTAAAGTATTTCCACATTCTCGATTTTAAAGTTCGTTGAAATCTTTCAACGAGGCTTGCTTTTGTCTCTGGATTTTCGGTGGTGAAAAAATGAATCTGACTCTTTTTCAAGTATTGTTGAAACAGTTTGTTTTTGAATTCCGAACCTTTATCTGTTTGAAGTGACAAAGTTTTTCGTTTTGATTTCTGAACAATAGATTGAAATGCTCGAATCAAAGTTTTTCCCATTTTATTTGGAATAGGGACAACCCATGAAAATCTTGAAAACACGTCGATTACACAAAGTAAATATTTCTTGTTATCATTTTGTTTTGCTAAATGTTGCATGTCGGTCAAATCAGCTTTCCATTGATAATCTATACCACTTACAGTAGTTTTTCGTCTTTTGAAACGTCGACGGATTGGTTTGTGTAAGGTATAGGTGGATTCACCTCGTAACCACTCTTGAACATCTTTGTATCTTATTCCTTTCAAAACAGATTTTGCAGCGTGATACAATTGGTTTATTCCAGTAAATGCGACAGTACTTTTGGGATCATAAAATAACTTTCTTAACACGTAATCAAGTTTAGGCTTTACCAGGCCTCCCATGACTGAAGCGTTTTACGACTAGGGGTCTTTTTTATAGATTCTGGTGGAGTTAACAACTCTTTAGTATAGAATTGCTTCAGTCTTTCTTTTTCTTCAGGTTTCATGTATGGAGTTTTCATGTATGGAGTTTTCATCGTAGATTTTTTAACACTTTTTGGTGTGTGAAATAAGTAATCAGACTCACCATGGGATTCTTCATCTTCACTCAGTGGCTTATCATAAGCTTTATCATAAGTTTTATGCATCCACCTCCATCTGCTTGGATTGCCAATGACTTCTTGCGGAATATTACTTTCATGTAATGCCTTTGAAAAAGTTTTCCAGCCTTTGGGTTCAACACCTTTTCTTTGACGTATTGCATCATTGATAAGATCGATGATGTTGGAACCATGAATGCGTCCGCCTTTATATGACACAACTCCTTGTTCATCCCAAGTTAAATTATTGTTATCTTTTATCATATTTAAAAGTAAGTCGGCTTTTCTTTTCATGGTTTTTGGTACACTTTGCAAAATTTGATCATGTAAGGTAACAAATGCTGATTTCTGTACACTATCATCACTTTTTGTCGTTGAAAGTAAATTGTTCAAAGTCGGTCTTGCTTTTTGAAGAGAATTTTGTAACTTAAACAAAGTTTCACCATACTTTTGAGCTTTTTCCGATTCTGATAAATTGGTGTTTTGTAAAATATGTCCCATGTCCTGTTGAAGATGTACTACATCTACAACTTGTGGGTTGGGTGGTAAACGAGGTCTTTGAGCTTGTTCGGCTTTCCAACGATTCATATTTTCTAAGGTTTGGTAAGGTACAATAACCATTTTTTTAACAGACATAATTATAAAATTACAAAGCCTTAAGAGCTCCTCCTATTCCTCCGATAACGGCTTTTCCTAACAATGGTAATAATGCAGGACCAAGCAATTGAAGAAATCCACCTTTTTGATTTAATATTTGTTTTTTATTTTTTACTGAGACTGATTTCGAAGCTAAACGTCTGAGATGCTGCCTACTTGAATACAATTTCTTCTTCTGAGGTGATGATAAATGTACACTGCCTTTTAAAACATTATGACAGCATTCCGATATACATTTTATCACTTCAGGTGATGAATCTTTTACAAGTTTTTTACGTGCTTTTGGTTTAGCCTGTATCATAGCCATAACCATTGAACCATGTTTTTTAATCAGAGGTGTTTTCTTCTTCATGTTGACTTGATCTCGATTTCGGATTAAATGATAATACAAGTACCATATCACTAACATTTATAGCTAATATAATGTTTTTTTTTGTAGACAATATTTGTTGTTAAAATTCCTTAAGAAAACTGTGAATAGAGATCGTCGGCTAATGTAGTGGCTGTAGATAAAGATGAAACCACGGGAACAGATCTTCCTTTCCCAAGGTGGAGCACCTCATTTTTGTCGTCAAGATTATATCTCCCTGTATCAAGGTTGTGTTTCACCATATCATAAAACATTCGTTTATATTTTTTTAACCCTTTTTTATGTTTAGCTAATGTCTTTGGAGACCACGTGCTGGAGGGGATTTCTTGAAACGATAATTTTTTACCTGGTAATATGAATCTTGAATACTTTCTTTCGTAATCCTGCAGTTTTTTTCTCATTCTTTCCTCTTCGGATTTCGGATACTGTTGATGTTCTGAAATGTTGCTTCCTACAGAACTTCGTTTTCGGGTAGTAACAAATCTTTCATCAATCGTAATTGGGGCATGCTTCTTTGGTGGTGAATTCTTCTTCTTTGGAGATTTTTTCTTTGGTGGAGCACGCTTTCTTGGAGTAAGCTTTTTTGGAGATTTCTTCTTTGTTGGAGATTTTTTCTTTTTCGGAGACTTCTTCTTTTGCGGAGCACGCTTTCGTGGAACACGTTTTCGAGTTTGTCTTTCAGTACCAAATTTTCTGATGGTTTTTGTTCCATCCCATCTCAGCAAACTTCTGATAATCACACCACCTAGAAATCCACCCCCTCCAGGTTTTAAAATGATTTTACGTTTACTTTCCTCATCTATGGACGGATCTGCTAGCTGTTCAATATCTGCTCTATGTTTTGTCATGTACGTTATGGTTTGTTTTGGTAATTTGATTTTATTTTCGATGATGTTTTGCGCAGCCAATGTAAACCATTTTAAAATTTCTTTTAATCCTGCTTTTAACACAGCTTCTCTTTCATGTTTATCGGTTTGTTGACTTAAATTTCGCAAAGCAGCTAAAACCGATCTTGGTAAGTCCATGTTTACTCACGGATGGGTATCATAAAAATGATTTATATTTAAAAATGTAATTCTCTTTTAAAGCAAGAACTTTTGCATAAAAAAACTTTTCTTAAAGAAACTTTTTTAAGCAGAAGAATAAATAACAGGTCCTCTTTCATTACCTTGTGTATACCAACGGTAAAATATATCTGTTCGGAGTCTTAATTCTTTGTTTGTTTGTGAATGAAAATCTACGACTAGATATCCATAGTCCGACAATGTAGCATCTTCATAAGCAGGTACCAAATGTGGGGCTTGCATTTGTCGAGCTAATGTTTTAATCTGATTCTTATCTCGTTCATTTCGAAATAAAATCATATATCTAGAATTAAGGCTAATGGTTCGACTCGATTTCGATTGTTGAAACATATTTTGCGTGATGTAAATCACACTTGCATTACGATGATGACCTTTTCTTGTAAACCAAAGTTTAATTTTTTCCTCATCTTTTTCTCCCAACATGTCATCAAAGACGATTAAATGTGGTATGGATACATCACTGACAATTTCGTTTTCGTCTTCAGGAATCCCCTCCACGAATTTTATCAATTCAAATTGTGAATTAAACTTTTCCTGCATAACACTGTAGGCATGTTGCCATTCTTTGTAACACCAAACAACTCTTTCAGGAACGATGTTGAACAAGTCTTCTCGATACTCAATTAATTTATGAACGAACTCTGTTTTTCCACAACCGCTCGGCCCTGTGATGAAAATATTACAAGGATGTTGAAATAATATGGATTGTACATCCATTTTTTACTTTACTCTTTAAAGGCTAATGATAAAATGATAACATCATTGAAAATGAAAGCATTTTTATTGAACAGAACTAAACAATGAAACATTTTTTGCAATGCAACATAAAAAATTTTCTTGACAATGAAAAAATTCATAAGGAAACATTTTTTTACAATACAGCGTAAAAAACATTTTCTTGACAATGAAAAAAATCACACTGAAATATTTTTTACAATGCAAATTCGCAGATACCACGAGTTTCACATTTGTCTTCATATTCCGTAATGTCTTTGTGCAATTGCTCTTTCTGAGTCTGATTGACACCGATCTGGATAACCACTGGCTTCTTGCTTAATTTTCAAGAAATTGTCCACATAACGTTTAAAGAACTGATCTGACACAGAATTGAAATGCCAAATTTCATACACTTGCAATAATCGATAACCGCAGTCAAGAGCCTTGAATAATTCAACAGTAACCCAAGTTCCGACCAAAGCCCTCTTTTCTTCACCATGGCTACAAATGCTTGAACTTTCTTCTGCACATTTCATACAAAGTGGAAACATCATTTTGTTGTTACAGTGAACTGGGAGAACGGGGTGAAACAAATCAGTTGGAGGCAAAACTTTGCATTTGATTAAGCCCTCATATTGTCGAATATTGTTCATGTCAATATTCTCAGCAGACAAAATTTCTGGCTGACCTACAGGATAGGATTTGTGTTTACAAACATAAGGGTACAGAGAACAGATATCAATGTACTTGATTTCCTTCTTGCTTTTTTCATCAACACCAGGAACGCGATAATAGGCCACGGGAGCTTCGCATTTTTCCTGCGATCTCTTGGCACTCTGAGAACTTAAACAACACCGTGCCAACTCAGTGGAAACGCCGTTTAGTGTGACAGGGGCTTAGATCACAATAGCTAGCATCTGTTGCTATAAATAGACCATTGGGTAGAGGTACACTACGTCAGCGTCTAGTAGTAAAGCTTTTTTTTTTATAAATACCTCTATACGCCGTACTATCAGCTACAGAGTTTTAGATCAAGCGACGCTCGACAAACGATATGGCATGAATGGTGAGAGAACAAATATTTGTTTTACGTGCAACGAAGCAGGACATTGGTCCAGAAATTGTCCAAAAAAGAAAATCAGACAGGAACATTTGTTTTTTGTCTACGTGAACCCACACAGTCATGACATCGAAATTTCACCATCGTTTTACAACGTTGTCGGTCTCCAACATACGAAATTCGTCGGGACACTAAATTCATTCTACAACGAAAATACATGGAAAACAAGTTCACTACAGACTACAATATCACCGGTTGAAAATCAGACCGTAGACATGCAGTCCGACACAACGGATATCACCGATTCAAAAATCTGCAAAATAACAGAACAGGCAGAGAAAAAAAATATCTACAAGCGATAATCTAAGAAAACAACAAACTTTGGATCTAAAAGAGGAGAAAAAGCAAAACAACGAAAAGAAGAAAAAACGAGTAACAAAGAACTGTTTCTTTTGCAAATCAACAAAACACAAGGGTAAAATCTGTCCAGATATAGTATTAAAAACCAATGAAAGGGAAAGAAAACGTAAAATCAAATGTAAATCTGACATTCCGAAGAAAAAAAGAAAAACATACTGAGTGAAAAAAAGATTTCAACACAATATTGAATTTAAACAAAAAAGACTGACTTGATTTTTTTATTCATTTTTGTCTTTACAGTTCATTCATTTTTGTCTTTACAGTTCATGACTTGATTTTTTCATTGTACATAAGTTCTTTTGAAAATAAAAAACATGAAAATAATTACTTCTTACTTTTGACTTTTTTCTAGTTTTGACTGTAAGTCTTTTGAGTTTTGACAATTTTGAAGAAAGAAAGATCTTTCGTGCTAGATGGTTAGCCCTGAAAAGGGCTTTTTTGAAGGATTTCACATTGACATCCAGCTCTACGACTCCTCCACCCGATCCACTGGGCTGATTTCACACCCACAGTGCTCACAACAAGTCGACGAACCTTCATTATCATCATAAAATCCTTCATCAGGATCTGGACAGTCATGCTTCTGTCCAAGATACTCAAGTATGGCAAAACATTTCCCACACTCTATCAGACATCTGCTTGCGCAGTGGGGGCAGACAAGAATTCGAACCATCCTGGAACAAATATGATTTATGTAAAAATATCACCGGGTTTTATAGCTTCACACGAGGATTGAACTGGTTGACTCATGACGTCATTTTTCCCATGTTTTTCCCGCGTAGGCGTTTCATGCTGTTTTTTACCACTCCTAACTCAGTGTCATACAGTACAATCCTGGTGTTTCCCGTCAGGTCCGAGCTCTTTAAAAATTTTCAATCCTCTGTAAACGTATAAAACCCAGCGTTATTTTATACAATCATCATTTCTTTGACTCTCAGCTAACGAACACTTCGAAAGCAGTATCAATATTCGAAAGCAGTATCAATATTCGAAAGCAGTTTCAATATGAAGCACAACTTAGATGAAATCAACTTGGACAATTTCCCACCAGTGGAAAACAATGGAGACGTTCTTTCATCAGTTATAAATTCGACAATCATCAATCCACCGACGGTGCTGGACAACATTTGTGAAGAGATGAAACAGTTAAATTCAAAACAAGATGTCATGATGACTCGGATTTTAGATCAATTGGAGACTTTTAACCAACATTTGGAGGAAATTAAAACTTTAAACACAAACACCGAGCAGCTCAGTAAAAATATCGAGACACTACGGCAACAGGGTCAGTGCATTTCAACAGTTCATGTGAAGATCCCTGTGGAGTTTGACTTTGATAAAACCAATCTTCACAAGTTAGTGGACTCTATCGTAACTGTTGTGAAGAAAAATCAGCCAAAGAAAAAACAACCAGAGGAAAAACAACCAAGAAAAACAACAAAACGGAAATCTGAGGAAGACGATAGCCATCTCCACAAGAAACAGCGAGTTGATCAAATGAGACCTACACCGATAATGACAGGTCAGGGTAAATACGGGAAAAACATTGATAATCACGTTGATTTCAAGATCCCGAAAAAGCCAAATAAAAGCTGTCGGTAGAGAAAAAACACAGCCTCCAAAACAGTCCTTTTCAGGGCTAACCCAACAGTTCTTTTCAGAGCTAACCCAACAGTCCTTTTCAGGACTAACCATTTACCACGAAAGTTCTATCTTCAAATTGTCATTTCTCCAAATTGTCAAACTTCTTTCTTTTAGAAGAGTTACACTCCAAAGAGCCACACTCCAGAGAGTAAAAAAAAAACTCAGAAAAAGTCTAAGGCCAACTCAGTGCTCAGTCTTTTAGAGAGAGAAAAAAATCATTCATAGATGCAGAAAAAAGTCTAAGGTCAACTCAGTACTCAGTCTTTTAGAGAGAAAAAATCATTCATAGATGCAGAAAAAAGTCTAAGTCCAACTCACTGAAAATATCCCGGGCTCTAGCCTGAGAGGGTTTTTTGTACCCAGCTTGCCTCCAAACGTCCGCCATCTTGAATTCTGACTATGGACACTCCGGGTATCAGGGTAGAGACCTTGGGTATTTTTTGTAGAAGTGATATAATGTAAATTCTTTCAGAGTAGCCAAACTGGGACAAATTTTCTGTAGGGTAGATAGCGTAGGGCTCTACAGGGACAGTGTAATAAGGCTCTGGCCGGGCCCGCCAGATCCTTATTAGACTGTCCATTACTACTTACGTTCATTGCCGCAGACAACTTATCTTTTTCATCTAACTTTTAAAAAAGGTTGAGATAAACGTGATATTCTCACTTAACGATCCATTTGTCCGATTACTATCTTTTTATTGGTATTTATGCATTAAATTTCTATTCTGATACTCCAGATCTACAAGAATTTCTTCAAAGTCAAAAGCTGCAAATCTGTTCCAGGAGTTTTTGTGTTAAAAATTCAGTTTCTTCATAAAGATAAATGAACATTTCCGATTCAATTAAGATATTGCGTGACTAGCTAAACAATTGTACTTTGAACTTTATTTGCGCGACATTGTGTCCTTTTTTTAATTGATTACTTTGCATTTGACATACCGGTAAGTAGTCGGCTATTTGTAAAATAACGGTTACTGAATGCCTACCCGCCTGATACATTGGTATCACAGTTAGGAGTGCCAGACAATTCCTGGTCATATAAAAAAAAGTTGACACAAATATGAAACCGAGCAATGGAGGTATAAGATGAAGGCTGATCCGGACTTCTGTCGATTTAGAATACTACATTCTGACGTTACACCATGTATCCTGTATCGTCTATATCGAGAATATATACATCCCCATATACTTACATTATTGGCCAAAGTGTGGGTGGCTTTACCTCATCCGTGACCCTCTACCTGCGCTTTATGTTGTCTGAACTTTGACGATGAAATCACACATGTAATCAGTGATTGTCAAATGCTGAATACGACCAGGAATTCGCTTATAAACGAGATACAAACCTGCACAGATCGTTCTGTTGCAGACGAATTCAGATACAGTACGTTAGACACTTTCCTGCTGAAAGTACTGAGATCACCACTTTATAGTGCTATAACGTAGGAAACAAGAGTTCTTTTACTGCAATATACAGTATCGTATGCATATGAATGTCTTAGAAACCTACTGTGAATTCTCAGAAGAAAATTTCCACTTCGTTTCTAGGAAAATGCATCATGCATTAAAGGCAAGAATATCCCGATGAAACAAGGGAATCTTGCTAGTACATTTAGTGAACTATCTGGGTGAATACGCCCACCTGTTGTTTGTTCGTTTGACTTTTCTTCTTTCCTTTTGTCATTTTGATATCCATGTTCAGTTGATATATTTACGAACTGCAATGAAATATTATTTATTAATCTCCATCAGGAGGAAATAAACTGAATCAAAGTACTGAAAGTACTGACATACTTGCGAATTTGAAATAAGTGGCTATGGTAAAATAAAACTTTGTTGGTTTATACAAGATTGAAGAAAAATTGTCAAATTCGGTTATTGAGTCCTTTCCAGTTCCATCGGTTAATTCCGGTTATTAAGTCCAATCCGATCTAATCCAGATCCAGTTCAATCCATTTACTTTACCCAACGCTCTTGACTATTCTCAAAACAAAGAAATATGAAAAACTTCAGTTTGTTAACGTTCAATTTAAAACAGGATATTTCACTGAAATGGTATCTCCCACCTAAAAAGACCTCTTTTGATGGAAACATATTAGAGGTATTGTGTTTTACATGTACACAAGGCCTTTTTGTTATTGGTCCATAATGAAATTATCCATTAAGCCCCCTTTTTCATTAACATAGCATTTGATTAGATAAAAACAAATAATGATTGTCTGTGGCTTATGATAAACAAGATAAATATGAAGTTTCAAAAAATTTTGTCCAGCAGTTAAAGAGATATCAGTCCATAATGGAAATATACATCAAGCCCCCTTTTTCGATGACACGGCATCAAATGAAAAAAAGAAAATATCTTTTTCGGCGGACTATCGTAAGGAATACATGTATGAAGTTCCATTACTTTTCATCAAGGATTTTAAAAGATGTCTGTCCGGACAGACAAACGGACAGAGTGACAGTGTAGATCTCAAGTTCAGACTGCAAAGACTGTACAAACTGATCTTGGATCTACACTATCCGATAAGGGGATAGTTTTCTCAAAAATATAACTTTGAAATAGCAATATTCAGGTTTTTACCATCAGCTTGAAAGTTTTATTTATTTATTTTTTTTTTAAGCAGGTTAAGGATTAAATTCGATTATATAGTTAATCAAAAGCACAAGATGTTCTAGTTAACTATTTAACTCTTTACAAAACGAAAAATTTTACACCCCTCCAAATTTAAAGCTGTTCCAGACCATAAAGTTAAATGTGACTCAATTGATGAAATCATTTTCTAAAAGGGCTGAAAACAATATGGGAAAAGGAGAAAATGCTGGTAACCAGCATTTTCTCCTTTTCCCGCATTGTTTTCAAAGGGCTTCTTCCCCAGTTTCGTGAAAACTCGGGATTGTGTGGTAAAGGGTTAATATACAAGACGTAAAATAACAGTTTAACACATCAGTTTCAATTTCACAATGATCTAAATAATGAATGACTGAAGGAATGACAAGGGTTCCCTGTCCAGTGAGGGTTTGGGGAGCTGGGATTTGCTACAAGTTACCTGGGGGTATCTATTTTTAGATCCATTCATAATTATAAGTACTGCTGTGTAGGAAAAAGTGATATGAGCCTGATTTGCAAAGGTCACCTAATTTTTATATAAGCAAACATCATGTACCTTACCAATGACATCTTGTACAGTCTATTACTTTGTAAGTAGACATGTTCAAATCGGGATGGTAGAGATTCTGTGCTTTTTGTCAAAATTGTCATATATGACAATATTAAGATTCCTAACAGTAATAGATTATCTTCTGTGAGGCAGTATTTGGCAACTGTGGGGTTTTTTGTTTACATTGAGTCTGGCTCAATCTGGATGCCTATAGACTAGCTTCGCTAGTCTAATAAAAATTATTCATTAAAGTGTCACCTCTATTCGATAGACCAAACAATTTCTGACTTAAAAAGACAAGTATATTTATTTCATGAGTCCCAATACCGGTATTTTATACCAAGGCACCTGGCAAGTAAGCACTCATTAACCATTTTAACTAGCTGGTAGATCACCAACCGGCCACAAGATAGCTGTAAACAATTAAAATGAAGTTGATGATGGTTAACATAGAAATGCACCACAAGAAACCACGAAACACTAACTGTAGATACCGTAAATACATGTAATTGTATAATGACATGTGGCAAATGCCATATCCAGTAAGACATACAGTGGAAATGCTAATGCAATTTATTACCGCCAAACGGTTAATTATTCTCTCGGCAGGCACCCTAATAGGCATGACCTTATTACAGAATGGCATTCCCTTCTCGATCTTTGCCAGCCGGGCCAATTATATCTTAGTAATCATCTATCATTACACCAGACACCGGACATTCTCTAGCTAGGGTTTTATACATTACCGTACAAGCTAATTATAGACGGATCGGCATCTCGTACAAGTAAAACAAAGGAAGGCAGTTGGAATGGAAAGAAAATACCGTTTATGAATGATATAGAAAAAACTGCCAACGGGGCATATTTTATCAGTAATCATCTATAATCTTACAAGACACAGTATCCCAATCTAAACCTATTAAATAAATTGAAGGCACATTTTTAGACAGAAGAAAATGCCAAAATATTGCGCTTTCAAAGCCGTTTCGCCATAGAAACCATGTCGGACAGTGTAGATTCTAAACCAAACTGCACGTTCTGTGCAGTCTGGTCTTGATATACATTGTCCGCAAAAGCACAGTGAGTCACACATAATGGCTAAGATCTTTTATATATGGATAGGATTTTATATATTACCCTACTGGAAAGTACCATCTCGTTCAAAATGGTATTATGGAGAAATGTTATAGGGTAGGAAATTTCATGTTCGGAGCCAATGGCTCTGACGAGAAAATGTTGAGTTGGTCTTCCGGCTCCGAAAGTATCGACTCAAAATAAAATGAAAAACAGGTTAGCTTGTCATTTTTCTTTGTAATCATTTGTTCTTATGTCTCTGAAATTCCAAAAAAGGAAAATGTCGTGCAATGCTTTGGTCTTTCAACGCGTTTTCTACATTACAGAACATTGGAGGATATGTAGAGTGTTGTCTGAATCATTTGTGCCGTGGGTCGAGCGTGGCCGAAATAATACTCCAAGAACCTAAATTCAGCCTGTTATTAACATTTAATTAGCAAATAAGAGAGACATAGCCAACTTTCGCGGACATGTAAAAATCGATATCAATCCATTTTACCTGTATTTTTTTACATAGAATTATGAAGGGCCTTGGTAGATAAACGCTTATAACTTCATCAATTTTCAGAATCGAAAATTATCTCAAGTGAGGTAAGAAAATTCAATTTATTCTCTTTCAAATGAACTAAGTTTTATAAATTTCGTAAATGAAACTTTTGGTCTTTTTTTTAACTTTAAAATTATAGGTATGGTTTATATGGAATAAAGAGGAAAAATACTTTTTCCGAAGATAAAAACTGACATATTTGTTGAATTTCCTCACTTTTTGTTGAAAAGTCAAAATTATCTGAAGTAAGATCATAAAGCTTATTCATTGCTCTTTAAATTGGTATAAGTTTGAGTCATTTAAAAAAATAAACTTTTGGTCCTTTTTACAGTTTTTTAATGCCCCTATCCTATTTTTTTCTTTTTCCATAATCGCTCGGATTGTGCCGGATTTTGCCGATGATGGCCGAGTCTAACTGTAAGATAAGCCGCCCGGGTATCTTTGCTGTGTTACGTAATGTTATATTGACAAACGGACCCCCTGCTATGTTTATGATTAACATGTATCTACATGATTATGAACTCGAATTTTTACCCGGATTGTTTGATCATGACAGAATCCCTAAGATTTTTTATCATGTATCTTATAGATCTAACAAGACAAATTTATGATGCATGGCATCATAGAAGCCGCAATCTTTTGGTGGACAATTTCAGAAATATTGACTTTCTAGAAAAAAATGTGATGACATTTTTGTATCTGTCCCCCCCCCCACACATAAAAGGAAGATCATGACAAATGATACTAAAATGCAGGATAAAAAAGACAGAAGTTAAGAGAGGAATCTTAAATTATCTTGTACCATTATTATCATCATAATCATCATTATCATTTAAAGTGATGATGCGTATGTGAGAAAACATGTAAAAGCATTGGAATTTTCAAAATTCTACTCAAAGTTTGAAGTTTGAAAATGGAGAAATTGCGGATGAATTCAAGTACAGAATTTTTCATTATTAAATGATTTTAAAAAGCAAACTTCTGTAGGGGCATCAAAGGCGACACTGCATAATTATGTAAGTTAGTAATTATTCAAAGTGATATTTAGATCGTTATTCACGTAGATCTACATGCATTTACAATTTTTTAGTGGTATTTTCTTTGTTTCATTTTTTTACAAATAGTAAAAAGAAAAAAAATATTCAACAACTTTCTTCTAAAACATTATCATTTTGCTTGTCAAAAAGAATCTTAGCCTGCTTGTAACAAAGTGAATCTTTACATTTCTACACCGGAATTAGAGACTTTTGCATAGTATTTCCAAAATTCTTCCGATCATAGCCTTCACAGTTGGCGCAAACCACTAAAAAAAATCAAAATTATTTTTTAAATCTTTAAGGATCTGGATATATTCAACAACAACATAGTAACTATTACTATATATATATCGTTTAATAAAAAATAGTTTGAACTAATTTCTGCAAATGCCTTGTACAAACCTATAAAACTTCTAATGTAAACTTCAAGAGCCATTCAAAAGCCTTGACCAGCAGCGACGTAAAAAGTTGTATAAGCAGTGATAGGTTTGGTAATAACTTTATCCTTTCAAGTACACCGAATGAAATAAATATACTGAGTAATTAAGGAAAATGAAACAAGAATTTTTTACGTTTACAATATCTTATAAGATATTTAAAAAATATTACACTGGCTTATGTACTGTCTGATCTTGATCTAATTCTGTCATTTTCGAACAGTTTCAACCCTTAGAGTACTATGTACCACTTTGGTATTTTTTGTGGACAACGTAAATCACGATCCATACATTTTTCACGGGTATTGTAGATCAGGAACTTACTGTACAGAACTTACAGTCTGATCATAACAGCTTCGACACACAATACATTAAATGCTAAATTTTACAGGGTACATAAGGTAGATAATCCATGTTACGAAATTCCATGAGGCTAAAGTGTCGACGAAGGGAAGAAAAAGGGTTATCTCTTAACAAGTAGGCCTATTCTATAAATAGCTGATGTCAGCTCTTACTGTGTAGGGAGGTAACCAATCTATACCTTGATCAAAGGTTAACCGCCCTATTATCTTTACAGATTAAAACTGGACGAAGCACTTGTACATAAAACTGCTTCTGATTATCATATTCTAAGATGCTCTCCATCTCATTATTGTTATTAGTTTGTTTTGCAAAAAAGTAGACAAATGAGAAAACCGTTTAGAGGTGGGAGAGCCTATGATAAACGGAAAGCATTATAATTTCGTTTGGGAACAAGGAAGGAATCCTTTAAGTTGGAAAAGTTCGAGGGACTAGCCAATAAAAGGAAATCTATTTTTCAGTACTTTCGTTGTTATTTGAGAATGAACATATATTGCAAGAAAACCAGACTTGATGTTCATGTAGGTCTGATTGAATATTTGAGAAAGAGTCATGTGGAGTAATTTTGTAACACTAACACGACATTATTAGGAAATTTCCAAAAATAATAACCAGTCGAATAATTACTGATCATCTACATGGTAAATAGTTTAGGTACATTCCTACTGGAAGCCGCTTTCGAGCGACTTCCAATAAAAGACTAGAATTTGATTTTTATGAGATTATTCCCATGGATTTACAATCACTAAGATTAAGATTTGAAATTAGAAAATGTACGTTTGCTATTTTTTCAATTATTCAGCCATTTTTTCCATTCTTAGATATTAATGCCGTATCAAAAGTATTTCTCTGGCGACAGCTTATAAATTCATGTTTCCTTGCCATTTTCAAACCGGTCCTTGACCTGTCACATCATATAGAAGGCTTTTGAAAACATTGAAGAAAGGGTTTAAATGCTGGTTAGTAACACATAGCCAACTTTCACGGACATGCTTTATCAGCAGTCTCGCATATCAACAAATCGATGAAAATTACCGATATTATACGTAAAGGTTCGGGATTTTCCGGAGTTTGGCAAACATAAACCGCATACAATCTATTCATAATCGATAGTCCGCAGCTGTAAAAGATAAGAATAACGTAACATTACGTAACAGGATAACAGTAGCCCTGCTTCAAATTTACAGTCCTTGCCTAGACCGACTTTTTGTTTTCGGGTTTCCACCTTAACTCTTTGTCTGCTAAAAGCCATTGTAGCCCCCGTAGATCAGTATCAGACAGCACAGAATGTGCACCCTCATCAGACTACACATAATCTTAGACTTACACCTTCAGACACTGCGAGATTTTTCTTTGGAAAGAACATTGCTATATTTGGGCTTTGTTTGACGGTTCATACTTCATTCATTCTTCGGTTTAAGGGTTGAGTTTTGAGAATGTAGGTAAAAATGTCAGAGGTAAAAATGCCATAGGTAAAAATGTCATAGGTAAAAATGTCAAAGGTAAAAATGTCAAAGTGGTAAATATGCCATAGGTAATAATGTCATAGGTAAAAATGTCAGAGGTATTTATCATGGTATAAATATGTGGGGTTAGCTCAGTTGGTCAAGGCTTAGCAAGTTCGAAATCTTGTCAGGGTTCACTTATTTCTGGCCTCTGAATCATCTAAGATAGCAGTCAGTCAAAATCAAGATTGGTATATGGACTAACAGGGTCTGTAATCACCAACCATTCTTGAGATTATTCTTAGTATTATTCTCTAAGATTTTTTAAATTTGTAAGTGACATAACTCCTGATTGGCTTTACCGAATGACAAATGTAGAACAAGAAATTTCTTGAGAAAAAGACAAAGAACATTCTTAAGAATGGTTGGTGAATACAGGCCCAGAAGTTCTAAGATCACATACTATTGTCCAAGATACTTTTTCACAGATGTTTTTACCAAGGTTTGCAATGTTTTCAAAAGGACAGTATGTTAGGGAAAACTTCCTTAAACAACCCATTCATCACAATTCATAAACAATATTGCAGCAATATCTTATTGGTTGTATTCAAGTTTAATTCGAAAACATATAATGAAACATCAATAGAAAGTAAGGACATAAATATTATAAGTTATATCTAGCATGTACCATTTATTTAACTTTTTACCAAACTGCACAATATTAGACTGGTCCAAATTAAAAACACTTGAAGATGACAAATAAATGTAATTCAAAAAATAAAATTTGTTTCCAGCAGGGCAGAAAACATTGTGGGAAAAGGAGACAATGCTGGTTATCAGCATTGTCTCATTTTCCCACCATGTTTTCTATAGGCTCCTATAGATCTCAGGGTCATAAAAACCAGGGGTTGTTTGATAAAGGATTAAGTCTTTACCACATGACAAAATTTAGACTTGCATAAACTGAAAGCATTTGCAGAAAACAAATTGCTGGTTAACACACAATGTTTTCAACAGGCTTCCTCGTCTAGGTCTTCAAAACTCAGGAATGTGTGGTCAAGGGTTTAAAATTCATTGAATATTGTGACATTAGAAAAAAGTGCTCATCTGCTTGGTTAGGTTCTCCTGTATAAAACGACACAATAGTCATTTTCTGTCACACTGCAGATGAAATTTGAAGAACATCGATACTTAAGAACAAATTACCCATATTAAGCTCAAAATGAGTAATTTCTCCCTTTGTTCCAATGTTTCCTTATTTATTTCACAACACCCTAAGCAAGTTAAATCTGACCAACTGATGATGACTTCTTGTATCACACAACGGAGAAAATTTGAAAAACATTGCAACAAAAGAAGAAATTGCCCATACTAAACTGATCATTAGTAACTTTTCCTTTAGTTGCACAGATTTTCATACATTATATACACAACAGTTTTCAAAGCAATTTAAAATTTATCCCTCATCAATAACAGATGGCTTTTTTTGTCACACAGTGGTAAAAATTTGCAAAACATTGTAACAGAAGAAGAAATTATTGATTATGAGGGCATAATGAACAGTTTCTCTTTTTGTTCCAATGTTTTCTCATGTGTTCATAACAGATCAAATAGATTGTCTCATATCAGCTGATGTCTGTGTTGAGCGGCACATGACATTTAAAAAAAAAACATTGCCATAATGAAGAAATTGCGCATAATGAGCTCATTATGAGCAATTTCTTGTATTTTTCCATGTTTTCGATTCATTCCAATGTTTCCAAATTTATTTCAAAACAAGTTAGGCAAGTAACATCGTAACAACTGAGGATGGCTTTTTGTATCACACAGCAGAGGAAGTTTTTAAAACATTGCTACAAAAGAAGAAATTATCCATAATAAGCTCTTGGTAGGCTACTTTTTTTGTTGTCCAATGTTTCCTTGATTTGTTTTACAACAGCCAAACAAGTTTACACTTATCCTTATTATAGAAATCTATTTTTAAGGTGCTCACCATTAGATGTATTAGGTTCTTGGTTCTTTGACACTTTTATAGATCAAAACGAATGGAATGCCCAACTGCATTCAAAAAGTTGGCAATGTCACGATTACCATCACTATACTCTACACACAGTTGCCTAAGTCTGGACTGGAGATTTACATAACGTCTTTGTTTTTTTCTTGGGTGAAAGTTGCCAATATCGTGCTGGGCCATGGATGCTGCTGCTGATCTTTCTTCAAGTTTTAGAAATTTGATTAATTTCCATACATGTGGATGCTGGTGACCAACTAGATGTGTAAAGCGATTATTCCAACCCTCACACTGATTGTTTGTGCGTTGCCCGTCGTTTATTGTTGTGTCATTCACATTCCATTCTGGAGGTGGAAATCTTGCAGGTGTTCTACGAATTATATTTACTCCATTTCTTAGAATATTTCTGAAACGTCCTGTGACATAGGTACTGTCAAAGTAGTTCACCATTTCTGCTGTATGTGGAATATCCAGTGTCTTAAGGTAATCCATTCCAAGTGGGACATCCTGAACAGGAAGGAATGCAAGTGCATCTAACATGCCACAAAATTTTTTAAATTCATTGTCACGCTTGTATATGTCGGTCAACCCTAATTCTTGAACCTTTCGCCATGTTGCTTGTGTAAGATGGTAGAAGCATCCTTGTATTGTAAGGTGGTCTCCAAATACAGTGCGCAAGGCTTGTCTCAAACCGATTTCAAAGTCTACCATTACTGTTAAGGGGTCAGGCTGGTATCCAGTATTTGTACATGTGTCAAAGACAGCTTGAAACAATGATTCATATGTGCTTTGTCTTTTGTCTTGTAGAAGGGCGAAGACACAGGGTACTGTAGATTCTCCTAGAGGAACATGTATCGCAAATATCTGGCTAAACTGTGTCGGTGCCATGGCAAAGTTGCCATCCATTAGCCAATGGTTGGACTGTGCTAGACGCTGGAGTTGTCTGTTAGTGGCAAACACTATTATACGGCTGTCGCTGTCTGGCCCACTGTCATGGAAAAGGAACTGTTCTCCATTTACGTTTTGTGACCATTCACCATTTATTTGGATACGCGTAATGTCTTCAGGTACTTTGGGAAACTCTGGTGTTCTCTGATTACGTATGGTTCTTTTACATATGCTAGCTGGAGGGAGGGAGGCTAATGTGCATTCATCTGCAGTAATGATGCTGCTCGAGTAAACTGTAGCTGGTTTGTCATTTGTTTGTTTGGCCTGTTCTTTCATTACAGCACGAACCTTCACGACTTTAGTTTTTGTTTCAGATGGAGGGTGGTCATGATCTTGACCTATCACAATATCAGTCATACCAATATCTGTCCGTACAGTTCCACGACAGCCTGATGAACGTTTAGTACATATCCAAAATATTGATGACTTAGATGCTGATTTCTTGGTATACATATAATCCCGATGACACAGTTTAACTCCACCTTTATTGCTACGAATTATTTCCATTTTCTACACTTAAAATCCAACATATATAATCCTAGACAAAGATCACATGATAAATAGTGAAGTGGTATCATATCCATTATTTATACTTATGTTCAAGTCAAAAGAATTTTGCAGTTAGAAGTTTGCTGTTTAAAGTCCTCTTTTGATGTTTCTGTATTTAAGACAGGCTTATACTTATAAAGTTTGTTTGACTTTTAATTACTTTCTTAATTATTCACACATTCAGCCGACAGAAAAATAAAAAGGTTCCAATGCAGGTTGATACAAATTGTTTAGTCAATAATTATTTTAACAAAGTATACAATTAATAATGCCACCCTCACTTTCTCACATTTTTAGCAAACAAATTGTCAACTAGTCTTCAAAGTAAATGTAGATAACTAATAAATAAATGTATAGGACTGGTATAATTATCAAATCTACAAAGAGTGGCTTTACTTCAATGGATCTGATTAACCCATTACCACACAATCCCTACTTTTGATGACCCTAAGAAAGAAGCCTCTGAAAACATTGTTGGTAACCACCATTTTCTCCTTTTCCCACAATGTTTTCTACCTTTCACAAAACCAATTCCAAATGGATCTGGTGAGAGGCCAGAGCCACATGTTTTTTTCATATCATATACTTAGTACCTCTGACATTTTTACCTATGACATTATTACCTATGGCATATTTACCACTTTGACTCTGACATTTTTACCTATGACATTTTTACCTATGGCATTTTTACCTCTGACATTTTTACCGCACACCAGGCAGTGCACCGTAAAGTTCTTGTCTTACCAATGAAATCGTAGGACGATGACCGGGTGAGTCATCGCTCCAATATAACCGACCTATCTTTCAAAGGGTATTTTAGCAGAGTTTTAACAGTCACCATGACTTCTCCTTGATAGAACAAGCGAAAAATAGCACTTAATCTTAAAGATTGTGCATTTTCAGCTGATTTTACAAATATATAACGCTTTTGTTTTTCTTTGTATTTCTGCACAATTATAAAGCCCTCTGTTCTAGCAAATACTTCACATGTTTATAATGCAGGGATGGTGTAATGGGTTGTGAAAACGCATTTTATATTGACTGCCTTCTCTGGAAATTAAAGTTTGTTTTAGTTCAAGAAAGTGCTTGACCAATAATTGCTTTACATGTAAAGCAGATATACGTTTTTGTTTTTTTTTTTTGTTTTTGTTTTTTTTTTTTACAATGTAGAATTGGAAACATGACAAAAAAGTCCATATTCACTGAGATGAGGTCTTGACACACGAGATTAGATATAGACACGAGTTCATTGATAGATTTACTTTATATCAATTACGTCTATACATTGCTATTTTGATGTTTTTACATTTTTAATCCTTTTTTCCAATAGGATTCATAAAAGTACATATTTTTGTACTTTCTTCCGATGTAGCGGTATATTTCAGAATGATGTGTGTGGTTCAGTCTTCTGCCCCAGAGATAAGAGAATGGTTGTTAAGATACTCTGCAACATGGGTCGTCCTCTGTTTCAAACCTTGATGCAGAAACATGTTTATGTTTTTAGCTAATAATTTTAAATTTATTCTTTTCCTTACGCAAATGTATATATTAACCATAATTAACACATCAATCCTGCAACGAGTTACCACCTGCAAACACCATTTTCGTTCCCCCCTTTTTTCTAAATTGTACAAATGAACACAATGTCTTTAACGAACAATTTAGGGGTCTAGGGGTCAGTGCTAAAGTGTACGACTTGTGATCTTGAGGCCAGAGGCTCCAGTCTCACCGGATCCACTGGGTTTTTCGTATGAGTGACCTTTTGCAAGACACTTCAGAGCCCCAGCCAAGTACTGGTGATACCCAGAAAAACTTGAAATATGTGAGCTGTCGCTGTGATTTGACTGAAATAATGCTGGAAGCGGCGTAAAACACCATTCAATCAACCAATTCAATTAACGAACAATTTCTCATTTTCTCGAGAAAAGTTGACATAATGATAGTCATGAAGTAGTTTATGTTGTTACTTATATTTTACCAAGGTGTGCTTAAAGTCGTCGGGGAAAAGCGGAAATGAAGTTGAATCAGTTGCTTAGTGCATATGTCACCTAATTGTTAAAAGAAATAACAGAGTCAGGCGACCATTAATTGCATCATACATGTTTGAAGGCGTGTATGTATTAATCTCCAGGGACTAATTGAAAGAATTAATAATTAATAGTTGGTTTTCAGGTACACGCACTTCATTACTTACCTTCTTGATAGAAATTGCTCCCACAAAAGTGTGCTTTGAACGCATATTTCTCTAGCCAGATACATCCAATAATTTGAATTAATGAACAACTAGTTGTTTGTGGAATACCTGCTATTGTCTAAGTAGACATTAATTGATGTTTGCGGATTTGAAAATGTATTCATTGCCATAGGGAAACGCTTACTTTATGAGATAATTCAAAGACGTTCACGTTATTTATCGCAGAAATCTTTACTCCACAGATGATGCAACATTTTCAATCTCGATGATATGAATTAAATTATAAAAAATGAAAGACATACGTAAATTATATGAAAATAATCAAGTGAGACACGAAAACTGTTTACTCGATTTCTTGTTCGCATGTCGTCTGATCAGAAGGCCACGGCAGGAAACCCTTTCACGTTTTAGGTCCAAATCTAGCAACGAAAAGGGTGAACTCCCTTGGATATAGTACAAGCTCTTGGATTGGTGTCATATTGTTAAACAAGAAAGTTAAGATACTCCCGAAATACTTTCAACGTTTATAATCATCGTTCTTTTTTTTTTTTAGAAAATGTAGTGTTCGATTTATGTACCTCGTAAATGACTTTTGAAGACTTTTGAGTGTTTCTACAACTTAACAAAGCAATTTACAAGAAAAATAATATAAAGAAATCAAAATGTTAATCTGATGAAAATCCTTTCAAATATTCATAATTATCAATTCAATCACTTCCAAACGCGAAAAAAATGGGGGGAAGCAGTAACAGGCCGGTGTGAAAGGACTTACAAGTAACAGCATACAGAGTGATTCATAATATCTGGTACAGTTTCAAACTGTAATTTATTATTATTATTATTTTCCTGCAGGCACATACCTACAATACTCTACAATAGTTACAGTTTTGTTTGATATACCATGTTAGGTACTTTAAATACTTACATGCTAGATAAAATAGGTCAAACGTTGTCACTGCCTTTAAATAATACGCTAGATATGACGTGAATTCTGGGCTATTGCGATGTCAAGCCGCTTTTGAAAGTTTGCTATCACCGATGCACACATTTCTGGCGTTATTTTTCTCATCTCTCCACGAATAGCTTGTTTCGACTCTCCAACAGAGTTTGGTTCAGGAGAATATACATTTTCTTTTAAAGTGTCCCCAGGAGAAATTTAATAAACGTCCAAAGGACTAAGGTCCGGGAAATGAGGGGGTGGGATCAAACATTGTCATTCCTGAAGCAGTTGAGTTTTTCCGAAAGGTTCATGAAGCCACGACAATGCTGAGTGTGCTGTGTGCGGTGCTGCTTCACATTCATTATGGAAATCCTCTACATAATGAAAAAGTTACTGTATGGGCAACGTTAAGTTACAGTTGTGTGATTGGACCATTCTTTTTTAACAAGGTGGAGAGACGCAAACAGTAATCAGTGAATGTTACCTGACATTGCTGAAAAACAAGTTTTTGCCAGCATTACAAAGAAAAGGAGATTAAAGACATTTAGTTCCAACAGGATGGAGCAGAACCCCATACAGCACATTCAGTATTGTAATGGCTGCATGAAAATTTTGGGGAAACTTTCATCTCCTTTAGGACTGACAATATCCCCCCCCCCCCACTCTCCTGACCTTAGTCCTTTGGACTTTTTTCCTGGGGACACTTGAAAGAAAATGTATATTTACCTAAACCAAACACTGTTTGAGGGTTGAAACAAGCTATTTGTCGAGAGATGAGAAAAACAAAGCCAAAAATGTGTTCACCGGTGATTGCAAACTTTCAAAAAAGGCTTGCCGTCATAATAGCGCAGAATGGACGTCATATAGAGCATCATATAAATGTTGTGAAAAAGTTTGACCTATTTTATTTATCATGTAAGTATTTAAAATACTTAACATTGTGTATCAAACAAAACTGTAGTTGTTGTAGAGCATTGTGATATGAATTATAACAAGGTATGTGCTGGCAGAAAAAATAATAACAATAAGAAGAAGAAGAATTGAAACTGCATCAGATATTATGAATCGCCCTGTACATGGTGCCGTGGAAATCGATATTTGACCAACCAGGTCATCACATATTAATTTGGCCCGATGAGCAGTCATGCTGTCCGCTATTTCGGCTCCCAAAATATACGACTGTTAACGTTAGAGGGGTGCAATAGTATTTATCTATTTTGTGTTTAAAATGCTCGTACGTACTTAAAATAATAATAATTAAAAAAAAATGTATGAACATGTACGGCTGACGTGAGATATATGTTGAGGTTACAAGTTTGCATTATAATAACGATTGATGATGGCACTTGTTCGAAGAGTTGTGATCAACGCTAAATGACACAATATCTATGGATTAATGCTCAAACTATTTTAAATGGCAACTGCATTAGTAAAGAAGTCGGTTTATCTTATCAAGTCAAGTCAAGTCAGGTAAATTTTATTTACAGAAGTCGGATACATATAACAAGAATCGTAATATCTGCTAAGCTTTTCACACCGACTTGACAACACATTAGGACGTTAAAACACAAAGATAAAAAGAACCGCTTTCTGCAAGGGAAGAAACTCCTGCTACGAATGGTCGACACTGTAGCCTTCTTACATCCCTTGGCAAAAAAAGAAAGTTTGGCGTCACACATTATATTGCACAGTCAGTTTCACCATGGGAGAAGGCCCCAGCTGCAAGTATCAACAAAACTTAGCATTAGCCCTCTCCCCTGGTATGCTTTTTGAGTTTATACTTACCTTATCTTATCACCGCGGATCCATGTATTCAGAAGAATTATCTTTGGATCGATTCGAACGTTGGGGTATTATAAGAGTTACTTCCCTTGAAATTCTCCATCGCTACATTTCCCGCCATATTTCACCAATAAAGGCAA
Source organism: Hippopus hippopus (assembly GCA_946811185.2). Taxonomy (NCBI): domain Eukaryota; kingdom Metazoa; phylum Mollusca; class Bivalvia; order Cardiida; family Cardiidae; genus Hippopus; species Hippopus hippopus. Next base: position 26,811,926 of record OX328104.1, on the reverse strand, counting down.
ATGTTTTGTCGTTCAAGGCAGATGTATTACAAGAAATTGTGTTCAATGAAGTTTTTATGAAAATGATTTCACTTATGTAGCCTTTTGAAAGGATTTGCAAATATGAACCGCAAACACCAAGAGGTAGGTCTTGCTGTTCATATCGTTGTTCAGTGTACAAGTCACGACCCAGTACTCCAGTAGCCAGGAACCCCAATGTATCGATCATCATGACATATGAGTGCAAGAGAAATTTATACACTTCCCGTAATTAAAGTATTTTTTCACACCAAACCATGTTTTTACTGACTGTATATCGCCAAATTTAAGTATTGTTCCGCAGCAAAAAATTGTAAATAGGCAGACGTCAAATTCACTCATTCAGTGAACTCTGATGTCACTCCTTGTATCCCAGTGATTCAGATTGGGTCGGCCCTAGTGGGCCGACAAAATTTCAAGATAACCGAAGGAAAAAAAGCCAGTACGCCGACATGGCCAATAAAAATATTGATGATCAGACAATTTGACCAGTAGTTTTTTGTGGGGCTCGGTCAAGCTCCCTTAAAATTGCAAATTTAAATCGAACAACCTGTTGAAATATTGTCTTTTCTCACTTAAGAACTTGTATAATTGTGTAGAAAAGACAAGTAAGACTCGGACTGTTCTTGCAATTCTGGTTCCCTGTACACTACATTCTGTCGTAAATTCTGAGATCAGAAAACTAAATATACTGGTTTAAAAACCAAAGGCATGTTCGATTCATAGTTCAAAACATATGTTTTGTCAATCGAACATGTTCCAACATTTAAAGCACGATTTGAAAGTTTAAACAATGATGTTTCCGCATGATGAATTACACAGAGGGTCAACCTTTACAAAATTTAAAAGACCCATTTGAGCAAACGGCATTTTTTAAAGAATTCAATTCTAGAAAAAGTCAACATTTCATTCTGACTAATGGAACATGGCAATAATCACCGCGATTTGGAACAATCGGCTTTTTTCCTCCAACACAGAAATGGCATGGAAAAAACAGAAAGTCAACGATAAACAGCACTTGTTGTTGAATGTTGGATTTGGGCATCCGACATCAGATCATACTACAAATAATATTTTAGAAAAAAGAGAAAATGTTGGTAACCTGTAACTTCCTTTTTTCCATAATGTTTTTTACCCTCCCGCAAGCTATTTCAAATTCTAGTCACGATTGACTTCATTGTTGTCAGCAGTGTATTGAATTTGGTTAAGTTTAAAAGTTTGTCATCTACTAGTGAAGAGACTTAAATAAGCATTTTTGAAAAACATAGCAGATGAGTTGGTGTAGATATAAGATCAGTTTGTAGTCTGATCTTTATCTATGCCATCTGCACAAGTAAGTAATTATAAATAAGATGCTTAAACTCTGGACTAATGCTCAGTTGGTTATCTTTTTTAAAGATATTTCATGTTTTAAACTGAGTAGTTTCAACGAACCATTAAAGGAAGTTTGTTAGTGTCATTTCTGTCTTTGTGTTGTAACGGTAAAAAAATATTCTGTCCGAAGATTTTTTGACAAGTTAAGACAAATGACCTGAAAATAAAAATGCACATTTAGGACATGTGTCCTAAGAAAAATGAATCCAATCTGAATCACAGTATCCATGAATAGCGGTTTGCAGAATTTAACAGGCTTTAGTCAGAAAATGCACTTGCCCTGTCAGACAAGTCAGGTATTTTATATACTTGCCTGAAGTTACCCCCGATTCGGTGACTAGCTCTGATGTTAGTTTTGTGACTGTGTAGCCACTAGAGCCACAATCATAATAACATTGGAGCAACCCTTCACACTGAAGGTAGCCTGAAGTCAAAGATCTCTTGCCAATGCAAGAAAACAAGTTGACTAGTTTTTACACCTCTGAAGGACCCATGGTGTGCCTGTGGAAGTAGGCCATTTAAAAGTTTCTCTCCCCAAATTAAAATTCCTTTCGCAAATGGCTCCAAATGCAAAGCCCAGTGGGAACCCTGCTACAATGTTTTCTACTCTTTCCAAGGCAAATTCCATCTTTCTAGTTAAGTTCCCAGGGTTTTTTTCTCCTGTGAACGGGTCCGTAAAACGGACCTATTCCCAATCCTAAAATGCTGCCATTTTCCCAAAATTGCCCAAAAAAATTCCTAAAAATGAATTCTGTTTCTTACAGTATAATGGACCCATTCCAAAACAAGGTCCAGATGTTGGTTTTCAAAATGACTGTGATGGATTGAAATTTGTACCATGGATTTCCCCACAGCAAGTTGTTCAGAATACTTAACATAAGGAATTGAAATATTGGAGATTTCATTGGTAAAAAAGAGGGAGTTTCCCAAGTAGGACCTTAATCAACCAAAAAAAAAAAACTCGTGACAACTGTCAACAGTTTATTTCAGTAAACTGATCCTAATCTTTGATAACCAAATTTAAGCCTTTGTTGGATAGAGCTGGCATCCTGTGTATGTGTTTACCAGTCTCCATAGTAATCTTCAAATACAATCCAGTGTAGCCAAAAATTTGCGATTTGTTGGTATTCTCAGCGCCATGTGTATTTGAAAAATTCTTTCTTTAGCGATAGAACTACAAAATGAACCATATCTGCAAATATCGAAAGAATATCAAACCAATGGAGTCTAAACTCGAAGTCTCCCTACAGAGTTTGGCCTTAAAGGTGGGTATTTAGATTTTTCACATCTCGCCAAAATAAAAAATTTATCTATCACTGAAATTTATATGAAAAAACAATACAAATCATCAATTATTAAGAATCATGAAATTACAAAAAAATTTTTTTTGATGGTGTTCCCTTGAAAGGCTACATAGCCTCTTAAGGTATTTTTAGATTTCGTGCCAAAAGTCAAAAAAGCATTGTGGGAATGTGAAGTGACTGGCACGTGACTAATGACGCTTAAATTCCATAACACAACAAACATGTAATTATTTTCAATAACATCTTCGGACGCTATGTTTGAAGCTTCATCTGCGTATTTCTGGTATGTAAATGAGCGAGTTTCTCATGTAAAAATAGACCGTGTTTCCCGTCGGTGTCGACCTGGGCCATAGTAAATCTCTAATTTCTCTTGTTGTTGGATGATTTTCGACTACTGGGGTTTTATGAATGAAAATTAAAAGGCTTCGGGAGTATAAGGAGAATTTTTTTTGTATTTTTGTAAAATTTTCGTTCCAAAATCTGAAGGGCCACCTTTAAGAGGACTGACAAGTCTAGTCAAGTCGAAGATGAATATAAAAGCATCATGATGCAACTATTAACTCATCCCAAAATGAAATCAATATTAAATTCAACATTCAATTGGCCTAGGTTCGAATGTAGAACAGTGGTCATCGACAAAATTCATAAGTCAACTCTTAAACCCCCACACACGCTTGCAAAGAGACAACACTACTGAAATCTTCAACAGCATGAGAAACAGGGAAATTTTTTTCTTTAAGGACATTGTTTTCAATGTTTTGAATATCTGGTACGCAATGCTTTGAATTTAGTTCAAATAATTGAAAAGTATCCATTATAAATACATGTAATCAGTAACTTCATTCTGTGTTTATTCATGAAAATCCCAAATATTGGAGAAAACGGCGCATTTTTTTCCCAATTTGCTGGGTTTCAGACCCTTTCCCAAAAAAAGAGAAAAAAAAAAAGCTGGTTCAAAATATCATCTGTAAATGCAGTGAATTTGGAAGGACGTAAAATTTTGTAGTTTGATAAAGAGTTATAATAAAACAAGATAAACATCAGAACTCCAGATAAGAGGGAGTGATGGTATTTTAAATCCATTATTTCTCTTCCAAATTCTATGTTGTGGGTCTCATTGAGACAATTCTAATGAGTACCCATAACATAGAGTTTAGAGGAGAATTATTATTTTTTTCAATTTTGAAATCAAAATCACTCCCAGTCCCTCTATCTGGAACTCTGAAACATGATACAGACGCATGGTGACAAAGAGCCTTGAAGTTCAACTGAAGAAATTCCTCAGTACAAACTATCGTCGGGTGCCCTAACTACACCCCTGCCCTAACTCTGCCACCTTTCTTATTTTCGTCAAAATCTCGCGATGTTTCAGCATGCGCGAGACTGACAGTCAGAAAAGTTTTTACTACATCATAGTAAATACATTCCAATGGTTTTCACCCCAAATTGATTTGTCTCGATTTTTATGTCCACTTACTGTTTTTCTGTGTATTTTCATAATGCAATTTTTTTTCGTCAAAAATCACCTCTTAAGTCATGAAATTCAACTGTAAACACATCTGAAACGCTTCGTGTGCAAAGGTTTACATTTTATGAATGAAAATCACATGACAAAACAAATTTCTCTAAGGCCAAGCAAATCTTTATAGATAGGTTGTGGTCCCACGGTCCTTAACTGATATTTGCTTTATCCATTTTAATTCAAGCCCAACTCATGAAAGATCTGAAGAACAAATAAGCAATATTCCCATGTTGCACCTAAGAAAGCTTAACAAGAAATTGTAGAGAAGAACATGCCAATTAACAGGGCTGCTAAATATTTAATGTACCTCGCACCACTCTCGGGTACAGGTTACCAGAAAAGGTGCATCATGATCCTAAAACAATAACCATTGGTAAACCACCTTTATTGACGCAACTAGAACTAGTGGTTCACATAAAAACAATGACAAACTCCTGTAGTTATTTATTTTGAAACAGCTCAATGTTGAAATTACATTTGTTCAAAAAAATAATAACATTAAAAATTTGGCATTATTTTTCGAGACTTGGGAGAATTTGTTACGTTACTCCAGGGGGCAGAGTTAGGCACACAAAAAAATGGCGGTTGTTTGTTTGACATGCAGTTAATTTTTATCAAGTTTTGGAAGTTTAAAATTATTGTACGCATGAATTTTGATGGCGATTGATGGAAATAGAACACATTTGACTTGTGCATTTATTTTTCCTTTTGTATATCAGTTAACTATTATGTCTTTATAAATGAGCCATGCTCTGTGAAAAGGGGGCTTAATGCATCTGCAAAAAGTATCAACCAATGTCAGCCTGTGCTGTCCGCACTGGCTGACCTGGGTCGAAACTTCTTGCTATTGGTCAATTTTCTGCATGTGAAAGGACAAGTATACCTTATGATTCAGTCTGTTGTTATACAAAATGGATTTTATTGATACAGAATTATGTGATGACTTGCTTGGTATCTTGCATCACCGAGATGCATTAACTCTTTACCAAACAATCCCTGGTTTTCACGACTCGGTGAAAGAAGCCTTTTGAAAACATTGTGGGAAAAGGAGAAAATGCTGGTAACCAGCATTTTCTCCTTTTCCCATAATGTTTTCTACCCTTCCCAAAACAAATTTCAATTTTTGAGTCACTTTAATTTTGTCGTCTGCTAATGCTTTCAATTTAGAACAGTCTAAAATTTTGTCGTCTGGTAAAGAGCAAAACCCCCATTTACCAGCGCATGAAGATTAAAACGTTGTCTGCAGGTCGTTATGCCTGAGGCATGTACATGTATTACTCAAACAAATTGACATGAAATAAATGACCTTTATTACCATATATTACACGCTTGAATTATTATCCAAACTTAGCTTCAGCTAATGTCGTCTGCATGCGGAGCTATTTGAACGATTTCAACTCTTTATGCAGTTAATAGATAGTATTAGATTTATCGTGTCTTTAAAGGATACTGAAAATACCTGGAATAAACATGATTTTGTTTGTTTAAATTAGGAATACTTGGCGGGTGACATAGATCTAAGATGCACTATCTGTGCAGTCTGATCTTGATCCATGTCATCCGCAAAAGCTCTCATATCTTGACTATGGTACTGTAAGGGTCACACCCGACACTTACCATTAACAGAATTTCCGTACCGTCCGATTATACCCGATGATCTAAACATTCACTCTTTAATTATTCTTTGCATAGAGGTCAATTTCAGGTCAATTTGTTCGAGTAATACATGTACAGTAAGTAATGAGTTATCCTTAAACTTTTCATTGGATGACGAAATTTCAAACTCATCCATATTAGAGCAATACTTTTGCAAACAACAGAATAAATTATTCAGATTTTGTCTTTGAAATGTGAGAGACATTGTTGGAAGGGGAGAAAATGCTGAATAACCAGCATTTTCTCCTTTTACCACATTGTTTTCAAAAGCTTTATTCCTTAGGGTTGTTAAGGCTTAGGATTGTTTTGTAAAGGCTTAAACTACGAAATGAGTAAAATGAACATTTCTAGCTGATGGTAAAGACCTTAAGTAGTAATGTGACGCAAAAGATCTTTTTGTCAGAAGTGTCTCAACCTATCAGGTAGTAAAAATCCAAGATCAAATTGTTATTAATTAACTAAATCTTTTGTCATCTGATCTTGATCTGCACTGTCGACAAATGGGGCTCAAATGAGTTACCTCTGCAGCTTAACTCTTTACCAAACAACTAAATTTTACACTGGTCCAAATTGAAAGCATTTGCAGACGACAAGTTAAAGATGGCTCAAATGCTGAAATTTGTCGTTCATAGAGTAGAAAACATTGTGGGAAAAGGAGAAAATGCTGGTTACCAGCATTTTCTCCTTTTCCCACTATGTTTTCAAAAGGCTTCTTTCCAAGGGTCGTTAAAACCCGGGATTGTTTGGTAGAGGGTTAAGGGTAAGAAATACCCAAGTAATTGAATAGGCCTACACGCTGGTTTTCTATGATTGTGTAGGTACAAATATGGTTAGAGAAGCTATTTGGTGAACGCTCTGTTCCTGCATATGAACTGAATGAATTTACTGTTGGTGTACTGTATAACCTGATGAAGAAGAATATACAAGAAGAAAAAGATCAACAACTCTTAATTGAAGACCTAAGACAGAAAGCAGAGGAGTATAATGCAGAAAGTAATGACTATCATTTCCTTATACATTTTTTCCAGTCTTTCTGTTTGTCTAAGATTTTATTGAGCCTCATATGGGACTTTCTGTCTCTGAAAAAGTTGTGTCCCGTTGAATTCCTTCTGAGTCCAATTGAGTCCCTTCTGAGTCCTATTTTTGCCTGCATAAACTGGCCATCAGTTGCTGTGAAATATCAAAAACATGTAGCAACAAAAATGCTCTTTGCAAGAAATTGTAAAAGTTACATCAGCTTTAGTAACGCTATGCAACAGTGATAATTGCAGTGGGAATCACTATATTTACTCTATCGCTGGGAGCCACCAGAAAATTAAGACATCACTGATTTAGATACAGCCACAATCTTATAGTCTTGGTTATAAAATCATGCTTAGAAGTCAAGAAACATTTGTGAACAATTTGTCATTTGGATGGTCAATTTTGTACAGTTAGAATTGAATACTTCATAGTTTTTAGCTCCACTGGCCAAAGGCCAGCGGGCTTATGTCATGGCCCGGTGTCCATCGTACATCCATCCATCCATCCGTGCATGCATGCGTTAACTTTTATTTCAAACATCTTCTCTGAAACTACCCATCCAATTTTGATGAAACTTCACAGAAATGATCCTGCTGTGGTCCTCTTCAGATTTTCTTGAAAGAATTTGATTCCTCCAAAACTCTGGTTGCCATTGCAACAAAACAGAAAAATATTAGAAATGTTTGAAAATCTTCTTGTCTGAGACCATAAGGCCTACGGCTACCAAATTTGGCATATAGCTTTATCTAGTAGATCTCTATCAAGTTTCTTCAAATTATAGCCCTGGGATCAAAATTGGCCCTGCGCAGGGGTCACAAGTTTTACATGAGCTTATATAGAGAAAACTTCAGAAATCTCCCTGTACTTAGCCATAAAGCCTAGGGCTACCAAATTTTGCATGTAGATTTATCTAGTGAACTTCTACCAAGAGTGCCCAAATTAAAGCCCTAGGGTCAAATTTGATCCCACCCGGAGAGGTCACAAGTTTTACATGGGTTTATATAGTGAAAACTTTAGAAATCTTCTTGTTACTAACCTTAAGAACTAGGGCTACCAAATTTCGCCCTGTCTCAGGGGTTTCATGTTTTACAGGGCCTCTTATTGTGGAAACTTCGAAAATCTTCTTGTTTATAACCACACATTCTAGACCTTTATTATTTGGTTTGGGGCTTTATCTTGTGGACCTCTTCCAGGATTCTAGTAAGTATAGCTCTCTGGTTAAAAATGGCTTTGCCCTCGGGTTATAACTTTTTCGTGGGATTGTATAGAGAAAATTTTGTATGTCTACTAGTTCGAAACCAGTTGGCCAAGTATTGTAAATGTTTGGCATGTAGGGTTTTTACTTATTAGCCAATGGAGTGATACAGGGCCATTATAGCCCTCTTGCTTTTTTTTTTCCTTTCGTTTTCTTAAATGATGTACATGTAGTTGATTTATTTGATTGGGTTTTGTCTGCCTCCCAGGGAGGCAATGAGCTTTGGTGCTTTGAGTCAGAGCAGATTTTCATGCATATATAGATACTTTTATGTCATGAACAGAAACTTCATTTTCTAAATTCAAGCATTTTCTTATGAAGCAATTAGAGTGCTAGAATATTTAGACCCAGCTAAAACAAGCTCATGAGACTAAAAAGGGTAAAAAAAATCTTAACCAGCCCTCTAGCAAACAATCCTGAGTTTTGATAACTCTATGGCAGAGGACCTGAAAATGTTCTGAAAAAAAGAGAAAATACTTGTAACCAGCATTTTCTCCTTTTTTCCAAATTGAAAGCATTTGCAGACAGAAAATTGAAGGTGGCCCAAATGACAAAATTTGACCTTGATAGGGTAGAAAATACTGTGGGAAAAGCACAAAATGCTAGGTACCAGAATTTTCTCCTATTCCCACACAGTTTTCAAAAGCTGTCTCAGGCTCGTTAAGTCTGCATTGTGTGGTAAAAGGTTAAATATGTAAAACATTGCAGGAAAAAGAGCAGTTCCTTGGTGGGTGCAATCACTCCTCAGGATTCTCACTGCACTTGCTTATGAGGGTCATTAGACGTCCCTTCCCTCAAATGTATGAAAGAATGTGAAAACTTAATTTATAGAAGACATAATATGTATAATAATGGGTTAAAAGTACTCCTCCATCTAATTTCAGTTTACCTCTTTGCCCAGGATTTTCCTTGACCCCCTTTTCTGTGAATTTGGACTCCCAGATTTTCTAAATGTCCCAAAAAATTAACATGTTTGCCTTCTGTTAATCATTTGAAAGGGATCAATGACCTTACGAGAAAGTCCAAGGAAAACTTCTCCTTACCCAATGACAAATATTTATTCTTGTCCACGTTGAAAGTATTCTGCAGTCAACAAATTAAATGTGGCTCAATGATGGGATTTGACTTTGAGAAGAAAGACAGTATTGGGGATGTTTGCTAGAAATGCTGGTTACTTTTTCTCCTCTTCCCCCACAATGTTTTCAAAAGCTCTCTTCAACAGGGTTTTTTTTTTTTTTTCAATCTATACCAAACAAGTTGGAGTTTGAAGAATATGGCTTTGAAAACAATATTGGAAAAGAAGAAAATGCAGGTAATCATTTTTGCCATTTCCCACACAACAAAGTATTGTTTTGATAAAACATTTGTCTGTCCCTTGCATGGTACAGATACGTTCTGTTTGTTTCCCTTTGATGGCTGAAAAATTTGTTTTTTTCCCAAACAGGTAACAGGCTGGAGAGAATCCTTAAATACCTCAACTTAACCTCAGGAAGCTTGTCTCAGTCTGGGGTTATGAGTCTTAGAACATTGGCAAATTTAGCTCTAACATTACACACCAAGGATACCACAGACACGAGGTAGAGCATTCTATATAGCCTGCAACACGCGAAAAGGGGCATTCGGACATTTACGTAGAATGTTGTCTCGGATCAGCCTGCGCGGACTGCAAATAATCTGAAATGACACTTTTCGGCACATGTAATTTTCTGTTTTGCACAGGTCTACTATTAGAACAAAATCTAATGTTGTCTTAAAGTGCTGTCTCAGATTAGCCTGCGCGGACTGCGCAGGCTGATCCAAGACAACACTTTACGCAAATGTCCAAATACCCCTTTTCGCGTGTTGCAAGCCATATATGAGAAATGCTTTGAGAAAATCAGGGCTAATGCATCTGCAAAAAGTATCAACCCAGGTCAGCCTGTTCTGTTCGTGCAGGCTGACCTGGATCAAAACTTTTTGCTATCAGTCACTTTTCTGCATTTCAAAGGATCACTCCACCTTACAATTGTATTGGTTGTTAGACAAAATGGATTTTTATGGATCCATATTCATAATTATATGGCTTGCAACACACGAAAAGGGGAATTCGGACATCTGCGTAAAGTGCTGTCTCGGATCAGCCTGCGCAGTCCGCGCAGGCTAGTCCGAGACGGCACTTTATGACTACATTAGATTTTGTTCTTCAGTGGACTTGTGCAAAACAGAAAATTACATAAAAACAGAAAGTGTCGTTTCGCATTAGTCTGCGCGCACCGCGCAGGCTGGTCCGAGACGACACTTTACGCAATTACGCAGATGTCTGTATGCCCCTTTTCGCGTGTTGCAGTCGATATGATGACTTGCTTGGTAAAATGCACCTCTGATATGCATTAAACCCTTTATTGCCAGATTGGCGTGCATATATAAGAGCAAGAAATAGAGTTTACATGCTTCTGTAATCATTTGCCAAGACAATCTCATATTTTAAAATATTGAGGTACATTGATGACTGTGCGTAGCTCTCTGTGGAACTTACTCATTTGCCTTAATGCTTTCGAAGTGCTCTGAAACAGAAGTGGTTTTGTTGGTCATGTGTTTCTTTTAACCAAACGACAAAATTGTAGACTGGTCTGAAGTAAGAGCAATTGCAGATGAGAATTGATGTGGCTCAAATGCTGGAATTTTTGTCTAAAAGAGTAGGAAACATTGGGGGAAAAGGAGAAAATCCTGGTTCCCACTTTGTTTTCTAAATTTTTATTCTTCATGGTCTGAAAAACATGGGATTGTGTGGTAAAGTGCTTACCTTAGCTTTTGCCTATCACTTAAAAGATTATTTGGGTTAACAAAAGGAAATCAAATGACTTATGGGATTGATTTCCAATGATAGCTATGAGAAAACTTAATAGTACTTAAGTTGCTTTTGAAAACAATATCTACAGATGATGAACAAATTGCACAGAACATGCAGTCTGATCTTTTATTTACATAATTATGTCAATACTTTTTGCTACTGGTGTGTTCTTTTGTCTTAATAATTGACTGAAATAATACGGGTTTGCAATCAATTATAGTATAACTGGTGTTTCTTTTCAGTTTTCTTTCAGCATTTCAGCAGTTAGAAAGTGAGACTATGAAAGTTGAGGAAGCAAGAAGAGCTGAGCAGAAAATACTGAATAACCTGTTAGAGAAAACAAAAACTGCTACATTGAAGCATAGTGCCTTGACAAAGTAAGTAGTATTAACTCTTTACCACACAATCCTGACTTTAACTACCCTAAAAAAGGAAATTTTTTGAAAACATTGTGGGAAAAGGAGAAAATGCTGGTAACCAGCATTTTCTCCTTTTCCCACAATGTTTTCTACCCTTTTAAAGACAATTTTGAATTTTTGAGTCACATTTATTTCATAGTCTACAGAAGCTTTCAATTCAGGTAAGTATAAAGTCTTGTCATTTGGTTAATTTGAAGCAGTCATGCCTAGTATACACTTTGCTTGCATTGAGCTTATGGCACCTGTACTATTTCTGTATTGCTCTTTCTGTGCTGCTTATGTACAGCATTGGTATGATTATTGTCTGGATTATTGTGTTGAACCCTGCACAACAACAAATTTTAAAAATCACAGGCCGATAGCAAGTAGGCATTTTTTGATAGCATCACACAATACCTGCATGGGGCGCCATACAGAAGCCATACATTGATCATGTCAACAACACATGAGTTTAGATGGTCGGTTTGGCAGGGAAAATTGTTGGATAATTGTGGGGCCACTGCTTGGCTATTGCAAGGTTGCTGCATTGTGCCCATGCTATTTCATCTCGATGATTGCAGGATGACTGCATAGTTTAAGACTGATCCAGATTGAAAGAACATATACCACAAATATACATGTATGTGAAATTCCCATCAAAAATGCATAGTTACACGCTTATTTAGGCCAACAAACAATAAAATCTTTCGTAGTGGTCACTTTTATTTAAGCTTTGGTATATTGAGTTTCTTTAGAAGGCAAATATGGTGATTTGTACCTGTATACAGCAATCATCTGTCTTAAGCAAGCACATTTTAAGTGTCCCATATGTATTTACGTAATATAGGGTGGACTGTATCTAGGCAGAGGTTGATACTTTGCTTTTTGTTGCTTTTGGTTGCTTATTAATTCTCTGTAAGGATTGGTGTGTGATCCTGTGGTGATGTAGTATTCACATTCTAGAGACTATTTGGTTGATTCTCATCTGGGGTGCCTTATTTTTGTTGAAGTGTCTATGGGTAAGACAACTCAGAGCCCAAACTAGTACTGATGAAACCCAGGACACTCATGAATACATGTATGTGAGCTGTTGCCTTGATTTGATTAAAATAATGTCAAAAGTGGTCGAAAACATGATAAAATCAATGTCTAGGTTTTATTTACACTATCTGCAAGGAACTTTTGGTACACATAATATGAAAGAATTTCTTCCATATTACTTAATAGAGCCTTGGAGGACCTTGATGCAAAGTCAGTAGAAGATCATCCTCAAATGGAAAAGAATGCAAGAGAAACCCAGTTTATAAGGACAAAAGCCAGAGAATACAAGTCACAAGTCAACAAATTAGAAGTAAGCCTTCTCATTATAAATTACACAAATTTTCAGACATTGTATCCTGTGAGGTGCCATTTAAAGCCAGCTAAGATTTCCATTCTAGAAATCACCTCAAATAATTGCAGTTTTAGGGTTGCTTTGTCTATGTGTTTTAGTAAAGTAGACACTATAGATTCATGATGAGACTGCATTTTTATACCCCCGCAAAACGAATGTTTTCGGGGGTATACTGGAATCAGCCTGTCTGTCCGTGTGTCCGTGTCTCCGTCCGTCTGTCTGTGTACAAAATACTAGTAATTTTGTGTTGCGAATTCCTCCTACAGTTTTCCTTCAATTGTATTGAAACTTTGCACATATACTGATCATATATTGAAGATTTGCAAGACGCAATTTTCAAGTGTCAACTCTTCCTGGTTGAGGAATTATCTCCCCTTGAACTTGACACTCTTTTCTGTCAAAGCGCTGGCGGGGGTATTAAGTTACATTCAGTGACAGCTCTAGTTTCTGCTGGCTGATCTTGATCTGCTCTGGCCCAAAGGCAACTATAGTTGTAATAGGTGCCAAAAGGGCTAACCCTCTGGTCATGAAAGTAGTGGTTGCCTTTTGCAATCAAATCCCTGCAAATACTTTAAAAGCAAAGCTGTGAGAACTTTTTTTTTTACAAATACTTTTTGATAAAATGACTTCCTGCTGTAATGACTTTCTGTTGCAATGACAGGCCTAGTAAAATGATTTCTGTAAAAATGACTTACTGCTGCAATGACTAACTGTTGATCATTATTTGACCCAGATAACGTGGAAAAGTAGCCAGTGGCTTGGGAAGAATATTGTGTGAAGTACCCATATAAAGAAACTCAAGGAAAGCATGGATAGGTACACTTGCCTGATATAACTGAAATCATGTTGAAAATGGCTTTAAACACCATGCAGTCAATAAACAATGACTTACTGTTGCAATCACTGATGATTACTGTTCAAAAGACTTCCTGTTACAATAACTACCTGTTTCAACAACATACTGTATTAATGAATTCCAGTTGTGATGAATTAGTTTTCCAATACCTTCCTGTTACAGTGCATAATTGTTACAAGGACTTTCTGTTACAGGACTTGCTGCTTCAAGACTTCCTGTTACAAGGACTTTCTGATACAATTACTTACAGTTGCCATGACTTACTGTTACAATTACCTACTGTTGCGATGACTTACATGTACTATTACAATTACCTACTGTTGCCATGACTTACTGTTACAATTACCTACCGTTGCGATGACTTACTGTTACAATGACTTACTGTTCCAATGTCTTTCTGTTACAATGACTGACTGTAGTTATGACTTACTGCTGCAGTGACCTAGTAATACAATGTCTTCTTGTTACAATGACTTTCTGTTATAAAGACTTACTGTTGCAATGACTTACTGTTGCAATGACTTACTGTAGCAATGAATTTCTGTTCCAGTGACCTACTGTTGCAATGACTTACTGTTGCAATGAATTTCTGTAACAATGACTTTTTATTGCAATGACTGAAAGATAAAATGAAATATTGTTATCTTGTTTGTATGGTGTCATCTTTCACCATTATTCCAGTTATATCCCAGCAGCCAGTGAACCTATCCATGCTTTCCTGGACCATTTTTTTGAACCAGCACTTGCACTTCTTTTTTCCTCCCAGGCCACTAGCTGCCTTTACACGTAATCATTGTCGAAACAAAGATCAGTTTTGAAAGGGAATTGAGTCATGCTCCAATGACTATCATCAATCATAACCCAAAAAATTACGTAAATCTACGCAGTTTAGTGTAATCTACCCCAGATGCATAAATGTTGTAACAGATTTTCAAGATGGTAAATATTTAAAAAATTGTTCACAAAAAGATTGCAGTTTCTATGATGACTCGCATCAAAAAATTTGTCTTGTGGTTACATTGATCCATGACAACAATAGGTGATTGTAACAGTAAGTCATTCAGCATGAAGTCTCTGTAACAGTAAATCATTACAACAGGAAGTCAATGTAGCAGGAAGACATTGTGACAAGCCTAGAATGTAATATTTGAATGATAATGGGCTATAAAACAAACAGACGAATTTGAATGATAACTCTATCTGTATATTTTCTACAGGCTCATCTAAAAAAGCTAGGAGTTGAACCCCTCTTGTACCACAGGACTCTGGTTGGAAAGGCGGAGGTAAACATTTAGTTTGTTTTGTGCAACTTTATTATGCTTTTAATTTGCATCTGTTACATTGAAATTTGAATGGATACATTTTTATATATGAGCATCACTATCGGAAAAGGGGTTTATTCATCTTGGTGATGCATGATACCATGCAAGTTGTCACATACATGTCACATCCATTTAGTCTAACAGCCTACAGAGTCGTAAGGTAGAATAGTCTTTGGAAATGCAGAAAAAATTACCTATAGCAAAAACTTTTGACTCATGTTAGGCTAATATGGGTCAACACTTTTTGCAGATGTCAAGAGCTGATGAAGTTGAAGGAGATACCTCTGTGTGTTCATTTCACATTATTTTTTTTTGCTCAGATAGTTTACTCCATACCAGACAGCTAACCATACACTTGTCCCTATTGAAAGCAATCACAGATGACAAATTAGATGAGACTCAAATAAAAGAACTTGTTAACTATAATAAGATTTTCTCTTGTTTACCATAATAAATTATAGTCTTTTATTTGATTTTTTTTTCTGTTACGTACTTGGCTGAGCATCATCTTCATAATTTAAGGACAAGCCCTTGCACTTATGAATTTTTCAATAGATATTCAAAGGCTTGCTATCTCTTGACTTTCATTGCTTTGTAAATGCCAGATTGTTCTTGCCAGTTTTTTGCTTCTTTTTCTTGCAGGACTTGGAGACAATAAAGCAAGAAATCATTCCAATCAAGAAGCAGCTTGATTCCTATCACGGACTTCCTCCTGTATGTTACATCTTGTTGCATTCACTTTTTACAACATGAAACAAATTGTCAGCATGCTACTTTTAACCTTTTGCCACACAACACAATTATGGACCAACTCATACTTAAGTCTTTACCAAACAACAAAAATGAAGACTTGTCCCAATTGAAAGCATTTGCAGATGGTAGTTTCAATGTGGCTCAAACAATGCAGTTTTTCCTTTGGTAGGGTAGAAAATATTGTGGGAAAAGGAGAAGCCTTTACCACATAACACTATTATAGTCAGACCCATATTTAACTCCTTACAATATGACAAAAATGTAGTCGTGTCCAAACTGAAAAGTATTTGCAGATGACAATTTAAATGTTGGTAAAATGATGCAATTTTTCCTTTGATAGGGTAGAAAAACATTATAGGAAAAGGAGAAAATGCTGGTTACCAGCATTTTCTCCTTTTCCCACAATGTTTTCAAAAGGATTCTTCCTCCCTCTGATGAATGACTTTGATGACTTTGTAATTTATAATAAGTCATCGTCTGTTAAAGGGGCAAGGTTTAATGCATCTTCAAAACCTATTGACTCAGGTCAGCCTGCCGAATCAGGGCAAGGTGACCTGGGTCAGATTTGTTTGCTATTGGTCAATCTTCTGCATGTACAAGGACCTTTTTGATCTCATGATTCAGTAGGTTCTTGGGTAAAATGGAATTTAGGGATCCATAAGTATATGATTACATGCTTGGTGTAATGTACCACAGAGGTACTTTAACCCTTTACCAAACGACAAATTTTGAAACTGGTCCAATTTGAAAGCTTCTGCAGACGACAAATCAAATGCAGCTCCAATGATGAAACTTGTTTTGGGAGAAGGAGAAGGAGAAAACATTGTAGGAAAAGGAGAAAATGCTGGTTACCAGCATTTTCTCCTTGTCCCACAATGTTTTCAAAAGGCTTTTTCTTCAGAGTCGTTAAAAAGTCGGTTTTGTGTGGTAAAGAGTTAACCCCCCACCCCCCCTTTAACCAGAGGATGACTCAATTATAAATCTTTATTTTCAGGATGCGATTCAAGCTCACATGAAACTAGATGAATTGAGAGAGCAAGTGGTAAGATTACTTAACAATATTGTTGAGGTTAAGAATATGCAGGGCTTTAGCTAAAGGGGGTTTAATGTACGAGGGGTGATCAGAAAGATCGTGGACCACCTCGTTATTTTGAAAACTACTACACGTAGGATTACAAAAATTGGCATAGATGAGCATTAATTATCTGTTAACTGACTCAAGCTTTTAAATGTCGTCGTATTCAAGTAGGTAAAGTGATACATCATTTTCATGACGTCATATACTGCATTAGTGGTCCAAAATGTCGGACGACGTTTTATTTGAGCCGAGAGTAATCATAAAGTTTTACGTCAAACTCTGAAAGTATTTATCGGAAAATCAAAACCGATTTAGAAACAGTTTCAGGGGACTCTGCACTCAAGAAATCTGATATTCGTACGTGGATCGGACCAGTTTAGACAAGGTAGCGATACTGTTAAAGATGGCCCTAAATCTGGCCGTCCATCAACATCAGTCACAGACAAAATCATAACGTATGTAGAGCAGCATGTAAAACAAGATCGCCGAGATACTGTCAGGAAAATAGCCGACACATTCAACATTTCATATAGAAGTGCTCAGGAGATTTTGACTGAGAATCTTGGAATGTCGTGTGTTTGCATAAAGTGGGTACCTCGGCAACTGACACCCGAGAAAATGGGGGTTAGGGTCGAAATCTGTTAAGAAATTTCAGAACGCATTAGGGTAGAGGGGTCAAACTTTACTGATCGTATTGTAACATGCGATGAAACATAGGCACACTTTAACGAGACTGAATCTAAACAACAAAGCAGTGTATGGAAATATCCAACATCGCCTTCCGCTGGTAAAGCCAACCTTTCTTAGTCACTTGGTAAAGTTATACATCATGTATTTCTGTTCTCCTTTTTTTCTTCTACATCATGTTCTATCTATACATACTACAGTCAATACTGAGTTTTATGCCCACATTATTCAGATAAATTTCACAAACACCATATGGAAAAAACAGCTTGAAGTGCTGCGGAGTGACATCACTTTACACTAAGATAACGCCCTAGCTCACAAAGCCGCACTTGGACAGGAAACGTTGCAAAAACTAAACATAGAAACACTAGCCAATGCCCCTTAAAATTTAGTCCTGACTCCATGTGACCTCTGACTAGTTCCTGTTTTGAAAGATTCTCTATGTGGCACGCACTACGGGAGCAGAGAGGAGCTAACCCTCGCTATGACCGGGTCTTTGAGAGTAATGTCACGTGACGCGCTCGCACACGTGTTTCGCGCGTGGAAATCAAGAATTAATAAGTGCGTAGAACTCAAAGGAGGTTACTTTAAAAAATAGTAAACACTCCAAGTTGTTTTTTATAACAATATTCCGATACCGGCACTGGTCCACGTTCTTTCTGATCACCCATCGTATCTCTGTGACTCATTTTACCATGTAAGTTACCACAAAATCATGGATCCATAAAATCCATTTTGTCAAACAACCAACTGACTTGTGGTGTAGACTGATCCCTGGACATGCAGAAAATTTAAAACTAGCAAAATGTTTCAGTCCATGTCAGCCTGCGTGTTTGATACTGTTTGCAGATTAATTAAATAGACTTTGCACAAAACATGGCTCAAGGAATGAGGTCTATATCTGATAACGGAGGACTATGTTGATAATTCATTGAGTTATTTCCCTTGTACTACAAATGGAATTAAGATCGACAGCATAACACCCACTTTCAATCTCTTAATCCTTATTGTGCAAAATAAGTGTAATGAAACTCAAGCCGATAGTAAAATCCCAAATTCTGCTATTTCAAAGGCATTGTTTCAGGGAAAGATATCTCCTTATCAGACAGTAGGGATCTAAGATCAGACTGCATGTTCTGTGCAGTCTGATCTTGATCTACACTGCCTGCAAAAGGTCAGTGAGTTGCGCATAGTAGCCTAAGGGATAACAAACATTGGTATTTGAAAATAATGAGACAAATGGAGAAATTTTTCAAATGCAATGTTTTGTCCTTTTGTCACAATATTTTCTTGCGGGACTGTTCTTCTAGAGCTTATCAGTACTTCTTTTCCTTTTCTACCAAAGTTTCTCGCTTCATTTATTTTCAGGCCAAACTTGAAGAAGAATTAACCCAGAAGATAGATGTTATGTTGGTATGACAACTCAAGGGCAATCTGGATAATGACATACTACAGACTTTTTCTTACAGTCATTTCCATACATCTGCAGCGTATGTTTCACAAAAGTACAGACTTTGTATTACAGAACTTTAGAAAACGTCTTCCCAATAACAACAACATGGTATGTCCATCCATCCATCCATCCACAATCTGTCGATAAATGTTTTGTGTATTTTTCATACATAGGGTAGCTGAAAGTATAATTGGACCCTTCCTACAGTTATAACATATGCATGTGCATTTTTAAATGTGACTGCTTGACTATTGCAGGAGTTATGGCCCTTGGAATTTCTTATCTTGATTCAGTGAAAAGGCAAGGCATGTAATCAGCATTTTGTCATTATTTCATGTTTTGAAAAATAGGTTAGTTGCAAGAAAAAAAGAAGTCAGTAGGTAGTAACACCATGCAAATTTGGGTTTATTCACCCCTGCAGTAATCATTTTTTAATAACAATGTTGCTAAAATATTAAGAACTTCTTTTCATGTACTATAATATTTCATGCGCAGTTACAAAGTTGGTACTTTGCTTTCATTTGAATGTGCCATTGCATTAGATCATAGATGAGATGGTGAAGAAACTGCTGTTTCAAACATGGCAAAGTAAATTTATTACAATCAGTTTGAATAAATTCTTATAAAAAAATTACTTGGGTTTTATATTTTATTTAAAACCATAATGTGCTGGAATTGACTTAAGCTGATTTTGTAGACAGTGCAGATCAAGATCAGATTGCACAGAATTGCAGTCTGATCTCGGGTCTACAGTGCTTGGTATTTCATTGCATATTCTGGCCTAAAAGACCTTGAAATAAAATATTTTGGATGATTTCCCAGACTGAAATTATCTATTTCATTAACTCGGCGCAGTCAAATAGCCAAGAATGGACAGATAAATAGGTAATCATCTCGATTTGAAATATCAAATTACTATACAAGGTTTTAGTAGTACAGATGTTTTGCCAAGTACAGGCAGCTCGGTGGTAACACTGGCAAGGTAACTTAACAAGGATTTACAAGGTGTAATCCAAGCCAGGCAAAGAGCAGGTAGCTTATGAGACAGAGGTACCAGCTTGGATAGTAACCCTATGTTGTCGGCTGTTTCTGGAAAGTTTTATTTGTCAAAGACTTGTGAAGCTTACCGTACTTACAGGGTTCGACATTAAGGCACGTCCGAACGACATTGTCTAGCAAAAGATCGGTTCGGGCTAGTAGAGGCAGCTTTCAGCTAGCCCGAATGGTCTAGTGCAAAAATTGAGACAATTACTTTAAGTGTCAATTTCATGCTTCGCATAAGTGACGAAAATCGACCTTACATGTTCGCCGAAAAAGATCGTTTATAACTTCTTAATTGTTAACAGGAAGACGGTAGCGCATGCGCAGTAGCCCATAACTTCACTGGAAAAACCAAATTGAACTGAAAATAGAGTAAGGCTAGTAGACCGGAGTCCACGGTATGTCGCTATTTCGTCGGCTGGGATAAAAGTCATAAATTTTATCGTGACTGTTATCATTTTGTCAGAGTATTTGATCTTTTAACAAGAATTTCTTATGTCTACCTCTATTTTGGAATACCGTAGTTTCATTTTGACGACAACCGAGAATGCTTCGTCCAGACGTTTACCTAGACAATGGAGCAGACGACCGTGAATATGCAAAGCTTGCTTAACTTCAAAACAACATCTGATCGGGGAGGAGCGAAATCATAAAATGAAGCTAAAAAACAGAAATGAATCGAAACAAAAGTAGATCTAGATGAATAGAATTAGATCTAGTTCACAGAAAAAAGATCATTTTAGACCTTGAATGGAAAGCTAATTCGCGCCGTTGGTTTGTTTGATTCGGAGGAAAATGTTATGTTTTCTTTGCGGACAGTTTAATAAATGGAAGATTTGTTCCAGGATCTGATAACATTATACCAAAATGGTTTTATCCGTTTGACTCAAATTCTGTTATTTGAGCATTAGTTAGACTAATATAATGTCCGTGATTTCTTTCAAAATGGATGTCTAAATTGTTGTCCTCTAGTAAAAAATCGTAATTGAAATAACGGGGAAACATTCATTGGTCATGATAAAGTGTGCCGAGTTAGTTTGGGGCGATACCTGTCCTTTAGTGGCTGTTAGTACTTGCGAAGGTGCTAACTTCTGTATTCTGTAACTTCTGACTTCGTGGACGTCCACACAGTAGATTATCATGACATTGTCATTTTTTGTTACAATTTGGTATAATCACAAGGGAAACA
This sequence comes from Hippopus hippopus, assembly GCA_946811185.2. Taxonomy (NCBI): domain Eukaryota; kingdom Metazoa; phylum Mollusca; class Bivalvia; order Cardiida; family Cardiidae; genus Hippopus; species Hippopus hippopus. Next base: position 26,790,774 of record OX328104.1, on the reverse strand, counting down.
ACAGAGCTTTTGATCTATTTTATACTTTTCTTCATTTTGCAAAACTGGTCTAGTAGAAATCTGAAGCGGTCTAGTAAAAATTGCAAATTACTAGTCCACTGGTCTAGTTGGAAAAAATGTTAATGTCATACCCTGTACTTGCAGATTTCTCCAGGGTCAGTAAATATCAGATGCTGATCAAATAGAGTATTGCACTACCCCAATCACTAACAGTGGTGTTCATTATCCTTTTACCACACGATCTCGACTTTTAACAACCCTAGGGAAAGAAGCCTTTTGAAAACATTGTGGGATAAGGAGAAAATGCTGGTAACCAGCATTTTCTCCTTTTCCCACAATGTTTTCAACCCTTTCGAAAGCAAATTTCATTTTTTGAGTCACATTTATTTAGTAGTCTGCAAATGCTCTCCAATTTGGACATGCCTATAATTTTGTCGTTGGGATGAGTCAACAAATCAAATAGTTGTAATTTAGAACTGAAAATCACAAAAGATTATGAGTTTATGTATGTGTGAAAATACTTGGCAGATACTGAAAATTGTTTCATTTGTTTTAAGTAAACTTTCCAGTGAAAAGAAGCAAAGTGAAGAACATCCATGCTCTTACGAACATGAAAGTTTGCTACAAATGCATAGCTGAAATACAAATCGCACCTGACGGAATTCGAACCCGTGCGGAAAAGATCCTTTTTCGAGGTTTAAAAGACCAACACCTTAACTACTGAGCTAAAGAGAATTATTCCTAGCGTAGTTGTTAGGTATTGATTATATACGGGACAAAGCTATGCAGTAATGAAGAAGTGATCTCCCGTAACGATGCTAGGTGGACGGTGGACGGTGCTGATCGTTGAGCCCTAACTCCGATTTGTACACCTGCCTGTAAAGAAACTAAAGCTGCAATAAACACCTGGTAGCTTAGTCAGTAGCGTACAGAACTCGAGAACATGGAGATGTTGGTTCGATCCCCGGCTCGGCAAATTTCTTTTCGAAGATTGATGATAGCCATTGCGACAGGATTCACACCTCTCACCGCTGACCCTTGTTTCTACAATAGTTACGTGGGAAAGCAGCCAGTGGCTTGGAAAGAATATTGTGAGGAGTGCTGGTAAAAGAAACTCCAGGAAAGCATGGATAGGTGCACTGGCCGCCGCGATATAACTGAAATAATGTTGAAAACGGCGTTAAACACCATACGATCCGAATTTTTCATAGGGTACCAGAGCTAGTGGAATCGATTTGAACAATGCTCTGTGAAAAGGGGGCTTAATGCATCTGCAAAAAATATCGACCATGTCAGCGTACGCAGGCTGACATGAGTCTAAACTTTTTGCTTTTTGTATATTTTCTGCATGTCCAAGGACCATTCTGTCTCTGGATTCAGCCTGTTGTAACACAAATTGGATTTTATGGATCCATAATTATGTGCGAGTTGCTTGGTATCATGCATCGCGGAGATGCATTAAGCCTCCTTTTGCCAGAACTTGACTCATTTATTTTCATTAATAAAGCCATTTTAAGGAGTGTATAATTTTAATGAAATGTTTAAAACCACAGTGTTGGCTTGTGTATGTATCACCTGCCTAGAAAAGACTCGAATCAATTTAGGAACCGATTTAGATTTACTTGAATAAAATATTAATTATTTGATCCGCCAAGGTTTTCGTCAATTTGACATCGTCAGTTCACAGTTCCTGTTTGTTGTGTTGTGAATGATCGGTGCATGACAGCTTAGAAATTACACTATCCAAATAAGTTCTTTCCAGAATGATAAGCTCTGATTTTTCAACTCTTTCATCGTCAAATATATGAAAACTCGGCCTCTTTCGACGTATAAATTTGTAATCCACAGAAATAAAGAAATATTTTTATTTTATAACCTTGACTAAACAACCGGGTGATATAGATCCAAGATCAGACTGCGCTTCCTGTGTAGTGTGATCTTGATTCATGTCGCACGGAAAGCCCCATTTATGGCCATGGCCCTGAAAGGGTTAACTCTTAGCTGTAAAAATACCTCTTTTCAGGCCCAGGAAATTGACAATATCGGAAAACACTATGGATAAAGGAGTGCAGGCTTGTTACAAATATTTGGTCATTCAGGCTTGGAGAACCCGCTTTGCGACTGCAAACTCAACTGTGGTCTGATCTTCAAAATGCTTCTGGGGTCAGAATTTCGGCTCAAACCGTACGCACACGGTTGCACCAAAGTGGCCTTCGATCGAGAAAACCATGTATTCGTGTTCCCCATCTCCAAACCACTGTCAGCATAGGTTTGCTTGGGCGATGGACCCTGTTGGGTTGGAGGAGAATGGACGGGCGACCTGGCCTCTTTAAAAATGAGTCCCGATACTGCTTGGACTACACGGATATGCGTGTTCGATAGTGGAGAAGGTCAGGGGAGAGGTTTCATGCAGCAAAACATTGCTGAGCATGATCGGTATGGGGGCCGCTCTATCATGGTATGGGGCGGGATAAGCTTGGATGGACGAAGTGAACATGGTTGTGCTTGATCAAGGCACATTGACCGCCCAGCGGGGGCCGCTCTATCATGGTATGGGGCGGGATAAGCTGGGATGGACGAACTGAACTGGTTGTGCTTGATCGAGGCACATTGACTGCCCAGTGGTATCGAGATGAAATTCTCGACACACAGGTAAGGTTATATGCTGGTGCTTTTGGCGATGGGTTCATTTAAATGGACGATAATGCTCGTCCTCAGACGGCCCATGTTGTCCAAGAGTACTTGCAAAGGGGGGAGGGGGGGTGTATCCAGCATATGGATTTGCCATCCCGTTACCCCGACTTAAATCCAGTTGAAAACGTGTGGAATGAGTTTCAGATGCCATTTCAGCCCGTCAGGTCCAGCCACAAAGCATTCAGCAACTTGGTGATTCCTTGTCGAGGAATGGAATTCCATTCCACAAATGGTTATCAAAAACCTAATTTGGGGAAAGCAAAGACGATGCCAAGCTGTCATTGACAGCAACGGAATACATACTCGTTATTAGGCCCATACAAAATTAATCGCTAGCTTTTTTCGCAAATTCCGTTTTTCACTCGTTCTGCAAAAACAACCATTTTATTGACCATCCAGTTAAAAATGAAAATAAAATCAAAAGAGTGCGAAACAAGTGTAAAATCGTTGTATACAAGAATAAATAAAGCACAAGGTATATGTTCAACAAGAAAAAGTATTAGAAATTTAACTACAACCTAAGATGTGTACAACAATATTCTTGGTGTTTAGCAAACTTGAGTAGTATATATCAATTTAAAACAATGTATATTAATCATTAACTTCGTTTCAACTGTTTTCATTTACATGTGAGAAAAGTGTGTGAGTATGTCAAGATGCGATCTTGGTACAAACTCGATAAATTTATCGCATCAATTTATCGCATCTGGGGTAAGTTTTAACTCTAAGGAATTAAACCTTTTTCGCGCATTTTCTTTCATACCTTCCAAAATCACGGATTTTTGAATTACGAGGGCTGTTCGATATGTAATGTGTATTGTACCACAGCGCGATAACGCTTTCAACGATTTCGTGGATGATGATACGCTTTAATAGCTCTATTCAATACCTTTCCAACGGTATAAACACGAGCCTTTAGCTCCACATAGTTTTAAACTTACAGTCATTTCATTAGAGCTAGTCGTTGACCACTGTTGTAAAAATTGTTGGGAAACGGATTAAGAATATTGAACAAATTAGAGTTTATATAAAAGTTCGCACAAAACTCGGTCATTCGGTAATGCAGATTTTTACTGAATTGGGGGAAGTTTATGGGTCTGATAAGGTATCTTATGAGACAGTTCGTAGGTGGAGAAAGAAATTTCTGACTGGCACAGAGTCCGTCAAAGATGCAGCAAAATCTGGCCGACCTGTGACTGTAACAGGCAAGGCAAATGTCTCAAAAGTCAGGGAAATAATTGAAAGTGATGGCAGATACACGATTCATGATATTGCCAACGCTGTTGGCATATCGCTATCGCGGGTGCATTTCATTTTGAAGCGTATTTTGAAAGTACGAAAGATTTCTGCCAGATGGATACCGCATATATTGACAGATGACCAAAAACGGGTACGAGTACAAACCGCTAAGCAATTGCTCAAAATGTTTCCCAAATTCAATCAAAGACAATTTGCAAACATTGTTACTGGTGACGAAACATGGGTTCACTATTTCGAACCAGTAAGAAAAATTGGAAACAAAATATGGCTAACTAAACACGGTAGAAGGCCTGTATTTGCCAAAAGAAGCATAAGCACAAAGAAGGTTCTTTATTGCATATTCTTCTCATGTGATGGTATAGCCGTACAAATTCCGGTGCCGAAGGGCAAAATTGTTACAGGTCGGTATTACCGAGATGTTATACTAAAAAAGCTCAAGAAATATTATCTTAAACGACGCCCAGTGTCAGGATTTAGGCATGTTCGTCTACCTCATGATAATGTTCCATCACATACATCTGAGCTTGTGAAGCAATTTTTGAAGTCGGAGAAGGTTACTGTCTTGCCACACCCACCATACTCTCCAGATCTAGCCCCATGCGACTTTTTCCTTTTTCCAAAACTTAAAAAGTTCTTATCTGGTCGTCGTTACAAGTCCCGACAAGCCCTTGGCTCAGCCATCAGTCAGTGCCTCAGAGGTCTACCTAAATCAGCGTACCGTGACGCATTTCAGAAATGGATTCAGAGATTGAAATTATGTATTTCAAACCGCGGAGAATATTTTGAAGGGATGTAATGTTCATTTCACTATTTGAGTCGAATGCTTTTGAGATATCGTACAATACACATTACATATCGAACAACCCTCGTATAATTATTTTTGTAATAGTTAAATGGTGTGTATGATCCTTTTGTGGACCCGTGTTAGATCACCCGATAGAATACCATCCGCCTAAAAACAAGCATGCAGTTTTATTACACCTTAAAAAAAAGTAATACTTTCTGCTTTACATGGATAATCAGTGTTCAAAGGGAAATAATTAACGTTTTTATGACATGTAAACTTTTATCTCCCTTAATAGTGATTTTTTTTTCCTTAAATTTTGCACGTGCCAGCTGCATGGATTCTACAACGATTCATGTCGATGGTGAAGGTTAGTATGTTGGTGTAATATAAAAAATAATATAAAGCAATTCATTATATTGCTATGGTTCCCCCCCCTCCCCCCATTAGTGTAGAGTATTAGTTGTACGGTCAGGTGGCAGGGGACTTGGAACTTGTTCACGGCTGTGGTGAATCATGTGGCCCCGAGCCAAAGTTTTACCATTCCAAGGTGTGTTAAGCGAAATTTACCTGTTTTTGTGGTTTCAAAAATTGAGTTCGCTGACGAAGTAGAATTTCCCTTCTGAGTGCCTCAATTCAATGAAAACTGACGTCACTGGAAACTGACATCACTGAAACCTTGTTAAAACGTGCAGTTTGGTGCATAATCTTGATGTTAATCTTAATCGACGGTACCATTTTGGATGTTGTGTTGAAAGTGTAGTCATGTATACGGGGCTCCCGAAAGGGAAACTGCTTTTACGTTGGTTTTGCCAGTGTACATGATATATATGTTCGGGGCATGTTATCCAATCAGATCACGAGAAATTTCTTTGCAGTATAATAATAAATGCTGTTTTCATGCTATTTTCGACTGACTGTCGAGATTTCACTGAACTCGTTTGTAACCCTGAAGTTCTTGGTTCGATTCCTGCTGGCGATGCTGGTCACGTGGGAATTCCCCCCAAAAAAAGGGGTTGCTCAGCCTCAGTTTAGTAGAAGTAATAACAATAATTAGTAGCAGTGGAAGTGGTATTAGTATTACAACTTAAACTAGTGACTGAATTACCACGGAAAGTGGCCTTAAGCACCATTTAATTACATACAAGCGTTCTCTCTATCTCTTTCTACAGGCTATATTCTGTAAGTAAATGAATACTGCTTCGATTTCTGATCTACAAGGTCCTAAAGTTCCTTGTCTTCTAGATTAATTGAATCGAAGTAATAATTTACGAGACCTAATTTATGTCTCTATGTCTGACCCATCCGGCATCTAGAAATCAAATGAAGTAACAAGACACCCACTCTCTGTCACGGGTTTTTCTTTTCTGTTTGCTTGTTAGTGCCCTCTACATTTCGCCAGAGGGAAATGTAGATCTACAGACTTACCATTTGTCCGTCAAACTGTCTGCCTGTCTTTCTGTCCGACCTTCCATCTGTCAGTCTTATCCGTCTCTCCTTCGGTCTATCCATCATCCCAAGTCTTGACTCTTCAATAATTCAAAAACGATTCGACAAAGGTCTACAAGAAAATCCTTCTGTTTGTTGTTTTGTTAGATCTATTTAATTTACAAGACGCTTCAACTTTTAAAGACACTTTGTGTTGCCCAAAGTTAAGCGCCAAAGAAATTCACCATACAAACTATGAGACGAAAAGAAAGCGGGACACAGTTTCCATGACCTTAGCATGACTGAAACAATCCTACGACAGGATATGCGCATCGCCGACAGTTTATTAGTCGTCTAGTTCACTGGGATTGCGCAATAGAAAGAAAATATTTTCGTTAGGAGCGGAAGACAAATTTTCTGATAATATCCAATCAAGCTTGAAAGGTTCCGATAGACTGTTTCCAGTTGTGACACTTCTCAATCTTGGGAGTACCAGACAATATCTGTTAGCAGTTGATGGCCCGTCTCAGGAAAACGACTTATATTCAACCCTTAGCCCTTTCAGGGCCATAGGCTAAAACAGGGGCCTTTGCGGACTGTATAGATCAAGATCAGACTGCACAGAACGTGCAGTCTGATCTTGAATCTATACCGTCCACTTGCTTAAAAAAGCATTAAAGGCAAATATCGTTCTTAGATTCAGTGGATTGTATTTTCGAAAGAAGTCGAGGTAATATATATTTGGGCCATGCTCTGGCAAAAGGGGGTCTAATGCATCTCCGTGATACATAAAACCATGGAAGTTATCACATAAATATAGATCTATAAAATTCTCTTTGAATAACGACCGACTGACTCTGACAAAGTCCTTTGACAAAGCATGGCTCATTTAGAATTTGGCGCTAAAAGAGATAAAATGCGTGTTGACAACAGCAAAATGGACATTTTCAGTGACTTAGAAAAATCCTAGTATCGCGCATCAAAGACTTTTTGTCATGCAAAGTATACAACATATTGAGAAATTACAAGATTTCGAGTTTTCAAGAAATCGTGGTATATACATCGGTCCGCAAAATTAACAAGATAATGGTGAGTGTTGCGATTGGCATAACGTCAAAATTGTACCTTTTTACTGAATGTTGGTTCTTGTCTGCGTGCAAACAAACAAATTTGGCAATATTTATCAGTGTTATCTCAGCGATTCTAACCAAAAAATGTAAAGTATACATGTATGCGTCTTTAATACGTTTTTCAACCAGTACAATTAAGTCGGCAATGGAAAACATTGTCAACTTAATTACATAAAATGAACACGTGAATCGTTAACAGCAGTTGGTTCCGTCGGTCATTTTTTTTGGCGTAGCTGAAAGTGAAGGCTTTTGACCTACTCTTTGGTGGTGATAACAAATGAACAAATAGAAAATTGTGATTAATCAAAACTGTAGACATGTTTATTTAAAGCACCCCTGCCTCTTTGCTGGCAAATTTACGCCGTCTATCTTTTTTAAAGATATTTCTTGTAACTCTGCAGAATACAGATTAGCTAGAACATCATCATCGTCATGAGCAACAACAATAATAGCAGCACAAGCAGCAACAACAATATGAATAAAACTGATTTTTGCGATCATTGTTAAAGATGCCTGACAGACATAGTTCGACAGATACATATTTTGAATCCAGACGAAACTGATAGGAACTGTAACTGCAGACGGCTGCTTGACGGTAACACAAGAGAGGAAATGAATTAAGTTATTACCTTCCGGGCAGACGATTTGGTCTGTCATACAGTTGACCACTTGTTGATGTTCACTCTGGATGAAGAAATTGCTGATAACGTGCAATTTTTACGTTTCCCCACAATGTTTCTATGCTGTTTAATTATTAACTGATCTAAATTTGTTTAACTCCTTGCCACACAATCCCGTGTTTGAACGACCCTGATGGAAAAGATTTTTGAGAAAAAAAAAATGAGAGGAAAGGAGAATACGTCGTTAACCAGCATTTTCTCCCATTCCAACAATGTTTTCTACCCTCCCTCAAACGAGTGTCATTTTTTCAGTCACATTTTGGACTCGTCCAAATTTCTGTCGTTTGGTAAAAAGTTAAACTTGCTCTAAATTCATATCAATCGAAGTTGTCTGCTCGAAACTTGTTTCGAGTGGGCATGCGTTAACCCCTTACCAAAGGACAAAAACATTTAAATTGAATTGAACTGAAAGGATTTGCGGACGACAAAATAAATTCGACTCTAAAATGTTTTTTTTTGCTTTTTAATATGTTAAAGCATTGTGGAAAAGGAGATGATGCTGGTTACCGCATTTTTTATTTACGGACCTTAATACTTGGGATTGCTTTGTGGTAAATGGTTGAAGAGGCATAAATATTTATATTATATTTCATGTGTCTATATTTAGAAATGTTATGGGTAAAGAAATGTCGTAATTTAAGCTGGGGGGAATTATTTCCCCGTCACAGTGAATATTTTCCCCCTGCCGAAAATCTGGAACTACTTTTTTAAGTTTTTTAAGTTTTTAAGTTTTAAAAGTGGCATTCGTTGACAAAATCATCAGAGGAAATATAATATATAATTTATTTCATCAGCTTGTGGTTAATATGGTGAAATATTTGCCTCAAAAGGGAAAGGTCCGCGAAAATAACTCGTGCCTTACGGCACTCGTTATTTTAGGCACGAGTTATTTTCGCATACCTTTCCCTTTTTCGGCAAATATTTCCCCATATTAACCACAAGCTGATGAAATAAACTCTATAGACTTAACCGCAAATGTTCTTGAAAAAAATCGATAAATCCTACTAAATTCACGTTTCCTTGAAAAACTTAACCCTTAAGCTGCTAATAAGCGCGACTCAACGACCTTTTGCGGACAGTGTAGATCAAGATCAGACTGCACAGAACGTGCAGTCTGATCTTGGATCTACAATGTCCGATAAGAAAGATATACTCCTGCCCCCCTTCCCCCCCCCCCCCCACAAAAAAAAAAACTTTGAAATAGCAAAGTTTGGGTTTTTACTGTCGGTTTGAAAGTTTTTTTCACTTATTTAGCAGGTTTAGCATTAAAGAAACAAAAGGCGATACAGTCACGTAAGGTAGTTACCCCTAACGCTTCTAGTGCAACATGGAATAAAATTTATTGTTAGTTGATAAATAAGGATTTACACTGATATAATACTTTTGCACATTTTTAACCGACCAGAAATTCCTTTGATGTCTATCTTGAAATTATTTGTTGATACTTTTGTTAGTTTCCTAAATAGGGAGGTAATTATTATCTCCCTTTGTAATGAGAATATAGTGGTTTTAGATTTACAAATGATAATTCTAAGAAGGAAAAAAAGGAAAAAGTGGCTCGGTTAAAGTAGTACAATAATACTAATTTTTAATCATAGCAAATTTTGTAGGATAATATTATAGTGGAAATAGCTGTTTTCCATTAGGGTTCTACTACCTTAAAGTGCAAGTTTAACACATGAAAAGAATAGTCCTTTTCGAAATCTGTTGTTGTTTTAGACCTGATTCCGTATTCACCGACCATTCTTGAGAACATTCTTAGTCTTATTCTGTAAGATTTTCCAAATTTGAAAGTAACACAACTCCTGATTGGCTAAACCAATTGGTTTAGCCAATCAGGGGTTCTGTTACTTTCAAATTTACAAAATTCTGGAGAATAAGACTGAGATTGTTTTTTAAGAATGGCTGGTGATTCGGATCCAGATATGACGTCATCGTACATGTACCAATTTGAATGCGATCGCACATCACCAAGGCTTGTCATTTGATATTCTCTCAAGCCTATGCGAAACTATAGATACCTTAAACGTTAGGCTGCTAAGTACAACTCAATGACCTTTTGCGGACGGTGTAGATCAAAATTAGACTGCACAGAACGTGTAATCTGATATTGACCTACACTGTCCGATAAAGAGACATTTTCCCCAAAAACAATAACTTTGAACTAGCAATATTTGAGTTTTTACGATCGACTTGAAATTACCTTTCATTTATTTAACAGACAAATGGTTAAGAGGTTATATATCAGTAGATGGAAATACCATCAGAGAAAAAAAAAAATCTTACAATTTCCTTTTGATTTATTGATGGTTTGCCCAATATTTCCTCATTAAATTCAGTGATAAAACATTTTTTTTGAACTTTGGTATAGTTCTGGTTATAATAATCTGAATATCACCCTTACGTTATGTCTGCAGCACTACAAATGATTAGTCGCAAACCTTTTTAGTGCGATTCCTATATCAAACTGAATTACTGCATTGTCTTTATTGCACCCATCCTCTTCTGCTGATTAATGTGAGACTTGTTAAAAGGAGCGAATTTTTCTGTCCAGACCGTGACTGCACTTATTTGATAGACGACAGACAGAGTAATTAATGTGACCACAAGCTGTATTTCAGCCAATTATCTGAAAAGCTTTTTAAGTTTCCACAAGAAAAAAGAAAACCCGTGTAGAATTTTAACAAATGTTGTGAAAAAAAGGAGAAAATTGCTGGTAACCAGCATTTTCTCTTTTTCTCATAATGTTTTCTACCCTTTTAAAAATAAAACCCATCATTGAGCCATATTCAATTTGTCACCGGAATTTACTTCCTAGACTTCAGAGTACATAATCAATACCAAGAGCTGTGCATTTCAACGCTTATCCTTCTAAATAAGTGAAATGAAACTTTGAAGCCGATAGTAAACAGCCAAATTTTGCTATCTTAAAGGTTTTTCGTTTTTTAGGAAATTATGTCCTTATCGGACAGTGTAGATTCAAGATCAGACTGCACGTTTTGTGCAGTCTGATCTTGATCTGCACTCTCCGCAAAAGGTCAGCGAGTCGCGCTTAGCAGGCTAAGGGTTCAGCGATTATCAAATAGGCTTTTTAATCCTCTTCCAAACAATTCCGGGTTTAAACGACCCCAAGAAAATAAAGGCCTCTAAAACATTGTGGGTAAAAAGAGGAAAATGCAGGTAACTAGCATTTTCTTCTTTTCGCCCACAATTTTCTCCAACCTTTGATAAATAAATGTCACCAATTAAATCGCGCCTAATTTGTACATCTGAGAATGCTTTCAGTGTGGAAAAGTGTTAAATACTTTTGCCTTGAACAGAGTTCAAACCGATCATTCTTAGTTTCAACTTACAAGAAAAAAAATGAATATCTGAGGAAAAGGAAAATTTAGTTTTTCACATGGTAGGGAAAATACGGTGTGATAAAGTACTCAATTCATTACAGCTACAGGTCTTCGACTGGGATTTGAAAGTGGTAAAATTCATTTCAATAATCAACATCATTTTAAATATGGCTCTCTTAGTGGGGAATAAATTATGCAAGCCGTAAAATATACATTTGGGAGCTCAATCCAACTACCGTAACAATATAGAACATTGGACAACTTTTCACAAAACGACAAAATTTAAGGCATACCGAAAACTGAAAGCAATTTCAGACAACATATCAAACGTGGTTTAATTGTTGAATTTGTTCTTGACAGGATAGAAAATATTGTGGGAAAAAGAGAAAATGCTGGTTACCAGCATTTTCTCTTTTTTCCCACAAGGTTTTCAAAAGGCTTCTTTTCCAGGATCGTTAAAAGGCGGGATTGTGTGGTAAAGGGTTAACCCAACGACCCGCTACAACGTTTTAGGCTCTAAAGTCTATAATTGATAAATTATATCTTGTCACATGAACGCTGCTACTCCATGACTGAAACGGGGAAAAAAAACGAGAGAAACGAGTCGGAAATACCGCACTGGCTGGTTTTCTACGCGCAGTATTTTTCAGGTATCTTTTCTTTGTTGAAATCTCTAGCAAACAACCCCATGTTGTCACGACTTTAATAATGAGGAAAGTTTTTTGACGGGGGGGGGGGGGTTAGTTAAGGGAAAGGAGAAATGCTGGTAACTTTTTTTCCCAGGATGTTTTCTAACCTTTGGAGACAATTTCCATCATTTTGGCCTGAAGTGATTCTTCGTTTCTTTTTGTTTTTAAGTTCAATAAGGCTAAAAAAATGTTGTGTGGTAAAGACCATCGTTCCAGGCTTAACTTTTTTTTGTAAGTTTTAGACAAGAAACCGAAGTGCAACTTATTTGAATAAGTTCCACACAGTGCAATAAAGTGGACCTGATTTACAGATATACCGAGTAAAATAAAAAGTACCATGAAACGGTCGACAAGTTCGTGACAGAGAGCACTGTATGTACGTCAAATCATAAAAAAACGAGATGCGATAAAACATGGAGTCCCAAATGATCAATAGGTTTATAGTCTGTTGACAATAATATTCCATGTTCTCATTGAGATAAAAGATTTCGCACATAGATAGTTGTTGGTTGGTTGTATTGGGGTTTAACGCCACTTTAACAGCTAAGGTCATATCATGGCGGTCGGTGACGCACATGTGTTTCCTGGCTTTCTCACACCAGTACTAACACAACTTTCTTTCCAAAGCCACCGACTACTTTTCTCACATGCTTCAGCAGAGGTGAGAGGCGAAAATACGACATAGATAGTATGTTTCCGTAAATCAGTTCACATAAACGCAAACCATGAGATGGCGGTCAAACCGATAGCTTATAGGAAGCAAAAAATCGTACAAAAAAGATTAATTCAAAATTTTCTGTGTAAACTGATTCTAAACACTACTGGAACAACTAATATAACATGAGATAAAATTCATACGTAAAAGAACAATGGTTTCTCAAGCACAAGCAAATTTATGCACCAGGTCTAATTGCTTGCTAGAACTTCAGGAACTATTGCTGTACTTTTTTTTTCTGTCATTTCAGGCCAGCATTGTAAATTAACTCTTTACCAAATGATTTTTTTTTTTGTCTTGTCCAAATCCGAAGCATTTGCAGATAGGCCTACAAAATAATTGTGGCTAAAATGGTGGAGTGGAAGACATTGTGGGGATGGAAAAAATGCTGGTAACCAGCACTTTCTCTTTTTCCCGCAATGTTTTTATAAGCTGCCTTTTTCATGGCTGTTAAAACTCGAAATTGTTTGATAAAGCTTAAAAGTGGTTTATGTAGTATTTTAATTAATTATTGCACATTACATCATTAATTCCAGTACCGTCGGTTTCGCGTAATTTGCTTGGTCAAAAAAGACGAACATACATGTACCAATAAACTCTACCCCATGGCAACGGACTAAGTAGGTACTATTTATGTAAAAGATTAAATCGTCCAAATGTATTTGTATACACGTGTTTAAATTTCTTGTACATTTCAAGAATGACGTCATTTATGACAAATTATTTGAAGCGCGGCGTCCGTAACCTTTGTACAGTGCAAAGGTGTGGATAAAGCCTACACGTCTAAACTCAAAAAGAAATCCAAAGTCAAGTGAAATCTATAGAAAAGTCGTTAAACAGTAGCCTAAAGTAGAAACTAAATCTAAAGCAAATCCTGCTCTATCTGGAAGGAGCGAAATCTTAAGTTTCATGACAAGCGGATAGGTAGATCTAGCCTATAGGCCACTAAGAGTGAAAGATAAGTGTAAAATATCCTGGAGATATTAGTGATCACTAAACATTCGAAAAATGCTGGTGATTCCTGAAATACTGTCACAGGGAACAAAACATCGACACTGTGGAATAAGACTTTAAAGATGCTTGTACGCAGTTCAAAATTCCATTCGAAACAGTCAAAGAACTTTGCCTACCTGAAAGTTAACAGTCAGAGATTGATCAGAGAAATGAGAAGTGCAACAAAATATGCAGGTTAGTGCCCATAAATTTTATTGTCATATTTCTTTTTTATTATTATTATTTATATACATGTATATAATTTTGGATTTGTATTTGTGGTTCTGATCCCGTATCCACCAACCATTCTTAATGAAAATTTAAGTCTTATTCTCAAGAGATTTTCCTTTTAAAGTAACGCAATTTCTGGCAAAGCAGCTTGGTGTGGCCTGCCAGAAATTGCTTTACAATCTAAACTCTAGAAAAGGGACTAAGAAAAAAGTAGAAAGAGTGTGATTTAGAAATCATTGGTGAATACGGCCCTTTTAAAAATCCCAGTCACGTTAGACCAAGTTTCAACTAAGTCAATGTAAAAACGGTCGTTCAACAGCACGAACAAGTAGATCTACGGCCTAGAAGGAACGCAGAAGAAAATGATGAGGGCGTAATGCGATCTTTACAATTTTGGCTGACGTGGGTTAATTTTTAACATGTTAAAAAAATACTAGCGAGGACCCGATCAATTCAGGACGGAATAAGGATGTCATGAGCATCCGCCCAAGCAAACAAAGATCAGCAACTTAAGAAAATTCCTGGTCAACGCAGTTTCCAATATTTGTAACAAGAAAATAAATCCCAAACCCTCTTTGATTGTCAATAGCTTTACTGTTTCAGCGCCAAATATTTAATCTCGACTTCTTTCGAGTGCTGCAAGTACAATCCACTATCTTAAATCTCCGAAATGGCTTGCAACACGCGAAAAGGGTTATTCGGACATTTGCGTAAAGTGTCGTTCCGGATCAGCCTGCGCAGTACGCGCTGGCTGATCCGAAACGACACTTTCCGTTTTTATGTAATTTTCTGTTTTGCGCAAGTCTTCTGTAGCACAAAATCTAATGTAGTCCTAAAGTGCCGTCTCGGAACAGGCTGCGCGGACCGCGCAGACTGTTGCGAGACGACCCTTTACGCAAATGTCCGAATGCCCCTTTTCGCGTCTTGCAAGCCAAATATTTTAGGCTTGACCTAATGAGATTACGGTATATATATTCAAGATTAGACTGCAGGTTCTGTGCAGTCTGATCTTGATATATGCAATTCACAAAAGCCCCTGTTTTCGCCTTTGGTGCTGAAAGTGTTGATCGAGCAGGATGCATTTCAGTAGGACCGGTGGGCGGTGGCTAACTGTACTTGTCTATTTTTGGGAAATTCAACAGCTGACCAAACAATGAAAAGAGTCAAGCAAAAAATAGGCTCTCGGTGAGGGTTGGCTGGCGGATGTCGTAATTTTTCATTTCTTATGGGATAAATGATGGCAGAGCGGTTTTTTATGGATGACATTTATTGTTCTTTATCTGACCAAAACGCCATCGTGGCAAGACAAGGCAGTATGGAAACGCGACAATCCGACTCCATGGTATCTCGATGCTTCCTTTACAGATCTGATGTGTTGTATTGCCTTAATATTTTATCTCTAAGCAGACTGGTATGTCCGTAAAAGTTTTTCTTTCGGTGCAAATCTTCCTCTGATTTGAACTTAGATCAACAGTAGGAAACTATAAACCCACCCACATGTATGACCTAATTAAATTTTCAACTAGAAATTTTGATTGTTTGTTTTGT
Source organism: Hippopus hippopus (assembly GCA_946811185.2). NCBI lineage: Eukaryota > Metazoa > Mollusca > Bivalvia > Cardiida > Cardiidae > Hippopus > Hippopus hippopus. Next base: position 26,775,278 of record OX328104.1, on the reverse strand, counting down.
TGTGGAGACCGAGAACACAATTTTTTGTCATTCTAATCCCCGAGTTAGTTGATTTTTTATTTGATTGTAATTCAGTGTAAAATCCCGCCCCCACAAATTTCTCTTGCACTTGATCCAAGTTGTGGGTTACTTTTTCGGTGTCATAGGCAAAAATATGGACTTTTGCGGGCGTCAAGTTTCAAGATCAGACTGTACAGAACATGCGAAGTAATCTTGGATCCATACCGTCTGCTTCTTTAGTCAAGCCTATATGATAAAAATCTTTCTGGGTTTCAGCAGATTGTATTTTCAGCCGTCGAAAATGGTCGAATATATATATTTGGCGATGAAAGAGTTACTTAAAGTCTCAGTAAAGTCCAAATGTAAAAAGGCCTGTTTATAAAATAAAAGTAAATTTCATTTTTACCATGTAAAAATATGGCGATTATTATGACTTACACGATATGTAAAGGTGCAGTTTGTAAAAGTTCCAGTCAATGGCAGAAAAAAGAATTTTGAAACTAGAACAGTTCCTACCATGCCGCATTATCTGTTTGTTTACATCGATGATCGCCGACGATTAGCCGATTTTTCGTCGTAACTCCCCGCAGTGACGTGATAGTGACGTAAACACCACGTGATCATTCAAGCCGTCGAAACAAACGCTTGATTCACTTGATCGTTTAGTCCCCATTCTAGGCTTGAAAAACGGATAAAATCAAGCGTTCTCCCAATAAGCTTTTCCCAATAAGAACAATAACGGTAACTCTGCATGGACTGTAACTGGACAAATCGGCCCATACTCATTTCGACCCACAACAAAATCGGCGCGTACTGCTTTCGGCATACAATTTCATGAAAACAATGGTATGATTACTATTTCTGCATATTATTTGTCAAGCTGTACGCTAAGGTTGTAAACCCGCAGTTAAACACAAAATCTAGGATTATTTTGTTTAATTTAGTCTGAAACTGTGTGTCCGGGTGGGGGGGGGGGGGATACATAGGTATTACGACACTTACCCATATCGCCCATAACTACCCATAAAGTGCAAATTTTGCAGTAGTTATCGTATTTAACTCTGCCTAGAAGCTTCAGAGGGACAAAACCTTCCGTCATAGGTATGTTTATTATTACTATTATTATTTCTATCTGTGATACAACATTACAAATAATTGAACTGACCCTCTAAGGCTCCTATATCGCTTATTATATCGCTTACCATAATAGCCCAAAATTCACAATACCGCCTGTCACTGGAAAATCACTTTTTCTTACTGTCAGTGATGCAATATTAAAATACATAGATTGGCATAAAACAATCTCCGGTAGGACTTTTTCAGAGGAGTACTGACATCTACCCTTATAGCCCAATATTAACTGTAGTTTGCATGGTTAAGTATTAGAATAAAGTTAAGTGAGGCATTACCACTTGACAAATTGTTGCATGGTTAATCAAAACAATAAGCTTCAGTTGGGCAGTACCTTGAGACACAAGAAATTTTGTTTTCTATTGCTTTATTTTTCTTTCCCCATACAACATGACAAATATGACGTTATAATTGAACGGCCCTCTGGAGCCCCTTTATTGGGATTGTGACACCTTAACCTACAGTCTATTATTTACAGTGGTTACCAGGGATAATAAAAACAATAAGACTCAGTGGGGAAGTACCAACAGGTACAATTTTTTTTTTTTTTTTTTTTTCCCTGAAAGGAATATTTACATATTTAACGTAATTATTGACCAACCCCTCTGGGGTCCGTTCTTTTGGATTGTGACACCTACCCCTGTAGCCCATTATGTACAGTTGATATTAGGGATAATAAAAACAATAAGCTTCAGTGGGGCAGTACCACCAGGCACTAGAATTTGTTATGTTTTTATGTCGATGAGGAAAAATTACTAATACATGTATAAGGTAATCATTGACCGACCACTCTAGGGCCCCTTCATTAGGATTATGACATTACCATATAGCTTATGATTTACACTGAATATCAGGGAAAGTAAAAAACAATAAGCTTCAGTGGGGCAGTACCACCAGACACAATATTTTTTTCTTCTCTTTCAATCCCTGTGGTAAAATCACAAATAAAACGTAAATATTGACCGACCCCTCTGAAGCCCCTTTTAAGGGATTGTGACACCTACCCACACAGTTTTTTATTTACAGTGTATATCAGGGATAAGAAATATAATAAGTTTCAGTGGGGCAGTACCCCCAGACACAGGATTTTGTTTTTTTTCTTTTGTTTTTCCATTCCTGAGGCAAGATGACAAATTTAATGTACTTATTGACCAGCCCTTCTAGGGTCCCTTCATTGGGATTGTCACACCTACTCCTATACCCCATTAATTAGAGGGGATATCAGGGATAACAAAAGCAATAAGATTGTGTGGGGCAGTACCACCGGACAAGATTTTTCTTAGATCTTTTTATCCTTGAGACAAAAATAACAAATTTGATGTTATTATTGACTGACCCCTCTTTGGCCCATTTATTGGGACTGTGACACCTACCCCTTAAGTCCATTATGTACAGTGGATATTGGGGATAATTAAAACAATAAGCTTCAGTGGGGCAGTACAACCAGACACAATATTTTTTTCTTCTCTTTTTATCCCTGTGGTATAGTCACAAATAAAACGTAATTATTGACCGACCCCTCTGAAGCCCCTTGTAAGGGATTGTGACACCTACCCATGCAGCTTTTCATTTATAGTGTATATCAGGGATAAGAAATATAATAAGCTTCAGTGGGGCAGTACCACCAGACACAAGAATTTTTTTCATTTGTTTTTCTATTCCTGAGGCAAGATAACAAATTAAACGTACTTATTGACCAGCCCCTCAAGGGCCCCTTTTATTGGGATTGTGACACCTACTCCTATACCCCATCATTTACAGTGGATATCAGGGATAACAAAAGCAATAAGATTGAGTGGGGCAGTACCACCAGACACAGGATTTTTCTAGATCTTTTTATCCTTGAGACAAAAATTAGAAATTTGATGTTATTATTGACTGACCCCTCTTTGGCCCTTTTATTGGGATTTTGACACCCACCCCTTAAGTCCATTATGTACAGTGGATATTGGGGATAATAAAAACATTAAGCTTCAGTGGGGCACTACCACCAGACACAATATTTTTTTCTTCTCTTTCAATCCCTGTGGTAAAATCACAAATAAAACGTAATTATTGACCGACCCCTCTGAAGCCCCTTTTAAGGGATTGTGACACCTACCCTTACTTACAGTTTTTTTTTATTTACAGTGTATATCAGGGATAAAAAATATAATAAGCTTCAGTGGGGCAGTACCACCAGACACAGGATTTTTTTTTCTTTTGTTTTTCCATTCCTGAGGCAACAATACAAATTTAATGTACTTATTGACCAGGCCCTCTAGGGCCCCTTCATTGGGATTGTGACACCTACTCCTATACCCTATTATTTACAGTGGATATCAGGGATAACAAAAGCAATAAGATTGTGTGGGGCAGTACCACCAGACACAGGATTTTTCTTAGATCTTTTTATACTCTAGACAAAAATAACTTATTTGATGTTATTATTGACTGACCCCTCTTTGGCCCATTTATTGGGATTGTGACACCTACCCCTGTAGTCCATTATGTACATTGGATATTGGGGATAATAAAAACAATAAGCTTCAGTGGGGCAGTACCACCAGACACAATATTTTTTTTTCTTCTCTTTCAATCCCTGTGGTAAAATCACTAATAAAACGTAATTATTGACCGACCCCTCTGAAGTCCCTTTTAAGGGATTGTGACACCTACCCATAGAGTTTTTAATTTTCAGTGTATATCAGGGATAAAAAATATAATAAGCATCAGTGGGGCAGTACTACCAGACACAAGAAATTTTTTCTTTTGTTTTTCTATTCCTGAGGCAAAATTACAAGTTTTACGTACTTAATGACCAGCCCCTCAAGGGCCCCTTTATTGGGATTGTGACACCTACTCCTATACCCCATTAGTTAGAGGAGATATCAGGGATAACAAAAGCAATAAGATTGAGTGGGGCAGTACCACCAGACACAGGATTTTTGTTTTCTTTTGTTTTTCCATTCCTGAGGCAACATTACAAATTTAACGTACTTATTGACCAGCCCCTCTAGGGCCCCTTCATTGGGATTGTGACACCTACTCCTATACCCCATTATTTACAGTGGATATCAGGGATAACAAAAGCAATGAGATTGAGTGGGGCAGTACCACCAGACACAGGATTTTTCTTATATCTTTTTATACTCTAGACAAAAATAACTAATTTGATGTTATTATTGACTGACCCCTCTTTGGCCCATTTATTGGGATTGTGACACCTACCCCTGTAGTCCATTATGTACATTGGATATTGGGGATAATAAAAACAATAAGCTTCAGTGGGGCAGTACCACCAGACACAATATTTTTTTTTCTTCTCTTTCAATCCCTGTGGTAAAATCACTAATAAAACGTAATTATTGACCGACCACTCTGAAGTCCCTTTTAAGGGATTGTGACACCTACCCATAGAGTTTTTAATTTTCAGTGTATATCAGGGATAAAAAATATAATAAGCATCAGTGGGGCAGTACTACCAGACACAAGAAATTTTTTCTTTTGTTTTTCTATTCCTGAGGCAAAATTACAAGTTTTACGTACTTAATGACCAGCCCCTCAAGAGCCCCTTTATTGGGATTGTGACACCTACTTCTATACCCCATTAGTTAGAAGAGATATCAGGGATAACAAAAGCAATAAGATTGAGTGGGGCAGTACCACCAGACACAGGATTTTTTTTTCTTTTGTTTTTCCATTCCTGAGGCAACATTACAAATTTAACGTACTTATTGACCAGCCCCTCTAGGGCCCCTTCATTGGGATTGTGACACCTACTCCTATACCCCATTATTTACAGTGGATATCAGGGATAACAAAAGCAATGAGATTGAGTGGGGCAGTACCACCAGACACAGGATTTTTCTTAGATCTTTTTATACTCTAGACAAAAATAACAAATTTGATGTTATTATTGACTGACCCCTCTTTGGCCCATTTATTGGGATTGTGACACCTACCCCTGTAGTCCATTATGAACCGTAGATATTGGGGATAATAAAAACAATAAGCTTCAGTGGGGCACTACCACCAGACACAATATTTTTTTTCTTCTCTTTCAATCCCTGTGGTAAAATCACAAATAAAACATAATTATTGACCGACCCTTCTGAAGCCCCTTTGAAGGGATTGTGACACCTATCCATACAGTTTTTAATTTTCATTGTATATCAGGGATAAAAAATATAATAAGCTTCAATGGGGCAGTACTACCAGACACAAGAAATTTTTTGTTTACTTTTTCTATTCCTGAGGCAAAATTACAAATTTTACATACTTAATGACCAGCCCCTCAAGGGCCCCTTTATTGGGATTGTGACACCTACTTTTATACCCCATTAATTAGAGGGGATATCAGGGATAACAAAGCCAATAAGATTGAGTGGGGCAGTACCACCAGACACAGGATTTTTTTTTCTTTTATTTTTCCTTTCCTGAGGCAACATTACAAATTTAACGTACTTATGGACCAGCCCCTCTAGGGCCCCTTCATTGGGATTGTGACACCTACTCCTATACCCCATTATTTACAGTGGATATCAGGGATAACAAAAGCAATAAGATTGAGTGGGGCAGTACCACCAGACACAAGATTTTTCTTAGATCTTTTTATCCTTGAGACAAAAATTAGAAATTTGATTTTATTATTGAGTGACCCCTCTGGGGCCCATTTATTGGGATTGTGACACCCACCCCTTAAGTCCATTATGTACAGTGGATATTGGGGATAATAAAAACAATAAGCTTCAGTGGGGCACTACCACCAGACACAATATTTTTTTCTTCACTTTCAATCCCTGTGGTAAAATCACAAATAAAACGTAATTATTGACCAACCCCTCTGAAGCCCCTTTTAAGGGATTGTGACACCTTCCCATACAGTTTTTTATTTACAGTGTATATCAGGGATAAAAAGTATAATAAGCTTCAGTGGGGCAGTACCACCAGATACAGGATTTTTTTTTCTTTTGTTTTTCCATTCCTGAGGCAACAATACAAATTTAACGTACTTATTGACCAGCCCCTCTAGGGCCCCTTCATTGGGATTGTGACACCTACTCCTATACCCCATTAATTAGAGGGGATATCAGGGATAACAAAAGCAATAAGATTGAGTGGGGCAGTACCACCAGATACAGGATTTTTTTTTCTTTTGTTTTTCAAAACCTGAGGCAACATTACAAATTTAACGTACTTATTGACTAGCCCCTCTAGGGCCCCTTCATTGGGATTGTGACACCTACTCCTATACCCCATTATTTACAGTGGATATCAGGGATAACTAAAGCAATAAGATTGAGTGGGGCAGTACCACCAGACACAGGAATTTTCTTAAATTTCTGTTATCTTTCAGAAAAAAAAAACACATTTAATTGTATTATTGAGTGGCCCCTCTGGGGCCCATTTATTCGGATTGTGACACCTACCTTAGTAGTGCATTATGTATAGGGGATGTTGGGAATAATAAAAACAATAAGCTTCAGTGGGGCAGTACCACCAGACCCAAAAATTTATTCTCTTTTCATTCCTGTGGTAAAATCACAAAGAAAACGTCATTATTGACCAACCCCTCTGTAGCCCCTTTTAAGGGATTGTGACACCTACCCATACAGCTTTTTTTTTACAGTGCATATTAAGGATAATAAAAATTATAAGCCTCATTGGGGCAGTACCACCAGAGACATTTTTTTTTATGATTTTGCTGAGGCAAAATTACAAATTTTATGTACTTATTGACCAGCCCCTTTAGGGCCCCTTCAATGGGATTGTGACACCTACCCCTATACCCCATTATTTACAGTGGATATCAGGGATAATAAAAGCAATAAGATTGAGTGGGGCAGTACCACCAGACACAGGATTTTTCTTAAATTTTTTTTTATCTCTCAGAAAAAAATACAAAAATTTGATGGTATTATTGAGTGACCCCTCTGGGGCCCATTTATTGGGATTGTGACACCTACACCAGTAGTGCATTATGTACAGGGGATATTGGGGATGATAAAAACAATAAGCTTCAGTAGGGCAGTACCACCAGACCCAAAAATTTATTCTTCTCTTTTCATTCCTGCGGTAAAATCACATAGAAAACGTAATTATTGACCGACCCCTCTGCAGCCCCTTTTAAGGGATTGTGACACCTACCCATACAGCTTTTTTTTTTACAGTGCATATCAAGGATAATAAAAATTATAAGCCTCATTGGGATAGTACCACTAGACACAAGATTTTTATTTTTTTCCTGAGGCAAAATTTTAATTTAACGTTCTTATTGACCAGCCCCTCTAGGGCCCCTTCAATGGGATTGTGACACCTACTCCTATACCCTATTATTTACAGTGGATATCAGGGATAATAAAAGCAATAAGATTGAGTGGGGCAGTACCACCAGACACAGGATTTTTCTTAAATTTCTTTTATCCTTCAGACAAAAATACCAAATTTGATGGTATTATTGAGTGACCCCTCTAGTGACCATTATTTGGGATTGTGACACCTACCCCAGTAGTGCATTATGTACAGTGGATATTGGGGATAATATAAACAATAAGCTTTAGTGGGGCAGTACCACAAGACCCAAGAAATTTTTTTTCTCTTTTTATCCTCGTGGTAAAATCACAAAAAAACATAATTATTGACCGACCCCTCTGCAGCCCCTTTTAAGGGATTGTGACACCTACGCGTATAGTTTTTTATTTACAGTGCATATCAAGGATAATAAAAATAATAGGCTTCACTGGGGCAGTTCCACTAGACACAAGATTTTTTCTGTTTTTGTTTTTTGTTTTTTCCTGAGGCAAAATTACAAATTTAATATTCTTATTGAAGGGGCCCCTCTAGGGCACCTTCAATGGGATTGTGACACCTACCCCTATATCCCATTATTTACAGTGGGTATCAGGGATAATAAAAGCAATAACATTGAGTGGGGCAGTACCGCAAGACACAGGATTATTCTTAAATTTCTTTTATCCTTCAGAAAAAAAATACAAAAATTTGATGGTATTATTGAGTGACCCCTCTGGGTCCCATTTATTGGGATTGTGACACCTACCCTAGTAGTGCATTATGTACAGGGGATACTGGGAATAATAAAAACAATAAGCTTCAGTGGGGCAGTAACACCAGACCCAAAAATTTATTCTTCTCTTTTTATTCCTGTGGTAAAATCACAAAGAAAACGTCATTATTGACCGATCCCTCTGCAGCCCCTTTTAATGGATTGTGACACCTACCCTTACAGCTTTTTATTTACAGTGCATATCAAGGATTATAAGAATTATAAGAGTCATTGGGACAGGACCACCAGACACATTTTTTATTTTTGTTTTTCCTGAGGCAAAATTACAAATTTTACGTACTTATTGACCAGCCCCTCTAGGGCCCCTTCATTGGGATTGTGACACCTACCCCTATACCCCATTATTTACAGTGGATATCTGGGATAACAAAACAAATAAGACTGAGAGGGGCAGTACCACCAGACACAGGATTTTTCTGCTATCTTTTTATGCTTGACACAAAAGAACAACTTTGATGTTCTTATTGAGTGACCCCTCTGGGGCCCATTTATTGGGATTGTGACACCTATCCCTGTAGCCCATTATGTACAGTTGATATTAGGGATAACAAAAACAACAAGCTTTAGTGGGGCAGTACCACAAGACCCAAGAATTTTTTTTCTCTTTCTATCCCTATGGTAAAATCACAAATAAAACATAATTATTGACCGAACCCTCTGCAGCCCTTTTCAAGGGACTGAGAGACCTACCCATACAGCTTTTTTTCTTATAGTGCATATCAGGGATAATTAAAATGATAAGCTTTAGTGGGGCACTACCACAACACACAATATTTTTTTGTTTGGTTTTTCTAATCCTGAGGCAAATTACAAATTTAATGTACTTATTGACCAGCCCCTCTAGGGCCCCTTCATTGATATTGTGAGACCTACCCTTATACCCTATCATTTACCGTGGATATCAGGGATAACAACAGCAATAAGACTGAGTGGGGCAGTACCACCAGACACAGGAATATCTTTTATTGTTCTATTCTAGAGGCAAAATTACAAATATCGCATAGTTATTGACTAACCCCTGTCAGGTCCTTTGATTGGGATTGTGACACCTGTCACTATAGCCTATTATTTTTAGTTGATATAAGTGATAACAAAAACAGGCTTCAATGGGGCAGTACCACAAGAAACAAGAATTTTGTTTTTGTTTCGGTTTTCCATCCCTGAGCCAAAATTACAAGTATGCCATAAGTATTGACAGACCCCTCTGGAGCCCTTTTATCGGGATTGTGACACCTAAGCCTATAGCCCATTATTTACAGTGGTTATCAGGGATAATGAAAACAATAAGCTTCAGTGGGGCAGTACCACCAGACACAAGATTTTTTTTTTTTTTTTGTTTCCTTTTATTTTTCAATTCCAGAGGCAAAATTGCAAATATGATATACTTATTGACCAGCCCCTCTGGAGGCCCTTTATTGGGATTGTGGCACCTACCCCTAAAACCCATTGTTTACAGTGAATATCAGGGATAATTAAAACAATAAGATTGAGTGGGGCATTACCACCAGACACAGGATTTTTCTTATTTTCTTTTATCTTTGAGACAAAAATAACAAATGTTATGTTATTATTGAATGACCGCATCAGGGATCCATAAATTGGGATTGTGACACCTACCCCTGTAGCCCATTATTTACATGGGATATCAGGGATAATAAAAACAATGAGTTTCAGTGGGGCAGTACCACCAGACACAAGAATTTGTTTTGAATTCTATCCCTGAGGAAAATTTACAAATACATGTATAATGTAATAATTCACTAATCCCTCAGGAGCCCCTTTACAGGGATTGTGACACCTTACCCTATAGTTTATTATATACAGTAGATATTAGTGATAATCAAAACAATAATATTCAGTGGGGCAGTACCACCAGACACATGGAATTTCATTTGTTTTTATATACCTGAGAAAAAAATCACAAATATGGCCCTATTATTGACAGACCCCTCAGGAACCCATTCATTGGGATTGTGACACCTACCCCTGTAGCCCATTATTTACATGGGATGTCAGGGATAATAAAAACAATGAGCTTCAGTGGGGCAGTACCACCAGACACATTTTTTTTTTTTAGTTTCTTTCTCTGAAGGAAATATTACAAATTCAATAAAAACATTTACTGACCCCTCTGGAGCCCCTTTATTGAGATTGTGACACTAACCCCTTAAGCTTATTATATACAGTAGATATTAGGGGTGATTAAAACAATAAGCATCAATGGGGCAGTACAACCAGACACATGAAATTTCTTTTTATTCTATGCCTGAGAGAAAGTGACAAGTATTACATTATTATTGACCTACCCCATAGGGGCCAATTATAGGGATTGTGACACCTATCCTTGTAGCCCATTATTTACAGTGGATATCAAGCATAAAAAAAAAACAATAAGCTTAAGTGGGGCAGTACCACCAGACACAAGAATTTGTTTTGAATTCTATCCCTGAGGAAAATTTACAAATACATGTATAATGTAATCATTCACTAACCCCTCAGGAGCCCCTTTACAGGGATTGTGACACCTTACCCTATAGTTTATTATATACAGTAGATATTAGTGATAATCAAAACAATAATATTCAGTGGGGTAGTACCACCAGACAAATGGAATTTCATTTGTTTTTATATACCTGAGAAAAAATCACAAATATGACCCTAATTTTGACGGACCCCTCAGGAACCCATTCATTGGGATTGTGACACTTACCCCTGTAGCCCATTATTTACATGGGATATCAGGGATAATAAAAACAATGAGCTTCAGTGGGGCAGTACCACCAGACACAAGATTTGTTTTTTGAGTTTCTTTCTCTGAAAGGAAAATTACAAATTCAAAGTAAACATTAATCACCCCCTCTGCAGTCCCTTTACAGGGATTGTGACTCCAACCCATACAGTCAATTATTTAAATTGGATCTTAGGAATAATGAAGAAAATAAGTTTAAAAGGGGCAGTACTACTAGACACAGATTTTTTGTTTGTTTGTTTGTTTGTTTGTTTGTTATTCTTTCCCTTAGGCATAATTACAAGTATGACATTATTATTGACCAGCCCCTATAGGGCCCAATTATTGGGATTGTGACACATATCCCTATAGCCCATTATTTACAGTGGATATCAGGGATGATAAAAACAAGAAGCTTCAGTGGGGCAGTACCACCAGACACAGGATTTTTTTTTTTTTTTTTTGTTCTGTTTTTCTTTTCCCTGGGCAAAATTACAAATATAACATTATTATTGACCATCCCTCTTAAGGCCCATTTATTGGGCAGTCACACACATACCCTTTAGGCCATTATTTACAGTTGGTATCAGAGATAATATACAATAAGCTTCAATGGAGCAATCCCACCAGACCACACAGGATTTTTTTTTCATGTATTACGCAAAATTAGAAATACCTGTATTCATGACATAATTATTGCCCAACCTTTCTTCAGCCCCTTTATTTGGGTAGTGACACCAACCCTATAATTTTTATTTCTATAGTGCATATCAGGGAAAAAACAAGCTGTAGTGGGGCAGTACCAGCTATCACAGGAATAATTTTGTCTTTTTACCTCTTAGGCAATATTACCTTTATTAGAAAATGAGGTACATGCAGGTGGTGTGGTCAGGTAGGAAGGAAGCATGGGTCTAATCCAGTCTGTATGTACAAAGGTAGTTAGGAATGCAGGCAGGCATGCAAAAAGCAAGCAGGCAGGAAGGCAGATAAGTGAGTTATAGGTCAGTTAGTTGGCAGGTAGGCAGGCAGGTGTGTCCATAGGTAGTAGACAGATTGGTAGGAAGGTAGGTTGGTTGGTAGGTTGTTGGATAGGTATGTTAGTAGGTAGGTTGGTCGTTTGATAGGTAGGTAGGTTGTTGGTTGGTATATCAGTCAAAAGGTCATAGGTAGGTAGGTAGGTTGGTAGGCATGTTGTCGGATTGGTATGTCAGTAGGTTTGTCGGTAGGTAGGTATGTCAGTAGGTAGGTTGGTCGGTTGATAGATAGGTAGGTTGGTAGGTAGGTTTTAGGTTGGTAGATCGGTTGAGAGTTCATAGGTAAGTAGGTTGTCAGTTGGTTAGTCTTTTGATAGGTCTTTAGTTAGGTAGGCAGATGGGTAGTTAGGTAATTTTATGTTTTTCTATTTTACTGATTGAAACAACCTGTCCAGGACCACCCAATGTGTTTTGTGACACCTATCTTAATGCCCAATTTTCATAGTATAGGTATTATGACAGGTATTATGAATTACGTTTGATGGGGCAATGCCTCCAGTCATCAATGTTTTATCTTTCTAAGGTATTACATTAATCTACAAGTAGCAATTAATAGGCCTGCATTTAACCAACCCTCTGGAACTTCCTATTATGCTCATTACAAACACAATCAATGGGGCAATACCTCATGTCAATAATTTAGCAGATTTACAATGAACTGACGCAGGTTGAGCCCATTCTTGGGGATTGTGACACATACCCTTGTAGCCCAGTACATAAAGTAGGTATCCTGCATAATTGTGCTAATAACCTTAGGTGTGACAGTACCTACAATGATAGATTCTTTGTTCTTTCTTTGGTGCAAAATTAAAATCAACCCTTTATCACCCAACAAAATTTTAGACTCATCCATATTGAAAGCATCTGAAGAGGAGAAACTATGAATTAACTGCTGAGATTTGATTTTCAAAAAGTAGAAAACATTGTGTGAAAAGGAGAAAACTATGGTTACTAGAATTTTCTCCTTTTCACACATTGTTTTCAAAAGCCTCTTTTCTTCCGGTATTTAAAACTTGGGATTGTGTGGTAAAAGGTTAACATAACGATATCATGCTAACAGTTCTTGGGCCTCTTCCTATTATAATTGTGACATTAAATCTCTTGAAGATGACGTCATGACAACGTCACACGCTCCTAATGTAGGGAAAGAATTTATTTGAAATGTGATTAACATAATAATTGTGTATTCAGAGGTTCGTGTTTTATACTTTTTTCGACAACATATATTTTTCCTAATTTCGATATGGCAATGGGCATAAGTGCAAAGGAAGGAGCCTATTTACCGGTATTCTTATCTCTGTTCCCTGTCTAAGATTTTTAAAAGATAAGATTTACTGCAGTACTTAGATCTATCTTCAATTAAATTCATTCAACCATTCTCTTCAATAAATAAGTTTGCGTAAAGCATGGTAGTGCAGAAGCAGATAAATTATAGGCAAATTTACTTATTATAGCATTCTTACCTTCTCAAAGTTGTGATCAAAATCGCTATTTGCCGATTTTATTTAGTGTCGAACTGATCATGGGTCGAATAGTCCACTGATCGTCAATGCAGAGTTACCGTTACTGTTCTTATTGGGAAAAGCTTATTGGGAGAACGCTTGATTTCGGTTGAAAAACGTAAGTTTATCGACATTGTAAACAAAACGACGACACACGCTGATAATCGCTTATTCATTTATCATCAATACAGGAAAAATTTACTCCATCTAAATGAGAAAACAGGTTCAGAATGAGCACTCTTACTCTCCGATGACATACTATTGGAAGTGTAAACAGTAGTCCTGTGTAGCACTAATGAGATGCAATGGTATCACGTGGCGTTCTCGAAGGCCTAGTTCGAATATACACGAACGATAACGAAGGTTGTCTCGATCAATGGCGTCCCTGAAACCGACAGGCTTCTCCATGCATTTTCGCACCCGTATTTCACGGCAACCAATGCAGTAACTGACTCTTTCGAGTTTTCTCCGATCTTATATATGTGTGTTGTGATGGGTAATCCGATATATTTTCTAGTTATAAACGGTGAAAATTACCTGTATTTTGACTTTACTGGGGCTTTAAAATTACATTAAACCTTATCCTGCTAAATAAATGAAATGAAACTTTAAAGAGACATCTCTACAGGCAGAGAGTAAACAAACGCTGCTAAAACTTGACGGTGTTATAATCTAGTCAGCTGTTTAAACGTACATGTAGATAAAAAATCAATGTAAGGTGTATAGGTTAAAAAAAACTTTAGGGATTTGTCTTCAATTTAGACCGGAAACTGTGGTTGTTATGTCTATGGCTAGCCCCAATAGAATGAAATGCATTTTCTATCTGCCATAATCTGTGCAACCTTACAACCATCAGGGGCAATATTTGGCATGAAGATACAAGAATGATTAAAGTTTCATAAAATAAAAAAAAAAAAATCCGTTTTAAAACTGGATGAAAACGAGTGAAGATGTATATTTAAAGCCGGTAGTAAAAACCCATTTTTTTTATTCCAAAGATTTTTTTTATATGGGAAAAAATCTCCTTATCGGACAGTGTAGATCAAAGATCAGACTGCACATTGCAGTCTGATCTTGATCTACACTGTCCGCAAAAAGTCAGTGATTCGCGCTTAGCAGCGTAAGGGTGAATTTATTTCTATAATTTATTTGTTCGTTCGGTTGTATTTATCTCTCTCTTTTAGGTAGCAAAGCCCATTATTACTAGTTAGCAATTCGGGTCCGTATTCACGAACCATCTGAAGAACATTCTTTGTCTTATTTCAAAAAGTTTCTAAATTTGAAAGTATCATAGCTTCTGATTGACTAAACCAAACAGAAGTTGTGTTACCATCTTAGATCTAGAGAAAGACTAAGAATGAAAATAAGAATACATGTAGTTGATGAACACGGACCCTGATATGACCACAACTAGTTATTAGTACGATTCATACATTACTGTGATTTAACCTCATTTGAGCAATTAATGATAATAATAAAAATAATAATAGATGATGATGATGATAATAACGAAAATAACAATAACAGAAAAAAATATGTTTTAGCCCAATGCCAAAAGTTCGACTTCTCCCAAAATGGTCAAATGTCAAGTCATGCGAATCTTTTGAACAAACTTCGTAGTACTCATGGTTATCTATCACAATTTTCAATGCTATCTTACTTCCAAGCATGGGGGAGAAGTTTTTTTTTTTTTCTTTCAGGTCTTTGATGGATCCGATGGAAATCAATAAAACGGCCAAAAGTTCGATCAGTCTCAAAATAGGTCAACCTATGCTAATTGCTTGACAAATTTTGTGATAATGCCAAATTCCAATGCCGACTGACTTCTGGAGCAGATTTTTTAAAAGAATAATCTGTAGATCGGTATCATTATCATTATTGCCACTAATGTGTTAAGGAGTGGTAGTATGAGTAGTACTAATAGAAATAAAGATATTTAAGGTAAGGCATGTGTAATTGCTATTAGCAAGATTTTGTAAAAAAAGGTATGTTTAAATGAATGACCTTTTACCCCGCAGTCCCGAGTTTTCACGACCTTTTTCACGACAGAGACGGCTTTGGGAAACATTATGAAAGGTTACGGCTCCGACTATTCTAACCCAATTTTCTCCGTCACTATCTGTAATTCTTTTTGTATGTAAGTTGTGCTTCCTTGTTCATATATCATGTATGTGTGATTTGAACAATAAACTTGATTGATTGATTTGAAACATTGTGAAAGCCAGCATTTTCCTCATTTCTCACAGGAGTTTCTACCCTGATAAAAACAGTTCAATATTCGAGTCACATTTCATTTATCGTCGGCAATTTTTAATATTTTTTTTATATTGTATAAATCCAAATTTTGCCGTCTGATAAAGAGATAAACAGACAGAAATAGAGATTAATAATAGCGAATTCTTACCATAACAAAAGACTCTGTGTTCTCTATTACCCAGGCCTTATCTAAATTGAAAAGATTCTTTTGCAATAAAAATGTTATTCACCCCGCACGTGAATTAGGCGTCACAATGAAGTTTGATGATCAACTAACCAGGATAGTATCATTTACAATGACATCACTATAAAATATTCAGTGTAAAATTGTCCTTTCAAAGAGAAACAATATCAGTCGTTTCTATTGTTTTTATTTCTGTTCATGTCATATTTTTCAAGACTAGGCTTTTGTTGACATAAAGTTTTGCTCTCTATAGTGAGTACCACGGATCCGATAGACGTGGTTACATGTACCTTTTCACTCCAAGAATTCCATTCATTGGTCATATTCAAGGTTCCAATACAGGTTATCCGACTGGCTGAGACTGAACGTCACTGCCATTCAGGAAGTCATTCTTGGCATTTGGAATTGGAATTGGCTTTAGTTTGACTGGCGAATAGTTTCCCCATATTGAGCGGACGCTCGTGGCCTGCAAGGTTGGTGCTAACAATTTACAAAATCTTTCTACATCTAGTATCTGTGGATTGATTACGGTTTTCCATTTTTTCTTACCCTTTTTATACCTGACCTATACTTTAACAAAGGCATAAAGTGTAAGAAATGAGCATAATCTGCTTATCATCAGATCATGATTTTGTCAAAAATTAGTTTAATGTTGGTGCCAAGTGACCCTTTTCTACCCTTTTCAAAATCAGAATTGAAGATTTGAGTCACATGTATTTTGTCGTCTGCAAAATGCTTTGAATTTGGACAAGTCTAAAGTTTTGTCGTCTGATAAAGGGTTACGAATGACTGGCATCAAAAACAATCGTCATTTGATAATGAGAACTTGTTTGGGGTCGCCATTTATAGAATGAATTCCATTATTTTCCAGTGATATCAGTATAAAATATTCAATAAAAGAATCCCATCACAAAGAAAGACTATTAATCACGTCCAAGATAAACATCTCCAATCATTTTCCCCTGCTTAAACAGTGCATGTTGCGCGTGGGTGGAATGGTGGTGAATAATACTGTGCATGTGTCATTCTAAAAGTTTCCGTCTCGTTATCGTAACAACTTATTTCCATCACAATGGCTTTGACCTTAAAATAGTTTCTGTTTTATTTCATTTTTAATCGAAAAAGGCAAACAGTAAGAGATAGGTCTTGTGCTGTCTAATCTTTATCCTAAATCAAATCCGAAGAAAAAAGCTGCCAGTGGCTTAGTTGAATATAATGTGTAGATTCTCCATCTACATGTAATAATTTAAGGTTTCGTTCGTCATCGCATCGAAACGCTCCCCTTTATTAACGGTAATGACTGAGTCGTTGCAAATGGATTCGTCTTTACGACGGCTGAAAAAAAAAAAACACCTGCAACTTCAGAGACTATTAGGTTCATTCTTTTGCATGAAGTTGCGAACGGTTGAGATCGAAGATCGTTCTGTGCAGTCTAATCTTGATCTACGCCCTCCGCTAAAGCTATTCATGTAATCGACGGCGTTCCAAGTATGAAAGGTATCTTTTATGACTAAGCAATTACATGACTTAGTCATTAACTCTGAGGCTGTTAGGCATGACTCAAGAATTTTTTTGCGGACAGTGTAGATCAAGATCAGACTGCACAGAACGTGCAGTCTGATCTTGGATCTACACTGTCCGATAAGGTGATATTTTTCCTCCAATCATGAACTTATATTGAAATAGCAACATTTGGAATATTTACTATCGGCTGGAAAAGTTCATTTAAGTTATCTAGCAGATTAAGGGTTGAAAAGATGTTGATGTCACTGCTGCGTATTTTTAATTTTCTTGTGAACGAACATGCAAGATTGCTTGCTGATGATGATTGTATTGTTTTTTTATCTCCGGTGCGGAGATAGGCGGAGAGCATGGAATCATAGGCTAACTATCAATCTTGCAACCATCGCAGTAAACTTGAAAAACCTTTCTCTCCGGCCACCTCTACTTACAAAGCAACCTTTATCAAGTGAGTATGATTTCGTTCTGATGAAAATTCAAATGTATTGAAACGTACCTGCACAAAGGACAGCACTGAGCAAACATCTGTCTTATCCTTTGACCAGATGAAAATTTTTTAGACTTTTCCACGTTGAAAAAGTTTTGTAGACGACAAATTGAATGTGGATCAAACAATGCACCTTTTTCCATAATATTTCAAAAAGCCTTCTGCCCTAAGGCGGAATTATTTGTCAAAGGCTGGAATTCGAAATTTACGCTGCGGAAACAAAGTAACGTTACATGTCGGAATACATGTACTTGGAATTATTTTTATTGTTCTATACGTTTCTGCTCAGAGAGTATTTTCTACATTTGCCTCACTATTTCAAGATTGGAATATATGGACCACACATTGGAAAATGTATGTCTATATAAGGAATCCATAAGGAAGGGGAAAAGTGTTTCTTTTATGATTAGGTCGTTAAAATACAATTACGTTCTCAAGGTGCAATAATTAATTTTCTTGTCAAGCTCTGCGAGATATCTCGACGGAACGCCTTGTATTGTTCTAGGCCATTGAGGCTAACCCTTCTGCCGCAGAAGAGACTTATCTGACGTTTGAGGATAGCATAGATCAAGATCAGGCTGCACAAAACATGCAGCCTGATCTTGAGTCACACTATCCGCTAGTTAATCCTACATCATGACCTAATATCTCATATGTTGTAGGAAAAATGAATGTTTAGCACAAAATTTTTTGTTTAATAAGACGGTGTAAGAATTAACTCTTTATACCATTTTGGAAATACACATTTTGAGAGCATTTTACAGTTGACGTTCAAAATGTGGCTTAAATGAAAGGATATTGTATAACGGGGGTAGAAAACATTGTGGCAAGAGGAGAAAATACCAGCTACCGGCATGTTCTCATGTTCCCAGAATGCTTTCAAAAGCCTTCTCCCCCAGGGTCGTTAAACGACCTGTTTGTTCAGTAGTAGCTTATATCTTTGAACGACAAACTTTTAGACTTGTCCAAATTGAAAACATTATGCAGACGACAAACTAAATTTTGCTCTAATTTGTCGTTGAAAGGGTAGAAAACATTGTGGCAAAAGAAGAAAATGCTGGTTACCAGCATTTTCTTCTTTTCCCACAAAGTTTTCAAAAGCCTTCTTTTCTTAGGGTCGTTAAAACTCAGGAATGTGTAGTGAAGGGTGAAGCATGCCCTAATGAATTTTTTTCTTTATATCTGGAAGCATGACTGACTTTGCATGATGTTAATCATGTGTGCTTGCTTTTATGACCAGAATGTTGTCATTTCTACTTGAATACACATGATGTACAATGAGATTATGAATAAATGAAGTTTGAAAATAGTATGCATCATCGATGGTCGACGGTTGACGATTTCAAACTTGTGATTATAATGCCATTTGAATAGTTGTGTTGTCCTCCTTGTCTGCGTATGTCATATTCTTCGAAGATTCGACCTGTCTGCTATGACGCATCACCCATCCCATATACTAGGAAAAAGTAGGACTTACACTGAGCCTGTAGGGGGCTGTTCTAATAAATCTCCGGTGCATAGGTTGCATGCTAGCTGATCATAGCAGAATGAATCACACCATGTAGCGTTTTATTGAGTAAACGTTTATTTTTATTTTGAAATTCAAAGTAACGGTTCTCGTTTTGAAAAGTAGTCCGGTTCTGTACCCAGAATGCCCAAATTAGATAGATGTGTATTTGTAGAATGCCATCTAGCTGGAGATAACATTTGTTGTTGTCCATTGTATCGTTACAAAAGTTGCCATATTTAACTCTTTGGCTGCTAAGCGCGACTCACTGACCTTTTGCGGACAGTGTAGATTAAGATCAGAGTGCAATGGCAGGGTAACGGTTAACCCATTACCACACAATCTCGAGTTTTAACCACCCGGAGATAGAAGCCTTTTGAAAACATTGCGAGAAAAGGAGAAAATGCTGGTAACCAGCTGGAATCATTTACTGACAAATACCATTATTTTTGCTATATTTACTATGACGTCTTCCAATGTTTTCAATTTCGACCTGTCAAATATTTTGTCGCCTAGTTAAGAGTTAACCCTTAGGCTGCTAAGCGCGACTCAAGGACCATTTGCGAACAATGTAGATCAAGATCAGACTGCACAGAACGTGCAGTCTGATCTTGGATCTACACTGTCCGATGAGGAGATATCTTTTCTCCAAAAGTACCTTTGAAATTGCAAAATTTGGGGTTTTACTATCAGTTTGAAAGTTTCATTTCATTTATTTATCAGGATAAGGGTCAATGTATATTAGACATATATATGAGCTATGCTCTGGCACAAGGGGGCTTAATGCATCTCCGTGATCCACAGAACCAGGGAAGTCATTACGTAATTATGAATCCATGATATTCATTCTTTTAAACAACCGACTTAATCATGAGGTAGTCTAGTCCTTGGACATACAGAAAAGTGACCAATAGCGAAAAGTTTCGGCCCAGGTCAGTCTGCGCAGACTGCGCAGGCTAACCTGGACAGATATTTTTTCGCAGATGCATTAAGCCCCATTTTGCTAGAGCATGGCTCATATATTAGTGTTATGCCTCGTATAATAACCGTCCGTTAAAGAATACGAATGAAATAAGTCAGTCGGCTGGATGAGTGTATTTGTTAAGATATCAATTAACCCTTTGCCACATAACAAAATTTTAGACTTA
The DNA here is from genome assembly GCA_946811185.2 of Hippopus hippopus. Lineage (NCBI taxonomy): Eukaryota > Metazoa > Mollusca > Bivalvia > Cardiida > Cardiidae > Hippopus > Hippopus hippopus. Next base: position 26,754,714 of record OX328104.1, on the reverse strand, counting down.
GCCAGACTGAAAGCATTTGTGGATAACAAATTAGATGTGGCTCAAATAATAAAATTTGTCTTTGAAAGAGAAGAAAACATTTTGGAAAAAGGAGAAAATGCTGACTACCAGCATTTTCTACTTTTCCCAAAATGTTTACAACAGCTTTCTACTTCAGGGTCGTTAAAATTTGGGATTACGTGGTAAAGGGTTAAAGCTGGAGCAGTTCTATTGAAATGTCGGATGCCCCAGTCTGCTTGTCTTTCATCTGCGACCCTACGAATGCTATATTGCGACGAGCTGGTTGTACAATTAGGGCTCGTCCGGGTGAACTTAATTATGTCTTGAGCCATGAGAAACTATAAGAAACTTGTGACGGGGCTCAGTGCATCTGCGAAAAGCATCTATTCATGTCAGCCTGCGGAGTCCACACAGCCTGACGTCTGTCGACACTTTTTGCTATTTGTAAATTTTCTGCTTGTCCAAGGATCATTTTTACCTTATAACTCAGTCGGTTGTTATACAAAATAGACTTTATGGATCCATAATTATGTGATGTCGTGCGTGGTATCACGCATCACAGAGATGCTTAAACCTACTTTTATGGATCCATAATTATGTGATGTCGTTCGTGGTATCATGCATCACAGAGATGCTTAAACCTACTTTTATGGATCCATAGTTATGTGATGTCGTGGGTGGTATCACGCATCACAGAGATGCTTAAACCTACTTTTATGGATCCATAGTTATGTGATGTCGTGGGTGGTATCATGCATCACAGAGATGCATTACACCCCCTTCTCACAATGCATGAGTCACTTGTTTTCTATTCCATACCAAAATGGCACCATGTCGTTAAAAGAACCACTTTTCATTACAATGCCGAAAAAGGCTTTACGCAAAAAGAAAGGTGACTTCTTGGAAGGCAGTGTTTTGGCTAGCATAATTACCTCCCTTTCACACATGCAAATGACATGAGCTCTTCGAAGTGTTCAGGTATTTGTTTAGGTATATATGATGAGGATGAAGCAATTTTTTCGGAATGTTGGATGCCTCTGTCTTTGTCGCCTTTCAACTGTAGCCACATCTTACGTAGTTGACCGTAGAAAGGTATGACCGTAGTTAGCCGTAGTTGAAAGTATTAAACGTAGTTGAACGTAGTTAAACGTAGATAACCGTAGGTCCACGTAGTAATGAACGTAGTTTGAACAAATGATTTGCCCGTAGTAAGCACATAATTTTTCAACATGTTCAAAAATTGGTTACGGTCAGCTACGATGTTGTGACCCCACTGTGAGCGTATTGAACGTATTTCACATTAGTTAACAGTATAAGTGGCCTTACTTAACCGTAGTGTGTTTAATACATTCAACTAAAGCCAACTACGGTCATTTCCCACTACGATCGGCTATTTGGTCTGTTATTATGTTTGTGACTGTATTACAAATTGGGCAGTTCTACCTATAATCCTCATTATGTTAAAAAACTTAGATGAAACTTTCAAGCCGATGGCAAAAAGCAACAAGTTACCATTTCAAACTTAAATTTGGAGAAAAACATCTCCTTATCGGACAGTGTAGGTCCAAGATCAGACTGCAGTAGTCGCGCTTAACAGCCTAAGGGTTAATTCAATCGACTTGCATTCAAGCTTCATGATTGCGATATTACGAAATTCACACTGTTTCACATTGCAGGTATTTAAATAGATCTATACACTGTTTCACGAAATTGTCTCCATATTTCATCTTTTTAATAAACGATCGATAGGAAATTGTTCGCAGTCAATTTTAATTTCTAATGCTTATCATAAATCCTTATCACGGTGTAGGCCTTTCCCACTTTTTGTCAAGTACAGCCTACTTATGATTTTCTTATAATGTAATCTGCAAAATATGTATGCTTGTAAAACTAATTTGAGAAAGAAAAAAAAATGGAAATTTGATATAGACAATTATTATTGTCGACAACTTAATATTCTACCTAATTAGATTCACGCAATTATTGAAAGCTTGCCAGACGATGTGTGTGGCTAAAATAGGCTTATCAGTGAAATTTTAATCAAGGGTAGTGACATGTTACAGTTTTACGACACCCCCGCTTCGTTCTTTATTAATTAACTCGTAATCCTTTTCTATACAATTCTGAGCTTTTACGACCCTGTGGAAAAAGGCTTTTTAAAATATTGTGGGGAATGGAGTAAATGGTGGTTACGAATATTTTCTCTCTGTCCAACAATGTTTTCTTCCCATTTAAAGACAAGTTCAAGCATTTTAGACGAACCTTATTTGTCGTTTGCGAATGCTTTCGATTTGGACAACTTTTAAAATTTTGTCGTTTGGTAAAGAATTTTATTTTATGCTTTCCGGTAGGTTGTCGAGAAATAACGGTGAAATATTTTTCGATATTTCATGGTTACAACCAGTGAAAAATAACGATTTTATATTCTAACTCTTCAACTGAAGGTGGGAACAGTTGTTCCCGCGCACTGGTTACCTAAGTAAAATGCGCGTGCCTCTCAACCAGATGGAAATATGACGTAATTTACCTTACATTTCTCGCGCTTGACGTAATATTAAAATGCGTTGCTATGCGGAGGGGTACGCCACGGGGAATAACCGAAAAAAACTGTACTGGATTTTGATTAAGTTCCCCCTAGAAAGGGTTAAAAGCATGAAATAAATAGAATATTTATTTTTTCGGAGAAAGATCGAAATTTATTTCATCTGGTGAACATCATCGGTAATATTTTCACTCGTGGCTGTGCTACTCGTTAAAATATTACCGACGATGTTCACTCGATGAAATAAATTTCGATCTTTCACCGTAAAAACAAATATCTTCTATATATCCAGTAGATCAAGTTCACGTTGTTTTCTTGTACAATATAGATTAATGATCGTTCGGTCTGTTCTTGGGTCTACATTGTCGGCTACCTTTTATATAATCTTACCAAACCAGCTGTGAAATGGCAACATTTTTGCTGCTTTTTCTAGTTAAAAGGACCCGTTTTATTTATTCCGCGCTTGTAAGTGTTTAACTCATTACCATGAAGGCTATAGCGCAGCCATGCCGTTAATCAATGCTCCTCTTTCCCACATTGTTCTCAAAGAGCTGTTTCTATTGTTAGCATCAACTACCATTTCTGTATTTTAACGGAGTAACCTTTTTACCAGACAAAAACGTTCTAGACTTTTCTACATAAAATGCATTCGAATACAGATTAAATGTGGCTAAGATAATTGAGCCATGCTCCGTGAAAAGGGGACTTAATACGTCTGCGAAAAGTTTCAACCCAGGTCAGCCTGCGCAGTCCGCGCAGGCTGACCTGGACCGAAACTTTTCAATATTGGTCAATTTTCTGCACGTCCAAGGACCATTCTAGCCCGGGATTCAGCCTGTTGCTAGACAAAATAAATTGTATGGATCCATGATTAAGTGATGACTGGCTTGGTATAATGCATCATGGAGATCCATTAAGGCCCCTTTTGCAGGAGCATGACTCAGTTGTATGTGTCTCTGGAAGAGTAGAAGACTAGAAATCGTTTTTGAAAAAAGATAAAATGCCAGTTACCAGCATTTTCTTCTTTTCCCACAAATATCTTCAAAAGCCTTTTTTTCAAAATTGTTAAATGTTGGTATTATTTGGTAAGGAGTTTTACAGCACACTTAAAGCATAGATAAGGCTTCGGTAAAAGCATAATTATCTATTAAACATCTTTACCTGCCCCCCTTTTTATACCAGTAGTAAAGCTTCTATATTAATATAAATCTTTTAAACGTTACGTGGGGTGATCAGAAAGAACGCGAACCACCCGATTATTTCAAAAACTACTTTACTTAAGATAACAAAAATTTGCACAGATGAACATTAATTACCTGGTTACTTACTCAAGCGTTTAAATGACGTCATAGGCAAATAAGAAAAGAGTGACGTCATTTCAATGACATCACATACTGCGTTAGCGGTTCACAATGTCGGATGACGTTTTATTTGAGCAGAGAGTAATTATAAAGTTTTACGTTAAACTCGGAAAGTCTTCATCGGAAATTAAGGCCGATTTAGATAAAGTTTATGGGGACTCAGCACTTAAGAAAACCAGTATTTGTAAATGGATTGGACGATTTAGAGAAGGACGCGAAACCGTTGAAAATGACCCTAAATCTGGCCGTCCATCAACATCAGTAACGGACAAAACTATCGCGGATGTGCAGCAGCATGTAAAGCAAGATCGTTGAGTTACTGTCAGGGAAATAGCTGACACATTTAGCATTTCCTATGGAAGTGCACAGGAGATTTTAACTGACAAACTTGGAATGTCGCGTGTTTGTGCAAGGTGGGTGCCTCGGCTACTGACGCCCGAGCAAATGGGGGTTAGGGTCGAAATTTGTTCTGAAATTTTAGAACGCATTAGGAAAGAAGGATCAAACTTTACTGATCGTATTGTGACATGCGATGAAACATGGGTACACTTTTACGAGCCCGAATCTAAACAACAAAGCAGTGTATGGAAACATCCAACATCGCCGTCCCCTGTTAAAGCCAAACTTTCTAAGTCTGTTGGTAAAGTTATGTGCATCATGTTTTTCTCTTCTCAACGTTTTCTTCTAAATCATGTTGTACCTATACATACTACAGTCAATGCTGAGTATTATGCCAGCATTATTCGAATGAATTTAATACAGGCCATCCGAAAAAAACAGCCGGAACTTCTATGGAGAAGCGTCATTTTACATCAAGATAATGCTCCCGCTCACAAAGCCAAACTTGTACAGGAAGTTTTGAAAAAACTAAACATAGAAACATTAGACCATCCTGCCTATAGTCCAGACCTGGCCCCATGTGACTTTTGGCTATTTCCTGTTTTGAAAGATTCTCTACGTGGCACGCGCTACGAGAGCAGAGAAGAGCTAACCCATGCCATGACCGGGTCGTTGAGAGTGATGTCACGTGACGGGCTCGCGCACGTGTTTCGCGCATGAGAATCAAGAATGAATAAGTGCATAGAACACAAAGGAGGTTACTTTGAAAAACAGTAAACATTCCAAGTTGATTTTTATAACAATATTCCGATAAAGGCACTGGTCCGCGTTCTTTCTGATCACCCCTCGTATTTAATAACGTTTTAGACGTTTGGATAAAATATCCATCCTTTAAGCGCCTTGACGAAAACGGGGCTTTTGAGGACAAGCATTGATCAAGACCAGACTGTACAGAACGTGCAGTCTAATCTTATTATATACCATCCGCTTGTTTATTAAAGCATATAAGTTAAGATTCTTTCTGGTGTTCAGTGCATTCTATTTACAGCAGCCTAAAGATGTCGTGTTTATACATGCCTTTTTGTAATAGGTAATATTTTTCGTACGTAGAAACTTTCAAACAGTTCAGATTGGTCCAAATTCATATACAAGGTGCATTTGTTCATATATGGCTTGCAACACACAAAAAGGGGCATTCGGACATTTGCGTAAAGTGTCGTCTCGGATCAGCCTGCGCAGTCCGCGCAGGCTAATCCGAGACGGCACTTTACGACTACATTAGATTTTGCGCTACATTAGACTTGCGAAAACAGAAATCATATAACAAACGGAAACTGTCGTCTCGGATCAGCCTGCGCAGTCCGCGCAGACTAATCCGAGTCGACACTTTACGCAAATGTCCGAATGCCCCTTTTCGCGTGTTGCAGGCCAATTATATTACAAGATACCTAAGATCTAACTGTCAGTTCTGTACAGTCTGATACTGGATATTTTCACGTTGCAACTACATTTGTCTTGCACGATCGAAAGCACCAGTTATCATTATTTTGAATAGTGCACTGAGGAACTTCTGTTTAAATAGAGATACGGATTAAATCTTTTACCATTCAGTAAAATGTAGACCTGTCAAAATTAAAAAGATTTACATTGTGGGAGAAGAAGAGAATGCAGGTTTCTTGCATTTCCTCCTTTTCCCATAATGTTTTTCAAAGCTTCTTCTCGGGATTGGGATTGTTCAATCTTGGGATTAAGTGGAAAAAGGTTGAGCGATGCAAGAGAGATGGCAATCGATCAGAAAGAGAAGGTTTTATTGTGGTGTGTTTAAATATGGCACTAAAACAAAATTAATTTCAGGCGCGTTAATTTTGTTTGGATGATGTCAAAACGAATTCATGTTTCATAAATAAGTTATAAAATTTGTTCTCTCGCGGCCATGACTTATTTGTTCTTGTTTTGGTATTCAGAAGGGCTTATTTAGATTAATGAACCATGCGGTGTGATAAGTGGGATTGGATTCATGCTTCTGTGAAAAATATCGACCTAGGTCAGCCTGCGCATTCCGTGCAGGCTGTCCTGTGCATTCCGTGCAGGCTGACCTGGGCTGAAACCTATCGCCAATGGTCAATTTTCTTTGTCTATTTCATGATTGAGTCAGTTATAAAAAAAAGTGGCTTTTATGATTCCATAAAAATATGATGGCTTGATTGGTACAATGCATCACGGACTTGAATGGAATAACAAATTTATTTTTTCTCTGCAAATAAACTGCGTAATGCACCCGTTGAAACATGGATCACATTGGCAATCAGCCGAGCCCCGGTAGCTCAGTCGGTAGCGTGCAGGACTTGAGAACAGGGGGTCGTGGGTTCGATCCCTGGCTCGGCCAATTTCTTTCCGAGAATTGATGATAGTCATTGCGACAGGATTCATTCCTCTACCACCGCTGACCATTGTTACGACAATGATTATGTGGGAAAGACACCAGTGGCTTTGAAAGAAAATTGTGCGGAGTACTGGTAAAAAGAGACTCCAGGAAAGCATGGATAGGTGCACTGGCCGCCGCGATATAACTGAAATAATGTTGAAAACGGCGTTAAACACCATACAATCAATCAATTAATCAACATTGGCAATCATTTTTCAACTTAATTATTTTAAATGACAAATTTGTACTCTGCACATAAATGAAATCAGCCCTTAGCCTTCTGTATGAGCCATCCTTTGTGAAAAGAGGTCTTAATGCAATTGCGAAAAGTATCGGCCCATGTTAGCCTGCGCACTCCGCGCAGGCTGACCTGGGCCAAAACTTTTCGCTACCTTCAAATTTTTCTGCATGTCAAAGGATAATTCAGTCGGTTGTTTGACAAAATGGAATTTATGGATCTGTAATTATGTGATATCTGGCTTGGTATAATGTATCACGGTGATGCATTAAGCCCCCTTTGCCAGAACATGGCTCATATGGCTTGCTACACGCGAAAAGGGGCATTCGGACATTTGCGTAAAGTGTCGTCTCGGATCAGCCTGCGCAGTCCGCGCAGGCTAATCCGAGACGGCACTTTACGACTACATTAGATTTTGTGCTACAGTAGACTTGTGCAAAGCAGAAAATTACATAAATACGGAAAGTGCCGTCTCGGATTAGCCTGCGTGGACTGCGCAGGCTGATCCGAAACGACACTTTACGCAAATGTCCGAATGCACCTTTTCGCGTGTTGCAGGCCAATTATATAAACGTGGCTAAAGGAACTCTGCTTTTTTTTTTGACAATTTATATCAGGATTAGGGCTCCTATTTACAGAGTATTCTAAATTGCATACCTAGTCTTATTCTAAAGAATTTTCTTCATTTCAGTCTCAGAGTAATACACTTTTTGATTGGCGAACAATTTGTTAAGATAATCCGAAATTGTGTTATCAAAGGACTAAAAGTCCTGAGAAGCCGATTTAATAAGCAGTATTTGACAGTCAAGAATGAGACGTTCCGGTTTGAGTGAGCACAGCTAGCGGATTTGGTTAATACAAAAGTATCACTGATTATCAAAGAAGTAAGGAGTTACCTCCGTTGGCTGAAGATTCACAAAAAACACATTAGAGATAAATTAAAGCACTCTTTTTTAAAATTTCGTACTGAATACGAACTGGTTTGAATACATTACCCTTTCCTTTCTTAAAAAAGGCCACAAGCCAAAATACTGAAGTAACAAAAAAGAAAAAGAGTTTTTACTTATTGTGGTATAGGCCTACTGTACTGCAGTTCCCTCGTAGTAATTACTATCCCCTGTCGAATTTCGAGGGGGGGATATAAAGTTTGTGTGTTGTCCGTCCGTCCGTTTGTCCGTCCGTCCTTCCGTATGTCCGTCCGCCCATTCGTCCGTCTGGACAGATATTTTCTAAAATCCTTGACGAAATTTCATGAAACTTCATACTTGTGTTTCTTATCATAGATCGCCAGTATATGTTTTTTTTTTTTCGTCTTTTATTTAATACCGTGTCACGGAAAAAGGGGGCTTGATGTATATTTCCATGATGTACAAATAACAAAAAGGCCACGTGTACATGCAATATACGCAGAGAAACATATGTTTCTATCAACAAAGGTCTTTTTCGTGGGTGATATCATTTCAACGAAATAACTCGTTTCTTTGTAGTCACATTACAATTATTAATTACATGTGTATAATGATTTTGAAATATCAGCGGTTGAAAATAAGCTAAGATGTACGAGTAATTGGGATGGTTCTGTTCATGAATCAAATCATTTTTCTTTTCTCACAAGTGTGCCCTTGACTTGCCCTAACTTTTCAACACACAATCCCGAATTTTAACGACCTCGAAGTCGAAGCCATTTGAAAATATTTTGGGAAAAGGAAAACATGCGGGTAACCAGCATTTTTGCTTATTTCCCACGATGTTTCCTACCCTTATAGAGACAAATCCCATTATTTTTACTTGTACATTTTCACATGTATTTAAAGCGACAATAAAGGCCAAAAGTAAACAAAGCGGGTGTTTGAATGCGTTTGAATTTATATCATACCATTTTAAAGTATGGAAATTATTGTGAAGATAACAATCTGTCATCGTACGGTCGGTCCAAGTGTTAGTCGTTGACAGATAAATTAATTTCAAAAATAGGTGAAAACCTGCCAGGTACATGTAGCTATGTCTTTTGTTTACTTTTTTGCCTAATTTTAAAATTCTTTTTTTTTCTGCCAGCGACTACCATATGGCCCGCCCACACAATAACAGACTGTTATCTCCACAGTATTTTCCATACTTTTAAATGGTATGATTTAAGATTAAATGACACCTGTTTTGATATTTTGGTCTTTACTGGGCCTTTAATTTGTCAACTACATTATGCTTTTGATTTAGACAAGTCCAAAGTTTTCCTATCTTGTAAAGAGTTAAATAGCCACAAGGAAGGTGTTAAATTTGCAAACACCTGTATCCAAACCATCCTGCAGAATGAATAGTCTTGGTAACCATTTCAACTCAATTAATTTTTACGATTTCGCCACTGTTGTAGAAAATGACACCATCTTCCCTCCGGGTGGCTGGGAATATTTATTTTTAACGCTTCAAGCTCTGTGCACAAATAACGTGGAATTTGCGGACAGCGTAGATCAAGATCAGACTGCACAGAACGTGCAGTCTGATCTTTGATCAACGCTGTCCGCTAGTTATTCTTAAAATCTTGCCAAAAAATCGACGAAACTGCAAAATTCTGGCTGCGATTTTCGTTAATGAAAAGATTCATGTCATCGTTTCAGCTCTCAAAGGGTAAAATGTATCTATGTCCCCTGGAAGTGTGAATACTCTATGGTTATCAAATATAGTCAAACTATCGCATAGCTAGTGGTCACTGGTGATCGGATGAGAAATTCTTCCTATGAAATCCATCGCCTGTACCACTGAGCCATTGAGAATCCTAACAATCCGCTCACGGCAAATGTTGTCGTCCATAGCTTTTGCCGACGGCGTGGGTAACGATCAGACTGAACAAAACGTGCATTCTGATCTTGTTTGTACCCTGTCTGCTATGTTATGCTTATCTTCAGCCAAAAACAGGCTCAATTGAACGAAAATGATACGTATAGACCTCAAGAAAAATGGCATCCATTAAGTCGGTAGCGAGAGAGTCATTGCGTAAAGACTGTAATTCGCGGTTCAAATGTTCAGGCCCGGGTTATACAGCTCTCTGTGATACCTAATTATACTGTTTAATTTCAATCAAAAGGTCATTCATCGCACTTACATATACATTAATGTGGTTACCTCCAATAACTGTTCTGTTAGATTAGGATCATGTTGCTGATTCAATTGTACAGCATTTGTAGCCTATTTAGCAGCTCTCTCCTGCACCCTCGATAGAGAAAAAGAGAGAGACAGAGACAGACAGACAGAGAGACAGAGAGAGAGACTGCTCAATAAGCGAGCCTGGGTGGTTGGTGGAGACACAGGTGACTGACTTGTTCATGTATGCACGTATGCATGTACTTGCGTATGTACGCTATGCGTACGTAGATATGGATGAATGGATGGATGGAGCGATGGATGAACAAATCAGTTTTGGAAACGATTTATTTAGAAATTTTCACCGCGGATGAATTTTCTATATGCCATCATGTCCTCTAAATATCCTCTTTTAATGAATAAAATTACCTAAGGACAAAACGGGTGGTACAAATGAATCTTTGGATACGAATTATCCAAAAAGAAATAACCAGACTTCAATATGGGTCCAAAGTAATAAAGTGAATAATTATTTTGTACATTCATAAAGATGTTGCGCCTCGACGGAATACTTTCGGATCGTAGTAGGAATGTAATAACAAAAGGTACTTCCATTTGAAAATATGATCATGCAGCACCTCCGCTGCACTGTTTAGTCCGAGAAGGTGGAATCATGTGGGAATGACATGTCTAAAATGCGTTTCCGGTGTTATTGATTCGATGATATTAGAAAAAACTTTGCACAGTTTTGCTATTTCGTGGGGGGGAAGTATTTTTGTGTGTGAAATTACATAAAGAAACATGATCGACAACAAGTAAGACAGTAGTTTTCAAACTGAACATCTGTATGAGGATTAATAGAAGATAGCGCAACGGTTTAAGTCTGAATTTTTCACCTACCTGTGTGGGCAACTGCACGTATATTTCGTACAAACAAATAGCAAGGCTATTGCTTTGTTAACAGCAACAGTGCGGGTAAAAAATAGTGAAGGTCGCTCGTTTAATTTTCAGTATAACGAAAAGTCAGCACTGTGACACCTAGAAAGGTCAAGAAACTCGAGGCATGTGACAGATTGACCTGTTGGACGTGCTGTTCCAGCTATGACGCAGAGTTAAACCTTAATCTGACTGAAAGAAATGAAATTGAAATGTTCAGCAAGTATTTATCAATAAATTATTGCAGTGTCAATCTCCTTTTCTCTGGAAAAATCTAATAGCCTAATCGGACAGTGTAGATCCAAGATCAGACTGCACGTTCTGTGCAGTCTGATCTTGATCTAAACTGTCCGCAAAAGGGTACTGTGTCGTCCGTAGTAACTTAAGGGTTAGATGCAGTCACCAGGTCAACAATTAGATGCGGAAATGAACTCCGCACCCGCTAGCATCAATCCCCGATTCGGTTTGTACATGCTTTTAATGGGATGGTTTTGTGGTTTTTATTACTAAACCAACTCTTTCACCCCAAGCGAGTTTCTGTTGACACTTCCGCATCGTTGAGATTTTGAAAAACGTTGTGATGAATGGAGGAATTGACTGAAATAAGCAATTTCATATTGGTGTACACTTTTTAAAATTCTTATCTATACATGCATGGTCTAATTTTTTCTTCCCACTCCACAAAGAGTTTATATCAACCTATAAATTGACAGATTAAATTATAACGAATGGAAATTTCTCGGCAATAGTCAAAACCAAAACATTTTGCGTTCGAAGTTCTTTTCGCCGGAGAGGGAAAAAATCATATAGGACTTTGTAGATCCATGATCAAGCTGCACGTTCTTTGCAGTTTTCATCTTTATCTACACTGTCAACAAAAGCGAACTGTACTATGCAACGGAAGTGCAAGTTGCCCAATAGCCTTCCAGCTGGTTCGAAATCGCAGAGAAAATGAGCTGTGATCCACAACGGTTGTTTCAAAGGATGCAAGCAGACTCCCAATGACATATTTAAAACATAAAGTTGAAGTTTTATTACATGGCATCGTTCTATCTTATTAGAGTGTTCAGTAAATGAAATTGATAAAAAAAAAGTGCAAGCACGCGTTTTGAAAGACTCCGTGTATTTTAAAGGGGCTTTTTTAGATTTATAAAAACACCCCAAACTTCAACGATATTACTCTTATTTAGGTAGGGTTAGTTTGCAAATCATCTTTAAATAAGAAAGAGAAGTACACCAAAAAGGAATTTTTTGGTGATATTTTCCTTATAGTGATATTTAGCCTCTCGCAGATTTTTTTTTTTTTTGATATTTCAGGCTGCAGGTTTGCAAACGCTTGCTGGAATTACATGTAATATTTATATATAAAGTCTCATATAAATACACGGAGAACTCGATCATTCCGATATTTGAATGCCCAAAGTGTAACCATCCAGTTTCTTTTACGCTTGCTCTGGAAAATAAATTTAGCATTGTTTGTTAGTGTGTTAACACAACTTTTGTAAGACGAAGACAAAATCGAAATGATGTTATGCCCCTTTAATACCTATTCCCAGTATAATGTAATGCATGGGATAGCCCCCTTTAACAAAGTCATCAACCGCACCATTTTAGTATGCTATCAGTCAACGATGACTAAAGTAATGGATGCAATTGGGATTAATTGCTCGCTGAAAACTAACATTATCTAAATATTGACAATGGCGATTGAGATACCGTCTGTACAAATAAATGAGAGTCAGCCGGGGTGAAAGGTCGTAGAAGATAAAATAAAAAAGATTACTGATTAAGAATAATATTGTTGTCGTCGCGGCATTAATAGAAAATGATAAAAAAGGAAAACAAATGGGTTTTGAGATTAAATCAGCATAATACAAATGAATATTATTTTAGTGTACACCACTATGTCTTTCTTCTTGTTTAACGCTTTACAAATGGACAAAATATAAGATTCATACACGTGAAAAACATTTGAAGACGACAAATAATTAATATTTGGCGCAGATTATGTCATTTGTTTATAAAAGCATAGAACACATTATGAGAAAAGGAGAAAATAGTGGTTGTCAGCATTTACTCCTTTTCCCATAGGGTTTTCTAAAGCCCTATTCGTTAGTAATTAAACCCTGGATTGTATTGTTAAGGGTAAGCCTATGGTATTTAAAAACACTCCATTAACGAGACTTCATTCTGTCCATAGAAGTATTGGAATTATCCATCACTATTCTATCATAGTTTTATAATGACCATTCCATTCGCATTTATTATAAGTAATAGATCTAACAATATATTTAAGCCATCTCTGGCAAAATGCGGTTTGATGCATCTCCGTGATGCATGGTACCATGCAAGTCATTACATAGTTATGGATCCATACAGTCCATTTTGTCTAACAACCGACTGAGCCATGCGGTAAACTGGTCCCTGTACATACAGAAAATTGACCAATTCACCAAAAGCGAAAAGTTTCGGCTCAGGTCAACCTGCGCGGACTGCGCAGGCTGACCTGAGTCGATACTTTTCGCAGATGCATTAAGCCCCATTTTCACAGAGCATGGTTCATTTATTTTAAACAATCGTAAAATATGTTCTTACAACTTTGACTAATCAATCCATTTGATTGATTCCTGGATAATTGGACCATACTTGCTCCGCGATATGAATCAGAATGGTTCCAAAGGTTGAACTCGGCCACCATAGGGGAGCAAACTGGGACCCTCTATGAGAGACCGACGTTCTAGCCCTACATAACTGTCAGCCAAGAAAATGAATTTTTCTTTTTGCCGAGCTACAACTATATTTTTGCCCTAGATGTTCCTTCAAATACTTCGATCTTAATATGTTCCAAAACTGAAACATTTTCAAAACGTCGACGAATAAATTAGACGGGAGCGATGGTAACGTACCAGTACGAATTCATTTTTCCGTATTTTACACATATACATGTATGACGTCACTGCATTACTTTGTGACGTCATTTATTTAAGCAAATATGTATTCCTGCCCTCTTTTTCCAAACTACGTCAAACACAATATTTCATGCCAATTCAATGGCCAAGACTAATGACCGTGGTAATCTTTTTCTGTATTTCAAGATTTAAAACAAGTAGTTGTACGTAACGTTTCTTGTATATCAGCAGTTTCTTGGAACTATTTCAGTTCCGAAAGTATACACCTATCAAACCAGTAAGTAGGTTGCAGCCATGAATATTCATTTAGCTGCCGATAGTATTTCATCAAATTTCGAATCCCCATTGACTTACATCTATTTTCAGTATGTAAGAAAATTATGCTACTTCTAATCATGAAGAACAACTATCCTGGAAGAAAGCCAGGTTACTGGAGCTTCCCACTGAAATAAATTTTTGTTAACTTCGTTTAAAAAATGTCACTAAGTTTGCAATAGGCCTGGCTTAATAACATTTGTCTAGCGTCATTTGATAAAATTTTGTCTCAAGTGCCAACATATGTCAGATCCGATATATCCTCACTGTAACACTGGAATATAATGGTGTTAGCTGTTTCTATAAGGCCTGTAATACGCGAAAAGGGGCATTCGGACATTTGCGGCGTAAAGTGTCGTCTCGGATCAGCCTGCGCAGTCCGCACAGGCTACTCCGAGATGGCACTTTACGTCAACATTAGATTTCGTCCTACAGTAGACTTGCGCAAAACAGAAATTAACCTAAGAACTGAAAGTGTCGTCTCTGATCAGCCTGCGCGGACTGCGTAGGCTGATCCGGGACGACGCTTTACGGAAATGTCCGAATGCCCCTTTTCGCGTATTGCAGGCCATAACTAAATTATAGTGTTCATCTTTCTTTATTCTTACCATGCGATAAAACTTCAGACCTTTCCAAATTGAAAGCATTTACAGACGACAAAATCAATTTGGCACAAATTATCGGAGCCTTTTGTAAACGGGCAGAAAACATTTAAACGTTGTTAAAAAAAGGGGGGTCGCTTAAAACATTTTCTCCGTTTTTGCACAGCAGTTTTAAAGCCCCAGGTGAATCAAAACTGATTGGCGTTAACCGGTAAGCTATTTAAACGTGATGCTACCTTTTCTACGACGCCTTTAACTTGTGGATTGCAACAATACTGGACACGTTTCTGTTACATAATTCACCTTATACTTTGTAACATACGGGCAGGTTCTCACTCTCCTGGGACTCTACCTAAATTGAATTAAATATCCGTGTTTTTTTTTTCGAGGAAGGAATGGACAAGTCCATTACAGAAAAAAGGAACAAGGTTTAGAATAGGACGAAAAATAAAGAGGCGGTCCATATGGGCCAAAAGTAGACGGCACATTCTGTGGAGTCAAATCTTGATCTACGCAAAAGCCGCATGTGTTGCCAATAGTAGTATGACAGTGAAAAAAAATCGAAGGAAAGGCCTGATGCTCTGCGGTGTGAAAATTTTTGAGTATTTATATTTTCGGCCTCTTTGGTGTGTTTTCTCTTTTGTTAACCGTGTTTTCAAAAGTATTTAAGCTGGTGGCAGTGCACCTATCCATGTACACTATTGGTTTCTTTACGATTACTTTGCACAAGAATCTCTCAAAAGCCACTAGCTACTCTCCTACATAACAATAATGATAACGATAATAAAAAGTGTAGGGGGAGTTGCTCCTGTTGCAATGACTATAACTTAGCCTTGGAAAGGGATTTGGGGTCGATCTTGAAGCCCCTGTATTTACAGAAAACAGTCTGTGCCTGAAAAGTTTTCATGGAAACAATCTATAAAACGCTATATAATTTATCAAGAAAGTACTTAAAATGAGCAATGTTTCTTGATTTGTCGTTCATTTTCAGGTACTTGACTTGAATAAACGATTTCTCTCCGAGGATTGATGACAGTCATTAAGACAGCCACCGCTGAACTCTGCTTTTACGATGATTATTTTGGAAAGCAGCTGGTGGCTTGGGTAGGATATTTCCACAATACTGGTCAAAGAAACTCCAGGAAAGCATGAATATGATTTTGATCTAGCCTCCCAGATGTATAACTGGGGTAATGTTGAAAACGACGTAAAACACCACGCAAACTGAAACTAAAAATACATTTAGTTCGTGAGAAAGTGTTGTAACGAGCATGGGATAAACCGGACAATAAGTGCAAATATAAATGGGCCATGCTCTGGCAAAATGGGGCTTATTGTATCTCCGTGATCCATGGTACCAAGCAAGCCATCAAATACTTATGGATCCATAATAGCCACTTCTTTTAACATCTGACTTAATCATGAGGTAGACTGGTCCTTGTACATACAGAAAACTGACCTATAGCGAAAAATTTCGGCCCAGGTCAGCCTGCGCGGACTGCGCCGATACTTTTCGCAGATGCATTAGTCCCCCTTTTCACAGAGGGTGGCTCAAATTAATAAATGCCATGAGATCGTATACTTAAACACCTTTAAGCAAAAGCCTTCAAAATAATTTTGCAGGTAAATCATTGAAGTGTGTTTGATATAAATATTTATCTTGATCGGAAAAACATCCTGTTGAAATGCAATCTGCTTACGCTATCTGAAAACATCCTTCCCATTCCAACAGGGAAAAAAAAACGATTAACTATGAGCGAAAATAATTCATTTATACTTTAGCGCCACAGGCAAAAACAATGGCATTTGTAGACAGCATAGACTAGATCAGACTGCACAGAACTTGCAGTCTGATCTTGGATCAACACGTCTGCTCGTTTAGTTAATTTTCAGCGAGCTGGCGTTCGAATTCATAAGCTCTGCAACACTAGCCCTGCTTGTCAGCACAAAACTACAGTGGTTTGGCGCTTTGATTCTTAAATCTGTTAACACCAATTATATAAACTCGAGATCTTATGCTTGCTTAATATTCAGTCCACTGAAACTCAGTTTTATGTAAATTAGCTTGAGTGAAGAAGAGAATGGCAAAGAGCCGAGATCAGACTGCACGTTCTGGGCAGTCTCATCTTGATCTTTGCCTTCCCCGAAATCCCATGTTTTCTCCTATTGTATATTGTACATACTGAAAATGTGCAACTGCCCAGTGCATTCAGTGTTTTCTTTGTTAAATCCTTCCACCGCTATGTGACACTTAGATAGCTTTCGCAGACTGCATTAATAAGGACCAAGCTGTCCAAAAAGTGTAGACTGATCTTGGATCTACATCTTTCACTTCTTGATTTAAGGAAAATGTTAAGTCTGCATCGGAATTTCATCTCAGTTCCTCATACAATGCAACGAAGTTTACATTCGGCAGCGAAACAGTTTTAGGTGAAGGGTGACATGTCTTCTCTTCGTTGCCATTATCGAAAATGTTTTTTTTGCAAGAGAACATTTTGTATGACACACTTAAGTGTCTTTGGCTAAATTTGTTGATCTTGTTAATCTAATAATACATTATTTACGTTAACTAACAGCAAAATGGAGTATTTACGATACTCTGATAATGGCATACACTTTGCAGTACTCTCTAAACACAAACAGAAGCCCTATAACATTATTTGATGAGAGCTTATGCGAGAGAGTTCATTCTTCATCGCAGAACATTTGTACTCGTATGTCTACTGTGTGAAGATTGGAAAGAAACCTAGTTACCTAGCGGAAATGGTTTTCGTTCCTTAACAAGCATTTGTTCGTTTTGTCAAAAATTTTCAAAAGCATTCCTGACGATCCATTTTTAATCAGAAGTTTTCGAAGCCGTCTGCTATAAATTTTATCAAACGGTAATCAAGCTTACGAGTGTGATCCTCCGCCATGATGTGTCTCATGTACCATTGAAAGTACCGGAAACCAATACCTAAAACTAAAATAAAGTTGCTCTGACCGTATGAAAAGAAAGTAAAACTACACATAGCAGCTTTTCTAATGTTTTTCTTTAGTACACTTGAACATTTGTATTTATCACTTTAATACCCTCGTTTTCAGTGTAATAAAGCCATCAAGAATTACCTTATCTTACACACGTTTGAGATTAAGCAAGTAGTACCGTCATTGGTCAAAACCCTGTTTAACATATGCTGCTGGTGCATTTCTTGAACAATACTGTTTTTTATATTGGAGTTTAACGCCGCTTTAACGGAGTAGGTTATATCACAGCGGCTTTCTCATACCAGTAACGACACAGCTTTCCTTCAAAGCCACTTACGACTTTTCTCACATGCATCAGAGGTGAGAGGCGAAAAATCGCGGGAGAAAAAGTTTGACTCAACCCGGTATGGAACTCACAACCACCAGGTCAAGAGTCGGATATGATAACCACTGAGCTATCCGGCCGGGCTATCCGATGCTGACATAGATGTCCAGGTTCATTTAACTGTCAAAAATGATAAAGAAGACAATACTCTCGGTTTTTAATCTATGATCTAAAATAAAGCCATTAACTGTTAGCTTCTTTAGAACTATTTTTCACTGGGACGTACGTGTACACTTCTGTCAATATTTTATAGCGAATATGTCCTGTGTAAATTTCAGTACACATGGGCAATTTGGGCCATGTTTTGGCATATTGTGGCTTATGATCCTTGAGTTACAGATATGTGATAAAAAAAAATCTGACATTCGTTAACTTTTGAGGTACATGTAAAACTTTATTAAACCAAAGGCTCGTGAATATCTTTTTTTTTCATAATCGTTAAAGTTGACGTTTTAAGCCAACGAATATCACATTTTATTTCATGCTTTCCGGAAGTTTATCGAGAAATAACGGTGAAATATATAGAGGATATTTGTTGTTTTTTTTTTTCTATGAAAGATCGAAATTTATTTCATCGAGTGAACATCATCGGTAATGTTTTCACGAGTGGCGCAGCCATGCTTTCCGGTATGTTGTCGATAAATATCAGTGAAATATTTTTCGATATTTCATGGTTACGACCAATGAAAAAAAAAACGATTTTATTTTCTAACTCTTCCATTAAAAGCGGAAACAGTACTTCCCGCGCACTAGTTACCTAGGTAAAATGCGCGTGTCACTCAACCAGATGGAAATATGACGTAATTGAGCCTACATTTCTCGCGCTTGACTTAATATTGTAATGCGTTACTATGCGGATGGGGGGGGGGGGGGAAGGGTACGCCACGGGGAATTACAGAAAAGAACTGTACTGGATTTTGGTGTAAGTCCCCCCCCCCCCAAAAGGGTTAGAAACATGAAATAAATAGAATATTTATATTTGTTTTGTTTTTTTTCGGTGAAAGATTGAAATTTATTTCATCTCGTGAACATCATTGGTAATATTTTAGCTCTCGGCTGTGCCACTCGTGAAAATATTACCGATGATGTTCACTCGATGAAATAAATTTCAATCTTTAACCGAAAAAACAAATATCCTCTATCTGTCCTCTATCTATTTTCTTTTCCAGATGATCGTCTTTTTCCCACAAAGTCCTAGCAAAAAGAAAGTGGTTTCAGTTCAGTTGAACCGTGTGTTACTAAATGAATATATTTGAAAGAAATCTGTACATATAATATTTCACGCCAACTTTCTTTCTATTTTGCTGAATTTTGTGACTTGAATAAGTAAATAAGTTATTGATTATCTTGTATATTCTAACCCTTTTCCAAGATGACAAATTTTAGGCTTTTCCAAATCCAACCTATCTGCGGACAACAAAATCCAAATCGGTTAATATACGAATAATCTTCAGTTCTCTGACAGGGTAGGAAATATTGTGGGAAAAGGAGAAAATGCTGGTTACCAGATCGCAAAATTTTAGACTTGTCTATATTAAAAGCATTTGCAGATAACTTCTCTCTTAACCCTTTAGCAAACAATCCCTGGTTTTAACGACCCTCAGGAATAAGCCGTCTGAAAACATTGTGGGAAAAGGAGAAAATGCTGGTTACCAGCATTTTCTCCTTTTCCCACAATGTTTTCTACTCTTTCAAAGTCAAGTTTAAATTTTTGAACCACCTTTGTTTTATCGTCTGCAAATGCTTTCAATTTGGACAAGTCAAAAATTTTGTTGTTTGGTAAAGAGTTAAGGTCGTGAAGGTTTGACCCTTATCACACCCGATAAATCCAACACCCATTTTTAGTCTAGAAAAAGTACTAAATTAATTGCAGTATCAAGGTTGCTTTCGTCAAGAATGTCTTGGCAAAACGGACAGTGTGGATCAAAGATCAGACTGCACGTTTTGTGCAGTCTGATCTTTGATCCACACTGGTCGCAAAGGTGACAGTAGTTTTGAAAGTTGCTTGAAGGGTTATTTAAAACGTAGGTGAATCCCACTTGATTTAGTTATTTAGCTACTGTTCAATATGTGGAATAAATGATGGACTTTTATAGATATGTAAGGATTTAACATTATTATTTTATAGGCCCAGTAAAGGCCAAAACATCAAAGCAGGTGTCATAATACATTTAAATTTAAATCATACCATTTAAATATATGGGAAATATTGTGGATATGACAGTCTGTTATCGTGTGGTCGGGCCATATGGTATTGTCGCTGACAGAAAAAAGAATTTTTTAGAATCAGGCAAAAAGTAGACAAAAGACACAGCTACCTGGCAGGTTTTCACCTAGAATTGAAATTAATTTCTCTGTCAGCGACTAACAGTAGGACCGACCGTACAATGACAGATTGTCATCTTCACAATAGTTTCCATACTTTTAAATGGTATGGTATTCAAATGCATTTAAACTCCCGCTTTGTTTACATTTGGCCTTTATTGTTACTTTAATATTTTTATGTTCTTTAAACATTAATAATTCCATACTGTAAACTTCAATAATTGGAAAATATGAATGTTACAAAAATGATTTTGCAAACGACAAATCAAATATAGTTCAAATTATGAGAACGGTTTGATAAGGGTAGAAAAGGTAAAAGAAAAGGAGATAATCCTGTTTACCAGCCTTTTCTCTTTTTCCCACAAAGTTATCAAAAGCTTACAACTTCAGGATCTTTAGCATACGGGATTGCCAGGTTTAGGGGATAAAGAAAGTCTTTTTAAAGCATTTGCAGACGATATATTTAAAGAGGGTCAAAGTTTGTTGCTTTTTCTTCTGTTGTTTGTTTATCAATATTAATTCTACTTTGATTATCATTATTATTATTATTAATAGTATTATTATTGTTGTTGAAAGGGTAGAGGTCACTGATGGACAAGTAGAAAATGCTATAGTAATCGACGTTCTATGTTTTGTTTCCAACTATGGTTTCAAAAGCTTTCTTCTTTGGGGGTCATTGAAACACGGAACATAACAGTTCCGGTTTGTCCTATTCTGTTAAAACACAGTATTATCTGATGAATGCTTAAACGAAGTCAAAAGCTCTATACAGCACACAAAAACAATGCAAGAGTCAGGACAGATAATTCCTCATCAGACGTTAGACGTCTTTCCCTATTGATCTAGCTTCTCTCACCGAAAATCAAATAAAACGACATGATTGTGCCCTCATGCAAAATTAACCTGAACTCCGAGACAATTACTTCAATATTGTCTTTTCGTTAGTTCAACTCTTCTCCTGCCATTGTCGACCTTGGATATAACCCTTAAACTGCTAAAGAAATGAAACGAAAAGTGTCCATCTAATAGTGAGAACCCAAATATTACTTCATAGCTGATTTCATCGGGAAAAAATACCGCATAGGACAGTGTAGATCCAAAATCAGACTACACGTATTGTACAGTTTGATCTTGATCTACACTGTCCGCTGAAGCCCCCCTCCACTACCCCCCCCCCCCTCCCAGTCGCGCTTAGCAACCTTGAGGATAAGGGTATAGAGTGTAAAGCAAGAACTGTCTTTAAATTCGCGCAGTCTGATCTTGCTCTACACTCTCCATTGCCCTGTCTGATATATAGTTTTGGTCATGTCAAGCCAGTTCAATGCCAATAAACTTAACAAAAATCAATCATGTAATAGTAAACAGTTTAGACTGGTAAGGATAAGGGTTACTGAACAGAATAATTACTTCGTTCTTAAACCCTTCATGACACAATCCCGGGTTTAAGCGACCCTGAGGGAAAAGCCTTTTGAAAACATTGTGGGAAGAGGAGAAAATGCTGGTGACCAGCATTTTCTCCTTTTCCCACAATGTTTTCTACCCTACTAAAGACAAGTTCCACCATTTGAGTCACATTTACACTGTTGTCTGCAAATGCTTTCAACTTGGACATTCTACATTCTCTTTTTTTTTTTTTTTTTTGTTTGGTAAAGAGTTAAGCCTTTTCGCGGGAGCCCTGCGTGTGGCTAGGGTCAGGGTTTTCTCTGACCCCCTTTTCTTAAATTTGGACCCGCAAATTTTCTAGATGTCCCTCAAAATTTAAATATTTGCCTTCTTGAATTGTTTCTGAAGGGGGTCGAATAAACCACTTATGCGAAAATTTAAGGCAAAAAGGTTTAGGATGATGGGTTCGTAATCAAGAGGTCCATCGTTCGCTCCTTACGTGTGGCGCTGGTTTTGCGCCGGACCACCTTTAATCCTGGCAAGTGCGAAGTCCCAGCTAAAATGATAACCCAGGAAATTGAATTTGCGAGCTTTCGCCAGTATATGTCTGAAAAAAAATGTTGACAGCCACGTAAGACACCAATTGAATCAAGCCTTTGCAGAACCGGTTAACTCTTTACCAAACGACAAAATGTTAGACTGGTCCAAATTGAAAGCATTTGCAGACGACAAATTAAAAGTGTCTCGATTTATGAAATTTGTCTCGGAAAGGGTAGAAAACCTTGTGGGAAAGGAGAAAATGCTGGTTTCAAGCATTTTCTCCTTTTCCCACAAGGTTTTCAAAAGCTTTCCTTCCCAGGGTCGTGAAAACCAGGACTTGTTTTGTAAAGAGTTAAGGAAACTCGAAGAACACGTGGATAGATGTTTTTGTCACCGTGACATACTGCTGACAATGCTTTTTACCAAACAATCCGATGTTCTAACGACCCTGAAAAAGAAGGATTTTTAAAGCATTGTGGGGGAAAAGGAGAAAATGCTGGTAACTGGCATTTTCTCCCATTTCCACATTTTTGTCTATCCTGTCAGAGACTATACTCCCAATTTTATAGCCAAATTTAATCAGTTGTCTACAGATACTTTCAATATGGATAAGTGTGAAATTCTGTGATCTACGATAAAGAGATACCATAACCGTCTAACTTTCCTGCTGGTTACTGAATAAACTCGACTTTTTTCAATGTCTAAACATAGATTTCCACAGTAATCAAGTGTGAATATGGAGACAGTTTAGTATCAGGCAACAGACGGTGTAGATCCAAGATCAGGCTGCACGTTCTGTGTAGTCTGATATTTATCTACGCCGCCCACAAGAGCTATTTGAAAGGCTATTGGCAGAGAGTTTAGAAATATGCACTAAAGAGTATTCATTTAATCACAAACTCGTCTTATTTTCAATGCACCTAATTCGCGGAAAGGTCACCGACGGAGTTAAAGAGTCGTTGCCGCCGTCTAAATTACAGAATTGCGTTCGCGAACTGTCCCAAAAGACCGGAGTTAATCGCTCAAAGTTCTTGTCAACTATTCTGAACTCTGAAAGTCTTTCGCCGCTCAAAAACGATCATGGTTTGGTTGCTTTTCCTGAACGAGAAGTCTGATCTTGGATCTACACTGTCCATACTGCTGTTTACCAATTGTAATTGTCTATATGGGAAAAATGCCCAGAGTTAACCGTTTAAAATCCTTATCCATAATTATGGTAATTCCTTAAGCCTTTCCGTTTGCTATATTTTTGTCCTCGTACCCTACCTTTAGCTGCATGTAGACATTTCAACTGAGTTTTGGATAACTCGAATAGAATGACGATTTCAAAAAAAGAAATCTTCTTACGAAAAGATTTTCTCTCGAGCCAATAAAATGCCAGTCTCGGAATTTAGGATACATGTGTGTATTCATTAAATGGCCTGCAACACACGAAACGGGGCATTCGGACATTTGCGTAAAGTGTCGTCTCGGATCAGCCTGCGCAGTCCGCGCAGCCTAATCCGAAACGACACTTTCCTTTTTTATGTAATTTTCTATTTTGCGCAAGTCTACTGTAGCACAAAATCTAATGACAATTTACGCAAATGTCCGAATATCCCTTTTCGCTTCTTGCAAGCCAAATTACATATGAATCTGGAACAAGGCTGAACGATGATAAAAAGTGGAAAGGGGGCGAGGGAAAAATCTTAAAGTACTTCGCATACAATCGTGCGAAGTGGGTTTTTTTTTTGTCAATTTTTTCTAGTGGTTTGTGTATCAATATGAACTGAGATTTTCTGCTTTGCTCGTTAAGAAATATTTGTAGATGATAAATCTTGATAACTACATGACATACCGCTGTTACGTACTTCGATTTTTGTTATGTGCAACCCGGGTGTCTAGGTGTTTTTTTTTTTTCGAGCCTTCAGCAACGCTACTCTATACACGCTTTTTTCGGAAACCAGACTTGTTAACTGTTTATATTATATTTCATGTGTCTATTTTTAGAAATGTTATGGGTAAAGAAATGTCGTAATTTAAGCTGTGGGGTATGGTGGCATATTTCTGCCGCGAGATACGAGATAGCTATCATGATAATTTAAGAGAAGTATCGTGATAAAACAAAAATTTTCATGATAAAAATATCGCGATAATTCTAACTCTTATCATGATTTTTTCTGCTTTCGTGCCTACAACTGACATTCATGGTACCTATAATTAGATACGGTTTCGGAACACCTTCGTCTACAACCTTATGAATTCTCCTTTTCCATGGATGGTTTTAAAGTTGTTCGTAGGAGGCATTTCGAGTCGTCTTTGTGATTTTACAGACCTCTGTTCATTTCGAGTATTGTCAAAATTTACCAATTAAGGTACAAAAAAAATTGTTAATGATTCGAAATTTTACTTACTGCAATCTTATTAAAGGGTAACTCCAGACCAAAGTTTTCATTTCCAAATCGGATAAAACTATACTAGAGTATGTTAACAAATTTTTTTTTTAGCGTTCTGTGATGCTTACTTCACGAGATATAGAGGTTTAAACTTCGGATTTTCACCTGTCTGACAGTCGCTAATTGAAAAAAGCGTGACTTCCGGCAGTTTGCCGTGACGTTACAAGTGTCACGGAGAAGATATGGTCGCTATATATGAACTAACGCAGAAAACTGAAAAAACTGCATGAAATTCGTAAAGATATAAATCGCTTTATCACGTTTAAATCACTTGTACACTGCAGAATTTTCACCTCTATCGCTCTTACATCTTACTACAATCATAGGAAAGAAATTTTGAATGAATTAGCCTAGTGGAGATAGTACTTATGAAAAGGAAAAGTTATTCTTCTGGTGGGAAACAAAACTATTTTGAAATTTATTTCTTGAAGTTATTTCAATCTAATCAACGAATTTTAATAGATAAAAATAAAAAAAGAAATAATAACTCAAGATAGTTGAAACATGCCAAAATTCTCTTCTACTAGGTGGTAGAAGGAAGAAGGAATGTTGCAATGTGTAAAGTAATTCATTCGAGTACAGTTCTAAGGCTGTTTCTACCAAATATAGGACACCGTCGATCATTGAACGGCCTACAAATCCTGCGCAGTCTGATCTTGATCTACACCATCAGTGTCAGCATTTTAGATGTCTCCTTCAGCTTGGGAAGAATTAAAAGCCTTAATCTACCTCAGAAATCGTATCCTCTCTTTAACATTCACGAACAATGTCAAATCCAGCACACATCCTGAATTTGCTATTAAAGTTAAATCCATTTTTTTATTTTTTCACTTGATCTTCATTTATTTTCCTACGTTTTTTTTTTTCACAATTTCAAATTTGTTTCTTTCATCAACAACAACGTTAAAAGATTGTCTGAATTGCCTCCTGCCTTCCTGCCTTCCTGCCCTCCATATCATGCAGTAAACGTTTTTGATCGTCTGTAAAATACAGGGTCAGTCCATTTCCTACATACTGAGACATGAAAGGCGTAAAGTTTAAGTGGAAATACCAACGTGGACAAAAATTATTTAACTCTCTTCTTCCGTATTTCTCGCTGTAATCATGTACGAGATAACAGATGCAGATTGCTGACCATAAAAATGCAGCGTAAATTAAAAATTTATAACTGCATACAAACTTTACACAAGATTTTAGTGCGCCAACTTTTTATTTTGCGAACAGAATTGTGTGTTCCATCAATGCAAAGGGTTAATTCGGCGCCTCTTTGATGTTGGTATCGCACCGTTGTGGTCTCACATATTTTTTTTGCCCGGTTTGCAGCTGGGGGTTAACAAGCACTTGTCCTAAACATGTCATGTACAAAGTTACTCTTTTGTTTTCACGACCATATTGAGCCCTTTTTCTTAAAAAATGTGAATGGAATTTGGAATTTTACACAGGTTAAATGGGTAAGTCTAACGTCATAACTTTTGTATTTTCCTTATTCATACGATCTTAAATAAAAAAAAAAAAATCCCATAATCTGCTTGTCGAATTTCTATTCTAACTACCCTCCAACTCTCTCTCTCTCTCTCTCTCTCTCGCGCGCGCGCGCTCGCTCGCTCCCTCTCATATGAAAGAGATGGATAATCAACAGTGAATTCACCATTGATTTCTTGCCTCATTTAAATTTCTGTAGGGCCCCAAGGCTGCTGAGCGCGACTCAGTGACCTTTTCCGAACGGTGTATATTAAGATCAGACTGCACAGAACGTGCAATCTGATCTTATGTACAGTGTCCAATACGGAGATATCTATTTTTGTATCTCCAAAAACTAGCACTATTCGAAATTTTACAATCGGCATGAAGGTTTATTTAACCTGTTGAGGATTAATGGTAAATCTGATATTAAGTTGACAAGATAATCAGAGGAAATAAAATATATAATTTATTTCATCAGCTTGTGGTTAATATGGGGAAATATTTGCCTCAAAAGGGAAAGGTCCGCGAAAATAACTCGTGCCTTACGGCACTCGTTATTTTCGCATACCTTTCCCTTTTTCGGCAAATATTTTCCCATATTAACCACAAGCTGATGAAATAAACTCTATGTAACTCTTATGTTATTTGTGATACTCATTAACACACTGGTAACGTTATCGATCTGATAAGAATAGAACAGAATACTGTGTAGATGTAGGTGCAAACGCACTCTACTTTCCGATTTAGCTTATATTAGAACTAGCTTACATTTAGCTACTGAATTAACTGTAGTAACGGTGAACAAGGAACTTGTAGTTCAAAAGTGCTTTTCGATTTTGTCAAACTTGTGGTTGTATGTTACCCTTTATTTATTTCGAAACCATTATTTCGTTCAACGTTTTGTTTACGTTCAAATTGCTAAATTTCTCCAATTAATAGTTCCAGCCAATAGATAAACTCCACATTTTTCCGATTTTGGAACAACTGGGAAATCTCTGACCGTATTCAACATAGAAGAAGATCCAAGATCACAACTCTTGTTCTGTGCAGTCTTATCTTCTATCTACACTTTATGATACTGCGAAAGTTTTCTGTCCTGTTTAGCAGGCTACGATCAAGGAAATATTGAAAATAATTGATTGATACTTCATAGGCCTAATATAACACAGGTAGCACTGTCTTCGCCGAAGCGGTGACAAGAGACATGGACTAATTATAAAGCGTCGTTGTAATTGTTTGTTTTTATTTTTTAACTCTTCCAATATATACCCGTGTATAAATAAATCTGTACACCTTACCCTGTACTACTTGTTTTCAAATATATGTGAGATTACTGTATTATATGCCCTGCAACATGCGAAAAGGGGCATTCGGACATTTGCGTAAAGTGTCGTCTCGGATCAGCCTGCGCAGTCTGCGCAGGCTGATCCGAGACGGCACTTTATGTCAACATTAGAATTTGTCCTTCAGTAGACTTGCGTGAAATAGAAAATCACACATGATCGGAAAGTGTCGTCTCGGATCAACCTGCGCAAACTGCGCAGGCTGATCCGAGACGACACTTTACGCAAATGTCCGAATGCCCCTATTCACGTGTTGCAAGCCATATATAGTATATAGTACGGTGGTATACATTAGATCTTTTGTCCGTTCGTTTAATCTGGTGAAAAACGTGTTATTTATTCCCCCACATATCAGTTAATTATTCTGGCACAAATCCGCTTTTAGATACTTTCAGTCCTTTGATTTTGGTATAGAAAATTACCAAGAGGTTTATATTTTGTAGCTGATATAATATTTTACACGTATGATAAATAACTTTTCATTGAGATATACTCGGAAATAAACTTGATAGTTTGCTTTTAAAACGAATAGAAAAATTAATCAGTGTACTCAATAACGATTTCGAATATGCTCTGCATTCGTTTTTTTTTTTTATTTGCCTATTCTTGTCTTGTTTGTCTGTCTGTCTGTCTGTCTCTCTCTCTCTCCCCTGCCTGTAATTTGAAGGAAGATCATAACTTCTTATTCAGTATTTTCCTCTCCAGTTTAAACAATCCCTCTCTCCCCGAAAAAAAAACTATTCTCTTCTATGTCGATATTGACAAAACCCTCCTCCAGGGAATCCAAGACGCCTAAAAATTAATTGAAAAGAATGTGTCAAATATGAACGCGAAAAGTTTGAGCTCAACATGAGCTAATTTGATTTGGATGAAAACCCAAAATGACAACCGACATGAGAAACCCATCAGAACAGAAATAATGAGCATTTCGTTGTGGGACGTTTTTTAATCTTAAACCTTTACCACACGGCAAAATTTAAGACCTATCCAAATTGAAAGCATTCGCAGAAGACAATTTCATAGTGGCTCAAATGACGCAACTTTTCTTTGATAGGGTAGAAAACTTTGTGGGAAAAGGAGAAAATGCTGGTTACCAGCATTTTCTCCTTTTCCCACAATGTTTTCAAAAGGCCTCTTCTTCAGGGGTGTTAAAAGGCGTCATTGTGTGGTAAAGGGTTAACTAAAACGTCAAAATAAAACAATTCGTTCACTCTTTCAGTGCCAAATATAAGAATAGTCTCGATCCCATCTTGACGGCTAATAAATAAAAGCTACTTAATCAGAAAGGCCTTTATCTTTTGGGCTTGACTAAATAAGCAGACGGTATGTATCAAGGATCAGATTGCACGTTTTGTGCAGTCTGATGTTGATCTATACCGTCCATGTGCATGTGGCACTAAAAGCGTTTATATGAACAAATTGTCAGAATACAAGGAGTTAAACCAAGAAAGTACCTGTCTACACAGAGGTTTTACACTTTTCTAGGACGTAATAATTCTTAATTTAGGAACCCGTACTTTTTCAAACACATGCCATACATGAAGTCTTCATGCTGGGTCACCATTCTTCACATAATGTTGGCAAATTACTCCTACGAGACATTGGAGGCTAGCTCGTAAACAATTTATTACCCGAAAATAAGTAAAAAAAGGTTAATCCTCAAAATGTATCTGTTTTCACGAACGGCAGAAGAAGCTTCTAGCTGAAAGCATTGGAAATGCTTGGTGTCTCAGTTTGCTGTAGTCTGCATTTCGGGCTATAAATTTGTGACGTCTTAGTATTTTGCAGGTTTGCATCTGGAACTAACCGCCAAGACCGGTAAATAAGTCGACAACATACAGTACTTAAAACTATTGAGGTCACTGGTTCGAGTCTACAGCTCGACAAATTTCTTTCCGAGGATTGATGATAGTCCAAGCGATAAGATTAATCTCTCTCTCATCGCAGATCAATGTTTCCATGATGGTTATGTGAGAAAGCAGACGGTAACTTTTGGAGAATATTGTGCGAGGTACTGGTAAAAGAAACTTCATGAAAGCACAAGGCGTCATGATGTAACTGATATAATGCTGAAAACATTGAAACAATGTTGAAGTATGCAAAGAACGGGGGGGGGGGGGGGTTTACTGAAACTGGTGGAAAAGCTTTCAAATTCAAACTATCAAAAGTTTTACTTTTTTTCTCGAAATTTGTTATAAAGCCCAAATAGGAAGACACTTTATAGACGTATAATTCAATTTCGAGCTAACATTTCGATAATTAGTCTGTACGAGTATACATGAATAGTTAGAACACAGAAGCCTATCAGACTCATCGGCTATACTTGTTCGACCTTATTCCATAGTTTCGTCTCTCATTCTTGCCTCCGTTAAAACACGTTCGTGAATTATGGATCTTCGAAATGACGTTCCTATTAAAGTCTGTCAAAAACAACGAAGATATACTTGACATCCAAAATAATTTAGGAATGTCGGATTTGCATATTTTGTCAGTTTAACCAAACATCGTACAGGATATTTCAGGAACTACCAAGACATTCAACAAACCTGGGGTATTCCAGTGATCAAATCCCTCGGCTGTATAACGATAACTGATATGTCCCTACACTGTACATTTCTTTGCCAAAAGAAGACCGCTTTACCGTTCCTTAACCCTTAGGCTGCTAAGCGTGACTCACTGACCTTTTGCGGACAGAGTAGATCAATATCAGACTGCACAGAACATGCAGTCTGATCTTGGATCTACACTGTCCGATAAGGCGACATTATTCCTCCAAATTATACCTTTGAGATAACAAAATTTGGGTTTTTACTATCGGCTTGAAAGTTTCAATTCTTTTATTTTGCAGGATAAGGTTTAAAATCGTAATGCTCCATTTAAACAAAAAAAAAACCACAAGTCACAATTTTCAGTCGAAATCTTTGTAAATACATTTCCGTTGACACATAGTTTGTAAATTCATTTTTTAACTTGGTTTAATCAGTTCCGCCGACAGTTTTCATTGATAGATTTGTAGATGTGAAAAATTTCACTGTGGTAATTGTTGTCTTCGATAATCGTAGGCGCCGCCATATTTACGATGGTGAATGACATTATTTCATCAAAGTACTGAAAGTACTGACAGATTAGCGAATGTGGAATAAGCGGCCTTGGTAAAGGTAAAACTTTGTTGGTCCATACTCGATTGAAAAAAGGTCCAGTCACCTTATTATGGCCGATCAGGCTCGACACTGTCATTAAGTCCGATCCGGTTTGGCCCCGTCCAATGTGGTTATTAAGTCTGGTCCGGTGACTTTACCCAGTCATAGCCATTTACTTAACACGATTGTTTTTGTTGATCATTAATTGAAAAAAAGCAAATAAAGACCATTTCAATTTGATGATTGTGCATTACTTTCTAACATTCACTTTTAGATAAGCTTTAAATTCTTTTCAATTTCTTATCAGTTGGACGAACTTGACCTGTAGACAAGACCTAGGCTACAACAGCGCGAAAAACACGAGGATAAAAAAGCTTGCATTGATTTGATTTGCATAGGTTCCTCACTTAATTTACATATAAGCAAACATTTTGAACCTTATCAATGACATCTTGTTCAGTCAATGATTTTTTCAGCAGAAATCAGTCAAATTGGAGTGGGAGAGATTTTGTAGTTCATGTCAACATTGTCGTATTTAATTAAATTACGTTTTGTAAGGGGAAAAATGTGGGGCAGTATTTGGCGACTGTGAGTTTGTTTTTGTTTACATATGAATCTGGGTCTCTTTCGATGGCAATTGAGAATTGATCGTTGGTCTAAAAATAGAAACCTACTTTATAAAGACAATGTTAGATGCAGTTACAAAATCGGCCGAGTTGTGATGAGTGTGTCAAAGACTATTAGATCAGCTAACGATATATGTGACAGGGAGTACAAGACATGGAAATGGAAAGTAAAAATTAAGATTTTTCGACGGCATTGAAACTATTGTGGGAAAAAAATAATAACGACTGTTAACGAGCAATCACCTATTTTCCGAAAACATTTCGGAGAATGTCTCTGTATATAACTATTTCGTACTCCGCAAACTATAAACATCCAAAATAAATGTATATTACGCAACAAAAGTCGTCGTCGAATCTTAATTTAACGAAAACAAGTATCGCACAAGTCAACCCCTTCAGCACACAGGGCAAATCATATTCCTTTTCTGGGTAGTGTAGATTAAGATCAGACTGCACAATAAATGCAGTGTGATCGTGTATCTACACGACCTGTTATTTTAAGAGGTATTCCGATGAAAAAAAATCCAACTTTTAACATTCTGTCCCTAAATTAGCCGTCAGTGGAATGTAGATTTCATACACTCTGCGCCAAAAGGGTTAATTGATATATTATTGAACAGTTGACTGTTCTGGTGCAGTTTCTGCCAAAACATCCCAATAGTGCCAAACATAATTATAGTCTTGTCGCCAGAAGCGATCTTTGTAGACTTGAACACCACACTGAACGTGTCAGGATGTTTTTTTTAAACCCTTTTAAAACAGCTCAAAACTATTTTGTCAAATAAACAGTTCCAGCCACTGTTTCAGGACTAAATAATATGAGCATAGCACTGGCAAAAGGGGGCTTATTGCATCTTCGTGATACATGATACCAGGCAAGTCATCACATGATTATGGATCCATCATAGCCATTTTATTTTAAACAACCGACTTAATCATGAGGTAGACTGGTCCTTGGATATACAGAAAATTGACCAATAGCGAAAAGTTTCGGCCCTGGTCAGCCTGCGCGGACTGCGCAGGCTGACCTGGGTCGATACTTTTCGCAGATGCATAAAGCCCCCTTTTCACAGAGAATGGCTCATTTGTTTTTAGATCCCTTTCGCCGGACAAAATATAATCATATCGTACACTGTAGATCAAAGATCGAACTGAACGTTCTGTGAGGCCTGATCTTGATCAACTTTGCCTGCAAAATCCGTTAGCAGCCGGAATGTCTCCTGTTCTGCCACACGCGACCATGAAAGTATTTTTTGGAGCCCGTAGAGGATGATAGGTGCAAATACGCGCAGTCTGATGTTGTTCAATGTTCTTCTTTTAAAGGCCCAGTAAAGGCCAAAATATGAAAGCAGGTGTCATAGTACATTTAAATTTAAATCATCCCATTTAAAAGTATGAAAATATTGTGAAGATGACAGTCTGTTATCGTGTGGTCGGGCCATTATGTTAGTCGCTGGCAGAAAAAAGAATTTTAAGATCTGGCAAAAAGTAAACAAAAAACACAGCTACCTGGCAGGTTTTAACCTAGTTTTGAAATTAATTTCTCTGTCAGCAACTAACTCTTGGACCGAACGTACAATGACAGATTGTCATCTTCACAATGATTTCCATAATTTTAAATGGTATGATATAAATTCAAATGCATCTAAACACCCGCTTTGTTTACTTTTGGGCTTTATTGTCACTTTAATTGTTTGAGTGAACATTTATCCATCGAAAATTTGATGTTGGCACAATTTCTAATTTGATACTTGACCTTAATTCATGTGGATTTTTCCATTGTATACAAATATATAAGAGGCGCCCATACAAAAGGGGATAAATACATCTCCGTGATGCATTATACCTAGCACGTTATCGCACTTTTGTTTTTAAATCCATTTTGCCTAACAACCGGCTACATCTTGAGGTATACTTAACCCTTATCCTGCTACATAACTAAATCAAAATTTTCAATTCGATAGTACAAACCCAAATTTTGCTTTTTCAAAGGTATGTTCTGGGGAATGAAATCTCCTTATCGGACAGTGTAGATCCAAGATCAGACTGCACGTTCTGTGCAGTCTGATCTTGAACTACGCTGTTCGCAAAAGGTCAGTGAGTCGCTTAGCAGCCTAAGGGTTAAAAATCGATATTGTGTCACCTGTATATACACAAACAATCCAAAACAACAACATTAGATGGGTATTTTAAGGACTACGACCCCTATCTCATCGGTAAATATCGTGTAACATCGACGTTTTCGTAAAGGCTATTTGGTCAGTCTTGGCAGCTTCCGTCTTTTAATATGAGAGTTAGGGGCCGTAGACCTTAAGTTATGAAATTATTGTACATGTATATGTAAGACTGTTTATCATTTATAAGATTTATTTAAGTTTTATTTCATATATTTCTGCGGGAAAACTATTTGGTTTAACCCTTATCATTAACCCTTATCACGTGACACACATTGGCCGTTAAAATAGACTGGTCTTTTGACCATCAGAAAAATGACCGATAGCAGAAGGTTTCAACCCAGATCAGTCTGCGGGGATTGCGCAGGCTGACCTGGATCGTTACTTTTTGCAACTATATTAAATCCCCATTTCACAGAGCATGTTTTCTAATATTATCAAGTTAAAAGGTTAAAGGCGAAAAGAGGTCTTAATGCATCTGCGAAAAGTATCGACCCAGGTCAGCCTGCGCAATCCGCGCAGGCTGACCTGGGCCGAAACTGTTCGCTGGTGGTCAATTTTCTGTATGTCCAAGGACCAGTCTACCTCATGATTCAGTCGGTTCTTAAAAAAGTGGTTATTATGGATCCTTAATTATGTGATGGCTTGGTTGGTACATCGTATCACGTAGATGCATTAAGCCCCCTTTTGCCAGAGCACGGCTCATTTATGTTTATCACTTGTATGAATTACTTCCATTTGAAAACGTTGCAGCAACAGTTTTGATTTCTCTTATATGCATAAGCAATTGAAACTGTAACTACACTATGTTACACAGATTTTTCCATTCTAGGCAATACTCATCGCCTCAACTTGACATATTTGTTATATTTATACAATATTCAAACAATTCAATTATTAAATGCGGCCATTTCAGGAATTTTTTCAGGCATTTATTCAATAATGCAGTCTGTAAATGTGCGGTTATTTTTGCCTTACATTTTGTTCTATGTACTAACTTTTTTTTTCAGTATGATGCGCCCCCATATTCTGACAATCCAAAGATTTTTTTTTTACATTTTCGTCTTTTCACTGCATTGGCCGTTTTTGGCTAGGGGGCAACGGCGCCTAGCCTTAGTAACCACGTTTCAGACTTTTGCATGAAAGCTGCAACCACTCTCAACATCATGTATAAATGCGCGCCATTCGCTGTCTCTGATTTGCTGGAACTGCAACTTCCGTTTCTAATTGGCTTGAGACGACACACCCCTCAAAACCGCCTTTCACCTTACGAGTTATTCATCCGTGATGTAAAACAGAAATTGAAAGAGGGGATCGGTGTCTACATTTACCGAGAAAATGCCAAAGAAAATATATTCAAAGCAAAAATTTTTAACGGTGTTTGTTGGCGTGATGAATTCAAATGAGAAAGAAATTCTCCCGTTAATTTCACCAAATACTCATGCAGAGCATAACACAACCAACACCCGTGTGTAACTTGGATCGTCGCTGTGTGCACACCTTTGGATGCAAATGGAACGTGGCGAACTTGACATTTGATTGATACATCTTGTATGGTGTGTATCCACGTATGGTGTGTAAACAGACAAAACCCTTTACCTTGTCAGCCGTAATATATGTACAAATTGGGCAGTTGATGAGTCAGTGTTTTCCTGGTGCATGGAAATACCGGAATGGACCGGAACAGACTGGATTGGACCGGAATGGACTTCAAGATACGATGTAAACTCTTGTAGCAACTCTTTACTTATTTGACAATGGAATGGGGGAAAACCTTAACATGCTCGTGTAAGGGAAAATAGGAACTTGCAAGACATAAGGCTATAATATCTCTGTCATTACTGAAGATATTTATTTCCATCTGGGACTGGTGTTAGCTATCAAAAGGGAAACCCATACAAAAGGGACAGGTATCCATCAAAGTATTTTTCAAACAGTTATAAATGCCCCTTCTTGACTTTGAATGTTCAAATATTTTGATATTTTACAAAACCTTTGTCATTACTGTCATTACTGAAGACATTTACTTCAAGCTTGAAGTAGTTTCTAACCATTATATTTGCTTCAAACTTGGGCTAGTTGTTAACTATCATAAAGGAACCCATAAATCAGGAGCAGGTGAACATCTAAATATTTTTGACACTATAATGCCCAGCTTTTCGACTTACAATTTTCACTTAAAGCAACTGCAGCCGAGCATAGGCATCCATATTTTTTTCTTTTACTTTTTAACTGGACATTTCATGATTGAATGCAAATTGCTTTACGCATATATGCACTTTCCACTTGCCCCTAGCCATCAGTGCTTTCAGCGCTTTGATTTCAGATGGGAGTCCGGAAACGCGTTCAGTCATTCTTCGGTCAGAGCCTGTATTCACCAACTACATGTATTCACATGTGTATTATTAGCCTAAATCTCAAGAGCTTTCAAATTGACGCCATTTCTGATTAGCTAAACCAAATGGTTTAGCCAATCAGAAATCGTGTTACTTTCGAAGTTTAGAATAGCACTCACAGTACTAAAAAATGGTTGGTGAAAATGGCCTATTTTTCACTGCAGATTTTCTCATTTCGTTTTCTTTTTCCTACAGTTCCTTTCGTAGGCCTATTTTGTTTACTGATGTAATGCTCTCAAGTTTGGAGAACAAAAAAGAATGCATGTACCACAAAAAATGTTCGGTGTAAGTATCGAAGACCTATGCAACGTTAGTCGTACTTTCTTCAGATACTTGCTTTTACTGCTGTAGGCCCTATAGACTATATAACACAGAGGATAATCAACTGGTGGTGTGTGATATTAAAAATTTGTCACTTGAATGGGGTGTGATGCGTTTGAAAAACGAGTCCGAAGGACGAGTTTTTTAACCGTATCAAACCCCATTCGAGTGACAGATTTTTAATATCACACACCAACAGTTGATTGTTCTATTTATTATATTCCCAATTCTCCCTTTGTTTGCTAATAATTATCAAGAACGAAGTAGATATACATAGGACTTTTCTTTACAAACACATGACCCATTTTTGGCAGAAGCGGCTGACGCAACAGATGACGTAACGCTCGAGGGTTCCCGCGTAAATTACGTCATCTATCTCTCCATTTGAAGGCATGCATTGTTTTGCACCTTTACAGTTTAAAACCAGCAATATGAAATTAGAAGAAGAAACAGTTAACCCTTTCCCACATGGCAAGTTTAAGACTTTCCCAAATTAAAAACATCTCCAGATGACAAATACTAAATTGATACAAAAGACCTTAGGTTCTCTGATAGGGTAGAAAACATTATGGAAAAAGGAGAAAGATGCTGGTTGGTAGTCTTCTCGTTTTTCCACAATATTTTCCAAGAGCTCTCTCCCACAAATGCTACATGTATCTTCTTTTCTCGAAATGTTTTCAAAAGATTTCTCCCACAAGGTCGTTAACTCAGGATTGTTTGGAAAGACTGTAGATCTACCGAAAATCTTTTCACTGTGCTATTGTGTACTGAAGATGTTTGAAGCAGAGACAGAAACATTAGACTGTGAGCAATATAGGAAAAAAGTTGTTTCGGCAAACATTCTAAAACTATCATCACTACTGATGATACCATGTCATCAGTATTGATGTTATTCACTGTGAAAAACTGAAAAATAATATACTGAGAAATCCCAGTAATTCACTGATAGGAATATAATAAATATTTGTACATAGAACCTACTTCATAATGATGATAAACGACTATATAATTTCAGACATTATATAACCACAATAATAGCAAGGCACTTAGACACGATTAATCTTGATAAATTATATAATTAACCCTTAACCAAACAATTCCGTATTTAAAGAAAAATGAAACTTATTAAAACATGGTAGGAAAAGGAGAAAAGGCTGGATACCAGCCTTTTCTCCTTTTCCCACCACGTTTCATTCCATATCGTTGACAAATTCAATCCGTTTCAGCCATACTTCCTCTGAAGTCAGTGCTTTCACTTTGCACCAGTATAATTCATTTTGTTCTGTAAAAGAGTGAAAAAAAAACCTTCCATTAATCTGAGTGAAGACATCAATCAACTGATCAATCAACCAACCAACCAACCGACCGATCGATCAATCGATCGATCAATTAATCAATCAATCAATCAAACAATCAATCAACCAACCAGTCAGTCAGTCAGTCAAAAGTCGTATCAACTTGTACAACATTGGGATAAAGAATTATTGGTGAGAATACCAAGGTATAAGCTGGGCCTATCAGTCAAGTATATAGCAATTCCAAGGGAGAAAGAATAGTTTATTGGATTATATTCCTTACGTTTTGTTGGTTGATTGTGATCTATCGTAGGTTATACGGTGTTATGCTGGAGATAGAGCGCAGACGATAAAACAA
Organism: Hippopus hippopus; assembly: GCA_946811185.2. Lineage (NCBI taxonomy): Eukaryota > Metazoa > Mollusca > Bivalvia > Cardiida > Cardiidae > Hippopus > Hippopus hippopus. The sequence goes on along the minus strand of OX328104.1, from coordinate 26,716,820 downwards.
CAAACAAAACACAGGTGATTAATATCAACTCTTGTTTTCTGTAGATCACATCTTGAAAGATATATCTATTTTACTTGGCTGCATGATAAAGTCTTGTTTTATGAATTTTTCTCAGTAAGAAATTGGTTAACGTTTTACTTAACGATCTAAAATTTCAAAGATATTAAATGATACGGGCTTTTGAAAAAAGTTGTGGCAAATAGCGAAATTGCTTGGCTGGAAAAATGTAGTGTGTTCTTAGCGAAGGGTTTTAAAAATATTTAAAAAGGAGAAAATGCTGGTAACCAACATTTTCTCCTATTTCCACTGTAATTTAAAAAGCGCTTTCAAAGACAATTCTTATCGTTTTAGCAAAGTGTATAGATCTAGATATTTTGTCTTGAAATACTGTAGAACTGTAGGCTTACTTGTTCGCCTGTTAACTCTTTCCATACCATAGACAACACCAGAAGCTTTTGTGGACCGAGTAGATCAAAATCAGACTGCACAGAACGTGCAGTCTGATCTCTGATCTACACTGTCCATTGCCTTATTCTAGACAAGTTGGCTTCTTTACAAAAGAAGCCAGGAGAGGTCAGCATCATTGTTTTCCAATAGTTTATTGGCTTTTAATTTCAATATATTTTGGTACATGTAAACAAACAAGTAAAAAAGCCGCCGCGTAGAAACCTCATATGCTTTACATGACGGTCGTTTGACCTTCTTGTCGCGTTTTCAAGTCGCATGATCTTGTCCAGCGGTCTTCTTTCTCTTTTTTTACGAAATTCTTCTTTTTTTTTTTCTTCTGCTTAGATTTATTTGCTTAATGAAAAATTACAATTATTTGAGAGGTCATATGCAGCCATGGCAAATTAATATAACAAATATTTTCTGAAATTCGTCACATAAAAATAAACCACGTCTATTTCCTGTTTCGGTTTTTTGATTTCGCTTTATTTACAAAACCATGACGAAACAGACTGTGTATCAGTACAATTTCGCAAGAAAAATGGATTTAGACAGCAAATTCTGTGGCAGTCTGCCTTTTAAACTCACCAATTATGACCAAACTTTCTCTTGGTCTTGCTGCAAAAAAGTATCCGTGGCCTTCGAGAAAATGCTATTTATTTATTCAGTAATGAAAGAGTTAAAGAGTTAACTTTCAATTAAACATGACTTAAGTGATCGAAATTGACCTACAAAGGAGAGAAATCATTAAAAAAAAAAGACAAAGTGCTGGTTACCAGCAGTTTATCGTTTTCAATATATATATATATTTTCGAACCTTTCTTCCCAAGGATTGTTTAATAATATCTGGTAAAGAATCACGTCATTTAAAAACCACAAATTTCTAGACTTGGGCATTTTGAAAGCAGTAACAGATGACGAATTCAGTGTAGCTGAAATAATGATTTCTTCCTTTGAAGAGGTAGAAAACATTGTGTTGGAAAAGGAGAAAATGCTGGTTGCCACCATTTTCTCTTTTCCCATATTGTTTTCAAAAGTTTTCTATCTCAAGGTCGGGATTGTTTGATAGTGGACTAGGGCGTTTGTTTCATAGTCAATCGGCTCTGTGTTCGAGCCAAATTGGAGTTACTTTCCTATAATTCAATATTAATAGTTTTCATGAACATTGGCGAGTTCTGATTGGCTGAAAAATTTTTTTCATAGCTCCATGAAAAAAAAAAAAAAATTTAGCAGTGCCGGAACTACTTTTGCAGTCAAAGTAATGTAAACAAACATGTATATACGAGATTTCATAATGTTTTTTCGGTCTGATTTTATATCGAGTCCGAAGATTAAATTGCTAGCTGAATTTGTTTTTTCTGAATACTGAAAAAAAAGTCCAACAGTAAATTCAAAGCGAGAGCTGAAAACTCATTGTTACTCTGCTGGGTTTAAACGATCTTATTTTCAACTTAATTCTAGTGTATTGAACTTCTAATAATAAATCCACTCAATCTGCAAACGTTCAATACTGTAATGACGTCATGAATTACGTCATTTGACGTCATGAAGGAGCAGTTTTACCGCGCTTTCAAATATCAATGAAAAGGACAGTAAATAAATACGCAATGTTGGATTTACACAAAAAGAGCAGTTAGTATTATTTAAGTGCATATTTGTTGTCTGTGATATTGAATTATAAGGAATGAAGAGAATTTTTTTTTGTTTTCATGGAGGTATGAAGAAAAAACCTAATCACACTTTTGTATGAAACCGCTTCGCGGTTTCATACAGTGTGATTAGGTTTTTTTTTCATACCTCAATGAAAACAAAAAAATTCTCTTCATTCCTTAAATAAAATTCTCGGCTGTGGAGAAGTCAAAAGCTGTCTTTATTGGGGGAACACGATCGAGAGGTTCTAATTAGATTAACATGGATAATCATTATCGAGTCATAAAACTCTAAGAAGCAACCTCTTCGATTTTCGTTAAACAGTTTTTATTACGTGACAAGAATCAGAAAGGTGCTCTAAAACATATTCTTACATGACACGTGAATTCGGCTCTATAAACACAGTGCAACGAAAGCGTGGTAAAATCTACGTTATTCTATATAGAGTGACGTCATTCTATATAGAGTTACGTCATTCTGTATAAAGTAAGTAAGTAAGTTATTCAATGGAATATAATCTGCATCCGCGTTTTTACTCTAAGTATGAGCTTGTTTTTCTTTGATTAAGAGTTGGTCATGTTAGAATCGAAATAATCTTCTTTCTATCGTGGTTTATCGTTCAATAAACCACGTTGTGAGTTATGAGGCGCAATGAATAACCCACTCGGGCTATCGCCCTAGTGGATTATTTATTGTACCTCATAACTCACAACTGTGGTTTATTGAACGATAAACCACGATAGAAAGAAGATTATTTCTTAAATGAAAGATTATCGCATTAAATTGAATCACATATTAACATGTTCTTCATTGTTGGTATTAACATTTAATGACATCAAAGTATCTTTTGTGAGCTATAATCTAAACCGAGTTCTGTGGGGGTGGGGGGGGGGGGAGGATTCGGAGAAACTGAACTTAAACAATTTTATCGTTCGATCGCCCGCGGGGAGAGTCAGTTGGGCTTATGCAATGCTCAGTATTTGATAGAGAGAGCGAGAAGTGACCAGCCGACCAACCGACCGACCGACCGACCGACCAGAAATCAAAAAAGACAAACAGACAGACAAACAGACAGACAGACAAACAGGTAGACATAGAGACAATGCCAAAGCAAAGATCGAAGATAGAGTGAACTCAGGACTTTTATTTCATTCAGTTTCTACAACAAAAACCAATTTTGATAAGCCGATATAGACCAAGATCAAACTGCACAGTTGTGCGGTCTGACCGTTATCTACGCTCTCCACAAAGTCCATCTACATTCGCTTATGGCAAGACGGGGGATAACAATTTGTCAGCTGAACCACACTCGATAAAGACGCAGTATTATATTACAGCCGCGGTGCACCGGTCAGGGCGGCCCGTAACAATAATTAATTTCAAACAAGACATTTTATTTGCACAAACTTTTCCGCCATAATGTAAACGTCGTCATGTCCGTTAAAATCGGAAAAATCCATTACCACTCAAACACGAGTTTTTCTTCAATATTCTGCAATAAACATCTTTCGAAAACATGTTGGGAAAGGTAGCAATTTGTTATTACGAATAATTGATTATTCTGCAACACTGTTTTCCATTTCGTTTTAGATAAGACATTTTGCTTTTCTAGAAGTATTGATCAGCCTTTTTGGTTATTTATATTTGTAAATGTTCTTTTTCAAAATAGCCTAAATTGTTTTTCTAATGAAATTTAGATAGTTACGGTCTCTGTTTGCCGCGCCTTGGTCTTTTTTGGAGAATTTGCAGCAGGGAACTGGCCTGGCACTATTGTAAACGATAGAAGACTTGATAAGGTGATCTGTCGCCTAATATTAATGAAATATTGCGGAAAACGTTGACCATTATTCAAACAAAAACCTTTTGCAAAAATGTGTCGCCACTACCACATGGTTTATAATGCGAAACGAATGTCTTTCGTTTAACTCTTTACCGAACGACAAATTTAAGGCTCTTTCAAATTTAAAACATCTGCAGACGACAAATCAGAATTGGTACATTTCAGCTAAAGCTGTCTGATAGGGCAGAAAACATTATGGGAAAAGGAGAAAATGCTGGTTACCAGCATTTTCTCCTTTTCCCACAATGTTTTCAAAAGCCTTCTCTCCTAAAGTCTGGAAAACCCTTGACTATTTGGAATAAACTTTAAAAGCATCAACCGCTTACTTTTCCGATCTTTGCACATCAAACTCGAACTTTTCAATGCAGAGTGGAAAATGTTATTTTTATTGATACATAATCAGTAGTTTGGTGATCTTTAGTTAACATTCGGATGGTAGCGGGGCCCCTTTGTCGATAAATAACTAGTATTTAACTTTCAACAAGCATTTAACTTTCAACATTAACCTAATAACCCTCCGACCCATGATGCCCTTTGACCCTCTGCCAGACAATGAAATATTTCACTCTTCCATACCAAACGATGCATATACAGAATATTATGTTTTAGAAACTTTCCTGATGCCTGTATTTGATTTCGAGCAGCGTGAGAAATTTTGATATCGCGCGAGACCGAAGGTCGAGCGAGATATCAAAATTTTCTTACGCTCCATGGAAAGCACCAGGAAATTTACTACAACATAATATTCCTTTTATTATTTACCTGCAACTTTCAACGAGCAATTATTGCAATTTTTGACATCTTATTCTAAAATGGTCAAAAAGAAAAAAAATGGATTAGTCGGTAATAACTTCGTTTTTGTTTTTATGAATGGCGGATGAATATCATGGCAAACAAGATGACAAATCAGTTCCCAAATTAATGCATACATGTATATTCTGTGCACAAGATATACCATATGGCTTGCAACACGCGAAAAGGGGCATTTGGACATTTGCGTAAAGTGTCGTCTCGAATCAGCCTGCGCAATTCGCGCAGGCTAATCCGAGACGGCACTTTACGACTACATTAGATTTTGTGTCACAGTAGACTTGCGCAAAACAGAAAATTACATAAAAGCGGAAAGTGTCGTTTCGGTTTAGCCTGCGCGGACTGCGCAGGCTGATCCGAGACGACACTTTACGCAAATGTCCGAATGCCCCTTTTCGCGTGTTGCAAGCCAATTTGGAACAGTATTTGACACTGTAGTTACGGATTTTTTTTTCTGTCATGAATGATATTTTGTCGGCATGCGACGCATTTCTTTCAGCCGGAAAAAATTCAGGTATATAAGAATAACCAAAATGACCTCAAAGATGGAATACACGTGTAGTCTGATCATGGATCTGTAACATCGGCCTGTATAGACAAGCCCCAAAGATAAAACTTTTTTCTGAGTTTCAGTGGATTGAAAAGTCAGCCGTCGAGAGAGGTGAAATTGATATGAGTTATGCTCTGTGAAAAGGGGGCTTAATGCATCTGCAAAAACTATCGACCCCGGTCAGCCTGCGCAGTACGCGCAGGCTGACCTAGGCCGAAACTGTTTGCTATCGGTCAATTTTCCGCATTCCAAAGGACCATTCTACCTCCAGATTCAGTCAGTTGTTAGACAAAATGTATTTTATGGATCCATATTTATGTGATGACTTGCTTGGTATAATGCATCGCGGAAATGCATTAAGTCACTTTTTGCCAGAGAATGGCTTATATATTTGGTGCTGAAAGAGTTAGAGAACAGTAAAGTCTGTTGCAGCGTCTTTTTATATCTCGATTTTTTTCGGGGAAAGACCCCGCAAAGTACAGCTAAACGACACGGGAATTCTAACGAGCCGTATCAAATAGCAGACGAAACTTCGAACGGGAAGCGTGTGGGAAAGCGCTGTTATGTCTTCATTGAACAGTCCAATAGGGAAATTGTCCCGATGCAGAAATCTTCAGCGGTGATTGGTATTTTAGTGGGTATTTGTTACTGCAGATAGCAAAATACTGGAGGTACTTTGATCTGGTGTCAGAATTATAGTGATTGTTGATATATTCTAGTGTGCAATAGTAACTGCTGGGAGAAATACATAAAGTAAGTTTAAAAGTTTGAACCGATGTTAAATTTAAATCGAAGTTAGACTGATTATTTAAACGGATAACAATATAGAAAGATAAGATCTTAACCTTTAGGCTGCTAAACGCGACTCACCGACCTTTTGCAGACAGTGTTGATCAAGATCAGACTGCACAGAACGTGCAGTCTGATCTTGGATCTACGCTGTCCGATAAGGAGATATTTTTCTCCAAAACTTAGGTTTAAATAACATTTTTACGGTTTTTACTATCGGTTTGAAAGTTTAACTTACTTAGGAGGTTAATGGTTAACATGACCAGATGCTACCTGAGATATAAATTCATTTATAGGAAAATATAACAACAAATGTGACGCGATATTTGTGTTATTTCTGAGGATTTTTCTATATTTACTTGTATCATAACGGTAAGTTCTTTAAAAAACAAAGGCAGAATACTTTCAGCTTTATGGGAAAATCAAATAGCATATGTGGTAGGCGTAGTTTTAAGACCAGACTGCACATAAAGTGCGGCCTGATCTCGATGTTGAACTACCCTGTCCGCTTCTGAATTGCTATTTTTTGATGAAGGGACTTTTATAACTTTAATTAGAGGTGAGTTTCCATCTTTAATTTGATATTTAATTAAAAAAGAGATAAAAAAAAAAAAAATAGTGATAAGCCTTTTCATGCATTGAAATACAGTCTTTGTTTTTATTAAAAACTGCAAAAATGAGAAAATTTGTTTTTTCATTTCGTGAATTTATCGCTCTTTATTGATTAACGTAGAAAGAAAATAAGAGACTCTGTTAAAACCCAAGGAATATTACGGCAGTTTGTAAAATAATGAAACATTTCACTGACATATAGGATCTGGCAAAAGTTAGTTTTTGAGATAAAGTTTTTATGAAACGAGTCTAGTAAATGTTATTAAGCGAGACTTTGGCGAGCTTGATAAAATCGTTATAGACGTGTTTGATAAAATTACCTCAAAAACCAAAGTTTGACAATTTCTTTTTATCTCATACCGAGTTATAGGTCAGAAGATGCAAAACCATGCATTTACGCTCGGTATTTTCAGTGAATTAAACTCGATTCACTTCTCTGAAAGAAGTATAAAATGACCTGCAACACGCTAAAAGGGACATTGGGACATTTGCGTAAAGTGTCGTCTCGGATCAGCCTGCACAGTCTGCGCAGGCTAATCCGAAACGACACTTTCCGTTTCTATGTAATTTTCTGTTTTACGCAAATCTGCCGTAGCACAAAATCTAATTTAATGGTAAAGTGTCGTCTCGGATTAGCCTGCGCGGACTGTGCAGGCTGATCCGAGGCGACACTTTACGCAAATGTCCAAATGCCCCTTTTCGCATGTTGCAGGCCAAATGATCTAATATGACTCCGTAATCTCAAACGTGAGTAAGATAAGAATATTCATAATGGGTATATTAAAATGAAAACATGGGAAGATTTGTGATAAAACCTATTACGTTATTGAAATTCGTTCAATCTTTTGGACAACACATAGAGCTTCAACAGACATTGTAATCAATCGAACAGTTACCCGATCGGTCGATCAGCAAGCTAGTCAGCCAATCAATGGATCAATAAGCCTGAAACATCTTATAAAATGTGAAAAACTATCATACATTTACATTTTAATGAATTAAATTGTCAGTCTTTAACTCTTTTCCACACAATCCCAAATTTTAACCACCTTAAAGACGAAGTCTTTTGAAAATATTGGGGGAAAAAGGAGAAATGCTGGTTACCAGGATTTACTCCTTTTCCCACAATATATTCTACGATTTCAAAGACAAAGCTAATTTTCTCCAACATTTCTTTTTAGTCTGCAAACACTTTCAGTTTGGTCTAGTCTAAAATTTTGTCGTGTGGTGAAGAGTTTAGCAGGGAAAGGTAAGATATGGCCTGCAACACGCGAAAAAGGGCATTCGGACATTTGCGTAAAGTGTCATCCCGAATCAGCCTGCGCAGTCCGCGCAGACTAATCCGAGACGACACTTTACGTTCTTATGCAATTTTCTGTTTAGTGCAAGTCTACTGTTAGACAAAATCGAATGTAGTCGTAAAGTGTCGTCTCGGATCAGTCTGCGCGCATTAAATTTTAACATTTTACGGTATAACGTTACATATGACCACGTACTTTTGATAAACACCATGCATTTTGCTGACCTCTTGTTTTCGTCTTGCAGCCGATTTGTTCTGGAATATTGTTATAAGTTTACATTACTCTTAACCCTTTACCAAACAATCCCTGGTTTTTACGTCCCAGAGGAAGAAGCCTTCTGAAAACATTGTGGGAAAAGGAGAAAATGCTGGTAAACCAGCATTTTCTCCTTTTCCCACAATGTTTTCTACTCTTCTAAAGTCAAGCTTCAATTTTTGAGTCACATTTATTTTGTTATCTGCAATTGCTTTCAATTTGAACAAGTCTAAAATTTTGTCGTTTGGTAAAGAGTTAAGGGCTTTTGTTTCTCTTTCTTTTTTTAAAGTCTCAGATAATTTTTTTACCTTGCTGAATAAGTTGAACAATTTTTTTCTACGGCAGAAATACGTCTAAGAGGGTCACGAGCAAATTTTGTTTTTCAATTAAAGGTCAATAAAGGGTAAAGAGATATTTTTCATTTGGCAAAATAAGTCCCTGGTAGTAAAATGCAATTCTTCGTTTTGTAAAATAAGTTTTAGGGGGTAGCAAACATTGAATTTCTTTTTTACAAAATAGGTCTTGGAGAGTAACGAGCAGTTATTGCAAAATAAGTATTAGAGAGTAACGGGCAACTTTTTGTTTTGCAGGAGTCTAAGACAGTTACCGGCAAATACAAGTGGATGGGATTGTTTGAAAACGATTAAATGAATGAATATGATATAATGTGAAAGCAATGTGACCAAAGGAGAAATTGATCACTGAGAGCATTTTCTCTTTTCTACAATGGTTTAATAGCTTGGATAAAAAAAATAGCGCATTATAATATATCAGTTCGCAAAATGCTCCCCTCTGCTATGGAGAGTTATGGTTGGGTTTCTTAGTTTTATTACAATAAGCACTTTTTGTGGATTTGTCCTTTGGAAAGGCACTTCAGAGTCTCAGTCTAGTTCCCGTGTAAACCCAGGAAGCACATGAATAAATGATCGGGCGCCGTGATATAACAACTTGATAACGTCACAACAGGCGTCAAATACTATTACGTTTTCTTTCTAACACTTTTTCTTCACGAACTATAATAATATCTATAACTTTTTTTTTCTTCTTATTCTTATAAACAGATATATTGTGACCTGTACTGGAAAGAAACAAGACGTTCTACAGAGATATTCAGGCTGAAAACTTGATTTTCTGTGAAAGAAAATCACAGGCAGGGTGAATCTATTTATACAGTGCAATTAAAGTTATAACAGCTTAGCAGAAAATAATTTCTGAGAAATTGGGTGGAGGAGTGCAGAGTCAATCACTTCAAATACATCTGCATAATAAGATTTCAAATGTACTTATTGCTTTGTGCATACCTTGTAGCTTTTCAATGGAAAGAATAAAGTAAGACCGTACAATCCTTAACAGAGCTCCAGATAGAAGGAGTGATTTTAATTTCAAAATTGAAAATATTAATTATTCTCCACTAAACCCTATGTTGTGGGTACTCATTAGAATCGTCTCATCGAGACGATTCTAATGAGTACCCACAACATAGGGTTTCGAAGAAAAATAATGACTTTAGAATACCATCACTCTCTCTTATCTGGAGCTGTGACCTTATCAAAAGAAAGAAATATTCGTGAAAGATAATTTTTTTTTTTGCCAGAGGTAATTCTTTGGGAGGCTTGCAGACGCTATCTTTTGTTTTCTTTCCCGTCATTCTACAAAACAGATCTTCGATTTTTCCATAATTTTCAGAAAGTGTGGACAAAAGAGGGAGACTCATAGTGAAGTATTGAATTCAAAGTTGTTAACAAAAAAGGGATGATGAATCAGTTTTTATCAACCATTGTGCAATGACTAAACGGATTAAAATGGTCGCACACAGATTAAAGTATAAAGCGGAGGCGAGCGCCTTTCGGATAAAAAAATCTCAATAGTGAGTTTAGGGCGATATTTTTTATTTAATTGAATAATTTAACAAATTCAATTACAGCGTTCCTTCCTGTTCGATTGAACGCTACAATTCAATTTAATGTCTTTGATTCACTAGTATTTGTGTTTGTTGTGTTCGTTTAATATGATTTGTGTAATATACGTGATTTAATACACGATACGTTAATTCGGATCCGTGGTTTTTGTGATGGGAGAAAATGATTTAAGCAATCAAACGATCGACGACAAAGTGTTTAAAATTCTTGTAGGTGTATCAAGTGATGTTTAGTGTCATATTTTTGCAATATAAATGGATAGTTTCGAATTCACATGGTCTGTCAATGAATCTTTTGGATGTAAAGTGGCAACATGATGTCAGTGATTTGTGACGTAATTCGAAACGGATTATTAACAATCGTAACGCTGGCTCTACTTGTGACGTCACCTACAGGTAAGGTTATATCAGATTTTCTATATATTTCTGTCTGTCCCCTGACGTAAATTTACCACCATTTTTCTGTCATATACCTGTTTGCTTTCATCTCATTTTCTTTTCCCTCTTCATAAATAAACATTTACATTGAAGCGCCTTTACGAAATCATATAAAGTGAAACCAGCAAACCATGTGACTTTTTTCGCTCCACATTAGCAAGAGAACATTGTGACAGAAAGAAGGAAGTCCTTCGTCATGAACAAAATCTCCCTTTTCTACAAGGTTTTTCCACATATTTAAGCCGTGCTCTATGAAAAGGGGGCTTAATGCATCTGCAAAAAGCATCTACCCATGTCAGCCTGCGAATTTCAGCATGTCAGCCTGATATTTGCGAATTTTCTGCATGTCAAAGGACCATTCTACCTCATGATACAGTCGATTTTTAGATTAAGTTGATTTTATGGATAGATAATTATGTGATGACTTGTTTTGTAAAATGCATCACGGAGATTCGTTAAGCCCCCTTTTGTTAGAGAATGGCTCATTTACATGTTAAACTGACTTTATTTTGACAGTCCTTAAATGGCATGCAACACGTAAAAAGGGGCATTTGGACATTTTGCGTAAAGTGTCGTCTCGGATCAGCCTTCACAGTCCGCGCAGGCTAATCCGAGACGGCACTTTACGACTACATTAGATTTTGTGGTACAGTAGACTTTCGCAAAACAGAAAATTACATAAAAACGGAAAGTGTCGCTTCAGATTAGCCTGCGCAGATTGCATAGGTTGATCCGAGACGATACTTTACGCAAATGTCCAAATGACCCTTTTCGCGTGTTGCAGGCCAATTTATGGTGATGTTCAAAAGTCATCGGCTATACATTTATATCAAAAGGTAATTTCTGTCGATTTCCCTGTTTACCAACCATTTACCATGACTAAGAGGGTCCATTGTGTATTCGAGAAAGTATAATTTTCAAATCGTTAACCATTTAAACCGTTTGTTATCATAATATAGACCTGCTAATTCATTTTCAATAATCCTATTATAACCAAAAAGCACTTGTATGGATTATTTACAGTCCACTTGAGCCGCGGTCTCTTTGATGAGTGGGAATTTTAAACTCAGTCATTACGACACGATGTTTTAAATTTTTCCATGTTGAGAACTTTTGTAGATGATCAAATAAATGTCACCCAGATGATAGGTTTAGTCTTTGATAGAGCAAGAACATAGTTGGAAAAGGAGAAAGTTCTTGTTAAATGCATGTTTTCATTTTCTTTGAATGTTTTCAAAAGGCTTCTAAATGCAGCACGGATAGTTTGGTAGAGGGTTTTAAGTAAAACAAACTTAAAGGCCCAGTAAAGGCCAAAATATCAAAGCAGGTGTCATAATACATTTAAATTCAAATCATAGTATTTTAAAGTATTGAAAATATTGTGGAGATGACAGTCTGTTATCTTGTGGTCGGGCCATATGTTAGTCGCTTGCAGAAAAAAGAATTTTAAAATCAGGCAAAAAGAAAACAAAAGACACAGCTACCTGGCAGTTTTTAACCTAGTTTTGAAATTAAATTCTCTGTCAGTGACTAACACTTGGACTGACCATACAATGACAGATTGTCATCTTCACAATAATTTCCATACTTTTAAATGGTATAATATAAATTCAAATGCATTTAAACAAACGCTTTGTTTACTTTTGGTCTTTATTGCTACTTTAATGTAATTAAACTGTCATACTGAGAGAGAGAGAGAGAGAGAGAGAGAGAGAGAGAGAGAGAGAGAGAGAGAGAGAGAGAGAGAGAGAGAGAGAGAGAGAGAGAGAGAGAGCAATACTATTTTCCGAGTATTTGACCTACAATAACGATACAGTTAGGTCACATTATAGAAGATGACCAAACCAAATTAAATTTACACCTTATTTAATTGCGTTTAACGCCTTATGACCTCAATGTATCATATTACATGTACATACTGATGCAACTTTTATTGCATATTTCCGCAGCATCAATAAAGCCCTTGATTATCTATCGATGTACGCACCTTTTGTCTCGCTGACCACTCTTGAAAATATTGTGGCAAAAGGAGAAATTGCTCGAAACGAGCAGTTTCTCCTTTTGTCACATTGTTTTCCCGACATTCCCGAATTATACCTCAATTTTTCCCGCACTTAAACCTGAGTTGTCCTGAGTTGTGTTTGTTGTTCCTGTTGTTGTAGTGGTGTTGTTTGTCATATACCAAGACACATGTTACTTGTTTTTGCAAAATGATAAAATGATTTTCTGACCCGAGATCAATCTGTTTATGGTAAACATGATATCCTACCTTACAACGTATAAGTATGACGCGGTGAATTTCAATTGATTATTTATCAATATTATGCAAATGATTCGATCCTAATCTTATAACCCTTAGACTGCTATATAATTAATTTTCGGTCTCTTTGAAAAAGCTCAACGTCATACAATTTCTCAGTTCTAATGTTTCTAAGAATATTTCATGAAATATTGGACGGCGTCTGTAGCCGTCCATACAAATATCACACTGCACAAAAACATGCAGCCTGATCTGAATCCACACTATCCATACAAGTATGCACCTTTATCTATAGTTCCGTAGCACATAAACCATTTTTTACCGCAATAGCCGAAAACAGGGAGTTTTGGGGGCCCCATAGATTAAGGTCAGTCTCAGCAACACGTGCAGTGTGATCTTGGATCTATAACGTCCGCTTGTTTGGTCAAGCCTTCAAAGTCTTTCTGAGTTTCAGTGATTTTGTAATTCACTCGTAGAAAGAGGTTTTAATAATGGCCTGCAACATGCGAAAATGGGCATTCAGACATTTGCGTAAAGTGTCGTCTAGGATCAGCCTGCGCAGTCAGCGCAAGCTAATCCGAAATGACACTTTCCGTTTTTATGTAATTTTCTGTTTTGTGCAAGTCTACTGTAGCACAAAATCTAATGTAGACGTAAAGTGCCGTCTCGGATCAGCCTGCGCGGACTGCGCAGGCTGATCCGAGACGACACTTTACGCCAATGTCCGAATGCCCCTTTTCGCGTGTTTCAAGGTATTTATTATACTATTTGACGCTGAAAGATCTAAGTGTTAGACCTCAGATCATCACACCTTCCCAGTTACAGATTATCATAAATTTAACCCTTAGAGTGCCGACTAAACCAAAATAACATTTTCCGTCTTAAAATAAGACTAAAAGGAGTGCAATGTCTTGGTTGCTCCTGTCTGTATAGTGTCTCAGCAAGGTGGACAGTGTAGATCAATTATCAGACTGCACGTTTTGTGCAGTCTGATCTTGATCTACACTCGCCGTCAAGGCTACTATCGTTGTGAAAGGCGCTTTAATGGATAATATCATTTTTCAATTTGTTTGCATGAAACCTAAACATACTAGCTGTGCTCTGAGAAAAGAGTGTTTAACGGATCTCCGTCATGCATTACATCAAGCAAGTCGTCGCATAAATATCGATCTATATGATTCATTTTTTTTTAAATACCGACGGAATCATGAGGCAGACTGGTACTTTGAAATGTAGAGAACTGAACAATAGGAAAAAAAGTTAGACCGAGGTCGACTGAGGTAGCCAGGTCCTTTGACATGCAGAAAATTGACCCATAGTAAAAAGTTTCGATTGAGCTCGGCTTGCCAGGGCCGACCTAGCTCGTTACTTCCACAAATACATTAAACCCCCTTTCCATAGAGCGTGACTGATTTATTCTTCAACCATTTAACCATTTACTTTCGTGGCTGACAGTCGAACCTGTTGTGGATGGCTTAGATCAAGACCAGACCGCAGCAAACGTGAATTGGACCTTCATGTAAATCATAAGAATAAGCGAGTAATATTGTCAGTGCTGTTGAAAAAAATGATAACAACAATGATAATTATAATAGTAGTAGCAGTAGTAATAAAAATAATAATAAGAATAATAGTAATAATAATAATAATAATAATGACAACGATAATAATAATCTTGATCTACACCGTCCTTTACATCTGGTTAAGACACTGGTTGCGGTAAATGAATGCAGATAATAGAGAAAAACAACAAGAGAAGATCGGGAAATAAAATTTCTAATTTTCTGTAATGCATCGTTATTTCCCCAGAATATGCCAAATTAACCCTTCACAAAACGAATCCTTCTTTTATCGACAATGAGAAAAAGGGTTTTGAAATCATGGTGGGAAAAGGAGACAGTGCTGGAAACCACCATTCTCTCCTTTTCCAACAATGCTTAAAACCCCTTTAAAGACAGATAGAACTAGAAATATGTAAACCACTTTAAATTTGATGTTTGCAAACGCATTCAATATATTTGAGAGTGAATTTCTGTCTTCTGCAAAAGATTTAAACCTTTCTTCTGCTAAATATGTTAAGTGAAACTTTCAAGCCGATAGTAAAAACATATTTTGCTATTTAAATGGTATTTTGGAGCGAAAACATATCTCCATAGCGGACAGTTTAGATCAAAGATCAGACTGCACGTTTTGTGCAGTCTGATCTTGATCTATACTGTCCGCAAAAGGTCAGTGAGTCGCGCTTAGCAGCCTAAGGGTTAATAAAATAAGACACGGTAAAAAAACTTGACAATTGATGTTGGATTAGGTCGACGGAGAAAATCCAGAAGCCGTATAAAGAACATCACTGTCAAGTGATTTGTAGAAATTTGCATATTATTAAATATATTTAACGTTTACTTGTTGATCAACCTTTTACGCCCTATATAAAAAAAAAACGATTCGCTCGCTCGTTCGATCTTTCCTTCATTTACTAGCATAATATTCTTTGTTAACTATTATTCTCTCCTGTTTTTCCTTCCTTCCTCTTTCATTCAACTGCCTTTAGTTTTCATTCATGCTTTGCCTCTTTTCTCCAATTTAGATCTAAAATCGTAACACCTATAGACGAATATGAGTCATGCTCTGTAAAAGCGGGCTTCAATGAATTTTCAAAAGGTATCGACCAATATCAACCTGCAAAGTCCGCCAAGGCTGTCATGGGTCGAAACTTTTTGCTGATCTAATACACGCACATAATATTCTTGTTCAGAATCGAGTATCCTGTATCGCATATTTTGTGCAGTATGATGTAGGATCTCAATGGTCCATAAAAATACCCACAGCTGCATTTAACATTGTTAAGGAATAAGTGAATTAACTTCTTTTTCACGAAATCTCTAAAGACCATGGCTGCTTTTATAGCTAGTTTAAAAAGAGTGTAATACACGCACATGAATTCATATTCACGTTCAGCATCAAATAGCCTGTATTGCATGTTTTATTCAATCTGATATTGGACCTAGACTATCCTAAAAAAAAAACATCAACAACACCAAGTCACTCCTAGAAATCTAAAGGGTTTAATTTCATTAACCTTTTGTTCATTAACCTCATAAAACTGAAGCTACGCAGGGGCTCAATCCAATTTACATCCATTAGACAAACCTTGCGATGAAAGCAACAATATTTATTCTATGCAGACGCAGTGTCTATTTTCTTGGTATTCATACCTTGGTTGTGCCAGAAGCTAAATCTAGAAGGTATTCTGATGATGGCAACTTTTGATGACCTTTGCGAAGACTGCAGAGCAAGGTCAAACTGCACATCTGTGCAGTCTAATCTTTGTCTTCACTACTCGAAGCTCAATTAAATTCCCAAACTTTAGCAATCTACACAATCTACTATCATTTGATTGTAATAATAGTGTAGGTTCCGGGAAAACAGTCATTCGTTTGCATCAGTATGTACTTTCAGTAATTTGAAACCATCGATTAGCTCGAGATAGTTGATTGAATGTCACTGAAACTGACTTATGACTCAGGGGTGTAGAAGCAGTTTTCACAAAACATACGATCAGTCGGAAGTACTGGTGGAAATGAGGATCAAATTATGACGGTTACTTTCGCCCTTGGCCCTTTACTGCTTTTAAGTAAATACGAACGTGCATTCCCTTGTATTGATCTTGAACATATGTCACCTGACAAAAAGGAACATTGTGGAAGTCTTTGTACATTTTTTCTGTATCTATGTTTAGTAGATTTGAGCATACCCAATGATAATACCATCGTTTATATGCACCTTTAAAACTTGTGACATGAACCGTATAACTGAAAAGTGATCAGCAACTAAACTCTTCTTTAAAAAGATTACGCTTAAATCAAGGTTTTCTTTATACACTTATATGTTAGACGAAAAAGTTTCGTTAATCTAATGTGAAAACAATAAACAACACGGGACAATAACATGTATCTAATGTAGGCAAACAACAGGACAAACAAGTGGACTCCAGTATGTAAGACGGATCAGAACTTATTGAGAAAGATGTACAACTTGTACACCGTTTCGCAAATTGATGCATGAATAAACAATACGATGTTTGTTGTCAGAAGAGGCAGTTTTGTTTGCTGACTGTCATCTGTATTTTAGCTATTACAGAGGCCATTGCACCTATCAATAGATTCTTGTGGTTTCCTTGACCAGTGGTTACCAGCATTTTCTGCTTCTCCAACTATGTTTTCAAAAGCCTTCTTCTACTTGTTCATTTAAACTCGAAAAGTTTTAGTAAAGGGTTAAATGATGCCAATTGCATTCTTTCTAGTTACGTCAGGTATCTGACAGAGACAGAAAGAAGCAGATTGCCGAGTAAAAGCTTATATTTACACGGCATGTGTTAAGCATATGCTGCCTGCCCCAATATTATAGAACTCTTGTAATTCGTTCCAGAAAATTTACCATTGATATATTACTATTAAGTGGTTCATAAACAGTACACGTGTCACTGCTTGATATTGTTTAGTCTACTTCAAGGTATGATTACCCTAGTAATTTTTGCTTTGCTTTTGGTCTTTGTGATAGGCTGTCTCAATATTGTTTTATTAAATCATTGGAGCCAGATCAAATAGTTATCATTTCCTCCATATTTTTACAGGTTCTTTTACTTTTACAGTATTGATACACTGGCTAGCCAACTGAAACCACTACAAGTATTTCGGATGAGACTAAGACAGTGTTATACAATGAGCGCATAAAAAATAATCGAGCGTTACGTGGGATGGGTTTCGTCCTGTATCTTGCACCAGCCCCAACGCAATAAAATGATTGACAGCTTTCTGAGGGCGTCGCCCCTATAGGCAACCAGCGGCGACGATAAATAATTGAAAATCTGCAATACCTTGCTTAAACGGTCTTTCTGTGACTTCAGTTGAACAAAAGACTTCCCGTTCACAAGACGGATGCTACCTTCCACAGAGCACTTTAACTTTACGGCTGCCGACGCCACCGATGTGGTCAACGATAAATTTTGTCTGGTTCGTACAGAACGTTTAATGGTAGCCAATGATTCAGTTCATATTATACCAGGTCCAATTCTCTCTAACTGCGGAACCAATTTTTGCTTTCGTTGGAAAGCAGCATCTTGCTTAGAAGAATATCTTCTAAATTAATAGAAAACGCATGAAAATGCGTATTGAAAACTCTGTTTTAACTGTATTAGTTTTTGAAGAGGGCTTTAAACACCCTACCACCAAATAAAGATTATTTGCATTGATTTTTACTATTCTTTTTTAGGAAAAAGAGTATACTCTTGCGCGTCCTTCATCAGACAAAGTTTAACAAACTAGAGAATCTATAGTGGGCAATCGTGTGTCAATACTTATTTAATTGATTCCCGCCACAAGAGAGGTGGACAATAGTTCAGCACATTACTGGACAGGCCATCCTTAGACCTACCAAAATAATACAATTACAAAAAGGACAACTATTTTAGTGAAACGGAAATTAACAGATTTATATCAAAATCGAAAGCACTGTGGAGAAAAAAGGAGAATCTCTATTTAACAAGCGATTGCGCTTTGTGCTACAATGTTTTCCTTGGCTATAAAATTCAACTCATGAAAAGTCATATTGATTCAGTAATGAATAAAATGCATAGCTGTTTAAAAGGCCATTGTCAAAATCGCGGTTCTTTAAACCTTAACGGGGTTTTAAAAGCTCGGAAAAAATGGTGTAGTCAAAAGGGCTTCGTACTGATGGGCTTATCTGCGTGTTTGCCGATTGAGAAAGGAAGGAAGAATTTAGAATCATCAAGTTTTGCCTAAGATAAGAGTAGTACTCTACCAAGTCCTTGATTCTATGACTATTTTGACTTGTGAAGTCGAGGACTACTAATCTATTTACGATAATGCTGATACTAGAATTGTTATATTTCTTATGTGCAACAAACCTTGAATTCCTGGTATATTATGTGGAGGAGATCTTCGTCAATTGAAATTTTATGAGCTTTCCTACACATTGCAGTCAATTGCATACCATCTACGGCTATAACATTGGTCCCTGTAATCATTTTCCCATGCATTGTTGCCGGGTAAATCACTTGATATGTCAACCATAATTTTCGATACGATTATTCCAAACATTGCTTTCGAAAAAGGCCGATTCAAAATAATATCGTGGAAGTTAATTAAAGTAACCCCTTTGTAGACCAGGCTGTAAGTATTTCTGGGAACTGGAGCGTGTAAATTTATGAATGAGGGGTAGTACAGTTAGATTGAATAAAAAAAAACAGAGCGATCGAAAACATACGGTATGAAAACTTAACT
This sequence comes from Hippopus hippopus, assembly GCA_946811185.2. NCBI lineage: Eukaryota > Metazoa > Mollusca > Bivalvia > Cardiida > Cardiidae > Hippopus > Hippopus hippopus. Next base: position 26,697,651 of record OX328104.1, on the reverse strand, counting down.
CTTTCCTCAACGATCTCTTTTTTTAACGACCCTGGACAAGAGGGCCTTTTGAAGCTTTGTGGAGAAGGAGAAAATGTTGGTTACTAGCATTTTCTGCTTTTCACACGTTTTCTTCAGTTTTACAAACAAATTTCACCACTTTAGCCACATTCAGTTTGCAGTATGGACATTTTAGACATGTACACTGAAAGCATTTGCAGACAGCATATCAGATCTTAGGCCTAACACAAATATCTGTGTTTAGGGTTTCGGTATGAGATGCTGTAGGTAGGGTAGGTAGGGATTTTTTCCAGAAACTTTTTACATGGACCATCTACTGAAATCACAACCGACAGATTTCCCCCCCCAATCGTAGCGTAAAAAGTTTAGGGTTGGCAGCATTTTCTAGGTAGGGTATGAAAACCCAAAACACAGATATTTTTTTTAGCCTTATTCACATGATAGGATTTGCCTTTGAAAGAGTAGAAAAGCATAATCGGAAAACGTTGCTTACTATAATTTCTCTTTTTTCCACAATGTTTTCAAGGGTCTTTTTTACAGGCTCCTTAAAACTCGAGATTGTTTGGTAAAGCGTCAAGTTAATTAAAGCCACCACTATGTAAGCCGGGCTTTCAGTATTTCTAAGAACTGGAGCGTGTAAGTTTATGAATGAATGGTACTATAGGAGCATTTGCACACAGCTGTTCAGCTGCTATGATTCAATAAAAAAAAGAGAACGATCGAAAACTTGTGATATATCAAAGTGTTAACACTTGTGGCGCTAAACCTCGACTTGATTGTTTATGCGGACATTGCAGATCAAGATCAGACTGCAGAAAACCTGCAGTCTGATCTTGAATCTACATTGTCCGCCCCTGTACTAGATGCTCTGACTAAAAAGCTGTTTTTTTGAGTAGCAAAATCCGTATGCATCCATAGAACTGACTGACAGAGCATGTCAATCACATTTATTTAGCACTACCATAATAATAACTGGCCTGCAACACGCGAAAAGGGACATTCGGGCATTTGTGTAAAGTGTCGTCTCGGATCAGCCTGCGCAGTCCGCGCAGGCTAATCCGAGACGGCACTTTACGTCTACATTAGATTTTGTCCTACAGTAGACTTGCGTGAAACAGAAAATTACACACAATGGGAAAGTGGCGTCTCGGATCAGCCTGCGTAGATTGCGCAGGCTGATTCGGGACGACACTTCACGCAAATATCCGAATGCCACTTTCCGCGTGTTGCAGGCCAATTATATTAGATCGAACTATGGATCAGTTATAATAGGCTTCTTTGCTGGCGTTGTATTTTTATGATATTGCACCCACCTCAATATCAGAAAAGTTGCAAGCGATTGTTATTTTGGTGATTGGCTAGTTTGTTTGAAATAAAATTGATTTACAGATATGTAGATTGACTGTCTTTTTCTTTCGTTTAGTAATGCACCAATTTGAGAGAGATTGAGAGAGAGAATGAGAGAGAGAGAGATTTCACGCAGTTTCTCATGGATGATACTGAATTGCCCTGTAGAACTTAGGAAACGTAGTCTTTCGAAGATACGTATATAAAAGAGTAGTGAAAGAAAGGTGCTAACAGTCACATTTTTTCTTGTCGTTCAGTAGTATTCGTCTGCTCCTCATATAGAACCGCTCCCAGTCTGCTGCCAGCAATGTGTCAAAAATCCCATTTCCGTTCTTCTCACTTAATCGTCAACCCCCGCGTTACTATGTTCATGACGTCACAGCTCTAAAAATACTATTGCCGAAAGCATGCTATACATTTATTTACATATAATATTTAACTACCTTAACATTTTTTGTTACATTTTGATTTCATTTTTGTTTATGGATATTAGAACACGTTTAGTGTGGCATAAATGTACTTTGACAAATTACATGTATGTACTTTGGCACACTGTTAGTCTATTTTACCATTTTGAATTGCCATTTCAGTCTATATAATTCTAGATTAAGTACATGTAAGTAACACAATTTGTGATTGACTTAACCAATTGCTTCAACCAGTGAGATATTCAGTTACTTTCAAATTGAGAAAATTTTTAAAAATTAGATTCCTCATGTTGTTAAGAATGGTTGATGACATACTGTTTCTGATTAGTGTGGTTGACCCAGGGTCAGATAGGATATTGTGACATTAGTTATATAGTGAACTATATAGTCGATTCTGAAAACGAGCCTCACTGACGTAATAACTATCGTTCCTGTAATATGCAAACTTCTTGGTTAAATGTAACTGTTGCCAACTATTCGGTTAAGCCAACATTGATTTTGTCCTGGTTTCGATGTTCAGAAACTGCTTTATCGTTATATCGTATAACTCAAACTCTCCCATTGTTCCTTCTCTCTGCCACAAATTTGATATTAAAGAAATGTGCAGCAGGGGACATAAATTTTGCTGACACAGACCTGTATAACAAACGTCATCTGTTAACAAAGAAATGCATTTTCAACTGCCTCAGTGCTTTCGGCGGAAAACTAGGACTTTTGCGAACGGAATAGATCACGATCACGCTTTACAGAACTTGCTGTCTTATCTTGGATCTATCTTGTTGTGAACTTGATCTTGTTGTGTCAAGCTAATAAGATTTAAAAAAATTCTTGGTTTCAGTGGACAGTATTTTAAGCCGCCAAAAGAGATCGAGATTATATACTTGGCGTAGAAAGAGTTAAAAGATTCAACCGCAATTTCTATTAGATAAGGCAGCAGAAGAAGCACGTTGGACGTCATATTTTCGCCAACTCTCATTAAAAATTCATACACACTAATAATAGGCTGAAACAGAGGTGTGATCCGTAAATCAGGGAATAACATCTTACCGTATGCAATTTGAATCCTCTTCCTCACGGACACTCGAATTTTCTGCAACGAGAAACTCGACCACGTGCTTTCGTTTGTGGAGTGCTGCCCCCACCCCCGTCATTCCTACCCTTCCAACTGGTTTTGTCCATACATTTATATAACGCGACAACTCAGGATTTAACGGTTCATAACACATCTAATTATAACAATCCCGAAAACTTAAGTCTTGATTTAGATATTAATCCTTATCCTGCCAAGCGCAACTCACTGACCTTTTTGCGGACAGTGTAGATCAAGATCAGACTGCACAGAACGTGCAGTCTGATCTTTGATCTACACTGTCCGAATAGGAGATATTTTTCTGCAAAATAATACCTTTAAAAAAGCAAAATCTTGGTTTTTTTCACTATCGGCTTGAAAGATTCATTGAATTTATTTTGCAAAATAAGGGTCAAAGCGACATGCATCTAGATCTAGAGCCGCAAAAACAGTTTACGCCTGATAATTTCACTGTTATAACGTCATTGCTCCAGTGGTTTTGTGTCCGTGTTCGGCGTATAAAGCGTAAAATTTTGGATGTTTTGCTATAAGGGTATTGATGATGTCAAACAAAATGTCGTAATGAACGTACCGTTTTCCAACAAAAACACATTTACAGAGGACAAATCAAGAAAATTATTCAGATTCAACATTACCTTTTTATTTTAAATTGATACAAGGAAATTCAAATTTCTAACTTGTGCAAAATCAGCAGTTCACTGTTTTTAGTTTGTTGGCGGAATCAGGCCACAGCTTCCAAAAACTGCTTAAACAGTTGAGCCCTGGTGACAGAGACTAAAACTGCAAAGTCCATATTAGATTTGAAAACTGCCTGTAACTGTAATAAACTGCAACAGCCAAATTCTGGTGGAGGTAGTCTCCGCAGCCGAGTCCTCGGAAAATGAAGCTGTGACGATGTGGAACCTATCAACTTTGGGTGTAGAAGGCCCTGTGAATAGACTATATTAACAATGAATAAGCAGGAAAAATTTCAAAGTGAACGGGTGGGTTTGGGCGGGAATTTGATTAAACAACAAGTGTGATAGTATTTGCCGAATAGACAACTTGACCCGCAACACACTGCTAACGCGCTATGACACAGACCGGAAAAGGAATTACGTCATACAAACAAGGAATGCATATCACTGAAAAGGAATAGAAATGAACAAAAGGAGAAATTCTGCACTGTCCTTGTAAATGGTTTTGAACCTTAATGTTCAAAACTTCTTAAATTTTTTTTAGCAGGAAAAAGGACAATCGTTTGTTTTGATTTGAGAGCAAGATGCAGAACTCATTCTTGAATACTAAAGTCAGCAAATTTATCTCTATTCGTTGCTTCGTTCTATATTTTGATGTTCACTCAGTGATATAATATTTTGATTTTACACACAAATAAACACTTATTCTTTATTCTAATGTATTTTCTTTTAAAAGCTTCCTTCTAACGTTCAAATAAGTTGTTTATTTGGGGGAAAAAAATGCGATAGAAAATTGATATTGATATAGGGGAAGTGTCTTAATATCGGATTTATTATTTGAACTTAATTCTCTACATCTGAACAAGATACGTGATAAATTATCAAGAAGCATGTCACTAAAGCAGATAAAACATAATTATACAAATTCAGATGTAGCATAAAACAGCCATAAAAATCAAGGAGTGCTTTTATCGCATTTGTCTTTATCTTTCCCCCCCCCCCCTTTCCCCCCTCCCGATTTGTACCGATAAAGTCGGCATCATAACCTTTCACCCCTATATCAGAGAATGGGAGCTTCTGCGGATGGCATAGATCAAGATCGAACAGCGTAGAATATCCGCTTTTGTGGTCAATTCTACATCTTTCTCAGTTTCAGTGGATTGTATTCCCTGCCGTCGAAAGAAGTCAACTTCAATTTATGTAGTTGGTACTAAAAGAGTTAACAGATATACTAGTAACTAAGACAAGCTCTTTGAAAAAGGGGACTGAATACATCTGCAAAAAGCATCGACTCATGTCAACCTGTGCAGTCCGCGCAGGCTGACATAGGTCGAAGATTTTTGCTATTTATGAATTTTCTGCTTGTCCAGGGTGCATTCTACCTCAGGATTCAGCCGGTTGTTAGACAAAACAAATTTTATGGACCCATAACTATGTGGTGGCTTGCTCGGATTAATGCGTCACGGAGATGCATTTTCACAGATTATGGCTTATATATAAAATTTAATAAAATCAGTCTTACCTTACTAAATTAGTAAAATCTATTTTGATTAAAAGTATGTCTTTAAATATTACGTATTTGCAGTGAAACCTGGCCTATTAGCCACTTTTACTAAGCAAGCAATCTGTAAACAATCAAGCATATTGAGATCCCAAAACAGGCAATATTGCCATTATATGTCTTAAGCACAATTTGGTTGTCCCTTAGGTACTTGCATTATAGTTTTAGAGGCTACACAACTCGAACATCTTGTTGCCCGGATGTGCTAGATTTTATATTTTCAGAAAATTATTCTGCATAGGAGCCCCGACTGTCGGTATAGATGAGGGACAATTAGCTCGTAAACATGGAGCAAAATGGGTGACTTGGACATTTTCCTTCAGTGCAGAAGATTAGGTTTTGGCTTTTAGAAGTTGTTTTGTCAGAAGATCGTTTGAAAGAGCGGATGATGTTGATCCAACATCAGACTACACACGATCCATGCAGACTGATATTAATCTGCCTTTGTTTCAAAAGCAACTTTGAAGGGCTGTTCAGATGTTTATTAACAAGTACTGTGATTTTATTAACCGTTTACCAAACAATCACGTGTTTTAACGACCCTGAAGAAGAAGGCTTTTGAAAATATTGTGAGAAAAGGGGCAAATGCCGGTAACCAGTATTGTTCACTTTTCCCACCTTGTTATCAACCCTTTCAAAGAGAAACCTCACAAACTAAGCCACATCGTCGTCTGCGAATGCCGTCAATTTGGACAAGTTTGGTAACTTTAGACTTAATGTCTAGTATGCAACTTTTGGGAAAAAAAAGTTTTTCCCCCTGAAAGTGGAATATACCAATTAGTGTAATTTCAAATATGGTAAAGGGATGTCTCATAAGTTTGTGATAATGTCACATGATCAAAAACATGCGTGAGTTATACCTTATCGTATTGATACAAGTACGATGTCGTCATTTCCTGTGCATTTTAAAAAGAAAGACGGAGTTCCTGATTGTTATTTAACTGCCAAAATTGAAACCTTTTACAGCACGTAACCATTTAACTTATGGTAGTAGATATCGTTTGCATGATTGGTTGGAAGGAAAAAAAAATAAGGTCCATCTTATGAACGGGTTCGGCACATAAAATTTTGAATTACAGAGCAGTCCCCGAAGAGGGGTGGCTCCTTTTTTGTTTCCTTTTATCTTAAGAAGAAGTAATTGGTTTATTCAAATTGCCTGCAATTTAACACGAATATTTGTCTAAACTTGCCCAATTCTCGATAGGATTGATTCTTTCGCTGAAACGATAAAAAGTGAGTCGATTTACAAATATAAAAATACTAAAAAGATGAAATGTTGTCAATTTTTGTCGGAGATCGTAATGAAATGTTTCAGTTAGGTCACTGATCGATTTCCTTGGTCACGTTTTTGTACACATGTTAAAAACAAAATCGGATAAGATTAGTAATATTTTTTAGGGAGGAAAAAAAGCAAGAACAACGTTTAACTCCTTACTGCCATGAGCAATTAGACGCTTAGACTGCATAGAATGACTGTATGCGCTTTTGGTTACAATGAAGATCACGATAGGACTGCACACTACGAAATGGTGAGATCTTTCCGTCGAAAGGGTCGTTGAAAATCATAGTAGTCGGGGTTTTTCTGTTAGCTTGAGATTTTTATGACATAAAGTCCTTTTCGACGAACTTTCTGTGTGTTTTCAGTTATTTTTTTACACCGCCAGCCCCATTCTACGTATACTTCCGTAAATATTCCGCTCGATTGTAAAAATGGTCCCTTTTGTTTTCATAATGTGATAATTTTCATTAAAAATGTTACAATAAATATGCTTACTTCTCTGTTGTGTATCCTACGTTTTAGTTTTTTTTCCCCACACAATTACTGTTATCTCGTGCTAACGATAAAACCGATGCACATCGTGATAAGCTGTAAAGGTGTTATTGTTTAGATAATCAAGATAGATAATAAAAGTTTATTATGAAAAGTCATTCAAATTTAATTATCCATGAATCTTGAAAGGAAGGGCGTTTCTACCATTCTAAACTGATTTGTCTATTATTTTCTTTTGGCATAATTCAATCCATGATAACTCATGGGCGACCTTTTTACACCCATAGAATCTGCAGCACGACTTTCAATTCTATAGAAGAGATAAGCGAATGGTGCATAACGCCAGAATTATTTCATTGTTATCATGGCGACAGCCCAATTACGAGCGTATTTATGTTATTATAGATTCGTTAGTGCCAGGCTAGAATTTTGCAGTGCCTTACCAAACAACAACAACAACAAAATGTTGCAGTAACAGATTGAACCAATTAAGAGCTCTAGCTAAGCTCAGTGGTTAAGGCGTAGGAATTATGGTCAAGAAAGCGTAGTTCGATCTCTGCTACCGATACTGATCACGTTACAGACCCACTTGACCCTTGGTCTGCTGATCGCAACTCAAAGCAACTCAAAGCGTATCTTTTGAGGAATGCGTAGATCAAAATTAGACTACACATATCGTACAGTCTGATCTAAGGTATACATTGTCCGATTCGGTGGTTTTTTCAGGCGAAAAAAACTTTAAAATAGCAACGTTTCTTTCTAATATTGTTGACTTGAAATAGCTCTTTAATTCATTTAGCAGTGTAACCCTGTATTGAACAATCCAAAGTTTTATCAACCCTGAAGGAGACTTTTGAAAACATTGTGGGAAAAGAAGAAAATGCTGGGAACCAGCATTTTCTCCTTTTCCAACAATGTTTTCTGCCATGTCAAACAGAAACTCCAACATTTGAACTACATTGAGTTTGTCGTCTGCAGATGGTTTTAGTAGAAATTCTGTCTTTAGAATAAGAGCTAAAGTTTAACAAGGCACAGTAAAAACCAGCTTAGCATGACAGGAACCATGGAAATACACGAATATGTCAGCTAGGGCACATGAACTGAAATGTCTTTGAAGGTGGCATTAAACCCAGATTTCAACCATTCAAAGACAACTTTTGTCTTCAAATTCGTCTAATAATAATAAATACAAAGGAAAAAAAAGGTTTGTATTAATAGAAAGGTTTTTGAAAAAAGATTGTGAGTGAAGGAGATTATGCTGGTTTCAAGCAATTTCTCCTTTTCCTACAGTCGGCGCAGGCTAATCCGAAACGACACTTTCCGTTTTTATGTAATTTTCTGTTTTGCGCAAGTCTACTATGTCACAAAATCTAATGCAGTCGTAAAGTGCCGTCTTGGATTAGCCTACGCGGACTGCGCAGGCTGATGCGAGACGTCACTTTACGCAAATGTCCGAATGCCCCTTTTCGCGTGTTGCAAACCATCTTATAACCGGAATTTTAGACTCGTCCATAACAATCTAAGCTACATTGAAAGCATTTGCTGACGACAATTCTATTGTGGCTAAATGGTGTGGTGTGTCTTTGATAGTATTGAAAACATTGTGGGAAAAGAAAAAATTATGGTTTAGACCAGCATTTTCTCCTTTACCCAAAATGCTTTAAATAGCATTCTTCCGTTGGTTTGTAAAAAACGGGATAGTTTTTAAAAGTCTAACTGTAAAAACAATGGCACTAGTTGCACTTGCATGCAGTCACGGATCAAACACGGTTGAACTAAAAATATCTTTTTTATGTGGCAAAAAATCTAATTTTGCGATAGGTTGCAAATTGATTTTGCTGTATGAAATTGATCAACATCATAATTGTTTGATTAAATGCCATTTTAATTAACATCTTACTTAATCTTGTACAATTTAAGTTGTCATTAATTAACTTTTATCCAAAACATTGTTTTGAACTAAAGTAATTGTCTGTCTGGTGATTAACTACGATAACATTCCTAGGAGTTTCTAGCTCTACTGGTCGATTGTGTCATGAATTGGTTCCAATGTGTTTGTTCGCTGTCGAACGCCTTTTACACATTATTTCAGTTATATCGCGGTGGTAAGCGACTCTAACCAAGCTTTTTTGAAGTTTCTTTAAATATTACCTTTTCTGTATTCTTTCTGGCTATTCTGAAGATAAATGAATTAAGTGATTTAAAAAGAAATAATCAAAATCAAATACAAACGAATGAATACAAAACGAAGAAAACATGATCTATAAATTGATAAAAGGTGAAATAAAATAAAATACATAAAGAAATAATATTTTTCTTTTTTATCAGTCTTTTTTTTTTTTTAGATTGATTAGATTATGAATCTGAGGTCTGGGGTTCAAACGCTATTCAGGCCACGTGGTTTTCCATTCGTAAATGTAATACTCCAAATAAAGTAGCTCCTAGTATGGTATCTTTTTACCTCCTTTTTTAACGTGTTTATCTGCAAGTACTTACACTACAAAACCTTCAGTTTTTACCGTAGATCAAACAAACCCTTCTGTTTTATCGACCCTAAAGTGAAACCTCAAAGAAACATCTTGCAAAAATTAGATCATTCGTTCATCACCAGTAAAGCATCGAAGGCCCTCTTTGGACTCTTAGTTTTCTTTATGGGTATGAGTAAAATTTAGGGTGGATTTTGAATTAATTTAGCATGGTGGCCTTATAGTTTGTGATTTTGATAACTCTTTCAGTGACTTATGTATCAAATATATTTCTTTCGACGGAATAAAAGACAATTCACTGAAACTCGGAAAGACTTGTATCTTATAGGTTTGACTAAACAATCGTTCTTTGATGTCTGATCTTGATCTTTGCCGTCAATTTGAAATGAAGTTATTAATCAAATAGGATGATATCAAATGGCTGCGTCTATTTTAGGTTTGTTACAAGAAATGATTGTAATTAGGGATTGCGTTTAATTCTCGAAAAATCACCTGTGATTTTCAAATAATCTCTAAAATATCTTTTCGGAGTTTAGGTGAAACCTAAACTTTGCAATGATTTTATGTTATCACCCACGTTAAATACGTTTAGATCTGTGTTAGGCAAGTACATAAGGGCATTTAAAAGGTGCTTGACTAAAGGCACTTATTTAATACAGGCATATATACATTTCAACATACATGCATTTTGCCTTCATTTGGAACTCAATGTAGTTTTGTTTAATACGGGTCACGTGGTTCCATGTATCTGACAACAAGAGCGTCGAGTGAAACAAAGGGAAGTTCCAGAAATCAACTGACCAAATACGATATCGTCTAGTCGGAGTATTTACTGCGGTTAGCAACTTGTGGCACATTCCAACATTCTAACAAAAATGCTGCCAAACAACCCATATGAGCTATGCTCTGTGAAAGGGGTCCTAATGCATCTCCGTGATGCATAATACCAAGCAAGTCATCACATAATTATGGGTCCATGAAATCTACTTTGTCCAACAAATGGCAGAATCCGCAGGTAGAAATGGTCCTTGGACATGCAGAAAATTAACCGAAAGCAAAAAGTCTCGACACAGATCAGTCCGCGCGTACTGCGAAGAGACAGTCTGAATACGATATACTTAGGCGAGGCACTTATTGTAGCCATACAGACTATTGGATACATGGTTTTATAGAAATACTTCAGCCTCAGCTGATACCCCAACACCTTGACTGGTTCATCTTACAATGAGACCACTTCCGGCGATAAAGAGTTCGAAATGGTAATTTCTTCGTTGCTGCCGATTTAACCTTTTTATTGGAAATGTCACTTGATTTAGATATCAATTTTGTGATATTGTCCAATCATGGTTTGATTAGAAAGCTTTTGTCTCGGCCTTTTTAAAAAAAAACAAACTCAGTGTGTTTTAAAATGCAAGAGACAGGGTTAATTTTGAGCAGAGTGCCTTTCACTTTTTGTTTTCTGCAGTGTGATGCTGATAAAAACTGTTTCGAAAATAAACAGGTTAAAAACCTGCCGCAGCGCCCCCATCCCTCCGCCCTTCCCCACTTTCCTCACTCTGCTTATTGGTTGGGAATCGTATAGCATTGTTTCATAAGCTAAGTATCGTTATTTGCCGGAATGTAAGACTTTGGTACTTAGAGGTTAAATCATTGCTAATGGAGTCGTAAAATTAATATTAAACCCATTTGCTAGTTTAACATAGACCCATAATAAAAAGTCAGGTGTACGTTTCAACCCAAAGCTGTTTATTGCGGGAAGGAATGCTTTTTGTGTACGTTGGGAAAAGTCAATAGGATAATGGGCCTTTCGCAGAGACGCTTTGATTTTTACATCGCTGGTTGCTTATAACAAAATTATTTATTAGGAAGTAAATCATGTTGTAATAGAGCTATAGGCTTCGTTCTTTGCTTAAACTCATTTAAAACACCGGGCACAATTACAGTTGCTTGCTCTCTTGGGCCTGACCGGGTAGCTCAGTGGTTAGCGCATCTGACTAATGACGTAATGATTGTGGGTTCGATACCCGGTTGAGGTAAACTTTTTATCTGGCAGTTTTCGCATCTCACCTCTGATGCATGTGAGAAAAGTAGTCTGTGACTTGGAAAGAAAAGTTGTGCCAGTACCGATGCGAGAAAGGCAGGAAACACATGCGTAGGTGCACTAACCGGCATGATACGACCTAAGCTGTTAAAACGGCGTTAAACTCCAATACAAACAAATTGCTCTCTTGGTTAGTGCAGATTAATTATTGGATAGTGCAGTACGTGCAGTTTGATCCTTGATCTGTTCGTAGAATCAGACCTTATAACTTTGACCTTAGAACAGGGTGAAACATATTAAAAATGCATTTTCCTCTTGTCGTACCCAATACATCTACAGTTTCCTTGACATAATGTTAAAAACATATTAGTAGGTTTTACAAAACCATCTTGTTTACAGTTACTTGCGGTTGGTCAAGCGATCGGTTGTACAGATAGAGGTTATATCCCATCAGTATTGCAAACTTAAGGCTGAATATGGCTAGAACATTAACCAAGAAGCAGACTGCACGTTAGATATTCAGCCGTGGTGTTGGACCTGTACTGTCCGCTACCGCATACGGGTCCGTACTCTTAGAGCACTCTTAATTGTATTATTAGTTTTATTGAAGACTTAAAAAGTAACGTAATATCTGATTGACTGAACCATTTTGGTTTAGCTAATCTGAAGTTGCGTTATTTTTGAAATTTAGAAGATTCTAGAGAATAGGAGTAAGTACGCCATGGAGAATGGTTGGCGAAAACGGGCCCAGATCTATCATGTAGGATGCTGTAAGATAATAATTTGTTTGTTTGTATGCTGTTTAAACCCATTTCAACATTATTTCAGTTATAACACGGCGGCAGTGCACCTATCCGTGCTGTCCTAAGGTTTCTTTTACCAGTGCTACGCACAATCTTCTTCCAAAGCAACTAACTGCTTTCCAATATGGCCATGGTCGAAACGGTTATTAGCGGTGAGAGAGGAATGAATGCTGTTGCAAGGACTATCATCAGTCCTCAAAAAAAAAAAAGTTCCAGACAAACTTGGCCGAACCAGGGATTCTATCCAGCAACCTTGTGGTTTCAAGTTTTTAGGTTACCGACTGAGTTACCGTGCCCGTTTGCTGAGAGATAAGATAGCATAAATATACTCAAGTAGGTGATGGGACAGACACACTATCGGGTTCTAACACTGTTAAAAATGATTCTGTTTTTTTTTATTTTCATGAGAATGCTTTTAGTGCGGTTTTATTAACATAGACAGCATAAGAAAAAAAAAAAACTGCTGGCAAAGAAATTTATTTTTCCAGATCTAAAAAAAAAATCTGTTATTGAAACTGAAAGGTCTTTATTTTATCAAAATTGTAGACCAATCAACAGACGGTGTAGATTCAAGATCGGACTGCACGTTCTGTGCAGTCTGATCTTGATCTACTCCATTTGCAAAATTTTCTGTTGCCCACTTCCACGGTGAAAAGGTTAAATAAACAGGTAGCCTCTAAACAGCAGTAGAAACATCCAGAAGCACATGTTGGTTCCTTAACAGCGATACTTAATGTCTAAATTAATCAGCACTACGGTACATTTGAAATGTTGTATATTTATCAAAAGTCAACTGTAATTAAGTGTAAATGATGCATATATATAATTGAGCCGTGCTCTGGCAAAAGGGGGCTTAATGCATCTCCGTGATCCATGATACCAAGCAAGTTATTACATAATTATAAATCTGTAATATCCATTTTGTCCAACAACCAACTGAATCATGAGGGACACTGGTCTTTTGACTAGCGTAAAATTCACCAAAAGCAAAAAGTTTCGGCACAGGTCAGCCTGCGCGGACTGTGCAGGCTGACATGGATCGATACTTTTTGCAGATGCATTAAGCCCCCTTTTCACACAACATGGCTGATTTACTTCTGGATTGTTTGTTTGTCTAGTATTTTTACAACAGCGTTCCTAACAATGTCCTTTCGGCGAGCTCAATAACATTTATTTTTTGTCGATGTGTATAATGACATTTTACCTCAACTCTAACGGATGTCAGATTCTTCATGTCACATAAATGTGTCTACAGAGTTACAGGCCCAGTAAAGGCCAAAATATCAAAGCAGGTGTCATAATACATTTAAATTTAAATCATACCATTTAAAAGTATAAAAAATATTGTGGAGATGACAGTCTGTTATCCTGTGGTCAGGCCAGATGTTAGTCGCAGGCAGAAAAAGAATTTTAAAATCAGGCAAAAAGTAAACAAGAGACACAGCTACCTGGCAGGTTTTAACCTTGTTTTGAAATGAATTTCTCTGTCAGCGACGACTAATACTTGGACCGACCGTACAATGGCAGATTGTCATCTTCAAAATAATTTCCATACTTTTAAATGGTATGATATAAATTCAAATGCATTTGAACACCCGCTTTTTTTACTTTTGGCCTTTATTGTTACTTTAAAGTTCATGGTGTTTTACAACATAGGCCTACTTGTGGATGTGTATTGAAATTTACACGAGGCTTATTCACTTCTTTTCTGGTGTACACATTACGGGCGAAAAAATAGTTCAAAACAAACTTGCTCAGTAATGATTTGTTTTGAATGTAAAAAAGATGAAATTCGCAGCTTTATCACGGTCAGCAATTTTGACAATTTCAAAGAGTAATCTGGGTCAGCAATGTTTTAGAAATGAAACCAGGGTGCAATTAGACTTTTGACCAAATATGGCCCTATTGTTTTTATTAAATGAGCCGTGCTCTGACAAAAGGGGGCTTAATGCATCTGCGAAAAGTATCGACCCAGGTCAGCCTGCGCAGTCCGCGCAGGCTGACCTGGGTCTAAACTTTTTCGCTATTAGTCAATCAAGTCGGTTGTTAAAAAAGTGGCCGTTATGGATGCATAGTTATGTGATGACTTGCTTGGTATAATGGATCACGGAGATGCATGAAGCCCCCTTTTGCCAGAGCGTGGCTCATTTTTTTTTTTTTTTATTTCAAACGCGAGTAAGACAGGAAAATACGTAATGGCTGTGTTACACTGAAAACAAGGGAAGTTGTGTAGGCTAATGAGTTATAAATCTTATAAAGGGTAAAATAAAACTCTCGACTGATGACAGTCTAAAATTGATCTTTTTCTCTTCGAAAAGAACATACATAGTTTTCAGTATGCAGCGCATGGGTTAATAAATGTAATTATCTCTTGACTCCGGGAACACGCATTTTCATCATCAGTCACGCTTTTTGCTTACATAATTCTTCTGCAGCGTTTGCCGTGTATTGAACATCGTATTAATCACAACCGCGGAAGACGAAATTAGAAAAAAATATCAATTTATACAAACAAACATTCGTCACTGACATCCCGTAATGCAAATGGTAAACGTGTTGAGGAGAGTAGTTTTTCGGCAATATCAGTACTATTTGACTCTTCTCGCCTACTGATTCTTAACGACGTATGTAACAATTTTTTCTAACGGGCAGATTTTTTTAAAAAACTTTGCACATATAAAACTCATCATGTCTCTAGGAGATAACAGTAAAAAAAGATATGGGTCACCGTGCTCGTTTCTGAGAAATTTGCCTTTGAAAAAGGTATATACAGTTCCAAAATTCAGCTTATATTGGATTTAACACGCCTTTCTTTCATGGTAAGTTAAACAGGAAAATTACCGGAAGTATATACAAATATACTTCATTTTAATAAAAATTCATTTAGTTTTGCACAAAAAATATACAAAAGCCTGGTTTTGAGCATGGTAAATATACAAATATGCATGTTATATAAAGAACATTGAGTAAAAAAGGGAGATAATACATACTTTCCAACGGACAGATTTTTCTTAAAATTTCCACACTTAAAGAGGCCCTTATACTCATTTTCAGCCAGTTTTAACTCATTTTGTCTTTATTTTATCAAACTATAGTCATTCTTATATCTTCATGCCAAATATTGCGCCTGACGGTTTTCTAGGTTGCTTAGATGACGGTCGATAGAAAATGCATTTCGCTGAGTTGCGGCCTTCCATGTAAACAGACTCGTCGTTTCCGGTTTTTGAATCGAAGATTTCCGATATATCCGTTATACACTCGGGTAGATTCGTATGATGATCATGCATTCTGTCACGTGACTATATTTGACCTTCGCCCTTCGTATTATGAGGTAAACAAAGGCTTCTCTGTTGCAGCTTCGATTTTCAGACGGAGGTCGCGGCCTATATGCAAATTACACCGTATCCGACTCTAGGCGGAAACCAACGATAAATTTCCGTGACGCACCGCCATTGTTTACAGCTTCGATCGTCAGCCAGTTTTCTTCTGACCAATGTTCGGTTTCTAATACGAATCTCCGTGTTTCTTTTTTTCAATTACACCATATATGTCAGTAATTTATCCATGTTTACACAAAGGACTGATTTCTGTACCATTCTAAATTGTTTGAAATTTAACAGCGTTTTTGCTCACCGGCTGTAGACGGGCATCTTTAAAGTATTTATAGTTTTAAGCAATAAGCAAAAATAAAAAGGGTACCTATCCGTGCCTATTTCGCCAGAAAACAAGGAAGTTAATTTTTTTAAGGATAAAACTATGATAAAAGCTCGGTAGACATAGTGGGAAAAGGAGAAATTGCTCATTAGGAGCGATTTCCCGTTTTCCAACAATAATTTTCAAAGTGGAAACGGAGATGCTTCCACAGCTTTAAATTTCCTGTTGTTGTTTGCTTGTTTGGTGGGTAACGCCATGTCAACAGTATTTTTATTATTTTACGGTGACAGTTCACAGATCAATTTTTTTCTCTTTACTAATACTATCTGAAGAAAGTGCTACTTGTTTCAGTGCACCGATAGTGCTACCATATGTGCAAAAAATACATAGGTGCACTTTTTATTCACTATCTATGAAAAAAAATATATGCGCAGTAGGATGCGCGCGAACATTTGTAATATACGTCGTTAAACGGATTGTAAGGCGTTTCAAATCCTCGAATGCTGCAGTCACATTGCACGCGAACCTTGCATTTCAAACGAACAGGCAACAGAGGTCGTTAAAGATTACACGGGAAAACACCTCTGTGGGATTTGGAATCTTAACTTTTTTTATTTCCCGAAATCTGAATGCCAAGAGATACAAAAACTAACTGAAATCAAAGTCGTTAGCTTTCAAGAAATTTCGGTTCATTACCATTCCATTAGGGGCCTTCTGATTGGCACAGTATCACATCCCGTTGGAATTTTAACTCTTGCTGTGGTCATAGGTGAAAACAAGGGCTTTTACGGGCGATATAGTTAAGGATCCGACAGCACAGAAGGTATAGTCTGATCCTGTATCTATATCGCCCGTTCCCCTTTTTTTTAATTCTTTTTATCTCAGTTTTATGAGATAAAAACCTTTCTGGCTTCAGTGGATCATATCTTCGGCCTTCGAAAAGGGTCGATTCTGAACATTTGGAGCTGAAAGACTACACCCAAATTCCGTACCGCGAACTCTGGTGTCATTTGCGTAGAGGGTGGACCTCGGTCAGCATGTACGGAAGTACAGGATAATTTTTATTATCCCCTCTTCTACACTCTGTTCTTTTTATCTGTTTTGAATGCATTTGACATTAAAAAAATGTTCATGGTTACTGATGCTTGAGGTCAAAGATAATTCCTTTAATCCTGTCACTTATACAGCGTTAGCGGACGCTGTAGATCAAGATCAGACTGCACAGAACGTGCAGTCTGATCTTTGATCTACACCTTCCGCTTAAACAATCGAAGCTATGGTTTAAAATGCCTTTTTCATTTTGAATGAAAAAGTATGTAAACCCTCAAAAGTTTCATGTTTTTCTTTGGCAGTGAAAAAATTACCGCGAAATAAACAAACTCTTAAGAACACACACAAAAAAAAGCGAAAATGATCAGACATTTTCATAAAAGGCTAAATTCAGCCTAGGAAAGGTGTAGATCCAAATCAGACGGTAGATCGTATTATATGATGTAGTGTTGATCTTCAACGCCGGGGCACGTAAGTTACTTTTGTCGGCTACGATAGTAAAAAAGATTTTCAGGGGAAAACATGATTAAAAAAAAGGAAGATGAAAAATCGCATTAAAATTGTGATAAATGGCATGTCCGGAACAGGATATTTTTTCCCTGCTTCGATGTCCCTTTTTTTTTGAATATCCATGCATCATGTTTTACCCTAAGAGAGTTTTCTCTTTACCAAACAACTGAATTTTAGACTTATCCAAACTGAAAGCATTTGCAGAAGATAAATTAAAGGTGGCTAAGGATGAAATTCGTCCTTAAAAGGGTAGAAAATTTTCCTCTAATGTTTTCAAAAGGTGCCTTTTCTCAGGGTCGTGAAAAATACGGAATTGTATGGTTACCATAATTTCAGTCGAGAAAAAAAAATCATAGTATTACAATGCCAAAGTTGTTGTCGCGTAAACATGTGTTTTACATACAGTATCGGACAGTGCGGACTCATGATTACACCACACGTTCTGTGTGATATAACCCTGATTCACATAGCCAGGAAAAGCAGGCAACAAAAAGCTGTTCTGAGCATCTTTATCGCCGTTCTCATAGTTCCGGTTTTGGCCCACCTTTTCTCCCGGTGGTTAAAAAGCCGGTAACCCTGGGTTGACTGGATTGTTTTTATGCGCAAAAACATGTTACAATGTTCATATACCCGATGTTGCCCTGATATCAGCTCGGTTTAAATGCCGGAGCGGATGGTTTGACGATTCAGGTTAAGCATCGATTCGGAATATGAATTTGTTTGACTGTCAATGATGTGCCGATGTTGACCGGTATAGGCCGATCTTATTACGGTTGCGTGCCGGTGATACTTGAGCTTCCCTTAACTCGTAGAAGAAAGATGCCAGTATTTTCTAGGATAAATGTGAAAGGTCTGTGCATAAGATACATGAAATATTAATAATCAACATGAATAAAGGATTAAATATAATGAATACATGTGAATATATTCTAGCAAAAGCAGAAAGTTATCGTCATGTGCAAATTCTCCCTTTGGCCTTATTGGTTTTCAAATGTCTTCTGCTGCCAGACAAAAAAAAAGTCGTCTGCACGGAATACTCTTTTAACCCTTCTTCTGTTAAATAAGTTGAATGAAACTTTCAAACCGATAGCAAAAACTCGAATAATGCTATTTCAAATCTATTTTTTGGAGGAAAATACCTCCTTATCGGACAGTGTAGATCAAGATCAGACTGCACGTTCTGTGCAGTCTGATCTTGATCTACACTGTCCGCCAAAGGTGAGTGAGTCGCATTTAGCAGCCTAAATGTTAACATTGAAAAACCTCACCGTTCGGCCTTGTATCAATCAACCATCTTGTATCACTCGGCTCCCCTTTCACTAGGTATTGTTTCGATTAAGGTAAGGCAGTTCCCTTTGAAATGTGCCAAAATTTTCTCGGATCAAAGTAAATGGTCTGTGCAGAAGAAACTTGCATTTTGTTGTCATTGGACTGGTTTCGTATAATTACCTTTCAGTCCCTTAAATCAAATTCATGCGATTTTTATCCATACATCAGTTAAACATTTGAGTATTCTTTTAAAGTTAAAACTAACGTTGTGGCCGCCTTTGTAAGGCAAGCATTTTGTGAATTCTATGAGAAAGTAAATATATTGAAATATACCTGCAACAAGCAAGCCCAAGTCTTGAGCAAGAAACTTTTGCGTACCTCTTAGGCGCTTGCATGATACAGGTTCCAAATTATTTGAGCCATGATCTGTGAAAAGGGGGCTTAATGCATCTGCATACAGTATCGACCCTAGGTCAGCCTGCGCTATTGGTGCGGGCTGACCTGGGTCGAAACTTATTGCTCAATTTGCATGTCAAAGGACCAGTCTACGTCGTGATTCAGACGGTTGATAGACAAAATAAACTTTGTGGATCTATAGCCCTGTGATTACTTACTTGGTATAATGCATCATAGAGATGCATTAAGCCCGTTTTTACCAGAGCATCGCTCATAAATAACCCATGTGCGCAACTCAATGCTACATGTATGTCCACAAAAAAGCAACTACAGCCCAGATCAGCGCTTCCAGGGTCAAACCATTTTATCACATAAAACCTCCCCTGGCAGTGTATTAAACCCATGACTTATTTTTGATAATACACTCGTGAATTTTCGTTTTTCGGGTCCCGGTTCTGATCAATTTTCAGTTATGAGCACGTGAAGCTTGAGAAACCAGCCACAGTACGTGCCGGAATTTGTATGCTACGCCGTTTCGCGGAAAAATGACGTCATTGTTGCTAAGGCGAACACGCGAGGACAGTTTTTGATTTTCATGTTTAATAAAAAGCAAGAAATGTAGCGAAAGCTTTTTAAAAACAACAAAATTGCTGAATTAGTTGCACTTACTCCCTCTAGAAGCTGTTTTATTCTACTTTCGGTGTAAATGTCACGGAGCTATCTACTTGTGTATGTACACATTTAAAACCGAACTACAACTGTAAACATGGACCTATGAATAGGCAATGTATATAGGCAAAAGGTGATGGCGAAGGATATTTTTGCCTGTCACTCGTTTTATGTGGTAAATAGAATCTCACATTCGTGTTTATGTATTATCATTTTTATCAAACTCGTTGACTAAAATGTATTTGACGCTCACCGAGGTTCGAGTCATACAATTTTAATCAACGTGTTTGATAAAAATAATAATACATAAACACTCATGTAAGATCTTCTATATATCAGCCATGCTCTGGTAGAAGGGGGCTTGAAAAATCTCTGTGATGCATGATTATACCAAGCAAGTCATCACATAATCGTGGATCCATAAAATCCATTTTGAATAACAACCGACTGATTCCTGAGGTAGAAATGGTTCTTTGACATGGAGAAAACGTACTAAAGAGGAAAGTCTTTCGACTATGGTAACCCTGCAGACTGCGCAGGCTGATCTGAATCGATACTTTTTGCAGATGCATCAAATCCACTCTTCATTGAGCATGGCTCACTTAAACAAATTAACCCAAACGAAGGATAGTTAATAAAGCAAAGATGCGTCTTGAAAGTTGATATATGTCTGCCGCAAATTTGTTCGATCATTTAACCCTTCAATCCTGCTAATTAACTAGCATGAACTTTTAAAGTCAATAGTAAAAACCCAAATTTTGATATTTCAAAGTTTTTTTTTTTTTTTTTTTTTGGGGGGGGGGGGGGAGGGGGGAATAATATTCTTATCGGACAGTGTAGATCCAAGATCAGACTGCACGTTCTGTGCCGTCTGATCTTGATCTACACTGTCCGCAAAAGGTCAGTGAATCGCGCTTAGCGACCCAAGGGTTGATAAACAGTCCAGTGTTTCAACGATCTTGAGGGAAAAGCCTTTTGAAAACATTGCGGAAAATGAGAAAATACTCTTAACCAGCGTTATCTCCTTTTCGGACAACTGTTTTACCTCTTTATGGACAAATTTCATCAGCTGAATCACTTTTGTCAGCTACAAATACTTTCAGTGTGGACATACAGTGTGAAATATTGTCGAGATACCTCTCCACCGAACGACACAATTTTAGGTAGATTTTAGATAGATCTTATTTCACTTGTACATAATAATATACATCATGTTACAAAAAGTTAGTTTACATATGAGCAATAGTCACAATGACATTAATAGAGAGAGAGAGAGAGAGAGAGAGAGTAACTAGATTCATTTATAATAAGATAATTATAGGAAGATGTAAAGAAAATAGTATTTAACCCCCAAGAGTGTCGTACAGAACTTTACTTGCTTGTGCGGCCAGTACAGAGTCAGATCAGACCGCACAGCACGTGCCGTCTAATCTTCGAACTGTACTTTCCGCTATCAATTTTGGTAAGAGTTCCTTTTATGGAATGCAAGCTTAATAAACGTGCATATGTTCAAAACAGTATTATACTCTTCAGATTTCATCAAACTTACAAATTTAAACATACTTGGCCTGACATAGTACTTTTTTTCGATAAATTTCTTTCGAAGACTATAGTAAAATGGAAATTCAATAATGAAATGGTATTCATCTTCTATACAATTCATATCACAAAATATAAATGGTATTCATCTTCTATACAATTCATATCACAAAATATACAAAGTCTTTCATTTCTAGGAATTCGAATGCGGCCGAATTCTAGGAATTCGAATTTAGACCTGTCCACATTGTAAGCATTTGCAGACGACACAATAAATGTGCCAGAAAAATTGATTTTATTTTCCTTCTTTGCCGTTGAAGGGCAGAAAACATTTTGGGGAAAGAACAAAATGATGGTCACCAACATTTTTTTCCCTTTTCTACAATGACTTAAAAAGTCTTCTTTAGGATCGTTGAAACCTAGGATTGTGTGAAAAAGATTTTATCCTTTACCAGACGACAAAATTTTAGCCTTGTCCAAATCGAAAGCATTTGCAGACGATCATTTCAGTGTGACTCAAATGGTGCGATTTTTCTTTGATAGGGTAGAAAACATTATGGGAAAAGGAGAAAATGCTGGTTATCAGCTTTTTCTCCTTTTCCCACAATGTTTTTAAAATGTTTTTTTCTCATGATCGTTAAAAGTTGGAATTGTGCATTAAAGAGTTAAAAGCTGAGGAGTTAATGACATAAATACCTATCATTAATTTTTGGAGAATAAAAGAAAAAATTGATACTTATATAATCAATAGACATTAGACGGTAGCATCCCATAGACATTTGACGATAGGTTCCAGAAATATCACTTCGCGCTAATTAGATCTAATGCCTGGTAAATAGTTTAAAACTCGTTTCCAGCCTTCCAAATACTTTGTCATGACTAGATTTAATGTACGCATTGTCACATGTATTACCGCTAAATTACTTTCATTGAGTGGAGACGTAATTCATGTCTATATAGTCTATACTGAGCCTGACATCTCGGTAATGTGCAGGAATAGAGGTCTCGCTTTTCATCTCGGTCGATTTTCCTCGGGGCTGGTAACTGCCAATGCCCACTTTCATTTCTAAAGCAGCCAGTGGATTGGAAAGAATGCTCTGCGAAGACATGGTAAAAGAAACTCAACTAAAGCATGGATAGATGCACTGCTGCAGCGCTATATGCATGTAACTAAAACAGAGTTGAAACGACATTATTAGTTGTACGGTCAGGTGGCAGGGGACTTGGAAACTTGATCACGGCTGTGGTGAATCATGTCGCCCCGAGCCGAAGGCCACCACAGCCGTGAACAAGTTTCCAAGTCCCCTGCCACCTGACCGTACAACGAATATATTATACTACAAAGTTTTACCATTCCAACGTGTGTTAAGCGAAATTTACCCCCTTTTTTTTTGTTTCAAAAATTGAGTAGGCTGACGAAGTAGAATTTCCCTTCTGAGTGCCCCAATTCAGTAAAAACTGACGTCACTGGGAACTGACGTCACTGATACCTTGGAAAAATGTGCAGTTTGGTGCATAATCTTGATGTCAATCTTGATCGACGCCGCCATTTTGGATGTTGTGTTGAAAGTGTAGTCATGTATACGGGGCTCTCGAATGGGAAACTGCTTTTACGTTGGTTTTGCCGGTGTACATGATATGTATGTTCAGGGCATATTATCCAATCAGATCATGAGAAATTTCTTTGCAGTATAATAATAGCCTTTATCCTGCTACATAACTAACATATAAATTTTAAGTCGATAATAAAAAAACCCCAAATTTTGCTATTTCAAACTTATTTTCGGAGGACAAATATATCCTTATCGGACAGTGTACATCCAAGATCAGACTACACGTTCTGTGCAGTCTGATCTTGATCAACACTGTCCGCTAAAGGTCAGTGAATCGCACATAGCAGCCTAAGGGTAAAACTCCAAACAACCAAATTCTGCAACACGCGAAAAATGGGCATTCGGACATTTGCGTAAAGTGTCGTCCCGGATTAGCCTGCGCATTCCGCGCAGGCTAATCCGAAACGATACCTTACGACTATATTAGTTTTTGTCCTACAGTAGACCTGCGCAAAACAGAAGATTACAAAAGAACGGAAAGTGTCGTTTCGGATTAGCCTGCGCAGACTGCGCAGGCTAATTCGAAACGACACTGTACGCAAATGTCCGAATGCCTCTTTTCGCGTATTGCAGGCAATATCATCTTTGTGCTTACTGAGACAAACCTTTATACTTTAGTTAGTGGAAAAGGAACCAGATGATGCCGTTTCAATTTTGTTTAGTCTAGAATTGAGTTGTTGCCGAAATATCTAACAGTGTATATCCAACATAAGATTACAGGCTTTGTGCCGTCATACCTTGATCCAGTCCGTCCCTAAAAGGGAAGATAAATTTGCCCATTGAGTCATTTTTTGTCTACCAGATAACAAAATTTTAGACCAATCGATATTGAAAATACTTGCAGACTACGTGTTCAATGTGTGTGTGTTTGAATAATGGGATTTCTATCAGAATGGAAAGAACACATTATTTTAGGAGAAAACGCTGTTTACCTGTATTTTCTCTTTTTTCTTTTATGTTTTCAAAAGGCATCTTTCTGAGGATCGTTGAAACACGTGATTGCGTGGAAAAGGGGTAAAGAGTTGATTAAGTTTTAATAAAGGAAAGTAACCTGCAGAGTGATCTACGGTGAATCGTATGTAGAACTGAAATACAAATGTATATGCCTACAATGGATCGTTTCTGTCCTTAAGAAATGGGACAAAATCATCTTTCATCCATCATGATATGGACGTTTTAAATCAGAAACTTCACATAATATTCGATAAGTAGGTAAAGCTCAAGGCAAGACTGAACAGAACTGGCAGTGTAATCTTGGATCTGTATACCATCAGCTTGTTTAGTTAAGTTGATAATATAAAATTCTTTCCCAGTTTCAGTTGATTTTATTTACAGTCCTCGAAACCAGCTTGTTTATATGAACCATGCTCTGTGAAAAGGGGGCTTAATGCATTTGCGAAAAGTATTGACCGAAACTTTTCGCTGTCTTTAATTTTTCTGCATGTCAAATTACCATTCTACATCATGATACGGTCGGATGTTTGACAAAATGGATTTTATGGAATTATAATTAGGTTATGTCTTGTTTTGTCTGATGAATAACGGAGATGCATTAAGCCCCCTTTTGCCAGAGCATGGCTCATATACATGGAGTTTTAGGCTGAAAGACTTGAAGCAGTACCGAGAGGTTGTAATGGTAACGCCGACTACCAGAAAGGGAAATGAAGAAAAAAAACCTAAAATTGAAAGTTTCGATAAACTATCTTTCAGGGTGTTCTTGGTACACTTCTCGCAAAATATCAGGGTACATGTAGATATAAGATCGACTTTCTAATTCTCGGAATTCTAAGCTAATGATAACAATACCATGTTTGTCACGTTTGTCATGAGTCACATTCGGATTGCAATTCGCAGTATTCGTTGCATTTTTATTCGGTAAACTCTTGTTTGAACGATTTTGCACCGATAATGCACCAAAAAAATAACGAACTTGTGGCGAATACCTCGAATAGCCAACGTCATTTCTCCGAATTATGCTTAATTTCGTTCTGAAACCTCGATGAATTCCTACCTTTTGAGTAACGACTATAACGAATATCGAACGTTCACCAACCGCTAAAACCACATACTTAACGAACCCATAACGAATCGTGTGCGATATTCAACCGAATATACCGAATATTCCCGTAGGCTCTCGGTGAATCAGATTTCACCATGTTTTGCCCCAGAATGTGATAAATATTCCTTTTTTGCTGCGAGTGTTCATTGGTTCAGTAGCCTTCAGCAGCTACTACCTTTGCAAACATTTCATTTTGGGATGTTAGGGCTGCTATCAGCTGCTGCCTCTGTTCATTGTTGAGATTTGACAAATCCATTGACTAAGTTCAATTTAGAAAAAAAATGAAGATATTATATACAGCCCAGCACCCGCAAGAAGTATGAAGCTATCACCCAAAATACACAATTCATAAAAAGGAAACCCCGCTGGAATGTTGTTCAAACGGAAATTCGAACGGCAGTCGCTGAAAACACGTTACGGAATCGATATCAACGTCCCGCGATCGTACCCAAGTAGCAGGAATCATAAGGGATTCGTTGGCCTTTTCGGTCAGGTCGGCACGTTATTGCACCCTAATCGAAATGAAAGCGGTAGACATTCGGTGCGAACGTGACGATTATTCAGGACGTATATGACAAATTTTTCTAACGGACAGATTTTTTTAAAACTTTGCACATACAAAGCTCATCATGTCTCCAGGAGATTACAGTAAAAAATATGTGGGTCACCGTGCTCGTTTCTGAGAAATTTGACTTTGAAAAAGGTATATACAGTTCCAAAATTCAGCTGATATTAGATTTAAAGCGTCTTTCTTTATTAGTCAAACAGGAAAATAACAGGAAAAATATACAAATATACATCATTTTAATGAAAATTCATATATTTTTGCACAAAAAATGTATAAAATGTATAAAAGCCTGGTACTGAGCATGGTAAGTGCACAAATATGCATGTTATATATAGACCATTGAGTTAAAAAGGGAGATAATTTCACCGAATAAAGGGTTAATCTTAATACATACTTTCTAACGGACAGATTTTTCCTAAAATTTTCACACTGATAGTGTTTATAATTGTAAACAATAAGATAAAATAAAAATGGCACCTATCCGTGCTTATTTCGTCAGAAAACAAGGTTGAAGGTCACAGTAGAAGTTATTTATTCAAGGAAAAAAATAGGATAAAAGCTCAACAGACATTGTTGGAAAAGGAGAAATTGCTCAGTAGGAGCAATTTCTCCTTTTCCAACAATAATTTTCGAAGTGGAAACAGCTATACTTCCACAGCTTTACATTTCCTGCCTTTTTTTTCATTATTTGGTGTGTAACGCCGTGTCAGCAGCATTTTAATCATTTCATGGTGACAGTTCAAAGATGCATTTTTTTCTCTTTACCAATACTACACGAAGAAAGCGTTACTTGTTTCTGTGCACCAGTAGTATTACCATTATGTGCAAAAAATACACAGGTGCACTTTTGATTCAATATCCACGACAAAAATACATGCGCAGACCGAAATGCCCGAAGGTCAAACGCACGCCCACCGATCCCTCTGCGGGCCTTAACCGAACGCATTCCGAAAATTATGATCGTTGCATTCGTCGGAAATTTTTGTGCATGCACAAAAATATTTTTGGAGGACAGCGAACATCGACAAAATGCCGAACGAAAAGCAGCGAATACATGCCTTTGGTGGGACGAACATTAAACGAATACGCCGAATTTAATTCGTTTCGCATTCGGTGAAATTTCGGCTTGGGACAGGGGGTTTGAATAAATGCTTTTATTATTCGCCTACATCGTCAAAATCTACCAGCAAAGTGCATGTTTATTTGTAGTGTACCTGTGTTGGATCTTGTGAACATACATGTATGAATTTGTCAATTTGGCAGCGAGAGTGTTCTGTTTCAGCTTCATAAACTACAAATAAGTAGGCCTAGATCACCACACTTGCAGTACGCTATATTGCTGCTAACTTAGAGCAATATTAACATTTTGTACCTGTAGAGGACAGAATTCTAGATTAATGATGACGTTATCGCGTTTGTCGTGTACCTTCAGCGTATAGGTGAATGATTTCTGTCTGCCGAAGTTTTTATGTTGCCTAGGGAAGTTATGTCACAGCTATATTGCTGCTAACTTAGAGCAATATTAACATTTTGTACCTGTAGAGGACAGAATTCTAGATTAATGATGACGTTATCGTGTTTGTCGTGTACCTTCAGCGTATAGGTGAATGATTTCTGTCTGCCGAAGTTTTTATGTTGCCTAGGGAAGTTATGTCACAGTACTATCTATCATTGAACACTGTCAGATATCGACAGTACCACTTTGGTATGGAATATTATATTTTTACAGTTTTTATCCGTGGGGCTATCTTCTTGATTTATTCAGAAGTTGGCTGACGTTTTCACCATTCTGAATCACGGAGAGTTTTTGTTTTTCGAATTTTTAAGACTAGCCATCTTTCTTTTCCAATAAAAAGTCTGAAGGTTTTTGTGTTTTCTCGCACCACCTAATATCATCTACGTTCAATCGTTTGGGAATATTTTTTAGTTCAGATGATCTCGCATAAAGTATTAGTCAGAAAAATCAAAATGTTAGAGCTGCATGGACAGATAGATCGCTCATCGCAGATGAAAGTAAACCAAATAGCCTGGAACAGTGAGATCAGTTAACCATTTGATAAGATATGTACTTAATAAGTGTTCTAACAGACAAAGTATTTCATTTTTTAAGTAAATCCAAACTCAGACCCCACTTTTTGAAATATAGTGAAGCGGAAACATTTAACCCATTCGGTGCCATAGGCGAAAACTGGGACTTTTGCGGACGGCATAGATCAAGATCAGACTGCATAGAACGTGCAGTCTGATCTTGGATCTATTCCGTCCGCTTGTTTAGTCAAGCCTATGATACAAAAATCCTTCTGAGTCTCAGTGGATTCTGTTTTCAGTCATCAAAGGATCAAGTATATATGTTTAGCGCTGAAAGCGATAAAGGCGAATGGCCATATAAAAGTAAAAAATTCCATTGGTTTAAAAGAACAGAATATTTAATTTATTAGTGTGGAGACACATTACTCATCAAAACAAATAGTACTAATACAAAGATATTGCCATAAAAAGTTACCTGCTAACACAGTGTCATTGCCAAACATTACTTGAACAACACTCAGCAAAACTTATAACTGCCACCTTTGTTTCTCCTGTAAATTTGACCAAGTAATAGACAGGTAAAATAAAAATAACTTATAACACATGTCTGGACGATAGATATGGTATTGTAATGAAGAGATTTTCGATTTTGCCGATAAAAGGCATCTCTTTTTCAAAAAAAGGGAAAACACATGGTTTGCGCATGCGTCGTGCCTATCAGACAAACCAGTTTAAAAGAGAAGCATACATTACTGAAATTTTGTCAGGAATAAGGAAAAACATGAAAATTATTTTCTGCACAAAAATATAACCCGAGAGAAGGAGGGTGAAGTTTTCAAAAAAAAAAAATGATTTTTCAATTTTTAATCATAAGTGAACGAATGTTTAATAACTTCATTTCAATAGAACAAGTCGAAAAATTCTTTTCAAACTTAGGCTGGAGTTCGCTTTTAAACTGGTCAATTATTCTCCAAAACATCAAACTAAATGAACTGCCTCTTTTTTGGACAGCGGATGCCAAAAAAGGCCTACGAAGAATTCCGGCTTAAAAGTAGCCGTTTAGAAGTTTTGTTTAGTGTAGTTTTTGAAACATCAGCGGTTTACATGCACACAGACAACATAAGTAATTCTACGGCTGTTCGGACTTCATTTTTCACAAAACCTACAAACTAACCATAAACCTGCTAAGTAACTAAAATGAAATTTTTAATTCGATAGTAAAAATCCAAATACTGCTATTTCAAAGTTATGTTTTGGAGAATAATATCTTCATATCGGACAGTGTAGATCCAAGATCAGACTGCACTTTCTGTGCAGTCTGATCTTGATCTACACTGTCCGCAAAAGGCCAGTGAGTCGCGCTTAGCAGCCAAAGGGTTAAAGTGGCTGGAAAAGTATTCACAACCTTCTGTGCAATCTGATTTCGAGGGGTGAAGCAATCGCGTGACAAAGCTTGCTTTGTCTTTCTCCGCCGTAGGTATCAACTAAACTCAAGAAAAGACTGCATTCATCATGCATATTGATCTTTTTTGTCTATGTGCAGTTCTCCGATCGAGCTGATACAAATGAGTCATGATATATGAAAAGGGGGCTTAATGCATCTGCGAAAATTATCGACCCAGGTCAGCCTGCGCAGTCCGCGCAGGCTGACCTGGGCCGAAACTTTACGCTATTGGTCAATTTTTTGTATGTCCAAGGACCATTCTTCCTCAAGATTCAGTCATTCTTTAAACTAAGTGGATTTTATGGATCCCTAATAATGTGATAAACTGTTTGATACAATGACTTACGGAAGTGCATTAAGCCCCCTTTTGCCAGATAATGGCTCAAATACTCTATAAGTGGATTTATACACGTGTCAAAAAATTTGCGAATTACCGATTAAGGTTATTTTGCGTACGGAAATGTTTGCGAATTCAAGACACTTTTTATTCGTTGGTACACATGTGGTGAAATATGCCAACAGAAAAGTTCGCGAATTTTTGAAATTCGCGAAATCGCAAAAATTTTCACGTCGCAAAAATTTCCACTTATACAGTATATTGCCAAATACAACAGTTTCTACTTTTTTTGTCATAATTATAATATTGCAACTTTTATAGACCCATCTGTTGAGAGAAAATAAATATTGAAGCTGTCAAGGAAACGATTCTTACAGAAGTATTGAATAGAAAAGATCAAAATGCAGGATTAGTTCAGTCTGATTCCTTGGAGTAGAGAAATTCGTTGTTTATAGGGTTAAGCGTTAACCCTTGTCCTGCTAAATAAGTTGAATAAAACTTTCAAGCTGATATTAATAACCCAAATAATGCTATTTCAAACTTATTTTCTGGAAGAAAAACGTCTACTGTTCGAACAGTGTAGATCCAAGATCTGTGCAATCTGATCTTGATCTACACTGTCCGCAAAAGGCCAGTGAGTCAGTGAGTCGTGCTGAGCAGCCTAAGAGTTAGAGAGACATCTTAACAGCCAGAGAGTAAACAAACGCTGTTAAAACTTGACGGTGTTATAATCTAGTAAGCTGTGTAAACGTTGATAAGAAATCAATATAAGGTGTATGGGGTAAAGAAACTGTAGGGATTTGTCTTCGATTTAAACCGGAAACTGTGGTTATGTTTATGGCTAGCCGCTATAGAATGAAATGCATTTTCTATCTGCCGTAATCTGTGCAACCTTGCAACCATCAGGGGCAATATTTGGCGTGAAGATACAAGAGTGATTATAGTTTCATAAAATAAAGAAAAAAAAAAAAACGGTGAAAAAACTGGATGAAAACGAGTGAAGATGTATGTTTAACACTTTCACCGTAATAAATAGCTTATTAGACAATAAAGCCAAATTTTGGATATATAATATATACCTGATGTCCACTTCTTGCCTCTAAACAAGCAATTTCTCCTTTTGGTACGATGTTTACATAATCGGTCTACTATATGTGAGACTAACAACGGCATCTGCTGATGGTAATTTATCAAAACACACATACAGGACCACCGCATAGAAAATGTGAAATGTATTTAGATTGACGGAACAACTTTTGGTTAATGAATAAAAAGAAATAACAAGTTAGATAATTAATTACTCCTATGTAAAAACCATTAAAAAGCACTTCTTACCCTTCATTATCTTCACGTGTGTTTAGTATAGAGACAAATTGGATTTTGATCTCCGATCATTTCAGAAAATTTTGGAATCGATCTCACTACAAGTACCTCTGTATTACATGTATGGCCTGTTATTGAAAACAAGGGCATGAGCAGATGGCATAGATTAAGATACGACTGCACAGATCATGCAGTCTGATCTTTGATATATACCCTCAGCTTAAATCTGTAAGATTTAGATCTTTCTGAGTTTTGGTAGATTATATTCCCAGCCGTCGAAAGATATTGATTTTAAATGCACCGTGCTCTGGGAAAAGGGGGCTTAATGCATCTGCGAAAAACATCGAACCAGGTCAGCCTGCGCAGTCCACGCAGGGCCTGGGCCGAAACTTTTCGCTATTGGTCAATATTCTGTACATCAGAGGACCAGTCTACCTCATGATTGAGTGGGTTGTAATACGAAATGTTCTCTATGGATCCATGATCGTGTGATGACTTCTATGGTATCATCCACCACGGAGAAGCATTAAGTCCCATTTTGCCAGAGATGGCTCAATTATGTTTGGCTGTCAGAGAGTTTACATTATAAAAAGGGAACTCTTCAATTATAAAACTTACTGTAACTTGCTGTTCTATAACATTACTTAGTATGGACCCTTATCCTTCCAAACGAATTAAACGAAGCTTTCAAGCCGATAATAAAAACCCGAATATTGCTATTTCAAATTTATTCTTTGGAGAAAAAAAAAAAAAATCTCCTAATCGGACAGTGTAGATCAAAGATCAGACTGCACGTTCCGTGCAGTCTGATCTTGATCTACGCTGCCTGCAAAAGGTCAGTGAGTCAAGCTTATCAGTCTTACGGTTAAAATAAGACGATCTGCTTCTGCTATAATGTATCCTACGTTTACAAGAAAACCGGACTCTCTGAGTAACTCCTTCAGCTTCAGGCGTATAAACTCGACCTCATTTGACGCCTGATGATACATACAATACAAGAAAACTCCGACAGATTTTCGTCTGATTGGCGTGGCTAAACGAACGAAAACTTTTAATCCTAGATCAGACTGCACATGCTGTGTTGTCTTATCTTGATCTATACCGTCCTAAAAAGTCCGTATTTTTGCCAATATCGCTGAAAGAGTTAAACAAGGAAAGTTGCTCTATGAATAATTACAGACAGAATCTAGAAGGACGAGATCGAAACCGAAATCAAAATTACATCGTCAATATCTGGCAGTTTTCCATGATAGATAATTCTGTGACATAATTCCTTTCAGACAAGAAAAAATAATCTTCGGCAGACAGAAATCATTCATTAAACTGTTGATGGCTCGTGACAAACGCGATAACGTTATCATTAGGCAAGAACTCTCTTTTCTACAAGCACAACGTGTTTATAATGCTCTTACTCTGCAGCAATATAAAGTGCCACAAGCGTGCTGAGCTCTATTTGTGAAAACGTGAGAAGCTCTTACTTTACATTGTCGTTGTCAAATCGTCTTTTTACCGAGTTTAAAAATGTTATAAATACGGAATATTATGCTGTAGTGACTTTCTTGTGCTTGTATTTATTTCGAGCAGCGTGAGAAAATTTGGTATCGCGCGAGACCGAAGGTCGAGCGAGATGCCAAAATTTTCTTACGCAGCGAGAAGTAAATACAAGCACCAGGAAAGTCACTTCAGCATAATATTCCTTTTATTATATACCCACATCTTTTCAACAACAAAATATTGCAAATTATTGACATTTTAGTCGAAAATGGTAAACAAGATAAAACAAATAATGGTGTAGTTGCCAGTCACTTCGTTTTTATGAATGGCGGATGAATAATACGGCGTAAAATTTTGACAAATCAAATTGCAAATGAACACATACATATACCCGCGTGAGTTACGTAATTATTACGTCATTATACCATATTTAGAACCGTATTTCACAGTGTGTAGATACGGATTTCTTTTCTGCCCTGTGTGATATTTTATCCGTGTGCGACTCATGTATTTTCTCCGGAAAACTTTCAGGTATATAATAAATGGAAATACTTTATAACCTACTTAAAAGTACCAAACAGAGGACTGTAGGTTAGGAATAAGACAACCTTCCTTGCCATCTTTTCTCGGATATTTTCCGCATTGTTACGCGACTCGTTTGCTTCTCAAAATTAGACTGCACAGAAGGCGAAGAATGATCTTCGAGCTACGTTGTAGGTTTTGTGAAAAATGAAGCCAGAACAGCTCTAGAATTACCAATTTTTTTTGGTGCGCATGTGAATCGCTAACGTTTCAAGTATTACTTTAAATACAATATTATATTTGGCAATATCTTTGCATGAGCACATAAATTCGTAAGGTAGTATCTTTGAATTTGTATGGTTCGCTTTGACGAATATTGGGTCTTCAGACATACTGGACATTATATGCTTTTAAAGCGCTGGAATTTATGCTTTCATTTTGCAATTGCACTTTATACTTTCTGTTTCATCATATTTCAAAAAGTGCGGCCTGACCTTGGATTTTCCCTGTCTGATTTTCTGTGAGACACTGTGAACAACA
The DNA here is from genome assembly GCA_946811185.2 of Hippopus hippopus. Lineage (NCBI taxonomy): Eukaryota > Metazoa > Mollusca > Bivalvia > Cardiida > Cardiidae > Hippopus > Hippopus hippopus. The sequence goes on along the minus strand of OX328104.1, from coordinate 26,664,432 downwards.
ACAACTACAACTAGAACAAAAAACTTAAAAAATGAAACTAACCTTTTTAACCCTTAAAGCTGCTAGGCCCGACTTGCTGACCTACTGCGGACAGTGTAGATCAAGATCAGACTGCACAGAACGTGCAGTCTGATCTTTGATCTACACTGTCCGATAAGGAGAAAGTTTCCTCCGAAAAAGAAGTCTGACGTAGCATTATTCGGGTTTTTACTATTGGTTTGTAAGTTTTATTTAACTTATTTAGCGGGATAAGGGTGAAGGACACTTGTTTAGTACAAAATTTATCGCTTCGTGTTTTATTCTCTCCCGGGAATTAGACTTAAGAGAATTTAGATCTTTGTCTCTGAAACGCTCGGAGAAATGCAGCCAGTAAAGCTTTTCTAACATATTGATAATCTTCCGATGTTCCCATTGAAACGGTAAAACATAACAATAAATCTTAAAGAAACATAGACTACTAAGTTACATGTATGTCTGGTACTATCTTTGTATGAGTTTTATTGTCTTTCATGTATATTCGCCTTAAATGTTCGGTACTCAAAAACTGATAGAATTCCAAAGTGCAAACATAGTTTAAGGAAACCAAAAGGTGAAGGTATAAGTATAGTGTCCATCAGTTGCCATGAAATTGCGTTTATCTAAAGATTATACGAATATGCACCAGATCAAATATCTTTGCTACTTTGAAGCACCACATCTATGAGAATGATCAATTCTCTACATTCATTTTCTTTCTAATATAAAGTTTTGTCTTTCACTTCCGACTGGGCACAGCGTGACCCATAATGGTGTATGACGGATCACGTGATCAATGATTCTTATATAATTGGACAATTGGTTCTTGTGTTGACACTCGGAGATAAATTATTATTTCTCCTTGTCATTTTCTTGTCACGCCCCTAAGTGATGTAGACAGGTCGAAGTAACTTGATATACACTCTTGGCAATATTCTGGTCTTGGTAGAAACGCCATTGAGATACAGGCTCCATCATTAACCCTAGCCCTGCTAAATAACTAAAATGAAATTTTCAATTCGATAGTAAAAACCAAAATATTGCTATTTTAAAGTCATGTTTTGGGAAATAATATCTCCTTATCGGACAGTGTAGATCCAAGATCAGACTGCACATTCTGTGCAGTCTGATCTTGATCTACACTGTCCGCAAAAGGTCCTTTAGTCGCACTTAGCAGCCAAAGGGTTAACAGATCTACGCTATTGAATGACAATAATCAATCACCATTTGGGTTCAAGATATTCGTTTTTAACTCTTTCACTACCAATGGCGAGATACAGTCCGTTAAATAGAACATTTCCATTAAAACAAAATCATCAAGTAAAACTGCAAAACAAATACTCTGTGTTCTCAATGTTCTGAATGTCTGATTTAACTGTATTTCAGAAGAAGGGCAAATAACAACACATACTTCTGTGAGTTTGATGTAGTTGTGTACCTTGTTTATTAGAATGACTTAAATGCAGGGCCTGAATGCCAGGCTAACCTTTTGTGTACGGTGTAGATCAAGATCAGACTGCTTGAAACCTGCAGTCTGATCTTGGATCTACACTGTATGCAAACAGATACTTAACTCCGGACAAATACTATATTTAACTGTAGTGGAAATCTCTCCCAGTTTTCGAAAGAAAAGTCTAATCTATTTATTTGCCACCGAAAGCGTCGATGTGGAATAACATAAACTTGTTAATACCCCCGTCACACCAAACTCGTTCTCACTTCGTTCCGAAAATTGTTGTCAAACTGACTTAAACTGTGTTCGGAAGGAATGGATGTATTAGCAACCTTTTGCGATCTGTTTACGAATGGACGGGTTAAGACGGGAAGGGTGCTCCAGAACTTTGAGCCTGCTCAAAATTTTTTGCCGTCCTTCCCGTCCTGTAGTTTGACGGAGTGACAATGTACTTAAAACGAGATGGACGAACTACAAGCGGAACTGCCGTACTTCGATCCTATCAGAGACGCGGTGCAGTCAGGCATCAATTGGCAGCGCGTTTGCATTTTACAGACCGAAATTACACGTCCTATCACGACCGCAGCCCGTTTTACGATTTTGTTAACTTGGATAAGACTTTTTAAGAACAGGTTTGGTGAAACAGGGGCTTAAAGGAATTATCAGGCCAAAATTACACGTTCTACCCCGACCGCGACCCGTTTTCCGATTATGTCAGGACGGGGTACGACGTTCTAAGAACTAGTTCGGTGCGACGGGGGTTTTAGTATCGAACCACATAATAAAAATGCATTGTAAGGACGTGCAGGCTGTTTTAGTCTGTTCAATACGTCAGGGACATGAGAGGTTGCGGCATTAGGCTTATCGATTTGAAACAAGTTTGATAAAACTGGTAAAACAGTTGTATTACAAAAACTGTTTGATGGCGACGTCAGCTGTAAACTGATAAGCATGCAGATACGTATGAGCCTGGCTCTGACAAAAGGAGGCATAATGCATTATACCAGTCAAGTCATCAGTTTTATATGGATCCATAATAGTCATTTGTTTTAACAACCGACTTATATTTATAATGTAGACTGGTACTTGGAAATACATAAAACTGACCAACAGCGAAAAGTTTCGTCCCAGGTCAGCCTGCGCTGACCGCGCAGGCTGACATGGGTCAATACTTTTTGCAAATGTATTAAGCCCCCTTTTCACAAAGCATGGCTCAAATTGATGTGTGTATGTTTATGTTAAGTATGCATCGAATTGGATAATAGGGGTAAAGTTGTTCACCCTTCCATACGATTTTTTGACCAGATTGAGGCACGGAGAACCTCTAACACCTGGCTCTGTATTTACCAACCGTTCTTAAGATCATTCTTAGTTCTATTCCCAAGAATTTTCTAAATTTTAAAGTAACACAACCTCTGATTGGCTATACCATTTGGCTTAGCCAGTCAGACATTGTGATACTTTCTAAATCTAGAATGTGACTAAGAATGAAATTCAGAATGGTTGGTTAATACGGACCCTGGCCTGTTCGTTCCTTTACGTATGTTTTTAAAGAAAAAGTGTAGCTTTTAATCAGGTTGACAATAACTAGATCTAATTGGATACAGTCTAAGTTAACCGGCTTTTTTTAAAATACGTTATATTAATTTTACAATGCAGCCCGTAACGCTCCGATTTCTTGAAAGGTGATAGCATATTTCAATATTTACTGAAATGGGGTCTAAAAACTATCATTGACAAAGAGGAATAAAGGGATTTCAAAATGTCTAAAAAAATTTGAACGATAATAAGGGAAACTTTTGAATTTAGAATAGTTAGAATAATTTCTTTTACTTCGGCGCAAATTTTATTTCGATTATACCTTACAGGCTAATATTGAACAGGTACGTGCTCAACGCCAAAAAAATCATAATCTTCTTTGCCAGGCTTAACATACAATGAACTTTTCTATTTAATGAGTGCAAAACTGTTTGTATGATTCTAGCAAATGATTACATATATATGTGAGTTGGCTTTTGAGATAAGATTTTATTAAACGAGTCTAGGGAATTGTTATTAAGCGAGCCTTTGGCGAGCTTAATAGCATATTTCCTTGACGACTTTAATAAAATTTTATCTCAAACGCCAACGAATGTCAGATTCTTTTGATCACATAACGATATTTCACGAAATATGGATCAGATGATGCAAAACCATCTATAGATGCACCCGCGGTAATATCCATAAAACCCCTTCACTTCTATGAAATATGTACATAATGACGTCAAAAATGACGTCACACAAATATGATATCAAACGTGTATAAGATAAGAAAATTCGTAATGGGTATAAATTACACTGAAAACAAGGGGGGATATGTGATAAAAGTTGATAAGTTAAACATTCTCTTGTTTGTATGATAATACTTTGTGTTAGTTATGATACAACTAACCGTCCATCTACGGTGAATTTGAAAGGTTCTCATTGCATATTCTCGCCGAGAAAAGAGCAATTAAGTTTTCTTATAGCATTGTCAATTGTTCTGTTGCTTTAACATTACTACACGTTTCATGATCAAGTGCTATACTAGTGCTGTAAAATGTTTATATCAAATAACACGAGGACTGTCAGTGAGCTGCTACGTTCTGGCTGCTGGATAGAAGATGGCAGTTTTTATATGAGCCACACTTTGTGAAATGGGGCTTAATGCATCTGCAAAAAATTTCGACCCATGTCAGTCTGCGAAGTCCGCACAGGCTGACATGGGCCGAAACTTTTTGCGATCTTTAAATTTTCTGCATGTCACAGGACATTCTACCGTATGATTCAGTCGGTTGTTTGACAAAATGGATTCAAAGGGATCCATTATTTTATGATTAATTGCTTGGTACAATGCATCATGGAGATGAATTAAGGCCCTTCTTGCCAGAGCATAAGATATAAAGTTGATACAACAGTAGCATCATTTTATGTTTAGGACGTCAAAGTTAAAATATCTTTGTCAGTTTATGCCCTCCCTCCATTCTGAAATCTGACTAGACAAAATAAATAACGAGGTGCTGATTAAGTATTTTAAGTACAAATTAAATCAAGCTTCCATTGATTTGAAACTAAGTCTGGACGAAAAAAACAGGTATCGGCAGAAATAAGAGATGTACCAGCAGAAATTAATCAAAATATCGCGATACCTGAAAAAAGTCGTAAGGATAGGGCACCCTAATGGGATTCGTGTAATATCACCTTTCATCGCCAGAATATCGTACGGATTCGGCTAAGACTCGGGTAACCCGTAATCGATGCGGGAACCAGCTTCTATCGGCCGATTGATTACGGATTACCCGAGTCCTAGCCGAATCCGTACGTTTCTTCGGCGATGAAGGGCGATGTTACACGAACCCCATTAGGGTGCCCTATCCTTAACAAGACAAACATAAAAAATGCATTGTTACATGCACTATTTCAAGAAGTCTACCTTTATCATGTTTCTCTGTATTTCATCTTACCACCAAATTCCCCTTTTCTCTCATTGTATAAACACAGTATAGTCTGTGAGGAAAGGGATAAATATAGATCTATTAAGGGGTTCTTAGTCATGATATAAATTAACTTCTCATGTAGAAGAAGGTAACCCTTTGCCTTAGGTCTCTTCTATCGACATTCCACAGACAGTTTTAAATAACGAAAATAAGAAAATTAAGAGGATACTGGTTTTGGATGATATAGCAAATGCTGTGGGAAAAATAAAGCAAGTATTTGTAAACAGTGATGACTTCTTTTTTCAAAGTCTTTTCAAAAGTTATAGAACGAAGGAGGCCAAATTTGTGAAGTTATGAGCCAATTCATCCCTCTGTTCAACGTCCAAACAGAACTTGTGTTTCGTGCTCCTTCCCTGAACGCGATCATTATCTAATAAAACGAAACAAACACATTCTTGAACATAGTTAATTAAGTTAATGTGTGAGCCCAGCTAATTAATCACCCTGCCCACGAAATACTTCGCACAGGTCGTTCAGTGATTTTTCTGTCTATGCAGAACATGGACCTTCGATCTGAAAGTCGTAGAAAAACTTTACAACTGATTTCGGTTTATTCGCTTTCGAGTTTAAAATCACCTTTATCCGTGGCGACTAGGCATTTATTTCATGCTTTCCGGCAGTACATCGAGAAATAATGGTGAAATAATTTTCGATATTTCATGGTTACGACCAGTGAAAACTACCGATTTTTTTTTTATTCTAACTCTTCAGTTGAAGACTGAAACAGTAGTTCCCGCGCTCTAGTTACGTGTATCTCAACAAGATGGAAATATGACGTAATTTACCCTACTTTTCTCGCGCTTTACGTACTATTGTAATGCGTTACTATGCGGAGGGGGTACGCCACGGGGAATAACCGAAAATAAATGTACTGGATTTTGATGTAAGTCTCCCCCCCCCCCCCCAAAAAAAAAGAGGGGGGTTAAAACATGAAATAAATAGAAAAATTTTTTTCAGTGAAAGATCGAAATTAATTTCATCACTTGAACATCATCGGTAATATTTTCACTCGTGGCTGCGCCACTCGTGAAAATATTACCGATGATGTTCACTCGATAAAAAAAAATTTCGATCTTTCACCGTAAAAACCAAATATCCTCTATGCATTGTATCTCAGAATGCATAGAAATCACGACATAGAAATGCTGGAAGCAGAGTGATCTAAATAGCTATTTTTTAAAAAACTCTTCTAGAGCCATTATATATAAAATCGTTCTCTTTCGACGGCCTAAAATACACTCCATTGAAACCCAGACAGATTTTTATCTTAAAAGACACATTATGTCCAGTTTGATTTTGATCTATGCCGTTCACAAAAGCCCTTTTTTCAACCATGGCCCTGGAAGGGTTGAAGTCTAGGTGCGAATCAAAATAGTATCAGCACTCGATGAGGAAGGATCACGAAGGAAAAGGGTGTAAAATCTCCGAGATTTGTCCTTGTATCTTTGTTTTGCCATAAAAGCAATTCCCCTAAATATAAGTTATGCTTACTACAAATAATGGTAATTACCCGAAATTCGCCAACACACAATATTACTATGGAAAAAAGAGAAGATTTGACAAAAATGATGATTTACGGAAAAATCCATGGACTTGGTTGCGTGCTGTGTTTCCATTTTTGGCTCTCAGCCGGTTTCTTCCCGATACCAGTGTTCTGTTCCTATATGAGACATTTTACTTCCTGGATAGCCAAAAGCGGAAATACAATTTGACAATCGAATACGTGCAGTGATGTTAATTTCAAAATGTGATATTATTTTCAAATCGTCATTATCGGGCGATGCGCATTTATAAAACTAAAAATAAAGATGTGGCTTACACAATTACTCCCTGGCGATTCGTTTTTTCCTTCGCTTCACAGGTCATTTGAAAAACAAAGTGGCAAACGTAACAACTATTCAAATGTTTTGTTTTTCCCCAAACATTCGTACAATTGTGAAAACCTAGATGCTCTCTTTTAGGACAATTTATCATAGTATTGCAGAAAAACTTTATTTCCGTGAAAAGCTGATTACAATAGAAAATGAAGACATCAGTAGTATACAAGCTTAGGTCATATTATAACGACTGACCTAACAACTGAAAAATTGACGCTAATTACGAGTTTAAGATCTGGTTCAATACAGTCCTTGGGGTTTATTTACAAATCATTCTAAATATTGCTTAAATTCTCATCACAGATGACATATACTTTATTGCTTTATATACTGAACCAAAAAAGAAACTTCCCCTGTGTTTAAGTGCAGATATACACAAATATGAAAATCAGGATTAAACTAGATTTATATGCATTGAAAGAGTATTTTATTGCGACTTTGTGTGAAAAAAATTATTGCTGAGGGTTTATCCAAAAGTAGTGAAATGGTAGTTAAAATGCGGAAGGGGTCGCTCACCAGAATCACAAATTAATACCGGGTATGACCACCTTCAGCATGAAGGACTGCCTGGCATCGTTGGCGCATAGAACTGATAAGTGTATTGTTTTCGGCTTGTGGAATGTTGTTCCATTCCTGAATTAAGGCTTGTCTTAGCTGAATGACGTTTGACGGTGGAATAGGGCGACGTCTAACACGCTGGTCCAAATTATCCCAAAGGTGTTCAATGGGATTCAGATCATGGCTTTTGGCAGGCCAGTCATTAATAAATGCAATATTATTCGCCCTGAGGAAATTCACATTGTCCCTAGCTGTATGGCTTGTGGCATTATCATGCTGAAAAAGAGTGATATTGGCATTTTTTTGAAACAGTGGGATAACGTGCCTTGCAAGAATTTCATCTCGGTAGCGTTGGGCATTCAAATTCCCTTCGATAACGACGAGATTAGTGCGAAAGCCATGTGCAATGCCCTCCCAGACCAAGACAGAACCCCCACCCCCAAAACGATCTCGTTCAAGTACGCAACAGTCGGCATAACGTTCATTTCTCCTACGGTATACTCGAACCCTGCCATCACCTCGATGAATGGAAAACCTCGACTCGTCAGAGAAAAGAACGCTATTCCATTATTGTCTAAGCCAGCGTTGGTGTGTACGTGCCCAATTAACACGATTTACGCGGTGACGTCGCGTCAAAACACAACCAACGTATGGACGACGTGCACGTAGCCCACCCTCGCGCAAGCGATTGCGCACAGTTTGGGCAGATATACGGTTGTTATGTGTACCAGGGGTGTTAGCAGCAGTGGCTGTGGCAGTTTGGAAGCGATTGCGCAGGTGGGTGTTCCGAATATAGCGGTCTTGGCCGCGCGTCGTGACGCGAGGACGTCCACTACGTGGTCGATCTTCCGTACGCTCTGTTGCTTGAAAACGTTGCCTAAGGTGTCGAATAGCACAAGTAGAACATCCAATATTCATAGCAACAGCATTCATCGTCATACCAGCATTAAGCATGCCAATGGCACGTTCGCGTAAATTTTGCGGAATTCTAGGCATATCAAAAATAAAGAAAACTAAAAAGAATTTAATTTTTTTCAACGTCTTTTTCTTATTGACATGAAAGTCTATAAAATTAGACTGAAAGGTTTCAAAAAATATACACGAATTATACTGGTCCGTGCATGCACGTGAAAATCGCTTTCAGCGGGTTTCTTCTGCAAAATGCTTTCAATCGAGTTAAAATTTGTTTTATCGGACACAAAATCGTTCGCCCAAATATATGCAGGTCATCTGACATTTTGATTTTTTTTAATAACATTGCATTTGCACTTAAACACAGGGGAAGTTTCTTTTTTGATTCAGTATATATGCCAAATATCAGGCCGCTGGGTCTTCTGTCTAAGTGTCGGGGCCCGTCAGAAATATACAACCTCCCTCGGTCTGGAGCACAACGGCCTTTTTCCAAGAACGTGACGTGCTATCAACATTATTGCGCGTTTACCCTAGTGTATGTCATTCCTTTTCAAAATAAATACCATTCAATCTAACATCATATGTAGCTACACCCATCTGTCGTATATGCACTATCTACAAACCTCACTACATTTAGTGCCTAGTCTTCAATTCACTGAATTATTGAATCTCATATCTCTCAACTGGGACTTGACTTGTGGAAAGACGTCGATGATCGTCGGTCCCCAAATCCTTTTGTGATGTACGGAGATGAGGCATCTTTCACAAACCGATTGTGCCACCGATAAACAAGAGCTCGAGACACGCCCCTTCCTCTCCGTGTCATGTCGTATATACGAGTATAACAATTCATTCTATTAGCAGAGACAGAATGTCCCAGCCAGTAAGATTGCTACTTGTGAAAATTAAAAACAGAAATTAAAAAAGAAAACAGAATAAAAGATTTTAAAAAAATGGGCGGAATTCAGCGTTTAGAAGAAAAGGTCTCAGCCAATCAGATAATTTGTTTTGGAGTTAAGCTAGTCTTGGAGTTTAGAATTAGAATTGGACTTGGAATGGTTGGATTAAAGCTTTGGGAACAGTGAGCCATTGCCAATGAACAATTAACGAAGATTATATCATTACGGCGTACAAAACAAAATCAGAAATCTTGTGAGTATGGGTAAGTTGCTAAACCTCTTTGGAAACGCTAGGTTCATGAAAATTAGCTTAACACTTTGCTCTACAAAGTGAATCAAGTAAAGAAGTTTTAGCCAATGATGAAAACCCCAAATATTACCATTTTAAGGCTCTTTTCCCCGGAAAAGGAAATTTACCATATCGGTTAGTGAAGATTCAAGATCAGAATGCACGTGCAGTCTGATCTTGATCTACACTGTCAGCAAAAGGGCATTTAGCAGCCCAAAGAGTTAAGGGAAAATAGCTCGCCAAGGTAAGATTACGATTATGAATTATAGATGAAGACGTCAACGTGTATTTAGAATAATAACGTATATCATACACCTTCTTGTAAATAAGGCTGCCCTCTCGAACTTTATAAAGAAAAAAGTGGATCGAATAATACACATTTGCTCCGCTAATGGTCGAGGCACAATCAAAAGCTATTGAGAGTAATGTAGATAAGGATCAGACTACACATAATATGCAGTTTTATCTTGATCTACGCTTTCTGTTACCGTTTTATAAACTTTGACCAAAAGTATCATTTGTCAGAAAATTACCATTAGGAAAGTCTGAGATGTCGAACTTGTTTATTTTGCGGCGACCTGTTATGTTTTTAATCATTTCCAGCACTGTTTCACTTTTAATCCTTAGGCAGCTAAGCCCGAGTGAATGACCTTTTGTGGACAGTGTTGATCAAAATCAGACTGCACATAACGTGCAGTCTGATCTTAGATCTACAATGTCCGATAAGGATATGATTTTCTCCAAAAACTAGTTTGATATAGCAACATTTGGGTTTTTACTATCAGCTGGAACGTTTTATTTAACTTATCTAGCAGGTTAAGAGTTAACTACATTGCTATAAACAATGCTTATGACAGCTGTCAGACAATGATTAGAGATAGTGTATAGGAACAGAGAAGATTATTTGCACATTATGTTCATTCTGATCCTTGTCAACATCCACAGTTAAATACATCCACAGTCGTGTATAGCAGAAATAGGAGATGAATTATAATAAATGAAGACGAGAAAGAGAATAATTATATTTATCTAATGCTTTCCGGGAGTTTGTCGAGAAATAACGTTGAAATATTTTTCAATAATTCATAGTTACGATTAGTGAAAAAATACCGATTTTATCTTGTAACTCTTCAATTGAAGGCGGAAACAGTAGTTCCCGCGCACTGGTTACCTAGGAAAAATATGACGTCATTTACGATACATTTCTTGCGCTTTATGTAACATTGTAATGCGTTGTTATGCAGAGGGGGTACGCCACGGGGAATTACCGAAAAGAACTGTCCTGGATTTTGATTTAAGTCCCACCAAAAAGGGGTTAGAAGCATGAAATAAATAGAATAATTGGGTTTTTTTTTTTTTTTGGTGAAAGATCGAAATTTATTTCATCGAGTGAACATCATCGGTGATATTTTCACTCGTGGCTGCGCCACGAGTGAAAATATTATCGATGATGTTCACTCGATGAAATAAATTTCGATCTTTCACCGAAAAAAAAAATCCTCTATGTATATCCTACCTCAAATGATAAAGTCGTGAATAATAAACGACACTTCAGAATGTATTTTGAAAAACGAGAGGGTTTTTGAACCTCAGTGAGTCTTTGAAAAGATGATAATGAACTAGGCAGGGCGGAAACTTTTATTGATAAAGAAAAAATGGGTTCCGAGACTAGTGCTTCGAAGTAACAGGAGTACTAGATACACAGCTAAAAACAAGAAATATCTTTAATCAAAGTGCTGTCAGCACTGTAATCGGTCGTCACCGAATAACTACAATGGTTTGAAATCACAAATCAAATGGCAGTTGTCTGAACTATATATGGGATAGAAATTCTATACCTTATAACTAAGCAACGTAGGAGCCCTCTTTTTTTAAACTATCCTTCACAAATTAGTAGCTTAATGGAATGCTAAAGATATATTTCTGCAAGTTGACATTATCTGGGTTAAAAGTAGTTTTTGTAATAAGGTCATCACAGCGGGTATTAGTGTTAAAAGGCTATACGTAAAAGCCGTTACGACTTGAAGTTACATCAGTTTGCCCTCAGCGAACGGGTTTCCGAAATTTGTGGTCGCTCTAATCGTCCGGCTCACGCCGACCGATTAAAAACGATAGACAGCGTAAATTTGCCAACAAATAGGCAAAGGCCCTTAGAATAAACATGTCTACATATTTTTTTACCGAAGGTGCCCTTAGAATAAATATGTCTACATTTTTAGACCAATCACAAATTTTTATTTATTCATTTGTTATCAGTACCAAAAAGTAGGTCAAAAACCAGCACATTCAGTTACGCCAAAAAGACAATATTCAAAAGGAATTTTGGGTATCTTACATGTACAGTATCTATGTATCTCTCTTAATTCATTTCTTATCTATTTGTCTGTATGTTTATTTGTCTGTATGATATAAAACGTGTGGTCTGGTCTTTAATCTACGTTGTGTGCTATCAACTGTATTATTGTGGTGAAGAGCATCCTTTAAATTGCATTTGTTACATGTAGGATCATTTTCCTGGGCGTTAACGTCATTTGCGTACATTTGGCGCTCTGTGTACAGCTTAACCCGTATCCTGCTAAATAAATTAAATGGAAATTTTTAAGCCGATAGTATAAACCCGAATGATACTATTTCAAATTTAATTTTTTGGAGAAAAATATCTCCTCATCGGGCGGTGTAGATTCAAGATCAGACTGCACGTTATGTGCAGTCTGATCTTGAACTTCACTGTCCGCAAAAGGTCAATGAGTAGCGCTTAGCAGCCTAAGAGTTTATGTCTTACCCGAGTTTTGCTTGTGCTAGAGTTATAGACTGCGTTTTTTTTAGCAAATGTTACCCATGTGTTAGCAGAATTTCACGATTTCAGAATTTGCTAATTACAAACCAAACGCCTTAGTGCGCAGTAACCCAAAGACCTAGCACAGTGCCACTGGGAAAACGTGGATGATAGAGCCCGTTCAAACACGAGACGCAAACTGGATTAGGACAATTAGGTCATGTACTATGCGTTCCCAGTAACTATGGTTTAATGGGTCTTTTGGGTGCGATATTTCCAAATTATTGTCTGATTTCCTCTTTTTTTGCATTTATTTTTTTTTTGTAATTTTCGTCTGCGTCTGAGAAATCAAATATTAACTAAAAAAATAAAATTAATGAAAAAAAAGAGAAAGAAACACGCACACAGACATACAAAATAGTACCATTTAGCTTTATTGCAAAGGTACAGGCTGGGACGGTTGCTGCTTTTAGTGTCCAAATTCACCAACCATTCTTATTCATATTCTTAGATGTAGATAGGAACATAATTTCTTATTGACTAAAACATTTTTTTGGCCAATCAAAAGTCATGCTATTTAAAATTTAGAACATTCTCGAGCGTTGGATTAGAGATGCTACTAGGAATGGTTGGTGAGTACGTACCCGGGTAATATCTTGTAAAAAGTTTCAACTCATGTCAGCCCGAGGGTGGGGGGGGGTGCAGGCTTACATGTGTCGATTTTTGTAGATGCATCAAACCCTCTCTTTACAGAGATTGCCCCATATATGGTTTGCATCATGCGAAAAGGGGCATTCGGACATTTGCGTAAAGTGTCGTCTCGGATCAGCCTGCGCAGTCCGCGCAGGCTAATCCGAGACGGCACTTTACGACTACATTAGATTTTGTGCTACAGTAGACTTGCCTGAAACAGAAAATCACACACGATCGGAAAGTGTCGTTTCAGATCAAACTGCGCGGACTGCGCAGGCTGATCCGGAACGACACTTTACGCGTATGTCCGAATGTCCCTTTTCGCGTATTGCAGGCCATATATCTTTTGATGATAAACGTCGTTTTCGACACGGTTTCAGTTTTATCACAGATATCGTGGACGTGAAGATATTCATACATTTCTTCCCTTGTGTTAGTGTATTTTCTTTTAAACTCTTTTAATTCATTTCTGCATCTATTTGTCTGTATGTCTATCTGTCTGTATGATATAAAATGTGCGGTCTGATCTTCCAAGTTTTAACGACCCTGACGTAGAACGAGTTTGAAAACGTCGTTGGAAAATGAGGAAATGCTGGTAACCAGCATTTTGTCCATTACCCGCCTTGGTTTCTACCGTTTCTGAGACAAATTCTATTATTGGAGCCACACTTGAGTTGCCATCTGACAATGCTTTCAATATGCACCAGTGTAGAATTTTAATATATGGTAAAGCAAGACTTTCAAAACTTACCAATAACATGGACCGATATCAAAACGCGCAAAACTTATTTGACGTTTTAACGGTAGGACTTTACCATAAGACACAAGTTTAAGCTTTGTCCAAATTGGAAAGCATTTGCATAGGACAAAGTAAATGTCACTCGATAAAATGGAACATTGTTGGAAAAGGTGACAATGCTGGTTACCATCTCGTAATGTTTTCAAAATCCTTTTGGTTCATGATCGTTAAAATTCAACATTGTTTGGGAAAGGGTTAGCCAGTCCGACAATTTGCTCTTTTATTTTTTTTCCCAAAAAAATTCCCCCAAGCGTCTACTGCAATTATTTGATACCGTCTGATTTTTACGTTTTGATGGTTTTTCTGTCTTCTATTTTTTTTTAATTTCCGTTGATGAAAGGGTGCTATTTGAATTATACGAAAATTTGCTGGTGACTTCTTTTTCATGATATATGTTCATTGTTTCATTTAAGGAACACAGAGAACTTTTTTTGTTTTCATGGAGGTATGAAAAAAAAATCTAATCACACTTTTGTATGAAACCGCTTTCCTTCTAATTCAATATCACAGACAACAAATATGCACTTAAATAATACTAACTGCTTTATTATTTGGTAAATGCAATATTGCGTATTTATTTAATATCCATTTCATTGATATTTCATGGCGCAGTATAACTGCTCGTTCATGACGTAAAAATGACGTAAATTCGTGACGTCATTATAGTATTGAACATTTGCAGATTTAGTAGTAGCAGCAAAGTGACGTTGAGTTTTCAGCTGTCTCTTTGAATTTACCGTTGGATTTGTTTTTTCAATATTCAGAAAAACTAAATTCAGCTAGTAATTTGAACTTCGGACTGGATATAGATCTAAAATTAGAAAGAAAGACATTATGAAATCCCGTATACATGTTTGTTTACATTAGTTTGACCGCAAAAGTAGTTCCGGCACTGCTTGGGTTTTTTTTCATGGGACTATATAAATTTTTTTCAGCCAATCAAAACGCGCCATTGTTCATGAAAAAAAACTAATATTATATTTCATGTGTCTATTTTTAGAAATGTTATGGGTAAAGAAATGTCGTAATTTAAGCGGGGGGGGGGGATTATTTCCCCGTCACAGTGAATATTTTCCTCCTGCCGAAAATCTGGAACTACTTTTTTAAGTTTTTTAAGATTTTAAGTTTTAAAAGTGGCATTCGTTGACAAAATAATCAGAGGAAATATAATATATAATTTATTTCATCAGCTTGTGGTTAATATGGGGAAATATTTGCCTCAAAAGGGGAAGGTCTGCGAAAATAACTCGTGCCTTACGGCACTCGTTATTTTCGCATACCTTTCCCTTTTTCGGCAAATATTTCCCCATATTAACCACAAGCTGATGAAATAAACTCTATATATTGAATTATTCATACATGAGCGGCGCTCAGGAAAAGGGGGGTTAATGCATCTCACTAGTGCATTATACTTGGCAAGACATCAGATAGTAATGGATTCATAAAATCCATGCAGAAATTTTAAAGATAGCAAGAAAAAAAAAGAAAGATTCTGACTCCTTACAGCCTGTGCTGACATGGGTCGATACTTTTTGCATATGCATTAAGCTCCCTTTTCACAGAGCATGATTCAATTGCATGATAGTAACTAGTAATATTGTTTAAAGACGATAGTGTGTCACTTGGTGACGGTTAAACCATTATTTCCGGTAGAATTATGCAATATGAAGCTTTAGTAAATTTAATCAAGGATAAACTCCTAAAAGCACATGTAAAATAATTCCGAAATTCATAATATTATACTT
The DNA here is from genome assembly GCA_946811185.2 of Hippopus hippopus. NCBI lineage: Eukaryota > Metazoa > Mollusca > Bivalvia > Cardiida > Cardiidae > Hippopus > Hippopus hippopus. Next base: position 26,648,901 of record OX328104.1, on the reverse strand, counting down.
AAAAGTCAGTAGTCTGTCACTTATATATACACACATGCACACAAAAAAAAAAAAAAATGAATTTCGGAACTAAATACTCCCTTTTTTCCATACAGTTTCAGTTGTTGAACTTTTCGAATAAGAGACTCATCATATACTTACTTTTGGAATTATATTCATAAAAACTTGGAGGGTTTGAAGCCTAGCTTGGACTTAAGCTGACAGTTCCGGATTTTGTTACTATAGGTCTATTGACCATTAATTTTGCAAGTGTCTCATCGCAAATGCGACGCTTGTTTGCTGTTATTTGTGTGAACAGTAACAGATTGTTACTTGTAAGATCAAGTATTATTTATGTTAGCGCTTAAAGTTCTGGGTGAATAGATTGGAACTTTTCATTTCGGTGGGAAAAACGAGGCGAAATATTGTAATTTCAAGTTTGTCTTGGTCAGAATATAATACAAAGAAACGGTCGGTGTAGATCCAAGATCAAACTGCACGTTATGTGTGCAGTCTGATTTTGGTCTACAAGTATATTTTCTGTTTATAGGAATGGCTCTTTACGTGTATTTTCTGTCGATAAAAAATGACCTTAATCTGGTATTGTGTTTTGATAGAGAATGGGTCTAAACGGGTATTTTCTGTCGATAGAAAAATGGCTCTAAACTGGTATTTTCTGCCGATGATATATGGACCATAATATGTATTTTCTGTGGATAAAAACTGGCCCTTAAAGATGCACCCTTACAGCCAAAGAGTAAACAAACGCGGTTAAAACTTTACAATATGTAGAATCTAGATAGCCATGTAAACGTAGATAAAAAAATCGATAGAAGGTGTATGGAATAAAAAGACGCCAGGGATTTCTCTTCGATTTAAACCGGAAACTGTGGTTGTTATGTCTATGGCTAGCCGCAATAGAACGATTTGCATTTTCTATCCGTCGTAATCTATGCAACCTTGCAACCGTCAGGGGCAATATTTGGCACGAAGATACAAGAATGATTATAATTTCATAAAATAAAGATAAAATTGGTTACAAAACTGGATGAAAACGAGTAAAGATGCATCTTTAAAGAGCATTTTCTTTCAACAGCAAAACACCTGAACAGCGCGGTTCTGTCTATTTTAAGTCCCTGATGAACGGGTTATAATCTGTCAATAGCAAAAAAGACCTCATTTGGTATTTCTTGTCAATAGAAAAATACCTAAACCGGGTATTTCCTTCCGGTAGAAATAGTTTGAAGACTACATTTAAATAGCCCCCGTAAGAAATGTTTTCTCTTAAAAGATACAGCCCCACCCCCTAAACAATTCCACAAATAAAAAAGGAAACATATTTCTGTCTATAGAAATTTTCACCCGAAGTATTTAAAGGAAAAGCAAGCCAAGGGTTAAAATGTTCTTTCCATAGAAAAAAAAAACTCAAAACGGATTATGTTTCTGAGACAACAATAAAGTCTCTTTTTTCTCCATTAAATTAGAGAATAGCTTTAATACGCGTATTTTGAGTTACTGAGTGATCCATAAAGCGGGTATTTTTATCCCTAGAAACAGTCTCTCAACTGGTATTGTTTGCTTATAGTTAATTTAAAAAAAAAAATTCTGTAAACTAGATAAGCGTCATTCCTGGTACTTTTTTTTTTTTTATAAAAAACAATAAATTGTTGAAAATTTAAGACTAGTTTCAGTCAAGATATCTTACAATATACAATGTACATGTATTGGTACGTGTCAATTCAAGATCGCAAGATCATTTATTCACTAGGAGTTTTTCAGGACGATCTTGGTCTACGATGTTTATAAGAAGAAAAGGATGATAAGGTGACCTCAAAATGCATTCTACTGATCAATTTTCGAGATCAAACACAAGCTGTTTCACTTTGTTTATGACTTCGCGTTAAAACAAAAACACATCAAAGTTTCAAACCTAGGAAACCTAAGTAATCGTTTAAAGACAAACCTAGTTTGTACGTTATGCTTTCTTAAAATGAATGACTGGTCCAAGAATTAGGATATCTATCTCAGACTCTAGACCTATCTATAGATCCATCTATCTTATCTTGCTAGCTAACCAACTTGAAAAATGAACCCATAGAGCAAAAGAAGAACAGCCATTTCAGGAAAGGTCACCAAAGTACATTTTAACAGTTTAAGTGTCATTGAGTGAATTTAGTGATCATAAAGCTTAATTGATTCAGCAGCTGCAAAGGCACTCTACGGCTTTTAATTATATTAATTGCATAATGCAAAAATACTGTTTTTGTGACTCAATCATCGCATTAGTGTCCTAACCTCCGGGTGTTTGTGTAATGATGCAAGTGCCAAATTAGTCTTTGATCATGTTCCTTCATACATAAATGTTTTATGACATCTTCTGTTTCTTTCTTTTTTTTTAATTATTACAAGCGTATTAACAGATATTGCCAATTTCGATTGTCTCGAATTACAGTAAAGTGTTAAGCAATCTTTGGTATTTTTTGATAATAATAAAAAAGTTACTGCCTCCTTTTTTCGCTGTTAAGATAGCCAATTGCTGGATATAAATTCGTCGTGTTTCATTGGACTTTTTACCAAACCACCAATATTTTCACGACCCTAGGGAAGAATGTGTTGAAAAGTTGCGGGAAAGAAGGGAGTGCTGGTACCCAGAGTTTTCTCCTTTTCCAACAACGTTTTCTACCTTTCCAAAGACAAGTTCTATCAATTGAGCAACATCCAATTTGTCATCTGAAAATGCTTTTATGACAAGCCTACCAGTTTACTGTTGTTATCTATTGTTGGTTTTTGTATTCGTTTGATATTCTATTTTACAGTATTTATAACAAACACTTATGTCACCCAAAAGAAAAGAAAAGACAATAGATTAAATTTTGCATTCGTGAACATCTCTGTTTATCTCCTAAATGTCAGCTGACAACTTCTCACCAATCGTAGTGCGTGTCTTTGGCAATAATGCTCTTAGAACACGCCATTGTTCTTCTATTTTTCGCTGGTATTTGGTTTGTGATTGTTTTCGTTTACAAAACTATTAACCCCTAGAAGACGGAGGACGTTTTTGGTGCATTTGCAACAATACATTTCCAAGCCTTCATGAGACGCACTGAAAGAGCTATCTGATCACTGATCAAATCTGTTCAATATTTTCCATGGACACTCTGACCAAAGTGACCTCTAAATGTGAAACATTTTGCTTCACCTATTGAATAAAAGAAACTATTTAGCAAATTCAGTAGTTCAAAGATAAATTTGTTTGTTTGCATAAAAAAAAACTGTTTGTATTTCCTCGGATAATAACTTCTAACTCTTTCGTCCCTACAAAGAGTAATTCAAGCACCTTCAGCAAATATAGTTCCACAGCATTTCAGCAAACTTTGTACATGCGATATGGAAACAGTTGATAGACTTGCAAAATGTCAATGTACGCTAAGGTTCAGACTGCAAAATCTGTATCGTTTAACCTTTGTATGATTTTTTTTCCTACGCCTCACTGTTATTTTGGCGTAGCCACTTACGTCGTGGAAGGGTTACAAAATAAGGAATCACTCCTTTCTGTTCTTTTATAGTATGTGAACACGCAATGTGTACCGCTGAAACTGTCAGTAGATCACCATTGTGTCTACCATCCTTTCCTCTGAAGGAAAATCCTGCAAAATTCACTAACTTAAGAAAAATTTCTATTTCAGGGACGAACTTTATAAATGAAAGTTTTTGTTTTGTGGAATTGTTGCACAAAATAGCAGAAAATGTAGAGTCAAGTTCAGGCTGAGCGTCTTACCAAGCAACAAAATTTATCGCTTATCCGAATTGAACGTATTTGCAGACGACGAGTAAGCTGCTCCTGAACTGACTTGATTATTCCTTGGACAGGAAGAAAACATTGTGGGGAAAAATGCTGGTCTCCAACATTTTCTGCTATTCACACGATGTTTTTAAGAGCCTTCTCCCTTGGGGTCGTTACAACACGGGATCTTTTGGTAAAGAGTTAATCTAATAGTCACTGTCTGCAAAGGCCAATCCGTGCCATACTTGGCCAGTACACACCAACCAACCTTAAGTCCTTGTTAATTCTATATTTCTAGACAAGCGATCTCATTCAGTACCATGTTATCTTTCAGCTTAACCCCTAGCCTGATAAGCGCGACTCAAGGACCTTTTGCGGACAGTGTAGATCAATATCAGACTGCACAGAACGTGCAGTCTGATCAAGCTTGGATCTATACTGTCCGATGAGGAGATATCTTTTCTCCAAAACTACTTTTGAAATAGCAAAGTTTAGGTTTTTACAATCAGTTTGCCAATTTAATTTTATTTGTTTAGCAGGATAAGGCTAAATGGCTAGTCTTGAAATTAACCCTTTGGCTGCTAAGCGCGACTCACTGACCTTTTGCAGACAGTGTAGATCAAGATCAGATTGCACAGGACGTGGAGTATGATCTTGGATCTACAGTGTCCGATAAGGAGGTATTATTTCCCAAAACATTACTTTGGAATGGCAATATTTTGGTGTTTACTATCGAATTGAAAATTTCATGTTAATTATTCAGCAGTATAAAGGTTAAGGATCAGAACAAAAATTGGCACTGTTTGTGACAAAGACTCCTACTGTTTCATCGAGGAAATGCAATAACTTGTGGCTTGCCAGAAGGTTATTAATAACAATAACTACAGGTTTTAGTCGTAATCCCTTTCTTGAATTTGCAACTTGGGCAATATAAAAAATACAATATTGTTTTTTTTTTTCTTTTTTTAAAAATCAAAGGAGTATTTGAGAATTATACTGCAGTTAACAGTTTTCGTTTAAAGTATTTCATGTTAATATGGCTGATCAGATTTTGGAATCAATCAAAGAGGAAAAAGCATCGGTTCAATTTGCCTTTTCAGCATGGATACAACTCAGTTTTAGAACAAGCAGAATGAATAATCAGCAACATGAAAGATATGAAGTTCAAAATGTCTATTTCTCCTTTAATTTTTTCGATTTGTATAAAAGTGGTCGGCCTACCAAAGCGGACAGATCTTGTCTTAGTAAAGATATAAGTTTTAAAAAACGGCGTTTTACATGCACCTAGTAAACCAGACAACCGACCCACGAGCATAGAATGTTCAAATGGCATTCATAATGGCGATAAATGTTTGTGATTAGTCTGTAAATGTTAGTCTTCTAATCGACCTATTAATGTATGGGCTCATTATGTACATACCAAACATTAATGCTAGTGAAGAACAGGACAGACATTTATTTTGAAGAAAACAGAAGCGCTCTTCTGAACTTTTTCAGCGCAGCATTATGTAAACACAACCTCTTACCACAGCTGAAAATACAATCCAGCGAAACCCAAAGTTTTTCTTAAGAGCTTGACAACGCAAGCAGAAGGTACAGATCAATGACCAGACTGCATGTTCGGTGCAGTCTGATCTTTATCTAAGCCATCACAAAATCTCCTGTTTTCATCTATGGCGTTAAAAGGGCTAAGAGTTTTGGGGAAAATGGAGAGAGAGAATCGTTGCTACTTCTCCAACAACGTTTTTATAAGCTACATGTATTTGATACATTTGGGAGATAGTAGAATGTAGGGATAGAGCACCAGTCTCTCACATCAGTGGTTCTGGGTTCGAGTATATCGATCAGCGAAATCTCTTCAGGCCTATCGGCATCATGGAGCTTGTTTTGAATGTTTCAACACCAGGAAGCATTAGCAAGACTGAATTATCTAACGTTAGATTTGATCTACTCCAGGAGTAAAAAAAAAAATGCTAAGGGGCTGACAAATTTGTTTAAGTTCGTATCTTTTAACAATTAGCAGGACGTTTCATAGATAGCAAAATAGTTCTTTTTTCATGAGACGCAAGAAACATTTGTATTTAAGAGATGTCAAATCAGTCTGCAGCTTAGAAACAAAATAATGTTACCAAAGCTCATTCCCTCAAGAAAGAAATGTTTTCTTACCCACCTGAGGATTTTCGAAACAGTGTTCAGCGGTGGGAGACATATAAATCCTCTCGCAATGACTACCATTAATTCTCGGAAAGAAATTGGCCGAGCTGGGATTTCGAGACAATGCTTCCTTGCTTTTAAGCCCTGATCTACCGGACTCGGCGTTTTGTTATGAGTGAACCTACTCCGTCGTTCAATAATTACATAAGCATAAATTGTGTTAGTGCAGAATAAAGATCTTCCGACTAAGTGCTTATCATGTAGACGTCTTCTTGTATTTATATAAAAGCCCTGTGAGTTATTACTCTCTTAACAATGTAATAATGCTGTCATACTGCGTATCTGTGCACAGACTCTTCCTATGACCTAACAACATCAGATTTTACAGTCAATTTAAAAGACCCGGCTGTCGGTGGATCCGAGTATCTCATACGTATTGGACAGCTGAGATACAAAGCGAGACGGCGTGCTTTTGGTGCCATACGGGTCAAGTTTAAAGGCTAGAGCCCTAGTCACACTAAGCCATGTTTCAAGAGCAATATTAAATAGGTTCGCCGCAGTACAAACTTGTGGAACGTGGAGGGAACGTAGTAGAAGTCGATAATAACGCGATGCAATCCTTATAGTCTTGGCTAACGTTGGTGAATTTTGAACATGCTAAAAATGTAGAGAAAACGTGGTGGAAAGAGGACGCTGTACATAAGAAGTCAATAAAGACGTGGGAACAACGGCGTTTATGTGGCAGACATGAACCTGGCCTTCATTGGGATGGTCTGGCAAACATGGCAAAGATTAGACTGTTCACTCGAGAAAACCTACAAATTGATGAAGAACGTACAGTGGTACACTTTAATTGGCTTTATAAAACCACAAAGGGCACAGAGAAAACACAGTAAATGCAAAATAAGTAGTGTAGCGATCTAAAATGTCTTAGAACGTATTTAAAACGCAAAAGACGTGGTGCAGGTGGTTAAGCACGCGACAAACCTTAGTCGGGACGTGTTACCGCTCATAGACGCCGTTAACAGCTATGAAACCAGCTTTAAAACTGTTTTTACTGCATTTCATCTCTTTCTTCCCGCATTTGTCAAGCTTTGATAACGCAGTACGGTCTTTCTGGCCTTTCTGTATGAGTTTGATTGAGTCGTTATATATCTTTGACGTGTGGTCAAATTATGGTCAAATTTCACAATGTTCATGTATACGATACCTTTTGTAACAGATCTGGCAGTTGATAATAGAAAAGGAGCCATTTTAACCCTTTACCACACAGTGACGACTTTTAACGCCCCTGAAAGAGAAGGCTTTTGAAAACATTATGGGAAAAGGAGAAAATGCTGGTTACCAGCATTTTCTCCTTTTCCCACAATGTTTTCTACCCTATCAAAGAAAAATCATTTCATATGAGCCAAGTTAAAACTGTCATCTACAAATGCTTTCAATTTGGACAGGGCTAAAATTTTGTCGTGTGGTAAAGGGTTAAGTGGATTATCCACGATGAAATCCTCATTCAACATGTTGCTTTTTGCCGTTACACAGTACTTATCTTCTCCAGACTATTAGATAGCCATACAAACTTTTGTGCATGCGATTTATTAATAGTGAGCACCATCCAATAGACAGTTGTGTCTCTCGCAGATGTGACAGAACAATTAAACGGGAAAAAATACCATATTCTTGATATGTCCGAGACAGGAAGACCAGTTAATTACCCAGTTATCAGGGACTAGACACATGCTATGTCACAAGAAATGAGGGGGCACGTGGGGAAGATACGGTCTCTCTGACGTAAACTTACCACCAGTTGTAAGTGGAGTAGTAGCTTAGTGGTAAAACACGGGAATGTCAAGTCGAAAGTCCCTGGTTCGATTATCAACCGGAATAATTTATGCTTCTTAACAAGAGGTTAACTGGTAGGTGACCGAGTTGTACAATCTCCTGTTATAGTGCTGTAAACTGGGCAGCAAAGGAGCAATGTTTTTATTCGAATAAGAGCACCTCGAACTTCTTTGTATCCTATTGTTTCTCTGTAAACTCTTTCTAACAGTGCGTACCAAATATGTCTAGAGCACAGAGAGACCTAAATCCTACTAATTTACAATCTTCCTCATCGGCGCAATATGGTAGAACTAAAGAAACAAACCGACTAGATACGTCGATAATTCTGGTTGGAGCATTATAATGAGAGAATCCGACAACTGACTGAAACTGATTAAGTTAAAACTACATGTATATATTCACGTGAATATGAATTAAGCGCCACCCAAAATAATTGACACATTACCTTTGGAATAAAGAAGCCCTGATCTCAACTCGATTGAGCGTTTATGGGACCATCTGAGGTGTAAAGTTTAAGCAAGGGATCCACGCGTTCAGACTCTATTTTTGGAGCTTTGTTATGAATGGTTAAGTAGATCCACAGAAAGGCGTGCTTTGACGGCGCGTGGTTTCTGACGTAATAAAATGGGTGAGTGTTCTGTTTACATCTCTTGTAACAGCTCTGTCTACAGGGATTTTTCGGTAAGACTTATCTTTTAATAATGTATGCACATTACAGCGTTGCATTAATCTTATTAACTCTTAAAAAGCATTACCCCTCAGAGACGAAAAAACTTCATGATACTTTAATTCTGTAAGTACTAAAAAGGATTTTCGTGTACTCATTTCGTAAGCTATAAACATGCAAGTTGCTGTTTAATGTGGAAAATAAAACCATGTCATGTAATTAAGTTATCATTTCTGGTCCTTAAAAAGTATGCTAACCCATAAACTTGACAGCAAGTGATAAACACACACGAAAGGAAATAAAAACGGCGTAAAGGCGAGGTTTCAGACGGAAATGAAAATGTAAATATTCCGTCTTTACCGCCGCATCTTACAGAAAATGGTATTTTTACACAGTAAAAAAGGCTATTACAGCATTCAAAGGCTGACAATAGCAGAGAAATCATATTATGTTTGCAATCTTTATGTCATCTATCGAAAACCTTTATACTGCTAGATTTGAACAATCAACTGCATTAACCATTGTTTTGTTTCATTTATCTTCAGTGAAGCTTAAGTCTTTATCGAATAATTCCGTAATCAAACAGCCCTTTGAACAGCCCGATTTGTATTTGAAAATATACTTATATTCCCCGTTCCTTCCAGTGTTTCTCCTTTGTGTCACTGAAATATGTCTAAAATAGCATGTATTTTTAATGGTTGAACATTGCTGAATAGATTTAATGAGTAGTTTCAGCCATAATTAGAAATCAAAATATTGCGACTTTAGAAACTCCTTTTCGGCTGAAAGGCCTCGCTGTATATCCAAGATCAGACTGCGAGCTCAGTGCGGTTTGATCTTGATCAAAACTGTCTGCAAAAGCACAATGAATCGCGCAGAGTAGCCTAAAGCTTAGTAAATGGCCTGCAAAGCCAAAAACATAGTACTCCCGAATCAGTATGTGTTTCACGTTGACACAGAGACCAGGTCAGTATTTTGTAGACGGTGCTGATTGAATTAGCCTATTTTCTCTTTGTTTGCCATCAAGTGGCTTCTCCGGACGCCACAGATTGTGATCAATTATTGAAAAAAAAATGCACGGTCGGATATTTGATCTTTAATATCCGCTGTTGGGTCCCTGACTACATGTATAACAAAAGGAATTTTGATTTTCATTTGAAGGTCATTTGTAGTAAATGTACATGACGAAAATTACAATATAACTTATCTGATCATAAATAAGTAAACTCTTCTTCTGCATTACCCTACAACGAGTATATCATTGAGACAGTAATTAGCCTGCACATATGCCCACTCAGATCTTGGTTGACATCCTTGTCTTTCTGTAGATGGTTCCAGTTATAAATTCCAACTTGCATTCCAACGAACGTTGAGAAGTATACATGTATACTTTATGGTATATCTTAACAAGAATACGAATTCGGCAGGATAAATGTCAACAGTTACTGTCACTGTATGTCTGGCACTTTTACTAACCAATCGGATTACTTCTTCCGTAATGACGTAATTTAATTAACACTTTACCACCTGCAGACGAATATTATTACGTCATGCACCAGACAAATTTTGAAGTAATCCTGTCAGTCGGAGAAAATGCTCCTAACGAGCGAAATTCTCCGATGGTCACTACAGGAAGTGAGCTAAACAAAATTTTCTACAGTGACCAAAGTACATGTAAGTGCAGAACCTTCACCAGTTGTTATGGCTAGCATAAATACCCCGCTTTAATGGATGTTTTTGACCCAGGCTAAGTGAAGTGTTGATGTCCTCTTGTGTAGGTATATAACCCGAGGCTGAAGTATTTCTATGATAAGTCCCATGGCTCAGTGGTACATTGATTGCTTCAGCCAGGCGCTTTTGTCGTATTTGTATGGCTTGTTTTGTTTGCCCTTTGTTGCGACCTGCTTGTCCTAACACTTATACTATAATTTTTTCTCAATAGTATTAGACGAACATGGAAAGTTTCTGATTTTGAAGTTAAGGTGACATTTATCCTCTACATCATCATTTATTCACGGAACATTTATCAAACATGTTTCTGCCTTCGGTAGGCGCCATACATTGTAATCAGTTTACGTTCTTTCTTTTTTCCTAAGAACTTAGATAAGGTTTTACGACATACGATGACGCTTCGTTTCTCACTTTAATAGAAGTGTCTGTAGATTTGTAATGGACACAACGCCAAATTTATGTTGCTTCTGGCGTTTCGAACGTATTTTACGACCTTCTTCACAAATTCATGGAAGGAAAGTTCATTATACAAACCCTTAGCGCATTATATGTTCAGGCATCTTTTTTTTGCGAACAGCTTATATAGGTTGCAGACCAGAATCCAAGTACCTTTCATATTATCGCTTTATGAACCAAATATGTAAACTCTACTTCTTTCGATGGCTAGAAATACAATCCCCTGAGACTCCGACAGATTTTTATACGCCCGTCGAAGACGGGACGTATTATGGGATCACCCGTGGCGGGCGGGCGGACGGGCGGGCGGCGTCCCCATTCTTTGTCCGGAGCATATCTCCAAAACTATGCTAGCTACGGTTATGAAATTTCATGGGTGGATAGATCTCATCAAGGCAGAGTGCAGTGCACAGGAATCATAACTCTCGCTTGCTTAATTTTTGAGTTATTGCCCTTTGTTGTTTTTCATACTTGAATTTTGTCCAAAGCATATCTCCAAAACTATACTAGCTACGGTTATGAAACTTCATGGGTGGATAGATCTCATCAAGGGGGAGTACAATGCACAGGAATCATAACTCTTGCTTCCTTAATTTTTGAGTTATTGCCCTTTGTTGTTTTTCATACTTGAATTTTGTCCGGAGCATATCTCCAAGACTATACTAGCTAAGGTTATGAAACTTCATGGGTGGATAGATCTCGTCAAGGGGGGGGGGTGCAGTGCACAAGAATCATAACTCTTGTTTCCTTAATTTTTGAGTTATTGCCCTTTGTTGTTTTATCATACTTGAATTTTGTCCGGAGCATATCTCCAAGACTATACTAGCTAAGGTTATGAAACTTCATGGGTGGATAGATCTCATCAAGGGGGAGTGCAATGCACAGAAATCATAACTCTTGCTTCCTTAATTTTTGAGTTATTGCCCTTTGTATATATTTATACTTGAATTTTGTCCGGAGCATATCTCCAAGACTATACTAGCTAAGGTTATGAAACTTCATGGGTGGATAGATCTCATCAAGGGGGAGTGCAGTGCACAGGAATCATAACTCTTGCTCACTTAATTTTTGAGTTATTTCCCTTTGTTTATATTCATACTTGAATTTTGTCCAAAGCATATCTCCAAAACTATGCTAGCTACGGTTATGAAACTTCATTGGTGGATAGATCTCATTAAGGGGGAGTGCAGTGCGAAAGAACCATAACTCTACCTCGTGCTGTCTTTGAGTTATTTCCCTTTGATCGTCATTTTTACAGCATTTTCTGCTTGTCCGGAGCATAACTTTGTCATCTCCAGTCCGATTGGCTTGAAACTTGGCATGTGTGTTTGTTGCAATAATACGGAGTGCAGTGCGAAAGAACCATAACTCTACCTCGTGCTGTCTTTGAGTTATTTCCCTTTGATCGTCATTTTTACAGCATTTTCTGCTTGTCCGGAGCATAACTTTGTCATCTCCAGTCCGATTGACTTGAAACTTGGCATGTGTGTTTGTTGCAATAATACGGAGTGCAGTGCAAAAGAACCATAACTCTACCTCGTGCTGTCTTTGAGTTATTTCCCTTTGATCGTCATTTTTACAGCATTTTCTGCTTGTCTGGAGCATAACTTTGTCATCTCCAGTCTGATTGACTTGAAACTTGGCATGTGTGTTAGTTGCAATAATACGGATTGCAGTGCAAAAGAACCATAACTCTACCTCGTGCTGTCTTTGAGTTATTTCCCTTTGATCGTCATTTTTACAGCATTTTTTGCTTGTCTGGAGCATAATTTTGTCATCTCCAGTCCGATTGACTTGAAACTTGGTATGCATGTTTGTTGCAATATTACGGAGTACAGTGCGCAAGAACAATAACTCTACCTAGTGCGGATTTTGAGTAATTCCCCTTTGATCTTCATTTTTACAGTATTTCTTGCTTGTCTGGAACGGAACTTTGTCACCTCAAGTCAAATTGACTTGAGACTTGGTAAACATGTTTGTTGCATTACCTGCCCTTTACGATTATTATACCCCCTTGACAACTGGCGGTGGGACGGGCGTATCTTGCGACAATTTGCCGCTCTTGTTATCCTATAGATTAAGCAAATGAAGCGGAATGGATAAAGATGAAACTGCAAGTTCTGTGGTCTGTACCATCCGCTAAAGCCTCTGTCTTTGCTTATGGTGTTGAAAGGTTGAAATTTATCCATTTATTTGGGTGTACCGGACCAAAGAAACGTATGTTCATCCTTTTTTTCTTTCTTTTTAGTTTGTTTGTTTGTTTGTTTGTTTGTTTGTTTGTTTGTTTGTTTTAAGGTCTTTGACAGCGAAAACGTAGATTGTTGATTCCTTAAATTCATCTAGTAAAATTTATGTATTACATACTGCAAAATCTGATTTGTTGTTTATCCTGGTGTCAAAAATCACAATATTGTCAGTACTTGATCGTTTGACAACAAACCAGATATTATGCCGTGTTATCCACAAAGAATTCGCAATGCTTTAATCTTTAAATAGGTTGCCAACTTGTATACACTAGTACATTGTCACATATATTGTCACTTCACAGTTCAGTCAACATTTGTCACACTGCGTTATTGGATTTTTTTTTCTGTAGTTAGTGCTTCAGAACTTACTAAAGATTTTAATAAAAGGAGAGTAAAAGTTAGCAGTTCCTTTTTTTCTCTTGTGCTCATTGTCATCTGTGAAGTACCACTGTCTGTTACAAATATCGGAATAATTTTGCTGATCAAAATGATTAAAACCGTCACCTGAATTCATGAACAGGCGTTAACAGACTGTTGTGCTGCTGCAATGACAGCAAAAATACAAAACTTAGGCCGAACTCACCAACCATTATGATTCTAAATTTCAAGCCCAGTCATTGGATTTGACATTCTGCTTCAGCCAATCAGATTGTAAATCGGATTTTAGAAATAGAATTGAATTAAGAAAGGTTGATATATTATCAAGTCACAGGTATTGCCTCAAGTAGCCTTAGTGTTCAACTGGATCCTACTGTAGGAAAGAAATCAGAAATGTTAGTCCAAGGCAAGATCAGCCTACTCATACGTGCATTCTGGTCTTGTTCTACACTTTCCGCCTCTATATCAGCAAACTGGATCAAATGAAGCCAATCCAACGCCGATCAACTTTTGAAGTTATGTATTTTTGTAAAATTCAGCAAATTAAATTCGAAAAGGTAATAATGAGCATTTTGAAATACTAAATAAACATTACGGTTGTTTTAAACAGTTTTAACAGAATTTAGATGGATATTGAAGGCAGGTCTAAGGCATCACAGCTAGGAGCCTTTGTGTTCAGTGAGAAACCACCTAGGAAAGAAATTAGAACTTCGGCACTATTGTACAATGCCGGCATAAACGTGCGTTATTGCTCATTACAGAAGTAAGATAGGCTGTTGCATGTGCTTACTGAAACAACAAAAGCCTCACGTGGTAGGGAATCTATCGTGAATAAATGGAAGAAAGATTCATAAAATACTTTTTCTTATCTGACTGCGTTAAGAAAATCATTAGCGTTTTGTGCAATTGCTTTATTTCGTGCGATAATTTGTTCTTTATCTTTATTTTCGAAGAAATGACTTCAAAACAAAGAGTTTTAGTCTGTGTTTTAGAACAGTGGTTTTGCCTCGATTCAAATTTACGAACCATTATATCTTTCAAGAGTGTGTTTTGTGATAAACAAAGTATGTAATGAACACAATAATCACGAGTACCACTTTATAAAAATCGGGTAAAGAGATAATTTCGAAAGCCTTAGTTTTTTTTTTTATCAAACTTCATCTCGGCATTCTAGGTGTGCTATTTAAGACTGCTACAACTGCCTCGGGGTGGACTTGTTAAAGCTATGACGTTTTCTCTGATTATTTAAAAAAAAAGTTCGTTCCCGAATATCATCGATTGAAATTTTTGGGTCATAAGTCGAACAGTTGTGCCCAATTTGTAAATCGCTAGACCCCGAATTATGCCACATTTCTGGTAACAGTATTTTGCAATGTATTGAAGTAAAATGCGGGGCTTGAGAGGATGGAGTTAGAATGGGTGGTCGTAATATGTTGCCTAGCTTCTATCATTTCGTTTCTTTCTTACATTTAACAACATTCAACTAATGTTCAACTTGTCACGTAATATTTATGTTCATGCTGGTTGGTCAGTCGCCTGTCGTCCACAACACCACCTTTACAGATTCATCTGGTTGGTATTTTAAGACCGCGGATTAACGATACTGCTTTCATCTGAGCGAAACTTTACATTTCATCTGTGTAAATTAAGTTAATTTTTGCAAAACAAGGTTATTTAATAAAATTTCGAGCTTGTGAAGTACACGTACCTTGAAATGATTCAGTTTATGTTAATAATTAAGTCGTGCTCTATGAAAAGGGGGCTTAATGCATTTGCAAAAAAGTATCGACCCATATCAGCCTGCGCAGTCCGCGCAGGCTGACATGGGTCGAAACTTTTTGCTATTTGTAAACTTTATGCATATCCAAGGACCATACTACCTCATGATCCAATTGGTTGTTATTGAAGGTTTTACGGATCCCGAACTATATGATGACTTGCTTGCTATCACGGAGAGGCATTAAAAACCGTTTTTGCCAGACATGGTTCAATTATATATGGCCTGCAACACGCGAAAAGGGACATTCGGACATTTGCGTAAAGTGTCGTCTCGGATCAGCCTGCGCAGTCCGCGCAGGCTAATCCGAAACGACACTTTCCGTTTTTATGTAATTTTCTGTTTTGTGCAAGTCTAGTGTAGCACAAAATCTAATGTAGTCGTAAAGTGCCGTCTCGGATTAGCCTGCGCGGACTGCGCTGGCTGATCCGAGACGACACTTTACGCAAATGTCCGAATACCCCTTTTCGCGTGATGCAGGCCATATGCTAGTTACCCTGGAAATAGAAGCATTTGCTATGTTTTTGACGGTAGAAGGAACATACTGTAACAGTAATAAGGAAATGAATCCTTTCGCAATGATATTATTTCATCCCTGAAATCAGTTCTGGTCAAGAAAGGATGAGAACTCTTGTCCTAGGCTTGAGTCTTCCCACCGATATACCAAATAAATGAACAAGGTGTCTAGTTGGAGTATTTCCAACCATTACAATGAATAAGGTCTATCTGCAACCTGCACATATCAGTGTAAGCGAATAAATCATTTTTGACACATTTACTTTTTATCGTTTACACATCAAGAAGAATGTTTCCTGTACAAAAAAAAAGCATCTATCGCAGAGATCAGAGAAAGTTTGTATCGGATTTTTATCGGGCGAATTCCAGCAAACCAGCAGCGATGAAATCGGAATATGACTTCGGAAAAAAATACCTACCCGTATGGCGTCTTGGGTATTATTAGTTGCTTTTGTTGTTTTGGTTTCTTTTTTCGTACACTCTAGATTAGGATCAGACTGCACATAATGTGCTGTCTGATGTAATCTGCACTATCCGATATTCTGGAGCTATTCTGACTAAAAAATGCTGTTTTTTTATTGAACGAAATCCAAGGTGCATCGCTACGCCAAAGTCTACAAGTCCTCGATTACCTCTACGGCGCATTGGGAAGCTAAAGTTGCATGTCTGGTTTTAGATACATCATACTTTACAAATGTGCAGTCTGATCTTAGTCTACACTGTTCTATATCTTGAGAGATCTGCGCGCTAGTACGACAATGCATTTGTATTGACTTCATTCGACGAATCCCAATGCGCCAGCAGGTGTAAAGTCTGAACACACTGTAGTACAGTATTAACACCATTCCACAGCGCTTCCAAAATTGTAGCTGCTTTTTGCACTGCTAATGACACATGAGGAAATTGCAGATCAAGATCGCACAGAACAAAGCATGCGCTCTTATCTTATTCCTATATTGGTCGATATCCTAGAGTAGGTATCGCTAAAACAGTACGGTGACTCCTTTTTTTCAAAGTCCTTTGTACTGAAATTTATATAAAAAAGCAAACAGATGAAAATTAAATTTGCTGAATCAAAATATTCCAATGAACTAACCATTTTTTAAACTGATCTCTGTTGCATATGGGCTGCAACACGCGAAAAGGGGCATTCGGACATTTGCGTAGAGTGTCGTCGCGGATCAGTCTGCGCAATCCGCGCAGACTGATCCGAGACGACACTTTACGACTACATTCGATTTTGTCTTACAGTAGACTTGCACAAAACAGAAAATTACATAAGAACGGAAAGTGTCGTCTCGGATTAGCCTGCGCGGACTGCGCAGGCTGATCCGAAACAACACTTTATGCAAATGTCTGAATGTCCTTTTTCGCGTTTTGCAGGCCATATAGAATGTACGCGATTTGCTGTATCACGGGAGGTAACTAATCTATTTGTTTCGTTTGTATTGGAGTTTAACATCGTTTTAATAGCTGAGGCCATATCAATGCGGTCTGTGCACCTACGCATGTGTTTCCTGTCTTTCTCACACCAGTACTGACATAACTTTCTTTACAAACCATTGACTACTTTTCTCACTTCCATCAGAGGTGAGAGGCGAAAGAACGTTTGCCTCAACAGTGTATCGAACCTACAGCCACCAGGTCACGGGTCAGATACACTAACCTATCCGGCCGGCCGGCCGGTAACCAATCTAACCATTGTCTTAGATCATCTTGCTAATCTCGAACAACAACAACAAATGACTGAGGATCGAAAAGAGTAAACCAAGATAAGTCTGATCTTAATACAGACTCCTTGCAAAGGACATCAAAGTGAAGATGCACAAGGAAACAAACCCGTTACAATATACTTTTCAGTACTTTGATTTTTCTGATTAAAGACTTTACAAATAGATATATAAAGCCATCAATCTGTCTGTGTTTTGTTCTCCCCTGAGTGTTCAGTGCACGAATTTTCTTTCAAGGTTGAGATGGAAAATGCCCGATCGATCAATTTACTTTCCAAGAAATGCATTTGTATATTATTTTTATTAATTATTCGGTCCTTTATTATCAATATCATATTTATCGTTTGATATTGGAACTGTACACTGTCCGGTAGTGATATTATACTGCAGCGAAAAAAACTTTGGAATGGCAGTATAAAAATTGTCTTTATGATTTATCTAGCGGAAATTAAAACTTTACCCTTAGCCTGACAAGAGTCACTGAACTTAGGCCTACATTAGCAGACACTATTAAAAAAAATAAGATCATGCTATTCAGAAAATTCAGTATGATCTTGGCATGACACTTTCCAACACGTTTGTATTTTTCAGTCGAAAACAGCTTTGAAATTGCAAAATTTGGGTGTCAACTGTAAGGACTTTTTTTTTTTTCATTACAGCAGTTTATCGCTGTATCAGACAATTCTTCGAAAAGGGTATTTGAAAACATCGCGGGAAAGAAGAGAATGCTGGTTACCAACATTTCCTCTTTTGCTGAGAATGTTTTCTACATGTATCTTTACAAAGACAGTTCACAACAATGGAACCACATGCAATTTGTGGTCTGCAAAAAAGCTCTCAATTTGGACTAGTCTAAGTTTTTTGCTGTTTTTATATTGACAAAAGCTTATCCATACCTACCTGTCAAGATTCACGGGTAATTCTAGATCTGTTTGTCTTTAATTCATCCCATATTTGGCCGAATTCCCGACAAATAAAAAAGTGTAAACCCATCAATCCGTCTATGTTCTCCGTTCCCCTGAGTATCTCTGGCACGAGATTGGTTTCTTTTTGTAGAGATGGAAAATGACAACTAAAGGAAAATTACTCTCCAAACAAACTGCAAAACGCTGACATATTCGACTGATTGAAAGATTTGCTACAATATATTTAAAGTTCTCAGTTCAAAGTCTTTCAGACGCTGACTGCTCTGAGAAATGTAAATTAAATCTGCTTGTCTGAGTTTGTTATTTTAAACCAATTTATTTTGAATCGATCGTAAAACAACTTCGTACAATTTAGATCAATCACTCGTGATGGTTGCTTCTTTTAGTTCCAATGAGGGATCCCACTGATCACAAGATTCTATCCAGGAACCGCTAATATGATAGCCTGACGCTCTACCATCACACTACTGTCTCCCACACGTTTATAAGCTTGGCTCTTTATTAGGCGACACAATGTTAGACCCGTCCATATTGATATCATTTGCAGACGACTGTAACTGTGTCTTAAATAATAGGATCTATCCTTGGTATGATAGAAAACGCAGTTGGAAAAGGAGAAAATGCTGGTTACCAGTATTTTCTCCTTTTTCAACAAGTTTTCAAGTGCTTCCTTCCCCAGGATCGTTGAAACTTGGGATCAGTAGGTAACGGATTCACAGAGTCGACTAAAACTTTGTCGAGTAACGGTTATCTTGTATAAGTAATACAAAGTAAAAGACGTTAACGCGCAATAATTCGGTAATAAAGCTTCAGCATCAATGTCTTTTATAACAGTCGATGTACGACTGTATACCTCTCATAACATTCATTCAATTCATAAGCATAAAGCAATTCTTTAGCCTGTTATTGCTTCAATAGTATTCAACCGGAAGTTAAGGACACATAACCGTCATCAAGAAAATTCTGCCATGGAAAAAGTAGCCATCAACAACTGTAAACAACCTTTGTGAACAACCACAGCCGTAGTAAAAGGAGAAACAGCTCGTTATAAGTAATTTCTCTTTCTTTGTGCATCTTTTTTTTTTTTATAGCAAAATCTGTATTTAAAAGTAAGGAAGTGGTCTCTTACAACACGCGGTCTGTAAATGCAGTCGTGATGAATAAATTTTACGAAAGCCATAGAAAAGTTTAATTTTCTTAAATCTTTACCACATCACAAAATTTTGGACTTGTCCAAATTCAAAGCACCAGCTGACGACAAAGTAGCTTGAAATAGTAGGTTTCACCTTGAATGAGTAAAAAGTATTGTGGAAAAGGGGAGAATGCTGGTTACCAGTATTTTCTCCTTTTACCTCAATGTTTTCTAAAGTCTTACTCTTCAGAGGCGTTAAAACTTTGTATTGCTGGGCAAAGGACTAAAGCAGCGAGTGACATAATGCAGATGGTCTCTACGACAGATTCAACTTTGCTAGTTTCATATTGTCTCGCTTTATTGACGTTAATATACCTGCTGTAAAAAAAATCAGGGTCTCCCGCTGCGTTTGTTTCAGCCGATAATTTATTTAATTCCATACTTTTCGGTAGTCTGTCGAGAAATAATGGTGAAATATCGTTTGATATTTCATGGTGACGACCGGTGAAAAATACTGATTTCATATTTTCTAACTCTTCAATTGAAGGTGAAAACAGTAAACAAGTTCCCGCGCACTAGTTACCTAGGTAAACAGCGCGTAACATTCAACCAGAGGAAAATATAACGTAAATTACGCGCATTTATCCTACATTTTTCGCGCTTTACGTAATATTGTAATGCATTGTTTTGTGGAGGGGGTATGCTACGGGGAATTACCGAAAACAACTGTACTAGATTTTGACGAGTCTTAACAAACAAAAAAAGGTTAGAAGCATGACATACATAGAATATTTTTTGTATGTGAAAGATCGAACTTTATTTCATCAAGTGAACATCATCGTAATATTTTTACGAGTGGCGCCACTCGTAAAAATATTACCGATGATGTTCACTTGATGAAATAAATTTCGATCTTTCACCGAAAAAACCAAATATCCTGTAAAAATATACATGGAAATTCTCCGGTTCAAATATACGTGTCGCAAGAAGACAAAATAACATACACGACAGAAAAAAAAAAAAACATCCACATCTACACACTGTGAAATTCGGTTCCAAATATGGTATGATTAAGTTATTCACGCTTCTCGCGGCGCAAGAAAATTTTGACATCTTGCTCGACCTTCGGTCTCGCGCGATATCAAATATTCTAACTCTGCTCGAATCAAATACAAGCACTAGGATAATAATTACTACCACACAATATCCCGTATTTACCACAAAACCGCCCATGTTTTCAGTGTAATACACCCACTACGAATTTTCTTACCTTACACACGTTTGAGAAAGGCATTATGTAATATGTGACGTTATTGTATACTTTTTCAGAGTGAATCGGTTTTTATTGGTAGAACTAACCGCGTGTACCTCTCTACATGTTTTGCATTATTATGTTGACCTATAATTCCCGATATACTATACTGTGATGAAAAGAATCCGACATTCGTTGGCTTTTGAGGTAAAATTTTATTAAACTAGCCCGCAAAAACATTACTAGCCTCGCCATAGGTTCGTTTAATAACAATTTCATTTCATGAATCCTTATTTCAAATGCCAACTTTTGTAAGGTCCGATATAGCTCTGGTCAGGGAATTTCGGAGAACTACTACTAGTATTCAAAGTTCAGTGATATCTTTGATTATGGCACGTTCCAGTTTACATTTGAATAGACCTAAAAACAGACTGTCTTTCTATGTACTTTTAATTCTTTGACTTCTTTGTTCCCCTTCCGTTGTTGTTTTTAAACCAGTTTCCATTCGGGCGGGAAAATCCATCTTTATGGTGGTTTATAAAAAGAAACACACAATTTATTTACATGTACAGGCTTGTATTACCGGAATGCATGCAATGCGGTTAGCGGATCTGAAGCTTGATAACGAAACAAATATCTGCTTAATCGATCAAAATTAACTGAATTATTCCAAGCTCATAATATATATTACATCATTGAAGGTTCAGTAACGTTTCGTAAGATGCTACCTTTTTACGTTACCGAACAGTTGGTGCTGAAACAAATGTTCAAAGAAACAAACACCGAGTTGTTTTGTCAAGACTAAAAGCATTTCCTGACGACAAATAAAATGTAGCCCGAATGGTAACTGATGACGAAGTGTTAAATGTAAACCAGGTGACAATTTCTATAGTTAAAAGAGTGGAATCCTGGTAACCAGCATTTTATCCTTTTCCCACAATGTTTCCAAAGCGCCTCTTGCTCTTTGTCGTTAATATACGAAAACGTTTTGTAAAGGATATATTGATTTTTTCCTAGTTCCGACCGTATAGTATTGTTGAAGGTCCACTGTAAAACTGCAAACAAATTACCCTACTTTTAGCACTTTGTATTGTAACAAACCTTGGCACTTATATGAAGAAGCCCATTCGATTAATTAGGCGTTCTGATATTCCCTTCACTAATGCAAGATCTTTTCTTTTTTTTTAACTCAACTCAACTCAACTTTATTAGGCATTCGGCAAATAAATATGCCATTGGCCATTTACAAAAAAAACATGGATATATGGCAATGACAGACATACAAAGTATACATACATATACATTTAACGTTAACTACTATTATACAAAAAGATTATTCAGAATTAATCGACGCGATTAAAAATTTCCTCCTTTGTAAAGCTTCCTTTATGAATTTTGCTGTATTGATTTGTGTTTTAACAAGATTGATTAGTGTGGCAGCTATTCTGTTTAATGTAAAACGTGATACTTAGATAACATTTTCTCCGAATTTGAAATCTGTCCTTTTTTTTGCATCTACTGGTCATTGGTGGGCGTGTTTTATGTATAAAGGAACCAATGAATTTATATCCTGCTTTTACAGTATCCCAAACAACAAATGTAGTCTCTTCCATGTTTAATGCATGTTCAGCGAACAATTCAAAAGTGTTAATAAATGAGTTGAAGTTCTTTGACCGGATAAAAATGATTGTTGGGAAAAGAACGAAATGCTTGTCACCGGCATTTTCTCCTTTTCCCACAATGTTTTAAAAAGGCTGCTACCTCGAAGTCATCAAAACGCGATGTTTTTCGGTAAAGGGATAAATGATTCATTCCAGCTTCGGGCATATTTTATCATTGAATCTTCTGTCGAAATACTGCGGAGCACGTGCCTACACTGATGAGTGATCAACATATCCGATCCAGATATAACTGCCTTTTTGTTGAAAGCGGCGTAAAATACAATTTAAAATAACAATCTGTTGTTTTCGAATAGTGATGATCTTTCTGTGCCTTACCTCTTTTGACCTACTGACATTATTCCTATTTATTATGACACAACAAAAATAATTACATAACAATATGATTAATTGTATAACTTATAGTTTTTTAGATTATGTAACAGAAATACGTAATAAAATCAATATCAGTTGTATTTTAACTACTTTCCAGTTATAAATAGTCACGAGCCCAGGTTCTTTATAGCTGTTTGGGGAATTTGTTATCAAATGGCTTATTCTTTGGATGTTCAAAAATGATTGTGGTGATTTAGCACACCGTCAAAATCGAAACCGGACTGAAATTTCAGTCTGGTGTGGGATCCACACTGTCTGATATTTTTTTGCAATAAAAAATGAACATTACTCAGAGTCTGTAAGTCATGGAAAACAACTCGTCCTACCTTTGCAGATATTGTCAGTAAAACTAGAACTGTAAGGGACGTCATCCAAAGATCTGCATGTCTCAGTTCACACACAAAATTTTTGCGGGAATGGTCTTTCGGAAAGACGCTTCAAGGTCTAGCCTTGTACACATGAATAGGTTGACTGTCCTTGTGATATGACTGAAATAATGTTGAAAGCGGCGTAAAACACAAGATTATGAGAGTTGGAAAGTATTT
This sequence comes from Hippopus hippopus, assembly GCA_946811185.2. Classification (NCBI taxonomy): domain Eukaryota; kingdom Metazoa; phylum Mollusca; class Bivalvia; order Cardiida; family Cardiidae; genus Hippopus; species Hippopus hippopus. The sequence continues at coordinate 26,625,735 of OX328104.1, read as the reverse complement.
TTCCTATACCCAACGTAAAAATGCTGCGGTATATATCAAGTGAAAAGTGAATAATGGTGCATGGTCATCGACACCATTTACTGCTTAAAAAAAAAGTAAAACTAACTTTCTTTATACGATTAGGTCACTTGCTCACACAAGTTTCACGAAAGTCAGTCTGAAGGTGATAAAAACGTTTAATGCGTCACGAAACTTAAACACTTTGCGCGTGTGTGCTTTCGTGGTTCATATTACCGTTTATAAGAAAGTTTGAAGCGTGCCCAGTACTGTCTCTGCTTTGATCAGCATATCCAACCTTCGATAAGGAAAATGTCGAGAGGGTGCCCCAAAATATGTCTATCTGATGTTGCTTTTATTTAATAAATGTATCATGGGATAGAAAATTCACAAGTCCCCAAATAAATATAGTGCATCGATATTTCCCCAGTGAGATTTGTTTTTCCGGAAATAAACACATGCATCCAGTAAAGAAGTGTCCATAAATACGGCTGTGTGTTTGCTTCAGTGATAATCAAATAAACGTCCATACGGTCTCTCTTCATTTGCTAATAATTCGATCATGGTTAACAAGTTTCCCCCGTCAGACGACTTTGTGTCTCACAGCAGAATACTTTTTTAGACTTTACCGAAACAGTGTTATAACCGAGAACAGGGGCCGCATTACCGCCAACATACCGAACTAAAAGTAAACCTCTAACTTCATCCGCGGAAAGCAAAGTGTTAATCCTTTAGTGCAGCCAGAAGCAAATGTTAAATCTAAGTCTGCTTATTCCAGAAACATTATTGTTTTTTTCCGGACTATGTAGATCAATATCAGACTGCACTGAATGGAACAACTTGTATACGCCAAAAGTAGGTTGTGTCCTTGATTTGTAAAACGAGACACGGGATGAAATATTCACAAGTCCCCAGGAAAAAGTAGAGCACGTATATTTCCCTAGTGCGGTTTCTCTGCGCATGCATCTAGTAAAGAAGTGCCCATAAACACGGCTGTGTGTTTGCTTCAGTGATAATATAACCAAATAAATGTCTGTACAGTCTCTCTTCATTTGCAGATAATTCGATCACTGTTAACACATTTCCTCCCCCGTCCTAAAGCAGCCCATTTTTTTTGTGGGTGTGTGTTTTTTCAAACATTGAAGCTAACGGGGATATTGCTCGTGACGAGCAATTTTTCCTTTCGCTGTGATGTGTCCATATTCCATCGCGTTTTAACCTGAAATCATTTTGAAATAACCCTGAATTCGTTAGGATGTCTTAAAAGTCTATTACAAATTTAGTTAAGGAAGTAATAATATCGTATAGGATCTGACTAAATTTGGCATTTGATATGAAATTTTATAAAACGAGTCCAGAAAAATGTTCTTAAGCTAGCCTCTGGCAAGCTTAGACCGTAGGCTGCTTAGCGCGACTCAAGGACCTTTTGCAGACAGTGTAGACAAGATCAGACTACACAGAACATTCAGTCTGATCTTGGATCTACACTGACCGATTAGGAGAAATTTTTCCCCAAAATTCATTTTGCAAAAGCAAAATTTGGGATTTTACTATCGGCTAGAAATTTTCATTTCACTTTTTTAGCAGATTAAGGGTTAACAACATTTTTGTAGACTAGTTTAATGAAGTTTCATCTCAAAAGCCAACAAGAATTTTCTTTTTTATATATATATAATCAATTTTCACAAATTATAGGTCAGAATATTCAAAATCATTTAAGCACACGTGATTGTCCCATGAATACAACCCGATTTACTTCTCAGAAAGAGATATAAAATGACGCCAAATATGACGTAATATATTACTATGTTGCAAAGAAATTTCTCGTGATCTGATTGGATAATGTGCCGAACATATATTCATGTACACTGGCAAAATCAACGTAAACAAAGTTTCCCTTTCAGGAGCCACGTATACATATCTACACTTTGAGCACAACATCCAAACTGGCGGCGTCGATCGATACGAGCCGCCAACAAGACAAATATGCTGAGTAGCCTGCATTACAAGTTTTCCTTGATGGTTGCCATTATAGCGGAAAGAGAATGGATTATTCTTTAATATAAATTAATATAGTTCCATATGTTATCGTATGTTGTCATTCTAAAACAAATACTAGTACACGAGTTTAAACGAGCCATCCCTTCATCAGGTCAACAAATTGTGAAGTGTCAAAACTCATAAATTGTAGCGTGAAAAGGATAACCTAGCTAATGGTCGTTTTAGGCGACTAATGGTCGTTTACGTTTGCCAACAAATCATTAATATGCATAGCTACTCACCTTGAAGTTGTTTAAATCCATGTTTAAATGAAAATATGTCGAATGTCTATCGCAGTGACACCATCAAGTTTATGCACCAAACTGCACGTTTCATCAAGGTTTCAGTGACGTCAGTTCTCAGTGACGTCAGTTTTCATTGAATTGGGGCAATCAGAAGGGAAATTCTATTTCGTCAGCAAAATTTCGATGAATACACGTTGGAATGGTAAAACTTTGCAGTATAATAAATTCGTTGTGCGGTCAGGTGGCAGGGTACTTGGACACTTGTTCAAGGCAATGGCGAATCATGTTGCCACTTCGCCTTCGGCTCGAGGCGACATGATTCCCCACAGCCGTGAACAAGTTTCCAAGTACCCTGCCACCTGACCGTACAACTAATAATGCTGACATTATAAAAGCGTGTGTAAGATAAGTAAATTGGCATATCACACTGAAAACAAGGGAGTTTATGTGATAACACTCTTTATCCTGGGACGACAGCAATGTACGTATATGTTGTCGGTTGTATAGGTTAAAGACTATACTGCACTGAATGTGCAGTTCATTTTTGGATGTGCACTAACCGTCATGTTTTGAGACATGCCAACCAAAACAGATTTGAAACTACAACTAAACGGTTTTGTTTTTTTTTAACTCAGTGGAATCTGCAAGTGTACAGGTGTAGATCGTAAAATGTTGAAGACAACTGCAGACATTATATAAGATTTTTGCGTCGTGTTCCTGTATAAATAAGGTCTGTAAGTGACATAATGTTTTGACCCAGGAAGCATGCGTTTGAGTAACGCTCCGTGAAGAGGTGGGTTAATGCATCTGCAAAAATTATTATTACGCATGTGACTCTGTGCAATCCAGGGCACTTAACCTGAGTGGAAACTTTTGTTCGGTTAGTAAGTTTTCTGAGTGTCAAAACCATTCTATCTTATAAAAAAATAGAATCCATATTATGCAGCGTCTTGCCTAGTACAATGTATTGGAACATACACTGGCAGCTCATATGTATCACGACCTTTACTTTTTTCTTTTTTTTTTTCAACCTTTTACCAAAATACAAAAATTTTAGACTGGTCCAAATACAAAGCATTTGCAGACGGCAATTTAAATGTGACTCAAATGATAGAATTTGATTTTGATTGGTAAGAAAACATTGCGGTGAAAAAAAGAAAATGCTGGAAAAACCAGCATTTTCTATTTTTTTACCGAAATGTTTTCAAAAGCTTTGTTCCTCAGGGTCGTTAAAACTTGGGCTGGTGTGGCAAAAGGTTTAAGAGGGTAGAATAAGATCAGCGTGCACATCTATTGAGTCACAAAAGCAGAAATTCGTTTAGTTTATTGCCACCACTTTGGAATGTCATATGACCTAATTTGTCCATATAATTAAGGAAAGTGTCATTGCATTCTAATTCAAAACAGAAAGTAATGCTGTACATTTTTATCAGCGAAACTGTGCTCCTTTGAAATGTAGAATGTAGATTTTTTTTAGAATTAGATTCAAATGTAATTTAGACTATTTGATGAATACCGCCTATAGCTTCTGTTTATCTTCAAGAAAGAAAAATAGCTGATGTACGTTGATGATGATGATGATGATGATGAAATGAATGGAATTAATTTCGACAAAATGATTGGAATTCGTTCCCATAAAAACAGACATAAAACATAAAACATTACCTCTATAATTTGTCTGTAGGTCAGAGACGTATAGATTGAATCAAATGGCCGCGATAACAGACACAATCTATCACAAAAAAAAACATAAAATTGGGTGATCAACAATAGATAATGACACCCTAATACACCTCACTTTGTTTGCCCTATCTCGGATATTGTCAAGATTATCAGCTTATTACTCGGTACAAACTTTTTTTGGTGAGGGCGTCTTATTACAATAAATGTCAAAATACTGTATTTTCATTTCTCATGTGCATAAACCTGGACAAATTGAAAACAAAAGAAAGTGTTCTACGAGTCATGCTCTATAAGAAAAAGGTTGTATAATGCATCTGTTAAAAGAAGTGACCCATGGCCTGCAGTCTGCGCAAGCTGACATGAAACATTTCGCTGTGCAAAGTTTTTCTGAATGTCAAAGGACCATTCTAATTCAAGGTTCCGTTGTTTTATAGACAAAAAGGTGTAATATTGTCCAACTGATTGCTTGGTTAATGCCTACATTAAACCCTTTTCCTGGGCGTATCTCCGATATAATATTTATTAGTTGTACGGTCAAGTGGCACGGGATATGGAAACTTGTTCACGGCTGTGGCGAATCATGTCGCCCCAAGCCGAAGGCGAGGTGGCGACATGATTTGCCACAGCCGTGAACAAGTTTCCAAGTCCCCTGCCACCTGACCGCACAACGAATTTATTATACTGCAAAGTTTTACCATTCCAATGTGTATTCAGCGAAATTTCCCCGTTTATGTACTCACGCATTGAGTACGCTGACGACATAGAATTTCCCCTCTGAGTGCCCCAGTTCAATGAAAACTGACGTCACTGCGAACTGACGTTACTGAAACCTTGGTAAAACGTGCAGTTTGGTGCGTGAACTTGATGATGTCACAGCGATAGACATTCCAACGTATTTTTATTCAAACATGGATTTAAACAACTTCAAGGTAAGTAACTATACATTTTAATGATTTGTTGGCAAAAGTATACGACCATTAGTTGCCTCAAACGACCATTAAGTTGTCCTTTTAATATTACAATGTATGAGTTTCGACACTTCACAGTTTGCTTACCTGACGAAGGGATGGCTCGTTTTAACCCCTTGTATTTGTTTTAGAATGACAACAAATGATATTGCATGTAACTATATTAATTTATTTTCAAAATTAATCCATTCTTTCCGTTTTAATGACTGCTATCATGGGAAACTAGTTATTATATGGTGCAAGCTACTCGGTATGTTTGTCTTGTTGGCGGCTCGTATCGGTCGACGCCGCCATTTTGGATGTTGTTGTGAAAGTGTAGTCATGTATACGGGGCTCCCAAAAGGGAAAGTGCTTTTACGTGGATTTTGCCAGTGTACATGACTGTATGTACGGGGCCTATTATCCAATCAGATGGCGAGAAATTACTTTGCAGTATAATAATATACATGGCCAATGAGAACTAATCATAATAAAAAAGGTGCAAGTCAACCTTTTGCAGCCTGACGACAAATTTGCAGAAGACAGCTCCAAATACACCTCAGAACTCTGCTTTATGTGAGAACCTGCTGGTAGACGGCGAAACTACTTGCAATATGTGTACAGCCTGATCAGCCCCAATAGCTCAAGTGATAGAGCGTGAGACTTGTAGATCACAGGTCTCAGGACACTTGAAGGTGTGAGTTCGATATCCTCGGCTTGCCATCTAAAATTACTAATACTTTTTTGATCGAGACGTTAAACCTATGTCCTTTTTGACGGTGCTATAAACCGAGTTAAAGAAATAGGCGTAAATGAGGATATGGTTCAGCCTGTTTACTGCACCCTGGAACTTAACAAGCAGCCTTTTTGAGGTGTTGCCTATATGAGCAACTGGTGGCGAAGATACATAAACTAAAATCATCAACAACATGCAGGCTCCTACCCTACCCTACTACAAATCTCTCGACATCGGTCCTCTACCACACACAGGGAAAAGAGACGCCCGTGGGAGACAGTGGGTTAAGAAAGAAAAAGAAAATGGTTGCAGACATAATTATGGCAAATAGAGGAATAGTTCGTTACACACATACTTATAGGTGACCTACAATAAATTAGCGGGGGGGGGGGGGTTAATGCATCTTTGTGATGCAATATATGAAGCAAAATATGGACCTATAAAAGCCATTTTATTTAAAAACCAACGGAATCATAAGGCACAGTGGTCTTTTGACATGCAGATAATTTATTGGTAAATAACAAAAAGTTTCGACCCACTTCAGCCTGCGCGGACTGCGCAGGCTGACGAGGTTCGATACTTTTTGCAGATGCATTAAACCACCTTTTCATAGAGCATGGCTCAAATACTGGCGTTCTAACACACCTTGCTGTGCTTTCTCTATCACAGATATCCCCAAACTTAAAAGCATATTTTCTTCGATGCAAAAGGTAGTTTTTCCTCGGGAGATCGATGTCGTCACAGACCAACTTTAAAACAATGTATCAAAAAGAGAAATCGCTCGTGACAAGTACCTTCAACCTTTGCCACTGTGTCTTCACATATTTTTGTGTATAGATCTTGATTATTAGTTTTTTTTTTCATGCTTAACTTTCGGTTTTTTTTTTCAAATTTCTCTTCTGAAAACTTGTTCAAGAGAAGTAATAACTAAGAGCATCATGAAGAACAAAACGACCTTTGATGCATTATGAAAAAAAAAGGGCAAAACAAGATCAGTACACTGGCTCGTGCATTCTGATCTTGGTCAGCTCTTGTCGATAATGAAGGACTCCTGCTGCCTTAGCTATTAACGTGTAGGATTTGAAACCTGGAAGCCCTGGATTTGATTCGCTATCGAGGCGTTGGGTTTTTCGTGGGAATGTCCGTCGGCAAGACACCTCAGAGCCCGAGCATAGTAATGGAGATACCCAAGACACATATGAATAATTGAACTGTTGCTGTGATATGATAATGTACCTATTTTTGATTTATAGGTCGGATTTATGGATCGGTTGAATATTTTTGATTCAGCAAAAAGATAAACGAAACATTATTCCAAGGGCCTTATTCTGCCAACTATTCCATGGTTCAATGTACAGGATGTTTCGTAATATCTGTCCTTAATCCATGTATTTATAATTTCTATTCATATCAATTTAAATTAGATAGAAATCTATCAGCTTTTGACAGACAATAAAATAGAATTGGCGTCATGTAGGGAACTTGTTGTAAAATGGACTTGTCAGAAATTGAGTAGTATATCAAATTATATCAAAATGATAATTAAGATAATTGAAATATATAAGATGTCTCATAAAATTTGTTTATTTGCCTATAAAATGTCGGTTGCGTCCGATTTATGTAAACTTGACAAATGCAGAGTCTTCAAACTCCTGGAAGTAAGAACAGATATTATGAAACATCCTGTACCATTTCTAAATTTGAACAGTAGCCATTCGCTTGACTGAGACTGGTCTCAGACTAGTATCAGTTACTAAATCTAGTGTTATGATACAGGATTAGAGGACAGGACATCTCAGCCAATCACATGTCTAATCTTTAGAATTCAAATTCTGAGTGATATTCACCCTACGGGCGCCAAATATACGTCGACATCTTTTGGCGGCTGAGAATATAACCCACTGAAACTCAGATAGTTTTTCTCTTAAGGCTTAACTAAACAAGCAGACTGTATAGATCGAAGATTAGACTGCATGTTCTGTGCAGTCTGATCTTGATCTATACCCTCCTCAAAAGTCATTTTCGTCTCATAGGTCAATTAAAAAGTTGAAAAACGCATGCTGTTGTTAAAATCGAAACCCGAATATCGAAATGGGTCTTCATCACATTTTTTGTCTGTTTTAATTGTTTTACCTTATCGTCTGCTTTTATGTGTTTGCATTAATATGTACCTTTTTAATCAAATGGTTTTGAATGTTTTTTACCACTTTTTACACTTGTAATCTTACTCAAAAGTGATTTAAATGGCTATAAGACTGGATGTTTAGGTACAGAGATATGAAATTTAATTACGAAATCCAATTCGTTTTTTCTGGTTTAATTTCAAAATCTTAATTGATTTTAGTTTACTGCTAATTGAAATAGGTATTATATTTCAAATGAGTTCTGAAAATGGAAATAGGTCAGAAAAATATTGAAGAGAGTTAAACAACTAGAGAGAGAGAGAGAGAGAGAGAGAGAGAGAAAGCAGGCAGAGAAGGATGTTTGTGTGTTTCTCAGGCGGTCAGTCAGTCATCATTTTTCCTAAGCCAATGACACAATCAAGTGGGGAAAAAGTGGTGGGGGTAACAATTTAAAGCATGATAAGAAATCTGACTACAATCCTTTATACATTGGAACAGAACAAAACGGAGAGTGGGCGGGGCAAGACAAAAACGGCTCATAGATTCATTGGTTCTTTACAAAGTAAGTTTGATTAATTGAACAGCAGTGAAGATTAATTATTCTATTAAATACTGACATAAAGCCATGTCAATAAAAGTGTCTGTGTTATGCAAATATCTAGTTTGTTGGAATCAGGGCAGAAAGGGCGCTTTCTGTCGACTCGTAAACTCCTAGGTGTGAATCAGTTCGCTTTGTGCGATAGTACAGATTAAGATTAGGCTGCGCAAAACGTGTAGTCTGATCCTGGATCTACATTGCCCGATAGGATGACATTTTTTTTCCGGCGAAAACTACTTAACCCTTGGGCGGAAACAGAAATATTTGCGTTAAGTATAGATCAAGTTTAGACTGTACAGATCACGTTTTCTGGTCTTGTATCTATGCCGTCAGCTCGTTTGATCAAGCTTATAAGATAGATAATCAACTGAGTTTCAGTTGATGCTTTTTTTTTTTTTCAATTTTATATACATTGTGGTGAAAGAGTTAAGCCTTAGCCTTCTAATCCTGCTTAAAAGTAAAATAAATGAAACTTTTAAGCCAGTATTAAATACCCCAAAAGTTCTATTTCAAACTTAATTTTTTGCGCAAAATATCTGCTGAGTATGTATTCACCAACCATTCTTTAAGAAAATTCTTTGTCTTATTCCTCGAGATTTTCTAAATTTGAATGTAACACAACTTCTGATTGGCTAAACCAAATGGTTTAGCCAATCAGAAGTTGTGTTACATTCAAATTTAGAAAATTCTAGAGAATAAGACTGAGAACGTTTTTAAGAATGGTTCGTGAATACGCACCCTGATCGGGCAGTGTAGATTAAAGATCAGACTGCACGTTCTGTACAGTCTGATCTTGATCTACACTGTCCGAAAAAGGTCAGTGAGTCCCGCCGAGCTGTCTGAGGGTTAAAAATTGCAACATATTTGTTTCAGTTCTTTACCGGAAATTGATTTAGCGGTTTAAAGATTTATGTTTCGATTGTAAAATTTTTTCAAACATAATCTCAGACTTGAAAAGGTTAGGTGTTGTAAATGTTGCTATAACTTTCTTACCGCCCAGTAAATCAGATGATATTTTATTCAATATTCAACCCTTAACTCTTTCAGCGATACAGGCGACTTTTGCGGGCGGCATAGATATAGAGGATACTTGTTTTTTTCGGTGAAAGATCGAAATTTGTCATCGAGTGAACATCATCGGTAATATTTTAACGAGTGGCGCAGCCTGTATCGCTGAGTGGCACAGCCACGAGTGAAAATATTACCGATGTTGTTCACGAGATGAAATAAATTTCGATCTTTCACCGAAAAAAACAAATCTTCTATTTATTTCATGCTTCTAACCCTTTCATTGGAGGGGGTGACATACATCACAATCCAGTACAGTTGATCTCGGTAATTCCCCGTACCGTACCGTACCCCCTCCGCATGACAACGCATTACAATATTACGTAAAGCGCGAGAAATGTAGGGTAAATTACGTCATATTACCATTTGATTCAGTGACATGCGCATTTTACCTAGGTTAGTAGTGCGCGGGAACAGCTGTTTCTGCCTTCAATTGAAGAGTTAGAATATAAAAATCGGTATTTTTCGTAACCATGAAATATCGAAAAATAGTTCACTGATATTTCTCGATAACCTACCGGAAAGCATGAAATAAATAAATCAGACTGTATGTGCAATCTGATATTGATCAATCTATGTGTTCGCTGATCACAAAAGCGCGGCTGATACCGGTAAATGGGTTAATGATGTTCTAGTTGACCAGCTGAATTACAAATGAGAGACGGCCCGGCAATAGAGGTTTTAGACTTTCTACCACGCGACAAATGTAGCTCCTCGAAATTGAAAGTATTTGCAACTGACAATTTAAATGTCGTCCAATTGATGGAACTGTTTTTGATAGGGTAGAAAACAATGTAGGAAAACGAGAAAATGCTGGGAACCAGCATTTTCTCCTTTTCCTGCGATGTTTTTCAAAAAGCTTCTTACCCAGGGTCGTTAAACTCGGGATTAGGGTTAATGCATCTCCGTAATGCTTGATACCAATAAAGTCATCGTCGATTTGGATCCATAAGTGAACCCGCAGATACGAAGTAAAGTGATAGTTGACAGATGACGATTACATTGTTGATTATCAGGTGTCAACTGGAAGCCTTTTACACGTACATCAAATACTAGTATTGAACATTTTCTATGCAGCTTCTACAGTTCAATCTACATTGCCCGCTCCGGAAAAGTTTGCTTTGGTACAAAATCATTGTGTTTTTTTATTCTAGTTTATTTGTATATCCACTCGAAAACCACCCAGTAAAACACTAATATAGGTTAAACTCCGCCCCACCCCCTTTTTCATATTTCATTATTTTCAACGGTTTTCCTCAGCACTGTCTTATCGAAGTGTGCAGAAAGATAACTTGAAAATAATACAACTGATGATTAATTATGTAAAAGTTGCACTAGAATGTGCTGTTAAGCTGCGTAAAATGTAGATAAACTAGAGTGGAATTACCCTGCAGCAGAAACTGTAAGCTGTATTGCAATATTTGATTAATTGGATTTGAAAAGAGCAAAATTTGTTTTGCTTTCTTTTTTTCTATCTCCCTTTGTTCCTTCCCGTCTTTGTTTGTTTTCTTTCCTTCCTTGTTTGTTTGTTTTTCTTTGTTTCTTTCTTCTTTTCTTTCTTTCTTTCTTTCTTTCTTTTACTTTCTATGCCGTAAGAAGTATTAGATGAATGTGTAGTATCATGGATAGGTAACCATTTATCTTATTCCGTATGTCATTTGTTTAAAAAAGGTACTGTTGAAAAACGTATATCCGTGAAGAGAACTGAGCACTAGAAGAGAACAAAATCAAAACTCATCAGAGACGGGTGGTACTCCCCGAATGTTAGTCAAAATGGATTTTATGGATCCCTAATTATATGGCCTGCAACACGCAAAAAGGAGCATTCGGACATTTGTGTAAAGTGTCGTCTCGAATCAGCCTGCGCACTCCGCGCAGGCTGATCCGAAACGACATTTTCCGTTTTTATGTAATGTTCTGTTTTGCCCAAGTCTACTATAGCACAAAATCTAATGTAATCGTAAAGTGCCGTCTCGGATTAGCCTGGGCGGACTGCGCAGGCTGATCCGAGACGACACTTTACGCAAATGTCCGGATGCCCCTTTTCGTGTGTTGCAAGCCAATTATGATGACTAGCTTGGAATAATGTATCGAGGAGATGCATTAAGCCCCTTTTCCCCAGAGCATGTCTCATTTTATCACCGGAAAAAACATTAAAGGGCCATAAGACAAAGGAAAACAATCAATCCAACCATAACATGCTTATAATATGCTTATTTCAGTCTTGTGGCGTGGCTTCACATGAAGTTCTGTTTAATTCCATCCAGTGGTTGCCAAGAAATAGCGCAGAAACGAAATTCCATAACTGTGAGAAGAATCATCGAACAAGAATATGCTATGACTATGTGCATGTCCACCTTTAACTCTTTATCAGACGATAAAAATTTTAGACTGGTCCAAATTGAAAGCATTTGCAGACAACAAAATTAAAGTGACTCAAAAATTGGAATTTGTTTTTGGAAGGGTAGAAAACATTGTGGGAAAAGGAGAAAATGCTGGTTGCCAGCATTTTCTCCTTTTCCCACAATTTTTTTCAAAAGGCTTCTTTCACAGAGTCGTGAAAACCAGGGATTGTTTGGTAAAGAGTTAAGGGAAGCTTTCCGTGAATGTTTGTTGAACTTCATCCAGTATTCGCTGAGAAATAGTGCTGAAACGAAATTGGTAGGATTAAAAAAAATTCAATAGTCAATAACTGTGACAAGACTCAAAAGGCTGACAACATGCACATGTTCAGCTCAAATTCATGAATTACATCTAGTGGTTACTGAGAAACATCGCAGAAACAAAATTTTGACTAAAAATTCAAAGGGCCGTAACTAGGACAAAAACTCATTAAACCAGAACAGAGAACATGTTGACAGTATGTAAATTTCCGTATTGTCCCTTGTAGGGAAACTTCGTAGGAAGTTTCTTTGAATTCCATCCAGTTGTTTCTAAGAAATAGCGCGGAAACGAAATTGTTGATTGATGGATAGACAGAGGAACGGACGGACGGACAACGCGGCGATTGTATGATCCCACGAACTTACGGCAACCATATAAAACAGTAAAAAACAATAACCACAACAAAAAAGATGATGATTAATGATAAAAACAACGATCTCTTAACCGCTACGCGCATTTTTTTTCCTAGCTGTCCAGAGACTCGTAAACTCCAAACAACAAAACTTTACACTTGTCCATATTGAAAGCATTTGCAGCCGATCGATATGCCTCCGATGGTGGGATTCGTCTGTAAAAGGGAAGTGGACATTTTTGGAAAAAGGCAAAATCGCAAAAGCGCTGGTTATCAGCATTTCTCCTTTTTCCTGCAATGTTTTCTAAAGCCGTCTTCCTCGGGATCGTTAAAAAACAGAATTTTTCGGTAAATGATTAACTAAAATCAACAAAGATTTTAGCAGAAGGGGGCTTAATGCATTTTCGTGATGCATGATACCCAGCAAGTCATCATATGATAATGGATCAATAAAATCCTATGTGTCTAACGAACGGCCAAATCCCAAGGTAGATTGGTCCTTTTACATGCAGAAAAATGTCCAAAACCAAGAAAAAAGTATCAATTCTGCGGACTACGCAGGCTGACATGGGCCGATACTTGTTGCAGATGCGCAATACCCCCTTTTCACAAAGCATGGCTAATTTCTAAGTGATTTATACCAATTAGAATATTATCTGGCGTTTTCTCTACGAACAACTGTCGTGTTTGAAAGGCGCATCCAAGCAATTAAATGTGCGTGTCACGATCACGTGACTATCTGCGGTATATCGAAAAAGAATAAATCTGGCACCTTGTTATCGGACCGCAAAAATCGCAAGCAACGAAAAAAACGCATAAATAAATGAAATAAGCACACCTGTCATGATATATATATATAAGCCTACGTTTGTAACTGTTGTACTACAGATTATCAACCCTTATCTTCCGAAATAACTGATATGAAACTTTCAAGACGCTAGTAAAACCAAAAATGTTGCTTTTTCAAAGATATATTTTAGGGAAAATATCTCCGTATCGGACAGTGTAGATCCAAGATCAGACTGCACGTTCTGTGCAGTCTGATCTTGAACTACACTGTCCGCAAAAGGCCGGTGAGTCGCGCTTAGCAGCCTTAGAGTTAACCAAAAGGCTCTCAAGACGAACTACATGTATACATAATAGCTCGTAGAAGAAAGATATTTAATGATATGTTCGCTGTGCGGGCCTGTGTGGCTCAATGGTAAAATTTTCAGATTTTGAAATCTGGAGGCCCCGGGCTCGAATCTAATTCGAATTGCCGAAATTTTTGTTGGGTTGCCATTGCCCCAGCCAAGTGCTGGTGAAGCCTAGGACACACACGAATAAATGAACCGGACGGAATATGACCGAAATAATGTTAAAAGCGTCGTATAGGTAGTTTGAAGTTCTTCGCGACCCCCTTAATTTTGAAATATCTAAGAAACTGCTCTGGTTATTGTATTGAACATGTTAATATAGCGAATAGGGTTGACTATTGAGGCCAAAATCTACTATTGCGATAGTATTGACATTGGAAAAAATACTATTGCAATAGTATTGATATTGCCTGTTACTATTGCAATACTATTGCAATACTATTGGATGAATTGCAAGAGATGAATTTCACCAAATTACATCTTGAAACCATGTTTTAGACTAATACTTTCTCCGAGTAGTTTAAATTCTACTTGAGTATAGTTTTGAATAGCAAATAAAGGGGAAAATAGAGTTAAATGCAAGATGCTCAATGAATTTCAATGAGAATTTTTTCTAAATGCAGATGGCTCAAAAACAATTTAACATACCTAATTACTCTGAACTTTTGAAGAAGTCAACTTTTAAGTCTGATTGATATACAACAGCATGCAAAGCACAAAATGCTGACAAATGCTGGTGGTTCATGAACACACCTAATAAAAAGTAATTATAAAGCAACTTTAAACTTTTAAAGAAATCACCTTTTAAATGTGAGCCCTTAAGGTTTTTTTGAGTTGATAGAATTTATCTAATTTTACCCATAATTGGCCAATATATTCAGACAGAAAAAATGATTATTTTTGTTTAGTCTCCAAATCTTTAGGAAATTATCATTCTGAAAAAAAGGGGGTGGCCGAAATAATAGGTTTTACCTTGTTGTATGTGTATCCAAAAAGTGTGTTATATTAAGATATTTGTATAAATTTACTGCTTATAGTCATTAAAAAGCTGAAAAGACGATCCGAAGTGACTCTGATCGGTCAATGTCAAAGAGACATTTTGTTGTCATGGGTTTCCGTGTTTTTTACTCCGATCAGTTTTTCATGTCTGTTAATTTCTGGCTAGGTATTTCCACATGATTTGACAAAAGGATTTCCAATGAGGGTAACAAGTAACTTCAAAACCTGTCATTTTTCACAAGAAAAGCGTATAATGGCCTTTTTTGTCCATGCATTTTCTTACGCGAAGTCTCGGGTGTAACCAGAATTTGTTACGTGAATTTCAATTCTATAACGTGATTTACGCAATAATTTGCGCGAGTGAGAACACTGTTAAACATTACCTTACCTTTTTTAGCCCGAGAAAGAAGTAGCTTTCTAATACGAGTTAAGTCATACTACAGAAGTGGATGGTATAAATCCAAGATCAGACAGCGTGTTCTGTTTAGTCTGATGTCTATCTACACCATCCGCCAACTTTGAAAATCGCCATCTTGCCATCAGCAGAGTAAATGAGAACGACCATAATGTAGATCTATATTAAAAGCCATCTGTCTACAAGATGCCTGTCGGCCAGTCGGGGGTACACAAATGTTTGCAGTAAAATTTGGATAAGGGGTATGACGTAACACGCAAATCATTCGAAGCGACTGAGTTCTAACGCACCTATTTAATTTACACGCTTAAACTGGTCTGCTTGAAGAAACTTATATCTGGCTGCAGGTCGACCTCCAATCAATTCAAAGTGACCATGCAATAAGCCTATTCCATGCACGATTTACATGTACATCATCTGATAAAGCCTTTTTGCATGTAGTAATACAGCTGTTTCAAGAAAACGCCAGTCGTGTCACGTTTTGTGTAGTCAGCATAAAAAAGTGCGGCTGTTTTCTAAAAATTAATCTAATTCCTTGCAGCCGAAATAAAAGGAATGCATTCGAAATGGATTACTGATAAATAAAGAAAAGAAAGAACGAGGTTTAGTATTCATTTTTCATAGTAGATTTATTTATTGCTTATGGAGGGACAACACGCATGGTTATGGTTTTGGTGGCCTGTGTAGATTAAGATTAGACTGTAGGCAGACTGTTTGGTCTGATCTTTGATCTAAATCCACACTTTTTCGATTTGGTGAGAAGTTTTTAACAAAAACACCCTTAGTGTTGCAATTATTTTGGTCTAATTTCATGACTTAAAATTACCGCTGAGTTAATCAGCTCTCGAAGGATTCGTTTTCGTAACGATGAACATTGCTATGCGGAAATGAATATTATGGAGCCGATCGTTATTGAAAACATATTCCAAAAAATTACCCGTCAAATATTTTGGGAAATTAACGTTACGGAATGTCCGAATATTTAGGAAAACTTGCTTTGGAAGTGTTCAGAGAAAGAATTAAAAAATAAATTATTTTTGTAAATAATTAAACGTGTCCGAACTTTTAGGGCGTCCGAATACATTAGCGAATTGCAGTATTTTCTCTCTCTTTCTTGTCAGTGAAACTATCGAAACTATCGATATTTGAGGTAACTATCGGCGATAGTTATCGATATCCAACATAACAATCGATGCAGTAGCATCGACACGCTCACCATCGCGATCCATCGATAGTCCGATGTATCGTTACACCCCTAATAGCGAATATCTATTTTTTTTCGGTGAAAGATCGGAATTTATTTCATCTCGTGAACATCATCGATAATATTTTCACGAGGCTGTCACGAGTGCTGATATTACCGGCAATGCAATAGCGGACGAGCTCGACTCTCTGGAGAGGTTCAACTGGTCGCTACGCATTATGGGTGCTGCCCTTCAACTATTTTCAGATCGCAGCATCGAACAAGAATTCCTACAAGCCTGCCTCAAATACATTGTGCGATGCATTGAAATGTATTAAGAAAACTGATTTATCATACCTGTCGAGAGACTTAATGTACGATGTGGTTTTTTTTTTTGCCAAATTTGTGATTGCTGTCAATACTTCTTTTTTCTTTCCCTGTACATGTAATGTTTTCTTTCATTCCTCAAATATCTGTTTATCATGTTTAAACTGTACACACTAAATGACTGTTCATCTGCACTTTTCTCAGATCTGTTTATGTTAAATGTACTATGCAATATCTTCTGATAAGGAGGCAATAAAGAATTGTATTGTATTGTATTGTACAGTCAAACTTCGGTGGCTCGAATATGGGTAATTTCGAATACCAAAGAAAGCTCGAACAACGATATCGGTCCCGGCAAAATCTCTATATAATTCATATTGTTCTACCTCGGAAAGCTCGCACAACCCCTAATTGGAACTTTCGAACACATGTCACGGTCCCGTCATTCATTTTCATGTGTATTTTACCTCTCTGAAGTCGAACAAAGGGTTAGTCAACAATTAGACGTTGGGTTTCACACCTACATTGTTAATTGGATACGCCGGTAATCGTCTGTCAAATATTGGATAAGGTGCATATTTTTAACACTTACTGTAAAATATACACACACTTGCTCAATGTGTCAATTACAAACTGTCTCGCCGTGATAGAATAATCGCTTTGTTTTTAATTTTTTGTTTTTCGAGGTTGTTTACCAGAATTAGTGGTCAAGCCATCTTTGTAACGCTATGGTTGCATGAAGAGTATTGCTTATTAACACATTAGGTTTATTAACCGCAACTGTGATCTTAATCCGCACACTAAATGACTGTTCATCTGCACTTTTCTCAGATCTGTTTATGTTAAATGTACTATGCAATATCTTCTGATAAGGAGGCAATAAAGAATTGTATTGTATTGTATTGTACATGTGTATAGGCAATTTTTCTGCTTGTTTTTAACCTATTTCATCCTTATTTTATGAAACTTAAAACATTCTTGTATCTTTATGCCAAAGGTTTGCCCTTGATGGCTGCAAGATTGCACAGATTACGACGGATAGAAAATGCATTTTACCGGTATGTTTTGGAGGAATCGCTGTTGTCGTTTCCAGTTTTAAGTGAGGACAAATCCCTCGTGTTTTTCTATCCCTTACAGGACATATAACAGAAATTTATCTATGTTTATACAGCTGAGCCATTCTACACACTTTCAACTTTAACTTTTTTTTCCTTGCTGTAAGGATGTATCTTTAATCAAATTCAGTACGGTTGTTTTCGGTAATTCCCCGTGTCGTACCCCTACGTATGACCGCATTACAATGAGAATGTATTTACCAGTTCACAAAGAAAACAATTCGTTGGTATAGACCAGAATTATGACAGAATTGTATTTAATTCAATTTGAGAGAATATCACGTGCGGTGAATTGTTTGAAAAACACAAAAGTCTATATTCAAATTAACACTTTTTTTACCATCTTTAATCTTCCGATTGCCACATATACCCTTCCGCATTAGTGTCGTTAGTGTCCGACATTTATTTACATTCGAAGTGACAAAACATAGACTCATAATACCGAAATTAACAAGATTAATTACTATTTTGAAAAGGTGGGATTTTATTTTTTTAAGATTACTCAACTTAATCATTTTCTGAAAGACTAAAATATATCTGACGCGTTTAAAAGGGTGAAAATACAAAAACGGTGCAAGAATCTAAGCAGTTTCGTACTGGCTGCTATCAAATCGGTTTATGTCACTTGTCGTAGCCATGAGTTATCAAACCGTAATTTACCATTATTTCCCGATAAATTAACGAAAAAGTATGAAATGTAATATTACCTGTACCAACTGTGGGTGAATTTTAGGAATTTCTGGTAACTAAGTGTCATTTTTTGTCATTTATCACAATATTAAAATGTACGAACAAAACAGCAGAAAAACTGTGAGAGTGGAGAAGGCTGTTCCGCATAAAAGGTTTACCTATATGGCCTGCAACACGCAAAAAGGGGCATTCGAACACTTGCATAAAGTGTCCTCCCGGATCAGCCTGCGCAGTCCGCGCGGGCTGATCTGAAACTACATTTTCCGTTCTTATGTTATTTTCTGTTTTGTGCAAGTCTGTTGTAGGACATAATCTAATGTCTCCGTAAAGTGCCATCTCGGATCAGCCTGCGCGGACTGCGCAGGCTGATCCGAGATGACACTTTACGCAAATGTCCGAATTTACCGTTTCGCGTGTTGCAGGCTATATGTGAAAACTATTCTGGTTGAAGAACAGTAACCGTGGTATCTTTTGTTTAAAGTCCAACTTGTTAAGGCTCTTATCTCATTTTTTAGTTTGGTTTTATAATAATGATTCCATATCGGAGACTTGCAGGCACTTGTTCACAATTTGTTTTCATTTAGATGTTTTCAGAAAACCCTGTCAAACTTTCGCTCAAATCGTGCTGTATAGCATAGGCCTACAACAAAATAAAATGAAGATGGGTAAATTTCATAAACTAGTTAAGTTCAACAAAGAAGCTCCAAGGTATCACATGTAGACATGTAAGTTTTTTTCGATCAAGGGGACACAGTGTCTATTACCTATCTGAAATTGTGATCTAAATCCAATTTAGCTAATTTAGGGCAACTAAAAAAAACCATAACATAAAAAAATCCGTTTCAAAACAAACCCTGAAAGACCCTCGAGTCTTAGTGTCCGGTGTATTCGAACACATAGCTCAACAGAAGTGGCACAAAACATGACGCCATGTGGAAAATAAAATTGAGACCAAATATTGGAAAACAAACAACATACAAGGCAACATTGGACAAATCACTATAGACTTTCAAGATTTGTATGAAAGTGACGAAAACGATATCCAAGGTAAGGTAAAGATCTATATTGTTTGCTCGAAAAGCATTATCAGGGCCTCATTGGCCAGCAAAACGCAAAAAGAGGCATTCGGACATTTGCGTAAAGTGTCGTTTCGGATCAGCCTACGCAGTCCGCGCAGGCTAATCCGAAACGACACTTTCCGTTTTTATATAATTTTCTGTTTTGCACAAGACTACTGTAGCGCAAAATCTAATGTAGTCGTACAATGCAAGCCATATTTGACCAAAGTGAGGTAATGACGTCATGCACTGGTCTGGTTCGGTGTTCACGTCACTGTGCGAAACCTTGGGAAATCAAAGCGCTGAAAGCACTGATGGCTAGGGGCAAGTGAAAAGTGCATATATGCGTAAAGCAATTTGCATTTAATCATGAACTGTCCAGTTAAAAAGTAAAAGAAAAAAAAAAAAAAAAAAAAAATGTGGATGCCAATGCTCGGATGCAGTTGCTTTCAGTGAAAATTGTAAGTCGAAAAGCCGGGCATTACTGTGTCAAAAAATGTCCCTGATTTATGGGTTCCCTTATGATAGTTAACAACTAGCCCAACTTTGAAGTAAATATGATGGTTGCAAGTACTTACGAGCTTGAAGTAAATGTCTTCAGTAATGACAGTAATGACAAAGATATTATTAGATATCAACATATTTGAACACTCAAAGTCAAAAAGGGGCCTTTATAAATGTTTGAAAAATACTTTGATGGATACGTGTCCTTTTGTATGCGTTTCCCT
The DNA here is from genome assembly GCA_946811185.2 of Hippopus hippopus. NCBI lineage: Eukaryota > Metazoa > Mollusca > Bivalvia > Cardiida > Cardiidae > Hippopus > Hippopus hippopus. The sequence continues at coordinate 26,605,631 of OX328104.1, read as the reverse complement.
TTGATAGCTAACACCAGTCCCAGTTTGAAGTAAATGTCTTCAGTAATGACAGAGATATTATAGGCTTATCTCTTGCAAGTTCCTATTTTCCCTTACATGAGTATGTTCAGGTTTTCCCCTATTCCATTGTCAAATAAGTAAAGTGTTGCTACAAGAGTTTACATCGTATCTTGAAGTCCATTCCGGTCCAATCCAGACCGTTCCGGTCCATTCCGGTATTTCCATGTACCAGAAAAAACACCGACTCATCAACAACTGCCCTACTTGTACTTGTATTACGGCTGACAAGGTAAAGGGTTTTGTCTGTTTACACACCATACGTGGATACACACTATACAAGACTTATCAATCAAATGTCAATTTCGCCACGTTCCATTTGCATCCAAAGGTGTGCTCACAGCGACGATCCAAGGGGAACACGAGTGTTGGTTGCGTCATGCTCTGCATGAATATTTGGTGAAATTTACGGGAGAATTTCTCTCTGTTTTAAGCGTTCTCATTTAAAATTCATCACGCCAACAAACACCGTCAAAAACTTTTGCTTTGAATATATTTTCTTTGGCATTTTCTCGGTAAATGTAGACACCGACCCCCTCTTTCAGTTTCTATTTTACATCACGGATGAATAACTCAAAGGCGGTTTTGAGGGGTGTGTCGTTTCAAGCCAATTAGAAACGGCACTTACAGTTCCAGCAAATCAGAGACAGCGAATAGCGCGCATTTATACATGATGTTGAGAGTGGTTGCAGCTTTCATGCAAAAGTCTGAAACGTGGTTACTAAGGCTAGGCGCCATTGGCCCCTAGCCAAAAATTAATCTTCAGAACAAAACTTTGACACTGCTGGAACGGGCATATTGTTCTTTTTTGCAGAAGGAAAATTCTAACTTTTGCCGATAGAGTTGGTAGGGGTATCTTAAAAATTGTTGAAAAGTTTCGATAAAAACGGTGCTAGATTTTTCAAGATACAGTATTTCACAACTCAGGGTGTCCCTATGAACTTCAACCTACCTATACAAGACTACTTAATCGATCAGTAAATCAATCAATCAACGTTTTTCTAGTTATACAAATAAACACGTAATCAATCAATTAACGTTTTTTCTAGTTTTACAAATAAACGTGTTTATAAGGGGAAATATTATACGAAGATATGTTGCAGACGGCTCAGGGGTGTCAATCAAAAACGGCAAGATAAGAAATGTGTCAGTAAGCATGACATAGTGCTAAGATCTAGACTGACATGGTAACCGTACCAAAATACATTTGGGGAAAGGCGAACGGTGCTCAACTTTTTGATTTATACAAACGCCCAGTCAAGTTATACCCATAATGACCATTCGGCAAGGAATCATTCAGTCTATGCAGGCTCAAGAAACATATCAGTTATCGTGGATTTTATTTGATGAGGAATTCAGGAACTCAAGGGTAAATAAAACCACTTTTGTAGACAGTTTGCAGTACATTTTGCGGACATTGAAGATCAAAGATCAGATAGCCAGAAGGTTGTGTTTAAGCACACATAGGCCTACTTTTGAAATTGTCATCCATTACTTTGTGTGGGGGGGGGGGGGGGAAGTGTGTGTGTGTGTGTGTGTGTGTGTGTGTGTGTGTGTGTGTGCTTTCATACACATACATAACGTTACAGTCATTATCAGTTTTTCATCATTTTAATTTTATGAAATCTCATGATAAACGAATATTTAGTTATTCGAGTGCTATAAACAGTCTAAAGTGTTAGTATAAATTGGTTATCTGACATAAAAAACAAACTGCACGAAGACCATTGATCGTTATGTGAGAAAGTAGCTAGTGGCTTGGGAAACATATTACGCGGAGTACTGGTATCAGACACTCCAGGAAAGCATGAATAGGTGCACTGGCCGCTGCGATATAACTAAAATAATGTTGAAAACGGCGTTAACTCTTTCCATACCATGGACGACACCAGAAGCTTTTGTGGACAGTGTAGATCAAGATCAGACTGCAAAGAACGTGCAGTATGGTCTATGATCTACACTGTCCACTGCTATATTTTAGACAATGACCGAACTGTCTCATGATCTTGCAGCGGACGTATTTCTAACTCTTGAGAAAATTAAATTTATCTATTCAGTATTTAAAGATTTAAGCACCATACATTCAATTTATCTATTTCAGGACAAAAAATATTGATTTTTTTGTCAAAGTGGTATGTAACCAATGTAAACGACTTTAACCCAATATTCAAAATGCAAATTATGTCATGTTGGGACAGACCTCTAGACAAGTTTCAAAATTCTCTGGAAATAAATGTCAAGAATCATCGAAAAGACATGTAAGAGATGATACATATTTGCATATAGATATATTTTTTAATGAAACCTTTTAACTCTTGGGGAGTTTTATAAATGATAGGCGCTTTGGCAAAAGGGAGTTTCTCAGTAATGCATTATACTAAGTAAGTCATTACACAATTATTGATTCCTTAAATCAAATTTTATTAACAACGGACAAGTCATGAGGTAGACTGGTTATTGACATACAGAAAATTTACAAATAGCAAGAAGTTTCGGCCTGGGTCGATACTATTTGCAGATATACAAAATCCCTTTTTCACGGAGCATGATTTAAATATATTTGACATTTGACGCGGCTGAACCACGGGTAGGAAACCTCATATACAGAGCCAATGGCTCTGACGAGAAAATGTTGTGTTGGTTTTCCGTTTCTGAAGATGTCGGCTAAAAAACAACCCAAAAACATGTAAGCTTGTCATTATTTGTAATCATGTGTTCTTATGTCTTTGAAATTCCAAAAAAGGAGAATGTCATGCAATGCTCTCGTCTTTCAACTTGTCTTCTACACTACGGAAAGTTGTAACAAGTGTACGATGTTGTCTGAATCATTTGTGGCATGGGTTGACCTTTGCTAAAATAATACGTCACGGACCTAAATTCAGTCTATTATTGCCATATAATTGGCAATTAAAAGAGAGTCTTGCTGTCCCAAAAGCGTGAATTAATGTCTTGAAATGTTACGTTCATTGCTGGTAAAGAATTAAAAAGAAATAGCACAAAAAATGATGAAAATAAAAAAAGGGCTCCGATTATGTGGACCGGCTCTGAATATGTAAGTCGGCACCGATTGCAGAGGGCTTCCTTTCAAAATTTACTTAGGAAGCAGGCTTTGTTTTTCCGTTAATACTTTTTAGTCCAAAAAGTATCAATCACATGTTTACAAATAATGACAAGCTTACACGTTTTTGGGTTGTTTTTTAGCCGACATCTTCAGAAACGGAAGACCAACACAACATTTTCTCGTCAGAGCCATTGGCTCTGAATATGAAATTTCCTACCCGTGGTTCAGCTACGTCAAATGTCAAATATATTTAAGTCATGCTCGGTGAAAAGGAGATGTGATATATCTGCAAATAGTATCGACCCAGGCCGGAACTTATTACTATGAGTAAATTTTCTGTATGTCAAAGGACCAGCCTACCTCACGACTTGGTCCGTTGTTAATAAAATTTGATTTTAGGAATCAATAATTGTGTAATGACTTACTTAGTATAATGCAAAGCGCCGATTATTTATAAAGCCCCCTAAGAGTTAAAAGGTTTCATTAAAGAACATATCTATATGCAAATATGTATCATCTTTTCGATGTCTTTTCGATGATTCTTGGCATTCATTTCCAGGGAATTTTGAAAATTGTCTCGAGGTCTGTCCCAACATGACATAATTTGCATTTTGAATATTGGGTTAAAATCGTTTACATCGGTTACATACCACTTTGAAAAAAGAAAAAAAGAAATCAATATTTTTTGTCCTGAAATAGATTAATTTATTGTATGGTACTTAACTCTTTCACTACTGAATAAATAAAATGCATTTTCTCAAAGGTTAAAAATACATTTCCTGTGCAAGATCAAGAGATAGTTCGGTCAAAATCTAGAATATAGCAGTGGACAGTGTAGATCAGAGATCAGACTGCACGTTCTGTGCAGTCTGATCTTGATCTACACTGTCCACAAAAGCTTCTGGTGTCGTCTATGGTATGGAAAGAGTAAACGCCATTTTCAACATTATTTTAATTATATCGCAGCGGCCAGTGCACCTATCCATACTTTCCTGGAGTGTCTGATACCAGTACTTCGCGTAATATATTTCTCAAGCCACTTGCTGCTTTCTCACATAACCATCAATGCTCTTCGTGCATTTCATTTTTTATGTCAGATAAACAAAAATATACTGAAAAAAACGAAAAACGAAAATCAAACTTACTTCTTTTTTTGAATCTCGAAAATCGAAAAAAGAAAATCGAACTAACTTCTCATTGCTGAAAATTCCAGCAAAATGCATCATTGATATGAGAAGGAAACTGCTGAAAGTGACATTAAAACAATTCGAACAAACAATCAAAACCTCTGGAAATGGTGCAGGAGCAGGTTCGTTTGTTCTAATACACACTCGAAACACATGTTTCGCTCGTTTGCATACGCCTGCCCGATTCTGGCTAATATTTCGAATTATCCGATGTATTCGAGTCACCACAATGTTTTCATAATCAAGTCTACCCTGAAAGCGGAGTATTTGTAGCCGTCGAAAGTAGCCAGTGGCTTAGAAATAGTGTTCTGCGTAGTATTTGTAAAAGAATCCATGGATAGGCACTTGACACGCTGGAGTTTCCTTTTGTAGGGGTACTGAAACGCCCTTGCATAGGTAAACTTGAACCCAAAAAAGACAATAATAGGTGAGTTACCGCCGTGATAGGACTGACATGCTGTTGAAAGCATCACAAAACGCTGAACAAACAAGCAACAAACAAATGTGCCATGCTCTATGAAAAGGGGGCTTAATGCAACTGCGTAAAGTATCGACTCAGGTCGGCCTGCGCAGTCCGCGCAGGCTGACATGAGCCGAAACTTTTCGCCATTGGTCAATTTTCTGTATGTCCAAGGACCAGTCTATTTCACGATTCAGTTGGGTTTTTTTTTTTAAAAAATTGGATATTATGGATCAATAAGTATGTGAAGCCCCCTTTTGCCAGAGCATGGCTTAAATAAATCAACGACAAAATTTCCTGGACCATTTTAATGATTTGCAAAGACACTTCGTCTCAGCCAATAAAATTCTTGCCCATGAAAATGACAACTATTTATTCAAACTCTTTCGACGACTAAAAATACAATCCGGACAAAGTTAGACATATTTACTTGTATATTACAGACTCAACTTAACAAGCGGGCGGTATATATCGAAGATCAGACTGCACGGTCTGTGCAGTCTGATCTTGATGTTTCGGTCCGCGAAAGACCTTTTTCGTCTATGGGGCTTATTGGGTTACCTATTTTAAACCGGTCGTCTGCAGATGATAATGTAGTTAGTACGAGTATATACCGCCATACCTCTCTTTCTACGCGTATAGTGTTAAACTCCTACTGTTTTCTGAATAGGCAAAACTAAATGAACATGTAAACTGAACGGCAACAAGGGACCGTTGATTAATTTCCCTACGTTCACTGTAAACATGAACCGCGTGAGATGTCTAACGCAGACGACAAAAATATTGTAGAACCTATTTATAAAACTTGAAGGAAAATGTTGGACAGATTTCCCCGGGGAAGATTCCTGCTTCAGAAAGTTCCCCATTATTACCCATAAGCGAATGTCCAGAGCAAAGCTCTGTATGTTTGGTTCACTGATAATCAAATAAGTATCCATACGGTCTCTCGATCGATGGTCAATTATTTAGTATGCTGTAACATGAGGGTAAACAGACGACAGACTGAATTAATTTCAGTAAGTAAGCAGTCTCCAAAAAAACTACTACATTGTATTTTTCTACGTGATATTGGTGACAAAATTACTTCCCTGAGGTATGACAAACAATGTGATTTATAACAGTCTCTATAGTTAAATTCTGCAAACATTTCTGTTTTCTTGAGGGGGGGTACAAATATTCAAACTTATTTCGTATATATAAGACATGTTCTTTCGTATTTGCGAAATATAATTTCGTATTTACGGTATGATATTTCGTAATTACGAAGTAATATTGTAAATTTGCATATAAAACATGTTGGTAGAACATCCCCCAGTGGGGGTCCCTAGTATTCCAGCTAGTATAAACTTCCCACAATATTTTTCTTTCTTTTTTTTCAAACTTCATCTACAAAGTTTGTTTGAATTGAAATATAATGTAACTTGTCGACAAAAAAAAAATAAACTTGCCAAGGTCCGCATAATAACACTAATTCAAGACTCGTTTAATAGAATTTTATATGAAATGCCAACTCATATTAGATCCTATATTTCATAAGAATGGTTTTGGTCGAAGTCTAGAGTTAACCCTGAACCTGCTAAACAAGTTAAATGTAATGCTACTCTCTCACTATTGCGTATCAGCGGCGTATGCAACAAAATTTCTTTACGCGGGTCAATCGCCAAGAACTTAAGCCGTATTTTGTTCAAAATTAAAGACACGGCGTATGTCTATGTTTGTATGGATTTAAAGGGACGTAAAGTACGGCGTACTGAGGCGTAAGCGTGGCGTAACCGCTTTGTTAGCACGACGTTCCTTTCTGTTCGCGTGACGTAATAAGTGTTCGAGCTACGTTCGCGCGGCGTCACTGCTGCGTTGTTTTCGCTTTTACGGTGTATTTGTGATGTAAGCATGGCGTATCGGGGCTGCTACGGATGTGGTACGTATTTTTAAGTGCGGACTTAAAAAAACGTCGCACCTCCGCGTACAAGGAGATCGTGCTACGTACCAAAGAGTATTAGCTACGTAAGTTGACGTTTCTGCGGCGTTGTCGCGGCGTTCCTTTCTTGTCGCGATACGCCGTACATACGCAAGCCGATACGCAATAGTGAGAGAGCGTCTTAAGTTTCACGCCAGTAGTAAAAACCTAAATGTTGCTATTTAACCCATTACCACAAAATCCCTACTTTTGACGACCCTGAGAAAGAAGCCTTTAGAAAACATTGTGGGAAAAGGAGAAAATGCTGGTAACCAGCATTTTCTCCTTTTCCCACAATGTTTTCTACCCTTCACAAAACAAATTTCAAATTTTCAGTCACTTTTATTTTGTCGTTTGCAAATGCTTTCAATTTGGACAAACCTAAAATTTTGTCGTTTGGTAATGAGTTAAGAATGAGTGTTTAAGAAAAAATATCTCCTTACTAGGTGATGTAGATCCAAGAGCAGACTGCACGTTCTGTGCAGTCTGATCTTTATCTACACTGCATGCAAAAGGTCCTCTAATGGCGTTTAGTTGTCTATGGGTTAAGCTACATGAGCACATGTCTAAAACTGTATATGTACGAGCTCGTACAAGGGATAATAGAAAAGTACATTGTGAAAAAACGACACAAGACAAACAATACAAAAACAAAACATCAATGTAAATAAACCGCAATGGAAAAAAAAGTCAACAGAACTATTTATTTATTTCTCTGGTTTTCGATATCCTAGACATCTTTTCTGTCTGGGCACCATGGGATTTATGCTGTTCACTTTCTTTGCATTTTTTTTTTCAGAACCTCGTTGCCTATGTTGTAACGCACAGGGTTTGATATTAAGGGAGCGCTGATTCGATACCAGCGACACCTGGATTTCAACCCTGGTACGGCCAAATTGTTTCGAAGATTGATATTAGTCAATGCGGCAGGATTCATTAATGTCATCGTTGAACATTGGTTTGGCGATAATCATATGATAAAGCAACCAGAGGCTTGGAAAGGATGTTGTTTTGCAATCACTGATGCAAAAAAAAAACTCCAGTAAAGCAGAGGTAAATGCAGTGGCCGATATGAATGAAAAAGGACTTAAATCACAAAACAAACAAAGGCTACTCTATTTTGTTGAATACAGATCGTTATGGAATCTAGCCATATTGTACGAGTGCATTTGGCGTGTAAGTAGTTGATAGAAAAATAGCAACCTGTTACAGTAAAACGTGATTATAAACAGCATGAAAATAATTATTTATTTCTATATAATAGTATTAACTCTTTACCAGACGACAAAATTTCAGACTTCTCCAAATTGAAAGCGTTTGCAGACGACAAATTAAAAGCGACTTGAAAACTTACGTTTTTCTTTAGACAAGAAACAAATGTTTTTATTAATATGAAAAAATGTTGGATACGAGCATTTTCTCATTTTTCCACAATGTTTTAAACGGCTTTCCATTTAATGGTCGTTGAAACCCGGGATTGTTCAGTAAAGTGTTAAAACCTTTTACATGTACAATGTTTGTCATGCATGTTCAGATATAATTGCCCAAACCATGAACCCTTTGATCAGTACATGACTAAATTAGAATGGACACGTGAACCAAAATATATCCGTAGCGTTACAGTACATAAGTAAGATCAGCTTAAAGCCTAGTGCCATATTCATTTTTTCAAAGGATGTCAAGTAGTATTTTAATGAGATTTTACGAAATAAGTCAAGAAATGAGAAGTGCTAACTAACTGATGAAACTAAAAAAAGTCACAATTTACTCGACGGTCGTAATGGTAAACTAGGGGGCGAAGACGAAATGCGAGAAACACGCGACACGTTTTGATTTTTCAGTTTACTTTAAATAAATAGATAGTTTCACGTTCAAAATACACATACCTTTAACGTGAGTATAAAACTACTGAGCAATATAGAAATGTGAAGTTATGTACAATCATCTAGAGAGATCTTACATCAAAGGTGATATCCGAACACAGCACTGTCTTAGAGATTACAAGTTACATATGGAGTAATATTATGAAGTATTAAAAAAATCTTCCTGTCTAAAAATTACATTGTCTTATTTTCTACGTGCCATCTTGTAGTATCCTAATTATGTTCTCGGCCAAAAATGGCTCTGTTCCAGAGGTTACATGTTTTTCACAGATTAAGCTATAAAGATAATATGAAAAATCTTTTTGCCTAAAACTGAAAGGCATAGATGGTAAATATGTGGTGACTTGCACCATCTCTTAGTCTAGTTCTAATATGACAGTTGTTCAAAATGTCAGAGTTTATCTTTTTTCGAAGGGGTAACATGTTGCACATAGATTTAAAGAAACCTGCAATTACCTCAAGCACTCTTAAGATATGTTTATAAAACTTTGCATGGTGATAGATCCTTGATATGCAGATTGTGCTTTAGTTGTTAACTTTGTTTTTGGCTGAAACGAACGTCGAGGTCAATGTCACTAATGATTGAAATAATGAATTCTGCAATAAGTTAAAGTGTTTATGAGCAAGGTTTATATAAATTGAACTTAGTCTGAAGGATTCTGATATTGTCAAATCTGTGTTAAAAGAATGGAGTGTTAGTAGTCTTCATGTTAAAACTACTGGGCCGGTAAGTGTGGGAAATCTATAACAATGACTGTAAAAACTGTCGTTAAATTTTGAGTTGCTGGATTCTATCCTTTACTTTTATTTAGAAACATTATTTCAGAAAAGGGAGTAGCATGTGTAAATAGGCAAGGTGGTAATCCGTCCGCCCTCCCCCCCCCCCATCATACCATCCACATCCAACAACGAGAGTTTGACTGAACTGGGTTATAATATAGTCATAGTTTTGTCTGATAAAAGCTTATGAAATACCACAAAGAGAACTTTTGAGAAGTAGCTTAAACAATATTTGAAATACAAAGCAAATTCATTGATGGAAAAGGTACTTGGAACACATGGTATCTAAAATAAAGTATAAGAGTAATTACTTGTAGCTTTTGGAAAGTATATAATTCTTTTGAAATATCCTCGCATAAAAGGTCGTAGTCCGCTGTCCGCTGTCGTCTTCGGCGTCCTCTAAAAACCCTTGTAAAGGCTTTCGAATCCTCGTTTCTTTCTTACTAGCCTCGCCTGTCACGTGGGGTATCAATGGGCTAAACAGCGCAAAGTAGTATTAGTGGCACACAGCGAGCACATGATCAACGGCAACGTCGCCGTATTCTTGAATGAAATACTGTCGAAAAGTACATTGAACACAATAAAGCATTTATTGAATGGTGTTTCACACCACTTTACAACATTATTTCTGTCATAGCACGACGACATCTCATTTTTCATGTCGGTGTCCAGGGTTTTACCTGTTTTAGGCAAGGGCTGTAAGGTGTCTTGCCCATGAACAGCATTTAAACAAATCAAGCGCCTCCAGGTTACAAATTCTACACTTTTACCACCGTGCAGGACTTCTACAATCGGAATAATCGGGTAAATAGCATCAACGCTATAAAGTATTGGCCAGCGTGGCGGATCTTTATTCGATCGTTGGAATAATTTGTCTAAATCGTTACAATGTGGCAGGCCATTTACGTTCAGAAAATCTCCTCTATGATACATGTTTGTGTAAAGAAACAAACTAAATATACGGGGGACGCCTTTCTAAACTGTGGCTGCTTTTGCGGACGGTGCAGATCAAAGATCAGACTGCATAAAAGATGCTGTCTGATCTTCGATCTAAAGGGTCGGCTTAGTAGAGATATTCTGGTTAAAAGCAGTCTGGATATTGCAATATTTGCATATTTCCCGGAATAAAAATGCCTCTAACATATATTTGAGCCATGCTCTTTGGACAAGGGGCTTAATGTATCTGCGAAAAGTATCGACCCAGGTCAGGCCGCGCAGGCTGACCTGGACCGAAACTTTTCGCTTTTGGTCAATTTTCTGTATGTCGACAGACAAGTTTAGCTCATGATTATGTCGGTTGTTTAAAAAAAAAAAAAAGTGGCTATTATGGATCCATAATAATGTGATGGACTGCTTGGTATCACGTATCACGGAGATGCGTTAAGCTAACTTTTGCCAGAGCATGGGGCATTTGTGGATACGAAGAGTTTAATCCTACGGGCGCATGTCTAAACTTTGGATGCTATTTCGGACGGTATAGATCAAAGATAAGATAGCGCAAAACGTTTTGTCTGATCTTGATCTATACTGTCCCCTATTGTAGAGAAGTTTTGGTCAAAGACAGCCTTGATATTACGATATCTGCATATTTTCCCTGAATAAAAATGTCTTTAACAAACGTTTCTGTATACAAACAATTTAATCCTAGGGGCGCCTTCCTATAGTTCGGTTCCTTTTGCGGACAATATGGATCGACGATCAGACATCACAAAACGCGCAGCTTGGTCTTTCATCTGCACTGTCTGCAGGGTGTATATCGGCCAAAAGCAGTTTTGATATTGCAATGTGTGCATGTTCTTTTTCCAACTGGAATATGCCGATTAATTTTGTTTTACTCGGTATACGAAGGGTCAAAGTGTCTGCAAGTCACATCAAATACTCGTTCTGGTGTTCCCTAAGCTTATTTTGCAGACCCACAAATAGTCAATCATTCTTCATTACTTTTCCTTTCCGTCTCAAAATATGAACGATAGTAATGTCTCGGACTTTTATCATCATTAGTATGATGATGATGGTTATTATTATTGTCACTGATATTAAAACATTTATATGTATATATCAAAAACTTCAATACGTGTATTTTGATTTTAAAGTTACGAGTATTTTCGTCGGAAATATCGCAGTGTATCGGACTGTTTAGATGTAAGGTCAGAGTGCTCGTTCTGTGCAGTCTGAACTTGATTTACGATGTCCGCAGAAGATACACCTAGTCTTTCCTAGCAGCCTGAGGCTAAAATCACATTTTACATACAAAAGTACACTAGTCTTCCCTGACAGCCTGAGGCTAAAAGTACATTTTACATATAAAAGTACACCTAGTCTTCCCTAGCAGCCTGAGGCTAAAATAACATTTTACATGCAAAAGTACACCTAGTCTTCCCTAGCAGCCTGAGGCTAAAATAACATTTTACATACAAAAGTACACCTAGTTTTCCCTAGCAGCCTGAAGCTAAAATCACATTTTGCATACAAAAATACACCTTGTATGCCCTAGCAGCCTACGGCTTAAATCACATTTTGCATACAAAAATACACCTAGTCTTCCCTAGCAGCCTACGGCTTAAATCACTTTTTGCATACAAAAGTACACCTAGTCTTCCCTAGTAGCCTACGGCTAAAATCACATTTTACATACAAAAATACACCTAGTCTTCTCTAGCAGCCTGAGGCTAAAAATCACAGTTTACGTACAAAAATATACCTTGTCTTCTCTAGCAGCCTGAGGCTAAAATCACATTTTACATAACTTTGAAATCCAATGCACATTAGATTAAAGCACGGACGCTTGTTTTAACAGTGATTATAAGCAGTCTAATCTTGATCTACGTTGTTCGCCAACGTGCCTGGAATCGCGCTTGGCGACCTAGTGTTTGAATTACATTTTTATATAACTTACAAATTCAAATTACATTTGATTTTAACACACACACTTGTTTCGTACATTTGGATCTGTCCCGGTCCATGACAAGGAACTGGTACTGTTTCAACAAATCACAAAGAACGCAACAACGACAGAATGCAGTCTAATCAAATACGAAAAAGGATCCAGTCTAATCTAAGGTTACAACCTGGTATAAAATACCAATCAATCTGGATCAACCAAAAACATGTTCAGCGTAACTAAATCCGCACGTTGATCCCCTTCCCACAATTTTTGCCGCTGATATTCTTCTGACTTTACTCTTTAACTCTTTCACTACTGAACAAATAAATAGCATTTAATCAGTGGCTACCAATGCAGTTTTGCTTTAAGATCAAGACACAGTTTGTTAAAGGCCCAGTAAAGGCCAAAATATCAAATATTAAATTCAAATCATACCATTTAAAAGTATGGAAAATATTGTGGAGATGACAGTCTGTTATCGTGTGGTCGGGCCATATGTTAGTCGCTGGCAGCAAAAAGAATTTTAAAATCAGGCAAAAAGTAAACAAAAGACACAGCTACCTGGCAGGTTTTAACCTAATTTTGAAATTAATTTCTCTGTCAGCGACTAACACTTTGACCGACCGTACAATGACGGATTGTCATCTTCACAATAATTTCCATACTTTGAAATGGTATGATATAAATTCAAATGCATTTAAACATCCGCTTTGTTTACATTTGGACTTCATTGTCACTTTAATAATCTATAAAAAAGCAGTGGACAGGGTAGATCACAGATCAGACTGCACATTTTGTGCAGTCTGATCTTGATCTACGCTGTCCACAAAAGCTTCTAGTGTCGTCTATGGCATGGAAACAGTGTTGTAAATAAGTATGCACCTTGTACTTCTTATTCAAAGAGATTCTAGAATCGATATAAACGACAATATCTACAGACTTGGCTTTATTTACAGCCAGAATGGTATTCTGTCGAGCCAACGATTACGGTGTCTCTGAAACAGTAGTGAGCGTGTTTGTAACTCGGTTAAGGTCTGCGACCTCTAAAGAAAAACAGCTATTTGTACTATAATATTATTCTACAAAATATGCCATGATTAAAAAAGAGTATTGTTTTACTACTTTAACCGAGCCACTTTTTCCGTTTTTTCCTTCCTAGAATTATCATTTATAAATCTAAAACCAATCTATTCTCATTACAAAGGGAGATAACAATAACCTCCCTTTTCAGGAAACTAACAGAAGTACATTATCTCCCGCTAGATGGCATTCTGCAAGTACATATCTATCTAATTTGGGCATTCTGGGTACAGAACCGGACTACTTTTCAAAACAACAACCGTTACTTTGAATTTCAAAATGAAATAAACGTTTACTCAATAAAACGCTACCTGTTGCGATTCATTCAGCTATGATCGGCTAGCATGTAACCTATGCATCGGCCATTTATTAAAACAGCCCCTACATGCTTGGGTAATAGGCTAATAGCTTCGGTACAAGCCCTACTTTTCCCAGGTATACGGGTATGGGTGATGCGTCATAGCAGACAGGTGGAATCTTCGAAGAATATGACATGCGCAGACAACGACAAAAGTATCAACGAATAATTTCAAGACAGACATCAAAGGAATTTCTGGTCGTTGTGCTAAAGTAATATATCAGTATAAATCCTTATTTATCAACTAACAAGAAATTTTATTTTATGTTGCACTAGAAGCGTTAGGGGTCGTAGACCTTAATCCAGGTTGTAGACACCCAATCGTTCAAGGGTTATCATAAATGAAGTATGAGTTGAAGTTAGAGGATGTTAAAATCCATTAAATACCCTCTGCTGGGAAAGCTTTGCGTATCCTGCCATTCATTTTGAAGGCATTGGTAGCTCTGAAGTCAATAGAGCGTCAGACAGAGCGATTTGTTTAGCAGTGGTATTTAGCTCAAACGGCTTGGTGTCAACATCTGGTGGGTCCGTATTCACCAACCATTCTTAAGAACGTTCTTAGTCTTATTCTCCAGGATTTTCTGAATTTGAAAGTAACACAACTTCTGATTGGCTAAACCAAATGGTTTAGCCAACCAGAAGTTGTATTACTTTCAAGTTTCAAAAATGTTTGAGAATTAGACAAAGAATATTCTCAAGAATGGATGGTGAATACGGTCCCTGTTGTTACCCTTCATGATGTCTTAATCGTGTAGCTTCAGTCTGCCGTGTTTGTGGGAACCATACCTCAAGTGCATTTTACCACTAGATTTTTATGTCATTGCAAAATACATGATCTTCAACACGCGAAAAGGGGCTTTCGGACATTTGCGTAAAGTTGCATCCCGGATCAGCCTGCGCAGTCCGCGCAGGCTAATCCGAGACGGCATTTCACGTCAACATTAGATTTTGTCCTACAGTAGGCTTGCGTGAAATAGAAAATCACACACGATCGGAAAGTGCCGTCTCGGATTAGCCTGCGCGGAGTGCGCAGGCTGATCCGAGACGACACTTTACGCAAATGTCCGAATGCCCCTTTTCGCGTGTTGCAGGCCAATTATAGTATAGTCTTTCCAACAGCCCCTTTCACATATATGCTCGTGATTGCTTTCAATGCCAAATTTATAAGCGATGCTCTGACAAAAGGAGGTTTAATGCGATTCGTGATACATTATACCAAGCGAGTTGTCACATAATTATGGATCCATAAAATTCATGTAGTCTAACAATTGATTGGATCAGAAGGCAAATCTGCTCTTTGACCTGCAGACAATTGAGCAATAGCAAAAGAATTTTGCAGACGCATGAAGCCCACTTTACACAGAGCATGACTTATAGACTAAACGTCTTTTGACGGCTGAATATAAAATCCATCGAAACTCAGAATGATCTGGTATAGATCTAAGATCAGACAGCACGTTCTATTTAGTCTGATTTTAATCCATAACGTCAGCAAAAAAAAAAACCCTCTGTGTTCGTCCATGATGACGATGAAAGGGGTAAAGACTAATTTTAGAGTCCCAAAATAGATGATAATAAAAGAGGCATATACTGATGGCAGATCTAATTTGTCAGCCAAATATAGCCATTTTTATGGTGTGTTAGGAATACCTTAATATAAAACGGGAGTGAAATGAAATTTGTTTTCATATCAAGTCTTTTTTTTCTGGTTCTTTTTGGGGAAAATTATTTGTTTAGATGGAAATTTGCATACCTTTTAATTGTTTTTCGTAATATGACGGTGCCATATGAATATCGTTTTCTTGGTTTCACCATGAGTCAGCTATATTGGTTTACTATCTCTCCTCGTGGCTTTGTAACCCTTTGAATAGTAAACGATTTATATTAGCAATGCTCTGTGAAAAGGGGGCTTAATGCATCTGAGAAAAAAAAAAAAAGTACCGTCCTATGTCAGCCTGCGCAGTCCGCGCAGGCTGACATGGGTCGACACTTTTTGTTATTGGTCCATTTTCTGCATGTTAAAGGACCATACTACCGTATGATTCAGTTGGTTGTAAGACAAAACGGATTTTATGGATCCATGATTATGTGATGTCTTGCTTGGTATAATGCATCACGGAGATGCACTAATCCCCTTTTTGCCAGGGCGTGGCTCATATCAGTTGGCGATTGAGTTAAGATTTTATTAAACGAATCTAGAAAACAAACTTCATTGGTTAACCAAAGAGTATGTACTTTCTTATCCACATGTACCTTAGTCGGTGATTGCTCTCTCCAGTTTTGGTATCAGGTTACCAGCGCGATTTTCTCATTTCAAATACACAATACAAACCCTGCTACATGGTTCAAACAGAAGTTGCTGTGGAATCTCTGCTCTAGATTCTATTAATATAATACTTGTTTGCAATATAGTCATTTCAACAAAGACAAACGCAGCTTCTTATTAAAATCAAAACATCAACAGGAAGGTCCGCTATAGAAATTTGATTTATTCCCCTCGTGTATGTGTTGGTCTACCAAAAACAGATTGAAACATTTCACCAGATCTCATGATGATACCAGACATAGAGGAGCCATTGGCCATTGATTTACTTGTATCTTGGCCTCTTTCATAACTGTTTGCTATCCCCAAAGGGTTCCGTTGATACATCGAAGCGTAGGACTATCCTGCCGATTTTTTTATAGTTAACTATCCGACTTAAATTCATTTCGTTAGATGAAAAACGTTTAATTTGGATTAATTCACTGAAGCCATTCAAAGAGAAGCGGGTAGTGCTTGCAAAGATTTGACTGAAGGTATGTGCAAGCTGAATTGTTAGGTAAGGCAGCTAGGATATGAAACCACGGTCAGTATTCATCAACCATTCTTGAGAACGTTCTCAGTCTTATTATTCTCTAGATTTTCAAAATGTGAAAGTAACACAACTTTTGATTGGCTAAACCATTTGGTTTAGCCAATCAGAAGTTGTAGTACTTTCAAATTTTGAAAATCTTGAAGAATAAAACAAAGAATGGTCTTAAGAATGGTTGGTGAAACTAGAACCTGGATTCCTTTAACACGTACGAACAATGACACTATTTTTAAAATTCTTGTCGGAAAAGACGACCCTTTAGAAAGACAAACAAACAAACAAACAAACAGACAGACAAACAAGTTGCAGCGGACTGCTTGTTAAAAGCAACTTCTCCTTTTCCAACAATTTTCATTCAGTTGCATTTAATTTTCTTACTCCTGCTGAAGGTAGTAAAATTTGCTATGTTTTGCTCGAGGCAATTCTTAATAAGTTTGATATACGAATGTGAAGTAATGGATTAAGATTGATAGACTGCGCGTTCTTGTGTAAATTTAAGACGCCTGACTTTCCTTTGTAACATACTGAGTTCGAATCTCTTTAGATTCCTTTAGAGACCTTTTGGATTACATGTATCCTGCAGGTTAGCCTTGAAGTTACCGACAGTATAATAACCCCGCCACCCACCCCACTGCCCCCCCCCCCCCCCCCCCCCCCAAAAAAAATGCAGTAATAATTTCAGACTGCTAATTGTTACCATTGCCAAAACCTTGTCGTTAAAAAAAATGTTAACATCAGAGCTAATCTTCGCTCATTTCAACTTATGGTCGTCAGACATGCGATTGGTACATAACGATTTCCACAAAAACAATTATCATATCTCTGATTGAAAATGCCTGCCTCCCCCACGTCTCAAAAAATAAAAATGACAGGCAATTACGTCTTTATTTATTTACGTAATGGGTCTGGTAAAAAGTCTAAAGTTTCACGTAAAAAGCTTCATAGTTAAAATGTCAAATTTTCCCGCAACGTCTCCGTCGTATTTTCTTTTAAGACCCATTAGCTAATAAAGTTTCTTTATGTCGTAAACTTTGCTTAAAAGTATATTGAAGTACTTAAAACTCAGTCAAAAGATTCAAATAAATTAGCCTAGTTCAGGAACAAAATTTGGACAAGTCATCCTTCACTTTGTATCAGACGACAAAATATCAGCTTCTCAGAAATTGAAAGTTTTTACAGACGACAGATTATATGTGGCAAAAGTAATGACATTTATTTTTGAAACAGGAAACATTATTGGGAAAATGAGAAAATGCTGTTGCCAGCATTTTCTCCTTTTGCCCACGAATGTTTTCTAAAGTTTCTCTTTCAGGGTCGTTAGAATGCAGGATATATTTGGTAAAAGGTTGTGGCAAGTTCGTTTTATCAGGTAGCCGTTTAGAATGGAATGCTCATTTAAAGCTAACTGGGCTGTTGTTTCAGAGATGAAGTTTGGTGCTTGCTCTCTCTCCGTGTAAGTTAATATTTGTCCCTAGGCCACAGAACCTTTGATTATGGTCTTTCGTAGTCATTCGGTGCACTGCATATACATAAATAAAAAAAAAAAACGAACATCAAACCTTGTTAGCTGCGACATAATGAAACCTAGGGTATGGAATTTAGGTAAGGAAGCATCAAGTTCGAAAGCAAGTTCTACTAAACTGCAGAACTTTATGATTTGAGTAACTATTAGCATAACTTACACCAGCTCATTGGAGAGGTCATCAGACCTCTCCAACAGTGGTGAGTTTAAAGGCAGACTGCCACAGAATTTGCTGTCTAAATCCATTTTTCTTGCGAAATTGTTCTGATACACAGTCTGTTTCGTCATGGTTTTGTAAATAAAGCGAAATCAAAAAACCGAAACAGGAAAAAGACGTGATTTATTTTTATATGACGAATTTCAGAAAAGATTTGTTAGATTAATTTGTTATGGCTGCAAATGACCTCTCAAATAATTGTAAATTTTCATTAAGCAAATAAATCTAAGCAGAAGAAAAAATAAGAAGAATTTCGTTAAAAAAGAGAAAGAAGGCCGCTGGACAAGATCATGCGACTTGAAAACTCGGCAAGAAGGTCAAATGACCGTCATGTAAAGCATATCAGGTTTCTACGGCTTTTTTACTTGTTTGTTTACATGTACCAAAATATATTGAAATTAAAAGCCAATAAACTATTTGAAAACATTGATGCTGACCTCTCCTGGCTTCTTTTGTAAAGAAGCCAACTTGTACTTTTTGGTAAAGTAGGGATCTTACACGTGGTGTGTATATACACTGCCGTATAACTTGTGTAAATCTACGCCGTTTATTGAAACACACTTTCGAGCGCCATATAAGCTATGAAGATGATAAAATCCGGTCATCATCAAAACGCAAGACATCCCAATATTCAAGTTTTTGTTTTAGAATATTTTCTGAAATATTGTACAGTATAGGTCTAAGATTTGACTGAACGGTCTGTGTCGTCTAATACTGATCTACACAGCTCGAATACACATCGAAACCCAAACGGTTGCACAAACGTTGTCTGCGCATGTCATATTCTTCGAAGATTCGACCTGTCTGCTATGACGCATCCCCCATCCCCCGAATATTCGGGAAAAGTAGGGCTTACAGCGAAGCTATTAGCCTATTACCCAAGCATGTAGGGGCTGTTTTAATAAATGGCCGATGCATAGGTTACATGCTAGCCGATCACAGCTGAATGAATCGCACCAGGTAGCGTTTTATTGAGTAAACGTTTATTTTATTTTGAAATTCAAAGTAACGGTTGTCGTTTTGAAAAATTAGTCCGCTTCTGTACTCAGCATGCCCATATTAGATAGATGTGTATTTGTAGAATGCCATCTAGCGGGAGATAATGGTTGCACAAAAGGCATTTCTCTACACAAAAAGGTATACTAAACCGAAAAAAGGCCCAAGGTCTTTTGGAACCTCGAGACGCAAATGTAATTTTGCTGAGAACCTAGAAGCAAGATGTCTCGCGAGAGATTAGCCTATGATAAAACTGGGCTATCATTCTACAATAAATATACGAAGATGACATAGGAATGATTGACGATTGTGGCTTTCCTGGTATTCCGACATGACCGATCTGACGTCGGGATTATTTTTAGATGGGCAAGTGTCCAAACGTTTCGGACATGGTCGTTATTCGGAATAATTTCTTATGGCATTAGGGTCTTTCTTTCCCCGCAATTTTTGATACCATCCTATTTTAAACTTTCTTTGGTAAATGTTTTATTATTATATCTTTTGATATTTGTGTGGGTTTGGAAAAGCACATCTTAGCAGATCAGACAGATAGCCTTGGAATTTAGTGTTGAAGTTTACTTCTGAACACGGATTCATTTTCCTAAGTTTTTTTTTTCAATATCTTTCAAAAGTGACTCAAATCGGTTTTCTTTTTTTCTTTCCGACCTTTCTCTCTTACGATCTTTACTTTAGTTGTAATGATCAAATAGTCTGTACTTTGGATTGGTTAAAAGATTTCCTGCAGAGATGAATTTGATAATGATAACCCTATGTCTTTAGCTGACTTTCCATGATTGAAATACCTGAAACCTTTGTTCCAGTCAAGTTTTACATACATCTGCATTACTGCTTTCACATCCTCATTAAAAAATTCACTACAAAAAAGCTGTGAAAATGCACTTGGGTAAAAAAACAAGACCAAGCTTCGATGAAGGTATAGCAGCAGGTACAAGAAAGTGATTAATGAACACCTTTAGCGCAATGAGCAAAACAGGGGCTTTTGCGGATAGCATAGATCAAGACCAGCCTGTGAATAATTTGCAATCTGATCTTAGATCTATACCATCTACTTGTTCAGTCAAACCTGTAAGATAGAAATCTTTTTGGGGTTCAGCGGATTGTCTTCACAGCCTTCGAAAGGGCTCGAATTTAATCTTGGGCCCTGAAAGAGTGAATCCTGTAGACAGCTTAATGACAACATTCACATGTTAAATCTGTTCACAGGACCAAGATATTTCAAAGTGAGGGCTATTTGGCTCGCAAAACGCGAAAAGGGGCATTCGGACTTGTGCGTAAAGCGTCGTTTCGGATCAGCCTGCGCAGTCCGCGCAGGCTAATCCGAAACGACACTTTCCGTTTTTATGTAATTTTCTGTTTTGCACAAGTCTACTGTAGCACAAAATCTAACGTAGTCGTAAAGTGCTGTCTCGGATTAGCCTACGCGGACTGCGCAGGCTGATCCGTGACGACACTTTACGCAAATGTCCGAATGCCCCTTTTCGCATGTTGCAAGACAATTTTATGACTGACCGATATATCTCGTGAGATCTATTAGAATATATTAAAGAGCAGCCTGCACATTCTGTTTAGTCTGATCTTGATGTACACTGGCCATAAAAAAATCTTGCATTATACTTATCTGGTTAAGTGCTGAGTACCTACCTGTAAGATATTCATTGTTTATAACATTAGTTGTAATAAACGTTACAGACTTGCCTCAGATGATTAATTGTCTGATCATATCAAAATACCGATCTAAAATTCTTCGTTATAAAAAGAAAATATTATTACGACCTACATCGATCACTTTTGTTGGACTAGAAACCTTAACTCTTTGCAAACCGACAAAATTTTACAACCATCCAAATAGAAAACATAATTATGCAGACGATATTTTTAAGGGCGGCTCAAATGATGGAAACTGTCTTTGATAGGGTGGGAAACATAGTGTGGAAAGGAGAAAATGCTGGTTACCAGCATTTTCTTCTTTCCTCACAATGTTTTTCAAAGCCTTCTTCCTCAGGGACGTTAAAACTCGGGATTGTGTGGCACGGGGTTAAACTCAAGACGCTACCTCTTCACAGACAGAGTGCAGTTAAGTTGTACTTAATGTGTTTATAATTCCTGTCTTGATTAATTCTATTTTCAACATCATTTCACGTTATTTCAAGCGACTGCTTTCATTTTTGTAAACATCATACGTGCGTTTGGTGCGACTCAAGTAAAAAACGTTCTGAGGTAGGGTTGTCAAGTTCACAACTGAAAAGCTCACAGTTCTATTCGCTATCGTATTCAAAGGCACAATCCGCGCAGGCTGATCCGAGACGACACTTTGCGTTCGTGTGTGATTTTCTGTTTCACGTAAGTCTACTGTAGGACAAAATCTATTATTATACTGCAAAGAAATTTCTCGTGATCTGATTGGATAATCTGCCCCGAACATATATATCATGTACACTGGCAAAACCAACGTAAAAGCAGTTTCCCTTTCGGGAGCCCCGTAGACATGACTACACTATCAACACAACATCCAAAATGGCGGCGTCGATCAAGATTAACATCAAGATTATGCGACAAGCTGCACGTTTTAGCACGTATTACCAAGGTTTCAGTGACGTCAGTTCCCAGTGACCTCAGTTTTCATTGAATTGGGGCACTCAGAAGGGAAATTCTACTTCGTCAGCGTACTCAATTTTTTAAACCAAAAAACAGGTAAAATTCGCTTAACAAACGTTGGAATGGTAAAACTTTGCAGTATAATAAATTCGTTGTACGGTCAGGTGGCAGGGGACTTGGAAACTTGTTCACGGCTGTGGTGAATCATGTCGCCACCTCGCCTTCGGCTCGGGGCGACATGATTCACCACAGCCGTGAACAAGTTTCCAAGTCCGCTGCCACCTGACCGTACAACTAATAATGTTGACGTAAAGTGCCGTCTCGGATTAGCCTGCGTGGACTGCGCAGGCTTATCTGAGACGACAGCTTACGCAAATGTCAGCGGCAAGAATACATGTAGCAACGAGCATGAGTGTAGGTGGTTGTGAAGACTGTGTAGATCATGATCAGACAGCACAAAACGTGCAGTTGAACTTGAACCTATAATTGGCCTGCAACACGCGAAAAGGGGCATTCGGACATTTACGTAAAGTGTCGTCCCGGATAAGCCTACAGTAGGACAAAATCTAATGTTGACGTAGGGTAACGTCTCGTATTAGCCTACGCGGACTGCGCAGGCTGATCCGAGACAACACTTTACGCAAATGTCCGAAAGCCCCTTTTTGCAGACCATATAGCCCGATAGCCTGATGCTGACAAAAACGGCCTAGACTTTGGGAAAAAAAAATTTTTTTTTTTCATATTACGAGAATTGTCTTCTAAACTTATTCAACACACGTTCAAAATAACATTACATTACATGTATTACGACAAATTTTGGCAAACTAAACAGTACAAAGGTTTAAAACAGAACGAACGTGCATGCATACTTATAAAATGAAAGATTGTTTGCCTTATCATCGTTTTTTTAGAAAGACTGACAGTACTGCTGTTCTGGGAAAAAAAAACAGTAATATGGAAAACTATTTTTTTTTACTGAAATTCCGTAAAGCAAGAACACGCAAGGAATAGGCATTTACGACTGTAAGAAAAACTAAGTTTTATTTATCTTCTTTATTCTGGCATATTGAGAATACATTGTGCAATACTTTCACTGAAGTTGTGAAAGATGTATAAAATTATGCATATTATTACTAAGAAGACAATTGCCTTCTAACCATATATTTTCCCAAACACTGGACAAATCAGTTCGTAAAAATTTGAAATCTATTTAGGTGGGAAAGCAGCAGGTGACTTGTAGTGAATGAAGGCAAAAAGACACTGAAATGAGCAGCGTCTGCCACCAGTAAGTAAAATGTACCGTTGGATAAATGTGTTTCAAGTCAAACGATTCTGAGAAAGTCTTGTTGCCTCTAAATTCCATCCTCATTTCAAATTCCAAGACTAGCTATGTATTTGACCCAGACGGTCTTTCGCAGTCAAGCAGATGGCTGGCTTTAAAATTCGAGCAGTATCAGGGATGGTTGGAGAATGTGGCGCCTGTTGAACCAGCCTTTCAGATTTTACACATAGCGCTGCAATATGGCCTGCAACACGCGATAAGGGGCATTCGGACATTTGCGTAAACTGTCGTCCTGGATCAGCCTGCGCAGTCCGCGCAGGCTAATCCGAGACGACACTTTACGACTACATTCGATTTTGTCCTACAATAGACATGCACAGGCTGATCCTGGATGACACTTTACGCCAGAATTCGAGCAGTATTTTTGCTCCGCGCTCTACCCTCTCTACATAATTGGCCTGCAACACGGAAAGAGGAAAATTCGGACATACGGGTAAAAGTTTCGTCTCGCATCAGCCTGCGCAATCCGCGCAGGCTAATCTGAAACGACACTTCCGTTTTTATGTAATTTTCTGTTTTGCGCAAGTCTACTATAGCACAAAATCTAATGTAGCCGTAAAGTGCCGTCTCGGATTAGCCTGAGCGGACTGCGCAGGCTGATCCGAGACGACACTTTACGCAAATGTCCAAATGTCCTTTTCGCGTATTGCAAGCCATATGAGCGGAGCTCTGGGAAAAGCAATGTATTATACCGATCAAGACATCACATGACTACAGATCCATAAAATCCATCTTTCAGCTGATCTGGGTCGATACATTTTTTTTTTGCAAATACATTAACCCACTTTTCACAAAGCGTGACTCATTTAGTTTCGATTTCTAAATGCATTCAACCGCAACAGTCCTAGAATATAGATTTTTGTGGTATTTGTCGAAGACAATACCACTATGAGTTCAATATTGAATTTTGAAGACCATGTATCGTATTTTGTGCAAAGCCGAAGGAAATAAACCCAATCAAACTCAATTTTTCTCCGACAAATGAGTTTTTCGGTAGCACTCAGATATGTCATTGGAAATGGCATGTTAAAATACACTGGGAGAGGCCATCGATTATGGAAATACTAATTTTTAATTTAAAATAACTTCACTCGCTCATAGCCTTATTTTGGCGCAATGATACAAAATTTGTCTACTGATCGTTTGGTCCTGGGCTTTTTCGTTCCAAAACCAGTTCATCCCATGGCTTGTTCATCCCATGATTGCGCGCTACTCCGTTTGATTGGGCAGGCATATTTATAGATCGAAATAATTGGTTGTAATGTTGGGAATTAAATGTTAACGGCCAAAGATATTTCAAAATCATAGTTTTCAGGTACAAACTTAATTTTATTCGATATATTCACATGGTTTCTCCCTCTATGCATCCTACTGTCAAGGGACGTTTCTCCTGACTCCTCCTTATGATCAAAGGGAGACCACCAATACACAAATAATCCTAACTTTGTCATGAGTACTCTCCCTTAAACCAAAATGGTATTCATTTGCTTAGTAGGTTGACTTTCAAGCCAATATTTGAATAACATTTCTCTTTTTCTTTCAAACTATTAATTCCACACCATGGCTTCCTTGACAAATACCACTTCAGCGTTCTCAACGCTTTGATTACTCTTGGTACCAGCTGAATGTTAAGCGGATAGATCTGTTCAGAAGTTAGATATCTCAGTCTATTGCTTATATGCAGTGCTGTGGTGACTGGTGAGGTGATGCTTTTGTCATTGACGGTTGGGTTTCCCGGAATGTGTACATGTATTTTGTGACCACTTTTTGTAGATCACGCTCTTTCAAAAAGTGATTAAATGCATCTGTAAACAGTATCGATCAATATCACTTACTATTTAAAAATTTTCTGCCTATCCAAGGACCATTCTCACTCATTCAGCTGATTGCTAGACAAAATCGATTTTAAATATCCATAATAATGTGGCTCTTTGCTTGTTTTAATGCATTTCTAAGATGCATTAAACCCCTTTTTTCCCAGAGCGCTGCACATATAGAAGACAATTTTGATAACCTTAAATATAAAATTCATTCAACCCTTTACCAAACGACAAAATTTCACACTGGTCCAAAATCAAAGCATTTGCAGACGACAAAACAAACGTGACTCAAAATTTGAAATTCAGTTTGGAAAGGGTAAAAAGCATTTTGGGAAAAGGAGAAAATGCTGGTTACCAGCATTTTCTCCTTTTCCCACAATGATTCAAAAGGGTTCTTCTTCAGAGTCCTTAAAACTTGGGATTATTTGGTAAAGGGTTAAAGTAACAATAAAGTCCAAATGTAAACAAAGCGGGTGTTTAAATGCATTTGAATTTATATCATACCATTTAAAAGCATGGAAATTATTGTGAAGACAGTAATCTATCATTGTACGGTTGGTCCAAGTGTTAGTTGCTGACAGAGAAATTAATTTCAAAACTAGGTTAAAACCTACCAGGTAGCTGTGTCTTTTGTTTACTTTTTGCCTGATTTTAAAATTCTTTTTTTCTACCAGCGACTAACATATGGCCCGACCACACAATAACAGACTGTCATCTCTACAATATTTTCCATAGTTTTAAATGGTATAATTTAAATTTAAATGTATTATGACACCTGCTTTGATATTTCGGCTTTTACTGGGCCTTTGAGAATCGTAATAGAAAAAAGTAATCATGGCATCACTTATTATCCTGCATGGTGTATGGTATCATGACGTCCGAGAAAAAAAATCTCGAACGGACCCCCATCCAATTAATACCAATAGCGTAAAAAGTTATTTTCTTAACACATAGGCTGCTAAGCGCGACTCACTGACCTTTTGCAGACACTGTAGATCAAGATCAGACTGCACAGAACGTGCAGTCTGATCTTGGATCTACACTGTCCGATAAGGAGACATATTTCGTCGAAAATACCTTTCAAACAGCAATATTTGGGTTTGTACCATCGGCTTGAAAGTTTTATTTCTTTTAAGTAGAAGGATAAGTGTTACTGGCTGAAAGGCGTTGAACGGCATTGCTTATTTATGGTCATTTAAAGACTAAAGCGAGCGTTAATGAGAGAGAAAAAGGCACTCGTCCGAAGATGGAATCGCTGATGCCAGCATTAATTTGTTGTTGAACCGTAAATAAAACTGGCATCTTTACACATCAATCATTCCGCTATCCATTGGTACCGTCAGCTAATCTTGGTTGTCCTAGGTCCATATACACCGACCGATCTTAAGAACGTTCTCAGTCTTATTCTCCAGAATTTTCTACATTTGAAAGTACATGAACTCAACTTCTGATTGGCTAAACCAAATGGTTTAGCCAATCAGAAGTTGTGTTACTTTCAAATGTAGAAAATCTTGGATAGCAAGACAA
This sequence comes from Hippopus hippopus, assembly GCA_946811185.2. Lineage (NCBI taxonomy): Eukaryota > Metazoa > Mollusca > Bivalvia > Cardiida > Cardiidae > Hippopus > Hippopus hippopus. The sequence continues at coordinate 26,579,032 of OX328104.1, read as the reverse complement.
AGATTTTTTTTGAAGAATGGTTGGGGAATGCAGACCCTGGATGCAAAGCATGATGATTTGTTGACGGTGAAAATCCAAGATCAGACTGGACATGCAGTCTCATTTTTGATCTACACTGTCTTTTACCTTTAATATCCTTGTCAAAGCTATATATCAATTATTCCGCCATCCACGTGTACCGTCACATAATCTTCGGCATGCGAGGCATAAGTTTGAATTATTTGATGACAGAGTGTCTTTGAGACATCCAGCTGTTGCGCCAGTTTGTCGTAAAAGTCTAGTACTGGTGAAATCCAGGAAATACATGAATATGTGAGCTGTTGCCGTGATATGACTGAAATAATGTTGAAAGGGGCGTAAAACATCATTCAATAAATTGTCGTAAAAGTAGGGTCCCCTTGGCATACACACAACTCGTAAAGTATGGACCGATTTAAAATGGATATATACATGTCCAAATTCGGGCTTTGTTTCCCCAGCATAAGGCTGCATGGGTTGTTTCTTAACAATGGCATATGTGAACCAGCCCATGATCCTAGCTTTCTTTGTGCGTTTTAATAAAAAAAAAAAACCCTCAATTGGTCAGAGGTATCTTGTTTGATTCTTAGAGTTTAAAGACCGACAATTTTAAGTCATAAAAGAGAACATGTATGCTACTTTCATCAGAAAGATATAATAACGTGTAATCAATTTCGAAATGACAACAAAAGCAGAAATGTTAGCATTCTAGCAAAACAAAAGCTCTGGGAAGTATTGTGGGAGCGTTTCATTAATCCAATCACGCGAACAACTTATGACTTTTTTCTGTAGTGCTTCAATGCGTAATCAAAAAGAACTACTACAAAAGGATAAATCCACCAATTATTTATCAATCGACTTCTTGATCTTATCTATTCATCAAATGAATGTTCTTCAGTTATTGGTTTCATTAATGCCTTTGATTGATACAGTTGGAGCCTGTATGAGTATTGTCTTCTTTTAAGCTCTGACAAAATTTATTACCCTACAACTGTAGTGGAGGTGGAGCCACTTGTCAATTTATCTATAATTCAGCGTTCCATATATCATTCATGCAGCAAGATTATCTTTCGAAAGTTGAATCACTCTCTGTGACTTAATGCACCGTTAAACCCTGGCATTACGTTTCTTTAGTTTGCTCAAACAGCGCTCACGACTTCAACCAATACGAACATTAACCAAGGTGCCGGCCAATACAATATAGTTTTTTATACGTAACAGTATTTCAGTTAAAACGAACGAGGCAGTCAGCATAACCGATACCTGTCATTATGATCCTTCTCTGATGGTGCTGTTCAAACCGGACAGACGTAACCACGGCAATGGTTGTGCTCTTACTTAGTGACTCCGGATTAGGCATATAAAAGTAGCACGTTCGTTTATTCTCTTCGTCGTCCACGACGATCCTTTCGCAATATTTCGTTTTTTTCCCACTCATTGTAACAATCAGGATGTAATCATTCAACCCTTAGGCTGCTAAGCGCGACTCAGTGACCTTTTGCGGACAGTGTAGATCAAGATCAGACTGCACAGAACGTGCAGTCTGATCTTTAATCTACACTGTCTGATGAGGAGATATCTTTCACCCAAAAATACTTTGGAATAGTTATGATTAGGATTTTACTATTGGCTTGAACTTGTCATGTTAGGGTAAGGGTTAAGGTTTGCGACCATGTTCTGATTTTCATTTTATCAACATCGTCAATAATCTCGGATTCTAACACAATTCGCGGAATCCGTCAAATGTGGATCCATGAGAAAAAAAACATAATTTATTCCTGCATTGATCTAAAGTTACTTTTTGCAGCTTATTTCAATTTTAACACATAGTAGTTTATCTGTACCACTCTTGCTCGCGATTTTATGTTTTCATCTAAGTTCAACTCCTGACTAAACAACAAATTTTAGACTGATTCATTTTAAAAGCTTTGGCAGACAACGAATTGAACATGGCTCTGATGATGAAAGTCTTCCGAAGGGTAGAAAACATTGTGAGAAAAGGAGAAAATGCTGGTTACCATAAAAACACCAGTGTGGTACCTTTTACTAAACTGCGTAGATTTACGCAAATTATCTGGGATTGAATATACACACATACGATCCCTGCTGTACCCAAGCGTAAAGTTATGCAAATATTTATTCAATTCGGCAATTTATGCAGTCCAGTGAAAATTGTTTTCAGATTTGATGATTGCTTACAAATGATGCGTGCGTAAATTTCGCGCGTTGGCAGTTTAGTGAAAGGTACCCTAGATGTTTTGCTCAGAGATCGAAGGTGTTAAACAGTGTAGTTTAAAAACACCGAATAGGATCGTTTACATAAACAAGAACACTGTCGCCAAAGTACGGTTCGAGAACTTATTGCCTGTCTAGATTACATTATTCGATAATTGCTCGTTTGAATGAAGAAGAACAAATATGGAATCCGACAGAATGCATGCTTTTAGTCAATTGACCCATCTTCTCGATTCACTTTGTATTCAGTCGTTTTGAATACGCTATTAATTAGAGATTGTGAAAACGACAGCATGTATGCAGCTATAGAAAAACCGATAGAGGCAAAGGCATGGACAAAAACATATAAGCCGTGCTCTGGCAAAAGGGGGCTTAATGCATCTCTGTGATGCATGATACCAAGTAAGCCATCACATACTCATGGATCCATAATAGCCACTTTTTTTAATAACCGACTAAATCATGAGGTAGACTGAGCCTTGAACAAATAGAAAATTGACCAATATTATTTAGCGAAAAGTGTCGGCCCAGGTCAGCCTGCGCGGACTAATTTGATTTGATTTGGAGTTCAACGACATTTTAACAGATTAGGTCATATCATGGCGGTCAGTGACGCACCCGTGTGTTTCCTGGCTTTCTCACACCAGTACTGACACAACTTTCTTTCCAAAGCCACTGACTACTTTTCTCACATGCATCAGAGGTGAGAGGCGAAAAATCGCCGGAAAGAAAGTTCGCCGCAACCGGGTATCGAACCCCCAACCTCCAGGTCACGAGTCTGATACGCTTACCACCCAGCTACCCGGCCGAGCTGCAGGCTGACCTGGGTCGATACTTTTCGTAGATGCATCAAGCATGACTCATATTCAAAGTTTATCATTCATGCTGCTATGGTTGAGACATGATTAGTTGAAGTTCAGAGGGTACACTTCATTTAAACGTGCCTGATATTTGATTTAAAACTTCGACCAAGCAATCTTCTCTTGATGTCTACTGACTGCAAGACCTTGGCAAATATAAAAAGAATACTAAAGATGATCTTTTAAAGTGCCCTTCCTTAGGTTAGGTACAGAAGGGAGAGCAATGCGTTTGTTTGTATTGGAGTATGACGCCGTTTTAAAAGCTTACATCATATCACGGGTGCTAGTCTACCTACGCATGTGTTTCCTGGCTTTATTACACCTGGCACAACTTTCTTTCTAAGTCATTGGCTACTTTTCTGTCATGCATCAGAGGTGAGAGGCAAAAAATCGCCGGAAAGAAAGTTTGCCTCAACCGGGTATCGAACTCAGAAACGCTAGCCACTGAGCAATGCGACTCTGATGTAAGTGCCAGGGGAGGGAAATATACTGTTGTCGTGTGCATGAACCATTCTGAGTTAAATACTCCAAGAAAAGCAGTCCGGTTGATGGGATGGCTAGTCTTTTAATCTACAATTAAACTTATATTTCACCCCTAACCTGCTAGATAACATCAACGAAACTTTCAAGCAGATAGTAAAAACCTGAATAATGCTACTTCACACTTATTCTTTGGGGAGAAATATCTCCTTATCGGACTGTATAGATCCAAGATCAGACTGCACGTTCTGTGCAGTCTGATCTTGATCTACACTGTCCGCAAAAGGTCAGTAAGTTGGACTTAGCAGTCCAAGGGTGCAAATAGTGGATAAATATCACCTTAGTAAGGGCCAGTTATGTTCCTTTTGCGGACGATTCAGATCAAGAACAGGCTGCACACAGTGCGCACTCTGATCTAAGATCAACATTATCTGCGACTCTCTCTCTCTCTCTCTCTCTCTCTCCAATCTGGCCGAAAGGAAAAGGGCCTTGCAATTGTAATACCCACACATAAGCTGTTGCTCTAAACTTGAAAAGGTTCATTTTATTATTAATTAGAGACACTTCAAGCTTCTATTAGATAAATAGCTACCCTATTCTCTAAGTTCTGTGAAAGCTTGCAAGACTAGTAATCTACGAATTGTGCATCAGATCCCAAACTTAGTCAAAACTCTATCATGGCCTGTTAACAGCCATTCATTACTCTCACACTCGAATAAATTCGACTTTATCTGCGTTGGAAAACAGCAAGTAGCTTGGGAAGAATGTTGTGCGTGATATTGGTTTAAGGAAGTGCTATGAGAATGCATGGATGCATTGGCTCTTCTGACATGACTGAAATACTATTGAAACTGGCATTCACCACAAACAAATAACAAAACATTACTCATGTGACAATACCTGTAAACAAAGTATTGAATAAATGACGACGGACCTGGTAAATAAACACTATAATACGCGGTGACTGGGTTTTACATTGCAGGAAATATTAACGTACAATCACTGATTAATGTCGTTGTCATAAAGATCTGAGCAAACACAAAAAAACACGCCAACATAAACAATATTCAATCAATTTCACCATTTGATAGCAAATTTGATATCTTTTTCATTTTAAAGCCTATGATGCGTGTTTGTGATAACATTCAGTACTTTTTTTTTTCTCTCACAAACAAATTTAACTCTTTATCAGATGACAAATACTTAAAGCCGAGTCCATATGGCCTGCAACACACGAAAAGGGGCATTCGGACATTTGCGTAAAATATCGTCGCGGATCAGCCTGCGCAATCCGCGCAGACTGATCCGAGACGATACTTTACGACTACATTCGATTTTGCCTTACAGTAGACTTGCACAAAACAGAAAAGTACATAAGAACGGAACGTGTCGTCTCGGATTAGCCTGCGCGGACTGCGCAGGCTGATCCGGGACGACACTTTACGCAAATGTCTGAATGCCCTTTTCCGCGTGTTGCAGGCCATATGGAAGGCATTTGAAGACGACAAATTAAATGTGGGCAAAACGTTGTAATTTATCTAAAAGAAAGGTTAGAAAAGGAGAAATTGATAGATTGATTGTATTGCGTTTTCAACATTATTTCAGTTATATCGCGGCGACCAGTGCACCTATCCATGTTTTCCTGGAGTTTCTTTTACCAGTACTCCGTACAATATTCTTTCCAAACCACTGGCTGCTTTCCCACATAACCATCGCCGAAACAATGGTCAGCGGTGGGAGAGGAATGAATCCTGTCGCAATGACTGTCATCAATTCTAGGAAAGAAGTAGGCCGAGCCGAGGATCGAACAAACTACCTCCTGTTCTTAAGTCCTGTCCGCTACCGACTGAGCTACCGGAGCTCGGCAGAAAAGGAGATAATGTTGGTTACCGGCATTTTCTCCTTTCCCACAATGTTTTCAGTAGTCTCCTTTCTTGTGATCGTTAAAATTCGGGATTGGGTGGCAAAGGGTTGAAATCGAATCGAAATATCAATTGTCAGACGAAATTATGTGGATTTTTTTTTTTTTTATCGTTTTGCCGTGAGTAAAACAAATATGGAATCATGAGATGATAACAACAACAACAACAATACCATTTATTCTATCAGTGATAAGTACATCAAACATGGGGATATGAAATAAGAATAGCCTATAAAGTAGTTTGGCGAAACATCAATACAATGCAAATGATTATCATTAAATCTTATCCCGCTAAAAGACTAAAATGAAATTTACAATTCGATGGTAAAAACCCAAATATTGCTATTTCAAAGTTATGTTTAGGAGAATAATACCTCCTTATCGGACAGTGTAGATTCAAGATCAGACTGCACGTTCTGTGCAGTCTGATCTTGATCTACACTGTCCGCTAAAGGTCAGAGAGTCGTGCTTAGCAGCCTGAGGGTTAAGGAATAAAAAGAAAAAGAAAATCATTGGGGAAAAAAGACAAACAAGGGAACACCTGTTAGAATAAGTGTTCTAGAGCCTTGTATGAATGATTGGCTAAACTCATTACAGTAGGCGCCCCTTTTTCTTTGAAAACACCGCTAGATAATGCTAGTAACATTTCTAAGGAAGGTTTTTTGATGGAAAAAGTATTTGAAAACGAGAGTAATCGCTTGTAACAAGCAAGTGGTCCCTTTCGCTCATTTTTGGAAAAAGCTGACAGTTATCAACTATCTAGGATATCTAAGATAACTCCCCCAAGTTTTCAGCTATCTAAGTTAGATAACGCCCCCAATGTTTTTTAACCCATCCCAAAACAAATTTCAACTTCTCAGGCACATGCTGTATGAATTATTTTGCTGGTAATTTATATGTGTACATTGGTCAAATGATGAACTGTTGATTATATATCCTACATTATCGTACAACCTGTGATATTCAATCGTTAATCGAAGATTTATGCACCATGAATTTATGATAACTAGCAGTTCAGTGAAGTACCGAGTGTTGTGTTATCTTTTGGAATGTAAATAGTTAGCTAAGGCAGAAATGATAGAAAAAAGACATGATTTGTCTTCATCTGGACGAGCTGTTTAACACTTCGAACACCAAAGCGAACACCACTCTGTCCAAGTCATTGGCTGCTTACGGGCACTAGCTCTTTCCTAAAACAATTACGTGTTACACGACACATAGTAAGAAGACGTTTGAAAAACATAGTTGGAAAAAGAGATAAAGCTGAACATGCTTCGTAAAATTTGTTGGACAATTTTCCCACATTGTTTTTCGCAGTCGTTTCATCATTCTCGGTTAGAGTGTGAGCTGATACATGGTTCAAACTGACAACCTCTAGATCACGAGCCCCGAGAGCCCCAGAGGACACAAAAACAAACGATAGCGTTGACAAGTAAAACATTGTTACAATAGCAATAACATATACTGGGACAGCACACAGACATTTATGACTCCCATGACAACAGTAAATGTCCCGCGTATATTGTGCTTATAAACTTTCCAATTGCTAAATGTAATTAAAATTGTGCGCGGTAAATGAACATGGAAATAAAACAGGAGATATTGCAAATTACGGTTGTGAAATCCTGAATATTTCAAGCCAGAGAGTTTTTTGCTAGTGTTCGACGGTATTTCGTGGAAATTCCATTGCGTAATGAATTCTTTTTTTGGTTATTAGCATTATATGCACTGTGCAGGTTGCGCTTACGAAACCATTGCATATGTCATTCATTGTGATATGGATCCAAACGTTGATTAATAAACACATGCCCTAGTGCCCCTTATTTAACAAATCGAGTCTTGTTATCAAGAAATTTATTTCTTTGAGGCTGTTCATCTATTTTTTGCTGGAATATTGCAGTCTGGTGATTTTCATTCAATTCAAAACCCCAACATAGCACGGAATCTTTTCCTTGACCTTGGTAATACCGTGTATGTCTATTTGTAGCAGTACCTGGACTCATCTAGGAATAAGGCAAGTCGTCAGTCAATCTTGGTCAACCCACCAGTGTCCATGGCCAACTCACACCGTGCTCGGTAATAGTTTTGAGACGGAAAAAACACCATCGTCTCGACCACAGGGGCAAAGAATCTTTTCCTTGACCTTAGTTATGCTTTGCATGTCTATCTGTAGCAGTACTCATCTAGAAATAAGGCAGGTCGTCCGTCAATCTTGGTCAACCCACGTCCATGGTCAACTAATACGAGTACCGTGCTCGGTAGTAGTTCTGAGACGGAAAAAACACCATCGTCTCGACCACAGGGGCAAAGAATCTTTTCCTTGACCTTAGTATTTCCTTGCATGTCTATCTGTAGCAGTACTCATCTGGAAATAAGGCAATTCGTCAGTCAATCTTGGTCAACCCACCAACGTCCACGGCCAACTCATACGAGTACCGTGTTCAGTAATAGTTCGGAGACGACAAAAACACTGTCGTCTCGATCAAAGGAGCATTTCATACAAGTCTGGTATTTTCTGGAGGAGAAATTGACCAATAATGTATTTTGAAGTTCTGTACGTGGCTAGGTTGCAAAGTAGTTTTCTTTGAATATTGCTGGTTAGAGTTTGCTTTTTCTCTTTTCCACAATGCCACCTGGCTGGTGTGTGTTACATACTCTGTATAGACCTCGCAATGGCTTTGGTGATAATGGTATCATGTGCACCTGGGGCCCTGCCAATCTGGCAATGGGCTCACAATCTTAACTGCCTAACGCAATACTACTTATGATAAGATTTCCACTCAAAATTGCATTAACATGTTCTTTATTTGTATTGGTGCTGAAATAGTAAAAGCGTGGAAGAAAGGGAAGGCAGAGCAATCTTCACTTGAAGGGCATCAACCTTCTGTGCGTCAGTCGTTTTGCAGACTGCAGATCTAAATAAGACAGCAAGGGTTCTTTTTAAGATAGTGAAGATCAAAGCCGGATCATGGATCAACTTAACTGACACTATAAGGCCTGCAACATGCGAAAAGGGGCATTCACACATTTGCGTACAGTGTCGTCGCGGATCAGCCTGCTCAGTCCGCGCAGACTGATTCGCGACGATACTTTACGACTACATTCGATTTTGTGTTACAGTAGACTTGCACAAAACAGAAAATTACATAAGAACGGAAAGTGTCGTCTCGGATCAGCCTGCGCACACTGCGCAGGCTGATCCGGGACGACACTTTACGCAAATGTCCGAATGCCCTTTTTCGCGTGTTGCAGGTCTATTATATGTTTGATTTTTTTTTTTTCTTCTCATCGAAAAAGGTCTTGAAATCGCACCTACCAGGCCTCTTTTCTGCCTGAAAAAGATCATTTCCTTTTTGTGAATCCCTAAGGTTAACCAAAGATTCCAAAGTACTGACAGTGGATGATGATGATCTCTCATTTAAAGTAAATTCTTAGCTGTCACAATCTCTACGTGAGACTAATAGATAAATACACTATAAAGCATTATTCTGGGCAAAAAAGTTACACCCATCATAACAAAATATAATTAGTCTTTATAACATTCACTGCTTAATTTCTTTCTGGTGAATCACAATATTTTTAACAGTTAGGATTCTTTTAGCAAAGCTGCTTTTATCTGACTTGCTTATAATACAAAGGAAATACAATGTAGTACAAGTACCAAAGACGAGAAATAGATCCACTGAAATAAACGGTAAAAGAAGGCTTGGAGGATTGATATAGTAAACAAAGTTTATCCATACTGATTTGCAAAACATGGGTTTTTTTACAAATTGATATTATAAATGAGTTTTTTTCCAGGATAATTTTCCGTACTGTTGCAAAGGCCTAGATTGTTGGATTTTAGGTCGACAGATTACCAGCCTCAGACAAATGTTATTGTTGTCCCATGTCAGAAGTTCGGCGCCTTTCATTCGTGTAAAAGATCTGCAACAATAAACTGAGACACAAATAATTTTCAAATTTTCAAATGATTTATAATTGATTCCTTGAAATACGTCTTTTCCCAGGTCGCTATTGCCTCGTTATGAATACCTGGGTTGCTGACGCTGCGTCATTAATCAGTGGGGCCCATAAGGGAGTTTATGTGTTGGATGAAATAACTATCAAACAAGAAGTGTATGTTAAAATTAACAAGATGAATCTTTCTGTTTTTTCTCCTAAAATCCCTTGAAAAGTCACAAGGCAAAAAAAAAATCGATCAATTACTCATACACGCGACTGGTTTCTACACTCGACGTGTGCTGGAATCATGCTAGACATAATGAAGTGATAACCAGTCTTGCAAAATGCAGGCTAAATACAGACGTTAAAACCGAGTGACAAAAAAAATGAAATATTAAAGCTGTTAGGAATTTCAGAAAAGTCTGTACTGGCAGATATTTCACTGAACATCGAACAATCTAGGCTGTGTACATTTTGATCTTGACCTACACTTGTCCGTCAAAGCATTTTCAGCGCCATAGACGGAAACAGGGACTTTTGCGGATGGTATAGATCAAGATCAGACTGCACAGAACGTGCAGTCTGATCTTAGATCCATACCGTCCGCTTGTTTAGCCAAGCGTTTGAAGTAAAAATATTTCTGAGTTTCATCTGATTGTTTTTTCAGCTGTCAAAGGACGTCGAGTTGATACCTTTGGCGCCGAAAAACTTAAGAACAGGACATTTTTCCTGTGATAGATAATAGGAAAGAATGCACATGATGGAATTTGTACCATTTATACTACTCAAAATTTGCCAAAACATCAAGAAAGTCTTCATTCAGAGTGTCTATCTTTCCGGCACTTGTGAGAATTTTTACTTGCTACTGCGTGCCAAAAAAAAGTGATAAACAAGCATAGAAAGCGCTGTCGCATTAAGGAAAGTTAACAGCAGGAAATAAGTGCAATTTGTCTGTGATAGATAGACAAATTATGCACCGGATAAAATAATGCTTCCAACAAAATATCAGCGTAGCAGATTCAACAGGATAAAATGATGCTTCCAACAAAATATCATCGTAGCAGATTCAAGTATTTTTTGTCGTTGTGTTTCTTCTTTCAAGTCAAGAGAGTTTCTTACGTTGCTGTTTTTTTTTTTTCTGAATGCTGTCTATTCCTTGTAAGATTACTCGAGGTGTTTGTAATACAGTAGATCCAGTAGATCTATACTCAGTGAAAACGGGGATTAATCTGCAAAATGTAACGACCAAGGTCAGCCTGCGCAGTCCGCGCAGGCTGACCTGGGTCGAAACGTTTTGCGTTTGGTAAATATTTTGCATTTTCAAAGATGATACTATGTCAGAATTCAGCTGGTTGTGAGACAAGATAGATTTTATGGATCCATAATTATGTGATGACTTGCTTGGTATAATGTATCACAGAGATGCTTTAGACTCCCTTTTGCCAGAGTACGGTTTATTTCATTTGGGTTTATGTTTTAACTTTTCTGCTGCTAAGTGGGGTGACGTAACCTTTTAAGGACGGCGTAGCTCAAGATCAGACTGCACAAAACGTACATTCAGATCTTAGATATATATGTAGCATCTACTTGTTAAGTCAAGTCTTTAAAGGCTCAACAGCGGCCAAAAAAAAAAAAAATCAAAGCACATGTTAAAATGCATTTTGATTTAAATGATACCATTTAAAAGTATGGAAAATATTGTGAAGATGACAATTTGTTAAATTGTGTTGTCGGTCCAAGTGTTAGTCGCTAGCAGCATAATGAATTTTAAAACCAGGCTAAAATTACTCAAAAGATGGAGGAACCTGGCAGATTTTAACCTAGTTTTAAAATTTATCTCTCTTCCCGTACATTCAAATGGTATGATTTAAATTTAAGTAAATCTTAACACCCGCTTTGTTTATCTTTGGTATTTTAACACCCGCTTTGTTAACTTTTTCAGCCATTGTTACCTAAGATGCACATCTATCTGAATTTCTGTGGATTGCGTCGACATAGTTTGGGTTTATATACTTGGTGCTAAAAGAGTAAAAAGTGTTTTTCTTCTCATTTCAGTGGTGGGAAGGAAGGAACACCGGTACATTACACCTGCTCCTGTTTTCAACCCCACGGAGTCTAACTATACCTACCATAAGGGTGAGAGAGCTATTTTATACTGCTCTGTGAAAAACCTGGGCACAAAAACGGTACGTATTGTCGTAATTATAATATTCATTTGAGTCTTACTTTGTTAAAAGGGTGTTTAATGCATCTGCAAAACCCATGCCAGCCTGGGCCAAAACTTTTTGCTTTTTTGCTTGGTATAATGCACCACGGAGATGCATTGAGCCCCATTTTGCCACAACGCTGCAGATTTGTCTATTTGTCATTTTTACAGTTAAAGCTAACACTCTGTCGGCGCCATAGGTGAAAAAAAAAACGGTTTTTTTTTTGACAGAAGATACAGTTTTGTCCTTTATCTATACCGTACCCCTTTTTAGTCAAGTCTATAGGAAATATGTCTCGGAGTATAAGTGTTTCGGAGTATAAGTGGATTATATTTGAGCAATGCTCAAGAGGGTTAAATGTTTCAACGTGATGCATCATAAAAGTAAGTCATCACATTATTAGGGATCCACAAAATCCTTTTTGTGTAACAACGGGCAAAATAATATGGTAGTAGGGTCCTTGGACACGCAGAAAATTCATTAAAATCAAAAAGCTTCTTATGTGAGCCTTTCGCGAGTTCAATTAAATTCAATCTGAAAAAAGTCAAAGAATGTCAAGTTCTTTTAATCACATAACGATATCTCACCAAATTATGGGTCATGATATGCAAAGCCATTTAGGTAAACGTGAAGATTTCCCTGAGTAAAGTCCGACTCACTCCTCTGAAAACAGTATAAAATTACGTCACTTCTGACGTCACAAAATACTTATCTAAAACCAAATACTCATCTAAAACGTGTGTAAGATAAGAAACTTTCTAATGGCTATATTACACTGAAAACAAGGGAGATCATGTGATAAAATTTTTCAGTAAACTCAGAATATTGTTATTGAACTTGTAAAAGGCTCGCTTTATAACATATTTAAGGACGAGTATATTCTATTTTTCTCAATAGCCAAGAAAGGTTAGATTCTTCTTTTATCTGCATCTCAAGAATTACACGTAGATCTATAATGATTATATCTGTGAAACCTCCGTGTAAATATTCATGAATGAAACGTACGTTCGGGATAAAAATAATTCCATAGAAGATGACAGATAACTACTCGATTTTAAGTCTAAAAACAAAACAAACCTTAGTTTTATCACACTCGTCAGTTTTCACGGTTAAACTAACTGGAAAACTTGTGTCTGATGTGGTTTTGGAAAAAACATAATGATCCCATGGCGTATAATTTGAATTTTTACCTAGACCTGTGTAAGATGTGAAAATTCGTATTGGCTGTACTACACTGAAAACAGGGCTGATATATGATATATATATGATAGAAAACTGTATCACATGTATTTTATTCGAGGGGGTTCATCACATCGAGATTCCGCCTGCCGTTTATCATTTATTATTTAATATATATTTGATTTCAGCGATAAATGTCATGGTGCCAGGACTCGTTCCCATTCGGCAAACGTCGGGTGATCCGCTAATCAAGTCCATCGGCTGTATCCCGTGAAAATATAGCATTTGCTGTTCACTCGATGAAAGAAATTCCAGTCATACACTGAAACAAACAATTATTCTACACCTTTTATACCATTCACTTAGAATATTGAAAAACTCACAAAAAATTAAATTTCCCTGATATCAACAATTTCGGAAATGCTAGGGGAAGGGGGAAGCGGACTTTTTTTTTTCTCGAAAGGGAGTTAATTATGTTGACATTAGAAAGGGGGATAAGCAATGTGGGAAAAAGTTGATTGATTGATAGATTGTATGGTGTTTAACGCCGTTTTCAACATTATTTCAGTTATATCGCGGCGGTCAGTGCACCTATCCATGCTTTCCTGGAGTCTCTTATACCAGTACTCCGCACAATTTTCTTTCCAAGCCACTGGCTGCTTTTCCACATAATCATCGTCGAAACAATGGTCAGCGGTGGGAGAGGAATGAATCCTGTCGCAGTGACTGTCATCAATCCTCGGAAAGAAATTGGCCGAGCCAGGGGTCGTAGCCAGGGATCGAACCCTGGACCCCGTGTTCTCAAGTCCTGTACGCTACCGACTGAGCTACCGGGGCTCGGCGTGGGAAAAAGTAGTAACGGCAGGAAAAAGTTACTGATGAATTCACCGGTGATTTTATAGGGTTATGACTGGCTGTTAGATTTTAATAAACCTCTAAAAAGCATTAAAGAAAGATACTTTTGACTTACTTAATTTAAGAACGCAGTCAGTAGAACCGGATTAAACAAAAATACCTTCAGAAACACATGACTAAATGCACTGTGCGCCGCGACACGGCCCAAAAGTCTGTTGAAAATGACTAGGCAAAAAGCAAACAAACATTCAAAGTAGATGCAATACGAGCAAATGGGCAACTAAAACGGTTATTGCATGTTCAACATACTCTTTCATAATCTAATTTAATGATTGATTGTATGGTGTTTAACTTCGTTTTCAACATTATTTCAGTTATATCGCGGCGGCCAGTGCACCTATCCATGCTTTCCTGGAGACTCTTTTACCAGTACTCCGCACAATTTTCTTTCCAAGCCACTGGCTGCTCTCCCATATAATCATCGTCGAGACAATGGTCAGCGGTGGGAGAGGAATGAATCCTGTCGCAATGACTATCATCAATCCTCGGAAAGAAATTGGCCGAGCTAGGAGTCGTAGCCAGGGATCGAACCCTGGACCCCGTGTTCTCAAGTCCTGCACGCTACCGACTGGGCTACCGGGGCTCGCCTAATCTAATTTAAAGTGCCTTTTACAATTAGTTATTTAGAAGCAGTTAGTTGTTGGACAGCAAAACACAACTTTAGTCGCCTGTGTCGACTATACAGATCAAGATCAGGCTGCACGGACGAGGAGTTTGATGTTGTGTTTACGTAAATTCGACATTTTCTGTTGTATTGTGACTTACGCAACTTTTAACCTTAGGCTTGTAGTCGAAACGTTTGAACCTCTTGCGGAAAAGTAGATTCAGATCAAAATGCATAGAACGAGCAGTCTTATCTTGGGTTTACACTGTCCGATATGATGGGTTCATGGGGTGAAAACGGATTTGATATAGCTTTATATAGCTATTCGATCGTAACCTAGAAATATTTATATGATCTCTTGCTCTTTGAAAAGAGAGCTTTACGCATTTGCGAAAAGTATCGACCCAGGTCAACCTGCGCAGTCCGCGCAGGCTGACCTGGGCCGAAACTTTTTCGCTACTGGTCAACTTTCTGTATGTCAAAAGACCAGTGTTCCTCATGATTCAGTAGCTTGTTATCTAAAACGGATTTTAGGGATGTATAATACTGTTTTGGCCTGCTATAGTACTGTTTTGGCTCTGTATCATGCATCATGGAGATGCATTAAGCCCCCTTTTGCCAGAGCATGGCTCATATCAGATTTATTTACTAAATCACGGATTAAACTGTAATACGAGTATCAGTTCATTTTCACACATTTTTTTTTAAAATGCTTCATAGACTTGAAGCTTTAGGGACTGAAAAACTCTTTCAGCCCTAAGCAGGTACTTCTTTGGACGGCCGAAAATACAATCCACTGAAACTCAATAGAAATTTTCATCCTACAGTTTTGATTTAACAAGCAGACGGTATAGCTCCAAGGTCAGACTGCGTGTTTTGTGTAGTCTGATCGTGATCTACAGCGTCTTCAAAAGCCCTATTTTCGCTTAAGGCGCTGACAGTGGTACATCACTTTATTCATTGCTAAGTGAATAGCCCTAATCTTCATGAGTTGAAAACAGAAGATGTAATCCATTTGCCTAATTACTTCAAGACATTCCGGCACGTTTACTGCGGTAGAGGTCACATCGACAGTGTAAATCACGCCGGGAACCTCTCTTGGTTCGTTTTTTTTTTCTTAATTGTGTGGATTTTTTTTCCGGTCGGTGTCTGCAGTTTCTTTTTCCTTTATGTGTAGCATTTTTTTACCTATATATTAATATCTATAACTTATCTATACTTTTTCTTTAACACGCTTTCCGGTTGACCGCGTTTCTCCGCGAAAGAAAACCATGACGCAGGTGACTTTAAAAAAAAAAAATTTTAGTATAATACATCTACTTCAGTTTTGTAACATGTACTATGGAGACAAATGTTGTTGTAACAGGGAAAAAAGGCGCTCAGAGCGGGCGCTCACAGCGAACAATTTCTGTTGCTGCCACATTCCTTAGCTTTTCAAAAGTGACATGCTGCAAGTCGAAAAAAGTTATCCATAGAATGTAATGAGCTATCATAGTGTCATATCTCTGAAGGCGATAGTTCACGTATTAGATTTCCCCGTGCTTCTTTTTAATGCAGCTCGTTACCCGCGATTAAATGTAATAATAAGAAAGATAATCTCAGATACTAAATATTAAAACGATAATTTTGCTGAAAAATCTTGGAAAAAAATCTTTTAGTATCTGCATTTCATGACAAAAATACTTTACATGCGTTGCACAGTATATGAGTTATAACTCTATGTCCTGGAATAGAAAATACGTTCCTTATGCATTTCATGAACATCACAGGCAGGTGTATTCTTGTCAACTGCCATACTAACGTGTCAGATGGGATTATCTATCTGAAAATGTTGCACTATTTGAATTTGAATTTAAAAAAGATTAGAACTGTCATTTAAAGAGTACGAAAAGATTGAGAAACATGGAGAAATGCAGGTTACTAGAATTGTCTCCTTTTCCAACTATGTTTTCAGAAGTTTTCTGTGCAAGTTACGTTGAAACATGAATTGTTTTGTTAAGTGTTAAATCATTATCTTCATAGGTGATCTGGCGTCGCGTCAACGAATCCATTCCTTTAACAATCGGTGAGTTAACTTTAATAGATGATGACAGGTACGAGGTGGCGCACATAGAAGAGTCTCCGGATTGGAATCTTATGATATCTAACGTTACTACACACGAAACCGGGTCCTACGAGTGTCAAGTTAGTGCGGTAGATAGAGAACTCAGGAAGAAAGTATATTTAACTGTTAGAGGTATGTATGTCTAATGTTGTTGGCAGAATCATGTAAACACGTATATGTAGGAAAGCTTCATTGGGTCATTACATGCTAAAAGCGGGAATAGTGTCTTTGAGATCTGTTTTGACATTTTTTTTTAAAGAGAAACGTTTTACTACGAACAAAAGTCCTTGATATTGAAACTTCCATTTTACGATGGTCAAAAGTGATTAAATGATCTTGTCCATCAAAAGCTGTCTGCAACGTCCTATGTTAAAACTAGCTTTAACTTTAATTTTGTATCGCCATTATTAGGTATCTTGTGAGGACAAAGATTTTTGCGCGTTGCAAACACACACAAAAATCAAAGTACAGTAAGGAGTATGATAACTTTGATGAGAACTTGACTAAACAGACATACAGTACTAGATAATGAGTGCGTTTTATTCTGTTGGAAACTCTATTCTGTTCAAAATGTTACACTCTTTATATCCAAACGTTTCATTCCTTGGTAATACTGCAGTGAGTTCCGTGAAAAGATTTCGACTCGACCAGCACCCCGGAGAATATCGAACACGAGTATTCCGATAACAAATCCAACGGCTAGGCTTCTAGCCATTGTCCTTCCCTGAAAGAAGAGAGTGAACATGCATATTATTAAAAATACATGCATCTTAAAAATACGAAGTAAAATGTTTTTTTTTTTCGTTTCAGACGAATATTCCTACGCAGAACCTCGTAAGTATTTACTTGTAATCCCTCACATCTTCTTGCAACTTCCCTAATTTCTATCATTATGGTCCGCGTTCTGTTGCCTCCCTTTATGCATATCTTGTAGTATTCGTGCACATTAGTTCGTCTGTAACAGAATGTTAGAGAAACACGTCGTAGATAAACGCTGGGATTAGTCATTTCTACTGAAAAGATGTCCTGCTCTGTTTTTGCACTTAGTGCTCTTGATAGGCAATGTCTTCGTATCTAACTGGTTGGTACCATGGGCCATGCGTTTGTAGCGGCCGATAATCGCAAGACTTAAAGGATATGGCTTAAGTTTTGAGAACATTTTATCAAAAAGAAGCAAGAAAAAAAAATCTTATGGCAAGCTTGACATGATTCTGTTTCAAGACGACATCTCATAAGCCAGTTAGTGTCAGCTCTACAATCAGAATTATAAATATAATTGGCCTGCAACACGCGAAAAGGGCCATTCGGACATTTACGTAAAATGTCGTGGATCAGCCTGCGCAGTCCTCGCAGACTGATCCGAGACGGCACTTTACGACTACATTCGGTTTTGTCCTACAGTAGACTTGCACAAAACAGAAAATTACGTAAGAACGGAAAGTGTCGTCTCGAATTAGCCTGCGCGGACTGCGCAGGCTGATTCGGGATGACGCTTTACGCAAATGTCCGAATGCCCTTTTTCGCGTGTCGCAGGCCAATTCTATGCGAACACTTTCAATTCATGTAAGTGTACAAAATGTTCTTGAAAACGACTGGATCCCATCTTTTTCAGGAGTGTTTGTAGGGTTGCAGAATAGTTCCGAGAAGGTTACATGTATGAATATGATTGATTCTAAATTTTTAGATAAAACAGGTGTTAGCTTTGCATTGATCATGGATTTTGAAATCTGAATGTAGGTCTGTATGGCGCCATCTTCGCTAACAAAAGGTGACGATCATTACGTTGCTCTGTGCAACCTTGGCTGATAGAGTCAAAATTTGTAATCATGGGATACGCGTAATCATAGGTTCCAATCTGTTCTGAAAGCAACATTCAATGAGCCGTGTTAAATCTGCTATGTATCATCCCCAAAACGTAAATAAGAATAGCAACCGCAGAAGAAATTGTCGGATGTGCTGGAAATCATTTGCAAAACATCTAGACGAGCAATATTTACTTCAAAATTTACTGCTAGAAATAATTTAGATTAAGTTTTAGGACACATTCTAATACCAGACGACGGACTGTCAAAGTGGAATTTGCCGCAAGGGTTATATTATGTGACCCTTGGTTGGTTTTCGATGATGTTACTCTAAGGGTGATTACTAAAATCCAGTAGGCGGCGTATCAAGGGGATTACAGATTTAGACTCGATCAGCCAAGTGTGAATGGTGCAATGTAGTGATGGTCACCCTTGGCTAGCGAAGATGGTAACGCACAGGAATAGAATGCAATGCCCTTTTATGGCATACAGTGCTGAAGAATAGTCATATTATACATTTCACTTAACACTTGGCGAGAAGATATTCCCAATGTCACGTCGTCATAACCCTGGTGGACAAGTCGTAACGCTATCCTTTAAATCTTGAGGACAATCATTTCAACTATTGCCCCTTGGTCTTTGGTATGCCTCGACATAAGTTCAGACCCACGATTATCATCTCCCGATTTAAGTGCACTACCATGGCGATTCGTTTTGGTTACACGATACATCTTGTGTTCAATAACAAGTCACATGGTTGACTGATACGTTAAGCCTCAGCCAATGAGCTTGCGAGTTTTATAATTACGAATTAGAATTGGATTGAGAACGATAAGCGAATGCTTACGCTACTCGCAAAATTTGTTCTCATCTTTCGGCGAAAGAAATTAGGAGATTAATGACGAGGAAACTGTTAATGATCAATTTTTATCCCACATTAATCTGATAGTTTTATTTGTTTGAATGCGTTTAACGCCAAATTTAACAGCTATTAATATCATGGCCATTCATATGACAGCGACAGATCACTTATACTTACCGTAATTAGTATGTTGCACTGAAAATAGTGGTACGTATTTTATGTATTAGTGCAATCAACTGAATGTTGCTTCTCTTTTCTTGCAGAAATTTCCATATCCGGAAAATTACACGTCGATAGGGGTATGGAACTCCGACTACTGTGCAATGCGACAGGGGCGCTCACTCCTCCTGACTCAATAGACTGGTTTAAAGACGGCTCCAAAATTACGGCCGATAATTTCAAACGTATAGAACTTAGAAAGAGACTCTCTATCAATTCACGAACAATAACTAGTATATTATCGAAAGCCCATGCTGAGATGAACGATGCTGCGACCTATACATGTCGAACATCTGACCTTCAAGTGAAAAGTGTGAAAGTAAATGTTTTAAATAGTAAGTATTCATTCCTTTTTAGCTCGGCTGTTTTCGAAGAAAACGTCTACGTCGTTGTCGTTGCAAAAGCTTTCACATTTTGTAATATCTCTCTTATTACTGGTGATATTTATTTCAAACTCTGACAAGTTGTTAACTTCCACAAGGGGAATGCACACAACAGGGTCAGATAACCATCAAAGCATTTTTGACACAGTCATGCCCCTTTATCGACTTAAAATTTTCACTTAAGATCAAGCAATTGCAGCCGAGCGTTGGCACTCGCATGCGGTGCTCTTGTTAAGATCTCTCATTTTTATTGAAATTGAGAGCAGCTAGGAATTAAACTACATAATAATGGTATGTTACATATATGTTCAGACATAAGAAAGGAATTGAGAGAAACTTTTATTAGAAGATTCTAGAAAAATACCAGCGAGCCTTTAGCCAGCTCAATAATATTTACATTGTGGATGAATTTAATAAAAAAGAAATATTTCGAAAGCCAATGAATGTCCGATGCTTTTTATCACATAACGAAATCTCGTGAAAATCATATGTCAGAATGTGCAAAAACGTACATGTACATGTGGTATTTCCATTTTTCATTTCCATATTTTGCATATGACGTCACACATTTGCTTGTCTCAATAGTGTGTAGGATCATATAATTCGTAGTATTACACTAAGAAACAAGGGTGGTTATGGGATAAAATAAAAATAACATGGGCAAGCTCAATCAACATTTTTATCCTGAACTTATTCACACTAAATACAACAGTAAAGAGCAACCTTAATTGTTGAGGATGTAGTGTACAAGTACTTTAAATCAGGAACCATCGCAGACCTGCAGGCGTACACCAGCCTAAGTTGGATCAAAGCACTTGATGGGGGATGTAACGGTTATGATTATTTGCGTCGAAAGCTATAATTATACCACAAGTAAAAAGGCTTTTCGGGCCTATATTATTTATTTTTCTTTTGAACAAACACTGCTTTCCAATCAATAGCATTAATCCGAAAATCGGGTCCAGCTCTTCAAGGGTTTACTACAATGACATTATTTTCATTTTTTATTTTCAGCTGACAAAAAGTCAAGAAAAAGAGGTGAGTGTTCGTTATTTTTCTAGTTAAACTCCATTCAAAACCACTTAATCAAACATTTATTGCTTCAAATCCCCCTTTTTTTTTTAACTTTCGCAAAATAATAACGCATAAATTCCACCCATAATGCAAGATCTTTATGCGATACCCAAGTGTTTTGTCAATAAACCAACTCACCGTTTTTACAGATGTGTACCTTCAGCATAGAAGCTAACATATGCTAGTATAACTGCTTGATTGTGGATCTACGAATAAACAAATTTTAGCTTTACCACGCTCACCTAATTGTACCTTTGAATGGATCTAGAAATTTTTGTTTGACGTATTTTTGAAGAGACAAAGGGCATGAAAACAATAATTTAATAAATGACCGAAATTATAATACTCCTACGATATTACGAGATCTTAATATTTCAAACATGCCTAGGATAAGATCATTCGAACTGAGTATATTACGCTGAAAACAAAGGAGGTCAAGTGATAAACACTGTTTTTCTTATTGCATTATCTTGTATCCTTTCTACTGACTGATTTTATCGCTTTCATTTTTTTTAGATATATATTTTGGATTGCGTTTATTGCAAAGTAAATGCAATTCCTTAACTTCAACGTAAGCAAATTCTCACTCTCATAGTAATTTTTTTCGGCTGTGAGACGAATGCATTGCGTTCATTTCTCGATAAACGCAACAAAGCGTACATGAAAATCCATGTAACTGCAAATATTACCTCTGTTTTGGATTTGGATATATAACTTTTTTATTATAATATTTGAAATTTCGAAATTGTCCAGTAAGAAATTACTAAATTGCGAATTGCTCACCTAAACGCGGTTTTTATGTATAACACTCAACGTTTCAACCAAATCAAAAACACGCTCTTAATAGTCACGTGATTGCGATTATTTTACCATCACATGTTTAATATACATGTAATTAACATCAGTTTTACTTTAAACCGTGTATTATTACTTCATTTTTTACGGTGGCACAAAAGTGACATGGAAGATATATTTTATACTGCGTGCGCACGTACTAGCTACTGCGTGCGCACGTAATAACTATTACGTGCGCACGTATTAGCTAATACGTGCGCACGCAATAGTATTACGTGCGCACGTATTAGTTATTACGTGCGCACGTATTAGCTACTGCGTGCGCACGTTATACTACTGCGTGCGCACGTATTACTTATTACGTGCGCACGTATTAGCTACTGCGTGCGCACGTAGTATAAAATATATCTTCCATGTCACTTTTGTGCCACCGTATTTTTCGATATCCACCTTACTTAATTTTTCGATATCTACCAATCTGAAAAGTCACTCGGAGATTCAGACCAAATTTCAGCTCATCATAATTTGATTAGAGAAAGAAAACCTAGAAGATGTTGTTTCAAGATTAGACATTGATGTTTCGCGGAGAGTGTCAGAGATGGCATATTGCAGGCATATTGCAGGATATAAGTTTAGATTTGTACTGTGGCACTTGCGAATAACTGCTCTCTCCTGATTTTTGCAGAACCGTTGGCTGCTGGCGAAAATTCCAATATGAGTCTACCTGATGATTCGTCACGGGCGACCGGTTTATCTTTATTCCCGTGGTTGTTGTTGCTGATAAGTACCGCTGTCTCCCTTAAAAATGTATACCACGTGATAAGATAACCCAGTGATACAAAGTTACCGTTCATAGAATTATTCATTCTTATGACTGTTGGTGTTTTAATTCACAAAAGAACAACCACAAAAAAAAAACACTTAGATAGAGCCTTACAAAGAGTCTTCAACACTTGTTAAGCAGGCTAGCCAAAGAATAACTTAGAATGGAACTGTTTTTCAAGTGGAGCAAAATGTGAGGGTATCGATAAAAGACACGAGGCAGTCTAGACAATGTGTGGTGTTTTTGATAATAGTCAGCACTAGACGAAATACACATAGAGAACAATCATGAAATGTTTATAAGGTATGAAGGCTGCTAAGGATGACTACCATAAAAGGAGAACTGTTTGTGTCCTTGGTAATGTCCTCATACCTATTTTACGTATTGATGACAGGAGGAACAAATCCATGGAGAGATGAATGCTCAACCACAGCTTTGAGAGGTCAGTTGATTTATTCGCAGAGGAACACGAAGACTTCGTGTTAAAACTTTGTAAAGACTCTTGTCTAGTACAAGTAGTTAGCGTAAAACTACAAAGCTTTTTTGTGAGCAAGAAAGTACTAATTAAGGCCAGTGTTTGTGGCGGTGGTACTGTCCGCTGTCCATGTTCTAACGTCACGCGTATATGTGTGTATTAGAATCAAGAGCTTGCTATCTTTTTTTTTGTCAAAATCATGCCTTCGGAAAAAAAAGTATTTACCGCAGACACGCGCATTAAACAAGGTATTTCTTTTCAAAGAGGTACACGAAGCAAGAACATCAGGCTATTTTTTTCTGTTTATTTTGTTTGTTTTTAATTATTATTACAAGAAATTGTAAACAAAACATTTTGTTTGGCTACATCTCTTTTCCGACATGAAGTTGATGTTTGCATGTTTCGAATCTGGGAAAAGTCTAGGACTGTAGTGACCAACAGCTCTATATCATGTTCGAATTCGTATTCGAAAGCCAATCATCTGATTTACTTGGACATTTATTTAATTGTGAGTGAATGGCGTCTTCTAATTTAACAGACGTAAATATCAAGAGTTCTGGAGCCAAATAAAAACCGGGGGGATTTTTTTTTTTAAGAGCAGAAATTCATATTGCTTGCACGAGCATCCGTCAATGCTTGTACGCCATTTTTTTCTCTAAAATCTATTACATTCAAGAAAAGTTCACAGTACTTCAAAATACGCGTTTTTTTTATGTTCTTAATTCTTTGTTGTGCATCTACCTCTGCGTACGAAGTTAGTTGGTCGCTTTTTTTCTTTCATGTTTGTAAAGTAGGTATTCCAAAGTTGTAAATAATTTTAACATAAAGTTATTTATTGATTAAAATGTATGTCGTGCGGACACCAGTGTTTTATACACATGTAACTACAACAAATGTTTTGGTCGAAGCTTCAACTGCCGTAACTGTTCTGATTCGAAACTGGCTTTAAATGTACAGGATGTATCAGAATATCTGTTACCCTTTTGTGAGGAAATATGCATGTCATCATTTTCCTTTTAATGTAAATAGTTGAAAATTTATTTCCAACGAATGACATCGTTGATAAGAAAAGCGCATTCAGACAAAACTTGGTAATCACAATAAAACTGTTGTCAACTAGCCTGAAGGTGAAGTTGTTATCTTAAGTTATATAAACATTTCTAACCACCGATGTGTTAGATAGGGCAAAGAAAGTTTTACCAAAGATACAGATAGAACGAATTGTTGAACTTTACATGTTTAATCAGGCGTAATCGAGAAAATGCTGAAACTTGCCACGGTGTGGTCAACAGTATTTCTAGAAGGAATTACGATGTCGTAATCAAATATGAGTGATGGACTAACTAAATGTGTTCGGTACATAAAATTTACTCTAAAGTAATAGACTACAATTTTAATTCGTGTATTCTAATCCTTTACGAATAAGGGCAACTGAAATTGACAAAATGTAAGAGTTTGAAATGGTAATTGAAATTATGGCACACTCTGTATATCTGTATTTTACACTAGGACAAACTGGTAGTTCCTGGTGCTTTTGGGAATCAAGCTTGCCTCTTTTGTGTAGATACGCAGTGAGGGTTGGTCAGAGGAAAGTGTCGTTCTCAACAGGCAACTTAATAGTGAGATGAAATAGAACAAAAATAATACTTGTATTATTCATGTTAAGTGCGGATAGCTATTTCATTGATTTATTCATCCGTAAAATTTATGGGAAATGGAACTGCCAAGGCCAAAAGAATGCACGATTGAACCATTGAGAAAAGAAAGTACGAAAAAGAAAAAACAGCATATTTCATGTGCCTCAAGTGCTTTCTTTATAGATGCTCATTTTTAATTGGAAATCCGTAATTAGATGTATGACAGAATAGTTAATATGAATTATCCTTTGACCTGAAAAAAAAGAAAAAAAAAAAAAACCAATACTGTATAATTATCAGCTACATTTTCTTTGTTACTACTTCTACATTAATCGGAAATCCGCAATTTATTTTATTTTCGTCATGTATTATCGCCGTATTATTTCACATACTGATTATTTGCTTGTATTCATATTTAATAATAATCATATTTCCATGCATCACATAATTCACACACTGTACGGGTATTTTTATTTCATTGTCTGCCGCCCCCTTTCATTGTTGATGTGATAACCCTTCCTTTGATTAAAAAAAATAAGATGGTGGAATATAGATATACGAAATATTTTATTATACTGCAAAGAAATTTCTCGCTATCTGATTGGATAATATGCCCCGAACATATATTCCTGTACATTGGCAAAAATCCACGTAAAAGCAGTTTCCCTTTCGGGAGCCTCGTATACATAACTAAACTTTCAACACAACATCCAAAATGGCGTCGTCGATTGATACGAGCCGCCCACAAGACAAGTTATTACTAGTTTCCCTTGATGGTTGTCATTAAAGCGGAAAGAATGGATTATTTTTTAAAATAAATGAACATAGTTACATATATTATCGTTTGTTGTCATTCTAAAACAAATACAAGGGGTTAAAACGAGCCATCTCTTCGCCAGGTAATCAAATTGTGAATTGTCGAAACTCATACATTGTAACGTTAAAAGGATAACCTAATGGTCGTTTGAGGGAACTAATGGTCGTTTGCTTTTGCCAACAAATCATAAAAATGCATAGTTCTTACCTTGAAGTTGTTTAAATCCATGTTTAAATGAAAATACGTCGAATGTATATAGCAGTGACATCAAGTTCTTGCACCAAACTGCACGTTTTACCAAGGTTTCAGTGACGTCAGTACTGAGTGACATCAGTTTTCACTGAATTGGGGCACTAAGAGGGGAAATTCTATATCGTCAGCGTACTCAATTTGTGAAACCATAAAACAGGCAAATTTCACTGAATACACGTTCGAATGGTAACACTTTGCAGTGTAATAAATTCCTTGGACGGTCAGGTGGCAGGGGACTTGGAAACTTGTTCACCACTGTGGCGAAACATGTCGCTATCTCGCCTTCGGGTCGGTGCAACATGATTCGCCACAGCCGTGGACAAGTTCCCAAGTCCCCTGCCACCTGACCGTACAATGAACAATGTAGTAGTGTTTTTACTTGTATATACTTCAACCTGGGTGGAAAATTTTCATATCTCGTGAGCCTCAGTGTCTAACAAGATTTCAAGAATTTTTTTTACGCGGTTTACGTCATCATACTATATTTGGAACCGTATTTGACACAGTGTGGAGAGTTTTTTTTTCCGTTGTGTCCCCTTTCCTGCGCGTGCGATGTGTGTATTTGAGCCAAAAAAATATATTATAAAAAGGATAATGTCAACGAAGAATGGCAGTCCCTGATCAAACAGCATTTCATAGTGGAATACAGTTGATAAATTTCGATCTGTATTTTTATCAAATCATTTCTTATCCTGAATCGGTCGTCATTTTAAGCATTATCTCAGTGATGCACATGTAGCAATGAAAACAATATTATGTATTTATATAAATTTAGACTCTAATAAGTGATTTATGTTGAAAGTAAGCAGCTTACAAAACTCTGTATCTGATTCAGAGTGTACAGATTTACCCTTAACCCTTTACCACACAATCCCTAATTTTAACGACCCTGAACAAGAAGGCTTTTGAAAACATTGAGGGAAAAGAAGAAAAATGCTGAGTAACCAGCATTTCCTCCTTTTCCCACAGTGTTTTCTACCCTATCAAAGACAAAAATCATCATTTGAGTTACATTGATTTTTTTTTTCTTCTGCAAATGCTTTCTATTTTGTCTGGTTCGAAATTTTGTTGTTTGGTAAAGAGCTAACCTACTAAATAAGTGAAATGAAACCCTTGAGGCGATAGTAAAATCCCAAATTTTGCTATTCCAAAGGGTTTTTTTTTTTTTTGGGGGGGGGGGGGAAGGTAAAATATCTCCCTATCGGACAGTGTAGATTCAAAATCAGACTGCACGTTCTGTGCAGTCTGATTTTGAATCTACACTGTCCGCAAAAGGTCCTTTAGTCGCGCTTATCAGCTTAAGGGTTAATATTGGTCTACAATATTCGCAAAGGACAATATTTCAGATTACGGTTTACTCCATTACCTCGGGTCTACATACGACGTAATGGATCTTGCTACGGACTACTTTTGAAAATAATGTGACAAAAGGAGAAATTGTTCTGACCGAGGAATTTTTTTCCCTTCCAATATTTCGGCATTTAGCAGGTAATCATTTCAGAAACTTAAAGACAGAGAGGGAGAGTTTTAGAAGATAATATAATTTTTTCAGCCTTATGTCTTAGTCTGGTCCATTCGTTGATTTATCATCATTATAGATACAACTGAGCTGAGAAAATGGGGTTGAATGCGTCTCTGTAATTCATTATTCCAAACAAGTCATTGCATAAAAAGGACCAATCTTACCTTAATACTAGCTTAGTTGTGAGGTAGAAAGGTCCTTTGACATAAAAAAATATCTATATCAAAATGTTTTGATCAGGGTCAGCCTCAGCAGGCTCGATAACTTTTGCAGATGCATTAAACCACCTTTTCAAAGAGCAAGTCTCAATTTTATGTTGTTTCATTTTTCACACTGTCATTTGATATGAATGTGTATGGCATATTGTTAAAATTTTAATGTATAAATATGGAAATAAAATGAAATTATTTGTATCCACTTTCTTTAAACTTTTAACGTCACAAACCTACCATGCAGTATTGCGGGTCCCCTCCCCCCACAAAAAAATGCACGTATTTGTCCAAGAGGTATGAATACGTGAACTGTCGCTGTGAAGCAATTTTCTGGCCTTAAAGTTCCCCATCTACTCATTTTAACCAAATGTAGAAATATGTTTTAAATCAATAAATTTAACCATATCTATGGCCCCAAAGAATGAAAAGAAGTTTCAGATTTGTGATTGGAAATAAATCTTGTTCGGGAGAAAATTACGTCAGGTCAAAATTGTAAACAATGGGGGAGGTGGAGGGTATCACTAGAGTCATTTGCACGCACACCCCATATAAAAATAGAAAGCTACACTACTCTTTGTTTCAACACGTGAATGGGGGCACTCGTCTATTTGTAGGATCATGTCTTTTTCCCTTCTTTCAGCGATCCGAAAACGCTAAATACTGATGTGCACATACGAAATTTACATTTCTACTGTCTTTATAATCATTCCACTGCACTCTCGATATAAAATTCTAACAGCTGTTGGGTTCTTGTGACATAGATTGCTGCGACAGTAGACCTGTGTGGTGTATCTCGACTCCACTTTCTTGCCACATACATGAATATGCGAGGCAAATGTCGTACACAGTCATGTGACAAGCATCATGCGGTATCCTCGATTGAACGTGTGGATAGGAGCCAAGTCAAAAATTTCATTTTCTGTCGTAATTTATGCAATATCGCAACTGCTAAGTGTAATATTTGTCATGAAGCTACAAGAATGACTAAATTTTGATAGAATATCGACGAAATTGGTAACATTTAAGTTAAAATGAGTAAATGGGTATCTTTAACATCACTTGGCCTCTCTCTAGCCTTTGAAATGAAGTGTCCGTTACGCAAACGCTTCGACTATCTCTAAAAGGTCTCAAGTATAGCTTTTACTCTGACAAGGCTTGATTCTTCAGGCCTTTGCTTTCTTTGATTTCGATAGATGATACAGTGTTTGTCTGATGATTGCTCTCTCAGCCAACAACACAACGTTATAAATTATTTTCAAACGTCAAAATGCTTCTGCAATACATTTATTATGACAGAGATTTTCTTCTTCTTCTTCTTTCTATGATCAACAACCGGATCCGTGGTACTTCCTCACATTTTTTAAAACCGAACCTTTACATTCCAGTTCTAGATCAAGAGGAAATCGCAATAGTTGAAGAGCAAACATATCTGAGCCACGCTCTGTAAAAGGGGATTTAATGCTTTTTCGGAAATAAAATATCGACCCGGTTCAGCCAGCGCAGTTTGCGAAGGCTGACCTGGATCGAAACATTTCGGCACTGTTAATTTTTCTGCATGTCTAAGGACATTCTACTGCCAGAATAAGTCGGTTGTTAGACAAAACGGATTTCATGGATCATAATTATTGATGTGGTAAGTTGCTTGGTATAATGCTTCACGGAGACACATTAAACCCCCTTTGGCATGAACGCCGCTTATCTTTAGATGCTTTTTATGGAATGTCTCAGAACATACCGGTAAAAACAAATTGGGTAAATATAGAGAGAGCGATTTTTAGGCTAGCAAGTTATAATGTGGTATGTTTACAAATTTCTCCTTCTATAATGTGGTATGTCTACAAATTTCTCCTTCTATAATGTGGTATGTTTACAAATTTCTCGTTCAGTCGATTTTTAACCCTTATCCTGCTAAATAACTAAAATGAAATTTTCAAGTGAATAGTAAAAACACGAGTAGATGAGAAAGGAGAGTTCCAAGACATGTTCACCCCCAACCACAAAAACTCCCGAAATTTTAACCATCCAACAACGAAACTTTTAACCATTTTTATGCTTAAATATTATCACCATATTTAAGCATCTTCCTTTAAATTACTGTGTCTAAAAGTCTAGACGTCTAAACGGAAATCTCCCCCATGTCTGAAAGTCTAGACGTCTGAACGTTTGGATAAATTACCACATGCATCTGTGCGCATGTGGAATTAAATCATCTACCATAAGATGTCCTAACGCTAAAGTATACACACCATCTTTAAGTATGTCTTTTATCATCGCTCGCGGATAATGCTATTTTGTTTATTTCCTCCGTATATATTTGATGTCCTCTACTTCTAATTACATTCATTTTTCTATGTTGTTCATTTCCTAAAAACAAACATTTTTTTACAATCCTCATGCGTAATACAATTTTTTACTACTTGTTTTTTTACCCCGTTACATTTTTTGCTTTCATCTCCATCAAACATTTTGTAAGAGTATAGTTTTGCTCTAAGCCCGACAAACTCCTCAATAATTTCTCCTCCAACTTCATCTTTAAACTTTCCAATTTCTTTTTTGTTACATCCAGTTAAAATACCTGAGGGATGAACTTCAGGATAATTACTTGTATCAAATTTATCTGATACATCATCAGATATATCCTTATAAAAATCTTCCGTCTCAATTTCATACGTTAAACTATCAGTATCAGTAAAAAGAAGATTAGCTTTATCACCATATTTTGCTTTAATATAATTGTAATGAAAATCATACATCAAATTTTTGCTTAAATCTAAAATACACATTCCTAAATAAATCGGTTTATTAAATATTAGATTTGTTTTTCTCATTTGAATAGCAATTAAATTTTCATCAAAAATGATACGATGATAAAAGTTTGGTTTAGCAGCTAACTTTTCTGCCTTTAATTCATTATTAACTAATCGTACATCAACTCGTTTTCTGATATTTTCCATGGTTTTACAATAGATTGAGTTGTTCATAAGTTTAAAAAAGTTTTTCTCAAACTCATTTTCTGCTTTAGCTCTGAGCTGTGTTTTCAAATCTATATAAGGTTTAAGCCAATCACTTTCTTCAAACTTGATACCCCTATGAATCTTTTTAATCTTTAAACCTAAACTTAAATATAATTTTAATGTTTCATGGTGAATTACATATTTTTCTTTATTCCATAAATTAGGAACAAGTTTTTCTACATTGTTTACTTTTAAATGTTCTGGGGCGAGAGGAAGATCATTATGTAAATCATGTAAGTCCTTAGGATACTCTAAATCAACTTCTAAAATACATGGATGATTTTTCCAATTTTCCAATTCATCCTCAATCATCCATTTAAATCCTCCTGTAGGAAGTTCTTGACTCATTGCGTATCCGTAAAGATTATTAGCGTCTAAGTATATAATATGCTTTGCCGGTTTACTAGGATCATACTTTTCTCCCATATACTTATTATTTGCTTTTGCATATCTCATAGAAATCAATGATACTCCCCCTTTAACCCCTTTTTCAAACATTAACAACATATCTGGGTCAGATATCAATTCTAGTTCTACCTTATTTTTTTTTAACATACCATCCCAAGATAATCCTGGTGATGTATAATACCATGCTGGATCTAATTCATAATGCTTATGACAAACATTCCTAAAGTTCTCAAAAATATCTGCTAAGAGTAAAACATCAATTTTATTATATAAATCGTGATAGTCTCTAAAAGTTCTCATCTCAAATGTTTTCCAAACTTTTTGCGCATGTGCATAATCCTTATCACTAATATATTCATCTTTAAGTCTAGAGTGAAATTCTTCTTTTGGGGGTAGTTTAGTTTCTTCTAATCTTTTAAATGAGTCAAGGTACTCATACGGAAAAACTCCCTTTTGAGTAAGCAAATTAAATTGCTCTTTCCGTAATATCTCGCTAAATTTATAAATTTTTCTTTCTCTAAATTATCCGCTAGATTTTCTAAACTATCAAGCATAAACTTCATACTATCAAGAAATCTAATCTCATGAGTTTTAGTTTTAGTTTCGTTATCTTTATTTGTATACTCTATAGGTAATTTTTTGGAAAAACTTATGTATTTCTCTTCATTGTTAGGAATACAATCAATATTCCCCTCTGTCCTACTAAGATTTTTTATGAATAAATGACTATCATATCCACTAAGATTATGAAAAATAATACGGGTGTAAATTTTGGTCTTTTGTATTTCAAATTACATGTTAAATGAGCAGCTCCTCTAAAATTTCCTGTATAATGACAATGATCCCTTACTTTAGTATCATCCTCAGTAAATGGTTTTTTACATATCCAACATTCAGTTGATCTATCAAAAAATATTTTATAATTTTTCGTAAATATCATTTTCTTGATTGGTATTTTATCAATTTCTTTAATTTCTCGTTCTAAGTATTCTATGAATTTTTGTGCAGCATTTTCTCCTGTATATTGTATTATTTTTGAAGGATATACATCCTCAAAACGTGATTTGATGTAATAACAAAAACCTGAGGGTTCATGTATATGATATTGTTTTGTGTAACTATTTTCAGGATTAGGAGCGCAGATATCTATTTTATGTAAAATAGACTCAAAATCAGCGTAAATTACAAAAGGAAGCTTTTCTTGTCTATAGTAGTTTTTAAATTTTAAAATAGACCCCTCTTCTGGTAATACTATTTTAAATGGTTCATGCCCATTACAGTATTCAATGTGCTCTGCTAAAGAACTTTCTTTGGAAAATGCATTTAAAAATCTTGGGCAAAAATGTAATCTCCCATTATGATTTGAATATTGTGACGAATGTTTTGAATTTGACAACAATCGACTCATATCCTTAATTAAACAATAATGTGAATTTCCTTCTCTCTCTAAAAGTAAAAGATGTATATGATGTTGTCTTTTAGTAGATTTGCTAGTTCTAAGCAGATAAACATAACTCATATAACCATATACATTTATTGATATTGTAGTATTTTGCTTTTCAAATTTATCTATGTCCTGTAGCGAAACAGGATATCTTATCCCACTCATATTTAATGTATTTTTTAAAGGTGTCAGGTCATTAATCCTTTCAGGTTTATTTTCTCTAGGATTTAGATATCTAAGAATACAATATATAAAACATTCTTCATCTTTATTTTGAATATTAATAACACCACCTGTTTTTCTTATCTCTGGGGGTGAAGGAAAATATGATTTACCTCTTAATGGATTATATCTTACAGTATGTAATCTTAGATCAATTACATAATAAACCCTCATATATTCATATTCCATTAAATATGTTGCTAAGTTTTCTAAGATTCTTTCTTTCATAAGATTATATAATTCATTTTCATTATTTCCCTCTAAATTAATTTTTGGATAATTAGAATGGAAATACATCTTTTGTGTTTCATTGGTTTTAAAATTTATCATCATACATGATAAAACAAGTTTAAAATTTGTTCTACGATTATTCTTTAAAATGTCAGTCATACCTATTTGTGCATTTTCTAAAATCGTTAGTGGGAAATTTTTTTTACCACCTTCTATTTTATATTCTTTAGTAAATCCTCGTAAAGCAGATTGACCTTGTTTAATAACAATTTTTTTTGTATATCATATAATTTATTTATATTTTTTTTTAAAGCTTTAAATTCGGGCGAAATATATCTAGGAATTTCTCTAACCCTATTTAAAGCTTCTAAAAACTCCCTAAAGCTAGGAGAAGGAGGAGAAGGTTTAGGAGAAGGTTGAGGAGGAGGAGCAGGTGTTGGTTTTAATATTCTATCTCTTATATTTTGTTCAATACCTCTATCTAATATTGGTGGACCTGGATTACTTAAATTTTGAATTAATTCTGCTCTTCTAAGACTAGAGTATCCTTTAATACCTCTATTTTTAGCAAGATTTTTTAAATCTTTTACTGTTAGTTTTTTAAACTCATTTTCTATTTTTGTAATAACATAAATTTTTTAAGTTATTTTTTTTTCTTCAAAAAATTTCATTATGATCATATCATAATGAAATTACTGGACGCTAATCTTATATTTATTTTTCCAAACTTTCCGATTGTAATTTAAAATAGTTTGAGGACAACAGTCTGTAAACTTACCTGTCTTATAAATTGATGGAAAATTTTTTATTTCTCCAGTTTTAACATCCTCTAAAATAACACTTCTAAGATTATACTTCATAATTTTTAACCTATCAAACCTAGGATCTTTTTTCTTTTCTGGTTTTGGTTTAGACTGCTTAGGTGGCTCCTCTGGCGACAAACCATGTTTTTTTACCAACTCAATTAATCCTTTTTTATCCCAGAAAGAGTAAAATTTTATATTATTATCTTTAAGAACTTTTTTTAAATCTGAAATCCTTATCATTTTTTTATAAGAAAAAAATCTTAATACACAACACTCATTTTATTTCCATCAGACTGAAAGTTCATTAACCTATCGCTAATAATAACAGCATATGCGTCGGTGCTAGCAGGCACATTTCTGTCAAAAACTGCCTTAACTTAAATACTACTAGTAGAATATTTTATCTTTTCACTCTGCTTGGAAACATCAAACACAAACAAAGGATAAAGGCTTTTATACTCTGAGGGGGTAAAGTTAGGATTTGATACCAACTCATCCATGTTATAAAATTTAGATCTAAATAATGCAGCATCACCATACGCTCTACTAAATTGTTGTCTAGTAAATGAAAGATTGTAATCAACTTTGGGATATTCATTGGAATTTAACATAACTTGAATACTTTTAACATCTATGTTGTCGAATATGGATGGATTTGCTTCTTGGTCACCACTTTTATCAGTCTGAAAGCCAATAATGATAAAACGTACCACCTCAGGAGATGATTGAGAGGGAAGTTGCCAGTTAAATGATGTTGTCTGAGGAACTGAGATAGAGGGCACATTGTAGCATTCTATATCCAACTGGAAATTTTTCTTTTTACTCGATAAGTTTATAAAGTTCCATCCTTTCCATATCCGCGGGTTCCACGTGTGGCATAAACCATAATATTTTATCTAACGTAATTTTACCAGCATCAACACCATTAGCCCTAAAGATCGCATCATCATCATCATTTCTTGTTAATACGAGAGATTGCTTCATTCCATACACGACTTTATGATACTCCTCGCAAAAACCAAATATATGTTTCAATGGAACTCTAAAGCTAAATGTTCCTTTTGGATCAGAATTATTAATAATATATAATTTTCTTATATTCCAACCAATGTTTTGGGCGACTGCTCTATCTAATGTATCCTTATACCACAATTGGTTTAACCCCTGTGATTTTGAGAAATCATCCGAATATTTTAACAACGCAAGCATTGTAGTAGTTTGGCCAGGATGTGCTATGCTTTCAATTTCCTTATTAGAAAGTTGATAACTGATATTTTTAAAAAGATGCATCATGGCGTTGTTTGTTAGAGAAATGTTGTCAGCATCTGCATAAGCTGTTCCATTAGCCTTTGTTAAGCGGCCTTCTATACTTAAATAACTTTCACTAGGATGAGTAAAAACATCTTGGAGTTCAATGTCAAACCTAATATTAAATCCTGAGCTGTTGAGTTTTGTACCCGCAATTGGTGCATACTCAAAGTGTTCATACATAGTAATGTTATTAGTATTTAAAACTTGTACTCTAATGTCTAAAATACTCATTTTTTATTGTTATTATAATTTTAAATTAAATTGTTTTAATACCAGACCCACTGTTTAATCTTTTAAGTAAGTCTTGAATAGCAATGGCACTTCCATCTATTAAGTTATTAATGTCTTGTGCCGTAGGTGTAACATGCGTTGTAGGTAACGCGGTATATTTTTGTAAAATCTTTTGCGATTTTGGTGTTAAGGCTTTTTCAACTAACCTCTTTCCAGCGTCCACAGCTGCACTCTTTCCAGCCTCTAAAGCTTTTTTTGCTCCTTCCTTAGCAACACTCTTTCCCACATCAAAGGCAGAAGACGCAATTTGTTTAGCTGCACTACTAGTAAAAAGTTTCGTAAAAAAGTTAGCGATACTGTCAAAGATTCCGGCACCGCCATATGTATATCTTCTTTTAATTCCTCGTCTTTTAGGTATAATCATTTTTATATTATAGTCATTATTTTTTTATAACCGTTTGAATTTATAACACTTTGCCTTTTTAATTCATCACATATGCTAACAACCTCGTTTTTTACACCTGTGTTGCCTGCTGCTTTACTTGCTAGCAACAAGTCTAATCTTTCTATTAATGCGTTAGGGTTACATGGGATAACAACCCCGCTTCCTTCATACTTTTTCCTATTATACCAAATAGGACTGAGTATATTTTTCCATTTGTATCCCGCATTGCTTTTGGGATACTTACTTTTTGGGGCGTAATTACTATGAAGGGCATTAGTTTTTACCATCAGCCTCGCGTAATCCTCATAATCACCAGCGTCATAAATACTATCATCCGGTTTCTTAGATATGATTAACTCCCATAGCCCCCGGGTTCCTTCATATTCTTCATCATCAGCAATAATATTATTATCTATAATAACAACTGGTTTGTTACCAATATAAAAAATACCATTCTTATCATATAGTCCATACGATGTATCGGCTTCAGACTTAGTAGTAAACTTTCTTAAGTAGCTCTCTGCTATTGGTCCAATAAAATGTGTATCTTCTTTTCCTTCTGGTGGTCCTTCTTTTGGTGGTTTATCATAAGCTGTGATAGATGGGAAGGCTGGAAACGTAATAGCTTGTGGTAAGTTTTCTACACCTTCTTTAATAGGTTTAAGTCCTTTTGTAATCTCCTTTGTTGTAGTTTTTTGTGTTTCCGTAATAGGTTTAAAAAACTTTGAAAGATCAGTTTGTAATTCTTTCTCACCCGTTCTCTCAGCTAGTAGATTATCCCGAATATTCTTTTTTGTTTCAAGATACTCTTTTACAATTAGGTCCCTTTTTGCGGGGTCAGTAATTTTAAAAAAAAAATTTTTTTATTACTAACATATTTTTTTATATCATAGTTTGTATTACAGTTTTTAATACAGTTTTTCAACGCAGTTTTTAACGCAGTTTTCAACAGTTTTCAACGCAGTTTTTAACACGTTTCATAACTAATAATATTATTTATTGTTATATTTACAAAACACATTTAAAAAATTTTTTTTATAATTAAAAAAAATAACTATGACGTTGTTAGATGATTTCTTAAAAACAAGAATTCCTTATGTTGTTGATGAAATTGATGCTTATTTTAAACAATATTATACAAAGTGTTTATGCAATCAAATAAATACTGACTTAACTAATTATTAAGGAGTTGTCAGATAGAGAAACAATAGAGTTAGCAGAAGAATGCTATATGCCTATAGATATTGTAGATGAAGAAACTGATGGACAAAAAGAAGTATTAGTCGGTTTTGGTGTTAAAAACACCAAAGAAAAAATGCGTCAACTAAAAGATGTATTAACGTTTCATTTAAAAACGAATATAATTTTTTTAATAGCATCATGTGCATATGATTTGTTGCAAGCAACTGGAGAGGGTAATTTGGACTATAAAACCAAGACCAAGAATATTGTAGAAAAATTAATTTGTGAGAAATTATTTGATAGACAGTATAATGTTCGTATTAAT
Source organism: Hippopus hippopus (assembly GCA_946811185.2). Lineage (NCBI taxonomy): Eukaryota > Metazoa > Mollusca > Bivalvia > Cardiida > Cardiidae > Hippopus > Hippopus hippopus. Next base: position 26,542,072 of record OX328104.1, on the reverse strand, counting down.
ACTTAAGAATACTAAATTTTATAATCTCGTTTAAGATTATAAAATTATTTGTTTACCGATATACTTAAAGTTAAATCGCAAGAAAACTTTATTTTTGGTTTTTTTAATATTCCAATTTACCACCATGACTCTTTTCAACCAATCTCCGAAAGGACTCACGAGCTTCTTGCCTCCCCCTTTCTATCAATGTCTCTTTCGTTTCAGTACTTATTTTCTTCTTTGTCTTTGAACGAATTTCTTCTTTCATAGCTTTATATTTTTCTAATTCTTCCAAAATCAGCTGAAACTCTTCATCGGTAACCTTGTTATCACTCAAGGCTTTGGATACATGTGACGCTATACTATTTAGCTTTGTACTCGCTATTGTCATTATCTTTTCATGTTTTTCAGCTTTTGTAGTAGAATTCTAACGCTGTATTTTCCGATTAAACTTAAAAGTCCTGTACATGCGGCAACCGTTTCTAATGCTATTACAGCGGGTATCGCAACTACAGTTGACAACAATCCTATTCCACCAGCTCCTGGAACCATCATAAGTGTAATTAATACGGCAATTTTCGCCGCTCTAAAATATGTCTTACTCAGAGCTTCACTTTTTGTTATCTCTCCTTCTAAAAAAATTTGTATCTCATTAATTTTCTGTAACCTATAACCATGTCCCTCATCAACATGAGGGGCAGAAGGCAATTTCGGATAAATATTCTCTTTCATCTCCATTTTTTTATTAGAAAGATATTTTAAATTAAATAATAGACAAGGCATAAAAGCTGGTTTTCCTCAATATTTACCTTATTCTCACTCGAATTGTTCGTAATGGTGATTATAATATCCTCTGCGTTTTCAAGATTAACCTCGTTTTGTAAACTACACCACTTTTCTTTTAAAGAGTATGCTAATGTGGTTAAAACAACTCCTCTGGTTATCTTAAACCCAAACCCTAATTGTATTTGTTTTGTTTTCTTGGGTTTGAGTGTAATTTCTGCCTGGCTAAAAATTGCCTAAGTTGTTGTATTTACTTTTCTCGGTGGATGCTTTACATCATGAAATGGTTGCCAATGGATCGTTTTTGGTTGAGTAATCTTAGACTTTACAACAAATTTATAAACAGACATATTTTATAAAATAATATTATTATTTTATAACATTATAATATAGCTTTTAAAGACCTAATATATGAATTATATATTTTTTTTGCTGAATTAGTGTTAGCATAATCACTCATTTCATGTAAATTTTTAATTATGTCTTGAAGCTTGCTTAATACAAATTCTTTTTCATTTTCGTTACATATACTACACATTTTTATTAGTATTATTTTTATTATATTAATATTTCTTATAAGATAGCTCCTAAAATAGGTATATTAGCAAATGGACTATTAGGTCCTAAAAGAAGTCCTTTTCCATCATAAAACTTTCCACCTTGTTTTAAATACAAACCATCACCAACAGATTTTAATCCTTTACCTTCAGCTGGCCCTAAATAAAGCCCTTTTCCATCAGTCTCTATCTTACAAACACATCCTCCCTTTTTAAGGTAAAGACCCGATCCCATTGCTTTTTGTACTCCTGATGAGGCTAATCCAGAAATAGCGCCAACACCTAACGCTGGTAAAACTGTTTTTGCGATCATTGGCAAAGCTCTCGCAGCCAATCCTGCTAACATTCCGAGAAAACCTCCCTCTATTTTCATATTATGTTTGAGTTGTTTAGCATTCATTCTGATCGTGATACCCTTACCATTCTCATAGGCTTTAGCCATTTTCTTTCCTTGTGAATTAGTAATTGCTATAATATCATTACCTTTTAAATCCTCATGACCTAAACGAATACTTACCGGACAACAAGCTTTAACAGCGAATTGAAGTTTTTACTTTTGCCCTTCTGATATATTAACTTTAACTGTTGTATAACTTGTCATTTTATATTTATTAATTTTTTTTTATTAGGCTTCTCTAATATGAAACCTAATCGTTATATTTTCACCTCTAAGATTTAGTAAATTTCCATTTTGGTCTCTTATCTTTACCTCCATGTTGTGTATTTCATTTAATGATAATGGCAGGTAAACCAAATTAACTGGGTTCTCAGTTATCTTATATCCGGGAGAAACATTTGGGAAAAAAGAGTAAATCGTGTTTTGTGTTGATCCATTAACAGAGCTTCCTGAAATAATATCAGTGTTAACAAACAAACTGTTTATACTTAAAATGTTTACAACATTCTCTGACTCATGAAATCCTTGTGTATATTTCGCGTTAGTGAATCCTAATACTTTAGAAATGGAGTGCGGATGGTTAAAATCCACTTGATAACCGTTTTCTAGGGTAAGAACGGACTTTAGAGTATTCGTGTTCGCTGAAATATTAATATAATATTCATCATTGGATACATCATAATGTCCGTTTTTCCTCATCTCTTGATGAATGGTATCATTAATGTCTATAAGGTCATAACTCCCTTCTGGTATTTCAATCTTAAACCATGAAGCACCATTGTCTGGAGAATAAATAAATATGTTGTTTTTTCCATCAATGTTTGGAAAAGAGTAGTAAGTTTCGAGGTTTACCAAAGTTATTTCATACCCCCTGTCCTTTTTTAGTTGAAATGGTGGATTAAACCTTGTTCTAAAACACGTCTTGTTGTTGCTTACTATAATTTGGAATGATGTTTTTTGGTTAGTATTTTCTAGAATTTGTTTTAAATGATCCTCCATTTTTTATTTATTAAAAATATATTTTAAACAAAAATTTTTATTTTTTTTCTCCATTATATCCTTAATCTATTTTTAAGTCAAGAAAATAAGAAAGTATTAATTTACTAATACGGTATAATTCATCTTGATTTCTCAAATGTCTATGAGGATAATTTTTTTCTTTATCCTCTGAAATTATATCCCAAATAAAATCTTGTACACGAAGATAGTAATTCATTAACGAATATTTACAGATGGTATTATGTTCACGATACCAACATTTAATTTTACATGCTTTTAGTTTTAAAGGTGTTACTAATTTCCATACTTCATTTTTTCCCAACTCATCCATGTATTTTTCCACTAACATATCAATAATTTCATTAACCTTATCTATAAATATTATTGCTTCCATTTTTACCATAATTAATATTTTTTAAAGTTTCTTCAATTTTTTTAATCTGGTATATAAAAGTTGTCAAAACCATCTCTATACTTTCCCTCATTTTTTTTTAGTAGTTAGATCGATGATAACAAAACCGCGTGGCCTTTCCAACGTCTTTTTACAAATTTTTTTAAACTCATCCTTAGACATATCTTCACCTACATGATCGTTATAAACATGATTAATGTTTTTACCATCTTGACGGAAAAGACAGATAAAATTTGCGTTTTCTCTAATAGTTTGCCTAGGTAACCTAAAATAATTTTGTGAGAGGTAAAAGCAGTCAACATTACTATGTCTTCCACGAATGTAATAACATTCACATTTATTTTGCCTTTCTAAAAGTAAATCATCAAATATCATTAAATTTTTATTTTCTGAACTTAAATCTCGAGGATCAGGCACATCTTCCGCAGTTTCATAAAAACTACACTTTATATCCGATTTATTTTTAATCGTTTTAGCCCATCCATCAACTAAAGCTGTTGGAGAAACATTTGTTTTTTGTATTTCATCTCGATTGTTAAAAAAGGTTAAAATATTTTCTTTTGGTACTTTTTCTTCAAAAGCTTTTTTAATTATACGATATTCGGGTTGAAAAAGACTTTTTCCGAAAACACTTAACTCGTTATAGTCAAGCCAATCCGGTCTGAGCAGTAGGTTAAGTAAAAGAGTGGTCTTACCAAATCCTGATTTACCTATGATTAACCCCCTAATACTTTTTGGTAAAAGAGGATGATTAAATCTCCTTGATACTACTTCATTCCATGATAAATCTTTAATATCCATTTTTTATAAGTTTTTTATTTATTATAAAAAATGTATTGCGTTAAATGTAAAAAAGTTACTGATACAACTAATATAGAATATATTGTTACTAAAAATAAAAGAAATATGAAACGCGGATTATGTGTGGTGTGTGGAATAACTAAGAATCAGTTTGTTAAGGCATCAGATGTAAAAAAAGGTGGATCAGTGTTAAATAAGGTTATAAATAATTTACCTGTTGAAATGCATCTACCCGGACATAATTTTACGGGACCCGGCACAAAATTAAAAAAAAGGCTCAACCCAGATTTAACACCAAAAGAATGGAGCAAACCAATAAACCGTGTTGATAAAGCTGCTTATCATCATGATGTTTGTTATTTAAAAAATCCTTCTACTAAAGTTAGAAATGAAGTGTGTGATAAAAATATGTTAAAAGAGTTAAAACAGTTAGGGAAAAAATGGATAAGTCTATCGTTAGTAGGATTATTCGAACAAAAATGAGATTTGGAATGGGGGTTAAAAAAAAAATTTAAGCATGATAAATTTATCTGAAGAATTACATAAACCCGTAAAAAGAAAATTTAGTAAAAGGAGAGTTAGAGTAAACGGTATTGATAGGATATGGGCGGTAGATTTAGTAGACATGCAAGCATTTTCTAAGTTTAATCGTGGTGTAAAATATCTTCTAGCTGTCATTGACATCTTTTCCAAATACGGATGGTTGATACCATTAAAAGATAAAACGGGAAAATCTGTTGCTATAGCATTAAAGAGTATTTTTAAGGAGAGAAAACCTGAAAAAATGTGGGTGGATAAGGGTAAAGAGTTTTATAACAAAGATGTTAAGGACTTGGTTGAACTGTATTCTACCGAAAATGAAGAAAAGTCTAGCGTGGTTGAGAGATGGAATAGAACAATGAAAGAAAAAATGTGGAAGTATTTTTCTGCTAACTCCACAAACGTTTACATTGATGTGTTACCGGATCTCGTTAAAGAATATAATAACACGAGACATTCTTCTATTAAGATGACTCCGGTAAATGCTAGTAAAAAAGAAAATGAAACCAAAGTCTGGAGAAATTTTTACCCCGATCATCTTGAAATAAAAGATATAAAACCTAAGTTTTCTGTTGGTGACAAAGTAAGGATAACTAAAAAGAAAAAGACTTTTGAGAAAGGTTATACCACCAGATGGACTGAAGAGGTTTTTACAGTTTCTGAGGTAAAACATACATCGCCTGTAACATATAAAATTGTGGATCTTAATGGAGAGGAAATAAAAGGTAGCTTTTATGAGCCTGAGCTACAAAAAACTAGTCAGGAGTTGTATAGGATAGAAAAGGTTATTAAAAAAGGAAAAAAGAAATCTCTAGTAAAGTGGAAAGGTTATCCTGATGAGTTTAATTCGTGGGTTGATAATAAAGATATTGTAAATATTTAAGTACAATAAAAAATGACAGATATTGCAATTAAAAACGTAATTTTACCAAATAAACCGTTGAACAATTTCGAATTAGAAAATGCGGCAAAAAGATTAAAGATTCCTTCTTTTAGGGGTGTATTTCTACGAAACACTCTACCGAAAAAGTGTAGAAAAAAGGAATGCGGTATACTAAACCTTGATGACACGAGTGGGTCTGGTACACATTGGGTTGCTTGGTATAAAAACGGTAAAACTAAAATTTACTTTGATAGTTATGGTATACAACCACCTATTGAAATTCGACAGTATCTAAAAAGACCAATACATTACAATACTGATCAATTACAACAAGCTGGGCAAGTATTTTGTGGTCATTTATGTTTGTACATTCTTAAAGAGTTGAGCTCGGGTAATAAATTTCGAGATGTGATAAATAAATTATTTTAGTATTAAAAATGCCTGTTGATAAATTCGGAGGAATGGGTGATGATAAAACTAAAGGTGACGGTGTGTTGCTCTCTTATGTAAATAATAATTTTTTACGTAAAGATGGAACAACCACCGTTACAGGTTCAATAAATATGGATGGTAATACATTAACGAGGGTTAGTAATCCGGTAAATCCTCAAGATATTGCTACAAAACATTATGTTGATGAGAATTCTGGGTTGTCTCTCGAAAATGGAGGATATCATGTTAATGGATATTTAAATATGGGTTTTCATAAAATAAGAAATGTTAAAGAGCCAACGGAACCAGGTGAAGCTGCAACAAAGAAATATGTTGACTCGATGAATACACTTTTTAAAAAAGTAGATTCTAAGGGTGAAATAACAAAATTACATGATGTACAAAGTCGTTTTATCAATTAAACAAAGATGTTTATATGCATCTTCAACATCCTATTGAAGAACATCATCCTTCAACAAAAGGATATGTTGATCAAAATATCCAATCTTTAAATGAACTTATAACAAGAATTCCTTTTATTATAAACTATGGTGGAAATGAATATGTTATAGACAAAACAATGAATATGGATGGAAATAGAATTATAAATATTGGTGATCCTTTAGAAGATAATCATGCAGTAAATACATTTTATGTTGATGATATTGTTAAAAATATTAGAGGTAGAGCAATAGTACAACAACAAGATGGCACTTTTTCCGCTGTTGATGATATAGATATGCGGGGATATAGTTTAATAAATCTTATAGATCCTGCAAACCCACAACACGTTGCAACTAAAAGATATGTAGATAATGCAAATAGAGCCTTCGTTTATGGAGCTGGGGGGTATATGGCAGCTGGTGATGTTTCTATGGGTGGGCGTAAGATTTCCAACCTTGGGCAACCTTTAGAACACCATCAAGCTGTAAATAAGTATTACGTAGACCATAATATAGAATCTGTTAAAAATTATTCAGAGAGTGGTGCAATATTAAAAACTTCACAAGGAACATTTTCTGCTGTTAAAGATATCGATATGATTAAAAAATATTTAAAAAATATTGCCGAACCAAAGGATTCACAAGATGCAGCAACCAAAGCTTATGTAGATGCTAAAAAAGTAGTAGCACCAAGGCTTATTGGACCTAAACCTATTATAACTGTATGGCTGAAGAAAAGGGTGGAATTGAAAACGGTAATTATGAGTTTTCCTTTGGTAATGGTAACTCAGGCTCAGGTCACGGTTTAGGAGGTTATTGTATGAGTACACCGGGTAGAATTATAAGAGGAAGTTTGGTGGCTGTTGAAGATGACCATAATATACCAGAATAGGTAAAAATTAATATTGTAGTAAACGGATTGGAGCAGGTTGATTACTCTATAGTTAAAAAAGCCGGTGAAAATTGTAGCTGTACGGTTTTTCCTCAGGCGCTTGAGCTAAAACAATGTGATGTAATAAACTTTATCTCAAAGTCAGACAGTTCAGACGTAACACACGCTTACATATCTATTTTGATAGAGTTGGACTTGTAAAAATGAAGTTAAATATTAAAATTCATTCCTCTTCTTCCTCATCATCTTCATCAGAACTTGGTCTTTCATCTAAGACACTCGGTAAATATTCCTTTTCCTTTCTTGGTATTTCTACATTTTCCTCTAATATTTTTACTGATAAAACTTTAATCTGAATCGTTTCGACATTTTTATTCTTAAATATTCCTTCTACTCTCAAAACACAAAACAACTTACCAGCAGTTTTCTTATATGAAAGAGGATCTACCTCTTTGTCGTTTTTATCGAAAAAGCGAGTCTTACCTCCTCTGTTGTCAAAAGGCTTTGGGTATAACATAGCTGATCCATCCTCATTATATCTTAAAATTTGAACCGCGTCTAAATTTCTAATCTTATCTTCTTTTAGTTCTTTATCCTTTCCATGTTCTCGAAAGAACTCTTTTAGTTTCTCCAGATCTTCTTTAAAAGCTCTTTCCTTTTTCATAGGCTTTTGGTTGTTATAACAGACTAGAGATAAGGAGTAATCTTTTAGATCCTTTCCTTTTGTATTATTTCCAAATCCCATACTAACACCATATGAAAACAAAACTGGGGTACGTATAAACAACGAACCTTTGTTATCATTAGAGTATCTATACTCTATTGGGATCTTAACAAAAGCATAGTCTTTGCTTTTATATTTCTTCGCATAATTTATAGAAAGATCTTCTTTACAAAGATCTCCCGTTTTAATATAATTCATTTTTGCAGTCATTTTTTATATTACGATTATTTTTTTTAACTTAATATTTTTTCAAATTTTTTAATCTCGTTAAGATTAAAATAAATTTATTGTATTTCTGGGCTTTATAAAACCCCTATCTTGTTCATGTACGGTGCCCATGACAGGTTTTTACAAAAAACTCAAGTATGATTTGAAATTATTTTATGTCGTCCGAACAATATCTTACCTAGGCATTTAGTAAATATAGTATGTTGTTTGGTATCTTTATATTCGGTACATATACCATTAATCTCTCTTAGAGTAAGAGAATTTAGATAATTAATAAGTTCATTTAAAAGTTCTTTTTGTGATTCATATCTCTTGCTGTAAATGTGTTTACGCATCTCTTCCATTTTATAATAATTTCATAATTTCTTAAGAAATAATAAAATTTCATATTAAGTCTATATCTCTATCCCTAACGAAATGATCAGTTAAAGGTTTCCATATATCTAGACCCGTAAAATCTGCGAGGGTATCTCTATCTCTAGTTAATACATGATTTAGATTGTATTCAGTTAATGCTCTTATTTCACCTTGTGCATTATACTTTTTAGCTATATGAGTTAAATCTTTATCCTTTAGATCTTTAATGTATTTAAATACCAACCTGTTTAATTCAACTTCTATTAAACAATTAAACGATTCTGCTGGTAAATCCTTCCAATCATTAAAGTGATTAGAAACCAACTCGTTAATAAAATAATTATATCTTTCTTTTAATTTTTGTTCCATGACAATTTTTATAATAAAAACGACAAAAATTTCAAAAATCTTATTTCCACCTTCTAAAGATGGTGTGTATACTTTAGCGTTAGGACATTTTATGGTAGATTATTTAATTCCACATGTGCACAGATGCATGTGGTAATTTATCCAAACGTTTAGACGTCTAGAGTTTCAGACATGGGGGAGATTTCCGTTTAGACGTCTAGACTTTTAGACATGGGGGAGATTTCCGTTTAGACATCTAGACTTTTAGACACGGTAATTTAAAGGAAGATACTTAAATATGGTGATAATATTTAAGCATAAAAATGGTTAAAAGTTTCGTTGTTGGATGGTTTAAATTTCGAGAGTTTTTGTGGTTGGGGGTGAACATGTCCTGGAACTCTCCTTTCTCATCTACTAACACGAATATCGCTATTCTAAAGTTATGTTTTGGAGAATAATATATCCTTATCGGACAGTGTAGATACAAGATCAGACTGCACGTTCTGTGCAGTCTGATCTTGATCTACACTGTCCGCAAAAGGTCAGTGAGTCGCGCTTAGCAGGATAAAGGTTAATTTTATCATGAAGATTAAAAAATCAGTCTCTTATTGATACATCATTTTTAGCTAAGTTGTTTTCGAAGAAATCGTCGAGTTATTTCTGCAGCTCTATCGATTTCTGCGTCTGTGTCTGCGCCTAGGTCGTCGTCATCTTCGTGCGAAACTTTAAAATTTTAAAATATAATTGTTATTACTAAGGATATTTACTTCAAACTTGGACAAGTTCTTAACCATCAAAAGGGGAACCCATACATAGAGGTCTAGTAACCATCAAAGTTTTTCGACTCAGTTATGCCCCTTTTTCATCTTAGAAATTTCATTTTAAATCAAGCATCTGCACCCGCATGTAGTGTTCTTTTCTTCCCACCAAATGCATCCAAAACGTTTCAAGGTTTCTTTTTTAAAATGAATTATAAAAAAAAAAAAAAAAAACGCCAATGCGAGAACTGTTTGCATATTTCTTGAAGATAATTGGAATCTCGGAATGATTATCGTAAACTAATCCTGACAATAAGTCTATGAAGTTTCTTGAATAACACGGTACTATCTTTATGAATTGCACAATCCATCTCAAGCTGTTGTTTCATAAAGTAACTATCGTAATAGGTATTTGATGAACCTGCGTACATAGATCTTTTAACTAGAAACAGACAATTATTCTGGCATATCATAAATTCAAAATTTGAATTATCAAAGCGGCTGGTTTATGATTTCCATTATCTTTAAAATTAACTGATTTTTTAAAATAAGTAATTCATTTTTTTTTTTTCACATTTTTTTTGCGAATTACCATCTGTATGGGCTTACGAGGTAATGGTTATCGTCCTCATTTCTTCCGCATCCATTTTTCGTGAGAGAGATGTCTTATACAGGCGATGGAAAACAAAGGGGTGTGAATAAGAATGCCACGCCCTGAAAGCGAACAATCTGTTTTATTTTTCTAATGACCAAACGAGTATTTTATCTATGGTGCTTCTAATCGCTATCTTAACACACAAAACGGTTTTATTGTCAACAAGGAGTAAACGTTTGCAACAATTTTCCGCTCAGATAAAAAAAAATAATTAAAGCAAAACATAATCTCCGTGTAACTGAAATTTGTCTCTTAAACCATAGGCCATTGAAACTCCATTGGTCTATCACGGGATACCGAAATATTCGTTGTAGGACATCGTTACTATAAATAGCACATTTGGGACTGTCTCTTTATAGTATATTGCAAGACAAGTTGTGCAACGAAATCGAAGAACGGAAAAATAAACCTAGTTACTTGTGCAGATATGTTCACAACTGATTTTTTTAATGTGCATTGACCTAAAATTGCAAACGGCTATTGCGATCAAACAAAAGCGCTGATCTCAAAAATGTTCCACATCTTTCGGATCGCCTTGCGCTGACGTCTTACAATTTATCATCCTGCCGCGAATTGTAATTATTATTTTTCTATTCAAAGATCTAAAACAATTTTGTTGATGTATTGATGAACTTGTCGAATTAATATTTCGTCTATTATATTTCATCTTTTCATCTTAGCCAGTAGCACGAATCTCAGCTTCCATTTCGCATCTTTTCAAATACTTATTTACCGTTGTTTTGTCAAAAACTTTGGTGCGTCTTTTGATAGTAAATTCACGCGAGTTATTAGGCCGTGCAAATGGGACCACAATATGGAGTGATTGAAACACTTTTACCGCCTGGACGCAACCTAACCAAAAAACAAACCTCGTTGTTTTTTCACAACTGCAAACCGTCACCTTAGAATAGAAAAGTTCTGTCTAACATTTTGATAGTTTCGAGAAAATCGTTTGAAGGTTTAAAGTTCTGACAAAAATCAGGGAATAATTCCACAACAACAACTTTACACCAATTATAAATTGTACTTTGATGTTTAATTTTGTATATTCTTTATATTGTTATAACCAATACTTTGATCTATAAGATCAATAATGCAAATAAGCTCTTTCAATTCCGACTAAGTTTGGAATGCTGAGGGGAATAATGTATCATTAGAAAGGTTCCATGTGCCAAATAGATCCTGTTCATTAGAACTGAATTCAGTGATTAATGCTTGTTTGAGGTTATATTTGACAAATAAAACCTTTCAACTCTCATCAATTTCCACAAAAATTTGAAATAAACTTATTTTATATAACTGCATTTCACAGATATGGCAGTTATTTTTGGTACTACAGTGGGGGAGGCATTTCTACGGTCGTAAGAAGCAATAGTAATCAAAATACGACACAAAACGGCCAGTTATGTATGTTCATGACATGACTGTATGAACTATTTATCCTTGTTCTAAGTATTAAGTTGTCTGTACCAACAGAGCTTCAATAGTTACACTTATTTGCTAACTGGTAAGGGCCGCAAAGACAAAATCCTAAATGATTCGGCTGGCAAAGATACAGACAACTGCAATCACTACATGTACCTTGAACATTTTATGATGTACTTAGTCTGTACGTCAAGATGCTGTTTTGTCATTAGAGACTTGAAGACCATTACATTGTCAAACTTAAATGGAACTATAATGTTTAGAATTTTCCTTCTGGCCAGGTTAATAACTGCACTCCGGTTTGAAGAGACATAGACAGATATAGGTTTCTTTGCCTGTTCAACTGTTGAATGAACAGAGTCACATCTTATATGAGTATTACCTGACTGCAAAAAATTATGTTTAATTGCCTTTAGCTGGGATATTTATCTAGATCATGGGTAAATATTCTTTTAGGGACCTTTTCTTGTCCGCAGTTAAAGTTTACTTGTCAAAAAATAGAGTAAATCAGTGGTGTATTGTAAATTGTATTGATGAATCTCACTCTGCTGTCATCTGCTGTTAAAAACAATATGGAAAAAAAAGAAGTTTCTTGTAACTTTCTCGTACACACCGGACCAATTTCAGAGTGACAACTTCAAACGTTTTGGAGACATTTCTTTCTAACTTGTGCCGATTGGCGACACTGGCGATCGGCAAAGGGAGCCATGAAACCTGTGCATGCCTGCCCGTTTCACTTCATATTTCTCTGCGTGATTATTCAATTAAATGTGTGAATTACGCACACATGTACGTGACTTGGAACCCTGAGGCTGAGATTTTCCCAAGAACAGAGCTGAGGTCGTATCAACGGACTACAGAAACATTCTACAAACATTACACTAGCGTATTGGAACCATCGTCCTGTCGGCGCCAATGAAAGGCAGCAAATCGGCTATCCTTAAACACACGCTTGTGCTTTGCATCATTTTCTCTGTCTCTCTGCTATGATGGCATATTTCTGCCGCGAGATACGAGATAGCTATTGCGATAATTTAAGAGAACTATCGTGATAAAACAAAGTTTTCTGGAAATATTATCTAGATAATAAAATTTTTCACGATAAAAATATCCCGATAATTCTACCTGTTACCATGATTAGTTTTGCTTTCGTGCCCATAACTGACAATATATCTATAATTAGATACGGTATCGGAACATTTTCGTCTACAACCTCATGAATTCTGCTTTTCCCAAAATGGTTTTAAAGTTGTTCATAGGAGGCATTTCGAGTCGTCTTTGTGATTTTACAGACTTCTGTTCATTTCGAGTCTTGTCAAAATTTATCAATTAAGCTACAATTGATAATGTTTCGAATTTTTACTTACGTCATTCTCGTGAAGTTAAAAACTACCGAGTTCATCCGAAAGATAAAATTTTCTATTCATAGATATCGAGAAACAGATAAAACTATCACGATAATTTTATCTAAAATGTCAGCTTCGTGCACGATTGAGAAATTTTGCGTTAAAATATTAAGTTTATCGTGATTTTTTTTTCAGGAAACATTTCACTATCTCGATAAAATTTCCGGGAAACTTTAAATTATCGCGATAGTTTTCTAAAATTATCATGATAGCTATCTCGTATCTCATGGCAGAAATATGTCACCATACTCTGCCCTTTAGATTTATGCTTTTCAGGATCTTTGAACCACCAGATCTAACGGCGAATTTATCCGTTTGGTGCAATAAAAATCATTTTGCACTTTACCAGGCATTATACGATATTACTACAACACCACATTATTTGCCTCGATACGGCCAATAGATAACGTGCTTTTCTATTGAAACTAAAATAGTTTGTAACGTAAGAGTGTCTATTTCTACGAAGTACAGACGTGGATTATACAAAAGTTTGAATAAATAGACCGTTTGAGGATCATCATTGATATAAAAACGGCATTTTTATTATGTATGGCTCCGAAATTTACTTGTCCGCGGACAAGCGCTGTGGAAAAATCTACTTGTCCGCCGGCAAAAAGTCCGGACAAGTCGGGCATAGGAATTCTGCACCCCTGAATTATTACTCTGCATTGTGACAAAAACTGTTTCATCATATAGTTCTTCTTGTATGTATGCAATTTCTATCAGGCTGTATGATCTACTCTAAGAACAGGTATAGTTGGCATTATGTTAATGACTAGAGTACTGAGAGAGCCTGAACAGATTTGAAAAATACTATCGAACTGTTTGATGGGTGACAGTGGTGTATGGATAGCGTGTTGGCCTTCCACATCAAAGGTTGTGGGTTCGAATCGCGTGATGAGCTGGGTCAACTACTGGAACTGCACAAGTATTAATTAGGGTTTCCAGGAAGCAAACTTTGAGAGTGATTGATATAACTGTAAACTTATGAGAACTTATCAATATTAGTTTTTTAGATAAAGTCAAGATTCCTTTTAAGATGTATTCCTAATCCTATTCCAACATCAAAATAACTTCGGGTTGCTGTGTATTAAGTGCTATCAAATAATGTGTGAAATATAGCCCTGTAAATGTTTTCACTGTAACCGACAAGAGGGCATATGTCTTAGGATGTGACAATTTCCAAAATATAGTAAGGTTCTATTTTCCAGGTAGAACCTTTCACTACCATAACATCATGACAAGGAAGTTAACACGTTAAAATAGAAAGGACCCATTTGTCAGATTGGTCCTTTCTACACAAACTGACATGCATTTTGATTTTGATTTATACGGTCCGCAAAGGCAACTAATGTCAGGAAAGGTGTTTGAAGGATGTAAATCAGCCTGTTGATAACGCTGTGTTCGTAAATTGTTTCTAAAGTATGCTTATGTGTTTCACTCTTATTGTTTAATCAAGCACCTTTCTACAGTAAAATCTCTCTTGTTCGAACATCCAATAATCTGATATCGCAACATTCAAAATGCTTATAGAAATGGATATCTAGGTATTTTAATGAAACTAAAGATTTGCAGAAAATTATATCATTCGCACTTTCATGGAGGCTGATTACATTGTAAATTTACAACCTCCGCCTTCTTTTATCGTTTTTAAACTTATCAAACTTTCTACTGAAACGTAGATTATGATTCGGTTGTATATGTCACTTGACTCAACTTAATTTAGATTTCGAGGTAGAAATTTTTCTACCTGTTTTATGAAAATCAGAAACTAACGAAAGCATTGCAAAATCGGGGTTGCATATTCAAAAGGTCTGAATATATTCCTCAAGTCTGGAGATCGATGAATAAAAGGCTTGGAAATTTATGCATTGAATCATAGGACGACTTTAAGACAATTTTTGACATGAAGATCTACGTTTTTAGATAAGATAAATATTGGTTGATGATGCATTTATGGGGGTAAAATTTGTGGATGGCGATTTGACTTGCTGATTGGGAGTAACTGTTCACTTTCTTATCTGTCTGTGTTCTCAACAGCGAGACTGATGCTGTCAAGAAACACAATTTTAAAAAAAAAACACAACTTGATTTGCTGTCAAAACATAGGTTATAAATAAGAGTTAAAAATGCTGCAGACTTCTTTTTAAACGAATATACGTCTGTATTAATATAAGTGCTAAGAAATGCTGCAGAGATTTTCTATCAAATCTACGTCTGATTTTATTTAAGACGATTATTCCAACATGGCAAAATAGAAATTATTCGCACCAATAAAATAGAATGAGCGGATTGAAAAACGAATTATTCAAAAACTTCTACAAATCTCTTTCCATAATGAAGTATTTGAGAAAACAAGTTTTACTGAATGATACCGGTAAGGTGAATTGAGTAAAAACGATCAATAGAAAAACTAAAAAAAAATAATAATTAAAAGTCGTTTTGATTATGCACAGTGCACACTGATGATAATTCGACCACATCTCTACGGTCTATGCGTATTGGAATTGCCTGGTTTTCTTTGTTTATTGTTTTTGTGAAAGGTTTTGTTAATTATAATTATGTAGTAATATTTAATCCTGAGCACATACAGTAGCTGTCTTTTGTAGATAGTGAAGATCATCCTCACATTCAAGTTACTTTCTAATATCATTCAATATTTTTTTTTCCTTCAAGCTGTAGGCTATTCAAAAGCTTAAGGTCCAAACAGGAAGAAAAAAAGCGTTGCATGACGTCATTTGTAGTGACATCTGTAAGACAAGGCATGCTGTCCAAGGTCGAACTTATTATAAGTTGAATAATCACAATAAGTACGTCAAAGATACAAGCTCTCCAGTAAAAATTCTTTCACAAGTCGCAAATGTTCTTTTTGACGATGTTTCCGGGGTAAAAACAGAAAGGAAAAAAAAAAAATGCTTTTAAGTTCAGATCGTAAAATACTCTTTGCATGTAAGTAGTCCGAATAAGAACCTTTGAGGCAATTAAGCATATTAACATAAGTTTAAAAGGCCGAATACAGGCAGTTAAAGTGGTTTCTTTTCATATACAGATTTAACGTTTCTAGTCCATACTTTTCGGACTGTGTATTTTAAAACAAAGACTTCTAAGATATGAGCCATGCTCTGGCAAAAGTGGGCTTAATGCACCTGCGAAACTTTTCGCTATTGGGCCATTTTCTGTATATTCAAGGACCAGTCTACCTCATGAACAAGTCGGTTGTTAAAAGAAAGTGGCTGCTATGGATCCATTATTATGTAATGGCTTGCTTGGTATCATGTTTCACGGAGATGTATTAAGCCACCTTTTGCCAGAGCATGGCTCAATTATTAATGTGGAAAAATTGTCTTTTATCTGCGAGATGTTTTTTCACAAGAGACTTAACCCCTATCCTGCTACCTAACTAAAATGAAATGTTCAATTCGATAGTAAAAACCCCAAATATTGCTATTTCAAAGTTATGTTTTGGGGAATAACATCTCCTTATCGGACAGTGTAGATCCAAGATCAGACTGCACGTTCTGTGCAGTCTGATCTTGATCTACACTGTCCGCAAAAGGTCCTTTAGTCGCGCTTGGCAGCCTGAGGGTTAATCCTTTCATCGACACCGCAGACACCACAGGCTTTTGCTGACTGCATAGATCAAGATCAGGCTGCACACAACGTGCAGAGCCGAGACCCGGTAGCTCAGTCGTTAGCGTACAGGACTTGAGAACAGGGTGGTCGCTGTTTCGATCCCCGGCTCGGTTAATTTCTTTGCAAGGACTGATGATAGTCATTGTGACAGGATTCATTCCTCTTTCAACGCTGGCCGTTGTTTCTACAATGATTATGCGGGAAAGCAGCCAGTGGCCTGCAAAGAATAATGTGCGGAGTACTTGTAAAAGAAACTCCAGGGAAGTATGGATAGGTGCACTGGCCGCCTCGAAATAACTGAAGAAATGTTGAAAACGGCGTTAAACACCATACAATCAGTCAATCAATCAATCAGAACGCGCAGTCTTATCTCAGATCTATACCTTAAGTGTGTGCAGTCAAACAGATAAGATAGAGTTTTTTCTGAGTTTCTGTGAATTGTATTTTTTGCCGTCAAAAGAAACCGAGTTCATGTATTTGGTGCTGAAAAAGTTAGAACCAGCAATTCGTACACAGAAAAGCTAAGTAATGTAGACGGGCATAGTTTTAATTGCATAGCCATTAAAATGAAGGCAGGGATTAAAGGGATGAGGATTCAACCGTTGTATGTTCAGCAACTGTTTCGACGACCTTTTAGCACTGATCTTTCGACCTCATTTATGCGTCCCAGTTTATTGTATTTTATTTAGACAGACATGAAAAATGTCTTGTTCATTATTTTTACATGAGCTAAACTATACACGCTTTTGCGAACAATGCAGACCAAGCTCAAATAGCATAATAATATAAGCTCTTTTTCTCGTTTTCAGGAGATTAACAAGTTGGTATCGCTTTCAACCTTTTATATGCAACTTTAAATTTTCGAAATCCAGTTTCCATTGTTTTGAAATAACCCCGTGCTGCTGAATGGTCATGTGCTGTCTCATCTGTTAGATATGGCATGTTGTTCGAACAGCAATTCTTAACAAGCTTAACAATTACAATCAAAGCGCTGAAAGCACTGACGGCTAGGGGGCAAGTGGAAAGTGCATATATGCGTAGAGCAATTAGTATTCAACCAAAAAGAATTTTTGTGTACTGCTGCTTCTTTTTTATTTTTCATGCATATACAAACGCTTAGAAGTAGTGAGTGGGCGCATCTACATGCTGCATCATCATGTTGCGAACATTAAAATAAGAACTGCACACACCATTCTTTCCAAGCACCAAGTACATTTTATGTAGTCCAAGTCCCTAGGAGTACTAGTAATAGCTGAAAAACGGATTTCAGTGATTTTCATCACTCTTCGAAAAGAGGAATTAACAAACAAAATAAAACGTAGTTTTGAGAGACTTCTTAAGTGAAGCAGAAAACACAATTCTGTGTACATGTACATGAATGAAAAAATAAAAATGATTTCACGCCACATTAATTTTACTATTTAATAATTCAAGTTTGGTATGTGAAAAGGTTTTTTCCCCTTTTAAACATTCCAGTTAATTTCTTCTTCTTCTTCTTTTTTACCTTTTGCAAAAGAAGAAAAAGACTAGAGCACCGCACGTGAATGCCAATGCTCGGCTGCTTTTAGTGAAAATGGTAAATCGAAAAACCGGACATTACTGTGTCAAAAATATTAAGGTGGTTACCTGCCCTTGTTGTATAGGTTCACCTTATGATAGTTAATAACTAGTCCAAGTTTGAAGTTAATATGATTGTAAACAACTGCTCCACGTTTGAAGCGAATGTCTTCAGTAATGACACAGAGATAAATGTCAAAATATTTGAACATCGAAAGTCAAAAAGGGGCATTTATAACCGTTTCAAAAATACTTTGATGGATACCTGCCCCTGTTGTATGGGTTTTCCTCTAACACCAGTCCGGTTTGAAGTAAATATTTTCAGTAATGACAGAGATATAGTAAAAAGTCAAAGTTTTTCAACAATACTGAAAATACATATGACGCATACGGCGCCAGAACTATGAAAATGTCTCAATGTTTTCCTCGAAAATAGCAGGGCTAAAAACCTAAATTATTCCATAGAATGAAAACTTGCACTTTGAATGTCATGTGTTTCTTTTCCAAACAATATGCAATATGGATGAAATTTGCAACACAATAGGAAACAAGAAAATTGCACAGGACAAGAAGCTTTTTCCTTTGACAAGGAAAGTAATCACTTTTTTCAAAATTTTATATATACAATAAAGCAATGTTGCATTGGTAATTTTAGTAATTGAATACAAAGGTAGTAACTACCACTGTGTTCTGTGACAATTTTTTACTATAACTTGTACTTTACGAAAGTTTATGGTACCTTTGAGATACATTTCTAACTTAGAATATTACTCGTTGCTTGTAATTTTTGACATGTCCAAAACCTGTTCTGGTAAACAGTTTGTAAACTCTTTACGTAACAATAGATTTTAGACTTGCCAAAATTGACGGTATTTGCAAAGAACAAATTAAATATGGCTACAGTGAAAGAAATTGCCTTTGAAATGGTAGAAAAATAGCAGAAAAGGGGAAAGCTTTGATAACCAGCATTATTGCCTTTTCCATTTTTTTTGCAAATAACATTGTACTATGCGGTGTCGTTACAACACAGCATCTTTTTGTTGAGGTTCGGAACAAGCACATTAGGAACATAACCCACTTTCCATTTACATATACCAACATTATTGTTGTGTTCTATGAAATGGAAAAATAAGGGTCTTCACATGAGTTTTAAACATAAAATTTGTAAGGACAAAAGACTTTCATCTTTCATCGAAAAAACACCGAAAGCCTTTTTTCACGATGGGTTTAGCAATTAACAAAAAATAATTCGATATATCATTTCGGTGTTATGTATCAAAATGTCAGTTCATACAATAATAAAACAGATTGTATCAGTATAATATTGTCAACTCTTTCGACTCAAAATGGACATCAAGGACTTTTTTAAACTCTTCACCAACATAATTTTAGCCTTGTTCAAAATGAAACCATTTGCAGAATTTAATCTTATTCAAATGATGTATTTGCCTTTTGAAGGGTAGAAAACGCTGTCAGAGAAGGAGAAATGATGGTTACCTGCATTTCTACTTTTCCTACAATGTTTTCAAAAGCTTTCTTTCTAACTGTGGTAAAAACCTTGCGATTGTGTGGTGAAGGGCTAATTAGATACAAAAGATCCAAATGCAATGCAGCTTTTTCTTTGTTCGCTTTTTAAATGCAGGAGAGAGTAAATCCAAGATCAGACTTTAAAGATGTATAGACCATTAGATTGCAAAATATAACACGCTAACCACTCCCATCTTGAATTCTGCCCAAGATAAAGTAGGTCAACGGCATACATTTAGATCGATATCTAGATCGGTAGTCATCGACTACGAGAAAAATGTCTGCAGAGTGCAGACGAGTTTGAATACAATATTATGATGTTGTGAAATAGAAAAATTTCATCTACAATTACAAAAATGAATTCTGTGAGATTTGTACCACTAGAGGGCAAAATTTCTTGTTCGTTAGGATATATAGAGAATAGATGGTTGGTGTCTTGGATGGGTTAAGTTTATCGGGCAAGGAGGAGGAATTTATCTGGTGAGCCAAAGGCGAACCGGATAAATTTCGGAGACGAGACCGATAAACTTAACCCATCCAAGACACCAACCATCTATTCTATTTATCCTGTCACTCACTGTAACGGAACAAAACAAAACAAACAAACGAAAAAAAAAACATTGATAAAGACCGTACCTTGCAGCTGCAATAATGACGTCATGAATGATATTGGCTACGTCATAATTAGTAAACGTGACGTATATCCGCAGAAAAATATTGTGGCTAAGAAGACAATATGTTTTAACATAACAGACTATTAATTAAACGAGCAAAAGTATTCGCTAGCGATTGATTCATTCATTACGGCAGTAAGATGCTTGGTTGAAAATAGTCCCAGTCAGCAGGTGCGCACTTAGCGGTCACGTGACCAACTGACGGATAACAAAAAAAGATATACGGCACCCTGTTATCCGTCAGGTAAACCCGGAAGTGACAGGATAAACGAACTTATCAGTCTTCGCCAAGGGTCACTTTGTGTTAAAAGTATAAATCAAGAGACGGAACAAAAATGTAAAAAAAAAGTAAAGTTAAGCCCCCGTCACACCAAACTAGTTCTTAGAACGTCTTACCCCATCCTAACCTAATCGGAAAACGGATTGCAGTCGGGGTAGAACGTGTAATTTTGGCCTAATAATGCCTGAAGCCCCTGTCTCACCAATCCTGTTCTTAGAAAGTTTTACCCGGGTCAACAAAATCGTAAAACGGGCTGCAGTCGGGAAAGGACATGTAATTTCGGTCGGTTAAATGCAAATGCACTGCCAATCGATGCCCGACCGCACCGCGTCTCTAATAGGATCGAAGTACGGCAGTTCCGTTTGTAGTACGTCCATCTCGTTTTAAGTACGTTGTCACTCCGCCTAATTATAGAACGAGATGGACGGCAAAAAAATTTGAGCAGGCTCAAAATTCTGGAGCACCCTTCCCGTCCTAATCCGTCCATTAAGTTAGTAAACAGATCATAAAAGGTTGCTAATACGTCCACTCCGTCCGAACACAGTTTAAGTCCGTTTGGCACCAATTTTCGGAATGGAGTGAGAACGAGTTTGGTGTGACGGGGGTATTAGATAAACGAAAAAACGTGACCACGTTTCAGACTTTTCCACAAAAGCTGTAACCACTCTGAACATCATATGTAAATGCGCGCTTTTCGCTGTCACTGATTTCTGGAACTGCCACTGTCGTTTCTGATTGGCTTGAAACGACACACCCTTCAAAACCGCCTTACACTTTACAGGTTATTCATTTGTGATGAAAATGGGCATATAAAGAGGGGGGTCGGTGTCTACATATACTGAGATAGTGCCAAACAAAATATTTTCAAAGCATCAGTTTTTAACGGTGTTTGTGTGCATTATGAATTTTTAACGAGAATGCTTAAACACTGAAAAAAATTACCCATTAATTTCGCCAAATACTCATGCAGAGCAAGACGCAACCAAAACCCGCGCTTACCGTGGGTCGTCGCTGCTAGCCATAGATTCCTCACAGGATGCGCACCATAGAATGCAGAATCAAGGCGTGACTAAAACCCGATTGGTTCGAAGTGGATACTGTGAGAAAATTCTGTGTGTACACCATCGGATGCAGATGGGGCGTGGCGAAATTGACATTTGATTGATCAGCGTTGTATGGTGTGTGTCTATGTATGTCATGTAACTAGACAAAATCGTTTACCTAGTCAGCCATAAAACATGTACAAGTAGGCCAGTTTTTGAGAAGTTAGTGTTTTCCAAGTAGCACAATTATGTTTATTTCGGAGGAGCCAAAGTATGATTCATCTTTTGGTCATGTTTTTGCTGATCTAACTTTACTTTTTTACATTTTTATCCTTCTCTTGATTTGTACGGTTGACACAAAGTGACAGCTTGGCGAAGACTGATAAGTTTGTATGTCCTTACGAACACGAAATTTTGCTCTCTGGTGGTACAAATCTCGCTGAATTTATTTTTGTAATTGAAGATTAAAATGGTCAATATCATAATATTGTATTCAAGCGTGTCTGCACTCTGCAGACATTTTTTTCCTGGTCGACGATTAGATATTGACCTAACTGTTGTATGCCGTTGACCTACTTTATCATTGGCAGAACTCAAGATTGCTGCCCCCGTTTGAAAATGGTTAGCGTGTTCTCTTTTGCCATCTAATGATCTATCCATCTTTAGAGTCTCATCTTGGATTTTCACTGTCCTGCATTGAAAAAAGTAACAGTGGAATAGCAACATGCTTTGGGATCCTATGTATCTAATTAACCCTTTACTACAAAATCGCGAGTTTTTACAGCTTAAGAACGAAATCTTTTGAAAACATTGTACGAAAAGGAGAATGCAGGTAACCATTATATCTCCTTCTTTGAAAGCGTTTTTTACCCTTCCAAAGGCAAATACATCATTTGAATAAAAATAAATTCTACAAACAGTTTCATTTTGAACGAGTCTAAAATTTGGTGGGTTGGTGAAGAGTTAAAAGAAGTCCTTGATGTTCATTTTTAGCTGTAGAAGTTGACAAAATTATACTGATACAATCAGTTTTATTAGTGTATGAACTGACATTTTGATACATAACACCAAAAAAATAAAACAATACATTTATATATCAGATCCTTGTTTGTTAATTGCTAAACCAATCATGATAACAGGCTTTTTATGATTTTTCGACAAAAGCCTTGCTTTTGTCAATACAAATTTTATGTTTAAAACACATGTGAAGAACCTATTTTTCCATTTCATAGGACACCGCAATAATTCCGCTCTGATATGTTGGCACATGCAAATAGAAAGGGGGCTATTTACCTGATGTGCTTTGTTCTGAACCTCAACAAAAAGACGCTGCACATGTTGTAACAACACTGCAGAATACGATGTTGTTTTTTAAAACAAAAATGGGAAAAGGAAAGAATGCTGGTAATCAGAGTTTCTAAAATTTCTAAAAAGTGAATAATTTCCTTGTGATTATTGAAGACATTTACCTCAGACTTGGAGTAGCTGAAAACTATCATAATTACTTCAGACTTGGGCTAGTTGTTAACTATCATAAGGGGAACTCATACAACAGGGGTAGGTAACCGTCTAAGTATTTTTGACAAAGAAATGCCTGATTTTCGACTTACATTTTTCACTAAAAGCAGCTGCAGTCGAGCATTGGCATCCACATGCGGTGTTTGGTCTTTTCTTATTTTTCAGAAGAAGAAGGGAAAAAAAAAAAAGAAGAAATAAAAAACTTCACATACCAAACTTGAAATATTAAAAATTGATACATAAAATAAAATGTGAAATCACTTTTTTTTTTTTTAATCACATATAATTTTGTTTTCTGCTTCAAATATAATGTCTTTCAGAACTACGTTAGCTCTGTTTTAAATTCCTCATTTTGAAGAGTGATGAAAATCATCACAACCTGTTTTCAACTATTACAAGTACTGCTATGAACATGAAGTACATAAAATGCACTTGGCGCTTGGAAAGAATGATGTGTGTAGTGTTTGAATTTTCGCAGCATGAGGATGCAGTACGTGGATTCTAAGCGTTTGAATATGCATGGAAAATATAAAAGAAAAATGCAGTAATACACAAATAAGGGTTTGGTTTTTTTTACAAATGAATAGTTCATGGTTGAATACAAATTGCTGTACGCATTTTTGCACTTTCCACTTGCCCGCTAGCCATTAATGCTTTCAACGCTTTGATTTGTATTTGTCATGGTGTACATTTACCTTCAACAAACAGCTTGCATTCGTGATCGTAATCCAAATTTACGGTGTTTCAAGGGGGTAACTGACAAATTACCGACTTTGTAATTGTAAAAAATGGCTTCCTTGTAATAATATGATTAATAACTCTTCGAGCAAATTAGCGAAATAAACTAATTTTAAATTTTGGGGTTTCTTTGACAGGCAGATCTAACCTTTATGAACTAAAAACGAGTTTATTCACTTATGCAGATAGAACAGATAAAATTTATACTCCATAGAACGTTCAGTCTGGTCTTTGATCGGCACCAGTATCCTATATTGCGCGAGACAGGCTTACATAAAAAAGTCTTTAAATTAGAACATCATGGTCTGTTAGATCTAGTAAGATTATCCCTTACACTCATATGACACCAAACGCTTTACCAAACCATAAGATTTCAGACTCGTCCAAATTAAAAGCTTTTGCTGACCAAAAATTATATATAGAGGATATTTGTTTTTTTCGGTGAAAGATCGAAATTTATTTCATCGAGTGAACACCATCGGTAATATTTTCACGAGTGGCGCAGCCACGAGTGAAAATATTACCGATGGTGTTCACGAGATGAAATAAATTTCGATCTTTCACCGAAAAAAACAAATATTCTATTTATTTCATACTTTTAACCCTTTCTGGGAGGAGCTTTATCAAAATCCAGTACAGTTTTTTTCCGTTATTCCCCGTGGCGTACCCCTCCCGCATAGCAACGCATTACAATATTACGTCAAGCGCGAGAAATGTAAGGTAAATGACGTCATATTTCCATCTGGTTGTGAGGCACGCGCAATTTACCCACTCGTCACAACTCGGCCGATTCCGTACCTACATCTAACCTCGTCTGTATAACGGTCGTTTCCATTTGAACTGCGAATCACGTGATCTTATACATGGCGCGCCACTGTGAGTCGTTTAGCAACGACATAAACAACCTCGATGAAGTTATTCACATCTGTTTATCTGTCGGTGAAAACTTTAATCGGAATTGATAAATAATGAATGTACGAACTGTTTGCCAACTCAACTGAAACATAGTTAGAAAGATTTCGATAGAAAATTGAAACTCAAGTTTTCTTTTTTTAAGAGGAGCCTTACAATTTTCAGAACGGTAAACCGTTGTATTTCCGGATATGTATCGATCTGATGCATATTAATCCACCAGATACAGCCGAGGGATATGATGGCTCCCATCACCCGAGGTATGCCGAATGGCAATTTACCTAGGCAACAAGAACATGAAAATCGGTATTTTCACTGGTCGTATCCGTGTAATATCGAAAAATATTTTCACTGCTATTTCTCGATATCCTACCGGAATTCATGAAATAAATTGGTCTAGTAATCGGAATTGTCTGTGAACGGGTAGAAATCATTTTTGGAAAAGGAGAAAATGCTGGTAACTAGCATTTTCTTCTTTTCCTACACTGTTTTCAAAAGCCTTTCTTTACAGGGTTGTTAAAACTCAGGATTGTGTGTTAAAGGATTAAACTCTGTAAGGCAGCGTCTAAGACCTATGGTTCTACGGCTTACACTATGGTAACTTTTGCAATAAAAGACAAGTGAACAAACGATGCCCTGATGGTTTTCAAACGACTAAAAGGCCTTTACTGAGTAGTTAAAAGATTTACATGCAATAAAACATTCCTGCATGAAAATTCCAGAAAAGTTCAATGTCCCTACCCTGCAAGGCTTGCAGCAATTTAAGACAATTTAGTAGTCATTTAGACGATAATCTACAATAAAATCTCGTTGACTCCAATAAAAGAGGCGCCAAAGATATCATTTTGAACTTTCAGCACTCGCTTAACATATGACTGGCTGAGGACGTGTATTTTCGCAACGATGATTTAGAAAGCCTGGCATAAACAAACAAACAAACAAACAAACAAACAAACAAACGGATTCGGGCTTCAATGAAAAATTAGCTCTTCTTTAAAATCATAAGAGTCTTTGTGCCTTAGTTGGAGCACCAGCGTTCCTCTATTGCAAATGCATCTGAGCAGCGCTTTGGCAAATAGGTGTTTAATGTATCACCGTGATACATTATACCATGCAAGTCATCACATAATTACGGATCCATAAAATCCCTTTTGTCTAACAGCTGACTAAATCACAAGGTAGTATGGTCAATGGACATGCAGAAAATTTACGAGATGCAAAAAGTTTCGACACAGGTCAGCCTGTGCGGACTGCACAGTCTGACCTGTGTCGATGCCTTTTGCATATAGATTAAATCCCCTTTTCACAGAGCGCGGCAGTAGATATAAACGGAGAGAGCCAGGACACCACAGTTAACCACGAATCAAAATCACCCCCGAGAACCACGAGCTCAACCACACATCAGCATCACACCCCAGCGTCACCAACCACGACGTCAACCACACCCCACCCCAACCACAGCTCAACCACACATCAGGATCTCAAAATGACACGACACCACGAACTGACCACGTCCATCATCTCAGCACCACAGTCACCCGGCTCATCCGACGTACGTCGGATGATGTGAGAACGTCATTGCGTCATTGCGTCACAACCACGACGTCAACCACGTCGATGACTCGATTGCGTCTCATCGTTAATGAAAAAAATCTTTATCTAGATAAAGATTTTTTTTCTCTAGAGAAAAAAAAAATTTTTTTTCTCGAAAAATAATTTGGCGATCGGGATGAATCGCACAACATGACATCATCACACGGCACGCGTCACGAACTGAGACACTCGAGTTCCTCAAGGATCAGAGGTAATCTGAGGCGCCTTAGTATGCCCCCAGGCTAACGTATCGATATTGTTCTCGAGGACATAACGTTTATCATCATCTCCGCTCAAGGCGATTTTATTAATCTCCACAGTGTACAATCTATGATTATAATTCCTAATAACTGTCATTTTCCTTAGTTGCGACATATTTTTATCCAAACACTCTTTATAGTCTTCATGCTTAATAGTTGCTTTCACTACCGACCTAGAAATTCCCTTACATCTTTTGTGTTCTTCGTCACACATTTTATAGGAGTATAGCTTTGACCTGAGACCTACAAACTCATCAATGATCTTTCCGCTTGTCTCATCTTTGAACATACCCACAAGTAGTATAGGGAGAGAGCCTGGTGCACTACCCCGGCCCTGGGTAGTGCCCCAGGCTCTCGTCCCTGAGTGGGCTAGATCACCCTCCCTGACAAAAATTTGTCCCTATTCTGCCCTCCCGAAGGAATTTGCATTTTTTATATTCCCTATTTTTACCCAGGCTCTCTACCCTGAGTGGAATTTTTCTACAGTTAAAGGCACAGGTGTCGGCCAAAAATGATACATCTTCGAGTGCTCTATAGTGATCTGCCAGGTCTGGTCATTGAGTTGGACTTAGTTTTTTCTACTCATATGCTATTAGGATTGTTTTATTGTTTTACTTCTATCCATTAGTTGGCCTTTAAGTGGTTTCTCTTTATAAATGCCTGGACATTGAGTTGGACTTAGTTTTTTTCACCCTGTGGATGATTTTTTCTCTTTCTAAATGCCTGGACATTGAGTTGGACTTAGTTTTTTTCACCCTATGGATGATTTTTTCTCTTTCTAAATACCTGATCACTGAGTTGGACTTAGTTTTTTTACCTATGAATGATTTTCTCTCTTTCTAAAAGCCTGACCATTGAATTGGACTTAGCCTTTTTTCTTTCTAAATGTCTGAGCACTGAGTTGGACTTAGTTTTTCACCCTATGGATGATTTTCTCTCTTTCTAAATGCCTGACCGTTGAGTTGGACTTAGACTTTTTTACATCTATGAATGATTTTTTTCTCTAAAAGACTGATCACTGAGTTGGACTTAGACTTTTTCCTTCACCTATGAATGAATTTTTCTTTTCTAAATGTTAGAACATTGAGTTGAACTTAGTCTTTTTTCTGCATCTATGAATGATTCTTACTCTTTGGAGTGTAACTCTTTGGAGTGTAACTCTTTGGAGTGTAACTCTTCTAAAAGAAAGAAGTTTGACAATTTGAATAAATGACAATTTTGAAGAAAGATAGAACTTTCGTGGTAGATGGTTAGTCCTGAAAAGGACTGTTGGGATAGCTCTGAAAAGAGCTGTGACAATTTGAAGAAATGACAACTTGAAGATAGAACTTTCGTCTGACATCTTGAAGATAGATCTTTCGTCTGATATCTTGAAGATAGATCTTTCGTGGTAGATGGTTAGTCCTGAAAAGGACTGTTGGGTTAGCTCTGAAAAGAGCTGTGACAAATTTGAAGAAATGACAACTTGAAGATAGAACTTTCGTCTAACAGCTTGAAGGTAGAACTTTCGTCTGACATCTTGAAGATAGATCTTTCGTGGTAGATGGTTAGTCCTGAAAAGGACTGTTGGGTTAGCTCTGAAAAGAGCTGTGACAATTTGAAAAATGACAACTTGAAGATAGAACTTTCGTCTAACAGCTTGAAGGTAGAACTTTCGTCTGACAATTTGAAGAAATGACAATTTGAAGAAAAGATAGAACTTACGTCTGACAATTTGAAGAAAAGGTAGAACTTTCGTGGTAGATGGTTAGCCCTGAAAAGGGCTGTTGGGGTGTCCCTAAAAGGGACCTGGTTTTGGAGGTTGTGTTTTTAAGCACAACCTCCAACCTTCCTGCACGCCGGACAGCTACTTGCAGCCCTCCTCTTTAGTCTTTTCAGCTGCTGCTCATCCAACCCGAAGTCCAATGAGAACGGTGGCTCTTTGTCACTATCCCAGCACTCGGTCTGGGGCACGACGAACTCCTTCTTTTTTCCGGCCATCTTCTTTTCTTTTGATGATAGCTGGGCAAGCTCGCTGAAACTCATATCTCGAAGTGCGCATTCCATTATGGCTACAAGTCGAAGAGAATGAATGATGTGCGGGAAATGTCGCTGGGTTTTATAGCTTTTCAGACGGATTGAACTAGTTGACCCATGACGTCATTTTCTCCTATGTTTTTCCCGCGTCGGCGTTTCATGCTGTTTTGGCTCCAAATTAATGTTATCCAATCAGAACCAGCGTTTTATTTCTAATACTAAATGTTTTATTGTTGACCAATCCGTGGGTTTGTTACATTTTCTTGTTCGGGTTAGAAAAACTAGAGTTTAACTAACCTATGACTTTTTTTGATTATGAGTCTTCTGACAAAATGAAAAGAAAGATGTTTATTTAAGATAGTTAGCCCTGAAAAGAGTTGCTTTTTTTGTACAGAATGCACTTTTTTTATCCCCCTCTCTTTCTTTTGATTGATTCCATTTTATCTAGCATTTGCATCAGATGTTCAATTTCATGTCTGATATATCTGAAAAGTTCTCTTTCTTCTAACCAGAAGAGCAATAAGAGAAAAAATGTTAATCCAAACATTGTGCGATACTGGCTCAGGTTTTACAAAAAGTTAATGGTGAATGAGAAAAAATAATCAAGAGTTTAGTGTTTTATATGTGTGATGGATCACCTTTTTAGTTTTTTCATCCTATGAATGATTTTTTCTCTCTAAATGGAATTTGTCCCTATATCGCTGAGTTGAACTTAGATTTTTTTGCACTATAAATGATTTCTAAATGTCTGAGCACTGAGTTGAACTTAGACTTTTTTTACCCTATGTATGATTTTTTCTTTCTAAATGTCTGACCATTGAGTTGGACTTAGTCTTTTTTTTACATCTATGAATGATTTTTCTCTCTAAATGGAATTTGTCCCTATATCGCTGGGTTGGACTTAGCTTTTTTATTCTATGAATGAATTTTCTTTTCTAAATGTCTGGATATTGAGTTGGACTTAGTCTTTTTTCTGCATCTATGAATGTTTTTTACTCTTTGGAGTGTAACTCTCTGGAGTGTGAGCCTTTGGAGTGTAACTCTTCTAAAAGAAAGAAGTTTGACAATTTGAAGAAATGACAATTTGAAGAAATGACAATTTGAAGAAAGATAGAACTTTCGTGGTAGATGGTTAGCCCTGAAAAGGGCTGTTTTTCGAGAAGGGCTGATTTTTTTGAAAATGTTTATTCAGTATCAGCATCAGTCGATTCACTGTCTGACTCACTCCTTTCAGCGGCGATTTGCGCGCGGAAAAGACGGTCTACCTCCTCTGTTTTTAAAATAACATACTGAAAATACATCTCAAGCATGCCCTCAATAATGAGTTCCTTCATCCGAAGGTTATAACAGAACACCCTGTTATTAGCAAGCTCAGCCCTCTCGTATCGTCTTCTCACTCCAGCTAAGCGTTGTTTAAGTAAGACGATTTGCCTCCTTGCTCTTATTAACTTTCGCTCAGCATCCATCCAAGTGACGAGTGGTGATTGTCTTGAAGCCATTGTGAAAAATGAAATGTATGGAAAATAAATCGCCGAGATTTATAGCTTTTCAGACGGATTGAACTAGTTGACCCATGACGTCATTTTCTCCTATGTTTTTCCCGCGTCGGCGTTTCATGCTGTTTTGGCTCCAGATTAATGTTATCCAATCAGAATCAGCGTTTTATTTCTAATACTAAATGTTTTACTGTTGACCAATCTATAGTTTTGTTACATTTTCTTGTTCGGGGATTTTATTGTTGACCAATCCATGGGTTTGTTACATTTTCTTGTTTGGGTTAGAAAAACTAGAGTTTGGCTAATCTATGACTTTTTTTTGATTGTGAATCTTTTGAGTTTTTTTGACAATTTTGAGTTTTTTGACAATTTGAAGAAAGATAGAACTTTCGTGGTAGATGGGTAGCCCTGAAAAGGGCTGTTTTGTTTTTTGGAGGCTGTGTTTTTTCCAGTTCTAATGGCAGCACCCGAAATTCGCTTGGCAAATGGGGCATACTGTAATCTTCCTCCCGAACTCGATATCAACCAAAATGATATCCGGTGTTGTCTTTAATAATAGCTGAACTAATCTTTCGCCGAGATCTTTGTATGGCTGTGTTATACGTCGCAGTTGGTTTTGTTCCTCCTCTCCTACGAGATGAGTGGTTAGTTGCAATAACTGCTGCCCTGCATTTAGATACTCTTGGAGAGCCTCACGTAGTTGATGATTTACCTCCTCCATATTGATAATGTTTCCGAATATTGATACTGCTTTCGAAGTGATCGTTAGCTGAGAATCAAAGAAATGGTGAATGTATGAAAATAACGCGAGGCTTTATACGTTTAAGGAGGATTGAAATTTTTTAAAGAGCTCGGACCTGACAGAAAGCACATACATTTTTTTCCATGCTACGTTTCATGCTAATATAGCAAAAAAGTTATGAGACGATGCATGGAAAAAGTGTAGACAGAACAAGTCTTTGGGGAAAAACAGAATGAAGAACTCTAT
This sequence comes from Hippopus hippopus, assembly GCA_946811185.2. Lineage (NCBI taxonomy): Eukaryota > Metazoa > Mollusca > Bivalvia > Cardiida > Cardiidae > Hippopus > Hippopus hippopus. The sequence goes on along the minus strand of OX328104.1, from coordinate 26,510,818 downwards.
TGTTTTTGAACTTTTATTTGTTGAACTTTTATTTACTGAACAGAACTAAACATTGAAACATTTTTTGCAATGCATCATAAAAAATTTCTTGACAATGAAAAAAATTTCTTGACAATGAAAAAATCACAAGGAAACATTTTTTACAATACAGCATAAAAACAAATTTCTTAACAACTAAAAAATCACAAGGAAAACATTTTTTACAATGCAGCATAAAAAACATTTTCTTAACAATAAAAATAATCACACTGAAAAAATTTTCTTAACAATGAATTATTCACAACGATTTAATCACAATGAAAAAATCACACTGAATTATTTTTTCGCAATGAATTATTTACAGTGAATTATTCTCAAAACAATATATATCAAAATTTTTTACAATGCAAATTCGCAAATGCCACGAGTTTCACATTTGTTTTCATATTCCGTAATGTCTTTATGCAATTGGTCATACCCCAAAAACATTGTGTAATCACTGTCCATAGCGTCGAAATCTCGTAGTCCTATGAATGGAGCAACATGTCTATAAGCGTCTTTTGTTGAAAGAGTTGAATTCACTACTTCTTCTGTAACATCTCTATCAAATAGAATATACCCTGACATGGTTTCCATTGTTTCTCCGTAGGAATCATGAACAGATCCTTTTTTGTACCGTAAGTAAAAGTCAAATAGAACTGATTTTATTTTCAAAACGTTAAGAAAACTTTCTTCTGTTCTTCCTATGATAAAAAATGTCCATCGACTTGTGGATCGAAACAGTTTACTAATAACATTGTCTTTCAAGCAGCTATCTGCTAAATGAGTCTTGAGATCGAGATCAAAACCCGAATCGTCCACCATCATCGCTATAAAGTTGAATATGCCATACACTTTGTAGGACTTTTCTCCTTTTGCAGCCCATTTAAACATTTTTTTGATCCAAATTTTCACACAGAAAAATTTAATGTTAAGCTGTGTTCGTTCATCAAGCGTATGCTGCTGAACAAATTCCCCATAAATTTTTTCACGTAGTTCTATTGGTAACGGTAACATGATTGTTATTTTTTTGACCAACGGCTAATATTTTTTCCCTGACTTACTTCGACTTATTGCTACACCAATGTGATATGAAATTATTTTCTCAAACTTTTATAACCGTAGGGTACAGTATCAGTACCATTTACAATAACTCTCTTGGTGTATACAGAGCGAAACGTTTTTGTTTGTGGTTCACTGGCAACCGTTCTATCTCTGTATCTTTTAATTCTACAATCATACTGAATTTTGATTTCTATTGTACGATCCAAAGCACATTTCGAATATATATCGAAATTTAGCACCTGTTTTGTATTGTAATCCAGAGTAATCCCCTTTACTTTACATTTGCTTATCTCTTTTCCATCTTTTGTTTTCATTTTGTAAGCATAATTCTTAGGTCCAAGTCCTCTGAATTGAGTAATTTTACAAGCAGGCTCTTCATCAGTCCATTTTCCTAACCGGCTGTTAATAATAGGGGGATTCCATAATTCAGGATCGTGAATGTACATACAACTATCTGTATCGAAATACAGAACTCTATCTTTTAACTTTTCAAGAACGCTGTACAATTCCAACCTTGCATAAGCTGTTACGTAAGAACCTACTACCACATTGGCTGTAGCATGGGTGTCAATATGTTCCAACTTTGATTCATAGTTAACCAAGATGAATGAACAGTTCTCGTCAAAGATTTCTACATGCTTTACAATGAAATTGGGATTGGTGACTAATTCAAAATATTTAGACGGATCACTGATGTATTCCGTCTGGGTCATTTTTTCACGCTGAGCTAATTTTCCCCAAAGACAATTCAACATAATCTTAGCAAATGATCTTCTCCCAGGATTTCTTTGAATACATCTTGGATCAAGACGAATACCTTCTGCTTTCTCATATTCACAAACGAACTGATCTTTTTCTGAGTCTGATTGACAGCAATCTGGATAACCACTGGCTTCTTGCTTAATTTTCAAGAAATTGTCCACATAATGTTTAAAGAACTGATCTGACACAGAATTGAAATGCCAAATTTCATACACTTGCAATAATTGATAACCGCAGTCAAGAGCCTTGAATAATTCAAAAGTAACCCAAGTTCCGACCAAAGCCCTCTCTTCTTTACCATGTCTACAAATGTTTGAGCTTTCTTCTGCACATTTCATACAGAGTGGAAACATCATTTTGTTATTACAGTGAACTGGGAGAACGGGGTGAAACAAATCAGTTGGAGGTAAAACTTTACACTTGATTAATCCCTCATATTGGCGAATATTGATCATATCAATATTCTCAGCAGACAAAATTTTTGGCTGACCTACAGGATAGGATTTGTGTTTACAAACATAAGGGTATAGAGAACAGATATCGATGTACTTGATTTCCTTTTTGGTTTTTTCATCAACATCATATCCAATTTTTATTGCATTACATCTTCCCCCAGACAAACCATCCCTCGGGTCGATAGGGTCCCAATGTGGATATAACTTTTCAATGAGTTTTTTGTACTCTTTATCCTTCATCTTAGCATCAAATTCGTGTTCCCAAATGTACACTACATTATATCCCATGTCTTGGATATCTGCTATACGTTTAAAAGTACCTTCGTACAATTCAGACATGGGTTTTCCATTAATAGGATTGATCTGTTTTCGATCTGTATAGCATACAGGACAACCATGATACAAATCCCCAAGAAATTCATAAACAGTGTTTGATTGATGGTGAAAACCATCTACACTATATTTCCCGATTTGAGCTTCACCACCATTTTTTGCATGCTGAATATTAATACCTTTTTCCTGAGCAACGCTTTGAACCCATCGTATCGCTTTCATAGAAAAGCGACGTCTGGATGAGTCTTTACTTGAAATGATAGCTATTTGATTTTCTGGTAAATATTTGCTTCGCCACACCTTGTTACAGGCATCTGCGATGGTAATCGCCTCTAAAAATGGACAAATACCACCCTGTTCGATAAACAGCTTTCTGAATTCAGCACACCCTCGTCTGAGGATATCAACGTCTGACCTACAGTACATTTCCATCTCCTTTTGAAAATTGAATTCCTCACCATTTCGAACTTTGTCATTATACCAAACTATAAATTTTGACCTAGCCTCTTCAGACATTGAGTCGGGTTTGTAATAAGACATATCCAAGTAGGGTCCGATGTAACTCCAAAATTCATCTGTATTCGCCCAGTGAGGAAAGTAACCTTTTTTCATTTCTTGAAGGTCAAAGGTGGATGGAAATTTTGCCAAACCAAAACTCATGAAATTGAAAGAATCGATCAGACGTACACCGTTCAGTTCTAACTTCATAATATTGTTTCCATTCATGATCACTTTTGGAAGTTTTAACCCAACTTTGACAATATAGTCAAGAATGAACTGTCCGTCATAGCCTTTGAAATTATGGGCAATAGCCGTAACCCCTTTATGATGTTTTGAAAAGATCCAGTTGCAAAATTGACTCAAAGTTTCTTCACCTTGAAAAATAACTTCCCTACCCTCTTCAAATTCACTGCATGTAGAACAATGAAAATCAAGTGCTTTATCGATACATACATCACACGCTCTGTGTGCGATACAATAATTCGGGATGTGTACGCCTGTGTCTTGTTTGCATTCAAAATCAAAGAAAATAAACTGTGGCTTTTTGACTACAGAAGAACTCGTCTCATCATCGCTGTCATGGTTCAACTTACTTTGGTAAGGTTGAATATAGCATTGATGAGAAAAGTTAACAATTCTCTTACAGATATGACATCTTTTCTTTCCATTGCAAACATGATTTTTCTTTCTGACTTGATATTGTACACCGCATTTCGAGCAGAGTTTCACTAATTCACAAATGGATTTCTTTTCTTTACCTTTTACAGTTTTGTGATTTTCAAAGCATTCAGCACTAAAAAATCGTCTACTGCAAACGCTGCAAACATATTCTTTTGATTCTGATGGACATTTTCCTTCGCGATAACAACCTTTACACCTATTTGAACAAGTATGACTTTCCCGGGTAGAGTAACCCACATCACAGAACTCACAATAATATCCACAACTAAGAAAACCTTTGATAGATTTGATGTAGTCATAATGGTTTTGATGAAAGTACAAATGTATGATCTTACTATTGGCTTTCACTTTTGGATGTTTAAATATTTTTTCCACTTTTGAATGCTGCTGGTGAACTTTAATGACATAGCCTTTTTCATACAAGATTGTTTGAATTTTTTTGTATTCATCAATTCCTATAGACTGCATTGGTGAAACTCCAGCTTCACGTAACAATTTCTCAGCTTCAGTCTTTTGAAGGACACGTTTTGGATGACGAATACGGAGCCATTTTCTATTCCATACTTCGGTGTTTTCACGTTCACTGTAGCAAATTCCCACAACAACAGCTCTTGCAAAACATAGTTGGTCATGATTGGCAATTTGAATAATAGATTGCTTCTTCTTGGCAAAAAACTTTGAATCTAATTCTGACGATCTATATTTGGGTTTTCCGTTACCACTTGGTGGTATAGTATGTGTAATGTCAAATGTCATGAATCCATCGTTCAAGACAAAATCTGTATTCGATTGTAAAACTCGTTCAATTTCATTCAGCATAGTTTCACCTTGTAACTGGTCTGCAGGTAAAAAAGGAATATGGATTCCTATTTCCAACGAAGGATGATTGATGGTAATTCTAATCATGTCCGTAGGGCTAGCATTTAACTTTCGAATAATTTCACGGGTAACATCGTCAAATAATCCAAGTAGTCTCTGAGGTGTTAATTCTCCAAATTTCTTAAAACTCAGCATCAGCACATGTGATTCTGTTTTAAATTTTCTTGACTTCTTATTACCCTTTTCTGTTAAATCATATAGACTTTTCATGTCTAAGTTAGAGTTGATACTTTCATCGTCGTTGTCATTTTCTTCTTTCAACGGTTTAGTTTTTTTCTTTTTTATTGGTGGAAACACCTCATCGTCACTTTCACTGTCTGAATAGGTTATTATTCTTTTTCTTTTACCCATCGTTTTAGCTCTGAGTGAAAAGACAATAATGCAGAAGTGAGAAAAACTAACAATTTATATACCCTCTCCGTTGTAACAGTGTATAAATAAGACGTTAGCTGTGAAAATCTATTCATTCTCCTACTCGATCTCAGACAGTCCAGCTGATAAAAAATATGAGTGAGTTAAAGCTGCAAAATACATCACCACTTAGAAAGAGGGTGTATCTGTATGTTAATCCATACACCCACGATTATGAGATCAGCAATATACCATCAAAGTATGATGTTAAACATATCGGAAACTATGTGGGATCATTTTTATCCCAGCAACATTTAGAAGAAAAAGATGTTTACCGTACTACCAGCTACAGAGTTTTGGATCAAGCGATGATTGACAAACGATATGGTGTGAATGGCGTGAGAACAAATATTTGTTTCACATGCAACGAGCCAGGACATTGGGCCAAAGAATGTCCAGAAAAAGAAAATCAGCTAGGAACAATTGTTTTTGTCTACGTGAATCCACACAGTCACGACATTGAGATTTTACCATCGTTTTACAACGTTGATGGTCTCAAAGATATAAAATTCGTCGGCACACTAAATTCATTCTGTAGTGAAAATACATGGAAAAAAAGTTCACCACAAGCTACATTCTCATCGGATGAAACTCAGATCGTAGACACGCAGAGCGACACAACGGCTAACACCGATTCAGAAATCTGCAAAATAACAGATGATTTAGAGACATCACGAAAAAATCTAAGAAATCAACAAACTTTGGATCTAAAAAACGAATTTTCTGCAGAACCGAGTTGTTCGTATGGAAAGGAAAAACAGCAAAACATCGAAAAGAAGAAAAAACGAGTAACAAAGAACTATTTCTTTTACAAATCAACAAAACATGAGGACAAAATCTGTCCAGATGCGGAATTAAAAACCAACGATAGAAAAAGAAAACGTAAAACCAAATGTGAATCTGACATTCCGAAGAAAAAAGTAAAAACATACTGAGTGAAAAAAAGATTTCAATACAATATTGAATATAAACAAAAAAGACTGACTTGATTTTTTCATTCGTTTTTTGTCTTTACAGTTCATTCATTTTTTGTTTTTTACAGTTCATGATTTGATTTTTTTTCATTGTACATAAGTTCTTTTTGAAATAAAAAATATAAAATAATTACTTCTTACTTTTGACTTTTTCTAGTTGTGACTGTAAGTCTTTTTACTTTTGACAATTTGAAGAAAGATAGAACTTTCGTGCTAAATGGTTAGCCCTGAAAAGGGCTTTTTTGAAGGATCTCACATTGACATCCAGCTCTACGATTCTTCCGCCCGATCCACTGGGATGATTTCACACCCACAGTGTTCACAGCAAATCGTCGAACCTTCATTATCATCAAAAAATCCTTCATCTGTATCTGGACAGTTATGCTTCTGCCCAAGATACTCGAGTATGGAAAAACATTTCCCACACTCTATCAGACATCTGCTTGCACAGTGAGGACATACAAGAATTCGATCCATTCTGGAACAAATATGATTTCATGTAAATTATCACTGGGCTTTATAGCTTTACAGGAGGATTGAAGTAGATGACCCATGACGTCATTTTTCTCCTATGTTTTTCCCGCGTCGGCGTTTCATTAACATTGTGCATTCAAATCGACGGTTATATCGGTGTTTTTTCACCATTTCCATTTTGATGTCATACAGTACAATCCCGGTGTTTTCCGCCAGGTCCGCCCTCTTTAAAAATTTCAATCCTCTGTAAACGTATAAAGCTCGGCGTTATTTTCATACATTCACCATTTCTTTGATTCTCAGCTAACGACCACTTCGGAAACAGTATTAATATTCAGAGTCAGTTTCAATATGAAGCACAACTTAGATGAAATCAGCTTGGACGATTTTCCATCAGTGGAAAACAATGGAGACGTTCTTTCATCAGTTATGAATTCGACAATCATCAATCCACCACCGGAGTTAAATTCGACAACCATCATTCCAGCGACAGTGTTTGACAACATTTATGAAGAGGTAAAGCAGCTAAATTTGAAACAAGATAGCATGATGATCCGAATCATAGATCAGCTGGAGACTTTAAACAGACATTTGGAGGAAATTAAAACTTTAAGCGCAAGTACTGATCAGCTCAGTAGAAATATCGAGGTACTACGTCAACAGGATCAGTGCATTTCAACAACTCCTGTGAAGATTCCTGTGGAGTTCGAGTTTGATAAATCCAATCTTCACAACTTAGTGGACTCTATCGTAATTGTTGTGAAGAAAAATCAACCAAAGAAAAATCAACCAAAGGAAAAACAACCAAGAAAATCAACAAAGCGGAAATCTGAGGAAGATGGTAACCATCTCCACAAGAAGCAGCGAGTTGATCAAAAACCAACTATACCAATATTGACAGGGCAGGGCAAATACGGGAAAAACATTGACAATCACGTTGATTTCAAGATCCCGAAAAAACCAAAGACAGAACGAAAACAACCAAGAAAAAACAACAAAACGGTAGGAATATGAAAACAAATATGAAACTCGTGGTGTTTTGCGAATTTACATTGCATAAAATTTGTTATATACTGTTTTGCGATTAATTCATTGTAAATAATTCGTTGCGAAAAAATAATTCATTGTGATTAATTCATTGCGATTAATTCATTGTGAATAATTCATTGTTAAGAAAATTTTTTTCAGTGTGATTTTTTCATTGTTAAGAAAATGTTTTTTATGCTGTATTGTAAAAATGTTTCCTTGTGATTTTTTTAGTTGTTAAGAGATTGTTTTTTATGCTGTATTGTAAAAAATGTTTCCTTGTGATTTTTTTCATTGTCAAGAAATTTTTTTCATTGTCAAGAAATTTTTTTATGATGCATTGCAAAAAAATGTTTCAATGTTTAGTTCTGTTCAGTAAATAAAAGTTCAATAAATAAAAGTTCAAAAACAATAGAGTTCTTCATTCTGTTTTTCCCCTAAGACTTGTTCTGTCTACACTTTTTCCATGCATCGTCTCATAACTTTATTGCTATATTAGCATGAAACGTAGCATGGAAAAATGTATGTGTTTTCTACCCTGGCCGAGCTCTTTAAAAAAATCTCAACCCTCCTTAAAACGCATAAAGTGCAGTGTTATTTTCATACAATCACCATTTTTTAGCTCTCAGCTTGCGATCACTTTTGGAAGCAGTATCAATATTCGAAAGCAATATCAATATGGAGGAGGTAAATCATCAACTACGTGAGACTCTCCAAGAATATCTAAATGCCGGACAGCAGTTATTGCAACTAAGTTTTTCTATCCCGAACAAGAATAAAATTGCAAAAAAGCTGCGGATTGGTCAACAATAAAACATTTAGTATTAGAAATAAAACGCTGATTCTGATTGGATAACATTAATTTAGACCCCCAAATCAGCATGAAACGCCGGCGCGGGAAAAAACATAGGAGAAAATGACGTCATGGGTTAACTAGTTCAATCCGTCTGAAAAAACTATAAATCTCGACGATTTATTTTGCATACATTTCATTTTCACAATGGCTTCAAGACCATCACTCGACATGCGGCTCAGTTGGATGGATGCTGCACAAAAGATAATAAGAGCAAGAAGACAGATCGTTTTACTTAAACAGCGCTTAGCTGGAGTAAGAAGACGATACGAGAGGGCTCAGCTTGCTAATAACAGGTCGTTCTGTTATAACCTTCGGATGAAGGAACTCATTATTGAAAACATGCTTGAAATGTATTTTCAGTATATTATTTCAAAAACAGAACAGGTAGACCGTCTTTTCCGCGCGCAAATCGCCGCTGAAAGGAGTGTGTCAGACAGTGAATCGACTGATGCTGATACTGAATAAACATTTTCAAAAAAATCAGCCCTTCTCAAAAAAACAGCCCTTTTCAGGGCTAACCATCTACCACGAAAGTTCTATCTTTCTTCAAATTGTCATTTCTTCAAATTGTCAAACTTCTTTCTTTTAGAAGAGTTACACTCCAAAGACTCACACTCCAGAGAGTTACACTCCAAAGAGTAAAAATCATTCATAGATGCAGAAAAAAGACTAAGTCCAACTCAATATCCAGACATTTAGAAAAGAAAATTCATTCATAGAATAAAAAAGCTAAGTCCAACCCAGCGATATAGGGACAAATTCCATTTAGAGAGAAAAAATCATTCATAGGATGAAAAAACTAAAAAAGTGATCCATTACACATATAAAACACTAAACTCTTGATTATTTTTTCTCATTCACCATTAACTTTTTGTAAAACCTGAGCCAGTATCGCACAATGTTTGGATTAACATTTTTTCTCTTATTGCTCTTCTGGTTAGAAGAAAGAGAACTTTTCAGATATATCAGACATGAAATTGAACATCTGATGCAAATGCTAGATAAAATGGAATCAATCAAAAGAAAGAGAGGGGGATAAAAAAAGTGCATTCTGTACAAAAAAGCAACTCTTTTCAGGGCTAACTATCTTAAATAAACATCTTTCTTTTCATTTTGTCAGAAGACTCATAATCAAAAAAAGTCATAGGTTAGTTAAACTCTAGTTTTTCTAACCCGAACAAGAAAATGTAACAAACCCACGGATTGGTCAACAATAAAACATTTAGTATTAGAAATAAAACGCTGGTTCTGATTGGATAACATTAATTTGGAGCCAAAACAGCATGAAACGCCGACGCGGGAAAAACATAGGAGAAAATGACGTCATGGGTCAACTAGTTCAATCCGTCTGAAAAGCTATAAAACCCAGCGACATTTCCCGCACATCATTCATTCTCTTCGACTTGTAGCCATAATGGAATGCGCACTTCGAGATATGAGTTTCAGCGAGCTTGCCCAGCTATCATCAAAAGAAAAGAAGATGGCCGGAAAAAAGAAGGAGTTCGTCGTGCCCCAGACCGAGTGCTGGGATAGTGACAAAGAGCCACCGTTCTCATTGGACTTCGGGTTGGATGAGCAGCAGCTGAAAAGACTAAAGAGGAGGGCTGCAAGTAGCTGTCCGGCGTGCAGGAAGGTTGGAGGCTGTGCTTAAAAACACAACCTCCAAAACCAGGTCCCTTTTAGGGACACCCCAACAGCCCTTTTCAGGGCTAACCATCTACCACGAAAGTTCTACCTTTTCTTCAAATTGTCAGACGTAAGTTCTATCTTTTCTTCAAATTGTCATTTCTTCAAATTGTCAGACGAAAGTTCTACCTTCAAGCTGTTAGACGAAAGTTCTATCTTCAAGTTGTCATTTTTCAAATTGTCACAGCTCTTTTCAGAGCTAACCCAACAGTCCTTTTCAGGACTAACCATCTACCACGAAAGATCTATCTTCAAGATGTCAGACGAAAGTTCTACCTTCAAGCTGTTAGACGAAAGTTCTATCTTCAAGTTGTCAATTCTTCAAATTTGTCACAGCTCTTTTCAGAGCTAACCCAACAGTCCTTTTCAGGACTAACCATCTACCACGAAAGATCTATCTTCAAGATATCAGACGAAAGATCTATCTTCAAGATGTCAGACGAAAGTTCTATCTTCAAGTTGTCATTTCTTCAAATTGTCACAGCTCTTTTCAGAGCTATCCCAACAGTCCTTTTCAGGACTAACCATCTACCACGAAAGTTCTATCTTTCTTCAAAATTGTCATTTATTCAAATTGTCAAACTTCTTTCTTTTAGAAGAGTTACACTCCAAAGAGTTACACTCCAAAGAGTTACACTCCAAAGAGTAAGAATCATTCATAGATGCAGAAAAAAGACTAAGTTCAACTCAATGTTCTAACATTTAGAAAAGAAAAATTCATTCATAGGTGAAGGAAAAAGTCTAAGTCCAACTCAGTGATCAGTCTTTTAGAGAAAAAAATCATTCATAGATGTAAAAAAGTCTAAGTCCAACTCAACGGTCAGGCATTTAGAAAGAGAGAAAATCATCCATAGGGTGAAAAACTAAGTCCAACTCAGTGCTCAGACATTTAGAAAGAAAAAAGGCTAAGTCCAATTCAATGGTCAGGCTTTTAGAAAGAGAGAAAATCATTCATAGGTAAAAAAACTAAGTCCAACTCAGTGATCAGGTATTTAGAAAGAGAAAAAATCATCCATAGGGTGAAAAAAACTAAGTCCAACTCAATGTCCAGGCATTTAGAAAGAGAAAAAATCATCCACAGGGTGAAAAAAACTAAGTCCAACTCAATGTCCAGGCATTTATAAAGAGAAACCACTTAAAGGCCAACTAATGGATAGAAGTAAAACAATAAAGCAATCCTAATAGCATATGAGTAGAAAAAACTAAGTCCAACTCAATGACCAGACCTGGCAGATCACTATAGAGCACTCGAAGATGTATCATTTTTGGCCGACACCTGTGCCTTTAACTGTAGAAAAATTCCACTCAGGGTAGAGAGCCTGGGTAAAAATAGGGAATATAAAAAATGCAAATTCCTTCGGGAGGGCAGAATAGGGACAAATTTTTGTCAGGGAGGGTGATCTAGCCCACTCAGGGACGAGAGCCTGGGGCACTACCCAGGGCCGGGGTAGTGCACCAGGCTCTCTCCCGATACTACTCCCACAACCTTCTTATTTATTCCTGCGGGGATACCGGAAGGATGATCGGATGGGTAATCGCTCGTATTCGAACCAAGCACTGATATCCCCACTAATATCTTTGTAGAAATCTTCCGTTTCTATTTCGTACATCAGGCTATCCGTATCGGTAAAGAGTAGTTTAGCATTTTCATGGTACTTATCCTTTATATAGTTATAGTGGAAGTTGTACATCAGTGTCTTGCTCAGGTCCAGAATGCACATACCCGCGTAGATAGGCTTTTCGAACTTCAGATGAGTTTTCCTCATTTGGATGATACATAGATCTTCTTTGAGGATAACCCTATCGTAATAGTTTGGTCTAGCGGCTAACTTCTCCGCCTTCCCCCTTTCACTGACTAGTTTTATATCTACCCTATTCCTAATATTTTCCATGGTCTTCCCAAACACAGAATTGTTCATAAGCTTGAAGAAGTCCTTTTCAAACGCTGTTGTGGCTTTCGCTCTCAGGTTGGTGTTTTTATCGATATATGGTTTCAACCATTCACTCTCATCGAAGGTTATACCTCTATGAATCTTCTTGAGCTTTAGACCCAAGCTTAAATATAACTTCAGATTCTCACGGTGGAGTATATACTTAGTTTTGTGATGTAGATTAGGCACGAGTTTTTCAACCTTGTCAACCTTTATTCTTTCAGGAGCTAGAGGAAAGTCGTTGTGTAGATCGTGTAATTCTTCCGGATATTCCAGGTCAACCTCCAATATACACGGTTGATTCATCCAATCCTCTAGATTATCCATCCATTCAAAATTTCCGATGGGGAGTTTCTGACACATCGCTCAACCATAGAGATTATTCGCGTCTAGATAGTTAATGAACTTAGACGGTTCACTCGGATCATATTTCTCACCCATGTACTTATTATTCGCTTTCGCGTATCGTTTGTAAATGGTTGAGACACCCCCTCTTATTCCGTTTTCAATAAATAGAATCATATCTGGGTCTGACAGCAACTCCAATTCTACCCTCGTAGTCTTCAGCATCGCTTCCCAGGCTAGTCCCGGCGCCGTATAAAGGTGTGATGGGTCCAATCCATAATTTTTGTGGCAGACGTTCCTGAAATTTTCGAAGACGTCCGCCAACAGTAGGACGTCGGTCTTACAGTATAGGTCGTGGTAATCCTTCAAAGTTCTCATCTTGAAGGTCTCCCACACCTTTTTTGCGTGCTGATAATCCTCCTCACTGATTCCACTAGATTTGAGGCTCGAGTAGAATTCTTCTCTCTCGGGTAACTCCGTTGTATCTAGTTTATCGAGACTATCAAACCATTCATAGGGAAAAACCCCCTTTTGTGAGACCAACTCGAGCTCTTCCCCTTTGAAATGTTCCATGAGGTTAATCTTATCCTCCTTAGCTAGGGAGTGGGCCAATTCGTCCAGACTTTCACCCAGAAATCTTAGACTATCGAGGAATCTGATCTCATGCGTTTTATTTTTCACCACCCCTCTAACAACATATTCTATTGGCACCCTTTTAGACACGCTGATATACGTTTCCTTATTTGTTGGTATGCAACTCGTGTCACCAGGTGTACTCATTAGATCCTCTATGAACAGATGAGCATCATATTTACTGAAGTTGTGGAAGAATACGGGTGTAAAAGTAGGTCTTTTATATTTTAAATTACACACATTGTGCGCGGCTCCTCTAAACTTCCCGGTAAAATGGCAATGGTCTCTAACCTTTTCCGTGTCTCTCGTAAATGGCTTCTCGCATATCCAACAGTTTACGGCTCTATCAAACTTTCTTTTATCCTCGACTCTATAAATCATTCCCCTCGCTGGTATCATATCTATTTCTCTTATAACATTTTCTAAATCCTCTACGAATTTCTTGGAGGCATTTTCGCCGGAATATTGGAAAACCTTCGAAGGGTAAAAATTTTCGTAAAGCGATTTTACGTAGAAACAATAACCAGAAATGTTATGCTCATTAATTATAGTGGTCTCGTCACCTTTGTTTTCGTGTTTCTTTTCTAATGTAGACTCCATATCCGCGTAAATCGTAAAAGGGTGTCTCAGTTGTTTACCAATATTCTTAAAAGATATCTTGGTACCCTTTTCGGGTAAGTCTATTCTACAAGCATCTTTTTTACCGCAATACTCTAGATGCTTATCTAGGGTTTCTTCTTTTTGAAAATGGTTCAGGCATCTATCACAAATATACGTTTTTCCATTATGGTTTGAAATTTGTTTAGATAACAATCTACTCATATCCTTAATTAAACAATAATGTTTTTTACCCTCCTTCTCTAAAAGTAAAAGATTAACGTGATGATCCCTTTTACGGACTTCTTTACTTATTCTAAGTGGATAGGTGCCCGTAAAGAAACTATGACCATAGACTGATACTGATATCGAGGGATTCTGTTTCTCAAATTTACCTATATCAGAAAGGGGAACGGGGTAATCAATCCCCTCCATATCTATGGTATCTAACAAGGGTTGGAGTCTGTAAATTCTTTCGGGGTGTTCGTCAGTCGGGTTCAAAGCTATAAGAATGCAATACGCGAAACACATATCATCATCCGTATTCCGCGGGCTAATAACGCTTTGTGTATTCGCTATCTTAGGAGGAGTAGGGAACCAGGAACTCCCCCTCAGAGGATTATACGCTACTGTGTCCAATCTTAGATCGATTACGTAGACGACCTTCCAATAATCTCCTTTCATTTCCTGTTCCGCTATAGAATCTAATACCGCGTCCCCCATCTCATCATATATTTCGCCCGCGTCATATCCATCTAAATTAGTAAGCGGGAAACCAGAATCGAAATTCATCTCCTGTGTACGATTTTCAATAGAGTGCTTCACCATGCACTTCATAACGAGCTTGACCTTCGTCTGACGATTATTTCCCATAATATTGCATAATTTATCTTTCGATAATTCGAGGAAATCAGCTGGTGTATAACCGGGTTTACCTTCTATGAAGTATTCCCTCGTAAATCCTCTCAGAGCTGATGGCCTTTCTATAATTTCTATCCTATCTTTATCATATATCTTATTTATTTTTCTTTTTAAGACTTCTATCCTCGGTGATATTTTTCTCGGAACTTCTTCGATACTATCGAGATACTTTATCATTTCCTCCACTGCGGTTGTAGGTGGACTTGGTTTTGGAGGAGGTGGTTTGTAAGGTGTTGGTTTTAATACAGGGGCTTCAAAATTACCAATATCATAATCTAAGATTGACGCCCCCCGTTTAAGTAAGAGGTCGATTAATTCGCCTCTTCTAAGCTTCGAGTATCCTCGGATTCCTCTAGACCTGGCTATTCTCTTCAAACCGTCTACGGTATAATCATTATAATTCTCCATTTTTAGTAATATATTAAAAACTTAAAACCAAAATTGTTTCAAATTTTATTATGGCGAAGACATAATAAAATTATTGAATGGTGATCTTATATTTATTATTCCAAGTTTTCCCATTCCAATTCTCAATCGTTTGTGGGCAGCGATCTATAAATTTACCCGCCTTATAAATAGATGGAAAGATTTTTATTTCACCGGTTTCAACATCCTCTAAACTAACTCTCTTAGGATTATGCATAATAGTTTTTAATCTATCAGACTTGGGGTCTTTGCTTCTTTCTTTTTTAGGTAATATAGGCGACTCCTCCGGCATCAATCCATGTTCTTTTACCAACTCGAGTAACCGCTTCTTATCCCAATAAGAGCGATATGAAATATTATTCTCTTTGAGAATTCCTTTTAGATCTGCAATCTTGATCATTTTTAATCAGGGGAAAAAATATCTTAATACACTACACTCATTTTATTTCCGTCAGACTGGAAGTTAATTAGCCTATCGCTGATAATCACGGCATATGCTTCGGTGTTTGCGGGTACATTGACATGAAAATTTGCCTTAATTTGGATATCGGTGACCGAGTATTTTAATCTTTCACTCTGTTTGGAAACATCAAACAAAAACAAAGGATAAAGGGCTTTATAATCTGAGGGAGTAATGTTAGGGTTTGATATCAATTCATCCATGTTATAAAACTTAGATCTGAATAAAGCGGCATCACCATACGCTCTACTAAATAGGTTCGAATCAAATGAAAGATTATAATCAGCAGCGGGGTACCTAGTAGAATTTAGCGTAACATAAATATTTCTAACGTCTTCATGATTAAATATGGCCGGATTTTCGTCTTGATCACCACTTTTATCGGTCTGGAAGCCAACAATGATAAAACGCGGCACTTCGGGCGATGATTTGACGGAAAGTCTCCAGGTAAATGATGTCGATTGAGGAACCGCGATAGAGTCGCACTGCCTCATTCTATATCCAACTGGTATTTTTTCTTTTTTCTCGATAATTTTATGAAGTTCCATTTTCTCACCATCTGCGGGTAGCACGTGCGGCATAAACCAAGATATTCTAAGTAAATTAATTCTACCATCAGCAGGAGCAGCACCATCTTTAAAAACTGCATCGTCATCATCATTTCTCGTCAAGGTAAGAGTTTGCTTCATTCCGTACAATATCTTATCATAATCGTCACAAAAACCAAATATATGTTTTAATGGGACTCTGAAGCTGAAGGTACCTCTTGGAACAGGATTATTAATAATATAATTTCTTCTTACAATAAAACCGGTGTTTCCAGCGCCTGCTGCGGCTGATGTATCCTTATACCACAATTGGTTTAACCCTTGTGATTTAGAAAAATCATCCGGATATTTCAACAAACCGAGCATTGTAGTAGCCTGGCCAGGATACAATACGGATTCAATCTCCATACCTGAAAGTTGATACTTAATATTTTTAAAAAGATACATGAGACCATTGTTTATTAAAGTAATATTAGTGTTGGCATCAAAAGCTGCCCCCGTATCACTTCTTACTAATTGACCTATAAAATATAAATAACTCTCACTAGGATGGGTAAAAATATCTTGGGTTTCGATATTAATCCTTATATCTCCTCCTGAGCTGTTGAGATTGGTACCGGTGATTGGCTCATACTCAAAGTGTTCATACTCAGCGATACTATCGTCTTTTAAGATTGGTTCGGTGATTTTTAGAATGTCCATTTTTATATTACAATTATAATTTTTTTAAATGAATTATAATTGCGCAAACCATAACTGAGGGAAAGACTTATTTTCATTATTAACAAACACACCCTCAAGTTTAATGCTTTTTGCGGTATCCAGTTTAGTTTTCGGATAGACTTTATTTCCGTATACAATTGTTACAGGGGGTAGCCCGCACTTCTGTAGAAATTCATTCACCTTTTCCTCAATCTCTTTCATCCTGATTACTTTTTCAGGAGATAACTTCACAACAGCTTTTTTATAACCATATTCCGTGTTATCAATTTCGAGGATTTCGCAATCTTTTAGGCTTAAAGATGCACCTAATATAGTAATACGACTAGTATTATATTTTTTATAATCCGCACGATTAAGTTTTAATTCTGGCATTTTTATGTAGGAAAATAATTTCTTATCTTAATTTTATATCGTTTTAATACCTGCTCCACTGTTTAATCTTTTAACTAAGTCTTGAATGGCGATGGCACTTCCATCTATTAATGTACTAATGTCTCGCATTTCGACTCGCCCCGTCTCATCAGGTTTCGGCGTATATTTCCGTAAAATTTTCTGCGATTTCGGTGTCAAAGCTTTCGTGACTAATTTTTTTCCCGCTTCTACAGCAGCACTTTTCCCAACCTCTAAAGCTTTCTTTGCACCTTCCTTAGCTATACTCTTTCCTACATCGAGTGTAGAAGACGCAATTTGTTTAGCCGCGCTACTAGTAAAAAGCCTCGCTAAAAAGTTAGCGATACTATCAAAGATTCCGGAACCACCGTATGAATACCTTCGTTTAAATCCGTGTTTTTTAGTGACGATCATCTTTTATAATATAGACATTAAATTTTTATAAGCGTTCGAATTTAGAACACCTTGTCTTTTTAATTCATCGCAAATGCTCACTACCTCGTTTCTTACACCCGTGTTACCCGCTTCTTTACTCACTAACAACAGGTCTAGCTTTTCTAGTAATGCGTTAGGGTCAGATGGGATAACAACGATGCCCCTTCCTTCATAATATCCTCTTTTTTTTTTCTCCCAAATATAACTAAGTATATCGTTCCATTTTGAACCTTTAGAAGATTTAGGATGTTTACTTGCTGGATCGTTATTTCGATGAAGACTGTTGGTTTTTACCATCAACATCGCGTATTTGGAGAGATCTCCGGCAGTAAAAATATCGTCATCCGGCTTTCTAGACACGATTAACTCCCATAGGCCGGGGGTGCCTTCATATCTTTTTCCATCAACTATAAAATCATTATTTTCAATATCAACTTCTTTACCGCCAATATACCATTTACCATTTCTATCAACTAGCCCATACGTTTTATCAGGATCGTCCTTACTAGCACATCTTCTTAAATACTCACTTGCAATTTCCCCATATACTATAGGAGGTTTATCTTCTTCATCAACTGAAGCTTGTATAGAAGGAAAGGCTGGAAACATAATTTCTTTGGGTAACTGTTCGATACCTTCTTTAATAGGTTTAAGCCCCTCTGTAATCTCCTTCGTTGTAGCTTTTTGCGTTTCAGTAATAGGTTTAAAAAACCTTGAAAGATCGGTTTGTAATTCTTGTTTACCCGTTCTCTCTGCTAGTAGATTATCCCGAATCTTCTTTCTCGTTTCGAGATACTCTTTTACGATTAAGTCCCTTTTTGCGGGATCAGCGATTTTTAAAAAAGACATTTTTTTTAATTACTAAACTAATTATTTAACGCACTTTTTTATCACGTTTCATAACTAAAGCTGCATGAAAACTTTATTTTTGGTCTTTTAATATTCAAGCGGTCCACCGTGATTCTTTTCAACCAACCTCCGAAAGGACTCACGCGCTTCTTGCCTCCCCCTTTCGATCAAGCTTTCTTCGTTTTCTGAGGAAATCTTCTTTTTAATCTTAGTACGTATCTCTTCCTTCATGCTTTTATATTTATCTAATTCTTCCATGATTAGTTTGAATTCGTCATCGGAGACATAGTTGTCGGTTAGAGCTTTGGATATATGAGTCGAAACGGTGTCTAGCTTAGAATCGGCTAGCATTCTGATCTTCTGATGCTTCTCGCCTTTGCTCATGCAATTCCTAACCACATACTTACCTACCAATGAAAGAAGGCCGGTTCCCAGAGCTGCTGCTTCTAATGCTACTACAGCTGGAATGGCCACAATGGTTGAAAGCAAACCTATACCACCGGCACCGGCAGCCATCGTTACAGTTACCAGGACGGTATCCACGTTGTCTACTATCCTTGATGCGCGGAAATACTTCTTGGCTAGAGCTTCTCTTTCTCGGATTTCATTTTCGAGAAACTTCTGTACTTCGGATATCTTCTGTAGACGATAGGAATGACCTTTGTCAACCATCTCGATAGACGGGGCGCTCGGGTTATTTCGTTCTCGCGGTAACGGAGGGTATATTTTTTTAACGGGATGTTCTTGATCCGGATCTGCCATTTTTCTATGAGAAAATTTTTTTTTTATACGAGATATTTCAGAAAGCAGAACAGCTCACCCTCCGGTATTTCGATCGATTCTCGAGAGAAATTATAAATGTAAACCATGATATCTTTTGACTCATCATCTAGCTGCGTTCCATTAAAGATGGTTAGACTGTGGTTCCATTTATTACTGATGGATATTGTCACAACACCTCGGGTAGCTATATAGCCGAATCCGAGAGAAATCCTAATTCCATCGCGGGGAGGAATCTTAATGACCGCCTGAGAGTATATTTTCCATTTCAAAGGATTTTGATTTAAGGGCGGGTACCTCACTTCGTGGGGTTTCCAAAATATAGTTTTATGTCGTATAGGTATATGAGGCTTTTTCACGAATTTATGCATTTTTACTTCGCTAGAAAAATTATTTATAATATGGCTCCTAGGATAGGAATATTAGCGAATGGACTATTAGGCCCGAGTAAAATTCCTCTTCCATCATATAGTTCACCCCCTTGCTTTAAATACAAACCATCACCAACGGAAGCTAATCCATTACCTTTGTGTGGTTTTAAGTATAACCCACGTCCATCAGTTTCGACTTGACAAACACATCCCCCTTTTTTAAGATAAAGACCCGATCCCATTGCTTTTTGCACACCCGATTGAGCTAATCCCGAAAGAGCACCGACACCTAAAGCCGGCAGAACGGTTTTTGCGAGCATCGGTAAAGCTCTAGCGGCTAACCCAGCCAACATCCCGAGAAAACCTCCTTCTATTTTCATGTTATGTTTAAGCTGTTTCGCGGACATTCTAATAGTTATACCCCTACCCTCCTCATAGGCTTTAGCTAGTCTCTTCGCTTGTGAATCGGTAATCGCTAAAACATCATTACCGCGTAAATCTTCATGACCTAAACGAATATTTACTGGACAACCGGCTTTAACAGCATGTTTAAGCTTTTCCTTTTGCCCTTCCAATATATTTACTTTAACATTAGTGTAACTCGTCATTTTATATATAAATATTTTTTTATTTATTTCGCTTCTCTTATATGAAACCTAATCGTTAAATTTTCGCCTCTAAGATTTAGTAAATTGTTATCTTGGTCAGTAATATTCACCTCTAGGTTATGTATTTCATCTATTGTTATCGGTAAGTATACTAAATTAATTGGCGACTCGATTATTTTATATCCGGGTGCAACATCCGGGAAAAAAGAGTAGATAGTGTTTCTCGTTGAACCATTTACGTAACTTCCCGAAATAATATCTATGTTGACGAGCAAACTATTTATGCTAAGAATGTTTACTACATTATCTGACTCGTAGAATCCTTGCGTATATTTTACGCGAGTAAATCCTAATACTTTGGCAATAGAGCCCGGTTGATTAAAATCTACTTGATAACCATCTTCTAAAGTAAGAACAGACTTTAGGGTATTGGTGTTCGCAGAAATGTTTATAGGATACCCTTCATTTACTCTATCGTAATGACCATTTTTTCTCATTTCTTGATGAATTGTATCATTTATGTCAACGAGGTCATAACTTCCTTCGGGTATTTTTACTTTAATCCACGAGGTACCATTGTCAGGGGAATAAACGAATGTGTTGTTCGTTTCATCAATGTTTGGAAAAGAGTAGTAAGTTTCGAGGTTTACTAAAGCTATCTCATATACTTTATCCTTTTCCAGCTGAATTGGAGGATTAAACCTCGTTCTAAAACGCGTTTTGTTATCGCTTACGATGATTTGAAATGATGTTTTGTGTTCCGTATTCTTCACAATCTTTTCTAGAAGATCTGTATCCATTTTTTTCTATAGAGAAAAAATATTTTAATCGGGCACGTAAAAAATGTCAAAGCCGTTTCTATACTTCCCATCATGTTTTTTGCTGGTTAGATCAATGACCGCAAAACCGTGTGGTCTTTCCCACGCCTTCTGACAGAATTTCCTGAACACGTCCTTAGGCATATCATCGCCTACATGGTCGTTATAGATATGGTTTATGTTCTTCAGGTCTTGACGGAAAAGGCAGATGAAGTTAGCATTTTCTCTGATGGTTTGTCTCGGTAGTCTGAAATAATTCTGCGAAAGGTAGAAGCAGTCGACGTTACTATGTCTACCACGAATGTAGTAACACTCGCATTTGTTTTGCTTCTCGAGGAGGAGATCATCGAAGATCATTAGGTTTTTATTTTCCGGGTTCAGCTCTCGCGGATCGGGTACTTCACTCGCATCTTCGAAGAAGCTACAATCTATATCAGATTTATTCTCGATGGTCTTGATCCATTCTTCAACCAGAGCTGTAGGTAGAATGTTCAGTTCTTGTATCTCATCGCGCATGTTGAACAATCTTAAGATGCATTCTTTCGTGAGTTTTTCTTCGAAGGCCTTTTTCAGTATTCGATATTCGGGCTGAAAAAGACTCTTTCCGAAAACGCTCAGATCATCGTAGTCGAGCCAGCCTGGTCTGAGTAAAAGGTTTAACAATAAAGTAGTTTTGCCACATCCCGATTTGCCTATGATTAAACCTCTAATACTCTTTGGTAAAAGGGTGTGATTAAATCTCCTCGATACTACTTCATTCCACGATAAGTTTATAATATCCATTTTTATATAAGATTTTTTATTTATATATATAAAAATGTATTGCGTTAAATGTAAAAAACATACTGATACGAGTAATATCGGGTATACCGTTTCTAAAAATGGAAGAAATATGATGCAGGGGAAATGTGTGGTTTGCGGAATAACAAAAACTCAGTTTATAAAAGAAAAAAAAGCCGAAAATAGCGGGGGTAGCATTTTAAACAAGTTTATAAATAATTTACCCGTTGAAATGCATCTACCAGGACACAACTTTACGGGACCGGGTACCAAACTAGATAGAAGGTTAAATCCCGATTTAACACCGAAGGAATGGAGCAAACCTATAAATAGAGTAGATCAAGCCGCTTATAATCATGATGTTTGCTATCTTAAGCACGATGACACTGCCACAAGAAACGCAGTGTGCGATAAAAATATGTTAACCGAGTTAGAAGGTATTTACAATCCTAATATTAGAGAAAGGATGGAAAGAGGTTTAGTAAGTAAACTCATTGGAACGAAGATGAAATTTGGAATGGGAATAAAAAAAAAACTTCGAATTTTTAGCGGAAGAATTACACAAGCCCGTAAGAAGAAAATTTAATAAAAGGAGAGTTATAGTAAACGGTATAGATAGGATATGGGCTGCGGATTTAGTAGACATGCAAGCATTTTCTAAGTTTAATCGCGGTTTTAAATACCTTCTCGCTGTCATCGATATATTTTCTAAATACGGATGGTTAGTGCCATTAAAAAATAAAACGGGAAAATCCGTCGCCATAGCATTAAAAAGTATTTTTAAGGAAAGAAAACCCGAAAAGATGTGGGTGGATAAGGGTAAAGAGTTTTACAACGAGGATGTTAAAGCCTTGATCGAATTATATTCTACCGAAAATGAGGAAAAATCTAGCGTGGTTGAGAGATGGATTAGGACGATGAAAGAAAAAATGTGGAAGTACTTTTCCGTCAACTCCTCAAACGTCTACATCAACGCGTTACCTTATTTGGTTAAAGAATATAATAACACGAGGCATTCATCTATTAAGATGACTCCGGTAGACGGGAGTAAAAAGGAAAATGAAACCAAAGTTTGGAGAAATCTTTACCCTCTCGAAATAAAAGAAGATCCTAAGTTTTCCGTAGGTGATAAGGTAAGGATAAGTAAAAAGAAAAAGACTTTTGAGAAGGGTTATACAACAAGATGGACCGAAGAGGTTTTTACAGTTTCTGAAGTAACACACACATCACCAGCAACATATAAAATTAAGGATCTTAATGGAGGAGAAATACGAGGTACCTTTTATGAACCTGAACTGCAGAAAACCAGTCAAGAGCTCTATAGAATAGAAAAGGTTATTAAAAAAGGAAAAAAGAAATATCTCGTAAAGTGGAAAGGTTATCCCAACGAATTTAATTCGTGGGTTGACAATAAAGACATTACGAAAATTTAAACTATAAAAAATGGAAAATATTTCGATCGAAAACGTAATTGTACCGAATAAACCGTTGAACAATTTCGAATTGGAAGACGCGGCAAAAAGATTAAAGATTCCTTATTTTAGAGGAGTTTTTTAGATTACCGAGAAAACCGAGTAAAAAAGAATGCGGTATATTAAACTTCGATAAAATCGGTGGACCCGGTACACATTGGGTCGGTTGGTATAAAAACGGTAAAACTAAAATTTATTTTGACAGTTACGGTATACAACCACCTATCGAAATTCGAGAGTATTTAGAAAGCCCGATACAGTACAATACCGATCAATTACAACAAGCAGGCCAAGTATTTTGCGGTCATCTATGTTTATACATTCTAAAAGAGTTAGGCTCAGGAAATAAATTCCAAAATGTTTTAAATAAACTTTTTTAGTATTATAAAAAATGCCCGTTGACAAATTTGGAAGAATGAAAGATGATGATAAAACGAGTGGAGATGGTGTATCACTCGCTTACGTGAATAATAATTTTTTACGTAAGGACGGAACAACTGTCGTTACTGGTTCTATAAACATGAATGGCAATACATTAACGGGGGTTAGTAATCCTATAAATTCTCACGATGCGGCAACTAGGGAATATGTAGACGTCAACTCGGGGTTTTTAAAAGAAAACAGTGGATACCAAGCTCTCGGATTTTTAAATATGGGTTTCAATGAAATAAGAAACGTAAAGGAGCCTACAGAACCGAACGAAGCTGCTACTAAAAAATACGTGGATAGAAGCGGTAAAGCTATAGTAGAGAACCAAGATGGTACCTTTTCCGCTATCGCAAATATAGATATGCGGGATTATACTTTAACTAATCTTTTGGACCCGGCAGATGCTCAAGATGCGGCAACTAAAAAATATGTAGATAGCGCGAATAAAGCCTTCGTTTATGGGGGCGGTAGGTATATGGCAGTTGATGACGTTTCTATGGGAGGACGAAGAATAAACAATGTCGGAAGCCCTTTAGAAAATGATCAAGCTGTAAATAAGTTTTATGTAGATACCGTCGTTGAGGTAGCTACCGCGGGTGAAAAAGCTTTAACCAAAAAACAAGACGGATCCTATTCAATGGATGGTGAAGTAGATATGAATGATAACCCGATTACTGGATTACCTAATCCCCCATCCCCCGATGCCGCAGCCAATAAAAATTATGTCGATAATGGTGGGGCCATCGTAAAAAATCCGGATGGAAGCTTCGCAGCGGTGGCTGACATAGATCTTGGGGGTTTTTCTATAAAAAATGCCAGAGATCCGGTAGAAGAGAACGATTTAGCGTCAAAATCATACGTGGATAAAAAAGTATCCCTTCCTTCCCTCATAGGCCCTAAACCTATTATAACTGTGTGGGCCGAAGAACAAGGGGGAATTGTAGATGGTAATTATGAGTTCTCATTCGGTAATGGTAATTCGGGTCGCAGTCATCGTTTAGGAGGTTACTGCATGAGTGCACCGGGTAGAATTATAAGAGGGAGTTTAACGATTGTCAAAGATAACTATAACGCGCTAGAAGAGGTACAAGTTAATATTGCGGTAAACGGAACAGAGCAGGTTGATTACTCTATTATTAAAAAAGCGGACGAAGTTTGTAGCTGCACGGTTTTTCCGAGGGCGTTGGAGGTAAAGCAATGCGACATCGTAAACTTTGTTACAAAAACAACCGACCGTGATGTAGTACACGCTTACATATCTATTTTGATAGAATTAGACTTGTAAAGTTTGTCCTATCAATTCATTCAGTCGACGGTAGATATTATATCTCATGAAGGGATATAGTATCAGTAGGTCTTACTGATGTGGGTTGATCTTTTACCTTATTCTAATGAATTAAAAAACAATTTTTATTTTGAGTTCGTGAAACGGACAATCCATAATCATATCTTCGAGACATTGTTTAGGGTCTATCGGAATAGGATCATCACATTCGCTTTCAGTTATATCATATAGCATAATAGACGATGACAACATTATGACCGCGGCTTTTTCGTCGGTTATCCGGTGTATCCCCACGACATTTCCGAATACGTCTATACGATGTACAAAGATCAAACCTTCTTTAGTCGTAAGCAAACCCTCGACAATCGTATTTTGTTCATAGGGTGGATCGTTATCCCATAATTCTCTTAGAGGACATTTTCCGCTTACTAAGATTTCTTTCACGTGTTTTCTGATCAGTGGCTGTATCCTTTCTAGATAAGGCATGAAATCGGGTGTGTCATTTTGTTGGCTCACCATTCTTATTCATTATACGGAAAAAGAATTTCTTATGTCAAAAATTTTTACTTAGACATCTTGAAAAATTATACAGCCAAACACCCACTCCAGAAAATTTAGGAATGAGAGATCGCCAAATTATTTTTCGAGAAATTTTTTTTTTTTTCTCTAGAGAAAAAAAATCTTTATCTAGATAAAGATTTTTTTCATTAACGATGAGACGCAATCGAGTCATCGACGTGGTTGACGTCGTGGTTGTGACGCAATGACGTTCTCACATCATCCGACGTACGTCGGATGAGCCGGATGACCGTGGTGCTGAGATGGTGGGCGTGGTCAGTTCGTGGTGTCGTGTCATTTTGAGGCCCTGATGTGTGGTTGAGCTGTGGTTGGGGTGGGGTGTGGTTGACGTCGTGGTTGGTGACGCTGGGGTGTGATGCTGATGTGTGGTTGAGCTCGTGGTTCTCGGGGTGATTTTGATTCGTGGTTAACTGTGGTGTCCTGGCTCTCTCCTTTTATATCTACTCGCGGCCCATATCTTTTTGACCTATCAATATTCGCATAACATATGGCCGGCCGAGGACGCGTATTTTTGCAAATTTCAAAAGTTTCAAAGGAACTTTAAAGAGGCCCCTATACTCATTTTCAGCCAGTTTTAACTCATTTTGTCTTTATTTTATCAAACTATAGTCATTCTTATATCTCCAAGCCAAATATTGCGCCTGACGGTTGCCAGGTTGCTTAGATTACTGTCGATAGAAAATGCATTTCGTTGAGTTGCGGCCTTCCATGTAAACAGACTCGTCGTTTCCGGTTTTTGAATCGAAGATTTTCGATATATCCGTTATACACTCGGGTAGATTCGTATGAAGATTATACATTCTGTCACGTGACTATATTTGACCTTCGCCCTTCGTCTAATGAGGTAAACAAAGGAAAATAAAGGGCTTCTCTGTTGCAGCCTCGATTTTCAGACGGAGGTCGCGGCCTATATGCAAAATACGCCGTATCCGACTCTAGGCGGAAACCAAAGATAAATTTCCGTGACGCACCGCCATTGTTTACAGCTTCGATCGTCAGCCAGTTTTCTTCTGACCAATGTTCGGTTTCTAATACAAATCTCCGTGTTTCTTTTTTTCAATTACATCATATATGTCAGTAATTTATCCATGTTTACACAAAGGACTGATTTCTGTACCATTCTAAATTGTTTG
Organism: Hippopus hippopus; assembly: GCA_946811185.2. Taxonomy (NCBI): domain Eukaryota; kingdom Metazoa; phylum Mollusca; class Bivalvia; order Cardiida; family Cardiidae; genus Hippopus; species Hippopus hippopus. The sequence continues at coordinate 26,484,184 of OX328104.1, read as the reverse complement.
AAATTTAACAGCGTTTTTGCTCACCGGCTGTAGACGGGCATCTTTAAATGTAAATATAATATTAATTGTAGCTATCACAAGATCATTAATTTTGACAGTTGCACTAACTGGGAAACCTAGGTATGAGATGTTTTACAAATAAAACGTATGATTGCAGAGCTTCAACAAATGACTGCACTATGTGCTGATCTCAAAAGTGTGTAGGTTGAAAAAAATTGGCTATTACACTAAATACGAAGTATATGGATAGGTATGTGATAAAAGCATACAAGAGAATACTGTGGACCGAAATCATACACCGATTTTTGTGGCGACACTGTGGTCTACCGTATTTGCTATTTATATGTTTATTAGCCTAAAGGCTGCTAAGCGAGACTCAAGGTCCTTTTGCGGACACTGTAGATCAAGATCAGACTGCACAGAACGTGCAGTCTGATCTTGAATCTACACTGTCCGATAAGAAGATATTTTTCCACGAAAATACCTTTGAAATAGCATTAGTATGGGTCTTACTATCGGCTAAAAAGTCTCATTTCGTTAATTTAGCAAGTTAAAGGTTAACCAGATTGTGACCTTCGGTTTAAGGCGAGCTCATCGTTATTGTAAAGGACATGAAATTCAATTTTGGCATGAATTCCTTTATTTCAGTTTTATTACATGGAAACCCCCATAAATTGTCGAAAATAAGACAACCACTGTGTATGTGTAATTTCGGACGACAAGCGGTTTCTACAGATTTCTATCTTCTTGCTGAATCACATTGTTGAACAAACCAGATTATTGAAACTCGATTGCTTTTTGGGAATGAGAAACACGTGTAACGTTACAATGAATGAGCTATAAAGTGAAATAACGTGTAAGTTTTCACCAAAATACAGCAAACTGCAGAAAGATGATTAATAACGCTGATTGTTTTCCAGTCCTGGTTTAAAATATTGGCTTTCTTTGTATGAGAAAGAAATAAAACCTAAAAATATGCGACGGGTAGCTTTTAACTGTGATCGATAACGCTGACTGTTTTCCAGTCCCGGTTTAAAATATTGGCTTTCTTTGTATGAGAAAGAAATTAAACCTAAAAATATGCGACGGGTAGCTTTTAACTCTTGATCGATAACGCTGATAGTTTTCCAGTCCCGGTTTAAAATATTGGCTTTCTTTGTATGAGAAAGAAATTAAACCTAAAAATATGCGACGGGTAGATTTTAACTCTGTGACAAAAGACCTTTAGGCTTGTCAAAAAATAAAACACTTGCAGATTACAACATAAATGGGACTCAAAAGTTAAAATTTATCTTTGGATGGGTAGAAAACATATCGGGATAAGGAGAACCAAAGTCACTTTCTTTTGAGTGATTAAAACTAGAAATTGTTTGTAAAAGGATTGATCCATTTGAGCACTGCTCTTGCATAAGGGGGCTAAATGCATCTCCGTGATCCATAAAGAAGTCATCAAATGATCATAGATCCATAAAATCCGTTTGTTTTAACAACCGACTGATTCATGAGATAGACTGGTCCTGGGACATACAGGAAATTGACCGATAGCGAAAAGTATCGACCCAGGTCAGCCTGCGCGGACTGCGCAGGTTGACCTGGGTCGATACTTTTCGCAGATGCATTAAGCCCCCTTTTCACAGAGCATGGCTCATTTTTATTAGGCTTGTTTCAGGGACACTACCAACTGGTTCAAATGAGACAGGAAAGGCATATTATGAAGACAGTTTGAATAAGACATGAAATACATGTATTTCGAAAAAAATGAACAAATAATGTACCAAGCCTTACTTTACATATGAGCTATGCTCTGGCAAAATGGGGGTTTAACGCATCTCCGTGATGCACTTTACCAAGCAATTCATCACATAATTATGGATCCATTAATTCCAGTTTGTAGAACAACCGACTGAGTCCTGGGATAGAATGGTCCTTTGGCGTGCAGAAAATGCCTGCGCAAGCTGATCTGGGTCGATACTTTTTGCAAATGCATAAAAGCCCCTCTTCACAGAGCATGGCTCATGTTATATCTATTCTAGGCACACCATTTTTTACTGGTCTCTTTTTTAGGCCAAGAGTAGCCACAGCCTAGGAAGAAAAAAAAAACTATATAAGTACACACACTCCAAACCGATATGAAATACTTTTTAAGAAAAATGTACATTTTCAGCACTATACATGTATCTATGGGCATTTTTGATTTTGTCTTTTTTAACATCATGCAAGTTGTCCATAAAAGTCGTCGGACCATACATTGATGTCAAAACTATTTTACAAATAGCCAATCTTAAAGCATGTGCGATTCCTTTCCTTTATCGATAAGAACTATTTAAAAGGATTAGGCTCTATTGAAAATAGCTTTTTTTACTATCATGCACATTTATCTCTAAATGTACGAATCTGTTCTTTGATAGAAATATAAATGTTCTTTCATATAGATCTATACCTTCTTGAGTCATTGCCATAAAGCCTGTTGTACATACATGTACATTGTTCTTTGTTTGATGTTATGAGTCGTGCAACCAATATTTCAGGTTTCGTATTCTGTAACTAAACGACATTCTAACTTTGATTCTCAATATATTTATTTTTAATACACTCAGCAAAACTTATAAACTGCTATTGTATTGTAATGAAAAGATTCTCGAATCTGCTAACAGAAGCCATGTCTTTTGGGAAAAAAAAGGGAAAACACATCGGTTGCGCATGCGTGTTGTCTATAAGCCAAAACAGGTAAAAAAAAGAGAAGCTCAAATTACTGACAGTTTGCAAGCGGTGAGAAAAAACATGAAAATTGTTTTCTGCACTAACATACAATCCGGGAAAATGAGTATGAAGTTTTCAAGAATTTGATTTTTCAATTTTCAGTGTTGAGTGAATGGATGGTAAAAAGGCTCCTTTAACATGAACAAGTCAATAAATTCTTTTTAGACTTAGGCTTAGGTATGATTTTACACTGATCAATCATTTTGCTAAAAACTTGGTCAAATGAAACGTCTCTTTTCTGGAGAGTGATGCAAAGAAAAAGGTCGACGGGGAATAACAGCTTAAAAGTGATGGTTGATAAGCTTTGCTGAGTATACTTTTTCGAAAAAGACACCGTTTCCATTTGGCCTATTAGCTTAACATGAAAGTTTAGCAAATCGGCCAAACTAGACGGTTTATCTCTTTACCAAACAACAAAATTTTAGACTGGTCCAAATTGAAAGCACTTGCAGACGACAAAATAAACGTAACTCAAAAATTGAAATTTGTTTCCAGCAGAGCAGAAAACATTGTGGAAAAAGGAGAAAATGCTGGTTACCAGCATTTTCTCCTTTTCTCACAATTTTTTCAAAAGGCTTCTATCTCAGGGTCGTAAAAACCAGGGATTGTTTGGTAAAGGGTTAAAAAAGCTATTTGGCAAGGTTGTTTAATATTGGCCAAAAGTATTTCAAAGAAGCTTTTCTTAAAGAGCTGCTAAAACGCCAATTAACGGGATACAGTTGAATCACTGATGTTGAAAATATGAAGGACATCGACCTGCACGCTGGAATTACATCGTATTACCATATTATATACATTGGTCAGTCCATACATCATAGAAAAGGGCAATCTGTCATGGTTTCTATCTTTTGGCTTAAGAATTCTGTCATGTGGTCACCTCGTGTAAATCTGTGTTTAATACTGCTATCTTCGGAGTGAAAAATAATAAATATTAGGCCAAGAGACAATCTGGGATATTTCACTCTTAATAAATGAGTCATGCCCTGTGAAAACAGGGTTCAATGTCATCTGCAAAAAGTGTCGCCTCAGGTCGGCCTGCGCAATCCGGGCAGGCTGACCTGGTGGATACTTTATGCATGCAAAAGACCAGTTAACCTGATGATTCAATCTGTTGTTAGAAAAAAAAAATATGAATCCATAACTATTATGATGACTTGCTTGGTGTAATACAGAGATGCATTAAACCCCCTTTTGCCAGAGTGCCGTTCAAAGGTATGTACTTCTAATATCTCCGATGCGACGTTACCCTGGTAAACCGCTGTAAAGGAGCCCAAAACAAAACCATTTCAGATCTGTATTGAACTGTCAGCACATTTCTGCTACCACATCCAGGAATACAAAAAACGATCAGATGCCAATTATCTGCCATATGCCAATAGAAATCAGGCAAATTTAGCCAAAGGAAGATAACCATTTATAATAATGGCTATGTCAAGATTAATTTCTTGAATACGTTCTGTTGTCTTTAACAGTTCAATATTTATGTACATTTACATGCGTTATTGCTTTTAAATCTGGTTCCCCATCTTTTTCATATACCAATTAGGGCTTTAAAAGCTTAAAACGAGGTTGAAGGGCATATATATATATATATATATATATATATATATATATATATATATATATATATATATATATATATATATATATATATATGAGGGCACTTCAATAAGTTTTTGACATCACGTGATGTCAAAAAATTTTGAAGTGCCCTCTCGTAGAAAATGAGAACATTTCAAGAACACTTTATGTTCGTTTTCAGACCGACCATGCCAACTTCTGCGAGAGGTTTGTGACTCAGGATGAGAAATGAGTTCGCCATTTTAATCCTGATTCAAAATCTTAAAGCAGCATTGGAAACATCCTTGGTCTCTACCCTCACAGATGATTTAAGCGAGTTTTCTGTTGGCAAGGCGATGGATTGTGCTTTTGGTACTTTGAGGAAGACATGATTGACCTCTGGCAAAAGGGACAGATCACTAACGGGACATGATATTCGACAACCAAAGAGGCAGTCAAAAAGACGAAAAAAGCGTGTATCTGGCACTTTGTTGATGCAGGACAATGCCCAATCCACACAGCACACGTGGCGGTGATTGAAGCTGAAAGATGTATCTTTGAACTGTTGCCCCTTGCTCCCTACACTTGGTCGCTACTTTTAAAATAATATTGAGTCATTGATGTTCGAATGTACCTTAAAGCACAAGATGTAACTCTGTTCTAAGAAGGCATTGCAAAGCTTGAACATCGATAGACCAGGTGCATTGAAGTTCATGGACACGGTTGAAAGGTAATGCATGGTTAATGACCCCTCCTAAACTATTTTAGCCATGGTCTGTGAAAAGGGTGTTAAACCATCTGAAAAGGGTATCTACCAATGTCAGTCTGAGCAGTCCGCGCACGTTGACATCGGCCGAAACATTCGCTATCTTTAAATTTTGTGCACGAAAGTGGACCATTCTACCTCGTGTTTTTATTCGGTTGTTAAACAAAATGGATTTTAGAGATCGATATTTATTTGATGACTTGCTTGGTATAATGCATCATGGAGATGTATTAAACTGTTTTTGCCAGAATTTCGTTCATTTGGTATGGCCATTCAGATTGTGTTTCTTTGCCATTAACTCTTTATAGCGCCAAAGAAATAAACTTGACCTCTTCCGACGGCTCTTAATACAATCCATTGAAACTTACACAGATTTTGATTGTATAGGCTTGACTTCACAAGCGGACGGTATAGATCAAAGATCAGACTGCACGTTCTGTGCAGTACGATCTTGATCTATGCCGTCCGCTGGCGCCGAAAGGGTTAAGAAAATTCTTGAGAACTAGATGTAGAATGCAATTTAGACTCTTGGTAAATACGGGCCCATGAAACAAATAGAGCTAGAGAGGTTGCGCTTTCGATAAATTCAGTCACCTTCCATGACAGTTTGAAATTCGTCACCAAGGCCATGACACTTTGAAAAAACTGAGATGTACAGAAACCGATATTTACTGCAAAGTTCAGACTTAATCTCCACTTGCTATAAATTTTACGTTTTGCTTTGACAGACCAATCTCTATGTTATATTGTCTTGAGGTAAATGTCTCCAGACTGACCTCTCATTTATTAGAGACATGCCCTGTGAAAATGGGGTTTGTATTATGCCAAGTAAGCAATAATATATTAATAAATCCATAAAATCAATTTTGATTAACATCCGACCTGAATTCTGAACTAGAATGGTTATTGGAAATGCAGAAAATTAATCAAACGCAGAGTTTCGGCCCAGGTCAACCTGACCCGGGTAGATTCGTTTTTGAGTTGCATTAAACTCCTTTTCACAGAGCATGGCTCATTTATTATACTGTACAAGAAAATCATTCCTATGGATTTTTTTTCCCCTCTATATTGTATTCAAAGGTTTAAATTAACATACGTAGAAATTATGTATGTTTTCATTGTCCTTATTTCACTGAAATTCGCATTTAACGTTTGTGTTTGTTGATATAAATCCCGAGTTTCTACGACTTATATAAGGTTGCTTAAATTAAGTGATTCTGCTGAGATTCGTTATTTATCCCATTGAATATATTTGCTTTTGAATGAAATTTTAGTTCGTTCTCTCTTAAATGTATTATTCTGTAAATGTATGCATTTGGGTCCGAGGCCTTATTACTGTAAATAAAGCTTGCCATTCTCATTATTTAGAATTTATCGAACTGATCCCATAGTAATATTGTGTAAGAAAAAAGAAAAATTGTGGCTTTCTTATTCTTTTCCGGCGGAGCTGTATAAGCTAGCTGTTGATCTACGCTGTGGTATTTGTCTCGAATAAATAAATACTAATTTTCGATTGGTTTATATGTGTACCCTTTCATTATGTGGGCCTCTTGCGTCTCAAACCATGACCATCTGCTCTTTCATGTATTTAAGTACAATTGAACCTCGATAATTCGATCTCGATCCGGTCCAATCACAAAATGATAACCTTAAACTAAATAGAAGATATTTGTTTCTTTCGGTGAAAGATCGAAATTTATTTCATCTCGTTAACATCATAGGTAATATTTTCGTTCGTGAAATATTACCGATGATGTTCACTCGATGAAATAAATTTCTTCGATCTTTCACCGAGCAAAAAAAAGTTATTTATTTCATGCTTTTAACCATGGGGGGGGGGGGAAGCATACATCAAAATCCAGTATAGTTGTTTTCGGTTGTCCCCCGTGGCGTACCCCCTCCGCATAACAACGCATTACAATATTACGTAAAGCGCGAGAAATGTAGGGTAAATTACGTCATATTTCCATCTGGTTGAGTGGCACGCGCATTTTACGTAACTAGTGCGCGGGAACTACTGTTTCCGCCTTCAGTTGCAGAGGTAGAAAACAAAATCGCTATTTTTCACTGGTCGTAACCATAGGCACTCGGTTTCCCTGTCTTTTACTTTTGTACCTTACCTCTTCTGTTTCTGCATATCATAATTACTAAAAGGTTTTGCAGCAGCCATGTTTTAAGATAACGGAAGTCCTTGATCAGGTTTCGATTTACGCTGGCTCCCGAATCGTGATTAACACGCTGGCCAATACGGGTACCATGATAATGTAAACAAGACGTACTATTTTAAGCGTAGAACGACATGTTTACTATCCTGGTACCCGTATCGGCCAGCGCCTTAGAGATGATTCGGGAGCCAGTGTAAATGAAAACCTGATCCAGGACTTCCGTTGCTTTAAAACATGGCCGCTGCGAAAACTTCTAGTATGTAAGATATAGATGTACAGAAATAAATGTTAAGTTGTGAAAGTCATGGAAACCGAGTGCCTATGGTCGTAACCACGAAATATCGAAAAATATTCCACCGTTATTTCTTGATAAAATACCGGAAAGCATGAAATAACATCAAATACCTCATATCAAAATACAAAATTGCAAGCTAGGTTAAAAACCTTACCCTTATCCTGCTAAATAACTAACATGAAAATTTAAATTCGATAGTAAAAACCAAAATACTGCTAATTCAAACTTATGTTTTGGGAAATAATATCTCCTTATCGGACAGTGTAGATCCAAGATCAGACTGCACATTCTGTGCAGTCTGATCTTGATCTACACTGACCACAAAAGGTCAGTGAGTCGCGCTTAGCAGCCTAACGGTTAAGATCTGTCATTCCAGAGTCATGTTGACCGAAAAGTTACACCTGATCGGTCGATGCAGATCAAGGATTAGAATGTACGTCGTATGCAGTTTAAACTTTATCAACTCTGACCGCACGCACTCCTTTTAGCACGCAGAAGATTGTACTCTCTCTCTATCTCTGTCAATAACAACTAACTCTTACGGCGCCAAATATGTAAGCTAGACCTCTATCGCCGTCTGAAAATTCAATCCACCGAAGCCCAGAAAATATGTTTTTGCGATCCAAGATCAGACTGCACAATCTGTACAGTCTGATTTCGATCCATGCTGTTTGCAAAATCCCCCGTTTTGCTGGTTAATAGCATTTTCTCCTTTTCCCACAATGTTTTCAAAAGCCTTCTTCTTCATGGTCGTTAAATCCCGGGACCGTGTGGTATAGAGTTAAAGGCTTAATATCGCCAAATAGACGAAATCCATAATTGTTACGTTATCGATAGGAAATTTTTTAACCTTATAGTTACAGAATCAAGGCTGTTGTTGCCAGACTCTCTCGATTTATCAGACGGTGCAGATCCAGAATCATCTCTTACTGTTTTTGTGGTATTTGTCGAAGACAATACCACTATGAGTTCAAGATTGAATTTCGAAGACAATGTATCGAATTTTGTGCAAAGCCAAAGGAAATGAACCCAATTAAACTCAATTTTTCTCAGGCAAATGAGTTTTTCGGTAGCACCCATATATGTAATTGGAAATAGCATGTTAAAATACACTAGGTGAGGCCATCGATCATGGAAATACTAATTTTTGATTGAAAATAGCTTCACTCGCTCATAGCCTTCTATTGGCGCAATGATACAAAATTTTCTACCGATCACTTGGTCCTGTGCTTTTTCGTTCCAAAACCAGTTCGTCCCATGGCTTGTTCATCCAATGATTGCGCGCTACTCCATTTGATTGGGCATGAATATTTATAGATCGAAATAATTTATTGTAATGTTGGGAATTAAATATTAACGGCCAAAGATATTTCAAAATCATAGTTTTCAGGTAAAAACTTAATTTTATTCGATATATTCACATGGCTTCTCTCTCTATCCATCATGCATCCTACTGTCAAGGGATATTACTCCTGACTCCTAATGATCAAAGGGAGACAACCGATACACAGATAATCCTAACTTTGTCATGAGTACTCTCCATTCAACCAAAAAAGGTATTCATTTGCTTAGTAGGTTGACTTTCAAGCCAATATTTGAATATTTTTCTTTTTCTTTCAAATTATTAATTCCACACAATGGCTTCCTTGACAAATACCACTTCAGGGTTCTCAACGCTTTGATTTGTAATCTGATCTAGATCTTTGATTTGCGCGAAAGCATGTAATATTTTCCTGGACATCTCTATGTTGTAAAACATAGGCAGCGCAAAGGTTTGTTAACCTTCGATTGCAGTTGCTTAAATACTCAGTGAAAGCTTTCAATTACAAATGGGGTATTACGTGACCAAAATATTTTTAGGGTTACCTGCCTTTTTGATATGGGTTTTCGCTTTTTATGATACACAACTAGCCAAAGTTTGAAGATCATATTTTAAGTACTGATAGAGCTATGAGTAAATTTAAACCCATTATCACACAATCCCGTGTTTCAACGACCCTGAGGGAGAGGCTTTTAAAAATGTCGGAGAAGAAGAAAATAGCTGGTGAATGTTTCTTAATTTCACAAATAAATTCAACGTTTATTTCCCGATTTATTATATATGAGTCATGCTCTGTGAAAAGGGGGCTTAATGCATCTGCGAAAAGTATTGACCCAGGTCAGCCTGCGCAGTCCGCGCAGGCTGACCTGGGCCGATACATTTCGTTATTGGTCAATTTTCTGTTTGTACGAGTCTACCTCATGATTAAGTCTGTTATTGAAAGAAGTGGCTATTATGGATCCATAAGTATTTAATGGCTTGCTTGGTACCATGGATCACGGAGATGCATTAAGGCCCCTTTTGCCAGAGCATGGCTCATATTTTATATAACCCCACAGAAAGAAGTCGCACGGGTTGAGGTCAGGATGAAGTCATCCACATAGCAAAACAATTTCTTCGTGCAGGATAGTGCTGCGGCACGAACATCTAATTCTGAGACAGCCTATTTGTACGATATATTCTGGTGAGAGGGTAATATGGAGACAGTGTCCGGAGGTAAAAGATTGCGGAATGTTGTGGCCTGCACACAGTCCCAACCTCAACTTGCGTGACTTCTTCCTTTAGAGTATTTTGAAGTCAAAGGTCTACAATTCCAACGCAGACAGCACAGACACGTTGATAAATAACACTCAAAGTGAAATCAGTAAGACTGATATAGGAATGTGCGCTAAAGAGACTGACAATTTCGTTGAGCGTGTTCGGTAGAGAAAGAGCATATAAGGCCGTCAGATTGAAAATGTCATTAATTACTAAAATAACGCAAATGAAAAAAAAGGACTTCTTTTTTGAAAACTGTATAAAAGTGCGTAATGTTATGAAAATTAAATGAAATTATCACACAAAAAAAAACCTGCATATTTTATATACATGTATCCTTCTTTCTATCTCTTTATCTGATTGCTAAAGCCATACTATAAATGTACAAAAGTGTTACCTTACTTTCCGGACACCCTGTACTTTCAATTTAAACGAGCCTAAAATTCTGTCATGTAAAGAATAAAAATTTCACACGACTATGACGACGCACCAGCTACAGGGCTATGACAATACCTCGATGTTTTTCTCAGAAACAGCCGACTTATAAATTGAGCAGATGAGTTCCAGTGTATACATCTTATCGATAAACTGAGAAATTTTGTTGAAATATTGAAATCTGTAAAGGAATGAAAAGAATTTTTTTTTCTTTTTTCATTTTACTTAATCTGCAGCTCCGAGATTTATGCTGCCATGTTTACAAAATTGAATTGTTCCTACAGAACTATCAATAAATCTTAACCCTTTCAGCGCAGATTAAAATGGCCATGCTCTGTGAAAAAAAAGCTTAATGCATCTGCAAAAAGTATCGACTCATGTCAACCTGCGCATTTCGCGCAGGCTGACATGGGTCGAAACTTTTTGCTATTTGTAATTTTTTCTGCATGTCAAAGGACCGTTCGACCTTCAGATAAAGTCGATTTTTGGCTAAAATGGATCTTATGGGTCCATAATTATGTGATGGCTTTCTTGGTATAATGCCGAGTCCCGGTAGCTTAGTCGGTAGCGTGCATGACTTGAGAACATGGGGTCGCTGGTTTGATCCCCGGCTCGGCCATTTTCTTTCCAAGGATTGATGATAGTCATTGCGACAGGATTCATTCGTCTCTCACCGCTGACCATCGTTTCGACGATGGTTACATGTATGTGGGGAAGAGCCAGTGGCCTGGAAAGAATATTGTGCGGAGTACTGGTAAAAGAAACTCCAGGAGAGCATGGATAAATAGGTGCACTGGCCGCCGCGATATAACTGAAATAATGTTGAAAACGGCGTTAAACACCTTACAATAAATCAATCAATCTCGGTATAATGTATTGCGCATGGTCACTAAACCCCCCTTCGCCAGATTATGGCTCAAATAATCACGTTCTCTTTTGACGGGTGAAAATACGGTCCACTGAATCTCGGAAAGACTTATCTTAAAGGCTGGACAAAAAACATGTTATAAACACATGTACATTTTTTATGCGAAAATAAAACATTTAGACATGCTTAGGACGTGCAGTCCGATCTTGTATCTCTACCGATTGCTTGTGTTAGTTAAGCCTTTTAGATTTCAATTGTTCTAAGTTTCGATGGATCGTATTTTCTGCCATCGAAAGAGATAAAGTTTATATATATAGTTTGAACTGAAAGAGTTACATCAACACAAAATTTGTATTTTTTGGAAACCTTATAGCCCCGTTTTTTCTCTGGACATAAAGGTTTTTTTTTTTCCGTATATTGATTTGTGAGGGTCGGGGAGCTATCCCTCTGCACATTTTACAATCGTAAAGTAATGAACATAGACAGTTACGGACAATATGGACAATAAAATAAAGACTAAGTATGTTGATATAAACATAATATGACGAAAAGTAACTGAGAATAGAAAACAAATTAAAAAAAAAAATGGTGTTAACGAAAAAAGAGAATCTTCTCAGATTTACAAAACATATGAAATATCGATCACGCCAATATTAAAAAAAAGAACGGTGTTTTATTTTTAAAGATTCTCTGTAAAAGAATTTAAACCGAAAACCCTCGGTCATAAGCCTTTTGTACAGCACAGCTAGGCTCCTACTCTCTTGTCATGATAGTAATTATATTCTTTCAAAATGATATAAAAACCAGAGAGAGTGTTCAATCTCTTGGTTTATTCCCTTTGAAACTAAATTACAGGGCGCTTTTTTAATTCTCAAAGCATGATTATAACTGGCCTGCAACACACGAAAAGGGGCTTTCGGACATTTGCGTAAAATGTCGTCTCGGATCAGCCTGCGCAGTCCGCGCAGGCTGATCCGAGACGGCACTTTACGTCAACATTAGACTATGTCCTACAGTAGACTTGCGTGAAATTGAAAATCACACACGATCGAAAAGTGTCGTCTCGGATCAGCCTGCGCGGACTGCGCAGGCTGATCCGAGACGACACTTTACGCAAATGTCCGAATGCCCCGTTTCACATGTTGCAAGCCATATAAGAGCCATGCTCTGGAAAAAAGGGGGCTTAATGCATCTTCGTGATGCATGATACCAACCAAGTCATGCATAATTATGAATCCATAAAATCTATTTTATCTAACAATTGACGGAATCATGCGGTAAATTGGTCCTTGTACATGCAGAAAATTGACGAATAGCAAAAAGCTTCGGCCCAGGTCAGCCTGCGCGGACTGCGCAGGCTGACCTTGGTCGATACTTTTTGCAGATGCATTAAGTCCCCTTTACACAGAGCATGTCTCATATCAGTTTTTTTCCCCCATTTAAATCCAACTATATACAAAATACAACAAAACAAAAGTCCGGAACAAATGCACGCACAAAACAAATATTTACAACAACTTTTGAAGGATCATTTTACATAAATAAGCGATATTTTTTTCTGTGGAAAAAAAACCTTTGAATTAATAAATCTGCATCATCAAGCTCGTGTGGGTGATATAACTAGATTTAACAAGATTAAATTTACTGAATCTTTCATAAATCATAGTCGAGTCGCCAATTTGGTTCTTCGGTTGTGTAAATATTACTGACAATGCACGTCTATCTATGATAGTCGATTAATATTGTATATTGGTGCAGACATCATGTTTTTGTGGCCCGATGAATTAAACTATAGGTTTGCAGAACAATGGTAGGGACACTGTTAAAGACAGACAGACAGACAGACAGACAATCAAAGAAATAGCTATTTTTTAGACTTCATATAGAGCAAATGTGAATTAATTCGTTAATTAATTCGTTCATTAATTAGTTAGTTATATTGAAGAAAAAAAAAACTTGACGAAATGAGAATCGATGCTACACGAGGCTTTTATTTGTTCATTTCAGGTAATACTTCGAACGAAGCAGACTAGCAGAATATTTATCTATGTTTTTTTTTTAATCAAAGATCACACGTTTTACAGAAAGAGACTACACTTCTATAAATGTAGGAAAATTAGTACATCTATAATCAGCTTGCCATACAAGAGATTTATCGCTGAATTCAGACAGGCAAGAACTGGTAAATCGTCAGCAAAAAAGAAAAACAAACGTGAGGAGGAAAAAAGTTTTTGTTGTTGTTGTTGTTGTTGTTGTAACTTCGCAAAGATTAGTGGGAACGTCACGTGATCAAAAACATGATCTTGAAAGCTGATTTCCTGGAATCGTATTCAAATAAGTTTGGTGACGTCATATTTGATATCATACAAGTAGATGGAGTTACAGGTTGCCAGGCAACTAACCCTTTCGAACGCCAAATTTGTACCTCTTTACTGCATGTAGCCGTCAGAGAAAAGCATATGTTGTTATATGTATTTAACAGTATTAAAGATAAAAAATAATAACTTACATCGAAAAACTAAAAAAGAAAAAAGGGGGTCCTTGTAAAGATATGTTTTCCTGGGATGGCGGTTGACTTATGACTATGAAACTACTTATATAAATGCGATGAGTGTAGACCAAGATCAGACTGCACATATGTGCAGTCTGATCTTGGTCTACCTCTCCGCACAGTACATCCATGCTCATGTACCACAGAACAAGGAATAAAAGCCTACTGGAAAAAAATATCAGAAACACACTCAGACAAACAATGATTGGAAGGAAAAAAATGACGAGAACAGTATTTGATGATATTGTCAATGCAATGTCTGTTCTTTTACATAATTCAGAAACAATTTGACAAGCTAATCTTCTCAGAAAATTGTCTGGCAAGAAAATCAGTTTGACTTGGTTTGTTCAGGTCATATGTTCTTGTCCCTACCCCTTCCTCTCAAGCCTTATTTTTAGCTCGAAATGTTGTTTTTATTTATTTTTTTTTTTTTTTTGAGCTGGAAAACAACCTGCGACTTAGAAACTCAGGATTTAACGCGTTGTATTGGTCAGGGATCTCCTTTAATGCTTGGATACTGCTTGCTAGTGGTTTAGCACCTATTTTATTTTCAGTGTTTCCCACGTAGAGTAATGGTTTTCAATCCAATCCTTAAAAAAGAAAAAAAATATCTTCAGTAACAAACACCAAATTTTGACCCACTTGAAGCGAGGCAAGTAAGATTGAACACTTTCTTAAACTGAATCACTCGCGATGGCGGGGCGGGGATTACAAAACATATTGTATGGATGGTGTTTTACGCGGTTTTCGACATTATTACACTATATCACAGTGACAGCTCACTTTTTTCATGGATGCCCTGGATCTCACCAGTGCTAGGCTAGGACTTTGTAGTGTCTTGACCAAGGACACTCCAGCGAAAACGTCATCGCCCAGAGTGGAGATCAGAGCGTGGGCTGAATAGTAGCGAATCCTAAACGTTGGCAAATGATTGAGTCATTGAGGATCCCTCAAAAAAATAAAATCACAGCTTCATTAGTGGCTTTTTCATGCCTTAAATGCTTGTATAAAGCAAATATATTATTGAAGACGTCGTTATCGCCAAATAAGCACCTTGTTCTCGTCTTTGGATATAGCACCAAAAACAAGATTACACCAAGGCTAAAGACAAATTTATATGCCGGAAATAAACACGAAGACGGAAATGTGTCAGACTTGTAATTCTACAGAAACTGTTGCCATACATGCGAATCGTATTTCAAAAAAAAAAATTGAATAAAGATGGTTCTTAAGTAAGTTGAAAAGATAGAAACAAAAACGCATAAACTAATCGGTAAATTGATTCAGGAAGTTAATTTCGGATAAACAAGAGGGACAACTTTCATAACTCCACTTATTTGGTATGATAGAGTTATGTCCCTTGTCTTCGTCGATTGAGTTATTTCTTGACGGGGGTCGAGATTCTTTATTAAAATTTTCAGTTTAACGCTTTACCAAACAATCCCTGGTTTTTACGACCCTGAGATAGAAGCCTTTTGAAAACATAGTGGGAAAAGGAGAAAATGTTGGTGACCAGCATTTTCTCCTTTTCCCACAATGTTTTCTACCCTGCTGGAAACAAATTCCAATTTTTGAGTTACATTTATTTTGTCGTCTGCAAGTGCTTTCAATTTGGACCGGTCTAAAACTTTGCCGTTTGGTAAAGAGTTAATCATAATTGTTCAGTGTACCTCTAAGCATTTATGGTGTGTTTCTTTAACCCTTTACAACACAATTCCAAGATTTTACCAGTCTTTTGAAAAACATTGCGGGAAAAGGAGAAAATGCTGGTAACCAGCATTTTCTCCTTTTCCCTCAATGTTTTCTACCTCATCAGAAAAATATGGAACCATCAGAGCCAGATTAAAATTTTTCATCTGCAAATACTTTCAATCTGGACCAGTCTTAACTTTTGTCATCTGGTAAAGAGTTAAGCCTTTAACTGATAAATGAATTAAATGGGAAATTTTTTGCACTCCAATCATAAAACCCAAGATACTCCGATTTGAAACTTCTTTTCATTGGATTATTCTCACAGTATTGGCCGGTGGTACTCAATTATCAGCGGCACTCTGATACTTGATACCTTTCAGTCGCGCATGGCAGTCCGTTGGCTGGTTGTTTAACACTATTTCACTCATATCTGGGCGATAGCGTACTTACCGAATGGTTCAACCAATCAAAGAAATGTGTTAATTTTTTCAATGTAAAGTTGGTCTAACTTTTAAAGATTCTATTGATCTCATTTATGTCGTGATTTGTTTTCTGATTTGCAAATGTCTCCCTGTTTCTTTGACATCAATATTTCTAAGAGACCTATGACCCTTTACCGCACAATCCAGAGTTTTCACGATCCTGAAAAATTGTTGAAAAAGGAGAGTATGTAGGTAAGCAGAATTTTCTCCTTCTCCCACAATGTTTTTTTAACCCCTTCAAAGACAAATACTATCAGCTGAGCTTCGGTGAAATTGTGGTCTGCAAATACTTTCAATTTGGAAAAGTCTAAAATTGGTTTGTCTGATATTGAGTTAACGAAAGAAACTGAGTGTAACTGATGACGCAAAAAACGATTCACTTGCATAGAGTTGACTGAATAATTTTAATGTTCTGATACAGCATACACAGCCCCCTAGTTGAGTACGCCACTAGGTCGCAAATAATTCTACGTCAAAACTGAACAGACGGTACGAAAACACTCAGGTAGCGTAAAACTAAGCAATCTGGCAACTTAAGGGTACTCTCCTTTTTTCACGACAGTCATTAAGAATAGACAGTTCAGGAATATCAGGCATTGCTGCAAGACATTGTCTTAGAAAGTCTAAAAACTTACATGAGCCAGAAGAATCTTTGGTCTGTGTTTTTGGCCAAGTTCAAGCCTATCTCTAAATGCTGATGCCGCATGATGACAAATGGATCACCAAATCTCTCATCTAACAGTTTTCTTGCATCTTCGTAAGATCTATCACTGGGGACAAGAAAGCAGCTTTCAACAATTTGCTTGACAGAATCACCTAAATATCTTCTTAAACAGTGAATTCTTTCACATGGTGGGATATTGCTAGAGTCAATCAAGGTTTTGAAAGCACATTTCCGTGATTGATACTGCAAAGGATCACCCCGGAAAACAGAAGGTTCACTAGTGGGTAACCTATTTAAAGAGACTTGTTCTGCAACGTGCAGTCTGATCTTTGATCTACATTGTCCGATAAGGACATATTGTCCAGCAAAAATACCTTTGAAATAGCAAAATTAGGTTTTTAACTATCGGCTCATAAACATTCCACTTATTTATCAGGATAAGGGTTAAGCTAGCAGACGAAATGGCCTGCAACACGCGAAAAGGGGCATTCGGACATTTGCGTAAAGTGTCGTCTCGGAACAGCCTGCGCAGTCCGCGCAGGCTAATCCGAGGCGGCACTTTACGACTACATTAGATTCCGTGCTACAGTAGACTTGGACAAAACAGAAAATTACATAAAAACAGAAAGTGTCGTTTCGGATTAGCCTGCGCGGACTGCGCAGCCTGATCCGAGACGACACTTTACGCTAATGTCCGAATGCCCGTTTTCGCGTGTTACAGGCCATATAGTAGATAAACTGTTAGATAAAGTAGATAAACTGCGCATCAGACAAACAAAATGCGATAACGTGAGATAGTCAGAAATCAATTTTCAAGGATTTTTTTTTGTCACGTGTCAATATCATTCGAAACTGTGGAATACTGGCAAGCTATCATTTAGAGAGATAGGTCGCTATTCTGGCTGCGGAATACTTTGTCTGGAAAACGAGGATCGAGATCGAATAACTTTCCAGGTAAGATAAACTTATTGTATTGTTCTATTCCTATTTCTTGATGTTTGTTAATCTATTTTTCTCGTTGATGCTTCTGTTGTGTTTGTTACTCCTGCAACAAATCGGAACCAAGTGACTTTAAAACATAATCATTATTATTCTTGTAAAATACGGATAAGACCCGGGACATTTATTAAAATGAAAACATAGTGGTAAAAGGATAAATTACTCATTATGAACAATTTCTCCTTTGTCCTCGATGTTTTCATAAATAGCCTCTCTGAATAACAGGGTACTATCCGAACGACACCATTTTTGGTACAAAAACTTGAAGAGCGAATTACATACCTTTTGCTGACTGCAATAGATCCGGATCAGACTGCACAGAGTGTGCTGTCCGATCTTGAATCTACTACGCTAGGGCCCATATTTTATTTAAGCGTGGTGGAAATCGAATTTAAGGCCTCAAAAATTGTCGAATTAGTTTTGTTGGCACCAGGTACAAGTCTTAGTGGAAGCACTCGACTTTTGGTGAAAGTGTTCATGTACGAGAAACTTCAGAGCCCTTGTGGTTTTACCTTTTCACTGAAAGTTTTGAGTGTATTCCATTCACCTGTTCCAGAATGCTCTTCTGGAATGGGCGAAAGGAATATTTCAGCACATGTTCACTGTTCTGGAATGATGTTCTGAATGGAGCATTTTCGGAACATTGTTCTTATCAACACACACAACTAAAAGATGTTTTTCATTTGTTCTAAACTTGATAACAACATTGCTGGTCTATGTTGTGTCTCATCCCCTTTTCAATCTATTGTTGGCGATTAGAAAGCTATTCTAAACCAGTCATAATTAACCTTTAAATCTCTTGCAAATTTTACTTGAAAATAGGGAAATGGTACAGACGTATTAAATCACCTCAAGACAACTTGCTGAGGTTAGTTATTATAAACACCTAACTCTTTACCAAACAACAGAATTTTAGACTAGTCCAAAGTGAAAACATTTGCAGACGACAAAATCAGTGTGATTCCAAAATCGAAATTTGTTCTAGGTAGAAAACAAGGGGGAGGGGGGGGGGGTTAATGTAGAAACTGCTGGTAGCCAGCATTTTCTCCTTTCTTCGCACAATGTTTTTAAAATATTATTTTTCACCTATATTTCGATGATGACAAAATCCGATTCGTTGTAGATTTTATATTTCGCAATGCAACTGGGTGTCGACTGATTACAGTGCTGACAGAACTCTGATTAATACTCTAGCCATATGGACTAGAGTATTCTGTATTTTTCAAAGTACATTTATGCAAAGACACGAGGAAATTAGAAAAACAATTGAAACCAACAAAATGACTTTGCGTTCAACATGGATCTAGAGTACGCACGCTGCACATCTGTGAGGTCTGTTCAGGATCCATGCTGTTTTCGCCGTGAAAAAATTATTCGTCTTTCAGCCATCTTGTAACACGTGATTACGCGTTCAGCAGGTGCGCTGCACCTCGTTTCATTTAGAACAGTCAGAACATGTTCTGGAGGACACGGCACCGTGTCCCGAAATACTCCATTGATCTAGAACATGTACGGAGTGTTCGGATTAGCGAAAGGAATACGCCCTTTATCTTCATTAGGCCTATCTCCCGCTAGATGGCGTTCTACAAATACACATCTATCTAATTTGGGCATTCTGGGTACAGAACTGGACTACTGTTCAGAACAACAACCGTTACTTTGAATTTCAAAATGAAATAAACGTTTACTCAATAAGACGCTACCTTGGTGCAATTCATTCAGCTATGATCGGCTAGCATGTAACCTATGCATCGGCCAGTTATTAAAACAGCCCCTACATGCTTGGGTAATAGGCTAATAGCTTCGGTATAAGCCCTACTTTTCCCAAGTATTCGGGGATGGGTGATGCGTCATAGTAGACAGGTCGAATAGTCGAAGAATATGACATACGCAGACAACGCCTTTATCTTTTTAGCCACGTTTTGATTTGTCGTCTGCAAATGTTGTCAGTTTTGTCTAATCTAAAATTTTGGCGTATGTTAAAGAGTTAAACAGTGTGCATTCCACACATTCTTTTTGTCAAGGAATTTTCTGTTTTAAAGTAGCTCTTTTTCCCTGTCGAGAGTCAACGTATGTCTAACTCATTACCAGATAACAAACTTTTAGACTCGTTCAATGAGGGCCATTCTTCAGTTATTTCCCTTGATTCCTCTCCAGTAGTACATTGGTCCTGATAAGGGGATTCCTTGGATTTTATCCTTGATTTTCTTGCGCTGATTAGCTATGTTCTTGAGATATTATATCAAGTAAATGTCGTAAAATTGTTTTACAAACTGATATATGCATAGTTTCTGATGATTAAGAACAGATTTTGATTTGAATTACATCCAGACCTTACACATACATCATAAATCATTGTTATATTTATCGCAATATCCCCAAGGGAACCAAGGATAAAAACAGAGGAATACAGGTGAAAAGACCAATCTGTTATCTGGTTACCCTCAGTTTTTATCTGGCAAGGGAGATAATTTAATTTACAGGACTGGCCCCCATTAAAACCTTTTGCAGACAGCAAATAAATTAGCCATGCTCTGTGAAAAGGGGGCTTAATGCATCTCCGTGATGAATGATACCTAGCAAGTCATCACATATTTATGGATCTATAAGAACCTTTTTTTTTCACAAGCGGGTAGACTGGGCCTTGGGCATACAGAAAATTGACCAAAAAGCGAAATGGTTCGGCCCAGGTCAGCCTGCGCAAGATGCGCAGGCTGACCTGAGTCGATACTTTTCGCAGATGCATTAAGCCCCCTTTTCACAGAGCATAGCTTAAATGTAAAAAATAAGACGACATTTATCTTAAGATGAAAGGGTTGAAAACAATGTGGGAAAAGGAGAAATGCTGGTCACCCTCTTTTTCTCCTTTTTAAACATTTTTTTTTTTTTTCTCAAAAGCCCTTTTCATCAGGTTCGTTAGAATAAGGAATTAGTTCGATAAAGGGTTTCTAACTACTCAGCAGAGGATCTGCTTAATCTTGACTCTTGAGTCTGTCTGTTATCCTACTTGTTATCGATAACTTAACTTGTATCATTCTTCACTCTTCACCCCTTGAAACAAATCTATCAACCACACATTCTCATGTTTTAACGACCATGAGGAGGAAGCCATTTTATAACATTGTGAGAAAAAGAGAAAAATGCTGGTACCTAGTATTTTTGTCCTTACCTACAATATCTTCTACTCAATCCGAGACAAATTTCATCATTTGAACCACATTTAAAATGCCGTCTGCAAACGCTTTCTATCTGGACTTGTCTAAATTTTTTTGCCATTAGGGAAAAGGTTTAAGTCAAGTTTGAAAATATCCCAACAAAATATGGATCACCAACATTACTTTTATCTATATGAATATTTTGGAAAACAACATGGCAGTCGGATCTTGATCTGTATGTAGCTGATCTGATAAATAATCACCCAACGCGGGGTTTGAACCCAGGACCTCTAGATCACGGCGAACACTCTACCACGTCACTACAAAAGCTAGCTCTATAGCATAGAAGTGTACATGTCTCCATATACAAACAAAAGCTATATAATAGATCTGTGGGATAGCCAAAGTACTATCAAAACGCGATAATTGTGGCCTTTGTTTACAAACACTGGATCAGTTCAAAACATTCAAAGGGGGATACCAGGGATGAAGCAGTTACTTATTGGTAAATTTCAACTAAAACGTGCAAGTAACGCTGTGGTGCAGTGGTCATAGAGACTCTGCTAACACCCAAGCGGATCGAGTTCGAGTCACAGGGAAACTTTTTTTTTTCAATCAAGCAATTGTTTTTTTAAGCTAAGTCAATGGTTACGTTATTTTTTATGACATCATAGTGCATATTTGTACTTGTAATTAGTAGTTTCATTCATATTTAATTGACATCACACGAGATTGCACATTGATTCTTGTGAAAGTTGGGAAAAATGAACCAAGACATTTCTTGTACAGGAATCGATGCTAGAAATAGTTTCGTGTTTTAGACTTCTAAGATGACTATAGCCACAAATTTCTGGTTACTAGTTTTCTTCCTGTTTCATGGCTTTGACGGAAGAGACATGTCTACTCACTACTCCCTACAGTTGGGAACTTAAGCATCTCGGAAGCTTGACTGCACAAGGATTTAAATTGAAACACCAGTGGAATGGAACCACTTGAGAACTACAGCAATCTAAGTGGAAAAGTTACTGTATATGTATGCGGTCTTAGCAGAATAAATATTTTTTTTAAAAAAAGCGGACATTGCAGTTCAAGAGGCCTGTCAGCAGTGAATAATTTGCGGTCACCGACGAGGAAGCAAGAAATACTGAAAGTTAAGAGGCTTAGGGTACAGATACAGCCAGTGAAAATGAAGCGAGTACCGATACCGCCAGCGTACGGGATGAGAGTTGCGCACTTATCATTGTATTGTTGTATCAATCATATAGAAATGTGCTTTAAAACAAAAAGAATAAAATGAATTAGAAAAAAAATGTAATAATAACAAAAGAATGTCAATGACAAAAAGATATACACGTCTAAAAAAGGAAGAAGAAGAAAGGATAAAGAAAAGAAACATAAAAGACAATCAAATAAGGAAAAGAAAAGTAAGGAAGAAAAAAAAAAAGAAAAGTAAAAAGAAAAACCGAAAAAAATATATAACATGCATTCTAAAATGATAGGTCTGACGGCTCGAACCAGGATCGCCGGCTTGGGATGGCAGAGATTTTATCCATTACACCACTGCTCGCTTAATACAATCGATAGCTTGTAAAACTTTTAAGCCTTTTCAATGTATATTTTTAACTAAAATTATCGGATAATTTACCTGTTCTTCCCATATACGAAAATAGAATGCTCTGAATTATTGTAAACAAGGGCCACGGTTATCGCGTTCCATTAATACTACGTTAACTATCCTTACAGGAACATTGAGTCATGGTTACTGCGTCAAGATTTACTTTTTAATAAACCCAAGTCCCGCCTTGACGAAAAAAGACAGACAAACAAAGACTAACCCTATGTTTTAACAATCCAGAGAAAGAAAATATCTAAAAATATTGCGAGGAAACAGGAGAAAAGGCTGGTAACCAGCAGTATCTCCTTTTTCCACAATGTTTTCAATTACTGCAGCAATAAACCTTGTCTTTTGAGTCGCAATTAATATGTCGTCTGTAAATTTTTCTCCTCTGGAAGAGAGATAGTATCGGTTCCCATGAATTGTTCGTGACATTAATTAGTTCATTAATTAATTTAGAAAGAAAAATGCATTTCTGTCTGCTATTATCTAAATTTCAGACTGAATGTCTGGATTGAGTGCACAATGATGGGACATTTTTCTGGTACAATCTCCCTCTTTTCAGATCTCAAGAAAATCAATATCTCTAACGTGAAATACACACATGTACGCTCGTATATCTACGCTGTCCGATTTTGCGATTTCGAAAGTCGGCTACTGTGCAGCGGGAAAAAAAAGCCCCCCCCCCACCCCCAGGAAACCCTTTACCAAAAGCTCCCTAGTTTAAAGTCCTCGTGTTGGAATGATTTGGAGAACATCGAGGGAAATTGATTGATTTATTTCTTTGAAATTAGGGTTAATTGACCTTTATATCATTACCACAGATAAATAACGACAGTGAACGGATAAAGCTATCTAGGATTTTCAGCTGCAAGTACTTCGCACAACATTCTGTCAATCATCATAGATCAGTAGTAACGCTCAGGGCTTAAGATCCAAGGGTCGATAATTCGATCCCCGACCGAACCAAATTATTAGACGTAATTACTTTCTTTCAGGAACCATAAACGATGTCAGATAGACCCGACTGTGCCGGTAAACCACCAGGTGAGTATAGCTAGTATGTATGACGTCATCAATCAGTAGTCCAAATGCACAGGTTGAAAACTGTATCGCCTGCTCCTAAAAGGGCCTTGGAGGAAGAGCTTTAAATCATTTTTATGTTTAAAACACTAATAAAAAGAACGAATAATTTTTTCGGCGTTGCTGAATGTGCTTGCGTGTGACTTCATTTGTCGTATTGAGAACAAATGAATAAATAGAAATTTGAGATTGGTTAAAAATGTAGAAATAGTTATTTTAAGGGCCATTTTAAGCATATAGAATCCTGCCGATTACATTCAGTGAAAAATGTAATTTTGAGTTGTAATGAACGGTATGGTCGTTATTGCAATCGATAATACCGTCCATTTTTTGTGATATCAAACCTGACTACATCGTGGTGATTTAAGTACGATCCCACATAATCCACCTGTGTTAAGGAACACATTACATTCCCGCAAATTTTCGTCCAATTTTTGTGCGAAATCTACATATTCCGCTAAGTAAATACAATATTTTTTCTTACATTTTCTCCCTTATCTAACGGTGGTTTGCTAGCTATTGCCTTATTAAATGCAATGAGACAAAAAATAAGGGGGGGGGGGGGCGCTTGAAGTCTGGTTTGATTATTAAAAGGAATATCTGAATAGCCCTCGTTTAATCCTTTCTAAAGGATTACGAGTTTTAGCGACCCTAGGGTAGGAAGCGTTTGAAAACTGTATTCTCTCCTTCTTCCCACGTTTTTTTTTTATTTTCCTTTCACAGACAACTTTTCGAGTTTTAAGCAACATTTAATTTGTCGTCTGCAAATGCTTTCAATTAAGACGTCTTAACGTTTGTCGTCTGGTAAAGAGCTAATTATGAAATGTTCGGAAGCATGGAGGGAACATTCGCGAAAAGGGAGAGCCTGGAAGCTTAACCGTTCCAGTACAGGGCTTGAAACCGGGCGTGGAGGCGGCTCTGGTTCGAATACCCAAGCTCGGCCAAATTCTTTCCAAGGTTTTACAATATTCATAACGTCAGGCTGATAATTGTTTTCACGATGGTTTTGTCGGAAAGCAGTCAGTGGCTCGAGAAGAAGATTATGTGAAGAACTGGTAAAAGAAACTATAGAAAAGCATGGATAGGTGCATTGGCCGCCACGATGTAACTGAAATAATGATAAAACGGTTTTGAACACCAAATAATTTTACAGTTTTAGTATATGAAGGCAACAAAATAATGGCGTATGACTTGTCTAAGAAAAATTTGAAAGCATTGTTGGAAAAGGCGAAAATGCTTATTCCAGCATTTTTTCCTCTTCCCATTGTTTTCAAAAATCTTTCTTCTCACATTGTTATAAAACGAGAAACTTGGTAAAGTTTAATCATATGGCCTGCAACACGAGAAAAGGGGCATTCGGACATTTGCGTAAAGTGTCGTCTCGGATCAGCCTGCGCAGTCCGCGCAGCCTAATCCGAAACGACACTTTCCGTTTTTATGTAATTTTCTGTTTTGCCCAAGTCTACTGTAGCACAGAATCTAATGTAGTCGTAAAGTGTCGTCTCGGATGAGCCTGCGCAGACTGCGCAGGCTCATCCGAGACGACAATTTATTCAAAAGTCCGAATGCCCCTTTTCTCATGTTGCAAGCCATATTATGGCCAAGAGAATTTTCCGTATAAAGTAGTTTTGAAAAAATGGTATTCTCTTTACCTGTGTGAACCTCTATGCTCGATTAGAAACGTCTGGAACGCTTAAATAGCTGCACTGTCAGCCACAAAACACACGTATTGGCACATTTTCAGTCTACTTTTCGTGACTTCAACTTTAAGCGATTACTGACATATTTTCTTATCAATCGTTTAATATTAGGTGATAAATTTCAGCAAAGTTCAAGAGACTAAACGCCTACCTGGCATGCATTTTGTCTTTGTTTGCCATCATTCCTGTTTCTTCTAATAAGATATTTATTATGCAAAAATTGTACACGTGTTAACTATTTGTCTCAACGATGAAATTATATAGACTTGTTCAAATTGAAAGCATTTGCAATCGACGGATTAATCCCGCTTAAGTAACAGAATTTGATTTTAAAAGGAAAGAAAACATTGAGGAAAACGGACAAAATGCTTGTCACCAGCATTTTCTCCGTTTCAAACAATGTTTTCAAAAACTTTCTAGTGTTGTTCAAAACACGAGATTGTGGGTTAAACGGTTTTTAATCCTTCTGATTTTTTTCCGTATAGGCAGTTCCAGTTCAAGCTCATCTGGTTCCGACCCAAGTTCTTCCGGTTCCGACCCAAGTTCTTCCGGTTCCCAGTCAAGTTCTTCCGGTTCCCAGTCAAGTTCTTCCGGTTCCCAGTCAAGTTCTTCCGGTTCCCAGTCAAGTTCTTCCGGTTCCCAGTCAAGTTCTTCCGGTTCCCAGTCAAGTTAACCGGTTCCGAGTCAAGTTGTTCAACTCGAGCAAAAAAAACGAGAATTCTTTTAAATCATGATTTCCTGCTTTCTTTATCTTTTCTTAAAATTTACAATTTATAAAAAACATTCTGGCAAGAACAAAACTGGCTTGTAACGGGAAATTTCTCCGTTTTCCACCAGTACAGAGTATTTATAAAACCGTACAGATAATGCAAAATTGATTCTAGAGAAACTGCAACATTTGATGGAGTTTTTTTTTTTTCCGCCAGTTTTATGAACTACAATTCACCTGAACATAAATGTACTTAGATTTTAGATGAAAAAAAATTGTCGTTTTAGCTGAGCTGTGGCTAAAGGGGGCTACATGCATCTCCATGAGGCCTGCAATGGGTGAAAAGGCACATTCAGACATTTGCGTAAAGTGTCGTCTCGGATCAGCCTGCGCAGTCCGCGCAGCCTAATCCGAGACGGCACTTTCCGTTTTTATGTAATTTTCTGTTTTGCGCAAGTCTACTGTAGCACATAATCTAATGTAGTCGTAAAGTGCCGTCTCGGATTAGCCTGCGCGGACTGCGCAGGCTGATCCGAGACGACACTTTACGCAAAAGTCCGAATGCCCCTTTTCGCATGTTGCAGGCCATGATGCATTGTACCAAGCAAATCATCACATAATTATGGATCCATCAAATTCATTTTGTCAAACAACCGATTAAAAGAGTAAGGTGAAATGTCAAACAACCGATTAAAACAATAAGGTGAAATGTCAAACAACCGATTAAAACAATAAGGTGAAATGTCAAACAACCGATTAAAAAATAAGGTGAAATGTTCTTAGACATAGTAGGAAATTTGTAGAAAATTTAGCAATAGCACATAGTTTCGACCCAGGTCGCGGATTGCGCAAGCTGACATGAATCGATACTATTTGCAGATGTATTTAGACCCCTTTCACAGAGCATGGCTTATATATTTGGTTACGTAAAAAGCTACCTATTAAAGCATTCCTGCATTACAAATGGTCTTTTGGATCTTTATATCTTCCACACAAACCGATCATTTCTCGGCTACCTCTATATCGTAACCAGCCGATGTACATGGTCCTTTGTCTGTGCGTCTATCCTGTTACTACATGTACTCGTATATTGGCCTCTTACATTCCCTGTTCAGTTTCACTATCATGGTAAAGCAATGACTGGCTGCGGTAAAACATTTACCAAGCGATCCTGCCTTTGCACGACCCTGATAACGATGCCGGTTACCAGCATTTTCTTTTTTTTTCCCCCACATTTTTTTCAAAAGACTTCTTTCCCAGAGTCATTCTAATTTGTGTTAGGAAGGGTTGTAAACATTGTGGCAAAAGAAGAAAATGCTGGTTACAAGCATTTTCTTCTTTTCCCACACTGTTTTTAAAAGACTTTTTTCCCAGAGTCATTAAAAGTTGGTAAAGTGTTAACTATTAAGCCATGGAGGGCCTCCATTGAAGACAAAAAAAAAAAGAAATATAATTGTTAAGACAAAACATATACACAAAACTGAATGACAATAATATTTCAGGCAATGAAGCAACTAGACATTTATTGGCAGTAAAAATATACATTTTTTGGATATGAAATAATGGAACAGTCACTCTGCAAATCTGAGAACTTCGTCTGTTTT
This sequence comes from Hippopus hippopus, assembly GCA_946811185.2. Classification (NCBI taxonomy): domain Eukaryota; kingdom Metazoa; phylum Mollusca; class Bivalvia; order Cardiida; family Cardiidae; genus Hippopus; species Hippopus hippopus. Next base: position 26,456,503 of record OX328104.1, on the reverse strand, counting down.
TAAAAAAAATTGTTACGACATCACAGCTGCTTGAGGATGATCCTAAACAATTAAATGTTATTGAACACAATGAAATTCCTACAAGCCTTTCATATAGCAATTCAAGGATTGATCCTGTCTAAATAACACCTATCTCTATTTGTGTCTCTCTCATCTCTGTGTCTCTCTCTTACATAATCAATTTTCATAGATAAATAAGAAATCGAAACAAGCAACATGATCGAATGATCAATTTTACCAGATTTTCACTTCTCTCTCTCGTGATCAATTTCTATAAATAAATAAGAAAAAAGTATGATTAAATGATCCAATTTTTCAACTAATTTTCTCTCTCTCTCTCTCTCTCTCATGATCAGTTTCTATAAATAAGCAAGAAAATGAAACAAATAATATGACTGAATGGCTGATTTCCTCTCTCTCTCATCCTGTCTCTCTTCCTTGATCAATTCTTACCAATAAGCAATAAAATGGACTTGTTCGTTTGTACAGTGTTTAATGCCATTTTCAACATAACTTCAGCTATATTTGAGTGGCCAGTGCACCTATCCATGTTCTCCTGGGGGTTTCTTTAGCAGTACTTCACACAATATTCTTCCAAAACCACTACTGCTTTCACATGTAACTATCATCCAGACAATGAAGTGGTGAGAGAGGAATGAATCCTTTCACAACCACTGTCATCAATCCTTAGAAAGGAATAGGCTGAAAACTGGTTGCTACAAATGTAGCAAAACTGGTTGCTACAAGGGTGTGCTGAGTATTTAAACCAGCAACTCACTAGTCTGAAGTCATGTACACTGTTGATTGTGCCACCAGGCTCGGGAAGAAAATGAAACAAATAGCATTATCTAATGATCGCTTATTTTAACTTACCTTTTTTTAATCTAAGCTGTGTTCTTATTTTTACTAATCTTTCTAGTAACTTAAAGAAGAAACTCATATCTACCAATTCACTGATATCTATGTACAACTAATTAACCTTTTACCAAACAACCTAAAATTTAATGGACCTTAAGGTTGAAGGCTTTTGAAAACATAGTGGGAAAAGGAGAAATGCTGTTATCCAGTATTTTCTCCTTTCCCCACAAAATTTTCTGCCCTTTCAAAGAAAAATCCCATTTATTGACTCATATTTACACTGCTGTCAGCAAATGCTTTCAATTTGGATTTGCCTAGATTATGTCCTTTGGTAAAGAGTTAACTTTAAACAAAAAAACTCATATCTACAAAATTCACTAATGTCTATGTATAACTAATTAAATTAACCCTTTAGCACACAATTCCTAGTTTTAACTACCCTGGAAAAATAAACTTTTGAAAACCTTTTGGGAAAAGGAGAAAATGCTGGTGATCAGCATTTTATCATTTTCCCACAAGGTTTTCTACACTTTCACCAACAATCACCATTATTTCAGCTAAATTTAATTTGCTGTCTTCAAATGCTTTCACTTTAGACCAGTCTAAAATATTGTTGTTTGGTATGGAGTCAAATGAGCTTTTCTCCAAAAGACCGTGCAATCCTCGAGCCTATTAAAAAGAAACATATTAATCTTTATCTCTCTCTCTCTCTCTCAACCAACAACAACCCATCAACAACAACAAATAACCAACCAACAACCAACAATAAACAACTAACCAACTACAACAACTAACCAACAATCAACAAACCAGCACCAACCAACGAACCAACCGACAACAGCTACCAACAACAACCAACCAACAGCAACAACCAACAACCAACCAACAACAACAACCAACACAAACCAACCAAAAACCAACCAACCAACAACCTACCAACCAATCAACAACCAACCAACAACCAAGAAACCAGTTATAATAACAACTAACCAACTACCAACAAAAAACAACAACCAACCAACAACAACTAACAAATAACCAACAGCAACAACCGACTACCGACCAACCATCCAACATTCAGCCAACCAACAACAACAACCAACACAACCGACCAAAAACCAACCAACCAACCACCTACCAACCAGTCAACAACCAAGAAACCAGTAATAACCAACAACCAACCAATGACCAACAAAAAACAACCAACCAACAACAACTAACAACCAACCAACAGCAACAACCGACTACCGACCGACTATCCAACATTCAGCAAACCAACAACAAATACCCAACTACCCAACAACCCATAAATAACAACAAGTAACCAACCAACAACCAACCAAAAACGACTAACCAACAACCAACAAACCAGCACAAACCAAAAACCAACCAACCAACCAACAACCTACCAACCAATCAACAACCAACCAACAACCAAGAAACCAGTAATAACCAACAACCAACCAACTACCAACAAAAAACAACAACCAACAAACAACAACTAACAACCAACCAACAGCAACAACCGACTACCGACCAACCATCCAACATTCAGCCAACCAACAACAACAACCAACACCAACCAACCAAAACCCAACCAACCAACCACAACCTACCAACCAGTCAACAACCAACCAACAACCAAGGAACAAGTAATAACCAACAACCAACCAACTACCAACAAAAAACAAAACAACCAAAAACAATTAACAACCAACCAACAGCAACAACCGACTACCGACCAACCATCCAACATTCAGCAAACCAACAACAAATAACCAACTATCCAACAACCCATAAAGAACAACAAGTAACCAACCAACAACCAACCAAAAACGACTAACCAACAGCCAACAAACCAGCACCAACCAACCAACCAACCGACCACAGATTCCAACAACAACCGACAACAACCAACCAACAGCAACAACAACAACCAACACCAACTAACAAACAACAAACCAACAGCAATAACCAACCAATCAATTAACAACCTACAAACAAATCAACAACCAACCAACAACCCACCAACCAACCAACAAACCAGCAATAACCAACAACAACAACAAACAACAACCAACCAATCACTAACAACCAACCAACAGCAACAACCGACAACCGACCAACCAAGCAACAACCAGCCAACCAACCAACTATCCAACAACCAACAACAACAACAACCAACAAAAACCAGCCAACCAACAACAGCTACTACAGTGGTGCCGGTGTGACGGCGAAACCGGAAATAACTCAAGTGGTTTTTAAGTGGTTTTTAATTGTATTTTTCGAGGGGTGATTGACGTCATAGCGTCCCCACGTGCGAGGGTCATTGTTCGTATACACTGTATATGTATGGATTGATACGAGGACAATGCCGTTCGAATCTAGGTCAGTGGGATACGAGTTGCGTGCTAGCGTCACAGGATATAAGTTTACCGTATATGGAAAACTGACGCCACTAAAGAAAAACGACGGTTATTTCAAATTCGAAAAAAGTCGTAGAGCATCCGACACCACTCGAGAACGACAGCTTTTTTAAATGTTGACCAATAGCTAGTCAACATGTACGATACTAAGGAATGACGCTTCTACGTTCAAGTACCGACGCTACATAAGCTCGTACAACGTATACGGTATAAAATGTCACTCCACCGTAATACTTCTAACACAGTGTGTTATTACTCGATAGGGAATCAACTCAAGGTAGGATTGTTGAATGGATCACAATGCATGTATATCAACGCTCCCATTCGAGAAGTTTTGCCGCCTGTCGGAAAAATAAAAAGTTTATCTGAACGTTGAAAGACGCAATGCTTTAAGTCGTCCAACTTCGCGCGATAGCGAACAGTTATCTTTTCTATCAAATTTTACAACGATTACTTTAAATTGAAATCATTTACGCGCGAATACCTCAATTGACGATGTTTTTAGAAAAAGGATCATACATGTATGTACATATATTATAAGTAAGTAAGCCTCTTCTTTTAAAACGGTTCGGCTCCCTCGTACTATGAGTTCCCACTTTTGGTCGAATAAACTCTCCCTTTGAGCCAGTGGACTAGTCTACTTCTCGAAAACAAAGGCATCCTGTTTCTAAATCTAGTTTTTACGGTAACACCGATTTATAGTAAATAGACCAGACCTAAACGCCAGTGAAGAGTTGCCATTTAAAGTTGAAAATTTCCATTTCTTGTTTACACGATGATGTCAGCATTTGTGGTCGGATTTTCATGAAACTTGCACAGTTGCTTTGTATCATAAACAGCTTGAACTCTATTGATTTTGAAAAAAATCTGACGATCAGTATGGGAAAAGTAGCCATTCAGAGTTGAAAATCTCCATTTCTTGTTTAGGCAATGAAGTTCACGGTGTTGATCCAATCCTTTTGAAACTTGCAAAGATTCATCACGGGATTGAACTCGAACTCTATTAAAAGTGAGGAAAATCTGGTAAACCGCTCAGGAAAAGCAACCATTTGCTGACTTAGGATCGTTTACTCAACAAAGTCAACATTATTAGTCACATTTCTTTGAAATTTGCTAGGATTGTTCAACACAAGGAGTACTAAACCCTGTCAGATTTGCCTGGATTCCAAACATTTAGCTTTTAGAAACTGCACTTCATTTTTTTTTTTTTTTTCTTTCACTGTTTGTTCAATTCACCATGCTTACTTATGCTGTCTTAGTGGGTTCAAGCCCAGTTGCAAGAACACAGTTTTGTGTTTTTTTCTTTTTCATCATAATTTCATAATGTGTGCTCGCATAAAAGCAAAATCACTGCCAGTAGAGCGATTTCAGGCCCTCAAGGGCCTCTAGTTCGAATTTGAAATAACTGTTGATTTTGTGGCATTTGTCGAAGACAATGCCACCATGAGTTCAATATTGAATTTTGAAGACCATGTATCGTATTTTGTGCAAAGCCGAAGGAAATAAACCCAATCAAACTCAATTTTTCTCAGACAAATGAGTTTTTCGATAGCACTCAGATATGTAATTGGAAATGGCATAATAATTCATAGTATTTATGGCGAGGGCTTTGCGTCGGTGGAATGACGTGTGTTGAAAATGAGTTTTTAAATTTCACAGATTTGACTATCTTAACCTCATTTTCCTGCAATTTTCGCAGACGATAACAATATTAATAAACGGTATGACATCATCAGCCTCGATTTTGAGACAGTATCACATGACAAATAACAAAAACAAAATGGTCGCGAACTTCCATATTATATTATCGCGATTTTAGATGACTCGACGATATATATATATATAATGTGTCTTTTCATGGTGAACGTTAGTTCAAAATTGGCCGGTGTTGCATTGGAGATGGAATTGGGAGTGGGTGGAGTAATATTCAGAGCATTCGAAGCAACTGGGACTCCGATGCTTGACGATACATTCATTCTTCTTTGTCATTTGTAAGGGAGAAAATATAATAGTAAAACGGTAGGGATTTTTTCTGTTATTTTCGATGCCTAGGGTTTTAATGAAATTTTGATTCTTTTTGTATTTACCGACCGGGCAGTGGGGTTTTGTTTTGGTTAGAAATTGGAACAGCCATGGTTTATTCAAGGTAATATTGTCTGCATCCGCTCTTATACACTAAGTTTGAACTTGAATTCCTTTGATAAAGGGTTGGTCATGTTAGAATCGAAATAGTCTTCTTTCTATCGTGGTTTATCGTTCAATAAACCACGTTGTAAGTTATGAGGCGCAAAGAATAAACCACTCGGGCTATCGCCCTTGTGGATTATTTATTGTGCCTCATAACTCACAACCGTGGTTTATTGAACGATAAACCACGATAGAAAGAAGATTATTTCTTAATCACTGGTTCAACCGCACTGTGCTTGATGATCCAATGATTGCAAATTGACCTTACGCACGACAAAATTATTTCTAACGATAGATGAGAGTAATTTCGGGACGTTCTTCTCTCACCGTCAAAAATTATATCGGCTGCTTTAAAGGCCCAATACCGGCCAAAAGTAAATGATTTGGTGCTAAAATGCATTTCAACTTGAATCATACCCTTTAAAAGCATGGAAATTATTGTGAAGATGACAATCTGTTATTGAACGGTGGGACCAAGTATGAGTCGCTAGCAGGAAAATGAACTGAAAAACAAGTAAAAGTTGCTAGATCGCTCTATCTTTTGCTTACTTTTTATCTCGTTATGAAAAAATCTTTTTTTTTCTGCCAGCGACTAACACTTGGACCCGCCGTACAATAACAGATTGTAGCCCCTCTCTACTTTTGAAAACGTAGTGGGAAAAGGAAAAACTGCTGCTAACCAGCATTTATTTTCTTCTTTTCTCACAATGCTTACTACCTTTTCAGACAAGTTTTATGCTTTTATATTTGGTCAGATATAGCGTTTTGTCATCTATTAAAGAGTTACGTACCAATGATATGAAAACAAGGATGGAACATTCGAGCAACGAAAAACTATTTCAACTGTAGGACTCCCTGTACCATTTGGAAAGGCACAGCCCGGTAGTTCAGTTACTAGTGTACACAACTTGAACTAGGGGCTCACTGGTTCAAATCCTCTGCTCGGTCAATATAGTCATATAGTCAGTACGACAGGATTCATTCCTATCTCACCACTGACCATGGTCTCTATCAGGGAAAAGGAGCCAGTAACTTGGAGAGAATACTGTGCAAAGTACTGGTAAAAGATACTCAAAGATTGCTAGACAGGTGCACTTGCCGCCGGGATGTAACTTTAATAATATTAAAAACGGCGTATAACGCCAAACAATTTACCAATTTTTACTTGAGTAAAGTATTTGTAGGCGTCACAGTAAATAGTGTGCGTCTGATGTGACTTGTCTTAGAAAGAGTAGAAGGCATTGCTGAAAAAGGAGAAATTGCAGAACCCAGCATTTTGTCCTTTTCCCATTATGTTTTCAAAAATCTCTTATCTCACGATCGTAAAACATGGGAAAATTTGGTAAAGGTCTAATTAAGTTATGGCCACGAGAAGTTTCCGTATAAAGTATTAGGTTTAAATGTGTTAAAAGAATGGTAATCGCTCGTGGTTACCTATGTGCTCGTATAGAAACGTCAGGAACGCAAAGATAGCTGCAATGTCAGCCACAGAACACTGGTATTGGCACAGTTCCGAATCTGCTTTTCGTCACTTCAATCTCAATCGATTACTAACATATTTTCAAGTCGATCGTTTAATAATGGATGATAAAGTTCAGTTTAGCTCAAGAGACTAAACACCGACCTGGCACGCATTTTGTTTTTTTGTCCGCCATTTTTCCTTGGATATTCTGTTTCTTCTAAAAAGATACAGAGTGTTTCATAATATATGTCCTTATTCTAAACATAAATATTTTCTACACAGGTAAGTTTAAAATAAATGGTAAGCTACTACCTTTTTGCAGACATAATAAAATTTCATATGATATATAATACATAGACTTTACCTGAACATTCTTTAATACACTGCACTTTTTCTGACAAGTCCATTTCACAAAAGTGTCCTGCATAACGTCAATTCTGGGACTTTAAATAACGTCAACTCTGTTTAAAGATTATCGTAGAAGCGCAGAGGTTTACAAGCAGCAAAATGGGCTTAGAGCAACAAAGAAATCATGCTTTCATATTAAAAACTGCTACTCAATGAGACAATTATCTCATGAGCCGTTTATAGCGCAGACGGTGTAGTGGTTCCCATGTTTTTCACGGATGGTGACGACAATGCAGACACAGTAAATAAGGAGGGCTATCTGGACATTCTAAGGAAGAATTTCATTCCGATGCCAATAGAAAAGAGTATTAAAATTGAAGACACAGATACTAGTACATGCATTTGATTTCAGCAAGGAGGAGCCACACAACCCGTGACCGGAAGCATAATTAAATGACTTTCAAAAGCATCTTGGTAAATATTCATTTCTTCCAGAAATGGTTACACATTCTGACCCTCCAGACTTTTTCTTGTAAGGTACAATATAAGAGGTGTACAGCACATTGTCAGAAGATACTCAGGACTTTAAAGATGTAATCAAGAAAGAAATTTATGAAAATAGCGGAGGGGAGGGGTCGAAAACATGTAATGAAAAACTCTCACAATAAAGTCGACGTCAAAATTGCTAAGAGTAGACGTCAATGTTGTAAAATGGACTTGTCAGAAAAAGTGTAGTGTATTAATTATTATAAGAGTAATTTCTATGTAATACATATCAAATGAAATTTTATTATGTCTGCAAAAAGCTGGCAGCTTTCAATTCAGTTTAAATTGCAATTAATAGAAAATATTGACTCTTAGAATAAAGACAGATAATACGAAACACCCTGTATTTATCTTCTCGACCAAGATAGACAAGACACCATGTTCTAGGCTTAACAGTTTACCACACAATCCCGAGTTTTAACGACCCCAAGGAAAAGGACTAATGAAAACATTGGGAGAAAATGTGAAAATGCTGGTAACCAGCATTTTCTCTTTTTCTCCACAAATTTTTCTGTCCTTTCAAAGAAAGATTTGATAATTTTTGCAACATCTGATTTGTTGTCTGCAGATGCTTTCAATTTGGACCGGTTTAAAATTTTGTCGTTCGGTAAAGAGTTAAACTAATCTTTGAGTACTACTTTTAAAAACTATGGAAAGATTAGATGGGTTAATTGTTTTTCTCGACGATGAAATTATGTAGACCTGTCCAAATTGAAAACATTTACGGTCGACGAAATCATTCCGCTTAAATGACAGTTTTTGATTTTAAAACGATACAAAAACATTGGAGAAAACGCAGAAAATGCTGATCACCATCATTTTCTCCGTTTCACACAATGTCTTCAAAAACCTTCTATACTAGAGTTGTTAAAACAAGGGATTGTAGGTTAAAGGGTTTTAATTTAATCTTTCTGTTTTTTATCCGTATAGGTAGTTCCAGTTCAAGCTCCTCTGGTTCCGACTCAAGTTCTTCCGGTTCTGACTCAAGTTCTTCCGGTTCTGGCTCAAGTTCTTCCGGTTCTGACTCAAGTTCTTCCGGTTCTGACTCGAGTTCTTCCGATTCCGATTCAAGCAACAGTTCCACTTCGATTATTTAAAACATTGGTCATAAGATGCCTTTTGCCATCAAAGAAGTTCAAGACTTTCAGCATTCAATAAGCTATTTTACAGTATTAAACAAGTTTTATGCACTTTTGTCTGACTTTATTTTCCACGTTCAACTCAAGCAAAAAAAAAAAAAACCGACTAATAAAAAGAATATTTTGAAATATGTTTTCCTGCTTTCTTTTTCTTGAAATATACCATTTATGAAAACATTCTTGCAAAAGGAAAACTGGCTTGTACCGAGAAATTTCTCCGTTTTCCACAATGTTTTCAAATGTATTTTCATCTATAAACCTTCAATTGATACTGGGTATCCGTATTTTAGAATTATATCTACAGAAGGAAATAAATTATGATGATGATGATTCAAACAAATTAAGAGTCTGGAGTACGGTATTAAAAAGCTACAGATAATGCAAAATTGACATTGGAAAAATTGCAACATTTGATGTAGTTTTTTTTTTTTTTCCTCCTGTTTTATGAAAACTACAAATTACTTGACCATAAATGTACTAAGATTTTAGATGCAGTAATTGTCTTTTTAGATTTGTAACGAGAAACATGTGTGCTGTGGCTAAAGGGGGCTAAATGAATCTCCATGGTGCATTGTACCAAGTAAATCATCACATAATTATGGATCCACAACAGCCATTTTGTCCAACAATCGACGAAAACATACGGTGAAATGTCCTTCGACATCGCGAAAAATTCAGAAATAGCAAAAAGTTTCGATCCAGGTCAGCCTGCGCGGATTGCGCAGGCTGTGATGGGGTCGATACTATTAGCAGATGCATATAGACCCCTTTTCACAGAGCATGGCTCATGTATTTGGTTACATAAAAAGCTATGTATAAAAGCTTTTCCTGTATTACAAATGGCCTTTGTGATTTTTATATCCCCAACACAAATCAATCATTTCTCGGGTACATTTATATCGTAACCAGGCCTTATACCTAGTCGTTCGTCCAAGCATCTCTCCTGTTACTATGAGCGTACATGCAATTACATATATTGGCCTATCAAACTCCATGTTCAGTTTCACTGTCATGGTAAAGCATTGATGGGTTGCGGTAAAACATGTACCAAGCCATCCTGCCTTTTGTACGACCCTGATAACGAAGGCTTTGAGAATATTGTGTGAAAAGGAGAAAATACAGGAAATCATCTCCGACCTCGGGGAAAAGGCTTTGAAACATTGTAAGAAAAGGAGATAATGCTGGTAACCAGCAATTTCTCCATTTCCCTAGTTATTTTCTACCATTCTAAATGCTTATTTTCAATGCATTTACTAGAGCCACGTGTAAATTTTCGTCTGCAAATGCTTTAAGTTTGAACAAGCTTAAAATTGCGGCGTATGACAAAACGTGGCGCCTTCCAAATAACTCTTCCGGAGAAAATTCTTTCCAGCAATTTTGTTTTTTTTTTAATTGGTCCCACAAAGAATGACCATGGGCTGTGAAGTACCATGCAGAAGGACACTCCTACGTAACCAAGGCTACACATTATTTAAAGCAAGGTTTGTCTGATTAGAAAATCCAACCCCTGAACGCTTTCCTTAAAAAAAAGTGGACTAGTTTAAACTGAAAGCATTTGCTGAGGGCAGAAAAAAAGTGACTGAAAATTTAAATTTGCTTTGGGAAGGGTAGAAAACATTGTGGTTACCAGCATTTTCTTCTTTTCCCACACTGTTTTCAAGAGACTTCTTTCCCAGGGTCATTCATATTTGTTTTCGGAAGGGTTGAAAATATTGTGGCAAAAGAAAACATTGAAAACAAAAAAAAAGAAAAAAAATGGTTAAAACAAAACAAATACACGAAACTGAATAACATAATCATATTTCAGGCAATGAAGCTACTAGACATTTACTGGCAGTAAAAATGTGCATTTTTGAAGATGAAATAACGGAACAGTCATTCTGTAAATCTGATAACTTTGTCTATTTTTTTAAATGATAGCACATCACAGCTGCTTGAGTGTGATCCTAAACAATCAACTGCTATTGAACACAATGAAATTCCTACAAGCCTTTCATTTAGCACATCAAGAATTGAGCTTGTCTAAATAATATCCATCTCTACTTGTTTCTCTCTCATCTCTGTGTGTCTCTCTCTCTCATATAATCAATTTTCATAGATAAATAAGAAATCGAAACAAAAAACTTGATTGAATGATCAACTTTACCAAATTTTCTCTTCTCTCTCTCTCTCTCTCTCTCTTGCTCAATTTTTATAAATAAATATGAAAAAGGTATGATTGAATGATTCAATTTTTCCACTAATTTTCTCTCTCTCTCCCCCCCCCCTCTCTCTCGTGATTGATTTCTATAAATAAGCAAGAAAATGAAACAAATAACATGACTGATTGACTGATTTCCTCTCTCTCTCTCTCTTCCTTGATCAATTCCTACCAATAAGCAATAAAATGAATTTGTTCGTTTGTACAGTGTTTAATGCCATTTTTAACATAACTCCAGCTATATTTGAGTGGCCAGTGCACCTATCCATGTTTTCCTGGCGTTTCTTATACCAGTACTTTACACCATATTCTTCCAAAACCACTGGCCGCTTTCCCCTGTAACTATCATCCAGACAATGAAGCGGTGAGAGAGGGATGAATCCTTCACAAGGTCATCAATCCTTGGATTAGCTGTGCTGGGTATTTAAACCAGCAACCCACTAGACCCTAGTCACTTACACTGTTGACTGCACTAACAGGCGCGGGAAGAAAATGAAACAAATGGCATTATCGAATGATTGCTCGTATTTTATGTATTCTCTTTTTTAATCTCAGCTGTGTTCTTATTTTTATTTATCCTTCTAGTAATTTTAAGAAGAAACCCATATCTACCAATTCACTGATATATATGTACAACTAATTAATCCCTTAACAAACAAGCCCAGGTTTAATGGACCTTAAGATTGAAGGCTTTTGAAAACATAGTGGGAAAAGAAGAAAATGTGGGTATCCAGCATTTTCTCCTCTCCCTACAAAATTTTCTGCCCTTTCAAAGAAAAATCCCGTCCACTGAATCAAATTTATTTTGTTGTCAGAAAATGCTTTCTATTTAGATTTGTCCAGAATTTTGTCCTTTGCTAACGAGTTAACTTTAAAAAAAAACTCATATCTACAAAATTCATCAATGTCTATGTACAACTAATTGAATATTAACACTTTACCACACAATCCCTAGTTTTAACTACCCTGGAAAAATAAACTTTTGAAAACCTTTTGGGAAAAGGAGAAAATGCTGGTGACCAGCATTTTCTCCATTTCTCACAAGGTTTTCTACACTTTCACCAACAATCACCATTATTTCAGCTAAATTTGATTTGCTGTCTTCAAATGCTTCACTTTGGACCAGTCTAAAATATTGTTGTTTGGCATGGAGTCAAATGAGCAATTCTTTTCACTAAATACTTCCTAAAACAAAATTCCAGTTGATGAAATCACTACTTAAAGGTCTTTATTGTTTCCTTGCTATGCCTTAGAGAGCCAAATAGCAAGAAAGAAGCAGGTGACATCGATGACATTGACGTTTTATACATGATTATCAAAGAAAACATTGCAGAAAAAGGGGAAAATGCTCAATATGTAAAGATTTACACAGGCACATATCAATCATCTCTTTACCAGACACCAAATATTTGAGCGGCACTCTTTCGAAAAGGGGGCTTGATGCATCTCCGTTATGCACAGCACGAGGATAGTAATCACATAACTATGGATCCATATAATCTATTTAGCCTAAGAACTGACTGAATCATCAGGTAGATTGTCCTTAACCATGCAGAACATTGACCAATAGCGGAAAGCTTCAGCCCAGGTGTACTGCGCAGACTGACATGGGTCGATACTTTTTGCAGATGTATGAAACCCCCTTTTAACAGAGAATGACTCATTTAGATTTGTCCATATTGAAAGTATTCACAGATGCCAAATCATTCGTGACACCAGAGATGGAAGTTGTCTATTTGAAATAGCTGAAAACGTTGTGAGAAAAAGGAGAAAATACTAGTTACCAGCATTTTTTTTTCACACTATGTTTTCAAAGGCCTTTTGCCTCAGGGTTTCAAAACAAGAGCTTGTAAATGGTTCAGCAAGGGAGTTTTAGGGCTATCAAGCAGGTTTTATGTTACAAGAATATCTATACATATACTCGTACATGTACAAAGTATCATGCTCAACATGATTGATCAATAACTTGGAATTTAATGCCTCTTTCAACATTATTCAGTCGTATCACTTATTTATACATGTCCTAACTTTTACAAATACAGTACAAGGCTTGGACTCTAAAGTGTTATGCCCATAATCACTTCGTCAAAAGGCTTAGCACTTTCTCCTTTTCACACTTTGTTTTCAAAGGCATTCTTCCTCAGGTTTTTTTAAAACAAGAGATTGTTTGGTACTTCGTAAATGCTTCAGTAACGGAGTTATACGGCTATCAAGCAGGTTTTATGTTATAAGAATATATATACATAGACATGTACAAAGTATCACGCTCAACATGATTGATCAATAACATGGAATTAAATGCCTCTTTCAACATTATTCAGTCGTATCACTTACTCATGCATGTCCTAACTTTTACAAGTACTAGGCTTGGGCTCTAAAGTGTCTTGCCCAAATTGCAAATAGCCTAGTGCCTTGGGTAGGGATCAACCCTGGTTCCAACGGGTTCAGCAGCACAGAACCCCTTCTCTCAAGAAGAAAAGATATACCGTAAATGTACAATTTATAAACAACCAGCCATTGTTTATTGGTTAAATTTTTTGTACAATTTACTATTCTTGACAAAAGCAATAGATACAAATTTATCACCAGATGGCAGTTACCATAATAGATTCATAATATGTCAAACTCCTGTACACAGTTTTATTTTAAATTTGTTGCTCATGAGTTATTAAAAGAAAAATTGTGGCAAAAGTAGATATAATTACAAATGAGCAGCTATTGCTTTTGCCACATTATTTCTTTCATTTGCAGTTTTTCTTAAACAAGATATAAACCCTTTACCAAACAATCCTGAGTTTTATCTACCATAAAGATGAAGGCTTTTGAAAACATTGTGGAAGAGAGAGACAATGCCAGTTACCAGCACTTTCTCCTTTTCCCACAATGTTTCCTACTATTTCAAAGACAGAAATAATTGTTTGAGCTCGACTTAAATTGTCATCTGAAAATGCTTTAAATTTGGATGAGTCAAAAGTTTTGCCATTTGGTAAAGCGTCAACACTTTTTCACACAGTCTTTTTTTTTTACGAAGAAGGCTCTTGAAAACATTGTTGGAAACATCGAAAATGGCGGCAACTAGCATTTTCTCCTTTTCCCACAATGTTCTGACCCTTCCCAAAACAAACTTTAATTGTTGATTTACTTTTATTCTGTTGACTGCAAATGCTTTCGACTTGGATTAGTCTAAAAACTGTCGTTTGGTATACATTAAATCTTGGCGGGAGGGGGGGGACGATCCCTTTGACTTTAAGATAAACCTCCTAGGTGGTTTGAATAATTTGAATTTCTCCTTCTGTGTTGTTTACCTCTGGTGACTTTCTTATGCTTATGAGTCCTTTATGTACCAACTGTAATTCTTCTTTGGTACATCTGACACCTGAAATATGCAGTTAAATCCATTGGCACTGTTTTTTGACAACTTTCACTCTCTGTTACATTATAGATATAACAAGGAGACAAAATGAACACAAATCAAGATAGTCAAAACAGTCTTAACTTTGGACGTATATAAGTTTTCCTTATCCTACTGTGAAATGGAAATTTTAATTCCAAGGTGAATCTATCTGAACAAATCTTATTGGTTGATGAAACTTTGCCAGTGGCTTTTGAAATAACTACGAGCGATCAGATTTCTTAAATACTGTAAAATTCAATAGAATTTTCCAAGTGCTTTTAAGGGAGTAGTAAACCAGGTTTTGGCCCAATTTTTTTGGAGATGGAGTTAGCTGATAATTTGTAAGGAAAAATCTTAGCAGCATGACTGTTTACCGTTAATTGGGGAACAAAAAACGAAAATGCTGTGAATTTTTTTTTTTCTTCAAAGCCAAAACCTTCAAAACCGCAGCTGGCAACTTTATCAATTGAGCTATGGAGAGACTCATAATATTATCATACCCAGTTAAAAATCCATTTATTCCTTGTTATGGAATAAAAGTTTTACTGTTATTAACTCTCTAACACATGACAAAATTTTAGCCTTGTCCAAACTGAAAGCAATCATAGAGATGATGCTGAATGTAACAAAAATGTTAACTTTGCCGTCCATAGGGTAGAAAACGTTATGGGAGAAGGAGCCGCTTATCAGCATTTTCTCCTTTTCCCACAATGTTTTCAAAAGCCTTCTTCCTAAGAGTCGTTACAAGACAGCATTGTGTGGTAACGGAGTATATTTATAGGAAATTTTACAGTGCAAGAACTCAGCAATTCTCAGTCATTTCTCATGTCTTTTTTTACCTTTCTTTAAATTTGAAAACCAACTTAGCAAGGAAATGGACATTAGCAGTCCCTGTGAAAGTTTTCTACCTCATTAGAAACGTAGGGAACCATCAGAGGAAGATTAAAATTTGTCGTCTACAAATTCCATTGTTGACCAGTCTTGTCATCTGGTAAAGAGCTAAGCCTTTAAATGATTAATGAATTCAATGGAAAATTTTATGTTCACTAATAATAAAATCCAAAATACTGCGATTTCAAACTAATTTTTCATCGGGTAATTTTTAAAGTATCGGCCGGTCTACTAAGAGCGGCAGTCTGATACTTGATCCCTTTCAGTCGTGCATGGCAGTCCACTGACTAGTTCTTTAACATTATTTTAATAATATCTCGGCGATAGCGTACTTAACGAATGGTTCAGCCAATTAGACAAATGTGTCACATTTCTTAATGTAAAGTTAGACTATCTTTTAAGATAGGTTTATAAAACCTATTTATCCAATTTATCTTGTGATTTGTTTTAGAGTTTGCAAATGTCTCTCTGTTTCTTTAACATCAAGATATTAAAGAGACTCCCGATCCTTTAACGCATAATCCAGAGTTTTGAAGACCCTGGAAAATTGTGAGAAAAGGAGAGCATGGTGGTAACCAGAATTTTCTTCTTCTCCCACGATGCTACCTATCACTTCAAAGACAAGTACTATCAGTTAAGCTACACTGAATTTGTGGTCTGCATATACCCTCAATTTGGAAAAGTCTAAAATTTGGTTGTCTGATAAAGAGTTAACAAAAGAAACTGAGATAAGCATACCTTGCCTATCCCATCATGCTCAAATATCTTCATACTAGTAACATGTGTGCTAGTTTTATCTTTTGTCTGTTTTTATTCTTTCCCTGATCATAGTTTACGTCTTTATTCAAAACCTAGATAAATACGGAATATCATATTGATGTGTGTTGTAAGCTGTGTACATGTAGACTTGGGGTTCTTCAGTCTAGGAAGCCAGGACTCACGCCTATAAAGCACAATAAGCAATATAAAAAAGGGGAACATATCAGTTAGGGAATAACGTCATTCACATAAAAATTCTTTCACGAACAATCTCATTCTTAACGATCAGGGGGAAGAGGGCCTTTGAAAAAACTGTTGAAAAAAAAAGAAAATGCCGGTTACTAGAAATTTTCTCCTTTTTCTACGGCGTTTTCTATCCTTTCAAAGAGAAATACCATTTTCGGGCCACATTCTATTTTTCCTCTGCAGATGCTTTCAATATGGACATGTCTATAATTTTGTTAAAAAGAAGTTTTAATTCCGAGTGCGCAGTAAATCTACATATACAGTGCAGATGAACCTTGTAACGCCCCTAGGAAGTACCTGTAGAAAAGAGAGGAACTAAACCAAACTTTTTTGCTGTGTAAAAGTATTGCCCAGCAGTTGTTAACAGTTTCTTGTACATGTACAACATAAAGGCTTGTACAGACAGTGGGGGTCTGAGTTGTGTATTTCCATAGGTTAGCATCTAATATTATACGAGGACATTCATCATCAACTTCTTGTTGGAGTTTAAAAGGAGACTTAGAGTCGTTAGGGTAAGGTATGGATGGAATCTAATTGCACTTTGACCAAACCTTGCATCCAGGTTTTTGAACTGCCTCCGGTTTTTCTTCCTTCAGAATTTTGTTGGGCAATAGGGAAATGTACGGAAGCGTAGGGGCAGCATGCAGGTTCTAGAAGTTGTTGACATATTTTGACAAGACAGACAGTTGACTCCTGGGAAGTTGTGCGTAACTGTAGTACAAATAATTCCTTTCTGGACAACATCAAATGAAAAGGCACCTTCTTTTAAAAGTTCTTGAGTTCTTCGCTTTTCTGTGGATAATGTTTGGACTTTTTTAGATCTTGATGTCCACATGAACACAATTGAAAACACACACTCATTCTCTCACGGCATACCCAAAATTTCACACTGAACATGTTAATAACTTCACAGTCCATCCTTGGCAGTTACCAGTGTCTGACAGAGAGACCACATCTGTCCAGAAACCAGCATTTTCTCCTTTTTCCACAATGTCTTCTACCTTTTCAAAGACAAATTTCATGAAATGAGCCTATTTCCTTTGTCGTCTGCAAACGCTTTGTCTGAAATTTTGTCTACTGGTAAAGAGTTAAAAGGCTTGCCTTTCAACTAGATGTAACCTGCTGCTACTGTATTAACTCTTTACAAAACAACAAAACTTTGGACCAGTCAAAATTGAGAGCATTTGCAAACGACAAATTGCATGTAAATCAAAAACTAAAATTTGCCTTTGAAAGGGTAGGAACCATTGTGGGGAAAAGAGGAAATGCTGGTAACCAGCATTTTCTCATTTTCCCGCAATGTTTTCAAGGCCCTTTTTCCTCAAGGTCGTTAAAACTCGGAATAGTGTGAAACTGCATGAAGAGATCGATATGACTGCACTGGAGTTTCATTTTCCATAGATATTAGTCATCGAAAATTCCCGGAATTTTCGCATTTCCAACAACCTGGCGCACGTCGAAACTCAAGTTCAATGATTTCCAAGTGTTATGTTTACCTGAGAATCTTTTAAGATTAAAAAAATAAATCTATCATTCAAGTGATGAGCCTTTTTTGTCTTATTTTTAATCAAGTACAATGGTTAGTCCTGATTCACGGCCAGTTGCAGTCTGGCAGGGGGGAAGGGGGTACTGCGTGCATTCTACATCTATAATTCTAAATCTCGGAGGAAACACGATTTCTGGTTCGCTAAACCATCAGGTTTAGCGAATCAAACTGGTAGTCATTTGAAACCTTTTGAACAAAACACTAAATTATCAGAAATCAGAAATGGTGTTCTTTTAAACTTCTTGAAAGAAACACGATTTCTCGTTGGCCAAACCATTAGGTTTAGCGAATCGAAATGATATTCCTTTGAAACTTTTTGAACGAAATACAATTTCTGATTGACTAAACCATCCGAAATGGTGTTCCTTTTAAACTCCTTGGAAGAGATACAATATCTGATTGGTTGAACCAATTAGATTTAGAATAGCCAATAAGAAATGGTGTTCCTTTGAAATTCATGAAATTCTAGAGAATTAGACTAATAACGCAATGAAGATTGGTCGGCTAACTCTTTCACTACCAATGACGACTTAAGTGGCTTTTGTGGATAGCGTAGGTCAAGATCAGACTGTACAAAACATGCAGTCTAATCTGTGATCTACACCGTCCGCTACTCGAATCTATACTATGGCCCTTCAATAGCAGTGGAAACCTTCTTTTGACACTCGAAAAAAAATTCTTGAGTTTGTAGTAAAAGAGTTAATTCCCAGATCTAGAACCATGCCGTCTAAAAAAAGCTGTTATCTTCCTACGCTGTGAATAAGTTGACAAATGCCTAAGTATTTTACCGTCAGTTTCCATCAGGATCAAAACAGTATCCTTCTGCTCAGTCTGATCTTGAATCTACATGGTCTGAGATTGTTAGACTATGTAACGAACCGAAAAATTGTATCGATCTAGGAGATCGCTGTTGGCCAGAAATCGCCAAGTTCATCATTTATGTAGCATGCATACAGGGACTATGAATATAAATAACATAACTGACCAGCGCTTCGGTAATAGGAGGTTTAGTCCATCTTCCTATTGCATTACAAGAAGCAAGACGTCTCATATTATGGATCTATTATGTCTAAAACCGGCCTAATCATGAGATAGAACGGCCCTTTGACATACATACAGAAAATTTACCTATACCTATAAGTTGGAGTGAGAAAGTCGCGTTCAAATGAAATAGAATTGAACTAATTAACTATAAAAGATCTTAGGGTATCAATTTACGGTGGGAACCCGTGTACATTTGTGTTATAAATGGGCCCGCAGAATAAGTATGCCCACATTTTTCTCGAAAACGCAAGTTTACCCTTTCGAGATATTAATTCGGGACAAAAACCGAGAAATGGGTCAAAAGCGGGCTTATACAAGCATAACACCAAAAAAGAAACTTAAAGGATGCCCTCACCTGTGATAAACGGACGGCTGTAGATAGTGTGTGATCCCTTAGTACACTAGGTCAGGATTACTTTTTTTACGGCCAGCTACAAAAATTCGATTTTTGTCGACGATATTGTGTCACTGCAAATGGATAAGTTTGGTCACAATTTAGCAGCAGGTAGCGGAGGGTGTAGATCCAAGATCAGACTGCACATTCTGTGCAGTCTGATCTTGAACTATGCTCTCCGCAAAAAAAAAAGCTATTTAAGTCACCACTGATATAATGTAAGAGATAAATTCCAGTTGAAATCGACCGAGAAATACATTTGTCTTCCAGAGATCGGCCAATAACAGGTGGAAATTTACATTACCTCTAAAACTTTACTCATTTATGACCACACGTCCAAACGTTAGACTCATCCATTTTGAAAGCATCTTGTAGACAAAAATCTTCATGAAAATAAAATGAAGATATTATGTCCATGAGAGAATAGAAAACATTGTAGGAAAAGGAGAATATGCTGGTCACCAGCATATTCTCCTTTTCTCACAATGTTTTCAAAAATCTTCTTCCTAAGGGTCGTTTAAATGCGGGATTATGCAGCAAAGGATAAAGCCGGATCATAGCGCTCTCTCTCTTACTCAGTCGTACAACAAGAAATGTTTAAAAAAAATAATAAATGGCATAGAAAGAAACTAAAAATTGAATATTTAAACTTTTTTTGTGGCTCACTGGTCTCGATTGGCGGTACCAAAGCCTCCATATATATTGGTGCCATAAATGTGCGAGCAAATAGGCCAGCAGGGAACCCAAGAATAAACATGTGTACATTTTTACCAGTCGCTAATTACCATCTGTTCACTGGAATTTACCAAACCTAGATGTGGGTGAAAATCCAGCGCATGCAGCCCATGAATCACGCCATTGGAATTTCAAAGGAAAAAAAAAGAAATCACCTCTAAAACCATGAAAGTGTGCAGAATAAGATCATATGTTATCGCGAGACGTACGAGTATTTTTCATGACCTTTTCTTAAACTCTTTCGGCGCCAAATCAATGTACTCGACCTCTTTCGACGGCCCTAAATACAATCGACTGATACTCAGAAAGTTTCAAATCGTATAGGCTCAATTAAACAAGCTGACGGTATAGATCACAGATCAAACTGCACGTTTTCTGCAGTCTGATCTTGATCTTTAACGTACGCAAAAGTCCCCGTTTTCGTCTGTGAGTAGTAAAGGGTAGTCACATAGGGCAAAATAGGCGATTTTGCCCCATGTGACTACCCCTGAGTGCCCCATTCTGCTACCCTGACAGTAAATGGGGCCCCGCGTAAGCAGAATGGGGCACTTTTGGAGAAAAATGTGTCATTTTTGGCCGATAGTTAGCCTTTTATTGCAAATATCCTACCCCCATGTTCTATTTATAGTAACATTTTCATGCGGATTCTCGGATTTTATCGGTTACTCGGTCCCCTTGTGAGCTGTTGCAGAGATTGGACAGTCCCTATCTGACTTCCCCTGAGTCCCTATTCTGCTTACCCTGAGTGGGGTTGTACTGACTGAAAGTCTTTTGACTGAAAATTGACAATTTGAAAGATCACTCTTTCGTGTGGAATGGTAGCCCTGAAAAGGGCTGTTTGTGGAGGATGTGTTTTTTAGGCACAACCTCCAACTTTTCTGCAAGCTGGACAGCTACTTGCTGTCCGCCTCCTCAATCTTCTCAATTCGGAGAAAATGTGTCATTTTTGGCCGATAGTTAGCCTTTTATTGCAAATATCCTACTTACTTACTCTGTGTGGTTTTTTTAACCCATATTGCTATAGTATGACTATCCTGAGTGGGTTTTCGTACCCAAAAGGACTTCGTACCCATATTGCTATAGTAAGACTATATAGGTTCGCTACGCTAAGAAGGATTGTCACATAGTTTAGTCAGCTGTTGGTTGAGACCGTGATATGGAATAGGGTAAGATGAAATAGGGTTAGGACTGCTTTATTGTTTACTTTTAACCACTACTTAGGCTTTAAGTGGGGTTAGGGCAAAAAAAGATCAGGGTTTGACTTAGACTTTTTTTCATTGATTTGATATAAAAGACAACCTGATCTCTAGTCCTTACCACACGTCAGAGTAGAGATCAATGGGACTGTGTTGTACTTAGACTGCTTTATTGTTTACTTTTATCCACTACTTTTAACCACTACTTGGGCTTTAAGTGGGGTTAGAGCAAAAAAAGATCAGGGTTTGACTTAGACTTTTTTTCATTGATTTGATATAGAAGACAACCTGATCTTTAGTCCTTACCACACGTCAGAGTAGAGATCAATGGGACTGTGTTGTACTTAGACTGCTTTATTGTTTACTTTTATCCACTACTTGGGCTTTAATTGACTTTAGGATTGATATGGAATACAGTTTGATCTTGATCTCGCTGTACCAGGCTGAGGCTAGGGGAATGGTTGCCCTTAGGCTTTTTTGAGTGTAACTCTTAGAGTGTAATTCTTAGAGTGTAATTCATAGAGAAAAATTGACAAATTTGAGGAAAGATAGATCTTTTCTTGGCGTTGGGTAGCCCTGAAAAGGGCTGTTTTTCTGTGTTGGATTGTTTTCAAGCTTTAATGACAACATCCAAAATTTGCATGGCAGATTGGACATGCTCCGACTCTTTTCGTGATTGTCATTGCTCCATTATTAAAAGTAATCCGTCTCCCGAGTTCCACATCAACGAAGATAATGTCAGGTGTTGTCTCTAGAACTAGTTCGACTATTTTCTCACCAAGATCTTCGTATGTGCGTGATATTTGTTCTAGTTGTATTCTATTCTCTTCAATCCTGTTCTTTAGTATCAGTACTTGATCACCACCAATCAGAAAGACTCGGAGAGCCTCAATAAGTCGATGATTCATTTGCTCCATTTGTTTCGTTAACACCTATCCGTACTATTTGAGAGCTGAGTGTCGAATAATTTATTATTTGGAAAAAATCAACGACTTTTATACGTTTACAGTGGGATTGACCTACTTTGACTCAGAATTAAGAGCGCGAACCTGGTAGAAAGCACCCTGAGTAAAGTTCTGAGAAAAAAAGGCTTAATGCATACATATGTGGAAATTCCCTTTAGAACAGATCTATTTGAAGTAGAAAAGCATTCAATCGACCGAGACAAAAGTGAAATTTAGAAGGCTTTTTTGAGTGTAACTCTTAGAGTGTAACTCTTAGAGTGTAACTCTTTAGAGGAAAATTGACAAATTTGAGGAAAGATAGATCTTTTCTTGGTGTTGGGTAGCCCTGAAAAGGGCTGTTTGTACAGGTTCACTTTTTTTAACCTCTTCTCTTTATTCTCCTATTTTCCATTGCATTTATTACTTGGATTAGATGTTCAACTTCACGCCTTATACGTCTAAGGCGTTCTCTTTCTTCTATCCAGTTCAGCAATGTAAGTAAAATTGTTAGGCCAAACATTGTGCTGATTTGGTTTTAAGTCTACAGCAGTTGAGTTCCGAATGAATGTGTTTTGTGGTTGTCTTTTATAGTCTACAGAGCTATAAAAATAGTGACTACAAAAGTATTTTAACTATGATCACTGAGAATAGTGTTTTGCATAGAGGAAATGTAGTTGGGCTAACGTTGACCAATCAAAATGTGTAATGATATAACGGACGATTCGATTGGACAACGTTAATTCTGAGTCAAAGTAGGTCAACCCCCCCCCCCCTGCAAACGTATAAAAACGAACTTTTATTTTATGATCGGGTTATTTTCATTTCACAATGAAAGCCAACAAGTTAATTTGTGGGGTGTTTGGGAAGACAAAGACTGAGGAAAAGAAAAAGAAAGAGATGGAGGACCAGCTAGAGATGGAGAAGAAAAGAGAAGAAGAAAGAAAGAGACTAAAGTTTAAAGCGCTGTGTCCTTTTTTTTGAGAGGCGGCGGTACGAGTTTTATACTCGTACGCCAAAGGTCAAGATGGGGAATATTTACCCCGATCTGAAAGACTTCATGCCACCCACCGAGCATCGTGGGTGGCAAAAGAAGCTGCAGAAACTGTATCCTTCACTGGTATGGAATTAATTTATCCAGCCAGTGAATGGAGAAAAACAGCCCTTTTCAGGGTTACCATTCCCCAAGAAAGAGCTTTTCTTTCGAATTGTCAATTTTCTCTCAAAAGACTTACAGTCAAAGACTTACAGTCAAAAGAAAAAAGGGAATCCCAGAATTATTTCATATGTTTTTTATTTAAACAATTGTACAATGAAACAAGACATGAACTGTGAAAAAAACAATGGAATGAAAAAACATTGGAATGAAAACATTTAAACAAGTCAACCTTTTTTTGTTAAAACATTTTTTTAAAAAACTTAAAACAATATTTTGCAACAGTTTTTTCAACAACCACTTTTTTGTTGAAACTTTTTTCAGTGTGTTTTTCTTTTTTTCTTCGGAATGTCAGATTCACATTCACTCTTCCGTTTTCTTCCCCTTTCATTATTTTTTAATACCATATCTGGACAGGTCCAGATTTTATCCCCATGTTTTTCTGATTTGCAAAAGAAACACTTCTTTTTTTTTCGCTTTCTCTGTTTTTCGTTGTTTTGCTTTTTCTCCTGTTTTGGTGGAAGAGTCTCCTCTGAAGAAAGTTCGTTGTTTTTTAGTTCCAAAGTTGGTTGTTTTCTTAGATTATCGTTTGTAGATATTTTTTTCTCTATCTGTTCTGTTATTTTACAGATTTCTGTATCACCGATAGTCGTGTTGTCGATCTGCATATTTTCGATCTGATTTTCATCCGATGATATTGTAGCCTGTGGTGTGAATGTTTTCCATTTATTTTCGTTGCAGAATGATTTCAGAACACCAACGAATTTCATGTTCTGAAATTCACCACAAAATCCCATTGTTGGTGAAATTTTGATATCGTGACTGCGTGGATCCACATAGACAAAAACGACTGTTTCTGTCTGCTTTTCTTTTTCTGGAAAATTTCTAGCCCAGTGTCCTGGTTTGTTGCATGTAAAACAAATATCTGTTCTCTTTCCATCCGGTCCATATCGTTTTTTGATCGTTGCTTGATTCAAAACTCTGTATCTGGTAATACGGTAAACATCTTTTTCTGTTACATGTTGATGGGATAAAAATGATTCCACGTAGTTCCCGATATGTTGAACTTGATACTTTGACGGAACATTGCTGATCTCGTAATCGTGGGTGTATGGGTTAACATACAGATACATCATCTTTCCTATCAGTGATGTATTTTGTAGTTTAAACTCACTCATTATTTTTTTGTCAACTGTATTGTCTGAAGTTGATCAGAAGAATGATATAGATTTCGTAGCTATCGTCTCTATTTATACACTATCGAGCTGAAAGGCTCTATAAAATGCCTAGTTTTCTGACTTATCGTATCATTGTCTTACATTCAGACATAAACGATGGGTAAAAGAAAAAGAATAGCACCCTATTCAGACAGCGAAAGTGACAATGAGTCATTTTCACCACCAAAAAAAATGAAAAAAGAAGAAAGTGACAGTGAAGACGATTTCTCTTCACCCAAGAAAAAACCTGTAAAAATGATCGTAGAAAGTGACAGTGAAGATAAAAGACCTAAGAAAAAAATGAACGTGAAAAGTGACAGTAAAGATGAAACACCTAAGAAAAAAACGATCGTGAAAAGTGACAGCAAAGATGATATTTCCTCGAAAAAAATGATTGAGGACCGAAAAGAAGAAAGTAACAACACTACTTTAGACATGAAAAGTCTGTATGACTTAACGGAGAAGGGAAAAAAGAAATCGAGGAAATTTAGAACAGAATCACATCTGTTGATGGCGTCTTTTAAGAAATTTGAAGAATTACCACCCCATCAACTGATAGGATTATTTGACGAAGTTACTCATCAAATCATTCAAAAGTTAAATGCTGAACCGACGGATATGATTAGAATTAGTATCAACCACCCTTCATTGAATATGGGGATTCATATTCCCTTTCTACCTACAGAACAGCTGAAATGCGAAACTATGTTAAATGAGATTGAACGAGTTTTACAATCGAATACAGATTTCGTCTTGAACGATGGATTCATGACATTTGACATTACACATACATCACCTCCAAGTGGTAATGGGAGAAAAAGATCATCAGAATTGGATTCAAAGGTTTTTGCGCAGAAGAAAAAATCAATTATTCAAATTAACAATCATGATCACCTATGTTTTGCAAGAGCAGTTGTGGTGGGCATTTGCTACAGTGAACGTGAAAACACCAAAGCATGGAATAGAAGATGGGAACGCATCAGAAAATCAGACAGAATACTTCAAAGACTGAAGCTGAGAAACTGTTGAATGAAGCTGGAGTTCCGTCAACCCGGTCTGTAGGAATTGACGAATACAAAAAAATCCAATCTTTTTTGTATGAAAAGGACTATGTCATTAAAGTTCATCAACAGCATTCAAAAGTGGAAAAAGTATTTGAACATCCAGAAGTGAAAGGCGAGAGTAAAATCATACATTTGTACTTTCATCAAAACCACTATGATTACATCAAATCCATTGCAGGTTTTCTTAGTTGTGCAATTTATTGTGAGTTCTGTGACGTGGGATACTCGTCACGGGAAAGTCATGCATCTTCAAATATCTGTAAAGGCTGTTATCGTATTGGAAAATGTCCATCAGATTCAAAAGAATATGTTTGCAGTGATTGTCATAGACGATTTTTTAGTGTGACATGTTTGACAAATCATAGAAATGTTGAAGGTAAAGAAAAGAAATCCATTTGTGAATTAGTGAAACTCTGTTAAAAATGTGGTCAACAATATCAAGTCAGAAAGAAAAATCATATCTGCAAAGAAATGAAAAAGTGTCATATCTGTAAGAAAATTGTTGACTATTCTCATCGATGTTATATTCAGCCTTACCAAAGTAAGATGAATCATAACACCAATGGGAAGACAAGTTCTTCTGCAGTCAAAAAACCATTGTTCATTTTCTTCGATTTCGAATGCAAACAAGACACGGGAGTACATATCCCGAATTACTGTATTGCGCACAGGGCATGTGATGAATGTATCGATAAACCACTTGATTTTCATTGTTCCACATGCAGTGAATTTGAAGAAGGAAGAGAAGTTATTTTTCAAGGTGAGGGAACTTTGAGTCAATTTTGCAACTGGCTCTTTTCAGAGCATCATAAAGGAGTCACGGCTATTGCCCATAATTTCAAAGGTTATGATGGTCAGTTTATTCTTGACTATATTGTCAAAGTTGGGCTAAAACTTCCAAAATTGATCATGAATGGAAATGATATTATGAAGTTAGAACTGAATGGGGTGCGTTTGATCGATTGTTTCAATTTCATGAACTTTGCTTTAGCAAAATTTCCAGCTACATTTGGTCTTCAAGAAATGAAAAAAGGTTACTTCCCTCACTGGGCAAATACAGATGAATTCTGGGGTTACATTGGTCCCTACTTGGACATGTCTTATTACAAACCCGATTCAATGTCTGAAGAGGGTAGGTCAAATTTCATAGTCTGTTATAATGATAAAGTTCAAAGGGGTGAGGAATTCAATTTTCAAAAAGAGATGGAAATGTACTGTAGATCAGATGTTGATATCCTAAGACGAGGTTGTGGTGAATTCAGAAAGGTGTTTATTGAACAGGGTGGTATTTGCCCATTACTAGAGGCGATTACCAGTGCCGATGCATGTAACAAGGTTTGGCGAAGCAAATATTTGCCTGAAAATCAAATAGCTATCATTTCAAGTAAAGATTCATCCAGACGTCGCTTTTCTATGAAAGCGATACGCTGGGTCCAGAGCGTAGCTAAGGAAAAAGGCATTAATATTCGCCACGCAAAAAATGGTGATGAATTTCAAATCGGAAAATACAGTGTAGACGGTTTTCACCGTCAATCAAACACTGTCTATGAATTCCTTGGGGATTTGTATCATGGCTGTCCTGTATGTTATACAGATCGAAAACAAATCAATCCCATCAATGGAAAAACAATGTCTGAATTGTACGAACGTACTTTTGAACGTTTAGGAGATGTCAAAAAAATGGGATATAACGTAGAGTTCATATGGGAGCATGAATTTGATGCTAAGATGAAGGATAAAGAGTACAAAAAAGTCATTGAAAAGCTATATCCGTATTTGGATCCTATCGATCCAAGGGAGGGGTTGTCAGGAGGAAGATGTAATGCAATAAAAATTGCCTATGATGTTCAGGAAAAAAGTAAAAAGGAAATCAAGTACATTGATATTTGTTCTCTGTACCCTTATGTTTGCAAACACAAATCCTATCCTGTAGGTCAACCAAAAATCTTGACTGCTGAGAATATTGACATGAACAATATTCGTCAGTATGAAGGATTAATTAAATGCAAAGTTTTACCCCCAGATGATTTGTTTCATCCCGTTCTCCCAGTTCACTGTAACAACAAAATGATGTTTCCACTCTGTATGAAATGCGTAGAATAAAGTTCAAACATTTGTAAACATGGTAAAGAAGAGAGGGCTTTGGTAGGAACTTGGGTTACTTTTGAATTGTTCAAGGCTCTTGACTGTGGATATAGGCTATTGCAAGTGTATGAAATTTGGCATTTCGATTCTGTGTCGGATCAGTTCTTTAAAGGCTATGTGGACAATTTCTTGAAAATTAAGCAAGAAGCTAGCAGATATCCCAGTTGGTGTCAGTCAGACTCAGAAAAAGAACAGTTTATTCGTGAATATGAGGAGGCAGAAGGTATTCGTCTTGATCCAAGTTGTATTAAAAAAAATCCTGGGAGAAGGGCCTTTGCTAAGATTATGTTGAATTGTCTTTGGGGAAAATTAGCCCAGCGTGAAAAAATGACCCTGACAGAATACAGCAACGATCCGTCTAAATATTTTGAATTGGTCACCAGTCCAAATTTCATTGTGAAGCATGTAGAAATCTTTGAAGATGACTGTCCATTCATCTTGGTCAACTACGAAACAAAGTTGGAACATATTGATACTCACGCTACAGCCAATGTTATTGTAGGAGCCTACGTAACAGCTTATGCAAGGTTGGAATTGTGCAGCGTTCTTGAAAAGTTAAAGGATACAGTTCTGTATTTCGATACAGATAGTTGTATGAACATTCATGATCCTGAATTATGGAACCCTCCCATTATTAACAGTAGACTAGGAAAATGGACTGATGAAGAGCCTGATTGTAAAATCACTCATTTCAGAGGACTAGGACCAAAGAATTATGCTTACAAAATGAAAACAAAAGATGGAAAAGTGAAAAGCAAATGTAAAGTGAAGGGAATTACTTTGGATTACAATACAAATCAAGTGGTGAATTTCGATACATATTCAAAATGTGCTCTGGATCGCACTACAGAAATTAAAATTCGGTATGATTGTAGAATCAAAAGACATAGAGATAGAACGGTCACCAGTGAACCACAAACAAAAACGTTTCGTTCTGTATACACGAAAAGAGTTATTGTTAATGATACTGACACTGTACCCTATGGCTGTAAAACGTTGAGAAGATAATTCCATGTTACATTGTTTTGAACTGAACGGTCCGAGTAAGACGCAAAAATATCGCTGAAAAAATCATGCTGCCTTTACCAATAGAACTACGTGAAAAGATTTATGGAGAATTCGTTCAACAGCATACGCTCGATGAACGAATGCAGCTTAACATTAAACTCCGCTGTGTGGAACTTTGGATAGATAAATTGCACAGAGGGTTTGCAAAAGGAGAATCGTCCTGCAAATTGTATGGCATACAGCACTTTATTGGGATGTTGGTAGACGATTCAGATTTGAAACACATCATCAAAACTTATTTAGCAACTTACTGGTGGAAAGACGGTGCTAATGGTAAACAAATGCGATCCACAAGTCGATGGTGTTTCATGATCATAGGAAGAACCGAAGAAAGTTTTCTGAACGTTCTGAAAATGAAATCAGTTTTATTTAACTTTTACTTACGCTACAAAAAAGGATCTATTCGAGACTCTGAGGAAATAGTGGATACTATGGAAGGCTATATCTTATTTGATAGAGATGTTACAGAGAAAATTGTATATTCATCTCTTTCAATGAAAGACGTTTTAAAACATGTTTATCCATTTAGTGGAACACGTGAATTCGGTGAAATGGGCAGTGTATATCTATTGTATTTGGGTAATGACCAATTGCACAAAGACATTAAGGAACATGAAGACAAATGGAGAACTCGAGGGATTTGTGAATTTGCATTGTAAAATGTTATATTGTAAAATGTTATATTGTTAAAAAATGTTTTATGCCATATTGTAAGAAATATTTCATTGTGAATATTTTATTGTAGATAATTCATTGTCAATATTTCATTGTCAATATTTCATTGTAAATAATGCATTATCAATATTTTTTAAAAACTGTGTGAAACATTTTCTAACAAAAAATGTTTTCAACAGAACAAAATTGCTTTTAAGAAGAAATGTTTTACCAACAAAAATGTTTATGTAAAAAAATAACTTTGTGTTTTGAAAAGAACAAAAAAAAAAAAAAAAAAAAAATGTTTCATCAGAACAAAAAGTTTTAAAAAAGTGTGTGAAACATTTTCTAACAAAAAATGTTTTCAACAGAACAAAATTGCTTTTAAGAAAAATGTTTTACCAACAAAAATGTTTATGTAAGAAATGAACTTTGTATAAAATAAAAGATTTACACGGCGAACAAATTTTAGGAACATATTATGAACTTCAATTAATAAAAGATGATGAAATTTATGAAATCGATTCAGTTCTTGATAGACGTACAAGACGTGAGGGTAAAAAAATTAATCAAAGAAATAAAAGTCAATTGGAAAGGTTATCCAAAAAAATTTCAAAGTTGGATACCAGAATCCTATTTGGTGTCTTGAGCAGTCAAAAACTTTTAGATAAAAAGTCCCTGCAATCATTATGAATTCACAGTCGAACATTGAGTCTGGAACAAAAAGTGTCGATAGTAGTAGTAAAAATTACAATTGCTGTGGAAATCGTGTTCCTAAGAATCAGTTTACATATATTTCATAGATTATAGTCATTTACGCAATTATTGCAACCGCAATAGTACATTTAAGTATTCAAAGTCAAGATCGTGAATTGTGGTTGATACTGTTAAGTAGTTCACTTGGGTATATTCTTCCATCTCCGGGGTTAAAATTCACCAAAACAGGTAAAAATTGAATTCGTTTTATCTCACTCTACCTAGCGATAGTTCCATAAACCTTTATCCGAACAACACACAGTGTTGTTTTAAGGTTCATTTACCAAAGACAGTTCATATTGACAAGGAAAATTGGGAAGTTGCGTTAGTTCAACTTATTACTCCCTCTCAGTTCTTAAACATAAGTGAAGAAGAAGCGCAGTTCGAAATTATAACAACAAATACCGAATTAACCAAATTAATAACAGACATAGACAGAAGAGGAGATAATATGCAGGTAGCTGTATTAAGACGAAGCAGTGGAGGTAAAGCGGTAAAATGGGCAATTCGATTTACCTTTCCACCGGGTAGTTACACTTCACCACAGCATCTTATAGAGGTAATCAATGAGTTGATTCAAAATAACATAGGCGAGATCCTTCAAAAGCATTCAATGATACTGACCGTTACTTATTCAGACTCATGCAGACATCCGAAAATTAAATTCAAAATATTATAAGAACCGGAATCAAATTTCATCCATCACTTTTTTTAAAAACTGGGCGTATCACCAGAATTCAAAAATGAGACAATTTTTCCAGGTAGAAATATTTTACATGTATTTAAATACAGTCCAAACATTGATGCTGGTTACAACCATCTATACATTTATTCAGATGTTACTGAACACACTATAGTGGGTGATACACTTGCTTCCGTACTTCGTGTTCTGCCGTTCAAAACAAGCGATTCACTTGAAAATAGCTATGGATGTCAACATATCAATCATGAAATTACAATACCGCATTACATCCCCGTTTTGAAATCCGATTTCGATATGATTCACATTCAAATAACGGGGGATTCTGGTATACCAGTTCATTTCATTACTGGTAAGACAATCGTTAAGTTGCATTTCAGACAACGTTCAACTGAAAAATAATTAAAACAGTTGAAAACCAATATTATTAAAACAGCGATTATGTAATCGCTCTTTTAAAAACTGGAAGTCTTCGAATTGAACTTCAGTTTGCTCAAGCTCTAGCAGCAGTTATCAACGTTATTGTCTTTGCTG
The DNA here is from genome assembly GCA_946811185.2 of Hippopus hippopus. Classification (NCBI taxonomy): domain Eukaryota; kingdom Metazoa; phylum Mollusca; class Bivalvia; order Cardiida; family Cardiidae; genus Hippopus; species Hippopus hippopus. The sequence goes on along the minus strand of OX328104.1, from coordinate 26,424,897 downwards.
AATTTGACAATCAGATTGAAATCAACAGTTTGAGAGAAATCATCACAGATTACTAATCTCGTAATCAACAGAAAAAACAGTCCTTTTCAGGACTCTGAACAGATCTCTTATTCATTACCCCGGAACAAAAGACAACTTTCACAAAAAACAGTCCTTTTCAGGGCTAAGGAGTATATATATATCAAAAACAGTCCTTTTCAGGACTAAAGAGCATATATCGAAAAGACAATGCTAGGACTCAGATTTGCTATATCACTGAGAGAAGAAGCAGAAAAAGTGAAATATTCTACTTCAAAGTGCATCTCTACTCGGAAAAATGACATTCACAATAGCTTCGAAAAACATATGATAGAAGAAATACAAAATCTTATTGCCAGTGAAGTTTGCAATCAGTGTTACGGATGTCAAGTGGATCACCCCAGTCAAATACAGCACGATCTGTGTTTATTCAAGAAGAGACAAGAACAAACAGATATGTTCATAGAAAAAGCTATGATGGAATTAAATCCATACAAAATCATGGAAAAATGGTATCCTGAATTAATGGAAATGAAACTCGATGAAAGTGGATATGTGGAAGCCTACAGATTGTGGAAGGATATAAAACAAAACATTTTATCTGAATTTGTGGATTCGTCTTGGTTACATTACTGGTGTAACAAAGTAAAACAATCCTGGGAAGAAAGTGACTAAGAAAAAACGTGATGTATACTTCTGAAATTCAATATATATTGGATCATGGAATATGGATAAAAAATCTACAGGCAAAAGTCTGTGCAAAAGACCAGTTACCTCGACAAAAACCCAAACATGTGAAAGCTTATATTGTGAGTACAGAGAGATCAAATATGCCAGGAGAACACTGGGTGGCAGTGATATTCAACAATAGTGGTGATGTACTATACTTTGATTCCTACGGACTACCACCACTTGAGCCTGAAATCATAAACTTTTTAGACAATCATTCTTTATCGTGGAGATACATTCGTCAAACTCTTCAGAGTCTACAGGGGAAAGTTTGCGGATTTTACTGTATCTTCGCATTGGATGCTGCTGCTAGAGGATACAATATACAGAAATATCTTCAACAGAAATTCCTCTCAACGGAACATCACCGAAACGATCGAGCTGTATCATCATGGTTTTATCCGCACTACGGAAATCTATACAACAAACTCTCAGAGACTTCCAACAAACAGTGATAAAAGACATAAAAAACATTTTCAATGTTCTTATTGTTAACAGTTCTTTATTTATGTGTCTTGTTGTAAATATGTTCATTGTTCAGTTCTGTTCAAATAAAAGTTCTACTGTTTAAAAAACAACGGAGTTCTTCATTCTTTTTTCCAAAAGTTACACGTTTAGGCTACATTTTTTCCAATGCAGTGGGTCATAAGTATTGTTTGACTAAGAAAAAACCCATCTCTCCAATCAAAACTTATAAAGATATAACGAACTTTTTGATTGGAGAATGTTAATTCTGAGTCAAAAAGTAGGTCAATCCACCCAGCAAAACTATAAAAGTCAATGTTTTATACATCAAATCATAATCGTTTCACCATGGTTCAGATTCTTATTTGCCCTTTGTGTGCTCAAGCATGCGATATAGAGTGTGGGAAATGTACATTTCCCCTACAGTATCTTGGACAAAAACACAATTGTCCAAATCCTGATGAGGGATTTTATGATGAAGACGATGATCTAGGGGTTTGGTGTGAATATTGCTGGCGAGAGATCAGACCTGTAGTTTATACAGTCAATGAATAGCCTTGCCGGACAACAAGACTCAAAACAGCCCTTTTCAGGGCTACCCAACACTACGAAAAGATCTTTCTTTCGAATTGTCAATTTCTCTAAGAGTTACACTCAAAAAAAGTCTAAGTCCAATACCAGACCTCTGATCTAAGACAGTGTGAGCATTAAAATCACACTGTATTCCATATCAAAAAAAGACTAAGTCCAACTCCTGTGCATAACACGATCTTCTCCTTCTAGCTTCTTTTTTACTCACACAAATAAAGAAATATAACGAAGCTTCTGTTTGAACAACGTTAAAGCAACAAAGCTTTTGATTGGTTAAAAACGTTAATTCTGAAAGATTATTCTTTCAAATTTTGGCATTTCTACCTCTAAGAGTTACACTTAATAACACATAGCGTTTAACCCCTTCATCGGGGGCGCTTTCGCCCGGGATCGCGCTCTTAATTCTTAGTCAAAGTAGGTCAATCCCCCCCTGTAAACGTATAAAAGACGGTGATATTTTCCTATAGACTTGAACGATGGAAGATCTTAGAAAATCCGTCCACAATTTAATGAGAGTGGCAGAGTCCATCTCATTAAAACTAGAGAGGGTTAACAACCAACTGGAGAAGGTGATGTCAGAGAAGGAAAAAAGGACTCTATTACCACCAATGCTGCCAACGAGAAGAAGGTCGTCATCCCAATGACAGAGTGCTGGGATGACGACGACGAGCCACCGTTTTCGCTGCAGTTCAACTTAGACGATCAGCAGTTGAGAAGACTGAAGAGGCGGACAGCAAGCAGCTCTCCAGCCTGCAGAAAAGTTGGAGGTTGTGCCTAAAAACACAGCCTCCAAAAACAAAACAGCCCTTTTCAGGGCTACTCAACACTACGAAAAGATCTTTCTTTTCAAATTTGTCAATTTTTCTCTATGAATTACACTCTAAGAATTACACTCTAAGAGTTACACTCAAAAAAGCCTAAGGGCAACCATTCCCCTAGCCTCAGCCTGGTACAGCGAGATCAAGATCAAACTGTATTCCATATCAATCCTAAAGTCAATTAAAGCCCCAAGTAGTGGATAAAAGTAAACAATAAAGCAGTCTAAGTACAACACAGTCCCATTGATCTCTACTCTGACGTGTGGTAAGGACTAAAGATCAGGTTGTCTTCTATATCAAATCAATGAAAAAAAGTCTAAGTCAAACCCTGATCTTTTTTTGCCCTAACCCCACTTAAAGCCCAAGTAGTGGTTAAAAGTAGTGGATAAAAGTAAACAATAAAGCAGTCTAAGTACAACACAGTCCCATTGATCTCTACTCTGACGTGTGGTAAGGACTAAAGATCAGGTTGTCTTCTATATCAAATCAATGAAAAAAGGTCTAAGTCAAACCCTGATCTTTTTTTGCCCTAACCCCACTTAAAGCCCAAGTAGTGGTTAAAAGTAAACAATAAAGCAGTCCTAACCCTATTCCATCTTACCCTATTCCATATCACGGTCTCAACCAACAGCTGACTAAACTACAAACTATGTGACAATCCTTCTTAGCGTAGCGAACCTATATAGTCTTACTATAGCAATATGGGTACGAAGTCCTTTCGGGTACGAAAACTCACTCAGGATAGTCATACTATAGCAATATGGGTAAAAAAAAACCCACTCAGAGTAAGTAAGTAGGATATTTGCAATAAAAGGCTAACTATTGGCCAAAAATGACACATTTTCTCCGAATTGAGAAGATTGAGGAGGCGGACAGCAAGTAGCTGTCCAGCTTGCTGAAAAGTTGGAGGTTGTGCCTAAAAAACACAGCCTCCACAAACAGCCCTTTTCAGGGCTACCATTCCACACGAAAAAGTGATCTTTCAAATTGTCAATTTTCAGTCAAAAGACTTACAGTCAGTACAACCCCACTCAGGGTAAGCAGAATAGGGACTCAGGGGAAGTCAGATAGGGACTGTCCAATCTCTGCAACAGCTCACAAAGGGACCGAGTAACCGATAAAATCCGAGAATCCGCATGAAAATGTTACTATAAATAGAACATGGGGGTAGGATATTTGCAATAAAAGGCTAACTATCGACCAAAACTGACACATTTTTCTCCAAAAGTGCCCCATTCTGCTTACGCGGGGCCCCATTTACTGTCAGGGTAGCAGAATGGGGCACTCAGGGGTAGTCACATGGGGCAAAATCGCCTATTTTGCCCTATGTGACTACCCTTTACTACTTCTGTGCCGCTGAAAGAGTTATTTTAAATCATTGCCAGTTTGTGCAGACAATACGCTCTTTTACCCTGTATGTTTCATGTTTCATGTGTAGCCGATCATGATAAGTATGTATCTGAATAGGCTTTTGTCTCCAACTAGTATTAATCAGCTTTATGTATTTTTTTTTTTGTAAAAGTTACATCATATACCAGCTAACTTCATGAATAAAACGAATTAATTAAACAAATATACTTATTGAGCCATACCCCGTGAAAAGGGGCCATTTGCATCTGCAAAAAGTATCGACACAGGTCAGCCTGCACAGATCGCAATAGGTCGATTTTCTGCATGTCAAAGAACCAGTCTACCGCATGATTCAGTCGTTTGTTACACAAAATGGATTTTATGAACCTTCAATTGTGTGATAACTTGCTTGGTAAAATGCATTACGGAGATGTAGGCTATTCAACCTCATTTTGTCCGAGCATGGCTCAATTATAATTGGCTTGCAACATGCGAAAAGAGGCATTCGGACATTTGCGTAAAGTGTCGTTTCAGATCAGCCTGCGCAGTCCGCGCAGGCTAATCCGAAACGACACTTTCCGTTTTTATGTAATTTTCTATTTTGCGCAAGTCTACTGTAGCACAAAATCTAATGTAGTCGTAAAGTGCCTTCTCGGATTAGCCTGCGCGGACTGCGCGGGCTGATCCGAGACGACACCTTACGCAAATGTCCGAATACCCCTTTTCGCGTGTTGCAAGCCGTATTGCATCTTGATGCAAAAAGCTGGTGCATTAGCGACGGAAATTTGGAACAGCACGACAGACTGATAGACTTGACTCAGTGTAAATGTTATTTTTATGTCATGTGGGGGGGAAGACTGGCTGTACTGATTAACACGACCTGGCGCTTATCAATACGCAGACAATCCATAAATGTGAGTAATAATACATGAAAGAAACAGTGATCGAACGTGCGCCATTGTCACAATTAAGCCCTGTCTTTCTACGTTTACAGAATACTTTGTAGAAATATAAGGATCTAACAAATCTTCTTAAGGTATGATAAAAATATTTGTTTTATTCCTGTTTTTCGTTTTTTGTAGATTTATTTTTCTCGTTGTTGCTGATGGTTATGGTGCTCCTCCAGTAGCATACAGCAGCGGGTGACTTGGATACAAACGCCCTCATAGTAATAGGGATAAAACTGAGGTCATCAATATAAGTGTAAACATAGTGGTCAATTTTTCCTTTGGCCACAATGTTTTTCAAAAGATATATTCTAGAAATAGGCAATAAACAAGAACCAGCAGTACTAGACTTAGCCCTCGTTTCCAACCACGCGTTTTTACCCGCGCGGGTGATGCGAATTTTCTCCGCGCGGAGAACGAAAATAAACGGGCAAGTTAAATTTCATTGTCTCATTTTCAACCATGCGTTTTCACTGCGCGGCGAAAAGTCCATGCGGGAAAAATAAAAACTGTTGGGTTTTTTCCGCGCGGTAAAATATCCACATACCCATGTATGGAACTTGACGTCAGCAATGCTGAATTATTAAATGACGTTTATCTCTTTACATGCCGCTAAAAACATGGCAAGAAGGTAGAATGCCAGCGTTGTCCATTCAACAAATGGAAAAACTGATATTGTCGGTGCAAGAACACCGAGGTCTCTATGACCAAAGCTTGAAACAATACAACTGCCTCTTTTGTAATCAATGGTCCCACGTGTCCAAGAACATGCTCCTTCATTATTGATGTCATCCGAAAATACTTAAAGTACTGCTCACTGTGCAGTTGTGCACAGCCGTTGTATTGGAGTGCATTCCTCGCCTAGTTCTCTCTTGGAAAAATTTCATGTACCCAATATCTATGCTTCCTCCTCCGATTTCTTCCAACTATCCTCTTTATAAACTCTATCATTAAGTTATTATGCTTTTTTCGTCTTTGGAAATAGATGGCAGCCATGATGAATAAGCAAATTGAGAGATTTCCGCGCAGTTTGTTGCTGCGGAAATCTAGATTAAAACGCAGGGTCGGAAATGGTCTACTACGCGGGTCTTACCGTGCGGTAATTATCTGCGCGGGTAAAAACGTGTGCTTGGAAACAAGGGCTTATCCGTGTTTACCTATATTGATCGTTCCTCTTTATGTGTATGAGCGTAATAAGTAGCAATCGCAATGCAGCTCGTGCTGCTGTTCAGTTTGTTCCTCCCGGTACGAATTTGCAGTGAGTGACTTTTTAATAACACGCTTGTAAAATACGGCTAAAACTACAGACGTTTAATACAAGTGAAAACGTGGTGGTGAAAAGAGAAATTACTCATGATAAGCAATTTTTCCTTTGACTATAGTGTTTTCAAAAAACAGCCTCTCTCAATAACTGGGTACTTAACAAACAACAGCTTTTTTTCGGGGGCCAGGGACGGGGCAAGGTACTGCAGTGATATAAGGACAGTAAGTGCACCTATCTGTACCCTCTCTTGGAGTTTCATCTTCAAGTTCTTCACTCAATTCTGTCAACGTTATAGATCAGTGGTGCACAGAACCTGAGATTAAAGGGTTGATAGCTCGATTCGCTAAATGAGCAAAATTATTCCATGGACATAATTCCTTTCTTTCAAGAATCAAGAACGATGTCAGACAGACCCGACTGTTCCGGTAAACCACCAGGAGGTGAGTATAGCTAGTATATTCAAAATTCAACATGACACGTGAAATCGGCTCTATAAACACAGTGCAACGAAAGCGTGGTAAAATCGACGTCATTCTATATGAAGTGACGTCATTCTGTATAAAGTAAGTCGCTCGTGGCCCTCTGATATTTTATCAATGAAAGTCACTTGTCGTAGACAAATCGTCATTTTCCGCTACTCGACCAAGGAGGAAGGAAAAATCAAGAAATCGCCGATTTAAACTGTTTTTGATAAAACTTGACAACGATGGAACTATTTGAAATGTTATCAGTAAACATACCCTTGACACAATGATAATCGCGATGTTTAGCTTCGGTGTTTATCAACTTAAATTACAGGGACAAAAATCAAACTCCACTTGCCTGTATGTGTTAAACAATAAATGTCCTTCAAGTACACAAGACATGTCCATTTATTTTCAAATGTTCACAAAAATATTTTTGTGAGCGCAACACATCCGAGACAGAGCAGCTATTTTATTATGCAGGTATATTCGCGAAAGTGAGAATAAACCACCATTTTAGAAACAGGCTGACCTTAAACATCCCTCGCTGACATGATCATGTGACAGCCATTAACAGCAATGTGTTAATTTTTTTCAAACACAATTTCGTCTTGAAATAATTCATAGTATTTATGGCGAGGGCTTTGCGTCGGTGGAATGACGTGTGTTGAAAATGAGTTTTTAAATTTCGCAGATTTGACTATCTTAACCTCATTTTCCTGCAATTTTCGCAGACGATAACAATATTAATAAACGGTATGACATCATCAGCCTCGATTTTGAGACAGTATCACATGACAAATAACAAAAACAAAATGGTCGCGAACTTCCATATTATATTATCGCGATTTTAGATGACTCGACGATATATATTATATAATGTGTCTTTTCATGGTGAACGTTAGTTCAAAATTGGCCGGTGTTGCATTGGAGATGGAATTGGGAGTGGGTGGAGTAATATTCAGAGCATTCGAAGCAACTGGGACTCCGATGCTTGACGATACATTCATTCTTCTTTGTCATTTCTGAGGGAGAAAATATAATAGTAAAACGGTAGGGATTTTTTCTGTTATTTTCGATGCCTAGGGTTTTAATGAAATTTTGATTCTTTTTGTATTTACCGACCGGGCAGTGGGGTTTTGTTTTGGTTAGAAATTGGAACAGCCATGGTTTATTCAAGGCAATATTGTCTGCATCCGCTCTTATACACTAAGTTTGAACTTGAATTCCTTTGATAAAGGGTTTGTCATGTTAGAATCGAAATAATCTTCTTTCTATCGTGGTTTATCGTTCAATAAACCACGTTGTAAGTTATTAGGCGCAAAGAATAAACCACTCGGGCTATCGCCCTTGTGGATTATTTATTGTGCCTCATAACTCACAACCGTGGTTTATTGAACGATAAACCACGATAGAAAGAAGATTATTTCTTAATCACTGGTTCAACCGCACTGTGCTTGATGATCCAATGATTGCAAATTGACCTTACGCACGACAAAATTATTTCTAACGATAGATGAGAGTAATTTCGGGACGTTCTTCTCTCACCGTCAAAAATTATATCGGCTGCTTTAAAGGCCCAATACCGGCCAAAAGTAAATGATTTGGTGCTAAAATGCATTTCAACTTGAATCATACCCTTTAAAAGTATGGAAATTATTGTGAAGATGACAATCTGTTATTGAACGGTGGGACCAAGTATGAGTCGCTAGCAGGAAAATGAATTGAAAAACTAGGTAAAAGTTGCTAGATCGCTCTATCTTTTGCTTACTTTTTATCTCGTTATAAAAATCTTTTTTTTTTCTGCCAGCGACTAACACTTGGACCCGCCGTACAATAACAGATTGTAGCCCCTCTCTACTTTTGAAAACGTAGTGGGAAAAAGGAAAAAATGCTGCTAACCAGCATTTATTTTCTCCTTTTCTCACAATGCTTACTACCTTTTCAGACAAGTTTTACGCTTTTATATTTGGTCAGATATAGCATTTTGTCATCTATTAAAGAGTTACGTACCAATGATATGAAAACAAGGATGGAACATTCGAGCAACGAAAAACTATTTCAACTGTAGGACTCCCTGTACCATTTGGAAAGGCACAGCCCGGTAGTTCAGTTACTAGTGTACACAACTTGAACTAAGGGCTCACTGGTTCAAATCCTCTGCTCGGTCAATATAGTCATATAGTCAGTACGACAGGATTCATTCCTATCTCACCACTGATCATGGTCTCTATCAGGGAAAAGGAGCCAGTAACTTGGAGAGAATACTGTGCAAAGTACTGGTAAAAGATACTCAAGGATTGCTAGACAGGTGCACTTGCCGCCGGGATGTAACTTTAATAATATTAAAAACGGCGTATAACGCCAAACAATTTACCAATTTTTACTTGAGTAAAGTATTTGTAGGCGTCACAGTAAATAGTGTGCGTATGATGTGACTTGTCTTAGAAAGAGTAGAAGGCATTGCTGAAAAAGGAGAAATTGCAGAACCCAGCATTTTGTCCTTTTCCCATTATGTTTTCAAAAATCTCTTATCTCACGATCGTAAAACATGGGAAAATTTGGTAAAGGTCTAATTAAGTTATGGCCACGAGAAGTTTCCGTATAAAGTATTAGGTTTAAATGTGTTAATTCTGAAAACATTATTGTACAATATGTATACCGCAGCAGCCGTATTGATGCAGAAAAGGGTTTAGTTAATTGGGTGTCAAACATTAAAACGCTTCTATGTGATCACGGTTTTAACTATGTATGGAATGATCCAAATTGTATAGATCCAAAATTGTTTCTGAGACAGTTTGCACAGACTGTTAAAGATAATTTTATACAGAATTGGTTTAATGGTATCGAGTCTTCAACAACACTGAAACTCTACAGTCATGTGAAAACAAGCTTTTGTTGCGAAGACTACTTGAATTGCATTCCCAGATCATTGCGATATCACTTATCAAGACTTCGGATGTCTGCACATGATTTGAGAATACAATCGGGTCGTTTTTCTCGAAATAGAATAAGACGCGAAGAAAGATATTGTCGGTGCTGCAACTCCTCCGATCTTGAGGATGAATATCATTTCATTTTAATTTGTCCTTGCTTTAACGAAATCCGAAAGAAATATGTAAACGACTTTTATACAAAACGTCCAAGCGTCTTTAAATTCATAAATTTATTATCTAAACCGGACAAGAGCACAATCTACAAACTTGCCCAGTACATAAAAGAAGCATCTGCTCAAAGGATATTGTTACTTAGGCGACGATAGTTTATACTTGAATTTTACTTTTCTCTATGCATTTTTCGTTGAATGACATTGTGTTTGTATAATTGCTTTTTCGTTAAGCATCTGAAGCGCTTATACTCATGGAAATGCTATATGCAATCATCCTTCATTTTGTAAGTCTGCTGAAACGCTCTCGCACGTTTTGGATAGCGTTGATCTGGGATCATAATGCATAATATGTGCGGTCCGATCCTGATCTTCTTTGCCAGCAAAAGACAGTTTAGTTTTAATTTGTATTTCATGCAGGAATATTTATTGGGTTTGGCACTTCAAAGGCTTGCACCCAAAGGTTTATATTCATGTTTATTTTTCATTAAATGTAATGTCTTCAGGTTCGATACCTTTCTATCGGCATTTTTCTATACAGTAGGCAAATAAATATTCGGTGCTGTTGAATAAAATTTATTTCATGTGAGACGTAAATAGGGCTTTTGCCGAGAATATTACTCGAACAAATTGATATGAAATGAATGACCTCTATTACCATATATTACATGCTTGAATTATTGTCCCAACTTAGCTTCGGCTAATGTCGTCTGCATGCGGAACTATGTGCACGTTTTTCAACTCTTTATGCTGCTTATAGATTCATTTTGTTTTTGTTTTAATGAATACTATTATAATACTTGAAATATATGTAAGCATGAATTTTTCGGTTTAAAATGATAATACATGGCGGGTTACATGGATCTAAGATGCAGTCTGATCTTGGTCTATGTCATCCGTAAACTTCTCCTTGTTTATCTATGTTTTCAAAAGCCCTGTACATTTGGGTTGATTGTGGCACGATAAGGGTCAAACTCGACATTTACCGTTGACAGAATTTTAGTATCGTCCGATAATACTCGATGATGCAAATATTCATCCTTTAATTATTCTTTGCATAAAGGTCAATTTCAGGTTATTTTGTCCGATTAATACTAGCTAGGTACTGGTATGCAACTGGTACTGTCATGCTCGCCTGGTATCTGGTGAAATTTCATCTATATTATTTATGTATTTTCATAAACTATGTACGACTTTGTACTCGTTATAAAATAAAATTTGTTCTGTTCTGTTCTGTTCTGTTAAAAGAATGGTAATCGCTCGTGTTTACCTATGTGCTCGTATAGAAACGTCAGGAACGCAAAGATAGCTGCAATGTCAGCCACAGAACACTGGTATTGGCACAGTTCCGAGTCTGCTTTTCGTAACTTCAATCTCAAGCGATTACTAACATATTTTCAAGTCGATCGTTTAATAATGGATGATAAAGTTCAGTTTAGTTCAAGAGACTAAACACCTACCTGGCACGCATTTTGTTTTTTTGTCCGCCATTTTTCCTGGGATATTCTGTTTCTTCTAAAAAGATACAGAGTGTTTCATAATATATGTCCTTATTCTAAACATAAATATTTTCTACACAGGTAAGTTTAAAATAAATGGTAAGCTACTACCTTTTTGCAGACATAATAAAATTTCATATGATATATAATACATAGACTTTACCTGAACATTCTTTAATACACTGCACTTTTTCTGACAAGTCCATTTCACAAAAGTGTCCTGCATAACGTCAATTCTGGGACTTTAAATAACATCAACTCTGTTTAAAGATTATCGTAGAAGCGCAGAGGTTTACAAGCAGCAAAATGGGCTTAGAGCAACAAAGAAATCATGCTTTCATATTAAAAACTGCTACTCAATGAGACAATTATCTCATGAGCTGTTTATAGCGCAGACGGTGTAGTGGTTCCCATGTTTTTCACGGATGGTGACGACAATGCAGACACAGTAAATAAGGAGGGCTATCTGGACATTCTAAGGAAGAATTTCATTCCGATGCCAATAGAAAAGAGTATTAAAATTGAAGACACAGATACTAGTACATGCATTTGATTTCAGCAAGGAGGAGCCACACAACCCGTGACCGGAAGCATAATTAAATGACTTTCAAAAGCATCCTGGTAAATATTCATTTCTTCCAGAAATGGTTACACATTCTGACCCTCCAGACTTTTTCTTGTAAGGTACAATATAAGAGGTGTACAGCACATTGTCAGAAGATACTCAGGACTTTAAAGATGTAATCAAGAAAGAAATTTATGAAAATAGCGGAGGGGAGGGGTCGAAAACATGTAATGAAAAACTCTCACAATAAAGTCGACGTCAAAATTGCTAAGAGTAGACGTCAATGTTGTAAAATGGACTTGTCAGAAAAAGTGTTGTGTATTAATTATTATAAGAGTAATTTCTATGTAATACATATCAAATGAAATTTTATTATGTCTGCAAAAAGCTGGCAGCTTTCAATTCAGTTTAAACTGCAATTAATAGAAAATATTGACTCTTAGAATAAAGACAGATAATACGAAACACCCTGTATTTATCTTCTCGATCAAGATAGACAAGACACCATGTTCTAGGCTTAACAATTTACCACACAATCCCGAGTTTTAACGACCCCAAGGAAAAGGACTAATGAAAACATTGGGAGAAAATGTGAAAATGCTGGTAACCAGCATTTTCTCCACAAATTTTCTGTCCTTTCAAAGAAAGATTTGATAATTTTTGCAACATTTGATTTGTTGTCTGCAGATGCTTTCAATTTGGACCAGTTTAAAATTTTGTCATTTGGTAAAGAGTTAAACTAATCTTTGAGTACTACTTTTAAAAACTATGGTAAGATTAGATGGGTTAATTGTTTTTCTCGACCATGAAATTATGTCGACCTGTCCAAATTGATATCATTCCGCTTAAATGACAGTTTTTGATTTTAAAACGATACAAAAACATTGGAGAAAATGCAGAAAATGCTGATCATCATCATTTTCTCCGTTTCACACAATGTCTTCAAAAACCTTCTATACTAGAGTTGTTAAAACAAGGGATTGTAGGTTAAAGGGTTTTAATTTAATCTTTCTGATTTTTGTCCGTATAGGTAGTTCCAGTTCAAGCTCCTCTGGTTCCGACTCAAGTTCATCCGGTTCTCACTCAAGTTCTTCTGGTTCTGACTCGAGTTCTTCCGATTCCGATTCAAGCAACAGTTCCACTTCGATTATTTAAAACATGGGTCTTAAGATGCCCTTTGCCATCAAAGAAGTTCAAGACTTTCAGCATTCAATAAGCTATTTTACAGTATTAAACAAGTTTTATGCACTTTTGTCTGACTTTATTTTCCACGTTCAACTCAAGCAAAAAAAAAACCGACTAATAAAAAGAATATTTTGAAATATGTTTTCCTGCTTTCTTTTTCTTGAAATATACCATTTATGAAAACATTCTGGCAAAAGGAAAACTGGCTTGTACCGAGAAATTTCTCCGTTTTCCACAATATTTTCAAATGTATTTTCATCTATAAACCTTCAATTGATACTGGGTATCCGTATTTTAGAATTATATCTACAGAAGGAAATAAATTATGATGATGATGATTCAAACAAATTAAGAGTCTGGAGTACGGTATTAAAAAGCTACAGATAATGCAAAATTGACATTGGAAAAATTGCAACATTTAATGTAGTTTTTTTTTTTCCCTCCTGTTTTATGAAAACTACAAATTACTTGACCATAAATGTACTAAGATTTTAGATGCAGTAATTGTCTTTTTAGATTTGTAACGAGAAACATGTGCGCTGTGGCTAAAGGGGGCTAAATGAATCTCCATGGTGCATTGTACCAAGTAAATCATCACATAATTATGGATCCACAACAGCCATTTTGTCCAACAATCGACGAAAACATACGGTGAAATGTCCTTCGACATCGCGAAAAATTCAGAAATAGCAAAAAGTTTCGATCCAGGTCAGCCTGCGCGGATTGCGCAGGCTGTGATGGGGTCGATACTATTAGCAGATGCATATAGACCCCTTTTCACAGAGCATGGCTCATGTATTTGGTTACATAAAAAGCTATGTATAAAAGCATTTCCTGCATTACAAATGGCCTTTGTGATTTTTATATCCCCCACACAAATCAATCATTTCTCGGGTACATTTATATCGTAACCAGGCCTTATACCTAGTCGTTCGTCCAAGCATCTCTCCTGTTACTATGAGCGTACATGCAATTACATAATATTGGCCTATCAAACTCCCTGTTCAGTTTCACTGTCATGGTAAAGCATTGATGGGTTGCGGTAAAACATGTACCAAGCCATCCTGCCTTTTTACGACCCTGATAACGAAGGCTTTGAGAATATTGTGTGAAAAGGATAAAATACTGGAAATCATCTCCGACCTCGGGGAAAAGGCTTTGAAACATTGTAAGAAAAGGAAATAATGCTGGTAACCAGCAATTTCTCCATTTCCCTAGTTATTTTCTACCATTCTAAATGCTTATTTTCAATGCATTTACTAGAGCCACGTGTAAATTTTCGTCTGCAAATGCTTTAAGTTTGAACAAGCTTAAAATTGCGGCGTATGACAAAACGTGGCGCCTTCCAAATAACTCTTCCGGAGAAAATTCTTTCCAGCAATTTTGTTTTTTTTTTAATTGGTCCCACAAAGAATGACCATGGGCTGTGAAGTACCATGCAGAAGGACACTCCTACGTGACCAAAGCCACACATTATTTAAAGCAAGGTTTGTCTGATTAGAAAATCCAACCCCAGAACGCTTTCCTTAAAAAAAAGTGGACTAGTTTAAACTGAAAGCATTTGCTGAGGGCAGAAAAAAAGTGACTGAAAATTTAAATTTGCTTTGGGAAGGGTAGAAAACATTGTGGTTACCAGCATTTTCTTCTTTTCCCACACTGTTTTCAAGAGACTTCTTTCCCAGGGTCATTCATATTTGTTTTCGGAAGGGTTGAAAATATTGTGGCAAAAGAAAACATTGAAAACAAACAAAAAAAGAAGAAAAAAAATGGTTAAAACAAAACAAATACACAAAACTGAATAACATAATCATATTTCAGGCAATGAAGCTACTAGACATTTACTGGCAGTAAAAATGTGCATTTTTGACGATGAAATAACGGAACAGTCATTCTGTAAATCTGAGAACTTTGTCTATTTTTTTAAATGATAGGACATCACAGCAGCTTGAGTGTGATCCTAAACAATCAACTGTTATTGAACACAATGAAATTCCTACAAGCCTTTCATTTAGCACATCAAGAATTGAGCTTGTCTAAATAATATCCATCTCTACTTGTTTCTCTCTCATCTCTGTGTCTCTCTCTCTCTCTCATATAATCAATTTTCATAGATAAATAAGAAATCGAAACAAAAAACTTGATTGAATGATCAACTTTACCAAATTTTCTCTTCTCTCTCTCTCTCTCTCTCTCATGCTCAATTTTTATAAATAAGTATGAAAAAGGTATGATTGAATGATTCAATTTTTCCACTAATTTTCTCTTTCCCCCCCCCCCCTCTCTCTCGTGATTAATTTCTATAAATAAGCAAGAAAATGAAACAAATAACATGACTGAATGACTGATTTCCTCTTTCTCTCTCTCTCTTCCTTGATCAATTCCTACCAATAAGCAATAAAATGAATTTGTTCGTTTGTACAGTGTTTAATGCCATTTTTAACATAACTCCAGCTATATTTGAGTGGCCAGTGCACCTATCCATGTTTTCCTGGCGTTTCTTATACCAGTACTTTACACCATATTCTTCCAAAACCACTGGCCGCTTTCCCATGTAACTATCATCCAGACAATGAAGCGGTGAGAGAGGGATGAATCCTTCACAAGGTCATCAATCCTTGGATTAGCTATGCTGGGTATTTAAACCAGCAACCCACTAGACCCTAGTCACTTACACTGATGACTGCACTAACAGGCGCGGGGAGAAAATGAAACAAATGGCATTATCGAATGATTGCTCGTATTTTATGTATTCTCTTTTTTAATCTCAGCTGTGTTCTTATTTTTATTTATCCTTCTAGTAATTTTAAGAAGAAACCCATATCTACCAATTCACTGATATATATGTACAACTAATTAATCCCTTAACAAACAAGCCCAGGTTTAATGGACCTTAAGATTGAAGGCTTTTGAAAACATAGTGGGAAAAGAAGAAAATGTGGGTATCCAGCATTTTCTCCTCTCCCTACAAAATTTTCTGCCCTTTCAAAGAAAAATCCCGTCCACTGAATCAAATTTATTTTGTTGTCAGAAAATGCTTTCTATTTAGATTTGTCCAGAATTTTGTCCTTTGCTAACGAGTTAACTTTAAAAAAAAACTCATATCTACAAAATTCATCAATGTCTATGTACAACTAATTGAATATTAACACTTTACCACACAATCCCTAGTTTTAACTACCCTGGAAAAATAAACTTTTGAAAACCTTTTGGGAAAAGGAGAAAATGCTGGTGACCAGCATTTTCTCCATTTCTCACAAGGTTTTCTACACTTTCACCAACAATCACCATTATTTCAGCTAAATTTGATTTGCTGTCTTCAAATGCTTCACTTTGGACCAGTCTAAAATATTGTTGTTTGGCATGGAGTCAAATGAGCAATTCTTTTCACTAAATACTTCCTAAAACAAAATTCCAGTTGATGAAATCACTACTTAAAGGTCTTTATTGTTTCCTTGCTATGCCTTAGAGAGCCAAATAGCAAGAAAGAAGCAGGTGACATCGATGACATTGACGTTTTATACATGATTATCAAAGAAAACATTGCAGAAAAAGGGGAAAATGCTCAATATGTAAAGATTTACACAGGCACATATCAATCATCTCTTTACCAGACACCAAATATTTGAGCGGCACTCTTTCGAAAAGGGGGCTTGATGCATCTCCGTTATGCACAGCACGAGGATAGTAATCACATAACTATGGATCCATATAATCTATTTAGCCTAAGAACTGACTGAATCATCAGGTAGATTGTCCTTAACCATGCAGAACATTGACCAATAGCGGAAAGCTTCAGCCCAGGTGTACTGCGCAGACTGACATGGGTCGATACTTTTTGCAGATGTATGAAACCCCCTTTTAACAGAGAATGACTCATTTAGATTTGTCCATATTGAAAGTATTCACAGATGCCAAATCATTCGTGACACCAGAGATGGAAGTTGTCTATTTGAAATAGCTGAAAACGTTGTGAGAAAAAGGAGAAAATACTAGTTACCAGCATTTTTTTTTCACACTATGTTTTCAAAGGCCTTTTGCCTCAGGGTTTCAAAACAAGAGCTTGTAAATGGTTCAGCAAGGGAGTTTTAGGGCTATCAAGCAGGTTTTATGTTACAAGAATATCTATACATATACTCGTACATGTACAAAGTATCATGCTCAACATGATTGATCAATAACTTGGAATTTAATGCCTCTTTCAACATTATTCAGTCGTATCACTTATTTATACATGTCCTAACTTTTACAAATACAGTACAAGGCTTGGACTCTAAAGTGTTATGCCCATAATCACTTCGTCAAAAGGCTTAGCACTTTCTCCTTTTCACACTTTGTTTTCAAAGGCATTCTTCCTCAGGTTTTTTTAAAACAAGAGATTGTTTGGTACTTCGTAAATGCTTCAGTAACGGAGTTATACGGCTATCAAGCAGGTTTTATGTTATAAGAATATATATACATAGACATGTACAAAGTATCACGCTCAACATGATTGATCAATAACATGGAATTAAATGCCTCTTTCAACATTATTCAGTCGTATCACTTACTCATGCATGTCCTAACTTTTACAAGTACTAGGCTTGGGCTCTAAAGTGTCTTGCCCAAATTGCAAATAGCCTAGTGCCTTGGGTAGGGATCAACCCTGGTTCCAACGGGTTCAGCAGCACAGAACCCCTTCTCTCAAGAAGAAAAGATATACCGTAAATGTACAATTTATAAACAACCAGCCATTGTTTATTGGTTAAATTTTTTGTACAATTTACTATTCTTGACAAAAGCAATAGATACAAATTTATCACCAGATGGCAGTTACCATAATAGATTCATAATATGTCAAACTCCTGTACACAGTTTTATTTTAAATTTGTTGCTCATGAGTTATTAAAAGAAAAATTGTGGCAAAAGTAGATATAATTACAAATGAGCAGCTATTGCTTTTGCCACATTATTTCTTTCATTTGCAGTTTTTCTTAAACAAGATATAAACCCTTTACCAAACAATCCTGAGTTTTATCTACCATAAAGATGAAGGCTTTTGAAAACATTGTGGAAGAGAGAGACAATGCCAGTTACCAGCACTTTCTCCTTTTCCCACAATGTTTCCTACTATTTCAAAGACAGAAATAATTGTTTGAGCTCGACTTAAATTGTCATCTGAAAATGCTTTAAATTTGGATGAGTCAAAAGTTTTGCCATTTGGTAAAGCGTCAACACTTTTTCACACAGTCTTTTTTTTTTACGAAGAAGGCTCTTGAAAACATTGTTGGAAACATCGAAAATGGCGGCAACTAGCATTTTCTCCTTTTCCCACAATGTTCTGACCCTTCCCAAAACAAACTTTAATTGTTGATTTACTTTTATTCTGTTGACTGCAAATGCTTTCGACTTGGATTAGTCTAAAAACTGTCGTTTGGTATACATTAAATCTTGGCGGGAGGGGGGGGACGATCCCTTTGACTTTAAGATAAACCTCCTAGGTGGTTTGAATAATTTGAATTTCTCCTTCTGTGTTGTTTACCTCTGGTGACTTTCTTATGCTTATGAGTCCTTTATGTACCAACTGTAATTCTTCTTTGGTACATCTGACACCTGAAATATGCAGTTAAATCCATTGGCACTGTTTTTTGACAACTTTCACTCTCTGTTACATTATAGATATAACAAGGAGACAAAATGAACACAAATCAAGATAGTCAAAACAGTCTTAACTTTGGACGTATATAAGTTTTCCTTATCCTACTGTGAAATGGAAATTTTAATTCCAAGGTGAATCTATCTTATCAAATCTTATTGGTTGATGAAACTTTGCCAGTGGCTTTTGAAATAACTACGAGCGATCAGATTTCTTAAATACTGTAAAATTCAATAGAATTTTCCAAGTGCTTTTAAGGGAGTAGTAAACCAGGTTTTGGCCCAATTTTTTTGGAGATGGAGTTAGCTGATAATTTGTAAGGAAAAATCTTAGCAGCATGACTGTTTACCGTTAATTGGGGAACAAAAAACGAAAATGCTGTGAATTTTTTTTTTTCTTCAAAGCCAAAACCTTCAAAACCGCAGCTGGCAACTTTATCAATTGAGCTATGGAGAGACTCATAATATTATCATACCCAGTTAAAAATCCATTTATTCCTTGTTATGGAATAAAAGTTTTACTGTTATTAACTCTCTAACACATGACAAAATTTTAGCCTTGTCCAAACTGAAAGCAATCATAGAGATGATGCTGAATGTAACAAAAATGTTAACTTTGCCGTCCATAGGGTAGAAAACGTTATGGGAGAAGGAGCCGCTTATCAGCATTTTCTCCTTTTCCCACAATGTTTTCAAAAGCCTTCTTCCTAAGAGTCGTTACAAGACAGCATTGTGTGGTAACGGAGTATATTTATAGGAAATTTTACAGTGCAAGAACTCAGCAATTCTCAGTCATTTCTCATGTCTTTTTTTACCTTTCTTTAAATTTGAAAACCAACTTAGCAAGGAAATGGACATTAGCAGTCCCTGTGAAAGTTTTCTACCTCATTAGAAACGTAGGGAACCATCAGAGGAAGATTAAAATTTGTCGTCTACAAATTCCATTGTTGACCAGTCTTGTCATCTGGTAAAGAGCTAAGCCTTTAAATGATTAATGAATTCAATGGAAAATTTTATGTTCACTAATAATAAAATCCAAAATACTGCGATTTCAAACTAATTTTTCATCGGGTAATTTTTAAAGTATCGGCCGGTCTACTAAGAGCGGCAGTCTGATACTTGATCCCTTTCAGTCGTGCATGGCAGTCCACTGACTAGTTCTTTAACATTATTTTAATAATATCTCGGCGATAGCGTACTTAACGAATGGTTCAGCCAATTAGACAAATGTGTCACATTTCTTAATGTAAAGTTAGACTATCTTTTAAGATAGGTTTATAAAACCTATTTATCCAATTTATCTTGTGATTTGTTTTAGAGTTTGCAAATGTCTCTCTGTTTCTTTAACATCAAGATATTAAAGAGACTCCCGATCCTTTAACGCATAATCCAGAGTTTTGAAGACCCTGGAAAATTGTGAGAAAAGGAGAGCATGGTGGTAACCAGAATTTTCTTCTTCTCCCACGATGCTACCTATCACTTCAAAGACAAGTACTATCAGTTAAGCTACACTGAATTTGTGGTCTGCATATACCCTCAATTTGGAAAAGTCTAAAATTTGGTTGTCTGATAAAGAGTTAACAAAAGAAACTGAGATAAGCATACCTTGCCTATCCCATCATGCTCAAATATCTTCATACTAGTAACATGTGTGCTAGTTTTATCTTTTGTCTGTTTTTATTCTTTCCCTGATCATAGTTTACGTCTTTATTCAAAACCTAGATAAATACGGAATATCATATTGATGTGTGTTGTAAGCTGTGTACATGTAGACTTGGGGTTCTTCAGTCTAGGAAGCCAGGACTCACGCCTATAAAGCACAATAAGCAATATAAAAAAGGGGAACATATCAGTTAGGGAATAACGTCATTCACATAAAAATTCTTTCACGAACAATCTCATTCTTAACGATCAGGGGGAAGAGGGCCTTTGAAAAAACTGTTGAAAAAAAAAGAAAATGCCGGTTACTAGAAATTTTCTCCTTTTTCTACGGCGTTTTCTATCCTTTCAAAGAGAAATACCATTTTCGGGCCACATTCTATTTTTCCTCTGCAGATGCTTTCAATATGGACATGTCTATAATTTTGTTAAAAAGAAGTTTTAATTCCGAGTGCGCAGTAAATCTACATATACAGTGCAGATGAACCTTGTAACGCCCCTAGGAAGTACCTGTAGAAAAGAGAGGAACTAAACCAAACTTTTTTGCTGTGTAAAAGTATTGCCCAGCAGTTGTTAACAGTTTCTTGTACATGTACAACATAAAGGCTTGTACAGACAGTGGGGGTCTGAGTTGTGTATTTCCATAGGTTAGCATCTAATATTATACGAGGACATTCATCATCAACTTCTTGTTGGAGTTTAAAAGGAGACTTAGAGTCGTTAGGGTAAGGTATGGATGGAATCTAATTGCACTTTGACCAAACCTTGCATCCAGGTTTTTGAACTGCCTCCGGTTTTTCTTCCTTCAGAATTTTGTTGGGCAATAGGGAAATGTACGGAAGCGTAGGGGCAGCATGCAGGTTCTAGAAGTTGTTGACATATTTTGACAAGACAGACAGTTGACTCCTGGGAAGTTGTGCGTAACTGTAGTACAAATAATTCCTTTCTGGACAACATCAAATGAAAAGGCACCTTCTTTTAAAAGTTCTTGAGTTCTTCGCTTTTCTGTGGATAATGTTTGGACTTTTTTAGATCTTGATGTCCACATGAACACAATTGAAAACACACACTCATTCTCTCACGGCATACCCAAAATTTCACACTGAACATGTTAATAACTTCACAGTCCATCCTTGGCAGTTACCAGTGTCTGACAGAGAGACCACATCTGTCCAGAAACCAGCATTTTCTCCTTTTTCCACAATGTCTTCTACCTTTTCAAAGACAAATTTCATGAAATGAGCCTATTTCCTTTGTCGTCTGCAAACGCTTTGTCTGAAATTTTGTCTACTGGTAAAGAGTTAAAAGGCTTGCCTTTCAACTAGATGTAACCTGCTGCTACTGTATTAACTCTTTACAAAACAACAAAACTTTGGACCAGTCAAAATTGAGAGCATTTGCAAACGACAAATTGCATGTAAATCAAAAACTAAAATTTGCCTTTGAAAGGGTAGGAACCATTGTGGGGAAAAGAGGAAATGCTGGTAACCAGCATTTTCTCATTTTCCCGCAATGTTTTCAAGGCCCTTTTTCCTCAAGGTCGTTAAAACTCGGAATAGTGTGAAACTGCATGAAGAGATCGATATGACTGCACTGGAGTTTCATTTTCCATAGATATTAGTCATCGAAAATTCCCGGAATTTTCGCATTTCCAACAACCTGGCGCACGTCGAAACTCAAGTTCAATGATTTCCAAGTGTTATGTTTACCTGAGAATCTTTTAAGATTAAAAAAATAAATCTATCATTCAAGTGATGAGCCTTTTTTGTCTTATTTTTAATCAAGTACAATGGTTAGTCCTGATTCACGGCCAGTTGCAGTCTGGCAGGGGGGAAGGGGGTACTGCGTGCATTCTACATCTATAATTCTAAATCTCGGAGGAAACACGATTTCTGGTTCGCTAAACCATCAGGTTTAGCGAATCAAACTGGTAGTCATTTGAAACCTTTTGAACAAAACACTAAATTATCAGAAATCAGAAATGGTGTTCTTTTAAACTTCTTGAAAGAAACACGATTTCTCGTTGGCCAAACCATTAGGTTTAGCGAATCGAAATGATATTCCTTTGAAACTTTTTGAACGAAATACAATTTCTGATTGACTAAACCATCCGAAATGGTGTTCCTTTTAAACTCCTTGGAAGAGATACAATATCTGATTGGTTGAACCAATTAGATTTAGAATAGCCAATAAGAAATGGTGTTCCTTTGAAATTCATGAAATTCTAGAGAATTAGACTAATAACGCAATGAAGATTGGTCGGCTAACTCTTTCACTACCAATGACGACTTAAGTGGCTTTTGTGGATAGCGTAGGTCAAGATCAGACTGTACAAAACATGCAGTCTAATCTGTGATCTACACCGTCCGCTACTCGAATCTATACTATGGCCCTTCAATAGCAGTGGAAACCTTCTTTTGACACTCGAAAAAAAATTCTTGAGTTTGTAGTAAAAGAGTTAATTCCCAGATCTAGAACCATGCCGTCTAAAAAAAGCTGTTATCTTCCTACGCTGTGAATAAGTTGACAAATGCCTAAGTATTTTACCGTCAGTTTCCATCAGGATCAAAACAGTATCCTTCTGCTCAGTCTGATCTTGAATCTACATGGTCTGAGATTGTTAGACTATGTAACGAACCGAAAAATTGTATCGATCTGGGAGATCGCTGTTGGCCAGAAATCGCCAAGTTCATCATTTATGTAGCATGCATACAGGGACTATGAATATAAATAACATAACTGACCAGCGCTTCGGTAATAGGAGGTTTAGTCCATCTTCCTATTGCATTACAAGAAGCAAGACGTCTCATATTATGGATCTATTATGTCTAAAACCGGCCTAATCATGAGATAGAACGGCCCTTTGACATACATACAGAAAATTTACCTATACCTATAAGTTGGAGTGAGAAAGTCGCGTTCAAATGAAATAGAATTGAACTAATTAACTATAAAAGATCTTAGGGTATCAATTTACGGTGGGAACCCGTGTACATTTGTGTTATAAATGGGCCCGCAGAATAAGTATGCCCACATTTTTCTCGAAAACGCAAGTTTACCCTTTCGAGATATTAATTCGGGACAAAAACCGAGAAATGGGTCAAAAGCGGGCTTATACAAGCATAACACCAAAAAAGAAACTTAAAGGATGCCCTCACCTGTGATAAACGGACGGCTGTAGATAGTGTGTGATCCCTTAGTACACTAGGTCAGGATTACTTTTTTTACGGCCAGCTACAAAAATTCGATTTTTGTCGACGATATTGTGTCACTGCAAATGGATAAGTTTGGTCACAATTTAGCAGCAGGTAGCGGAGGGTGTAGATCCAAGATCAGACTGCACATTCTGTGCAGTCTGATCTTGAACTATGCTCTCCGCAAAAAAAAAAAGCTATTTAAGTCACCACTGATATAATGTAAGAGATAAATTCCAGTTGAAATCGACCGAGAAATACATTTGTCTTCCAGAGATCGGCCAATAACAGGTGGAAATTTACATTACCTCTAAAACTTTACTCATTTATGACCACACGTCCAAACGTTAGACTCATCCATTTTGAAAGCATCTTGTAGACAAAAATCTTCATGAAAATAAAATGAAGATATTATGTCCATGAGAGAATAGAAAACATTGTAGGAAAAGGAGAATATGCTGGTCACCAGCATATTCTCCTTTTCTCACAATGTTTTCAAAAATCTTCTTCCTAAGGGTCGTTTAAATGCGGGATTATGCAGCAAAGGATAAAGCCGGATCATAGCGCTCTCTCTCTTACTCAGTCGTACAACAAGAAATGTTTAAAAAAAATAATAAATGGCATAGAAAGAAACTAAAAATTGAATATTTAAACTTTTTTTGTGGCTCACTGGTCTCGATTGGCGGTACCAAAGCCTCCATATATATTGGTGCCATAAATGTGCGAGCAAATAGGCCAGCAGGGAACCCAAGAATAAACATGTGTACATTTTTACCAGTCGCTAATTACCATCTGTTCACTGGAATTTACCAAACCTAGATGTGGGTGAAAATCCAGCGCATGCAGCCCATGAATCACGCCATTGGAATTTCAAAGGAAAAAAAAAGAAATCACCTCTAAAACCATGAA
This sequence comes from Hippopus hippopus, assembly GCA_946811185.2. Lineage (NCBI taxonomy): Eukaryota > Metazoa > Mollusca > Bivalvia > Cardiida > Cardiidae > Hippopus > Hippopus hippopus. The sequence continues at coordinate 26,400,503 of OX328104.1, read as the reverse complement.
AGTGTGCAGAATAAGATCATATGTTATCGCGAGACGTACGAGTATTTTTCATGACCTTTTCTTAAACTCTTTCGGCGCCAAATCAATGTACTCGACCTCTTTCGACGGCCCTAAATACAATCGACTGATACTCAGAAAGTTTCAAATCGTATAGGCTCAATTAAACAAGCTGACGGTATAGATCACAGATCAAACTGCACGTTTTCTGCAGTCTGATCTTGATCTTTAACGTACGCAAAAGTCCCCGTTTTCGTCTGTGAGTAGTAAAGGGTAGTCACATAGGGCAAAATAGGCGATTTTGCCCCATGTGACTACCCCTGAGTGCCCCATTCTGCTACCCTGACAGTAAATGGGGCCCCGCGTAAGCAGAATGGGGCACTTTTGGAGAAAAATGTGTCATTTTTGGCCGATAGTTAGCCTTTTATTGCAAATATCCTACCCCCATGTTCTATTTATAGTAACATTTTCATGCGGATTCTCGGATTTTATCGGTTACTCGGTCCCCTTGTGAGCTGTTGCAGAGATTGGACAGTCCCTATCTGACTTCCCCTGAGTCCCTATTCTGCTTACCCTGAGTGGGGTTGTACTGACTGAAAGTCTTTTGACTGAAAATTGACAATTTGAAAGATCACTCTTTCGTGTGGAATGGTAGCCCTGAAAAGGGCTGTTTGTGGAGGATGTGTTTTTTAGGCACAACCTCCAACTTTTCTGCAAGCTGGACAGCTACTTGCTGTCCGCCTCCTCAATCTTCTCAATTCGGAGAAAATGTGTCATTTTTGGCCGATAGTTAGCCTTTTATTGCAAATATCCTACTTACTTACTCTGTGTGGTTTTTTTAACCCATATTGCTATAGTATGACTATCCTGAGTGGGTTTTCGTACCCAAAAGGACTTCGTACCCATATTGCTATAGTAAGACTATATAGGTTCGCTACGCTAAGAAGGATTGTCACATAGTTTAGTCAGCTGTTGGTTGAGACCGTGATATGGAATAGGGTAAGATGAAATAGGGTTAGGACTGCTTTATTGTTTACTTTTAACCACTACTTAGGCTTTAAGTGGGGTTAGGGCAAAAAAAGATCAGGGTTTGACTTAGACTTTTTTTCATTGATTTGATATAAAAGACAACCTGATCTCTAGTCCTTACCACACGTCAGAGTAGAGATCAATGGGACTGTGTTGTACTTAGACTGCTTTATTGTTTACTTTTATCCACTACTTTTAACCACTACTTGGGCTTTAAGTGGGGTTAGAGCAAAAAAAGATCAGGGTTTGACTTAGACTTTTTTTCATTGATTTGATATAGAAGACAACCTGATCTTTAGTCCTTACCACACGTCAGAGTAGAGATCAATGGGACTGTGTTGTACTTAGACTGCTTTATTGTTTACTTTTATCCACTACTTGGGCTTTAATTGACTTTAGGATTGATATGGAATACAGTTTGATCTTGATCTCGCTGTACCAGGCTGAGGCTAGGGGAATGGTTGCCCTTAGGCTTTTTTGAGTGTAACTCTTAGAGTGTAATTCTTAGAGTGTAATTCATAGAGAAAAATTGACAAATTTGAGGAAAGATAGATCTTTTCTTGGCGTTGGGTAGCCCTGAAAAGGGCTGTTTTTCTGTGTTGGATTGTTTTCAAGCTTTAATGACAACATCCAAAATTTGCATGGCAGATTGGACATGCTCCGACTCTTTTCGTGATTGTCATTGCTCCATTATTAAAAGTAATCCGTCTCCCGAGTTCCACATCAACGAAGATAATGTCAGGTGTTGTCTCTAGAACTAGTTCGACTATTTTCTCACCAAGATCTTCGTATGTGCGTGATATTTGTTCTAGTTGTATTCTATTCTCTTCAATCCTGTTCTTTAGTATCAGTACTTGATCACCACCAATCAGAAAGACTCGGAGAGCCTCAATAAGTCGATGATTCATTTGCTCCATTTGTTTCGTTAACACCTATCCGTACTATTTGAGAGCTGAGTGTCGAATAATTTATTATTTGGAAAAAATCAACGACTTTTATACGTTTACAGTGGGATTGACCTACTTTGACTCAGAATTAAGAGCGCGAACCTGGTAGAAAGCACCCTGAGTAAAGTTCTGAGAAAAAAAGGCTTAATGCATACATATGTGGAAATTCCCTTTAGAACAGATCTATTTGAAGTAGAAAAGCATTCAATCGACCGAGACAAAAGTGAAATTTAGAAGGCTTTTTTGAGTGTAACTCTTAGAGTGTAACTCTTAGAGTGTAACTCTTTAGAGGAAAATTGACAAATTTGAGGAAAGATAGATCTTTTCTTGGTGTTGGGTAGCCCTGAAAAGGGCTGTTTGTACAGGTTCACTTTTTTTAACCTCTTCTCTTTATTCTCCTATTTTCCATTGCATTTATTACTTGGATTAGATGTTCAACTTCACGCCTTATACGTCTAAGGCGTTCTCTTTCTTCTATCCAGTTCAGCAATGTAAGTAAAATTGTTAGGCCAAACATTGTGCTGATTTGGTTTTAAGTCTACAGCAGTTGAGTTCCGAATGAATGTGTTTTGTGGTTGTCTTTTATAGTCTACAGAGCTATAAAAATAGTGACTACAAAAGTATTTTAACTATGATCACTGAGAATAGTGTTTTGCATAGAGGAAATGTAGTTGGGCTAACGTTGACCAATCAAAATGTGTAATGATATAACGGACGATTCGATTGGACAACGTTAATTCTGAGTCAAAGTAGGTCAACCCCCCCCCCCTGCAAACGTATAAAAACGAACTTTTATTTTATGATCGGGTTATTTTCATTTCACAATGAAAGCCAACAAGTTAATTTGTGGGGTGTTTGGGAAGACAAAGACTGAGGAAAAGAAAAAGAAAGAGATGGAGGACCAGCTAGAGATGGAGAAGAAAAGAGAAGAAGAAAGAAAGAGACTAAAGTTTAAAGCGCTGTGTCCTTTTTTTTGAGAGGCGGCGGTACGAGTTTTATACTCGTACGCCAAAGGTCAAGATGGGGAATATTTACCCCGATCTGAAAGACTTCATGCCACCCACCGAGCATCGTGGGTGGCAAAAGAAGCTGCAGAAACTGTATCCTTCACTGGTATGGAATTAATTTATCCAGCCAGTGAATGGAGAAAAACAGCCCTTTTCAGGGTTACCATTCCCCAAGAAAGAGCTTTTCTTTCGAATTGTCAATTTTCTCTCAAAAGACTTACAGTCAAAGACTTACAGTCAAAAGAAAAAAGGGAATCCCAGAATTATTTCATATGTTTTTTATTTAAACAATTGTACAATGAAACAAGACATGAACTGTGAAAAAAACAATGGAATGAAAAAACATTGGAATGAAAACATTTAAACAAGTCAACCTTTTTTTGTTAAAACATTTTTTTAAAAGACTTAAAACAATATTTTGCAACAGTTTTTTCAACAACCACTTTTTTGTTGAAACTTTTTTCAGTGTGTTTTTCTTTTTTTCTTCGGAATGTCAGATTCACATTCACTCTTCCGTTTTCTTCCCCTTTCATTATTTTTTAATACCATATCTGGACAGGTCCAGATTTTATCCCCATGTTTTTCTGATTTGCAAAAGAAACACTTCTTTTTTTTTCGCTTTCTCTGTTTTTCGTTGTTTTGCTTTTTCTCCTGTTTTGGTGGAAGAGTCTCCTCTGAAGAAAGTTCGTTGTTTTTTAGTTCCAAAGTTGGTTGTTTTCTTAGATTATCGTTTGTAGATATTTTTTTCTCTATCTGTTCTGTTATTTTACAGATTTCTGTATCACCGATAGTCGTGTTGTCGATCTGCATATTTTCGATCTGATTTTCATCCGATGATATTGTAGCCTGTGGTGTGAATGTTTTCCATTTATTTTCGTTGCAGAATGATTTCAGAACACCAACGAATTTCATGTTCTGAAATTCACCACAAAATCCCATTGTTGGTGAAATTTTGATATCGTGACTGCGTGGATCCACATAGACAAAAACGACTGTTTCTGTCTGCTTTTCTTTTTCTGGAAAATTTCTAGCCCAGTGTCCTGGTTTGTTGCATGTAAAACAAATATCTGTTCTCTTTCCATCCGGTCCATATCGTTTTTTGATCGTTGCTTGATTCAAAACTCTGTATCTGGTAATACGGTAAACATCTTTTTCTGTTACATGTTGATGGGATAAAAATGATTCCACGTAGTTCCCGATATGTTGAACTTGATACTTTGACGGAACATTGCTGATCTCGTAATCGTGGGTGTATGGGTTAACATACAGATACATCATCTTTCCTATCAGTGATGTATTTTGTAGTTTAAACTCACTCATTATTTTTTTGTCAACTGTATTGTCTGAAGTTGATCAGAAGAATGATATAGATTTCGTAGCTATCGTCTCTATTTATACACTATCGAGCTGAAAGGCTCTATAAAATGCCTAGTTTTCTGACTTATCGTATCATTGTCTTACATTCAGACATAAACGATGGGTAAAAGAAAAAGAATAGCACCCTATTCAGACAGCGAAAGTGACAATGAGTCATTTTCACCACCAAAAAAAATGAAAAAAGAAGAAAGTGACAGTGAAGACGATTTCTCTTCACCCAAGAAAAAACCTGTAAAAATGATCGTAGAAAGTGACAGTGAAGATAAAAGACCTAAGAAAAAAATGAACGTGAAAAGTGACAGTAAAGATGAAACACCTAAGAAAAAAACGATCGTGAAAAGTGACAGCAAAGATGATATTTCCTCGAAAAAAATGATTGAGGACCGAAAAGAAGAAAGTAACAACACTACTTTAGACATGAAAAGTCTGTATGACTTAACGGAGAAGGGAAAAAAGAAATCGAGGAAATTTAGAACAGAATCACATCTGTTGATGGCGTCTTTTAAGAAATTTGAAGAATTACCACCCCATCAACTGATAGGATTATTTGACGAAGTTACTCATCAAATCATTCAAAAGTTAAATGCTGAACCGACGGATATGATTAGAATTAGTATCAACCACCCTTCATTGAATATGGGGATTCATATTCCCTTTCTACCTACAGAACAGCTGAAATGCGAAACTATGTTAAATGAGATTGAACGAGTTTTACAATCGAATACAGATTTCGTCTTGAACGATGGATTCATGACATTTGACATTACACATACATCACCTCCAAGTGGTAATGGGAGAAAAAGATCATCAGAATTGGATTCAAAGGTTTTTGCGCAGAAGAAAAAATCAATTATTCAAATTAACAATCATGATCACCTATGTTTTGCAAGAGCAGTTGTGGTGGGCATTTGCTACAGTGAACGTGAAAACACCAAAGCATGGAATAGAAGATGGGAACGCATCAGAAAATCAGACAGAATACTTCAAAGACTGAAGCTGAGAAACTGTTGAATGAAGCTGGAGTTCCGTCAACCCGGTCTGTAGGAATTGACGAATACAAAAAAATCCAATCTTTTTTGTATGAAAAGGACTATGTCATTAAAGTTCATCAACAGCATTCAAAAGTGGAAAAAGTATTTGAACATCCAGAAGTGAAAGGCGAGAGTAAAATCATACATTTGTACTTTCATCAAAACCACTATGATTACATCAAATCCATTGCAGGTTTTCTTAGTTGTGCAATTTATTGTGAGTTCTGTGACGTGGGATACTCGTCACGGGAAAGTCATGCATCTTCAAATATCTGTAAAGGCTGTTATCGTATTGGAAAATGTCCATCAGATTCAAAAGAATATGTTTGCAGTGATTGTCATAGACGATTTTTTAGTGTGACATGTTTGACAAATCATAGAAATGTTGAAGGTAAAGAAAAGAAATCCATTTGTGAATTAGTGAAACTCTGTTAAAAATGTGGTCAACAATATCAAGTCAGAAAGAAAAATCATATCTGCAAAGAAATGAAAAAGTGTCATATCTGTAAGAAAATTGTTGACTATTCTCATCGATGTTATATTCAGCCTTACCAAAGTAAGATGAATCATAACACCAATGGGAAGACAAGTTCTTCTGCAGTCAAAAAACCATTGTTCATTTTCTTCGATTTCGAATGCAAACAAGACACGGGAGTACATATCCCGAATTACTGTATTGCGCACAGGGCATGTGATGAATGTATCGATAAACCACTTGATTTTCATTGTTCCACATGCAGTGAATTTGAAGAAGGAAGAGAAGTTATTTTTCAAGGTGAGGGAACTTTGAGTCAATTTTGCAACTGGCTCTTTTCAGAGCATCATAAAGGAGTCACGGCTATTGCCCATAATTTCAAAGGTTATGATGGTCAGTTTATTCTTGACTATATTGTCAAAGTTGGGCTAAAACTTCCAAAATTGATCATGAATGGAAATGATATTATGAAGTTAGAACTGAATGGGGTGCGTTTGATCGATTGTTTCAATTTCATGAACTTTGCTTTAGCAAAATTTCCAGCTACATTTGGTCTTCAAGAAATGAAAAAAGGTTACTTCCCTCACTGGGCAAATACAGATGAATTCTGGGGTTACATTGGTCCCTACTTGGACATGTCTTATTACAAACCCGATTCAATGTCTGAAGAGGGTAGGTCAAATTTCATAGTCTGTTATAATGATAAAGTTCAAAGGGGTGAGGAATTCAATTTTCAAAAAGAGATGGAAATGTACTGTAGATCAGATGTTGATATCCTAAGACGAGGTTGTGGTGAATTCAGAAAGGTGTTTATTGAACAGGGTGGTATTTGCCCATTACTAGAGGCGATTACCAGTGCCGATGCATGTAACAAGGTTTGGCGAAGCAAATATTTGCCTGAAAATCAAATAGCTATCATTTCAAGTAAAGATTCATCCAGACGTCGCTTTTCTATGAAAGCGATACGCTGGGTCCAGAGCGTAGCTAAGGAAAAAGGCATTAATATTCGCCACGCAAAAAATGGTGATGAATTTCAAATCGGAAAATACAGTGTAGACGGTTTTCACCGTCAATCAAACACTGTCTATGAATTCCTTGGGGATTTGTATCATGGCTGTCCTGTATGTTATACAGATCGAAAACAAATCAATCCCATCAATGGAAAAACAATGTCTGAATTGTACGAACGTACTTTTGAACGTTTAGGAGATGTCAAAAAAATGGGATATAACGTAGAGTTCATATGGGAGCATGAATTTGATGCTAAGATGAAGGATAAAGAGTACAAAAAAGTCATTGAAAAGCTATATCCGTATTTGGATCCTATCGATCCAAGGGAGGGGTTGTCAGGAGGAAGATGTAATGCAATAAAAATTGCCTATGATGTTCAGGAAAAAAGTAAAAAGGAAATCAAGTACATTGATATTTGTTCTCTGTACCCTTATGTTTGCAAACACAAATCCTATCCTGTAGGTCAACCAAAAATCTTGACTGCTGAGAATATTGACATGAACAATATTCGTCAGTATGAAGGATTAATTAAATGCAAAGTTTTACCCCCAGATGATTTGTTTCATCCCGTTCTCCCAGTTCACTGTAACAACAAAATGATGTTTCCACTCTGTATGAAATGCGTAGAATAAAGTTCAAACATTTGTAAACATGGTAAAGAAGAGAGGGCTTTGGTAGGAACTTGGGTTACTTTTGAATTGTTCAAGGCTCTTGACTGTGGATATAGGCTATTGCAAGTGTATGAAATTTGGCATTTCGATTCTGTGTCGGATCAGTTCTTTAAAGGCTATGTGGACAATTTCTTGAAAATTAAGCAAGAAGCTAGCAGATATCCCAGTTGGTGTCAGTCAGACTCAGAAAAAGAACAGTTTATTCGTGAATATGAGGAGGCAGAAGGTATTCGTCTTGATCCAAGTTGTATTAAAAAAAATCCTGGGAGAAGGGCCTTTGCTAAGATTATGTTGAATTGTCTTTGGGGAAAATTAGCCCAGCGTGAAAAAATGACCCTGACAGAATACAGCAACGATCCGTCTAAATATTTTGAATTGGTCACCAGTCCAAATTTCATTGTGAAGCATGTAGAAATCTTTGAAGATGACTGTCCATTCATCTTGGTCAACTACGAAACAAAGTTGGAACATATTGATACTCACGCTACAGCCAATGTTATTGTAGGAGCCTACGTAACAGCTTATGCAAGGTTGGAATTGTGCAGCGTTCTTGAAAAGTTAAAGGATACAGTTCTGTATTTCGATACAGATAGTTGTATGAACATTCATGATCCTGAATTATGGAACCCTCCCATTATTAACAGTAGACTAGGAAAATGGACTGATGAAGAGCCTGATTGTAAAATCACTCATTTCAGAGGACTAGGACCAAAGAATTATGCTTACAAAATGAAAACAAAAGATGGAAAAGTGAAAAGCAAATGTAAAGTGAAGGGAATTACTTTGGATTACAATACAAATCAAGTGGTGAATTTCGATACATATTCAAAATGTGCTCTGGATCGCACTACAGAAATTAAAATTCGGTATGATTGTAGAATCAAAAGACATAGAGATAGAACGGTCACCAGTGAACCACAAACAAAAACGTTTCGTTCTGTATACACGAAAAGAGTTATTGTTAATGATACTGACACTGTACCCTATGGCTGTAAAACGTTGAGAAGATAATTCCATGTTACATTGTTTTGAACTGAACGGTCCGAGTAAGACGCAAAAATATCGCTGAAAAAATCATGCTGCCTTTACCAATAGAACTACGTGAAAAGATTTATGGAGAATTCGTTCAACAGCATACGCTCGATGAACGAATGCAGCTTAACATTAAACTCCGCTGTGTGGAACTTTGGATAGATAAATTGCACAGAGGGTTTGCAAAAGGAGAATCGTCCTGCAAATTGTATGGCATACAGCACTTTATTGGGATGTTGGTAGACGATTCAGATTTGAAACACATCATCAAAACTTATTTAGCAACTTACTGGTGGAAAGACGGTGCTAATGGTAAACAAATGCGATCCACAAGTCGATGGTGTTTCATGATCATAGGAAGAACCGAAGAAAGTTTTCTGAACGTTCTGAAAATGAAATCAGTTTTATTTAACTTTTACTTACGCTACAAAAAAGGATCTATTCGAGACTCTGAGGAAATAGTGGATACTATGGAAGGCTATATCTTATTTGATAGAGATGTTACAGAGAAAATTGTATATTCATCTCTTTCAATGAAAGACGTTTTAAAACATGTTTATCCATTTAGTGGAACACGTGAATTCAGTGAAATGGGCAGTGTATATCTATTGTATTTGGGTAATGACCAATTGCACAAAGACATTAAGGAACATGAAGACAAATGGAGAACTCGAGGGATTTGTGAATTTGCATTGTAAAATGTTATATTGTAAAATGTTATATTGTTAAAAAATGTTTTATGCCATATTGTAAGAAATATTTCATTGTGAATATTTTATTGTAGATAATTCATTGTCAATATTTCATTGTCAATATTTCATTGTAAATAATGCATTATCAATATTTTTTAAAAACTGTGTGAAACATTTTCTAACAAAAAATGTTTTCAACAGAACAAAATTGCTTTTAAGAAGAAATGTTTTACCAACAAAAATGTTTATGTAAAAAAATAACTTTGTGTTTTGAAAAGAACAAAAAAAAAAAAAAAAAAAAATGTTTCATCAGAACAAAAAGTTTTAAAAAAGTGTGTGAAACATTTTCTAACAAAAAATGTTTTCAACAGAACAAAATTGCTTTTAAGAAAAATGTTTTACCAACAAAAATGTTTATGTAAGAAATGAACTTTGTATAAAATAAAAGATTTACACGGCGAACAAATTTTAGGAACATATTATGAACTTCAATTAATAAAAGATGATGAAATTTATGAAATCGATTCAGTTCTTGATAGACGTACAAGACGTGAGGGTAAAAAAATTAATCAAAGAAATAAAAGTCAATTGGAAAGGTTATCCAAAAAAATTTCAAAGTTGGATACCAGAATCCTATTTGGTGTCTTGAGCAGTCAAAAACTTTTAGATAAAAAGTCCCTGCAATCATTATGAATTCACAGTCGAACATTGAGTCTGGAACAAAAAGTGTCGATAGTAGTAGTAAAAATTACAATTGCTGTGGAAATCGTGTTCCTAAGAATCAGTTTACATATATTTCATAGATTATAGTCATTTACGCAATTATTGCAACCGCAATAGTACATTTAAGTATTCAAAGTCAAGATCGTGAATTGTGGTTGATACTGTTAAGTAGTTCACTTGGGTATATTCTTCCATCTCCGGGGTTAAAATTCACCAAAACAGGTAAAAATTGAATTCGTTTTATCTCACTCTACCTAGCGATAGTTCCATAAACCTTTATCCGAACAACACACAGTGTTGTTTTAAGGTTCATTTACCAAAGACAGTTCATATTGACAAGGAAAATTGGGAAGTTGCGTTAGTTCAACTTATTACTCCCTCTCAGTTCTTAAACATAAGTGAAGAAGAAGCGCAGTTCGAAATTATAACAACAAATACCGAATTAACCAAATTAATAACAGACATAGACAGAAGAGGAGATAATATGCAGGTAGCTGTATTAAGACGAAGCAGTGGAGGTAAAGCGGTAAAATGGGCAATTCGATTTACCTTTCCACCGGGTAGTTACACTTCACCACAGCATCTTATAGAGGTAATCAATGAGTTGATTCAAAATAACATAGGCGAGATCCTTCAAAAGCATTCAATGATACTGACCGTTACTTATTCAGACTCATGCAGACATCCGAAAATTAAATTCAAAATATTATAAGAACCGGAATCAAATTTCATCCATCACTTTTTTTAAAAACTGGGCGTATCACCAGAATTCAAAAATGAGACAATTTTTCCAGGTAGAAATATTTTACATGTATTTAAATACAGTCCAAACATTGATGCTGGTTACAACCATCTATACATTTATTCAGATGTTACTGAACACACTATAGTGGGTGATACACTTGCTTCCGTACTTCGTGTTCTGCCGTTCAAAACAAGCGATTCACTTGAAAATAGCTATGGATGTCAACATATCAATCATGAAATTACAATACCGCATTACATCCCCGTTTTGAAATCCGATTTCGATATGATTCACATTCAAATAACGGGGGATTCTGGTATACCAGTTCATTTCATTACTGGTAAGACAATCGTTAAGTTGCATTTCAGACAACGTTCAACTGAAAAATAATTAAAACAGTTGAAAACCAATATTATTAAAACAGCGATTATGTAATCGCTCTTTTAAAAACTGGAAGTCTTCGAATTGAACTTCAGTTTGCTCAAGCTCTAGCAGCAGTTATCAACGTTATTGTCTTTGCTGAATTTGACAATCAGATTGAAATCAACAGTTTGAGAGAAATCATCACAGATTACTAATCTCGTAATCAACAGAAAAAACAGTCCTTTTCAGGACTCTGAACAGATCTCTTATTCATTACCCCGGAACAAAAGACAACTTTCACAAAAAACAGTCCTTTTCAGGGCTAAGGAGTATATATATATCAAAAACAGTCCTTTTCAGGACTAAAGAGCATATATCGAAAAGACAATGCTAGGACTCAGATTTGCTATATCACTGAGAGAAGAAGCAGAAAAAGTGAAATATTCTACTTCAAAGTGCATCTCTACTCGGAAAAATGACATTCACAATAGCTTCGAAAAACATATGATAGAAGAAATACAAAATCTTATTGCCAGTGAAGTTTGCAATCAGTGTTACGGATGTCAAGTGGATCACCCCAGTCAAATACAGCACGATCTGTGTTTATTCAAGAAGAGACAAGAACAAACAGATATGTTCATAGAAAAAGCTATGATGGAATTAAATCCATACAAAATCATGGAAAAATGGTATCCTGAATTAATGGAAATGAAACTCGATGAAAGTGGATATGTGGAAGCCTACAGATTGTGGAAGGATATAAAACAAAACATTTTATCTGAATTTGTGGATTCGTCTTGGTTACATTACTGGTGTAACAAAGTAAAACAATCCTGGGAAGAAAGTGACTAAGAAAAAACGTGATGTATACTTCTGAAATTCAATATATATTGGATCATGGAATATGGATAAAAAATCTACAGGCAAAAGTCTGTGCAAAAGACCAGTTACCTCGACAAAAACCCAAACATGTGAAAGCTTATATTGTGAGTACAGAGAGATCAAATATGCCAGGAGAACACTGGGTGGCAGTGATATTCAACAATAGTGGTGATGTACTATACTTTGATTCCTACGGACTACCACCACTTGAGCCTGAAATCATAAACTTTTTAGACAATCATTCTTTATCGTGGAGATACATTCGTCAAACTCTTCAGAGTCTACAGGGGAAAGTTTGCGGATTTTACTGTATCTTCGCATTGGATGCTGCTGCTAGAGGATACAATATACAGAAATATCTTCAACAGAAATTCCTCTCAACGGAACATCACCGAAACGATCGAGCTGTATCATCATGGTTTTATCCGCACTACGGAAATCTATACAACAAACTCTCAGAGACTTCCAACAAACAGTGATAAAAGACATAAAAAACATTTTCAATGTTCTTATTGTTAACAGTTCTTTATTTATGTGTCTTGTTGTAAATATGTTCATTGTTCAGTTCTGTTCAAATAAAAGTTCTACTGTTTAAAAAACAACGGAGTTCTTCATTCTTTTTTCCAAAAGTTACACGTTTAGGCTACATTTTTTCCAATGCAGTGGGTCATAAGTATTGTTTGACTAAGAAAAAACCCATCTCTCCAATCAAAACTTATAAAGATATAACGAACTTTTTGATTGGAGAATGTTAATTCTGAGTCAAAAAGTAGGTCAATCCACCCAGCAAAACTATAAAAGTCAATGTTTTATACATCAAATCATAATCGTTTCACCATGGTTCAGATTCTTATTTGCCCTTTGTGTGCTCAAGCATGCGATATAGAGTGTGGGAAATGTACATTTCCCCTACAGTATCTTGGACAAAAACACAATTGTCCAAATCCTGATGAGGGATTTTATGATGAAGACGATGATCTAGGGGTTTGGTGTGAATATTGCTGGCGAGAGATCAGACCTGTAGTTTATACAGTCAATGAATAGCCTTGCCGGACAACAAGACTCAAAACAGCCCTTTTCAGGGCTACCCAACACTACGAAAAGATCTTTCTTTCGAATTGTCAATTTCTCTAAGAGTTACACTCAAAAAAAGTCTAAGTCCAATACCAGACCTCTGATCTAAGACAGTGTGAGCATTAAAATCACACTGTATTCCATATCAAAAAAAGACTAAGTCCAACTCCTGTGCATAACACGATCTTCTCCTTCTAGCTTCTTTTTTACTCACACAAATAAAGAAATATAACGAAGCTTCTGTTTGAACAACGTTAAAGCAACAAAGCTTTTGATTGGTTAAAAACGTTAATTCTGAAAGATTATTCTTTCAAATTTTGGCATTTCTACCTCTAAGAGTTACACTTAATAACACATAGCGTTTAACCCCTTCATCGGGGGTGCTTTCGCCCGGGATCGCGCTCTTAATTCTTAGTCAAAGTAGGTCAATCCCCCCCTGTAAACGTATAAAAGACGGTGATATTTTCCTATAGACTTGAACGATGGAAGATCTTAGAAAATCCGTCCACAATTTAATGAGAGTGGCAGAGTCCATCTCATTAAAACTAGAGAGGGTTAACAACCAACTGGAGAAGGTGATGTCAGAGAAGGAAAAAAGGACTCTATTACCACCAATGCTGCCAACGAGAAGAAGGTCGTCATCCCAATGACAGAGTGCTGGGATGACGACGACGAGCCACCGTTTTCGCTGCAGTTCAACTTAGACGATCAGCAGTTGAGAAGACTGAAGAGGCGGACAGCAAGCAGCTCTCCAGCCTGCAGAAAAGTTGGAGGTTGTGCCTAAAAACACAGCCTCCAAAAACAAAACAGCCCTTTTCAGGGCTACTCAACACTACGAAAAGATCTTTCTTTTCAAATTTGTCAATTTTTCTCTATGAATTACACTCTAAGAATTACACTCTAAGAGTTACACTCAAAAAAGCCTAAGGGCAACCATTCCCCTAGCCTCAGCCTGGTACAGCGAGATCAAGATCAAACTGTATTCCATATCAATCCTAAAGTCAATTAAAGCCCCAAGTAGTGGATAAAAGTAAACAATAAAGCAGTCTAAGTACAACACAGTCCCATTGATCTCTACTCTGACGTGTGGTAAGGACTAAAGATCAGGTTGTCTTCTATATCAAATCAATGAAAAAAAGTCTAAGTCAAACCCTGATCTTTTTTTGCCCTAACCCCACTTAAAGCCCAAGTAGTGGTTAAAAGTAGTGGATAAAAGTAAACAATAAAGCAGTCTAAGTACAACACAGTCCCATTGATCTCTACTCTGACGTGTGGTAAGGACTAAAGATCAGGTTGTCTTCTATATCAAATCAATGAAAAAAGGTCTAAGTCAAACCCTGATCTTTTTTTGCCCTAACCCCACTTAAAGCCCAAGTAGTGGTTAAAAGTAAACAATAAAGCAGTCCTAACCCTATTCCATCTTACCCTATTCCATATCACGGTCTCAACCAACAGCTGACTAAACTACAAACTATGTGACAATCCTTCTTAGCGTAGCGAACCTATATAGTCTTACTATAGCAATATGGGTACGAAGTCCTTTCGGGTACGAAAACTCACTCAGGATAGTCATACTATAGCAATATGGGTAAAAAAAAACCCACTCAGAGTAAGTAAGTAGGATATTTGCAATAAAAGGCTAACTATTGGCCAAAAATGACACATTTTCTCCGAATTGAGAAGATTGAGGAGGCGGACAGCAAGTAGCTGTCCAGCTTGCTGAAAAGTTGGAGGTTGTGCCTAAAAAACACAGCCTCCACAAACAGCCCTTTTCAGGGCTACCATTCCACACGAAAAAGTGATCTTTCAAATTGTCAATTTTCAGTCAAAAGACTTACAGTCAGTACAACCCCACTCAGGGTAAGCAGAATAGGGACTCAGGGGAAGTCAGATAGGGACTGTCCAATCTCTGCAACAGCTCACAAAGGGACCGAGTAACCGATAAAATCCGAGAATCCGCATGAAAATGTTACTATAAATAGAACATGGGGGTAGGATATTTGCAATAAAAGGCTAACTATCGACCAAAACTGACACATTTTTCTCCAAAAGTGCCCCATTCTGCTTACGCGGGGCCCCATTTACTGTCAGGGTAGCAGAATGGGGCACTCAGGGGTAGTCACATGGGGCAAAATCGCCTATTTTGCCCTATGTGACTACCCTTTACTACTTCTGTGCCGCTGAAAGAGTTATTTTAAATCATTGCCAGTTTGTGCAGACAATACGCTCTTTTACCCTGTATGTTTCATGTTTCATGTGTAGCCGATCATGATAAGTATGTATCTGAATAGGCTTTTGTCTCCAACTAGTATTAATCAGCTTTATGTATTTTTTTTTTTGTAAAAGTTACATCATATACCAGCTAACTTCATGAATAAAACGAATTAATTAAACAAATATACTTATTGAGCCATACCCCGTGAAAAGGGGCCATTTGCATCTGCAAAAAGTATCGACACAGGTCAGCCTGCACAGATCGCAATAGGTCGATTTTCTGCATGTCAAAGAACCAGTCTACCGCATGATTCAGTCGTTTGTTACACAAAATGGATTTTATGAACCTTCAATTGTGTGATAACTTGCTTGGTAAAATGCATTACGGAGATGTAGGCTATTCAACCTCATTTTGTCCGAGCATGGCTCAATTATAATTGGCTTGCAACATGCGAAAAGAGGCATTCGGACATTTGCGTAAAGTGTCGTTTCAGATCAGCCTGCGCAGTCCGCGCAGGCTAATCCGAAACGACACTTTCCGTTTTTATGTAATTTTCTATTTTGCGCAAGTCTACTGTAGCACAAAATCTAATGTAGTCGTAAAGTGCCTTCTCGGATTAGCCTGCGCGGACTGCGCGGGCTGATCCGAGACGACACCTTACGCAAATGTCCGAATACCCCTTTTCGCGTGTTGCAAGCCGTATTGCATCTTGATGCAAAAAGCTGGTGCATTAGCGACGGAAATTTGGAACAGCACGACAGACTGATAGACTTGACTCAGTGTAAATGTTATTTTTATGTCATGTGGGGGGGAAGACTGGCTGTACTGATTAACACGACCTGGCGCTTATCAATACGCAGACAATCCATAAATGTGAGTAATAATACATGAAAGAAACAGTGATCGAACGTGCGCCATTGTCACAATTAAGCCCTGTCTTTCTACGTTTACAGAATACTTTGTAGAAATATAAGGATCTAACAAATCTTCTTAAGGTATGATAAAAATATTTGTTTTATTCCTGTTTTTCGTTTTTTGTAGATTTATTTTTCTCGTTGTTGCTGATGGTTATGGTGCTCCTCCAGTAGCATACAGCAGCGGGTGACTTGGATACAAACGCCCTCATAGTAATAGGGATAAAACTGAGGTCATCAATATAAGTGTAAACATAGTGGTCAATTTTTCCTTTGGCCACAATGTTTTTCAAAAGATATATTCTAGAAATAGGCAATAAACAAGAACCAGCAGTACTAGACTTAGCCCTCGTTTCCAACCACGCGTTTTTACCCGCGCGGGTGATGCGAATTTTCTCCGCGCGGAGAACGAAAATAAACGGGCAAGTTAAATTTCATTGTCTCATTTTCAACCATGCGTTTTCACTGCGCGGCGAAAAGTCCATGCGGGAAAAATAAAAACTGTTGGGTTTTTTCCGCGCGGTAAAATATCCACATACCCATGTATGGAACTTGACGTCAGCAATGCTGAATTATTAAATGACGTTTATCTCTTTACATGCCGCTAAAAACATGGCAAGAAGGTAGAATGCCAGCGTTGTCCATTCAACAAATGGAAAAACTGATATTGTCGGTGCAAGAACACCGAGGTCTCTATGACCAAAGCTTGAAACAATACAACTGCCTCTTTTGTAATCAATGGTCCCACGTGTCCAAGAACATGCTCCTTCATTATTGATGTCATCCGAAAATACTTAAAGTACTGCTCACTGTGCAGTTGTGCACAGCCGTTGTATTGGAGTGCATTCCTCGCCTAGTTCTCTCTTGGAAAAATTTCATGTACCCAATATCTATGCTTCCTCCTCCGATTTCTTCCAACTATCCTCTTTATAAACTCTATCATTAAGTTATTATGCTTTTTTCGTCTTTGGAAATAGATGGCAGCCATGATGAATAAGCAAATTGAGAGATTTCCGCGCAGTTTGTTGCTGCGGAAATCTAGATTAAAACGCAGGGTCGGAAATGGTCTACTACGCGGGTCTTACCGTGCGGTAATTATCTGCGCGGGTAAAAACGTGTGCTTGGAAACAAGGGCTTATCCGTGTTTACCTATATTGATCGTTCCTCTTTATGTGTATGAGCGTAATAAGTAGCAATCGCAATGCAGCTCGTGCTGCTGTTCAGTTTGTTCCTCCCGGTACGAATTTGCAGTGAGTGACTTTTTAATAACACGCTTGTAAAATACGGCTAAAACTACAGACGTTTAATACAAGTGAAAACGTGGTGGTGAAAAGAGAAATTACTCATGATAAGCAATTTTTCCTTTGACTATAGTGTTTTCAAAAAACAGCCTCTCTCAATAACTGGGTACTTAACAAACAACAGCTTTTTTTCGGGGGCCAGGGACGGGGCAAGGTACTGCAGTGATATAAGGACAGTAAGTGCACCTATCTGTACCCTCTCTTGGAGTTTCATCTTCAAGTTCTTCACTCAATTCTGTCAACGTTATAGATCAGTGGTGCACAGAACCTGAGATTAAAGGGTTGATAGCTCGATTCGCTAAATGAGCAAAATTATTCCATGGACATAATTCCTTTCTTTCAAGAATCAAGAACGATGTCAGACAGACCCGACTGTTCCGGTAAACCACCAGGAGGTGAGTATAGCTAGTATATTCAAAATTCAACATGACACGTGAAATCGGCTCTATAAACACAGTGCAACGAAAGCGTGGTAAAATCGACGTCATTCTATATGAAGTGACGTCATTCTGTATAAAGTAAGTCGCTCGTGGCCCTCTGATATTTTATCAATGAAAGTCACTTGTCGTAGACAAATCGTCATTTTCCGCTACTCGACCAAGGAGGAAGGAAAAATCAAGAAATCGCCGATTTAAACTGTTTTTGATAAAACTTGACAACGATGGAACTATTTGAAATGTTATCAGTAAACATACCCTTGACACAATGATAATCGCGATGTTTAGCTTCGGTGTTTATCAACTTAAATTACAGGGACAAAAATCAAACTCCACTTGCCTGTATGTGTTAAACAATAAATGTCCTTCAAGTACACAAGACATGTCCATTTATTTTCAAATGTTCACAAAAATATTTTTGTGAGCGCAACACATCCGAGACAGAGCAGCTATTTTATTATGCAGGTATATTCGCGAAAGTGAGAATAAACCACCATTTTAGAAACAGGCTGACCTTAAACATCCCTCGCTGACATGATCATGTGACAGCCATTAACAGCAATGTGTTAATTTTTTTCAAACACAATTTCGTCTTGAAATAATTCATAGTATTTATGGCGAGGGCTTTGCGTCGGTGGAATGACGTGTGTTGAAAATGAGTTTTTAAATTTCGCAGATTTGACTATCTTAACCTCATTTTCCTGCAATTTTCGCAGACGATAACAATATTAATAAACGGTATGACATCATCAGCCTCGATTTTGAGACAGTATCACATGACAAATAACAAAAACAAAATGGTCGCGAACTTCCATATTATATTATCGCGATTTTAGATGACTCGACGATATATATTATATAATGTGTCTTTTCATGGTGAACGTTAGTTCAAAATTGGCCGGTGTTGCATTGGAGATGGAATTGGGAGTGGGTGGAGTAATATTCAGAGCATTCGAAGCAACTGGGACTCCGATGCTTGACGATACATTCATTCTTCTTTGTCATTTCTGAGGGAGAAAATATAATAGTAAAACGGTAGGGATTTTTTCTGTTATTTTCGATGCCTAGGGTTTTAATGAAATTTTGATTCTTTTTGTATTTACCGACCGGGCAGTGGGGTTTTGTTTTGGTTAGAAATTGGAACAGCCATGGTTTATTCAAGGCAATATTGTCTGCATCCGCTCTTATACACTAAGTTTGAACTTGAATTCCTTTGATAAAGGGTTTGTCATGTTAGAATCGAAATAATCTTCTTTCTATCGTGGTTTATCGTTCAATAAACCACGTTGTAAGTTATTAGGCGCAAAGAATAAACCACTCGGGCTATCGCCCTTGTGGATTATTTATTGTGCCTCATAACTCACAACCGTGGTTTATTGAACGATAAACCACGATAGAAAGAAGATTATTTCTTAATCACTGGTTCAACCGCACTGTGCTTGATGATCCAATGATTGCAAATTGACCTTACGCACGACAAAATTATTTCTAACGATAGATGAGAGTAATTTCGGGACGTTCTTCTCTCACCGTCAAAAATTATATCGGCTGCTTTAAAGGCCCAATACCGGCCAAAAGTAAATGATTTGGTGCTAAAATGCATTTCAACTTGAATCATACCCTTTAAAAGTATGGAAATTATTGTGAAGATGACAATCTGTTATTGAACGGTGGGACCAAGTATGAGTCGCTAGCAGGAAAATGAATTGAAAAACTAGGTAAAAGTTGCTAGATCGCTCTATCTTTTGCTTACTTTTTATCTCGTTATAAAAATCTTTTTTTTTTCTGCCAGCGACTAACACTTGGACCCGCCGTACAATAACAGATTGTAGCCCCTCTCTACTTTTGAAAACGTAGTGGGAAAAAGGAAAAAATGCTGCTAACCAGCATTTATTTTCTCCTTTTCTCACAATGCTTACTACCTTTTCAGACAAGTTTTACGCTTTTATATTTGGTCAGATATAGCATTTTGTCATCTATTAAAGAGTTACGTACCAATGATATGAAAACAAGGATGGAACATTCGAGCAACGAAAAACTATTTCAACTGTAGGACTCCCTGTACCATTTGGAAAGGCACAGCCCGGTAGTTCAGTTACTAGTGTACACAACTTGAACTAAGGGCTCACTGGTTCAAATCCTCTGCTCGGTCAATATAGTCATATAGTCAGTACGACAGGATTCATTCCTATCTCACCACTGATCATGGTCTCTATCAGGGAAAAGGAGCCAGTAACTTGGAGAGAATACTGTGCAAAGTACTGGTAAAAGATACTCAAGGATTGCTAGACAGGTGCACTTGCCGCCGGGATGTAACTTTAATAATATTAAAAACGGCGTATAACGCCAAACAATTTACCAATTTTTACTTGAGTAAAGTATTTGTAGGCGTCACAGTAAATAGTGTGCGTATGATGTGACTTGTCTTAGAAAGAGTAGAAGGCATTGCTGAAAAAGGAGAAATTGCAGAACCCAGCATTTTGTCCTTTTCCCATTATGTTTTCAAAAATCTCTTATCTCACGATCGTAAAACATGGGAAAATTTGGTAAAGGTCTAATTAAGTTATGGCCACGAGAAGTTTCCGTATAAAGTATTAGGTTTAAATGTGTTAATTCTGAAAACATTATTGTACAATATGTATACCGCAGCAGCCGTATTGATGCAGAAAAGGGTTTAGTTAATTGGGTGTCAAACATTAAAACGCTTCTATGTGATCACGGTTTTAACTATGTATGGAATGATCCAAATTGTATAGATCCAAAATTGTTTCTGAGACAGTTTGCACAGACTGTTAAAGATAATTTTATACAGAATTGGTTTAATGGTATCGAGTCTTCAACAACACTGAAACTCTACAGTCATGTGAAAACAAGCTTTTGTTGCGAAGACTACTTGAATTGCATTCCCAGATCATTGCGATATCACTTATCAAGACTTCGGATGTCTGCACATGATTTGAGAATACAATCGGGTCGTTTTTCTCGAAATAGAATAAGACGCGAAGAAAGATATTGTCGGTGCTGCAACTCCTCCGATCTTGAGGATGAATATCATTTCATTTTAATTTGTCCTTGCTTTAACGAAATCCGAAAGAAATATGTAAACGACTTTTATACAAAACGTCCAAGCGTCTTTAAATTCATAAATTTATTATCTAAACCGGACAAGAGCACAATCTACAAACTTGCCCAGTACATAAAAGAAGCATCTGCTCAAAGGATATTGTTACTTAGGCGACGATAGTTTATACTTGAATTTTACTTTTCTCTATGCATTTTTCGTTGAATGACATTGTGTTTGTATAATTGCTTTTTCGTTAAGCATCTGAAGCGCTTATACTCATGGAAATGCTATATGCAATCATCCTTCATTTTGTAAGTCTGCTGAAACGCTCTCGCACGTTTTGGATAGCGTTGATCTGGGATCATAATGCATAATATGTGCGGTCCGATCCTGATCTTCTTTGCCAGCAAAAGACAGTTTAGTTTTAATTTGTATTTCATGCAGGAATATTTATTGGGTTTGGCACTTCAAAGGCTTGCACCCAAAGGTTTATATTCATGTTTATTTTTCATTAAATGTAATGTCTTCAGGTTCGATACCTTTCTATCGGCATTTTTCTATACAGTAGGCAAATAAATATTCGGTGCTGTTGAATAAAATTTATTTCATGTGAGACGTAAATAGGGCTTTTGCCGAGAATATTACTCGAACAAATTGATATGAAATGAATGACCTCTATTACCATATATTACATGCTTGAATTATTGTCCCAACTTAGCTTCGGCTAATGTCGTCTGCATGCGGAACTATGTGCACGTTTTTCAACTCTTTATGCTGCTTATAGATTCATTTTGTTTTTGTTTTAATGAATACTATTATAATACTTGAAATATATGTAAGCATGAATTTTTCGGTTTAAAATGATAATACATGGCGGGTTACATGGATCTAAGATGCAGTCTGATCTTGGTCTATGTCATCCGTAAACTTCTCCTTGTTTATCTATGTTTTCAAAAGCCCTGTACATTTGGGTTGATTGTGGCACGATAAGGGTCAAACTCGACATTTACCGTTGACAGAATTTTAGTATCGTCCGATAATACTCGATGATGCAAATATTCATCCTTTAATTATTCTTTGCATAAAGGTCAATTTCAGGTTATTTTGTCCGATTAATACTAGCTAGGTACTGGTATGCAACTGGTACTGTCATGCTCGCCTGGTATCTGGTGAAATTTCATCTATATTATTTATGTATTTTCATAAACTATGTACGACTTTGTACTCGTTATAAAATAAAATTTGTTCTGTTCTGTTCTGTTCTGTTAAAAGAATGGTAATCGCTCGTGTTTACCTATGTGCTCGTATAGAAACGTCAGGAACGCAAAGATAGCTGCAATGTCAGCCACAGAACACTGGTATTGGCACAGTTCCGAGTCTGCTTTTCGTAACTTCAATCTCAAGCGATTACTAACATATTTTCAAGTCGATCGTTTAATAATGGATGATAAAGTTCAGTTTAGTTCAAGAGACTAAACACCTACCTGGCACGCATTTTGTTTTTTTGTCCGCCATTTTTCCTGGGATATTCTGTTTCTTCTAAAAAGATACAGAGTGTTTCATAATATATGTCCTTATTCTAAACATAAATATTTTCTACACAGGTAAGTTTAAAATAAATGGTAAGCTACTACCTTTTTGCAGACATAATAAAATTTCATATGATATATAATACATAGACTTTACCTGAACATTCTTTAATACACTGCACTTTTTCTGACAAGTCCATTTCACAAAAGTGTCCTGCATAACGTCAATTCTGGGACTTTAAATAACATCAACTCTGTTTAAAGATTATCGTAGAAGCGCAGAGGTTTACAAGCAGCAAAATGGGCTTAGAGCAACAAAGAAATCATGCTTTCATATTAAAAACTGCTACTCAATGAGACAATTATCTCATGAGCTGTTTATAGCGCAGACGGTGTAGTGGTTCCCATGTTTTTCACGGATGGTGACGACAATGCAGACACAGTAAATAAGGAGGGCTATCTGGACATTCTAAGGAAGAATTTCATTCCGATGCCAATAGAAAAGAGTATTAAAATTGAAGACACAGATACTAGTACATGCATTTGATTTCAGCAAGGAGGAGCCACACAACCCGTGACCGGAAGCATAATTAAATGACTTTCAAAAGCATCCTGGTAAATATTCATTTCTTCCAGAAATGGTTACACATTCTGACCCTCCAGACTTTTTCTTGTAAGGTACAATATAAGAGGTGTACAGCACATTGTCAGAAGATACTCAGGACTTTAAAGATGTAATCAAGAAAGAAATTTATGAAAATAGCGGAGGGGAGGGGTCGAAAACATGTAATGAAAAACTCTCACAATAAAGTCGACGTCAAAATTGCTAAGAGTAGACGTCAATGTTGTAAAATGGACTTGTCAGAAAAAGTGTTGTGTATTAATTATTATAAGAGTAATTTCTATGTAATACATATCAAATGAAATTTTATTATGTCTGCAAAAAGCTGGCAGCTTTCAATTCAGTTTAAACTGCAATTAATAGAAAATATTGACTCTTAGAATAAAGACAGATAATACGAAACACCCTGTATTTATCTTCTCGATCAAGATAGACAAGACACCATGTTCTAGGCTTAACAATTTACCACACAATCCCGAGTTTTAACGACCCCAAGGAAAAGGACTAATGAAAACATTGGGAGAAAATGTGAAAATGCTGGTAACCAGCATTTTCTCCACAAATTTTCTGTCCTTTCAAAGAAAGATTTGATAATTTTTGCAACATTTGATTTGTTGTCTGCAGATGCTTTCAATTTGGACCAGTTTAAAATTTTGTCATTTGGTAAAGAGTTAAACTAATCTTTGAGTACTACTTTTAAAAACTATGGTAAGATTAGATGGGTTAATTGTTTTTCTCGACCATGAAATTATGTCGACCTGTCCAAATTGATATCATTCCGCTTAAATGACAGTTTTTGATTTTAAAACGATACAAAAACATTGGAGAAAATGCAGAAAATGCTGATCATCATCATTTTCTCCGTTTCACACAATGTCTTCAAAAACCTTCTATACTAGAGTTGTTAAAACAAGGGATTGTAGGTTAAAGGGTTTTAATTTAATCTTTCTGATTTTTGTCCGTATAGGTAGTTCCAGTTCAAGCTCCTCTGGTTCCGACTCAAGTTCATCCGGTTCTCACTCAAGTTCTTCTGGTTCTGACTCGAGTTCTTCCGATTCCGATTCAAGCAACAGTTCCACTTCGATTATTTAAAACATGGGTCTTAAGATGCCCTTTGCCATCAAAGAAGTTCAAGACTTTCAGCATTCAATAAGCTATTTTACAGTATTAAACAAGTTTTATGCACTTTTGTCTGACTTTATTTTCCACGTTCAACTCAAGCAAAAAAAAAACCGACTAATAAAAAGAATATTTTGAAATATGTTTTCCTGCTTTCTTTTTCTTGAAATATACCATTTATGAAAACATTCTGGCAAAAGGAAAACTGGCTTGTACCGAGAAATTTCTCCGTTTTCCACAATATTTTCAAATGTATTTTCATCTATAAACCTTCAATTGATACTGGGTATCCGTATTTTAGAATTATATCTACAGAAGGAAATAAATTATGATGATGATGATTCAAACAAATTAAGAGTCTGGAGTACGGTATTAAAAAGCTACAGATAATGCAAAATTGACATTGGAAAAATTGCAACATTTAATGTAGTTTTTTTTTTTCCCTCCTGTTTTATGAAAACTACAAATTACTTGACCATAAATGTACTAAGATTTTAGATGCAGTAATTGTCTTTTTAGATTTGTAACGAGAAACATGTGCGCTGTGGCTAAAGGGGGCTAAATGAATCTCCATGGTGCATTGTACCAAGTAAATCATCACATAATTATGGATCCACAACAGCCATTTTGTCCAACAATCGACGAAAACATACGGTGAAATGTCCTTCGACATCGCGAAAAATTCAGAAATAGCAAAAAGTTTCGATCCAGGTCAGCCTGCGCGGATTGCGCAGGCTGTGATGGGGTCGATACTATTAGCAGATGCATATAGACCCCTTTTCACAGAGCATGGCTCATGTATTTGGTTACATAAAAAGCTATGTATAAAAGCATTTCCTGCATTACAAATGGCCTTTGTGATTTTTATATCCCCCACACAAATCAATCATTTCTCGGGTACATTTATATCGTAACCAGGCCTTATACCTAGTCGTTCGTCCAAGCATCTCTCCTGTTACTATGAGCGTACATGCAATTACATAATATTGGCCTATCAAACTCCCTGTTCAGTTTCACTGTCATGGTAAAGCATTGATGGGTTGCGGTAAAACATGTACCAAGCCATCCTGCCTTTTTACGACCCTGATAACGAAGGCTTTGAGAATATTGTGTGAAAAGGATAAAATACTGGAAATCATCTCCGACCTCGGGGAAAAGGCTTTGAAACATTGTAAGAAAAGGAAATAATGCTGGTAACCAGCAATTTCTCCATTTCCCTAGTTATTTTCTACCATTCTAAATGCTTATTTTCAATGCATTTACTAGAGCCACGTGTAAATTTTCGTCTGCAAATGCTTTAAGTTTGAACAAGCTTAAAATTGCGGCGTATGACAAAACGTGGCGCCTTCCAAATAACTCTTCCGGAGAAAATTCTTTCCAGCAATTTTGTTTTTTTTTTAATTGGTCCCACAAAGAATGACCATGGGCTGTGAAGTACCATGCAGAAGGACACTCCTACGTGACCAAAGCCACACATTATTTAAAGCAAGGTTTGTCTGATTAGAAAATCCAACCCCAGAACGCTTTCCTTAAAAAAAAGTGGACTAGTTTAAACTGAAAGCATTTGCTGAGGGCAGAAAAAAAGTGACTGAAAATTTAAATTTGCTTTGGGAAGGGTAGAAAACATTGTGGTTACCAGCATTTTCTTCTTTTCCCACACTGTTTTCAAGAGACTTCTTTCCCAGGGTCATTCATATTTGTTTTCGGAAGGGTTGAAAATATTGTGGCAAAAGAAAACATTGAAAACAAACAAAAAAAGAAGAAAAAAAATGGTTAAAACAAAACAAATACACAAAACTGAATAACATAATCATATTTCAGGCAATGAAGCTACTAGACATTTACTGGCAGTAAAAATGTGCATTTTTGACGATGAAATAACGGAACAGTCATTCTGTAAATCTGAGAACTTTGTCTATTTTTTTAAATGATAGGACATCACAGCAGCTTGAGTGTGATCCTAAACAATCAACTGTTATTGAACACAATGAAATTCCTACAAGCCTTTCATTTAGCACATCAAGAATTGAGCTTGTCTAAATAATATCCATCTCTACTTGTTTCTCTCTCATCTCTGTGTCTCTCTCTCTCTCTCATATAATCAATTTTCATAGATAAATAAGAAATCGAAACAAAAAACTTGATTGAATGATCAACTTTACCAAATTTTCTCTTCTCTCTCTCTCTCTCTCTCTCATGCTCAATTTTTATAAATAAGTATGAAAAAGGTATGATTGAATGATTCAATTTTTCCACTAATTTTCTCTTTCCCCCCCCCCCCTCTCTCTCTCGTGATTAATTTCTATAAATAAGCAAGAAAATGAAACAAATAACATGACTGAATGACTGATTTCCTCTTTCTCTCTCTCTCTTCCTTGATCAATTCCTACCAATAAGCAATAAAATGAATTTGTTCGTTTGTACAGTGTTTAATGCCATTTTTAACATAACTCCAGCTATATTTGAGTGGCCAGTGCACCTATCCATGTTTTCCTGGCGTTTCTTATACCAGTACTTTACACCATATTCTTCCAAAACCACTGGCCGCTTTCCCATGTAACTATCATCCAGACAATGAAGCGGTGAGAGAGGGATGAATCCTTCACAAGGTCATCAATCCTTGGATTAGCTATGCTGGGTATTTAAACCAGCAACCCACTAGACCCTAGTCACTTACACTGATGACTGCACTAACAGGCGCGGGGAGAAAATGAAACAAATGGCATTATCGAATGATTGCTCGTATTTTATGTATTCTCTTTTTTAATCTCAGCTGTGTTCTTATTTTTATTTATCCTTCTAGTAATTTTAAGAAGAAACCCATATCTACCAATTCACTGATATATATGTACAACTAATTAACCCCTTAACAAACAAGCCCAGGTTTAATGGACCTTAAGGTTGAAGGCTTTTGAAAACATAGTGGGAAAAGAAGAAAATGTGGGTATCCAGCATTTTCTCCTCTCCCTACAAAATTTTCTGCCCTTTCAAAGAAAAATCCCGTCCACTGAATCAAATTTATTTTGTTGTCAGAAAATGCTTTCTATTTAGATTTGTCCAGAATTTTGTCCTTTGCTAACGAGTTAACTTTAAAAAAAAACTCATATCTACAAAATTCATCAATGTCTATGTACAACTAATTGAATATTAACACTTTACCACACAATCCCTAGTTTTAACTACCCTGGAAAAATAAACTTTTGAAAACCTTTTGGGAAAAGGAGAAAATGCTGGTGACCAGCATTTTCTCCATTTCTCACAAGGTTTTCTACACTTTCACCAACAATCACCATTATTTCAGCTAAATTTGATTGGCTGTCTTCAAATGCTTCACTTTGGACCAGTCCAAAATATTGTTGTTTTGCATGGAGTCAAATGTGCAATTCTTTTCACTAAATACTTCCTAAAACAAAATTCCAGTTGATGAAATCACTACTTAAAGGTCTTTATTGTTTCCTTGCTATGCCTTAGAGAGCCAAATATCAACAAAGAAGCAGGTGACATCGATGACATTGACGTTTTATACATGATTATCAAAGAAAACATTGCAGAAAAAGAGGAAAATGCTCAATATGTAAAGATTTACACAGGCACATATCAGTCATCTCTTTACCAGACACCAAATATTTGAGCGGCACTCTTACAAAAAGGGGGCTTGATGCATCTCCGTTATGCACTGCACGAGGATAGTAATCACATAACTATGGATCCATATAATCTATTTAGCCTAAGAACTGACTGAATCATCAGGTAGATTGTCCTTAACCATGCAGAACATTGACCAATAGCGGAAAGCTTCAGCCCAGGTCTACTGCGCAGACTGACATGGGTCGATACTTTTTGCAGATGTATGAGACCCCCTTTTAACAGAGAATGACTCATTTAGATTTGTCCATATTGAAAGTATTCACAGATGCCAAATCATTGGTGGCTCCAATGGTGGGAGCTGTCTCTTTGAAACACTCAAAAACATTGTGAGAAAAAGGAGAAAATGTCTAGGCTGACTGTACATGCCAAATCATTGGTGACACCAGAGATGGGAGTTGTCTATTTGAAATAGTTGAAAACGTTGTGAGAAAAAGGAGAAAATGCTAGTTACCAGCATTTTTTTTTTTTCACACACTGTTTTCAAAGGCCTTTTGCCTCAGGTTTCAAAACAAGAGCTTGTTTGGTACATTGTAAATGGCTTAGCAAGGGAGTTTTAGGGCTATCAAGCAGGTTTTATGTTACAAGAATATCTATACATAGACATATCATGCTCAACATGATTGATCAATAACTTGGAATTTAATGCCTCTTTCAACATTATTTAGTCGTATCACTTATTTATACATGTCCTAACTTTTACAAATACAGTACTAGGCTTGGACTCTAAAGTATTATGCCCATAATCACTTCGGCAAAAGGCTTAGCACTTTCTCCTTTTCACACTATGTTTTCAAAGGCATTCTTCCTCAGGTTTTTTTAAAACAAGAGATTATTTGGTACTTCTTAAATGCTTCAGTAACGGAGTTATACGGCTATCAAGCAGGTTTTATGTTATAAGAATATATATACATAGACATGTACAAAGTATCACGCTCAACATGATTGATCAATAACATGGAATTAAATGCCTCTTTCAACATTATTCAGTCGTATCACTTACTCATGCATGTCCTAACTTTTACAAGTACTAGGCTTGGGCTCTAAAGTGTCTTGCCCAAATAGCAAATTGCAAATAGCCTAATGCCTTGTGTAGGGATCAACCCTGGTTCCAACGGGTTCAGCAGCACAGAACCCCTTCTCTCAAGAAGAAAAGATATAAATGTACAATATATAAGCAAGAAGCCATTGTTTATCGGTTAAAATTTTGTACAATTCACTATTCTTGACAAAAGCAATAGATATAAATTTATCACCAGATGGCAGTTACCATCAAAGATTCATAATATGTCAAACTCCTGTACACATTTTTTTTTTTAATTTGTTGCTCATGAGTTATTAAAAGAAAAATTGTGGCAAAAGTAGATATAAATACAAATGAGCAGCTACTGCTTTTGCCACATTATTTCTTTCATTTGCAGTTTTTGTTAAACAAGATATAAACCTTTTACCAAACAATCCTGAGTTTTATCTACCATAAAGATGAAGGCTTTTGAAAACATTGTGGAAGAGAGAGCCATGGCCAGTTACCAGCACTTTCTCCTTTTCCCACAATGTTTCCTACCGTTTCAAAGACAGAAATAATTGTTTGAGCTCGACTGAAATTGTCATCTGAAAATGCTTTAAATTTGGATGAGTCAAAAGTTTTGCCATTTGGTAAAGAGTCAACACTTTTCCACACAGTCTTTTTTTTTTTACGAAGAAGGCTCTTGAAAAGATTGTTGGAAACATCGAAAATGGCGGCAACTAGCATTTTCTCCTTTTCCCACGATGTTCTGACCCTTCCCAAAACAAACTTTAATTGTTGATTTACTTTTATTCTGTTGACTGCAAATGCTTTCAACTTGGATTAGTCTAAAAACTGTCGTTTGGTATACATTAAATCTTGGCGGGAGGGGGGGGACGATCCCTTTGACTTTAAGATAAACCTCCTAGATGGTTTGAATAATTTGAATTTCTCCTTCTGTGTTGTTTACCTCTGGTGACTTTCTTATGCTTATGAGTCCTTTATGTACCAACTGTAATTCTTCTTTGGTACATCTGACACCTGAAATATGCAGTTAAATCCATTGGCACTGTTTTTTGACAACTTTCACTCTCTGTTACATTATAGATATAACAAGGAGACAAAATGAACACAAATCAAGATAGTCAAAACAGTCTTAACTTTGGACGTATATAAGTTTTCCTTATCCTACTGTGAAATGGAAATTTTAATTCCAAGGTGAATCTATCTTATCAAATCTTATTGGTTGATGAAACTTTGCGACTGGCTTTGGAAATAACTTTGAGCGATCAGATTTCTGAAATACTGTAAAACTGGACAGAATTTTTTAAGTCCTTTTGAAGGAGCAGTAAACAAGGTTTTGGCACGATTTATATTTTTGAGATGGAGTTAGTTGATAATTTGTAAGGAATAATCTTAGCAGCATGACTGTTTACCGTTAGTTGGGGAACAAAAAAAGAAAATGCTGTGGAAATTTTTTTTCTTCAAAGCCAAGACCTTCAAAACCGCAGCTGGCAACTCTATCAACTTAGCTATGGACAGACTCATAATATTATCATACCCAGTTAAAAATCCATTTATTCCTTGTTATGGAATAAAAGGTTTGCTGTTATTAACTCTCTAACACATGACAAAATTTTAGCCTTGTCCAAACTGAAAGCAATCACAGACATGATGTTGAATGTAACAAAAATGTTAACTTTGCCGTCCATAGGGTAGAAAACGTTGTGGGAGAAGGAGCTGCTTATCAGCATTTTCTCCTTTTCCCACAATGTTTTCAAAAGCCTTCTTCCTAAGAGTCGTTACAAGACAGCATTGTGTGGTAACGGAGTATATTTATAGGAAATTTTACAGTACAAGAACTCAGCAATTCTCAGTCATCTCTCATGTCTTTTTTTACCTTTCTTTAAATTTGAAAGCCAACTTTGCAAGGAAATGGACATTAGCAGTCCCTGTGAAAGTTTTCTACCTCATTAGAAACATATGGAACCATCAGAGGGAGATTAAAATTTGTCGTCTGCAAATTCAATTTTTGACCAGTCTTGACATCTGGTAAAGAGCTAAGCCTTTAAATAGATTAATTAATTCAATGGAAAATTTTATGTTCACTAACAATAAAATCCAAAATACTGCGATTTCAAACTAATTTTTCATCGGGTAATTCTTAAAGTATCGGCCGGTCTACTAAGAGCGGCAGTCTGATACTTGATCCCTTTCAGTCGTGCATGGCAGTCCACTGACTACTTGTTTAACATTATTTTAGTAATATCTCGGCGATAGCGTACTTAACGAATGGTTCAGCCAATTAGACAAATGTGTCACATTTCTTAATGTAAAGTTAGACTATCTTTTAAGATAGGTTTATAAATCCTATTTATCCCATTTATCTTGTGATTTGTTTTAGAGTTTGCAAATGTCTCTCTGTTTCTTTAACATCAAGATATTAAAGAGACTCCCGATCCTTTAACGCATAATCCAGAGTTTTGAAGACCCTGGAAAATTGTGAGAAAAGGAGAGCATGCTGGTAACCAGAATTTTCTTCTTCTCCCACGATGCTACCTATCACTTCAAAGACAAGTACTATCAGTTAAGCTACACTGAATTTGTGGTCTGCATATACTCTCAATTTGGAAAAGTCTAAAATTTGGTTGTCTGATAAAGAGTTAACAAAAGAAACTGAGATAAGCATACCTTGCCTATCCCATCATGCTCAAATATCTTCATACTAGTAACATGTGTGCTAGTTTTATCTTTTGTCTGTTTTTATTCTTTCCCTGATCATAGTTTACGTCTTTATTCAAAACCTAGATAAATACGGAATATCATGTTGATGTGTGTTGTAAGCTGTGTACATGTAGACTTAGGGTTCTTCAGTCTAGGAAGCCAGGACTCACGCCTATAAAGCACTATAGGCAATATAAAAAAGGGGAACATATCAGTTAGGGAATAACGTCATTCACATTAAAAATTCTTTCCCGAACAATCTCATTTTTAACGATCTGGGGGAAGAGGGCCTTTGAAAAAACTGTTGAAAAAAAAAAGAAAATGCCGGTTACTAGAAATTTTCTCCTTTTTCTACGGCGTTTTCTATCCTTTCAAAGAGAAATACCATTTTCGGGTCACATTCTATTTTTCCTCTGCAGATGCTTTCAATATGGACATGTCTATAATTTTGTTAAAAATAAGTTTTAATTCCGAGTGCGCAGTAAATCTACATATACAGTGAGATGAATCTTGTAACGCCCCTGGGAAGTACCTGTAGAAAAGAGAGGAACTAAACCAAACTTTTTTGCTGTGTAAAAGTATTGCCCAGCAGTTGTTAACAGTTTCTTGTACATGTACAACATAAAGGCTTGTACAGACAGTGGGGGGTCTGAGTTGTGTATTTCCACAGGTTAGCATCTAATATTATACGAGTACATTCATCGTCAACTTCTTGTTAGAGTTTACAAGGAGACTTAGAGTCGTTAGGGTAAGGTATGGATGGAATCTAATTGCACTTTGACCAAAACTTGCATCCAGGTTTTTGAACTGCCTCCGGTTTTTCTTCCTTCAGAATTTTGTTGGGCAATAGGGAAATGTACGGAAGCGTAGGGGCAGCATGCAGGTTCTAGAAGTTGTTGACATATTTTGACAAGACAGACAGTTGACTCCTGGGAAGTTGTGCGTAACTGTAGTACAAATAATTCCTTTCTGGACAACATCAAATGAAAAGGCACTTTCTTTTAAAAGTTCTTGAGTTCTTCGCTTTTCTGTGGATAATGTTTGGACTTTTTTAGATCTTGATGTCTACATGAACACAATTGAAAACACACACTCATTCTCTCACGGCATACCCAAAATTTCACACTGAACATGTTAATAACTTCACAGTCCATCCTTGGCAGTTACCGGTGTCTGACAGAGAGACCACATATGTCCAGAAACCAGCATTTTCTCCTTTTTTCACAATGTCTTCTACCTTTTCAAAGACAAATTTTATGAAATTTATTTCATTTGTCGTCTGCGAACGCTTTGTCTGAAATTTTGTCTACTGGTGAAGAGTTAAAAGGCTTGCCTTTCAACTAGATGTAACCTGCTGCTACTGTATTAACTCTTTACAAAACAATAAAACTTTGGACCATTCCAAATTGAGAGCATTTGCAGACGACAAATTACATGTAAATCAAAAACTAAAATTTGCCTTTGAAAGGGTAGAAACCATTGTGGGGAAAAGAGGAAATGCTGGTAACCAGCATTTTCTCATTTTCCCGCAATGTTTTCAAGGCCCTGTTTCCTCAAGGTCGTTAAAACTCGGAATTGTGTGAAACTGCATTAAGAGATCGATATGACTGCACTGGAGTTTCATTTTCCATAGATATTAGTCATCGAAAATTCCCGGAATTTTCTTATTTCCAACAACCTGGCGCACGTCCAAACTCAAGTTCAATGATTTCCAAGTTTTATGTTTACCTGAGAATCTTTTAAGATTAAAAAACATAAATCTATCATTCAAGTGATGAGCCTTTTTTGTCTTATTTTTTAATCAAGTACAATGGTTAGTACTGATTCACAGCCAGTTGCAGTCTGGCAGGTGGAAACACAGGGGCTCGGCACATGATAATTTGTGCTAATTTGTCATACATGTATAGCTATTGTATGTTCCATATTGAGCTTCTCTGTAAAAGTCTTAAACTCTGAATTGTAATTTGTTCAGTTGTTGTTTGTCTTATGCAAATTGTTTCAATTTGGGTAAGTCTCAAATTGGTCTACCGTCTACTAGGGACTGAGCAGTTAATACTGACATTCCGGTCAAATTGCAGTATAGACGACTTCAGATTCATTGTAAAAACATAGAAAGAGCTGGTAACCATCAATTTGTCCTTTATCCACAATATTTTCTATTTTTAACTCTTTACCAAACGACAAAATATTAAACAGGTCCAAACTGAAATCACTTGCAGACGACAAAATAAGGTTAAATATTTCAAAAATTGAAATTTGTTTCCAGCAGAGTAGAAAACATTGTGGTTAAAGGAGAAAATGCTGGCTACCAGCATTATCTCCTTTTCCTACAATGTTTTTAAAAGGCTTATGTCTCAGGGTCGTAAAAACTAGGGATTGATTGGTAAAGGGTTAAATATAAATCCCACACATTGGGCAAGAGTTTTGTTTTGGTTCCCAGGAAGCAGTATCCGAAGAGATTAGTACGAGTTGTATGAACTTGTTTCTCAAGAGGTGTAAAATACATGTTTAAATTGTTACCAAACATCAAATTTATTGACTCAACCGAATTGAAAGCATTTGGAGTCAACAAATTAAATTTTACTCACATGTTTGGACTTGTCTTTGATGGGGTAGAAAACGTTGTAGAAAAAAGAGAAAATACTGGTTACCATCATTTTCTCCTTTACCTACAATGTTTTCAAAAGGTTTTTGTTTCTTCACAAGGGTCGTTAAAACAAAGGATTGTTTGGTAAAGGGTTAAACTAAGTTAAACTAAATTCCAATAAACAATCACATTTTATCGGTCATATTTAAATGCTGTGGATTTGAAATATTCTAATTTTTTATCATTTAGGTAAGGGTTAGGCTAAACCCTTACACAGATGGCAAAACTTTAGACTTGTCCACTCCACACCGAAAGTATTTGCAGATCACAGATCAAATGTGGCCTTGACAATAGGTTTGAGGGTAGAAAATATTGTAGGAAAAGAAGATAACTCTGGGAATCAGGACTTATTCCTTTTTTCACCCTGTCCTCAAAAGCCTTCTCCATTAGGGTGGTTGAAGATCAGAATTTTGAGGTAAAAGGTAAAAGAATTGGTGTGTGAGCCTGGTCAAAAACATTCTGTTTCTTAATTTAAAAAAAAAATG
Source organism: Hippopus hippopus (assembly GCA_946811185.2). Taxonomy (NCBI): domain Eukaryota; kingdom Metazoa; phylum Mollusca; class Bivalvia; order Cardiida; family Cardiidae; genus Hippopus; species Hippopus hippopus. The sequence goes on along the minus strand of OX328104.1, from coordinate 26,365,739 downwards.
TGTTATTTTAATTTTCTCACTTTTGTCTGATTATCAGAGAAAATGACTTGTGTCAAAATATATGCATTTTCAAAATTTTCATACTGACATGTTCAAAACATTTTTCTCAGTAGCCTGTCTAGAAGACATAATATGGATAGGAAAAGGAAATATATCCACAAATCAAAATTGTATAGATATAATTCAAAATTTGTTCAAAATGCATGTAAGTTGTCAAATCATTTTTAAGAGTGAAATGTCAAAGAGAAGTATTGTATGGGATAAAAGCTGTAACATGGGTTTACTGTCACCAACAAACATTACCGTGTAAAGGTGAGATATGCACGTGTTACGTAACCATTTCCTGTATTGTTTCAACTGGTCGGTGAAGGATTTACATTTATGACCATGATTAGGGATAGCCAGATACTGATTTCACCCTTTACCATACAAACCCTAGATCTAGTTTCCAATACCCAAAGAAAGAGTGTTTGAAAAACAGTGTGGGAAGAAAATGATGTTTGCTGTTCAAAAAATGATTATTATCCCTTGAAAGTTTACATTATTTGAACAATGTCGACTATGTTATTTGCAAAATTTATGTTATGAATTCGGATGAATCTATAATTTTGTTAAATGTTGAAATCATTTGGAAAAGGGAGAAAACGGCAGCTTTTTCTCTTTGTTCAGAATGAAGCGGTAATGTAGAAAAGGGTAAATTAGTACGAATAACAATTCATGTATTTCAATTTCAAGAAAAAAGAAATTACCTACTTCATGTTGGATTTTCTTTTTGGAAATTGCCGTTGCGGATTGTCTGTCTTTCGGAGTTTCGGTTTGAGGCCTACCTCCTTTCGACTCGGAGTTTCGAATAATGTCGGCATAGCGTCAAGTTTTAACCGCAGGCTAAAATTCCTATAACCAACTTCTTTTGCGAGTTTTGGACTTATTAAGAACTGACTGTCATCGAAGTATTTCAGACACAATTTCGAATGAACCGATGGCAAAAAATCCGTCGCTACTGTCCGGCCCCGGTTTAAACGTTGAATCCATAGTTTCCTCCTTTTTAATTCCTTCGGAAATTTGAAAATACTACTTCTATGAGTTCCCGAATCAACGTTGCAGCCATAGGCCGCACAATTACCATTTTTTCGGCTCAATTCTCAGTTAATACTCAGATATCTGCATACAATCATCCGCGTTCCTACTTAATGTCTACTGACGGTATACACAGAGTGACTCGACAATGACGTCACACATGCACGGGAGATAAGCGAATCAGGGGAAGTAAGCCATGTACCATTTTTAGGGCCGTATATCAGCGTGACAATTCGGCCGTGGTTTATGGCATGTTACAGGGTGGTATTTATGAAAAATGACGGACACATGTTTAACTGACATCATTTGCAGCTGATTAAAGGAAAAAAACAGTCTGGTCAAAATATTTTAGGATTTGCCCTTTAAAGACAACATGTCGATAAAAAATCCGAATATCTGTATATCGGCACATGATAATTTGTGCCAATTTGTGCTTAAAAACATCATTTCGATAAAAAGTCCGAATATCTGTATACAGATATTCGGTTTTTTTTATCGAAATGTTGTCTTTAAAGTCACAGTAAAGTCCAACCGAATAAAAAAATCTGTTTATAAAATAAAAGTAAATTTCATTTTTACCATGTAAAAATATAGCGATTATTATGACTTTCACATTATGTAAAGGTGAAGTTCGCAAAAGTTCCAGTCAACGGCAGAAAAAAGAATTTTGAAACTAGAACAGATCCTACCATGCCGCATTATGTTTGTTTACATCGATGATCGCCGACGATTAGCCGACTTTTCGTCGTAAGTGTCCGCATTGACGTGTTAGTGACGTAAACACCACGTCATCATTCAAGGCGTCGAAACAAACCCTTCATTCACTTGATCGTTTAGTCCCCATTCTAGGCTTGAAAAACGTAAGTTTATCGACATCGTAAACAGAAACGACGACACAGGCTGATCATCTCTTATTCATTTATCATCAATACAGGAAGAGTTTACTACATCTAAATAAGAAAACAGGTTCAGAATGAGCAATCTAACTCTCCGATGACATAATATTGGAATTGTAAACAATAGTCCTGTGAACTACATCATAGCACTAATGAGATGCAATGTTATCACGTGACGTTCTCGAAGACCTAGTTCGAATATACACGAACGATAACGAAGGTTGTCTCGATCAATGGCGTCCCTGAAATCGACGGGCTTCTCCATGCATTTTCTTATACGTATATCATGGTAACCAATGCAGTAACTGACACGTTCGAGTTTTCTCCGATCTTATATATGTGTGTTGTGATGGGTTATCCGATATATTTTCGTGTTATAAACGGTGAAAATTACCTGTTTTTGGACTTTAATGGGGCTTTAAGCACAAATAAGCGCAAATTATCGTGTGCTGAGCCCCTGTGGGTGGAAAGGGGGTACTGCGTGCATTCTATATCTAGTTCTAAATCTCGAAGTAAACACGATTTCTGGTTGGCTAAATTCACGCGCCGTAAACGCCCGGCTTTGTACTATAAATATCCTCGATCCGGGCCTACCTTGTAAACAACGGTTTGTCCTTGTCAAAACTCCCCTTGACTCCGACCAACAAACTGGGGGAACTTGTACCATATTAGATCCTCTTTATGGCTTGTCTTTGATGATATTAGTACACCACAAACAAAATTTTGCATAGAATCTCAGTCGAATCGAGATCTGATCAAAAAATCACTCGTGAAATGCACTCTACACCAGCTACATCCCACCCACTTTTTAGCGTGATCGGCAATTCTTTTCGCTTGATATAGATCTATCCCTTGGACGTCTTTCGGTTACAGAAATTCATATCCACTCATTTATCCTAGTTAAAATCGATCCAGGCCTGTGCAATTTTATCCCACAAAAGTCCACTTTGTATTAAAAATCATTCGAATGAATTTACACGGAGAGAATCAAAACTGACATGTAGGACTAACGGCCCTTCACTGTTCGTAACAAAACCTTTTCGCCGACTTCCGGTTTTTACCCATTTATGTCCAGTACATTTTAAGTTCGCTTATTTGCATTTCTATGGAAATATTTTTGCTATTGACGCAAATTATTGCCAAAAGACTTTTCCTTTATGCAATAATTGCATTAATTCAAGTTTTTTTTTCGGTCGTTAACATTCGCAGAGGCCCTCAAAATACTTTAACACCCTCGTGCTTCGCACTCGGGCGTTAAACCATTTTTCAGGCCTCTGCGAATGTTAACGACCTCAAAAACGTGAATTAACCCTATAATAGCAAATTAATAATTATTCATTCGAGATATTCATTTTGGACTAATACCGAGAATTAGGTCAAAAGCCAGCTACGCCGAGCACCGAGGGTAAAATTGGCCTGCAACATGTGAAAAGGGGCTGTCGGACATTTGCGTAAAGTGTCGTTTCGGATCAGCCTGCGCGGACTGATCCGAGACGGCACTTTACGTCAACATAAGATTTTGTCCTGCAGTAGACTTGCGTGAAAGAGAAAATCACACACGATGGGACAGTGTTGTCACGGATTAGCCTGCGCGGACTGCGCAGGGTGATCTGGGACGACACTTTACGCAAATGTCTGAATGCCCCTTTTCGCGTGTTGCAGGCCAAATATGCCTTCACGTAATGTACGAACAGTATAAGTAACATTGGGTTAACTTCTTGGCGGCCAGCTAAAACTCGAATGCTTGACTCTAGTTAATCTGGCTCTTTGAAGAGACATAGGAGGTGTAGCATAGTTGGGATGCTTCTCCTACTTAGAGTGTCCGACCTTGAAATACCAGCGTCTCTATAGAGTAAGGAACGGAACCCAAACGAAACGCAAAGAAGAGGAACGAAACGGAAAGCAAAGCAATAAAACATAACAAACGCAACGAAAAGAAACGGAACAAAACGAAATGGGACGAAACGAAATAGAACAAAACGGAACGGAATGGTGCAAAATCAAGAAGAAGGAAAACCCTTTTTTTTTCCCCTTTGAATTACCTTACTTTTGATCGAAGTAAGTGTAACCAAGTAAATATTAAAATTTGATGGCGGCTGTGTGCACGATGATCATGCTACTATTCTGGATCTTGATTATTATAGTGAAGACATTTTATTTTATTGTTCTTTTGAATGAACTTCCATTTTTCATTTTGTTATGAAAATAAATCATCAACAAAATGTTCTTCATGTTTCCGGCAGCCATCAGTACTGCTAATACGTCGCAGTCCGGTTTTTATTTTTTCTATTGTTTTCACAAATACTATGACTGAAAAATCATATCCAAATACAGCAAAGTCGAGCATTTTGTCTCTTGATAATGATTAACTGATTATATGATGTTAAACGCCGTTTTCAACATTATTTCAGTTTTATCTCGGCGTCCAGTGCACCTATCCATGCTTTTCTGGAATTTCTTATACAAATATTCAACACAATATACTCTTTCCAAGCCACTGGCTGCTTTCCCACATTACCCTCGCCGAAGCAACGGCCTGCGGTGACAGAGGAATTAATCCTGTTGCAATGACTATCTTCAATCCTCGAAGAGATTGGCAGAGCAGGGCATCGAACCAGCAACCCCATGTTCTCAAGTCCTGTACGCTACTGACCGTGCTACCGAGGCTCGACCTTGTGATAATACCTACACACGGTAATGAAACTAGTTTGGATTCTAATAAAATGGGTTAGAATAATAAATTTTATGTCGTGCGAATTCGAATGCTTATTCGCCCGACAGTGGTCGGGTTATTATTTACCATTTTTAAATGCAACTGAAATGATTAGTTTGGGAAAATCTTTAATTCAGATTTCAGAGGTTCTTGCGTTAAGTCTAAAATGTCTTTATTTATATTTTGTATATCTATGCAGATATCCTCTTTCTTCATGTATTATCTGTCTTTAAATCACTGATTTCTCCCCCCAAAAAGAGGCCTCGAAGACCTTATCTCACTGACCATGGCTTATTATATTCAACGTCTTTTTCTTTACGTGTGAAACAGATATATATATATATAAAAATCTTGCGGACCGGAACAACCGGAATGCAAAATGCGCTTATCAAATTAGCACTGAAGATATTTTTCCTGGATCTTATATCTAAAAGGGTCCAGGGGTGTCATTTCTAATGTTGATATAACCGAGTATGTACTCGAGTCCACGGCAGTGCAGCTTGGATACTCGATTAGGAAACGCTGGACACTTGGAATTTCTCTGCTGAAATATTACGTTTCGTTTAAGGTCCAATAGCGGCCAAAAGTAAACAATACGGGTGTTAAAATGCATTTAAATTTAAACCATACCTTTACCTGTTATTGTGCGGCCAGTCCAAGTGTTAGTCGCTGGCAGAAAAATAAATTCTCAAGTCAGATAAAAAGTAAATAAAAAGAAAGAGAGACCTGGTAACTTTTAACATAGTTTTGAAATTAATTTTCTACTTGCAACTAAGAGCGATTAGAGGATCATTTCTTTCAGACGAGATTATTTCCCCGGCAACTGTACTAATTCATTTGAAGCTTTCTGGGTACATCTTAAGTTTTGTGCATTTTTACGGGGGAAGCAACCTTCCAGTTGGTTCTCTGCTAGTTGAATTTATTTAAAAATAGAGGTTTCTTAAAGTACGTAAAGAACTTGTTGCTAACAGGAACTAATGTTTTTTTTCGTTAACAGTAGCCCCAGAAGACGACTTTAAAATAAGTTAATGCTAGCTTACTGTCAGATCCTAGGCAAATTTTCTGTGTCGTTTATATTACGCATGCTGCACATTTATAGGTGATAAGATATTGGCTTATCTTTAAAATTGCGGATAAATTCTTCTAGACTGGATTTATCTCCCTCTGCGTGTGTATCCATTCACAAACAAGAAGTATCTTCAATCAAAGGACTGAAAGTCTTGAAGAGCGGATTTGTTGAACAGTTTTAAGCTATGATTTGATGTAATGAACATTTATTTTCTTTATCACATGTAATACATGTATAATATGTAAGTAATTAGTAGAGTAAGCAAGGGCAATTGGAGTTGAAGTTGTTCTACCAAGTGTGCTGTGCAGCAACTGTTATTTTACTACTTGTTAGTGTGGTAATTTGATCCAAGAATTTGATGTTTTTTTATGCTAGTATTATATGTAGGTCTGTAAACACGCGTAGGACTGAAAAACAAGAGGGCCATGATGGCCCTGTATTGCTCCACTGGCTATTAAGTAAAAACACTACAAGCCAAACATTACAATATTCAGCAAATTGATTTAAAACACGAGGACATGCAAACATTTTTCTATCTAATCCTACGAGAAAGTTGTGATCCATGGGCAAAGCCAATTTTGATCGCAAAGCTATAATTATTTGAATCCTGTTGGAGGTCCACAATATAAAGCTCCATACCAAATAATTCAGTTCTTGAATGTTATAAACAAGAAGATTTTCAAATTTTTCTCAATGAAAAGCCCTGTGAAACATGAAACCCATGAGACAGGGCTAAATCTAATAGCCTTAGTCTTTATAATGGTTAGTAACATGATGACTTAAGATAGTTTTCATTACAAAAGCCCATGTAAAACTGGTGACCTTGTGTTCCGTGGTGTGGGGACAAACTTGGGTCAAGGACTATAATTTGGGCCCTCCTTGTAGAGGCCCACTAGATAAAGCTACATGCAAAATTTGGTAGACCCCATGGCTATTATTTGAAGGAACTTGGTAGAGGCCCACTAGATACAGCTACATGCCAAATTTGGTAGCCCTAGGCCTTACAGTTTCAGAGAAGAAGATTTTTGAAAATTTTCTATATTTTTCAGTTTTGTTGCCATGGCAACCAGAGTTTTTGAAGGAATAAAATTCTGTCATGGGATTCTGAAGAAGACCATGGCAGGATCATTTCTTTGAAGTTTCATCAAAATTGGGTAAGTAGTTTCAGAGATGTTTGAAATAAAAGTTAATGCACGCACGGACAGATGGACGGACGGACCTTCAGTGCCAGTAAAAAACAAGTATATACATCAATCTCAGTTTGAAATATATCTTTTTAACCTATTACCAGACAATCCCTACTTTTGATGACCCTGAGAAAGAAGGCTTTAGAAAAGCATTTTCTCCTTTTCTTACAATGTTTTCTACTGTTCACAAAACAAATTTCAAATTTTCAATCACTTTTATTTTGTCGTCTGCAAGTGCTTTCGATTTAGACAAGCCTAAAATATTATCGTTTGGTAATGAGTTACGTGTGTGCTAACAATTGTCATAATAAATCACTAAGATTTTTTTTCAAACTTATTTTATTAATACTTTTTCTAAGCTAGTCATCATCAAACAGTAGACATGGTGTATTAATATGAACACTTCATAGTTTGTAAACACAGTCAGATATGTGGAGGATAATTTTTTGTTTTGGTGTATGATTGAAAATTCTTTTATTGAGTTGAAACAAATGCTAAAAGCTCCCCTTGAGCACGTTGTGCTCAAGTGAGCTAAAAAGTTAACATACGGATGGACGCACAACGGACAACGGGCCATAACATAAGCCTGCTGGCCTTCGGCCAGTGGAGCTAAAAAACTTGTCTAGCACCAATCATGTATCACTGCAGCTTGATAATCAAGGGAGGTAAATAGTAACGAACTTTATCTTTCATAAAAAGAGTTATTTCCCTTGATTAATGTTTAAATTGAAGTGACAATATTTTGAAGCCCATGTTAAACTTGCGATCCCTGGAATGAAGGCAATTTTGGCCCCAGACCTACAATATGAAACTAGAATGTGTGGTTATAAACAAAAAGATTTTTTAATCTTGCCCAATAAAAAGTCATGTAAAACAAGTTTGCTGAATAAAAGGCCCTGTAAAATATGTGATCCATGACACAGGTTTATCAAGTTTTCACTATAAAAGCCAATGTAAAACTTGTGACCCCTGGTGTGGAGTCAAACTTGACCCCCAAAGTTAAAATCTGGGCCCTCTTGGTAGAGGCCCATTATATAAAGTTACATGCAAAATTTGGTAGCCCTAGGCCTAAATATGGCTATGTACAAGTAGATTATTAAAGTTTCCTTATATAAGACCATGTAGAACTTGTGACCCCCTGGGGTGGGGCTACATTTGACCCCCTGGGCTATAATTTGGGCACCCTTGATAGAGACCCCCTAGATAAAGCTAAATGCAAAATTTGATAGCCCTAGCCCTTATAGCTAGATGCGAAAGATTTTCCTATATAAGCCCGCCCATGTAAAACATGTTACCCCCCGGAGCGAAGTCAAATTTGACCCTCGGCTATAATTTGGACACCCTTGGTACAGGTCCACTAGATAAAGCTACATGCCAAATTTGGTCGCCCTAGGCCCCATGGCTAGGTCAAAGAAGAATTTTAAAGTTCTCCCTATATAAGCCCATGTAAAACTTGTTATATAAGCCCATGTAAAACTTGTTACCCCCGGGCAGGGCCTAATTTGACCCCAGGGCTATAATTTGAACAATCTTGGCAGAGGTCCACTAGATAAAGCTACATGCCAAATTTGGTAGCTCTAGGCCCTATGGCTAGGTAGAAGAGGAATTTTAAAGTTCTCCCTAAATAAGCCCATGTATAACTTGTAACCCCCGGGGCGGGGCCAATTTTGACCCCAGGGCTATAAATTGAAGAAACTTGGTTCCACTAGATAAAGCTACATGCCAAATTTGGTAGCCCTTGGCCTTACGGTTTCAGACAAGAAGATTTTCAAAGATTTTCAAAATTTTTCAGTTTTGTTGCCATGGCAACCAGAGTTTTTGAAGGAATTAAATTCTTTCAAGAAATTCTGAAGAGGACCATGGCAGGATCATTTCTGTGAAGTTTCATCAAAATTGGATGGGTAGTTTCAGAGAAGAAGACGTTTTAAAAAAAAGTTAACGGACGGACGGACGGACGGACGGACGCACGACGGACAACAGGCCATGACATAAGCCCGCTGGCCTTCGGCCAGTGGAGCTTAAAAAAACAAACCCGAGATGGATTTATATAAGTGAAATTTATTTGACAAATATATAGAACACTTCAGTTGTTGATGGGTAAGATTTAACAAAAAAACTCGATTTGTACAAAACAGGATGGTGATATATAATGATATTTCTGTAAAAACAAAGTGCTAAGGTCTACAGCTGTCAATCAGTTTCAGCAATCATGAACAAATTTGATTAAAGAGTACAATATATTGCTAATTGTACACATGTATGCAATATAATTTTTTTTTTGCCTTCTTCTTGAACTCTTTACCAGAGGACCAAATTTTTGACTCTCCCAAATTAAAACCAACTATTCAGATTTTCATACCCTCAAAAAACTCAAAAGTGACTTTCTGAATTATAGCTGGAAAATCATTAGTAAAGAAGAAAGATAAGATTCAGAAAAAAAATATCCGAATTGATATTTCCTCAATAGGCCATACAGCCTCTTTGGGTATTATTAGATTTCATGCCACAGTTTTGGAGAGCCTTGTGGGAATGGTACTTAATCAATCACATGCACTGTAGACAAGGATTTATATTCAAATCAGTATCAAGACGTCATATCTGGTGTAATAAAAATAAACCGAGTGACCTATTGCTAAAGTAGCCTACAATTCCATTATCAAATGCACAAAATTGCATCATTTTACTGAATTTAACCATACACTTTATATGAAAAGAAATATATATCTGGTACTATTTATTGGCCTTTTACGAAATAATTTGATTTGTGGCATAAAAACTAGATAGCTTGCTATTTAGAGCATAAACAAACAATTCAATAGATATGGAGCCCTCAGATTATGTGGTTTGTATTTCTAACGGGTAGAAAAAAATTCTGGAAGAAAAAAAGAAAAGAAATACTGATGTCTTGTTTTCCAACACTGTTTTCATAAGCCCTGTTACAAAGGACTCATAAAACATAAGATTTATTGTGTGTTAAAGGGCTAACAAAAGAAAAATCCTCAAAAATTCTCCCAGTTTAACTTTGTATGACATAAAATTCAAGGGTCAAATATAGGCCATGTTTGGACAAACCATGAGGTATTCTGAATACTGATTACATGTATCTGTAACAGTTCTGTTAAATAGCCCCCAAAGGCTGGGATTGAACCCAGAACCTTTAGGTCCCAACTCCCAAGGCAAACGCTCTACCACATTGCTACAAAAGCTAGCTCTATAGCAAGACAGTAGAAGTGTCCCCTTATACAAACACAAGCCATAGGCCTACATTTATATCAAACTGTGGGAAAGACCAGTATACAACTTATCCAGGTCGGGTTTCCTTGGCATCTGACAACTGGATCTGGAGAAAAAATTAATTGGGGTTTATTTTAACACTTTACTGAACATTCATGTTTAATAACCCTGAAGGAAATAGGCAATTGAAAGCATCATGGGACAGGGACAAAATTCTGGTAAACAGTATTTTCTCCTGTTCCAACAGTGTTTTCAGTCATATGAGTGAACTTCAGCTCATTTGCATCAGTTTCTGAACTGTTGTCTGCAGATACATTTAAAGAGCCTAAAACCTGTCATATGGGGAAGGAATGAATAACAAAATAGCATCCATTTGATTACTGTTTTTGATTTTAAAAAAAATGGTGGACATAGACTAATCTGAATAATCATACAAAAATTAACTCCCCTCTAAATGTGGATCTGGGGTCCTGCATGGCTTACTAGTAAAGTTTAGGACTTGTTACCTAATTGCTAAGGGTTCCAGCCTCACTGGAAGCACCATGTTTTTCTGTGGGAGTGTCCTTAGGCAAGACACTTCAGAGCCCTAGCCTAGTACTGCTGAAACCCAGACATACATAAATAAGCTATCTCTAGCAGTTATGACTGAAATAATGTTGATAGCAACATTAAACACCACTCAATTAATCAAATGTGGATCTAACATAGGCCTCCTGCAAGTTATCCCTAATCTGACATTTCTGTCAGCTTCACGAAATGTAGCTCTTAAGTTTTTGAAAACACTGGTAGACAAACAGATTTTTTATTTTTTTCATTCTTACTACAGTCATTTTCCCCCATTCCATAATACAATTAAGGATACAATGTTTTTTAACTTTGGTAAATGTGGCTATATTATCCCATTTTGAAGGATGTCCAGAAAAACTTTTGAAACAACTTATCCAACTGGCTGAGCTTTATTTAGCTGTACTAAAAATCAAGGGTTTTCAGAAGGACTAGTAAAGGCAGCTTTCGTCCGAGATTATGCTTTAAGTCAGATTGAAAATATTGACAGCTCACCCTTGGGTTTGTAAACATGTGAGCTTAAATAGATATATTAACAAGAGGGCCATAATGGCCCTTTATCGCTCCACTGGCTAATAAGTAAAACCACCACATGCCAAACTTTACAATACTTGGCAAATTGGTTTTGAACATGAGACCCCTGAAACAGGACTAAAATTGGTAGCCCTAAGTCTTATGGTCAGTAACAAGAAGATTTCTAAAGTTTTTGATATATAAGCCCATGTAAAACTTCTGACCCCTGGTATGGGATCAAATTCAACCCTAGGTCTATAATTTGGGCACTCTTGGTAAAAACCCACTAGATAAAGCTACATGCAAAATTTGGTAACCCTAGGCTTTATGACCAAGTACAGGGAGATTTCTAAAGTTTTCACCATATATGCCCACATAAAACTTGTAACCCCCGAGGCGGGGCCAAATTTGACCCCAGGGCCATAATTTGGGCACTCTTGGTAATGGCTCACTAGATAAAGCCACATGCAAAATTTGGTAGCCCTAGGCCTTATGGCTAGTTGCAGGGAGACATCTAAAGTTTTCTCTATATAAGCCCATGTAAAAACTTGTGACCCCCGGGACGGGGCCAATTTTGACCCCAGGGCTATAATTTGAAGAAACTTGATAGAGGTCTACTAGATACAGCTACATGCCAAATTTGGTAGCCCTAGGCCTTATGGTTTCAGACAAGAAGATTTTCAAAGATTTCCAATATTTTTAAGTTTTGTTGCCATGGCAACCAGAGTTTTTGAAGGAATTAAATTCTTTCAAGAAACTCTGAAGAGGACCATGGCAGGATCATTTCTGTGAAGTTTCATCAAAATTGGATGAGTAGTTTCAGAGAAGATGTTTGAAAAGAAAGTTAACGCACGGACGGACGGACGGACGCACACACAAGCGACACCGGGCCATGACATAAGCCCGCTGGCCTTCGGCCAGTGGAGCTAAAAATGATGACTATATTATTCTTTACCATAGCATGTTAAGCATTTTTAAAATCATTATTATTCATCATTATGGAATACTCTTTTTAAATATTGAAACTTCTGTACTCAGACATCAAGGTCTTGATTTTCAAAACATCATTTTACAAATCTAGTCAGACTATAAACACAACACTTTCTAAATTTTTATATAATGGGTATACTCATAATATAGACTGCAAACAATTCAAATCTAAAAAGGTGTGCCTACAGAAGTGGAATTTTACTATGTTAGGTGGTCTGATTTTAATCTACTCTTGCTACAATTGCTACAAAGTAAACAAACTGTCCTCATTCTGAAGTATAAAGCATGTATTGTTTGAAACTAGTATGGTTTAGTTTAACCCCTTACCAAACAATCCCGACTTTTAATGACCCTGAGGAAGAAGGCTTTTAAAAAGAATTTGGGAATAAGAGAAAATGCTTGTAACCAGCATTTTTCCTTTTCCCACAATGTCTTCTGACCGTCCAAAAATAAAATTCATTTTTGAGTCAAATTGATTCTGTTATTAGCAAATGCTTTTCATTTGGACAAGTGTGGTAAAGAGTTAAAAAAACACTGGAGTCCTCTCAGGGAAATAGAAACAATGGCATTTTGTATGTAATTTCTTACTGAAAGCACATTGTCCTTTCCATGACTCTAACACCTAGGAATCCCTTCAAGGGTTCTTCCTTATTACTACACAACTTGAAACTATTAATTTCAAAATGAAATTCAAAATCATACTAGAAACAACAATTTGATTGTTCAGATACAATTGTTTCTTCTTTCTTTTGAAAAGAATATTCTTGGTCTTATTCCTGAACTAAAAAATGTTATGTAATAGTCTGAAAGGTGAAAACTAAATGGTGTGTTCAGTATTTTCTAAGATTTAGGCCATGTGTAATTCATGAATATTGAATACACCTTCCTTCTGTTACATAAATGAAAATTCACTTTGTATCATCATAAAGACACAAGTCAAGAAAATAATGATTTCACAAAAGAAAAGTAAGATTAACTCATGCACTGGCACAAAACATGAAATTGATTGTAACTACCTTCAAGAATAATTTGATGTTTGACTGATTTCTGGTGGTTACATTAGTTTCAACACTGTTTCAGTCTTACAGTGACAACAACTCATTTATCTGTGTACCGCTTGGGTTTTACTAGGGTTAGGCTGGTTCTCCGCAGTGTCTTGTCTATAGGCACTCCTACAAAATCCTGGCAATTAGGCGAGGATAAAACCAACACCTTCACCATTTAGCCACAGTCTCACAGAACCTCACTAAATAAATGAATGAGATTATGTCATTTCACCGCTATATTGGTGTGAATATAAAAAAAAACATAGGCTGTACAGATTCAACCTTTGACCTCATATTCTGCGAGGTCTGAACTTAGATTATCATACACAGTTTCAAAAAAAAAAGTGGTGTTACACTTAACTATAAAAATGGACTAATACTTAATAATTTCAAGTTCATTTCATGAGTATCACATAAAACACAAGAGACCTACAAGTAATGTGCAAACTTACATTCTTGGGTCTATTTCTATTCAGTCAAAAGATGCAGGTATGAATAAGTACAATGTAAAAAGCGGACGTACGGTAAGTCTCACATATATTGAAAGTTACAGTTAAGGTGTGATGGGATTTTGAAATTTTGTCGGTGATTATGTAAGTTTTATTCATTTACATATAGATCTAGGTTCCTATTTGAAGTTTAGAGCCATGTCTGTGTGAATTTGAGTCATACTACATAACTGAACCATTGCAGGGACATGTTGTAGCATTTTGAGATACTTGAAATTCAATATTAACACTGGTAAAACGGCTATTTATTACATCCAATGCAGTTTTGAGTGAATCCATGTTCATGGTCTAAAGAAAAAAATTAAAATCATCACTCATCAACTGGAAGAACATAGTCCAGAAATTATTTGTTTTTTGAGATCTGTAAATCCCTGCCCTGGGTGCAGCACAAGGCACTATAGCAGCCAGAATGGACCAAGATCACACTCAGTGTGACAAGTTGCCATGCAAAGTAAATATTGACCTTTACATAACTAAAATGAAACTTTCAAGTCGATAGTACAAATCCAAATATTTCTATTTCAAAGTTATGTTTTGGGGGAAAAATACCTCTGTACCGGGCAGTATAGATCAAAGATCAGACTGCATGTTCAGTGCATTCTGATCTTGATCTACATTGTCTGCAAAAGGTCCTTGAGTAGCACTTAGCAGCCTAAGGGTTAAAGGAATTGGTCCCTCTATAAAATTTTAAAAACTATAGGCATACTTTCATTCTGAGGTTTGAATTACTTGCTGTTTATATGAAGCACAGTTACCTCTCTAATATGGGTTGAGCAGCAGTTCATCATAAATATGTACTTTATCAAATAAACAAATATTTTCAATTTGCTGTGTACATGTACTTCAATCTCCAAGCATAAAAAATATATCAAAGAACTTAAATCTATATATCCAAATAGTAAGACGTATAGATGCATTCCTGTGGACCCTTTATCATACATCTATCTGCAAATTCTGCATTCTTTTCTATTCTTTTGCATGAAACGTAACAAAATAAAATTCAAGCGTATTAGAAGGACTATGAATGGACTTTTACACTATGAAGACAAATGAGTCTCAGAGGCTTAAAATCCAGGATGTTATGTCAAGTTAGTGGATGTCTAGATCTCTGAGAAGAACAGGATATTTTAACATTTCACAGAAATGTTTCAAACAATTCCGAAATTCATCTATAGTGCTATACGAAGGGCGGTATCTAACAAGGTGCCGAATCGACTTTATGGGTTTTGTGTATTCGTTATCAAAACACTTTTAAATTATTTACGGCCAAATTTTAGCTAACTATCTGAACAGTTAAAGATATTTGATATAATACAGAGTTGAAAAATGTAATTTCATTAAGAAAATTATTGCTAAAACTCCTTGTTGATTTCTGCAGCGGACAACACAAGTTGTGAATGAACATTTCTTGAATGAAAAAGTCTGTGTAAACAATGTTCATATGCATAACCCAATATTCAATGAAAAAAGAAGAAGAAAACTTTAAGTATTTAAAGTATTTCAAACTGACAAGTTTTGTATTTTTGATAAACTTTCGATAAAGAAATCAAACATAATTTATATGATTTGTTCAGTCAGAGCTGAATATCATTTGTAGATCTCCCAGCATTTTCTCCTTTTTCCGCAATGTTTTAATAAGCCATCTTTTTCTTGGTCATTAATACTCAGGATTGTGTGGTACAGGGTTAACCATTGTAATTTCTGTAGTATGTTTTGCAAAGTAACAACTGAATTGAGATCCTGTGTAAGACTGCTTGTTCTGATCTTAATCCTTACTGTCTGTGACTGGGAATAAAGTTGTGCTTAGCAAGCTAAAGGTTAATCTGTCATGTGACATCCTACTCGTCACAACTCAGCCAATTCCGTACCTACATCAAACCTCGTCCGTATGAACCAGGTTTCCAATTTGAACTGCCAATCACATGATCTCAAATTTGGTGGCGCCCATGTAAAACGCTCAGCACTAACATCAAGTTATTCACATCTATAGATCTGTCAATGAAAGCTCCCAACAGAACCACGACAAAAACTGAATATACAAACTGTTTGTCGACGGAAATATTCTTAGAAAGATGTTGGTAGAAAATTGTGACCCATGTTTTCCTCTTTAAGGGGAGCCTCACAATTTTAAAAATAGTAAAAGGCTGTACTTCCAGCAAAGAAATGTATCGTGTAGGTGCATATCAAGCCACGCAATACAGCCAAGGGACTTGATCACCGGATCACATGAGGTTTGCTGAATGGTGACATCCCATCACAAGCCCTCTATTTATCACCAAAACATGATCTATGTTGTTGTGTCTTGGTCAAGACTTTCGTTTTTTCTTCTTATTAAAAGTCAAGTTTGCTTTTCTCTTCTTTCCTCTGAAAGAAATATACAAAATAAAAATACAAGAGCTCCCCATATGGGTACCAATGCTTGGCTGCAGTTGCTTGGTTTTCAGTAACTAGAGGCGCTTGAGCACCTGTACCGCTCCACAGGCCTGATATTTCTATAATGGCGAAAGGAAGTTTTTAACAATTATCATTCAATCCTGCATTTTAGCTCACTGAAGAAACAATTTGGTAGACAACCACCATAGGAACTTACCTGCAAAACAACAATGAAATCCAATGAATAGTTTTAGAGAAGAAATTTTTCAAAGATTTTACTTTATACCATAAAAGGAAAATGAGTCTCCCATAAAAGCCATGTTTTTTGACAGATCTTTTTTTTTTTTAAGGAATTCTGTAAACCTGTATCTAAGGAACATTCCTGCAAAATAATAATGCTATCCAAATAGCGGTTTGGGAGGAGAAGATTTTTAAAGGTTTTTTACTTTGGTTGCCATGGCAACCAGAATTCTTCATGGAACACAATTATTTGAAGGAATTTGAAAGAGGACCACCAAAGGAACATTCCTGTGAAATTTGGTAAAAATCCAGTCAATAGTTTCTGAGAAGTTTTTTAAAGAAAAAGTTTACGGACGCACGCACGGACGAACGGACAGACTGACGGACGCACGACGGACACAACGCCATGACAATAGTTCGCTGGCCTTCGGCCAGTGGAGCTAAAAATTAAAAGTTAAAATAGGGCACAACTCTCTCAAAAATACTTCAGTGTTTACTTGCCCTTGTTATACAGGTTCCCCTTTTGATAGTGCACAGCTTATTCATGTTTAAAATAAATAGTATAGATCAAAATAAATTCAATGTTTCATACTCCTTGCAACTTATGAATCTTAACCCTTTACCAAACAATCCCAAGTTTTAATGGCTATGAGTAAGACGGCTTTTGAAAACATTGTGTAAAAGAGGAGAAAATGTTGGTAACCATCATTTTCTCATTTTTCCATAATTTTTTTTAACCCTTTCAGAGACAATCTGCACAATTTGAAATACATTTGATATGTTGTCCGGAAATGCCTTGAACTTTGACAACTCTCAAATTGTGTCATGTGGTAAAAAGGCCAGTGGTATGCCTCTATTAAGGTGTTCAACATTGTTTTTATGATTTTAAACCCAGTTTATAACAGTTTTTCAGCCCAAGCAGAACACTTTACACATGTTTCCTTGGTCACAAGCAAGTAATGCTTTGTATTGTATTGTATTGTATTGGAGTTTAACGCCACTTTAACAGATTAGGTCATATCATGGCTGTCAGTGACGCATCCATGTTTCCTGGCTTTCTCACACCAGTATTGACACAACTTTCTTTCCAAAGCCACTGACTACTTTTCTCACATGCATCAGAGGTGAGAGGCAAAAAATCGCCAGAAAGAAAGTTTGCAACAACCGGGTATCGAACCCGCAACCCCCAGGTCATGAGTCAGATACGTTAACCACCGAGCTACCGGGCCAGGCTCAAGTAATGCTACTGGAAATCAGAATCTATCCCTAGGACTTGACTACTATAATCAGCACAACAGCAGGGTTCAGCCTCTCAACATACAGATTAACTCTTTACCAAACAACAAAATGTTAGACTTGTCCAAATTGAAAGCATTTGCAGATGACAAAATAAACGTGACAAAATAAACTTTGGAAGAGTAGAAAACATTGTGGGAAAAGGAGAAAATGCTGGTTACCAGCATTTTCTCCCTTTCCCACAGTGTTTTCAGAAGGTGTCTTACTTGGGGTCGTAAAAACCAGGGATTGTTTGGTAAAGGGTTGAAAATATCTTGCCTTAACCCTGTACCAAACATATCCTATGTTTTAATGACTATGAAGGAAAAACATTGTAGGAACAGGAGAAAATGATGCTTACCGGCATTTTCTACTATTCCAACAATCTTTTCTACTCTTTTCAAAAACAAATTACTTTGTTGACTATTATTTTGAGCCAGAATTTACTTATTGTCTGCAAATGCTTTCAATTTGGATGAGTCTACAGTTTTTTTCATGAAGTACAAATCAGGCAATGCCAATTTTTATGGACAGCAGGCTGTTTAACCCTTTACCAGAAAGTTAAATTTTAGACTGATCCAAATTCAAAGCATTTGCAGACATATTAAATGTGGCTCAAATCATGGAATTTGACCCTGAAAGACAAGAAAACATTGCAGGAAAAGGAGAAAATGCTGGTCACCAGCATTTTCTCCTTTTCCCACAATGTTTTCAAAAGTCTTTTCTGTCAGGGTTGTTAAAACTCGGGATAGTGTAGTAAAGGGTTAACACTAGACAACTCCAGTGAAAATACATACATATGTACATATATAACTACCAACCTGACTGTATGATCACTCGCCTTTCCCTTGTTTGGACACTCTCTTCTTTTATGGCCTAACTCCCCACATATATGACAGCCTGAAATAGGCAACCACAGTTTTATGTTCCTTTTTGCAGCTGAGCTACACATCCATGGAGATGACTTGTTAGTGAGTACTCATCAGCACTACCTGACTTCCAATGGATATTTACTTATTCCTTCAAACTTATGTCATGCTACTTTATTTGAATTGTCACATTAAGGCAATTCTGTAAAAAACCATCACCTAGAAACTCTACCAGAGCACTCAACCAAGCCCTGGTAACTCAGTCGGTAGCATACAGGACTTGACAACAGGAGGTCCCTAGTTAAATCCCTGGCTCAGCTGATTTCATTCCGAGGATTGATGATAGTCATTGCAAAAGGATTTATTACTCTCTAACCGCTGACCATTGTTTAGACGATAGTTATGTGGGAAAGCAGCCAGTGGCTAGGAAAGAATATCGTGTGGAGTACTGGTGAAAGAAACTCCAGGAGAGTATGGACGGTTGCACTGGCTACTGCAATATAACTGAAATAATATTGAAAACGGGGTAAAACACCATACAATCAATCAATCAACTTCCAGAGCACTGAACTACAGGTAAGAAAGTACAGAGGTACAGCGTAAGGGGAGAAAATTGAGTTCAAGGAGTTATATTATCTTTATTCATAACCTGAACTACAGTGTAGGAACTAAACATTGTATTTATGACATAATCAAAGTATCCTGCTAAATAAGTGAAATAAAACTATTCAAGATGATAGTTAAAAACCCAAATAATGCTATTGCAAAATTTTTAGGAGAAAAATATCTCCTTATCAGACATTGTGGATTCAAAATCAGACTGCACTTTCTGTGCAGTCTGATCTTGATCTGAACTGTCCACAAAAGGTCAGTGAGTCGGTTTTGCAGCCTATAGGTTAATAAAATCTTCTAACCCGTTGACCCTGACTGTCCACATATATGTTCAGGAAGGTCACACTGACCACAGGTATCACAATGGATGCGTGATGGCTTAACACATCGACCACATTTATAACAATGTTTGTACGTTGAACCGTCCTATAGAGAAAATAAAGTAACAAACATTCAAATCTGTGTTGGCTTCAATTTGTGTTTGACAGCAACCTGCATTAAGTAACCACAAAAATAAGTTCCAAAATTATAGTTGTGTTAAAAAGCCACTTTCCTTAGGTGACTGCTTGAGACAGGTGTCACTGTATGCAAAGCCCAACATGTCAACCACCATTTTAAATCTTCCATACTCCAGTCCTTAAGTCATGTTTGATATATGATGGAGTCTGCCTACCCTACCAAATGACAAAATTTTGGATTTGTCCACATTGAAAGCAGCTTGGCCAATTTCTTTGATGACAGTCTTGCGACAAGATTCATTCCTCTCACCAATGATCATTGTTTTGATGAGGGAAAGCAGTGGCTTAGAAAAAATATTGTGTGGAGTACTGGTATAAAACAAACACCAGGAAAGGATGGATAGGTGCACTGGCCGCCAGGAAATAACTGAAATCATGTTGAAAATGGGGCGTTAAACACCATACAATCAAACAACCAAATTGAAACCATTTTCAGGGGACAAATAATTACAACCTCAAGAAATTTTTCTTTTGTAGTGTAGTAAGCATTGTGGGGAAAAAGGAGAAAACGCTGGTTACCAGCAATTTCTCCTTTTCCCATAAGGTTTTCAAAAGGCTATTTCCTCAGGGACTTTAACTCTTTACCAAATGACAAAATTTTAGACTTGCCCAAATTGAAAGCATTTGCAGACGAGAAATTAATGGCGGCTCAAAACTTGAAATTTGATTTTGAAAGGGTAGAAATCATTGTGGGAAATGAAGAAAATGCTGTTTACCAGCATTTTCTCCATTTCCCACAGTGTTTTCCAAAGGCTTCATCCACAGGGTTGTAAAAACTCGGGTTTGTGTGGGAAAGGGTTAAAACTCAGAACTGTGTGGCATAGAGTTAACCCTTTACCAAACATGCCCTGCTTTTTACGACCCAGTGGAAGAAGCCTTCTGAAAACATTGTGGTTACAGCATTTTCTCCTTTCCCCACAATGTTTTCTACTCTACTAAAGTAAAGTTTCAATTTTTGAGTCACATTTATTTTGTCGTCTACAAATGCTTTCAATCTGGACAAGTCGAAAATTTTGTCATTTGGTAAAGAGTTAAACAGTCACTTATCTTAACTCTTTACCAAATGACAAAATTCTAAACAAGTCCTATTGAATGCATTTGCAGGCAACAAAATTAGTGTGACTCAAAAATTGAATTTGTTTTGGAAATGGCTGAAAACAATGTGGGAAAAAGAGGAAATGCTGGTTACTAGCATATTCTCCTTTTCCCACAATGTTTTCAAGTTTTGTGATATAAGAGTGTTTAATTTATCTAAAAGAGTCAATTCAGTTAAACAAATGAAGATCAAATTGCAAAAAAGTCTAGAAAATCTAAGGGAATAGTGATGTAACAAGAGTACCGTGTGCACTTGGCTGCAAGTGCTTGATTTTCAGCAAAACGTCTCTGTTGAAAAAGGGGCATAACTGTGTCAAAAATATTTTGATGGTTACCTGCCCCTATCGTGTGAGTTCCTCTTTTGATAGTTAACAACTTCTCCAAGTTTGAAGTAAATATCTCCAGTAATAACAGAGATATTAAAAATGTCAAAGTTTTTGCACCACTAAGTTAACCCAGATGACAATGCCAGGGCTATGACAATAACTCTTCCAAAACAGCCAAGCTAAAATGATCCTATAAGATGGTTTCACCTTTGTTGTACAGCTATCACATGACTGACAATGCTTATTTTCTGCAGAACAATATCTGTTACACTCTGAACAAAACCTGAAATAAAATAAAGTCAAACTTTAGTTATGCGAAGGTTCCATTAGTTAAGTAGGGCAGGGAAAAATATGGTTTGTTATAAAGACAGCCGTAGTTATAAAGTAGTAGTTTTTGTGTTTGTCACAATGTTTTCTATTTGTTTTTTGTTATTTTTTCTGCAGTCAAATTTTTGTTTTAGATAAATCTAACCTTTAACTCTTTACCAAACGACAAATTTTTGGACTGGACCAAATTCAAAATATCTGCAAACAACAAATTAAATCTTGGTAATATGATGATTTCTGACTTTGATAGGGTAGAAAATATTGTGGGGAAAGGAGAAAATGCTGGTTACCAGCATTTTCTCCTTTTCCCACAATGTTTTCTATAGACTTAACTATATACCACACAATCCAGAGTTTTAACAACCTTGAGGAAGAAGCCTTTTAAAAGAATTGTGGGAAAAGAAATAAATGATCATAGCCAGCATTTTCTCCATTTCCCACAATGTTTTCTATCCTTTCAGAGACAAATTCCACAGTGTCAGCCACAGATGACTTATCATCTGAAAAAAGCTTTCAATTTTGACGAGTCTAAAATTCTGCTGTTTGATAGAGTTAAACATATACATAAAGTAGAGACACTTTTTGGCAGCAGAAAATAACACATATAACCAGCATTTTTTGCTTTTCCCACAATGTTTTCTACACTGTCTACGACAGAAAGCATCATTTAAGCAACTATTATTGTTTAGTTGTCTACAAATGCTTTCAATTTGATCCAGTCCAAAAATTTTGCTGTTTGGTAGAGTGTTAAACAATTCTAAGTCTGCTTTGGTAGGAATTATAAACTTTCAGAGAGGATTTATCAGACTGCCCTTTCTGTCAGGTTTTAGGTCTACACTGTCTTTCTGATGTTTCCTTTTGGCATTTTAAGGGTTTGTATACAAAGATAACAAATTTAAGATGTTACAATTTAAACCATAAACATACTTACCAATAACCTTCTTCTGGTGGGAGGGGGATGTCTTTGGGTTCAATATTTGTGAAAATTCTAACAGGAGAGCCCTTCTTTCGTCCATGATCTTTTTTAAACAGAGAGTGATTTTTATAATCCACCTGTCCAAAAAGAAAAGTCATAGCATAAGTACAATGCTATTTTGAACAAATTATTTGTTGTCAGCAAAAACTTTCAATTTTGACCAATTTTAGTATGAGAGTGGACTGTTAACCTTTTTCCACACAATCCTGTGTTTTAACAACCTTGAGGAAAAAGGCTTTTGAAAACATTGTGAAAAAAGCAGAAAATGCTGGTGACCAGCATTTTCTCCTTTTCCCACACGTTTACTACCCTATCACAGGCAAAACTCATCAATTGAATCATATTTAATTTGTCATCTGCAAATGTTTCCAATTTTAAAAAGTCTAAAATTATGTCATTTGGTAGCGTTAACCCTTTACCAGACAACAAAATTTTAGCCTTGTCCAAATTGTAAGCATTTGCTGATGACAATTTCAGTGTGGCTCAAAAGGTGCAATTTTTCTTTGATAGGGTAGAAAACATTGTGGGAAAAGAAGAAAATGCTGGTTACCAGCATTTTCTCCTTTTTCCACAATGTTTTCTAAAGTCGTCTTTCTCAAGGTCATTAAAAGTCGGCATTGTGTGGTAAAAGGTTAATCACTACAAGGAAAGCTCATTAACTGAAGTTTACTTTCAATCATTATGTGTTATCAATGATTTTTGTATGGTTGTATTGGAATTTAACACTGTCTTTAACAGCTTAGGTCATATCTTAGCTGTCAGTGCACCTATGCATGTGTTTCCTGGCTTTCTCACACCAGTACTGACACAACTTTCTCTTCTAGCCACTGATAACTTTTCTCACATGCATCAGGGTGAGAAGCAAAAAATCACAAGAAAGAAAGTTTTTCATAACTGGGTTTCAAACTTGCAACCACCAGGTCTTGGGTCAGAATGCTATCAATGAAGTATGGGGTTTTTCTGGACACAGTCACTGCACAGGAAAAAAAAAAAAATTAAATGAAGAAGTTTGGACTTATGGAATGCTATAAAGTATTTTTTTTTCTCTTTTATATTAATAAGACAAACCCTATCAATTAAATCTTTACTACACAATCCTGACTTTTATCATCCTTGGAACCCAGGTTTGAAACATTACGTTTCTCTCCATGCATCACCCCTGGGAAAATTGACTAGCAAATCTTCCTTCCTTTATGAATATTCATATGGTCAGGAAGTACCCTAATGAAAGATTGATAACATAATGACACTCTCTTGTAGAGAAGATAATTTCATTTCTTCCGTTACTAAAAATAACCCTGGAAAAACCCGAGGTTGTCAACAAACATGGCAGCCATCGGCATGTTTGTCTCCTGTGAGATATGCCATTCTGCAATTCTGGGACGACACTATCTATCTTTGTGTACAATTTTAACTGACAATCTTTTGGTGTTATGCCGAAGATCTCTTTTAAACGCTTCTCGATTCTGGTGTTGATGGGCGCCGCCATATTTAAAGTATCGCTAAGCTTGATTTGCAACGAATGATGTGATTGGATATCAACAAGTAAAAAATAGAAATGACGGCGTATTTGTGATAAAAACAATTTAAATTTTCTCAAAGAAAAACTCAGATCACCAATCAAAATGCTTCATGAATGATTCATGAGAACGAGGAAACACCAGCGAAATAACCCAGGGGCAATTACAGAATGAATCAAAACTGGGTCACCGAGGAAGGAGTTTTGTAGACCCTGAGGAAAAGCCTTTTGAAAGCATTGTGGGAAAAGGAGAAAATGCTAGCTAACAGCATTTTCTCCTTTTTCCACAATGTTTTCTACACTATCAAAGACAAATTCCATCATTTAAATTACTGTCTGCAAATGCTATGAATTTGTACAAGTCTAAATTTTTGTTGTGTGGTAAAGAGATAAGACATCTTATTTGTTGCAGTCAAAATACTTTCAAAGTAGACGTCTAAACATGTCGCTCTCTTATAAACAGTTAAAGTGACAAATAAATGTAATTTTCAATTTTGGTTTTGCTAAAAAGACCAAAATAGTGTTACATCAACTGCTGAGTGCCCAGAATATCTCACAAAATATTGGGCTGTACAAACATGTATCAGTACTGGCTAAACTTGCTCTACACAGTTTTTTTTTTGTGCTAGGCAATTTGGATGCTATCAATTATATTATAACAATGACTACACGAGTAAAGCAAGAAATTAACTCTTTACCAAACAACAAAACTGTGGACTCAAACAAATTGCAATCATTTGCAGGAGACAAATTAAGGTATCTCATATCATGATTTTTGTCTTTGATAGGGTAGAAAACATTGCGGAAAAAGGACGAAATTCTAGCTACCAGCATTTTCTCCTCTTCCTACAATGTTTTCAAAAGCATTCCTCTTCAGTCATAAAAACTCGGAATATTGTGCGGCAGAGAGTGAACACAATACTCTGTGGATAAATATAAAATCTTGTTTACCTTGTAATCTAGCATTGTAAAGTCACAACAATTCTCTATAACCCGTTTTTCCATGAAATAAGGGAAGATCCACAAAACTGGCAGAATGGAATCAGTCCCTGAAATGTAAGTCCATGTATGAGCCTTTCAAACCCTTGACCAATTGAAGTCAACTCTTGGTATCCAAGAACAAATTTACAATACTTAACTTTGAAAGCAATCTTATAAAACAATGATAATCAAACTGATTTACACATAAACACATTAATTTTGAAAATTTTTTGGCAAAGGTAGATATTGCTCTATTTCTGACGCAATGTCTTTAAAAGAGGTCAAGGGAACGAGTCAAGGGAAAATGTTATTAAGCAAGCCTTAATAACATTTTTTCTTGACGAGTTTCATAAAATTTTATCTCAAACGCCAAGGAATGTAAGATTCATTTTATTACATAACGACATTTAACAAATTTTAGATGGGAAGATGCAAAACCATCTACAGATGCACCCACGGTATAATCCAGAAGATCCATTCACTTCTATGAAATACATATAAAATGACATCACACAATTGTGATATTAAACATGTATAAGATCAGAAAATTTGTGATGGGTATATTACACAGAAAACAAGGGAGATTATGTGATAAATTCTTTACGTTTGCAGCAGGTACCCAAACTACACACATCAGAGTTATGTACATTTACCAGGTTATATGATAAAACAGTGTACCAGTATTTATCTTTGTCCATTCATTCTTGATCTTTGTTAAAGTCAAAGCAAATGCCTCAACCATAATTCCAAAGGGTGGATCCACAACAATGGCAACTTTCTTATCCGCTGTTTCCTCTATGAATGTTTCAAATATTGCTCTGTCAACCTCACCTCCAAAGAAATGATGATTCATCATATTGTATCGGAGCATCTCCTTGGGTGAGTACAACTGCATCTGAATAACAATAAAAATACTGCATGTGGGTGCCAATGCTCGGCTGCCAGTGCTTTTCGTGAAAATTTTAGGAGGAAAAAGGGGCATAACAGAGTTAAAAATATTTCTATGGTTACCTTGTTGTGTAGTTTCATCTTCTAATAGTTAAAAACTGGTTCAAGTTTGAAGTAAATATCTTAAGTAATGAAAAAGATATTTTAAAATGCGAAAGTTTTTGAAAATGTCAACGTTTTTGCACGACTCAGATGACGACACCAGGGCTATGACAATACCTCATCATTTTTTCTTCGAATACAGCCTAGCAAAAACGATTTTTAAGTCTGACTTCATAAAATTTGTTCTTTCACATAATATATCTCTTTATGAAAAACTGACTAGTAAAAACATCCATAAGGACAACTGACTGAATCAAGAGATAGACAGGTAATGTAGAAAATTTTACACATAGCAAAAAGTTTTGGCTCATGTCAGCCTGCATGGACTGCAGTCTGAAATTAGTTGATACTTTTTGAAGATGTATTTAACCTTTATCAAACACTCCCGAGTTTTAACGACCTAGAGAAAGAGAAACTGTGAAAGATGACATATCATGGATACCTATCTGTACACCAGACGTAATTCTAAGGGGTAAACTGTGATTTTTATGAACTTTTTACCAGTTAACAAAACTTCAAAACTCCTCCATATCAAAAGAATTTGCAGATGACAAATTAATTGTGGTCAAAATAATGTGACTTGTTTTTAAAAAGGTTGAAAAAATAGTGGGAAAAGGAGAGCATGCTGGTTACTAACATTTTCTTTTCTATCAATGTTTTCTGAGGCTTTCTTTCTAAGGGTAGTTAAAAGTTAGGACTGTGTGGTAAAGGGTTAATGATTTTGCATAATTTCTTGTGATATCACTTGTGATATCACCTGTGATAAAATGCGTGTCTGATTGTATAGTTTTTAACGCCATTTTCAACATTATTTCAGTTATATCATGGCGGCCAGTGTACCTATCCATGAAGTTTCTTTAACCAGTACTCCGCATAATATTCTTTCCAAACTAATGGCTGCTTTCCGACATAACCATCGTCGAAACAATGGTCAGCAGTGAGAGAGGAATGAATCCTGTTGCAATGACTATCATCAATCCTCAGAAATAAATTGGCTGGGCAGGGAATCAAACCAGGGACCCCCTGTTCTCAAGTCCTGTACGCTATCGACTGGACCACCGGGTATGGCTGTGGTAAAATATACTTACATATCTATGGTCCAGGTCTAGTAGCAAACTGGTCAGTGTTTCTTTTTCCTCTGTCAAAATGTATTCATGTATTCTGAAATATGCAAGGAAACAAATCAAAAAAACATACTTTTAATAACAAAAAAAGAAGCAGTAGCACTAAATCAAGCAGCCAGTACCAATCCATTAACTGCAAAATAAATATAAAAAGTGGAATTGATTGGAAGTGATAACCAAAATATTGCAATCTTTAAGATCTTTTTGATACAAAAATCTCACCTTATGAGATGGTGCAGAACTATGCAGTCTGATCTTAGAACTAAACTGTCAGCAACAGCACATAAAGTGACACTTAGTAGCCATAAGAATTGATCTTGCAGTAGAACATTTTGTAAAACAGGCTAGAGCAAAATGTCCCTTTAACTCAATTAATTTCTTTTATGTTTCAAGGGCACTATATGTTTGTGCTGTTTCGGGAGTCGAAAAACAATTTTCATGTCTCAAAAAGTACCTTGGACAGCCGATAGACAGCACATGTGTGGCAGATAGTCTTTGTAATGATGTCACTAAGAACTTCACTGTCTTATCTGTGAACAAGTATTGCTGAAATACAAAAGAACAGTAGGAAAGCATTCTAAGAAGAAAAATCTTTGGTTTATCTATATATTTCAAATAAAATCTTACACTGCTTTTCTTTAACCCTTGCCCAAACAATCCGGTGTATCGACAATCCGGTGTTTTAATAACCCTAATTGAGAGGGCTTTTGATAACATTGTGGGAAAAGGAAAAAATGCTGGTAACTAGCCTTTTCTCCTTTTCCTACAAAGTTTTCTAAACTTTTTGAAGGCAAGTCTAATCATTTGAGCTACATTCAATTTGTTGTATGCAAATGCTTTTAATTTAGAAGTGCCTAACATTGTGCTGCTTGGTAGAGAGTTTAAGTGTAAAGGTTATTGTTTCTATGTACATGTACCTACATGTAAATGTACAAAGTATTAGAATATAACAAAGTGAGCTATGTTTCATAACAATTACCCAAAATCAATATGCACCATTTAAAAGACATTTCAGGCATATAGAACTCTATAAATTTCAAAAAGCTAAGTTACATCTTTTTTACAAAGGCTCTATTCTTTACTTAAGCCAAAGATATTTCTATTAAGAGTTTGTAGGGTCTAAAGAAAATACAAACAAGAATAGTATTAATTTCATGAATCAAAATTAATTCCATAAAGGGAAAAAGACCGACTCTTCTGTCTCAGGATTGTCAATTTGTGGGCAAAACTGTATGTGCTAAGCTCTGGCAAGGGGAATTCAATGCACTTACATGGTGAATTATACCAAGTCAGTAATCACACAATAATTATTATTATGCACCCATAAAATCCATTTTGTCAAACAACCAAGTGAATCCTGAGGTAGAATGGTCCTTGGACATGCAGAAAATTTTTCAAAAAACACAAGCTTAGAACCCAGGTCAGCCTGCATGGAATGCCCAGGCTGGCATGGGTCAACACTTTTTGCATATGCATTAAAACCCTCAAAACCCTTTTCACAGAGTATAGCTCATAATAATTTGGTTTTTCTTCAAACCTACATGTATATGTACAGTGTTGGCGTTTTTTTTATTTTTTCACCGAGTCCCATGGACTCAGTGCTTATCAGAAAACTGAGTCCCATCTAGCTCTCACTGAGTCCCATTCTTCTACCCGTTGGAGGATTTCAGTAACGATCCTTTGGATTTTCCTATTTCAATTTGCACGGCAATGTCCGTCTGAAAAAGCATGCCTAGTTAGCGCCGATCTTTGAAGGTCCACACGTCTGTCAGTAAACACGTTTTTCGCTATAAATTCTAGGCAAAAAGAACATTTCATAGCAATGTTGCTTTCTGATGTTGTTTTATTTTAACTACCATGGCTTAAATTCAGGCTCTTTCAACCAGCATTCTTGAAAAGAGCGAGAATTTTTTTTTTTTTTTTCGGTCCACCGGGGTAGCCATATTGGACTGCAACAGATGCGGTTGCTATGCGATGAAAATCACAATAACTTGGATAAGAGGTTGCCACTCATGTAAATGAAGCTATTTTTAGAGGCGGGATTTCCAAAAAATAGTAATATTTTGTTTTGTGGGGATCTTTAGCAAGCATGGAAGTATTACCCGTCAAAAAAAAACCTTATTTGTATTTTAAACGCCAGTTGAACGGTGCCGATTTTTTGTTTCGTCCCATGGATGCAATGGCGATTTTTACGTTTCATCCCAAATCAATTCCATTGCGTAAAAAGACATGTTTACGGCGTAAACGCGAACCCTGATGTAAATTCATGCAGTTAATCTTTTTGACCAGATCCTGTAAGTCCTCTATGGTCATGCTTAACTCTTTCCTTACTGTAGACCACACCAGAAACTTCTGTGGACAGTGTAGATCAACATCAGACTGCACAGAACGTGCGGTCTGATCTCTGATCTACACTGTACACTACTTTCTTTTAGATTCAGAACAAACGGTTTCTTCATCTTACAGTGAAATTATATTGTGACCATTTAAAAAGTGGAATGTATTTGAGCCATATTCTGTGAAAAGCAGGCTTAATGCATCTGCGAAAACAATCGACCAAGGTCAGCCTGCCCATTTTGCGCATTTCGCAGGCTGACATGGGCAGAAACTTTTTGTTATCGGTCAATTTTCTGAATGTAAAAGGATTAGTCCACCTTATGATACAGTTGGTTATTAGACATGATGAATTTTATGGATCTCTAATCATGTGATGTCTTGCTTAGAAATGATGCATTACGGAGATGCATTAAGCCCCCTTTTGTCAGAGCATGGCTCATTTAACCGGTAGACAAATGTTAATATGAACCTTAAGCTTTAGAACAAATGCATTGGACTCACAGCATAAGTCTTATTACTGTCCAGGGGCATGAACAATAGAGTAGGTTTGGACAGATCAGATCTTGATATGCCTTTATGTAGTTTGTGGCCTCGATCTTCATGGCTTTCCCTCTCATTTCCAATCAGCAATAGTCCACAGTCAATACACATTGTACGATCCTCCTTCCTGATACTCAAGAATTTCTTTAACCTGTAAGAGATAATTGAGGGATTATTGTCGGAAAGGGCTCATAAGTATAGTTTCAACTGCTGCATCAAATTTTGAGCTTTGAATCAACATTTGTATTTTATCATGTTTAACCCTTTCCCAAACAATCCCTGGTTTTTACGATGCTGGGAAAGAAGGCTTTTGAAAACACTGTAGGAAAAGGAGAAAATGCTGGTAACCAGCATTTTCTCCTTTTCCTACAATGTTTTCTACCCTTTCATAGACAAAAATCATCATTTGCATTACATTTGATTTGTCGTCTGCAAACGCTTTCAATTTGGTCTAGTCCAAAATTTTGTTGTTTGGGAGAGGACTAAAGGTGCCTTTACTCTGTACCAAATGTCAAAATTTTACACACATCCAAATTCAAAGCTGTTGCTGACGAAAAATTAAATGTGGCTCTATTGACAAAACCCGACTCTGAAAGGGTAGAAAACACTGTGCATTTTCTACTTTTCCAACAATATGTTCAAAACGCCTCTTCTCCAGGATCGTTAAAACTCCAGTTTGTGTGGTAAACGGTTAACAACCCTTAAGTAGAAGGCCCTGAAAACATTGTAGGAAAAGGAGGAAATACCTCTTACAAGCATTTACTTCAATTTTGACAATGTTTTCTACCCTATAAAATCCTACCTACTGAACCACGTTTAATTTGTTGTGCACAAATGTTTTCAACAAGGACCAGTCTAAAATTTTGTTTTGTTGTAAAGAATTAATACTTTATCATACAATCGCATGTTTAACAACCCTGGAATGAAAGGCTGTTGAAAACATTGAGGAAAAAAGAGAAAATGCTGGTAACCAGCATTTTCTCCTTTTCCCACAATGTTTTTTATCCTTTCTGATACGAATACCATCAGTTGTGCAACATTAAATTTGTTGTCTGTGGCAGCTTTGAATTTGGACTAGTCCAAAATTTGTCGTTTGGCAAAGAGTAAAGAATATCAAAATTCATCTATTCCCATAATTATTAATGAGGATGTCATTTTATCCTTTCCTGTACATGACTGTTCATGCTCAAGCTATTGACTACCTTTTAACTCTTTACCAAACAACAAAATCTTAGACTTGTCCAAATTGAAAGCATTTTGCAGATGACAAATTGAATGTGGCTGAAACAATGGAATTTGTAATTGAAATGGTAGAAAACATTTTGGGAATAGGAGAAAATGCTGGTTACCAGCATTTTCTCCTTTTCCCAAAATGTTTTCAAAAGCGTTCTTTTCCATAGTCGTTAAAATTTGGGATTGTGTGGTAAAAGGTTAAAAGCATAAGATAATGCACAGTTGGTTTGAACAAGCACTTACTCCTTTCCCAAAAATGTTATCAGTATCACTTAAGAAAAGCATCTTCCTTTCCATCCTATGTTTTTTCTTTGTAGCAATTAATGATAGGGTACCCTAATGGGATTCGAGTAACATCGCCTTTCATCGCCAAAATCGTACGTACTTGGCTAAGACTCGGGTAATCCGTAATCAGTGCGGGGAACCAGCGTCTATTGGCCGATCGATTACAGATTACCCGAGTCCTAGCCGAAACCGTACGTTTTTTCGGCGATGTTACACGTATCCCATTAGGGTGCCCTATCCTTAAAACAGTGTTCAGTTTGGTGTAAACTGAGGAGCTAAACATATTAAGCAAGCATACAATACTCTTCTGAAGACACAAAAAGTGTCATCCAATTGTTATTTCTCTTTTTTCAAGATTCTTTCAAATGTCTTTGAATGATAAGTAAAGAAAAACAAATTAGAATAGTAATTACACAGGTTTGTAAGAAGTTCCTTAAGACTTGACACAGTTAGCAACAATGAACAATGTTTAGTACTTGTTTTTAATAAATACTAAATTTGAAATGCATAAAAACCCAACCTTTTCCTTTGAGATCTGTCTGAAGAAAATTGCCACACACTATCTGATGGTTGTGTTTTTGCCTTTCTATCATTTTGGAAATCCTCTGCCCACTGGAAGAATGGACACACCTTTTTGTCCCTAAAAGCTGCACAAGCAAAGAATTGTCTTCCTGTTGTGGACTTGTTATCATACTTTGTGAAAAGAAGAGCAGGACCTGAAATGTAAAAAATATCTAAAGTCTTTATAACAGGTATATATCACTGATTACAAGTACACATTTCTTTGTTTAAATTCTACAGCTTCCACAAAAAGGTTTGATATGGTGTGAGCTGATATTGTCTACACAAAAATCTCAGTTCTAAATGTCAAATGCCTGTAAATTAAATTGTAGTGGAGAAAAGGGTGTGGTAAGGGTGTTTCAGGAAAAAAATGAAAGAAAAAAGCCAATCTTATGATGTGAACCAAAGCCTTATTTTTTCACAGCCAAACGGAAATTTAGACTTCCCTATGTCAATCAATACTCTCAAGAAATACAATACCGTATTTCCCCTAAGTATTCGGACGGGAAAAAATAATTATTTCTTTTTCTGTCCGAAAATTTTCAAAAATAATTGTCTTACTGTCTGAAAATTTAGGGATGAATTGATGATGGAAATCTCTATCCGAAAACTTCGATTCCTAACGCATTGTATCAAAGAACATTTTAATTATTAACGATCCATTATCTACAGTTTTGCGGTGTCAATTAACAGTAAGTATGACAAATAATACCTGTCAATCATGGTAGTTCCCAATTAAAAGTTTAATGACAGTATGAATGTTTGCAAATGTTTTTCTCACTGAAATACGCTTTAATTATTTCCCCTACACAATCCAAGATCAAAGAGGATGACGTAGTATGCCGCCGAATGTTTGATCAAGTACCGCACATACTCACTTGTTAGTAATTTGATTGGTTGGATTAGTGATAACCAATAATTTATTCTTGTCAATTTTTACCAATCAATGCTGAAAGGGACGATATTTTCATAAATATTATAACCTTATCCTTCTGTAAAAGAACGAACTGTAATTCTAATCTCCGACATTTGGAAGAGTCTGAGGCATGCGAACTGTGGAAAATGTGGGCGAGGATCACTTTGCTTAGATACGCCAGTTGATCTTTGTGTCTACACTTTC
Source organism: Hippopus hippopus (assembly GCA_946811185.2). Classification (NCBI taxonomy): domain Eukaryota; kingdom Metazoa; phylum Mollusca; class Bivalvia; order Cardiida; family Cardiidae; genus Hippopus; species Hippopus hippopus. The sequence goes on along the minus strand of OX328104.1, from coordinate 26,332,580 downwards.
AATAACGCTGATCAAGCAGTTCCAGCAGGATAAGGGTAAATGGCAGAGACTATGTCAAATTATTTAATTGATAATGAATATTTATTTTGAAATAAATTGCTTTTTCAATTTCATATCTCTTCATACCACCTCAATATTTTCGGTTTGTTTCCCATGTCACATCGCTCTTTCAACTGTGAAAGTAAAAAAAAATCAGTCATATCCCCTTAGTTCTACATATAACCACGTCTACCTGATCACCCAAGACAGCCGATCTGTACACAAGATGAACACTGAAAAAGTCGTCGACAGCCCAGGTCTCTTGTATTAGGGTCGGTATTACATGATCCACGGTGTAATACAAGAGCACTTTCCATTCTTCATTCAGTCAGATCTTAGTCCATGTCCCCCCGCAACAGCTCCATTTTGTCTAGGCAAACTCCATATAAAACATCAAGTTTTCGACTGTTCCAAATTGGTAACGGTTGCAGACAACAATAAAAAATGTATGTTGAAAAAAAAAAGAGTATTTAATGGGTTAGAAAGCATTGTGGAAAAGTATATTTTCCCTTTTTCCACATGTTTTTTTTTTCTAGATAATCCTATATCAGGGTCGTGAACTGGTAAGGGTTAATCTTGACCTAACCAAACCGGGTTATGTCGTTCATACACATTCTTATCTCCTTGTCAACATGTCGAACTGTGTACAAGGCGTTACAACTATCAATACCGTTATGCATTAAAAGTGTATCTTACAGCATTTATTGCTAAAATTTACGACTTTAATGCGTCACGGTTTTTGACATAAATATCTAGCCCATGTAACACAAATTAGCACTCGTATTCAGTTTACCGCGACCATCAGATGCCATACAAAGGATTAATCTTAAAACAAAGATCGATTTACGATTTTTAGGTACTTGCTAATTAACCCTCTCCCAAACAAGCCCTTGTTTTTACGTGTCTGCAGTACAAGTCCTACGAAAACACTGTGAGAAAAGGAGAAATTGCTCGTAACAAGCAATTTATCCTTTTCTCACCGTGTTTTCTACCCATTTGGAGAACTTTCTGCCATTTTAATAACTTTTAAAATTTAAAATATGTCGTATGCAAACTCTTTCAGTTTGGAAGGGTCTAAAATTTGTCGTTTGGGAAAGAGTATTCCGGGTCTTCGTCGAACTTCTAAACCATTATAATTTCGTGTCCGAAAATTAAGGGACAGACATTTTACTAAGTGTTCGAAATTAGGGACAAAAAATAAATTATTTTGGCAAATAATTAATGCTGTCCGAAAATTTAGGGGGTCCGAATACTTTGGGGAAATACGGTATATGGACGGGTCCTATTTTCCACAGTGAAATGAAATAAGTAATGAACTAACGATAATGAGCATCTAGCTACACTGACAAAAAAATCAAAGGAACAAACTTTTTGTCAGCTAGATTTTAGAGGGAAGGTACCTCATAACAACAGGTTTTACGTCGAAATTTTGCTGTTCTGTAACTTGAAGCAATATATCACAGGGTCCAAACATTTCCAGAACAGGCACTTGTCTTGTAGCACAAGTGATTTCAAAAATACACTTGCCCTGCTTTGATTCTCACTCATCAGACAAAAAAAACCCTTCTAATATTGGACCCTGACATTTTTTTTCAGACGAAAAGGACGCTAATTATATTGTCTCCCGTAGCAACAATCCTTGAACACCGGGTTTCAATAACCGGTACCATTTATCCAGTCAAGTTATAGAAATTAATAAAGCTAAAACTAAAAAAAGTTTTCAAACTGGCTTCTGGAAAGTATTTTCGTTAATATTGTTTATTTTAATAATTAGCAAAGTTGTTCGTATTTAATTAGATCTACCCAAAGCATATTAAAACAATTTTGTTTGTGATGAAAGGTCCCGGGTTTATCATTAGGCTGACTTGAAACTGGTCTATATTTGGAGCAGGGACCAGCACATTTTATGTCCAGCTTCAATATTTGATTTCCTGAATACCCTTAATTCACTTATTCAATAATGGAATGGCCGTTTTGTTTCCTGATAGTTAAATATTCATCTGAAAAACTTATTTGTTTCCTATCTCCTATTCACCACTTGTCCTGCCGGACGACAATGACTGATATTTCACTAGTCCTCATCCATTTCTTAATCGTAAATACGTGTGGATTAGTGAATTCTTTGGACCATGAATCGGTGTAGGAAATATTCTACCATAATCCTACTAAAGTTTACAATTACTAAGAATTCAACTCAAATTAATAGTGGTACCGGTAAGCAATCAAAGATTTGTGAAGGGGAATACACAGGTCTATTAGTTTTGTTTGGATCTTTAGTTAAACAAATTAAATACAGATATCATCGTTCAAACAGTGTTCCCACTAGCTTTTTATTTTAAGAGTACACTTACCCCCTGAGCAGTAAATCTGGGGGTAAGATTTCATAATAGAGGGTATGACAATACTTGTTCTCAACTGGAGGTAAACCAATCCATATTGATGATTTTCAGCAAAAAAGTCTGTTATATTAAGATATTTGTGGAAATTTACTGTTTAAAGTCATTAAAAAGCTGAAAAGATAGTCTGAAGTGACTCTGATCGGACAATGTCAACAGGAACATTTTGTTGTCTCATGGGTTTCCGCGTTTTTGCACCGATCAATTTTTCATGTCTGTTCATTTATGGATAGGTATTTCCGCATGACTGACAAAATTTGTCAATAAGGGTAACAACTTTAACAAGTAAGTTCAAAACCTGTCATTTTACACAAGATAACCGAATAATGGCTTTTTCTTTTTTTTTCTTATGTGAGGTCTCACGTGTAACCAAAATTTGTTACGTGAATTTCATTTCTATGACGCGATTTACGCGGTCTCCCTAAAAAGCTTCTACAAGCGTCTAAAAGTGTCCACAAGCGTCTACAACAAAAATTAAACGAATTATCCTCATTATTATAAATGTACTATATCAGTTAAGTCATTTTATAATCAATTTGATATCAAAAATACAAATAAAGCCAATCTAAAAGTATATAGAATCGTCAAACTGTAAACCCTTTAGCATTATATACAGCATGCATGAGCGTCTACAGGTCTAGAGGTGATAATATGTCTAAATAAAACATTTCTCTTTTTTTTTTCCATTAGAAAATGGAATAGTTTCTCCAGTTTATTCAATTAATAAAATCTGTGCTCTGATAGCTTATTTAAAACTTTTTTTGTTGGAAATATTTACAAATGAATTGCAGGTCATAAAAAAAGTGCACGTTAGAATTTATACTCTGTGAGAAATGCACCCTCTCCTGTTTCATGAACATGTAGTTCAAACCCATCCCTGAACGAATTTGTTTGTTTTTTTTTTTTAATGCAGATGCACGGTAATGACCATTTCTTCAACCATTTAAATTCATCTCATAAGCGGAAGAATACTATCTTACCAAATTTCATGACATGAACTGAATTTAACTCTCGAGGTATAGTGTTTTGTTTTCTAACAAGTTAGTAAATCGTACGCACACCGGCCAATGGCTTGGTAGTGTTAAGAACAAAAGAAAATAACATTAAAATCATCAAAATTTATGGCAGTGGAGATAGAATTCAAATTAGATCAATCATAATCATATTTTTTAAAGTACATATTGTTTATCAAATCTGCTAGGCACTTGTAGACACTTGTAGACGCTTGTGGACGCTAGTAGACGCTGTTTAGGGAGACCCTGATTTACGCAATAATTTGCGCGAGTGGGAACACCGATTCAAATATCGAAATTGTCCTCATTCAGAACATTAACTCTCTTTATTTACAAGTAACAAACTTCAACTATAAGTTATTGAAAACAAATGACATATGATCTATTTGGGCAAAAGCTAGGCCGTAAAGTAGGTTTCCACAGTGAAAACATAGATTGGTTACGTTCGATCACGGGTACGAAACCAAATAGACAGACTCTTTAGTTGCCTATATAAATTTGGTACGAACCATGTTGACAGCTCGGTACTTTCAGAAGTGATGGAGCAACCACAAAGTCTATTATTCCTGAATTTGATGCCATTCCACGGTAAAAAGGCAAGTTAATATAGCACCAGACACATGTGTTTATCCCGGATATGCAGAAAACACTAGGTGACGTCACGCGAAATTGAAACGGACTCTATCAGACGGCATCCTTATCCCGGAATCTTCCGGGATATCCAGTCCATCCATTTATTCTCAGAATTCATAAATTTTGTTTGTGAAACAGTTCTCTACAAATACGGCCATTGGAAAGAAATCTCTACAGTATTTTGAAACTATCTTTGGGCAAAACAAAACCGCTCCACCATTAAAAAGACACATTTTTCTTACACGCACAAAATCAATATTTTACACTTTAACAAGGTCGTATCCACCGCCTGAAGTTATATCATGACGTTATGCTAATGCTTTCAGCATCTTCAAGAAAAACAGGTTACTTCTGTCTAAAAAAAATGCATTTCTCCATCGTACATGTACTTCTATTACGTCCGAATCAAACACTTAATAAATTAACCATTCAGCAATATTGATTCAGATTTCATGTAAAATGTATAGAATTTAAAAACAAAACCATACCTTGAAATAGCACATTCCAGACTTTGTGGAATGAGTCTTTGACGGGGTAGTATTTACCAGTAGCTTCCAGAAAGGGTTATGTCTAAAAGTAGATTGACTGTATAAATTTAAAAGCAGTCAGTCAGTAAACAGGTGTCATATGAAATTCAATTTTCAAAGACTTGTGATAAATTAGGGCCGTATTCACGTACCATATTACATAGGTCTTTATTTCGAACCAAAAACTAGAAGTGAATGATGTCCCCCAGCCTTATAGATCTGTCAACTTGCAAGTACATCGGAAAACAGAAACAAGAGTGTAACAGCGGCTGATTTATACCTGCGCGTCTAGATTCAAGTGATTTTGATTTTTCGAAATTTTTGCTCTTTCTTGAAATGTACATATAGATCTAGACACTGTATTCATATTAAGAAATATCTTTAAAAAAGATAGACAGTGTCAGAGATACTTGAATATGAATATTGAAGCTCTTTTGTGTATCCATATGAAGTAAATAATGGTAAGTAACCTCGCCCGCAAGAGGGATCGTATATATAACAAATACACGATCCCTGCCCGCATTTGCCTCTTTTACCTCATTATTTTTCATTTTGTTGAAAAGCAGTATTGGGTTACTGGGTGACGCTTATGAAAATGTTATATTTCCAAATAGAACAAGAAAAGGATCATTCTCTATTACATTAACTTGCTATGGTATGAATCAAGGCCCCGGGGTAGCAGTTAGCGGTAGCAACGCTTGCAGTAGTGGTTTCATAATTGTGCAGGCAAAAATGGCAGCAGGGCCTCGCCGAATAAACATGTGCACATTTTTTTTTTGCCAATCGCAAATTACCATCTATTCATTCTTTATCGGTAGCAAGAAGTAGGTCAAAAGCCAGCCCATTCAGCTACGCCGAAAAAGTAGATCTTTAACTAAATCGACTTATGAATATACTAAGCGACTGGTAATGGAATCTAGTTTATAGAAAAATGTTATTGCAGATTTGCGGTAATGCAACCTAATTAAAGAAAATGTACTCTATAGCACATTTGAATTATCTGACCTTGCAGTTTGAGTAAAAAGGCGGGAAAATACTTTACAAGAGATCGTCTGCATCACAGAGATTAGGAGTTTATGAGAAAGTGAGAATTAGTTCTATTATGTTCCCTATTTTGACACAATTGTGTAACAATCTGGTGCGTGGAAGGTGACGAATTGGTAGGATCGATCGAGAGTCAAAATCTGGCGGGAAATTAATACCGAAAATGAATAATTAAACGCGTGGAAGAACGCTGTGAAGTAACTAGTCACGCGACGTCAATATTGTTCTCAGGTAGGTGGAGCTTGTTTCGAACCATCTGTTGCCAGAATCCGAGTCGATTTATGTGACTCTACGTTATTTAACTTTCTTAAGAAATTGTACTTTGTATGGATTTTTTTTAGACCTGTTTGTATTATATAATATTGTGTCCTAAGTCTACAAATTCTATTTGTTTGTGTGTGTACAAGTTGACGTATATCTAAAGTTCTACAAAAAAGTTTCAGCTCTGCTCCATACAGATTTCTTTGCATAAGTCCGACTCTATGTGCGTAAAAGACATTGTGAGATATTCTTTTTCATTTAACCCATGGGTTTTTAAAGTATTAGATCTAGGTTTTTTTTCCCTTCAACGCTTTACTAAACAACATTTTAGCTTGGTCCAAATAGAAAACATTTGCAGACAGCAAATTAAATGTCACTCAAAACAAAGTTTGTCTTTCAAAGGGTAGAAAACACTGTGGGAAAATAAGAAAATGCTGGTTACCAGCATTTTCTTCTTTTCCCACAATGTTTTCAAAAGCGTCTTCCTCAGGATCGTTAAAATTCAGGATTGTGTGTTAAAAGGTTAACTAAATATATTGAGTTATGAAGGTGTAATTAAAAAAGAAATTGTACAGTGAAGTGGAGAGAAATTCTTAAACAGCTCTTCTGTGTTTTCTATAGAGGAAAGAGTGTTAAAAGAGAAAACATAAAATTATTTTGTGACATTTTTTTTTTAAATTCAAGCAGATTGTGTGAAACAGATTTCAAGATTCATTTTAAATACTGGACAAGAGAAAAACAGCACCTTGTTCTGTGATGGAAGAATAAGGCCAATTTGGGTGAACGTATTTGCTAGGCAGAGGTGAGTGACTTCTTGGATACTTTTCTCAAGCCATACTAGGTATTATTCTTATTTCCTAGACTGGCCTTTTTTTTTTTTTATTAAACTCTTTACCAAACGACCAAATTTTAGACTTGTCCAAATTGAAAGCATTTGCAGATGACAAATTAAGTTCTAACTCAAAACAAAATTTGTTTTTCATAGAGTAGAAAACATTGTGGAATTAGGAGAAAATGCTGATTTCAAACATCTCCTGTTCCCCACAATTTTTTCAAAAGCCCTTTTTCTTTGGGTCATTAAAAGTTAAGGTTGTTTGGTAACAGGTAAATAGGTTAACTTTGTAATGAAACTGCCAAAATTTAAGGTTTTGCCAAAAGAGTAGATGAAGTAAATACATATAAAATTTTCCCCTTTGTGTCTCGTAACTCTTTATCACACAATCCCATGTTTTAACAACCCTGAGGAATAAGCCTTTTGAAAACATTGTTGAAAAAGGAGGAAATGCTTGCTACTAGCATCTTCTACTTTACCACAATACCTTCAAAATCGTCTTTTCTCAGGGTATTAAAAACACTATGCTGTAATAAATGGAAGGTTAGCTTTGAAGCTTCGAGTTTAACTCTTTACCACACAATCCCGACTTTCAATGACCCTGAGGAAGAAGCCTTTCGAAAACATTGTGAGAAAAGGAGAAAATGCTGGTAACCAGCATTTTCTCCTTTTCCCACAATGTTTTCTACCCTACTGAAAACAAATTTCAATTTTTGAGTCATGTTTATTTTGTTGTCTGCAAGCACTTTCAATTTGGACCAGTCTAAATTTTTTACGTTTGGTAAAGAGTTAACTCTTTTCCAAACCACAAAATTTGTGACTGATACAAAGACTAAAGCATTTGCAGGCAATAAATGAAATGATACTCAAATGATGAAATTTGTATCAGAAAGGTTTGAATACATTGTGAGAAAAACAGAAAATGCTGGTTACCAGCATTTTCTCCTTTTCCCACAGATGTTTTCAAAAGCCTATTACATCAGGGGTCTATAAAGCTTTGGATTGTGTGTTAAAGGGATAATCACCTGCTGGGCCCAGTTTTACTAAGGTACATGTAGTTACGAACAAAATGTGCATAAGTTTTACATAACTATAGTATGGTGGCATATTTCTACCACGAGATACATGATAACTATCATGATTATTTTAGAAGACTATTGCAATAAATCAAAGTTTCCTGGAATTTTTATCTTTTCATTTTATCTACATAAAATTTCTAGGAAACTTTGATTTATCGCAAGAGTCTTCTAAAATAATCATGATAGTTATCTCGTGGCAGAAATATGCAACCATACTATAGTTACGTAAAACTTACACAAATTTTGTTCGTAACTACCTTAGTAAAACAGGGTCCAGCAGCTCTTGATACAAAATGCTTAGCTCTAAATCACCTCTGCACAAATATGAATCTTACTTCCCTGCATTGGACAGTTTTGGAAGAAAATGGAGGGAACAGGGGCGATGGCTTTTAACAAACACTTGCTTCTTGCTGGGGCCCTGGCAGGTTATCTTTTCATTTTATCTTGGTAAAATTTCTAGGAAACTTTGATTTATCGCAATAGATTTCTAAAATAATCATGATAGTTATCTTATATCTCATACCAGAAATATGCCACCATACTATAGTTACGTCAAACTTACCAAAATTTTGTTCATCACTACCCTAGTAAAACGGGGCCGTGGAAGCTTAAGGCTTCCCAGATGATTAAACTTGTTTACCTGCTGCAATATTTGATTCTGGTGGTTTTTTATTCTCTTGTTGCATACTCGTAGATGAGCCATGCTCTATGAAAAGGAGGCTTAATGCATCTGCAAAAAGTATGAACCCAGGTCAGCCTGCGCAGTCCACGCAGGCTGACCTGGGCCAAAACTTTATGCTTTTGGTAAATCTTCTGCATGTCCAAGGACCAGTTTACCTCATGATTCAGTCCATTGCTAGACAAAATGGATTTTATTGATCCATGATCATGTGATGATTGCTTGGTATCATGCATCACGGAGATGTATTTAGCCCCCTTTTGCCAGAGTATAGTTCAAATGTTTATTTTTGTACTGTGAGTAGTAGATCTAGATTGTTTAGGATGTTTTAATAATTTCTGTTTCTGGGTTTTCTGTACATAACAGCTAATACAGTAAAAGAACTTAAACCTCGGGAAGCATTGTTCTCCTTTTCCCAACGTGGTACATATGCATCGCTTTTCACAGAGCATGGCTCATTGAAATATTACAACCAAAAATTTTGTCAGTTTTATTTACTTAGAGGTTTTGGGATTGATCAATGATTGTAATGGCATTTGTTCTTGGGCATCAAAGATTATTAACTCTTTACCACACGACAAAATTTGGACAGGACTAAACTGAAAGTATTTGCAGACGACAAATTAAATGTTACTCAAAATATGATTTCTATCTTTGACGTGTTAGAAAACATTGTAGGAAAAGGAGAAAATGCTGGATACCAGCATTTTCTCCTTTCCCACAATGTTTTCAAAAGCTGTCTTTCTCAGGGTTGTTAAAAGTCGGGATTGTGTGGTAAAGGGCTAAAGTAACACTAGGATTGCTCAGTTAGATAGGAACAACAAATGTCTTTAAAAAAGATAGACGGTGCAAAAGATACAGGAATATGAATATTGACACTCTTTTGTGGCTCAATATGAAGTAAAATTATGAAAAGTAACCTCATGAGAAATTGCCTCTTTTTCCTCAGTGCTTTTCATTTTGTTGAAAACTAGTATTGGGTTATGCTTATAAAAATATCAAACTTCCAAATAGCCATCTATGAGAAAAGAACCATTCTTACCTGCATTAGTTTGCTATGGTATGAATCAAGGCTCTGGGGTATCGATTTGCGGTAGTAACACTTTGAAGAGTGGTTTCATGAATGCTCGAGCAAATATGCCAGCAGAGACCCACAGAATAAACATGTGCACATTTTTTACCAATCAAAAGTTACCATCTATTCATTCTGTATTAGTGCAAAGAAGTAGGTCAAAAGCAAGCGTATTCAGTAACGCCGAAAAAAGGTGTTAAAGGAATTATTTAATTGATTCATCAGAAAGGATGCTATAGCCTGTGGGAAAGTAGCTGACATTTACATCATCAAGTGCAGTCAGTGCAGATGGATTAGCTTTCAATAGTTTAACCCTTCACCACACAATGACGCCTTTTAACGCCCCTGAAGAAGAGGCCTTTTGAAAACATTGTGGGAAAAGGAGAAAATGCTGGTAACCAGCATTTTCTCCTTTTCCCACAAAGTTTTCTACCCTATCAAAGAAAAATTGCGTCATTTGAGCCACTATGAAATTGTCGTCTGCAAATGCTTTCAATTTGGGTAGGTCTTAAATTTTGCCGTGTGGTAAAGGGTTAAGCCCTAACCCTTTACCAAACGACAAAGATTTAGACTGGTCCAAATTGAAAGCACTTGCAGACGACAAAATAAACGTAACTCAAAAATTGAAATTTGTTTCCAGCAGGGTAGAAAACATTGTGGGAAAAGGAGAAAATGCTGGTTACCAGCATTTTCTCCTTTTTGCACAATGTTTTCAAAAGGCTTCTATCTCAGGGTCGTAAAATCCAGGGATTGTTTGGTAAAGGGTTAAGCACACAATCCTGAGTTTTAACAACCCTATGGAAGAAGCCTTTCCAAAACATTGTGGAAAAAGAAAATGATGGTAACCAGCATTTTCACCTTTGCCCACACTGTTTTATACCCTATCAAAAACAAGTTCCATTGTTTGAATGACATGTAAATCATCGTCTGCAAATGCTTTGAATTTGGACAAGTCTACATTTTTGTTGTTTAGTAACAGTTAACTCGTCAGACCACAAAACTTAGACTTGTCCATGTTCACAGAACATGTATCTGCAGAGTGCAAATTGAATGTACCTCAATTGATGGTTTTTGTCTTTAAAAGGGTAGAAAACAGTTTAGGAAACATTGTGGGACAAGGAAAAAGTGCTTGTTACCAGCATTTTCTCCTTTTCCCAAATTGTTTTCAAAAAGACGTCTTTAAACCAACGAATATTGAGGAAAATAGAATTATTACCTGTATCAAGTAGTAATTCATTGTTTTTTACCTTGTAGGTATTTTCTGAACAGTTCATAAAAGGTGATTTCCTTTTTGTTACTTGTGCTTTGTATCATGTTTGTCTGCTTTTGATTGATCTAAAATTCATACTATGAAGTCTGATAATATTCTGAACTGTACGCCAAAAGAATCTATGTTGACCATAGCGTGTTAAAGAGTTCATCAAATTGTAAGTAACCCAGTTGTTCCACAGCTATCCAAGTTTCTATGGAGATAATAACAACTTTGTGATATCTTTCAAGACCAAGGCAACTTATTGCATATTTAATGATATGTTGTTTGGCACTGACTTATTTAATCAACGGTCAGAGCACTGAATAACCCATCACCCTACAATACCATTGAAATTGACAGCTTTTGACAGTGCTATGAGAAAAGATGATTAGGATATTTCAGATAATAGCAGATATAGTAGATCTGTGCAATCTGATCTTAGCCTACACTGTTTTGAAACTCAATTACCTCTACCAAACAACAACATTTTAGACTTGTCCAACTTGAAAGCATTTGCAGAATGATGTACATCTAAATTTGACTAAAAAATTGCATTTTGTTCTTCAAAGGATAAAAAAACATATGAGAAATAGAGAAAATGCTGATTTCCAGCATTTTCTCCTTTTCCCACAGTGTTTTCAAAATCCCCCTTCTGTCGTTAAAGCGTGGGATTGTTTGGTAAAGGTTTAAGCAAGTCTGACACACTAGCAGCCAAAGCTTACTGCAAGCCAATGATGTTAAGTATTTTCTCATCACCTTGACAAAATTTCAGGAAGGACTTAATGGTGTGTAGATCAAGTTATGAACAGTATTCTAATAGGATGGTGACCTATATTAATTGCATGCTGGAGTTTTTCTCTTCTTTTACCAGAAAAAAGAAAAAGAGTTGTTATTAAAAGAATTTGCAAACTAAGGTATGTTTTGATGTAGAAAATTGCTCAAACTATGAAAGGTTATAGGAAATATTTTGGAAAATGGAGAAAACGAAGGTTACTAGCCTTCATTCATTTTCCCACATTGTTTTTCAAAGCTGTCTCTCCTTAGATCAAAGAAACTAAGGGTTACACCCTCAAGCATCTGTTGGGGAAAAAGGGGCTAATCTCCAATAATACATGCATGAAAAGTACCAGATGGTAATATATTGGGGTTTTCTCTAATATTCAAAGTTGTTAGTAAGAAGTGGAGTAAGCTGGCTGTAACTCTTTACCAAAAGACACAATTTTAGACTTGTCCAAATTGAAAGCACTTGCAGATGACAACTTAAATGTGACTCAAAAATTGTTATTTGTCTTTGGAAGGGTAGAAAACCTTGTGGGAAGAGGATAAAATGCTAGTTACTAGCATTTTCTCCTTTTTCCACAAGGTTTTCATAAGGCCTTCAGTGATCGGGAAAGAATTTATTTCAATGAGACAATGTCTCCTGTTTTTGAAAACCAATGAGACATTTTCAAAAGTAATGAGACATTTTTATTTTCAGATGAGACATTATAGATCTAAAGATTTCAAGTAAAACACTTAAATATTTTGTTTTATTGTTTTAACACAGGAATAATTCGCATCCGAAATATTTACAAAGCAATACTATATATGTAAAACATTACAAACAGCACTCTTTCAGTTCCTATTCATGGGATGAAGAAGATAAAAACTCTTTGTTTTGGATCAACATAGACCTTTATTGATGTTCATCTTTAACAAAAAAAAAAGAAATGATTGACAAGTGATTGACTAGAAACTGTATGAAGAAAAACAAAGGCTGTCCCAAATTGAAAGAATCTGCAGACGACAAATCAAAAACTGGTACAAAACTGAAATTTGATATACTGATTGTGTAGAAAACACTGTGGGAAAAGGAAAAAATTGCTTGTTTTGAGCAATTTCTCCTTTTCCCACAATGTTTTCACAAGACTTCGGCTGCAGAGGGATGAAAGGTGTTTACATGTATATTAGGAAAAGGGTTAAAATTTAATAGCATAAAGCTTCCGGTCCTTTGAAGCCTTCCACCTCTGTAAAGCTTTTTGTTTGTCAATAGTTCCACCAGCTTTCAAAAACAAACGCACACGAAGAAGCCTGTCATGGGTGAAGCAAATGTTACTGAAATAAAATGTCGAACCTTTGATCATGTACGATAGTTTGTAGGACTATATTAAGTAACTTTGAAGGTAATTTTCTTCGATTTATTTAATTACAAACCTGTTTGGGCGACTTTGACTGCAAAAAGACTTTCAACTGTGGTTGATTTGCCGCTGGTGGTACAAGTTTCCTTTTAGGCGGCATTTTAAAAGAAGAGAAATAGCAAACTTCACGGACGCTTGCCTATAGATACAAGGGCTTCCTGCGATGAGCAGGTTTAATTTACGGATCAGTCCCGATGATTCAATCGCAATATCTCGGATATAAAGTCGCACTTTATCAATATATTATCGAGTAACATTCACGATTACCGATGTTAAAATAAGATTCTAGCGCATACAATCAATGATAATATTCACAAAATACGGGAATACGCAACTTCACTTTTCTTTGTGTTAGTTTTAGAAGATTTGCAAAACATATAGGTGCAACTTCCGTATTTATATGAGACAGTTGGGCGCATTTCTAGGATTTTGAATGAGACATTTTTGGTTTTCATGTGCCAATGGTGCATGGCGCAGGGGTTTCCCGATCACTGGACCTTTCTCTCGAGGTTATTTTCCAACTTAGAATGTTTCTAAAGAGTGAAATGTGTCTCAATTAAAGAAGTCAACTAAAGTTGGACTTGAGCAAAATAAACGACTTGGGTTTTTTCATGAAATAATGATTTCTGTCTTTCATAGGGTAGAGGACATTGTAAGATAAGGAGAAAATGCTGGTTACCTTTTCCCACAATGTTTTAAAAGCCTTCTCTTTGAGGTTTGTTAATACTTGGAATTTTGTGGTACAAGGTTCGTGAGAAACCAATTGATCTTACTATGAAGAAACTAATGAATCATGCTCTGGCAAAAGGGGGCTTAATGCATCTCAGTTATAGTCAATACCAGGCAAGTCATTACATAATAATTATGGATCCCTAATAGCCATTTTTTTCAAATAATCGACTTAATCATGAGGTAGACAGAAAATTGACCAATAGCGAAAAGTTTCGGTCCAGGTCAGCCTGTGCGGACTGCACAGGCTGACCTGGGTTGATACTTTTCGCAGATGCATTAAGCCCCCTTTTCACAGAGCATGACTCAAATTATTTATCTAATCAGTTGTTATCTAGACACAATGAAATACATGTACATGTATGCAGCATGGGTGGCTTTTGAGGTGAAGATCAAGATCAGACTTCTCATTGTACAAGCAGTGCATATTTTAAACTGTCACATGCAAAAAATATGTAAAAGTGACTCTCTACCACACAGTCCTGACTTTTAACAACCCTGAGAAAGAAAGCTTTTGAAATCTTTGAGAGAAAAGGAGACAATGCTGGTAACCAGCATTTTCTCCTTTTCCCACACTGTTTTGTATTCTCTCAGAGAACTTAAGTATGTTTGTAGCAATTCCGAATTTTGTGGTCTGCTTGTCTGTTGTTTTGAATTTGGATGAGACCAGAAATAATTATTTTCTTCCATATCAAAGACAAGTTCCATAACTTGAGTCATAATCAATATAAGGTGTATGGCATGGGCGTAGGTAGCCCAAAACAAAGTATACTCAAAAGTAACACCGTATGTATTATCCGAGGCGCAAAGTGCTGGAAGGAGGTGGGGGGAGTATGTCCCAGGAGGGTATAAAGGGCCTCCCCCGGTAAATTTGTGAATTGCAGAAGCTATTTGGTGGCCTCTGGTGACGTTTTTTGGCAAATATGTCTTTCTTTTCGTTCGGTTTTGTTGTTGTTGTTGTTGTTGTTGTTTGTTTTTTCCTTATTTGCAAAGTGTACGCAGCTGCGTTTTTGCGTACAGGCTGCTACGCCCCTGTATGGGATAAAGAAACGCCAGGGAGTTGTCTTCGATTTAAACCGGAAACTGTGGTTATAGTGTCTAAGGATAGTCTCCATAGAATGAAATGCATTTTCTATCTGACATAATCTGTGCAACCTTGCAATAAGGGGCAACATTTGGCTTGAAGATACAAGAATGATTATAGTTTCATAAAGATAAAATTGATGAAAAAACTGGATGAAAACAAGTAAAGATGTTTCTTTAACTCTTTACCAAACGACAAAATTTTAGACTTGTCAAAATCCAAAGCATTTACAGATGACAAATTAAATTTGACGAAAAATTTAAATTTGTCTTGAGACGGGTAGAAAACATCGTAAGAAAAGGAGAAAATGGTGGTTATCCACATTTTCTCCTTTTGCCACAATGTTTTCAAGAGCTATCTTTCTCAAGGTTGTTGAAAGTTGGTATTGCGTGGTAAAGGGTTAAATTGTTGCATGCAATCACTTTCATTTCGGATAAGTCTACATTTTTGACATTTGGTAAAGAGTTAAATTGACATAGATAGGTTTTATTCGAAAAAATATTTAGACAATCATAGTTACAAGGTTGTGGCTAATGGGAACATTCATGCATAATAAAACCTTCAAGAGTTATTTGCCTTGAAAAGAAAATTCAAGAATACCTTACAATGAAATTATGATTTTTATGCAAAAATCTAAAAATCTGTGTCTTTTTGTTATTATTCGAGATCTTCTGAATATAAGACTGCATTAACCCTTTACCATACAATCCCAGATTTTCACGTCCCTGGGAAAGAAGGCTTTTTAAAACATTGTAAGAAAAAGAGAAAATGCTGGTAACTAGCATGGTACCTAGAATTTGTCGGCTGCAGAAGTTTTGAATAAGAAAGAGTCTAAAATTTGTTGTTTGGGAGAGGATTAAGAGATGATTTGTAACTGCATGAAAAAATAGATCGCAGCAGACCACATCAAGTATGTTACAAAAAAAAAAATAGAATTCAACTAAACTAAAACACATATAAGAAAATACTTTGAGGTTTGCTTCAAGTAGTTTCTCCTTTTGGCAGAATCTTTTCAAAAAGTAATCTGTTAAGTGGAGAAGGAAAATGTCATCTGGGGTAGGCTATATCTGTATTAAGGTTTAACTCTTTAAAAAATGACAAATTTAAGACTTGTCCAAATTGAAAGCATTTGCAGACAACAAAATGAATGTGACTCAAAAATTGAAATTTATTTTTGGAAAATCAGAAAACATTCTGGGAAAAGAAGAAAATGCTGGTAAACAGTATTTTCTTTATTTCCCACAATGTTTTCAGAGGGCTTCTTTCTTGGGGTCGTTGAAAGTCTGGGTTTTGTGGTAAAGGTTTAACCGTTTACCACATAATGCCGACTTTTAACGACCCTGGGAAAAAGCCTTCTGAAAACATTGTGGGAAAAGGAGAAAATGCTGGTAACCAGCATTTTCTCCTTTTCCCACAATGTTTTCTACACTTTCAATTAAAATTTGCTCCATTTGAACCACATTGAAACTGTCGTCTGCAAATGCTCGCAATTTGGACATGGCCAAGATTTTGTCGTCAGGTAAAGGTTTCAGAGGTTAAACAAAATTTTTTATGGAGAATAAATAGGTTTATTTAACGACGTTCGCGACAGTTTCCATTTTCACGCTTCGTGTAACTATCACGCTCACCTTTTACTCGAAAAACGGTGAGCACCTAACACAGTGGGAGACAAAAGAAAGTTACTTCCCCTGATAGCTCACCACTACTAACTAGGTCCTGAATAAGGTATTACTTGGTTTTTATCCTTGATATCCTTTGCACTATTTAGGAATGTTTAGGGTTAAATATCTTCTTTAAAATTTATCAAACCACAAATTCGATCTATTCGATGCATTGAGATGGTAATAGTGAGTGAAATTCAATTTGCAAATATCATGACGACCTTACATATATATCATCAGTCAATTAATAATATGAAAATGCAAAGCCTCAATACGAGCGACGTGAATGATTTGTGGAACATAATAGATGTATTAATTCGAATGACGAGCTAGATTCTAGATCTTGAAATCAAAGGGTGTGAGTTCGAATTCTGGTTTTGCCAAAACTAATTTTGAGCGTTGTCAAAAGTAGAAAGCATTTTTCTTTTGTTGATTTGTACATGTGAAATAGGGTGAATGTCCCTGATTTCCTTAACAAAAGAAAGACAGTTCCTTGACACTTACGTTAATTTATGTCCAGAAAAATAACTTGGAATAATTATTGGTTCACACACTTGTAAAGACCATTTTACGGGAATATTTCCTCACTGCATGTAGATCTAGACCTATATAAGAGAGACTTGGACTTTTACGAGGATTTGGTCAGTAGGTTGAGAAGAATATTGAGCAGACTACTGGTAAAAGGAACTTCAGTCCTGAACGCACTTGCCGCCGCAATGAATATACACACAAAAAGAAAAAAACAAACAAACAAAAATCTTGAGACATGTTGCGGTAAAAGATGGTTTAATGCATGTCCATGATGCATGATACCAAGAAAGTCATCACATAATTATACATCCATATTGTATGATAACTGACTGAATCGAAAGGCATACATACTGGTCCTTTGACATTTAATACGTTGAAAAATAGATCTAGCAAAGAGTTTTGACACAGATTAGCTTGTGCAGACTACACAGGCAGACCTGGGTCGAAAGTTTTGCAAATGCAGTAAGACCCCTTTTCACAGATCACAAATCCAGCTTTCTCCCTAAATGGTATTGTGAAACAGTCAATAAGTTAGTTTAGTCATTATTTCTATGACACAATATTTTCTGCGAAAAAACGGCTCATGCATGACGTAAGAATATTATGATTTATGACGTCATTATTTGCTAGCATAGATCATTGCGTATATTCATACACAAATAGACGTTTAATACGCTGAAAGTAAGTAAGAAATTAGATAATCTTTACTCATTAAACTGATAATGATTTTTAAGTAATCATTCGATCGGTAGATATTTATTGTCATTTTTGACCAATCAGGTACTTGTGTGAAAGTTTGTCATACATGTGACGCTGTGCAACTAACCGGAAGACACTCAGTTTTTTAGTCATCCCTATTTAGATTTAGACTAAAACCCAGAACGAAGTCAGAATTTCATTTTTAAAAATCTAGAACGGTGTTACCGCAAAACGAGCTTTGCTCGTTACAAGCTTCGCCCGTAACTCGCTGTCGCTCGTTAATAATCGCAACATCTCCTAGTAAAGCAAGGATAAAAGCAAAGGAAATCAAACAAAAGGACCTTGTTACAATTTGGTTACCTTGGTTTTCATCTAACAAGGGAGATTATTTGAATCTCACTTTTGTCTCCCATTGATCTTACCACACCTGTCAATGTCTGCAGAATGGATAAACCAAGAACTAAAACAGGTCGTTTCATGTTAGCAAAATGAAGTAAAAACTATTTGAATCAAGCCAAATAATTATATGCGAGGCAAGGATCCAAAATTACGCTTTCAAAAGATCGGACTGAAAGTCAAAGTGAATCACATAACTAAGTCACCTAACAACGGAAATATGGACACAGATGCTACTACTAGCACTCTATCTGGCAGACGTATCGTCGAGCTAAAACATATTTTCAGATGCAGATGCTTTCAGTTTGGTCTAGTCCAAAATTATGTCACTTGGTAAAACCTTGCAGAAAACGAGGGGCTGTACATATTTCTTTATCCCTTAGCTTGATGAGTCTGCAGCAGACAACATTGATGAAAAACACTGATGTCAAAAGGAGAAATTACCCCTAATGATTGATTTCTCCTTTTCCCACAATGATTTCCGACCCATCAAAGAACTGTGATACATGAATACCAGGTTCTGCAAACGCGTCAAATTTATAAGAGTCTAAAATCAGTTGTTTGGAAATGGGTTAAATGCTGACATCAGTATTACATTTATATGCTATGAGTTGGTTTATTATGACCAACAAACTTGATTCTTATAAATATTGTTGTATTATTGAAAAATTTGAGATAATTTACTTCATATAATGTCTTTGTCTTTGACAAACATTACATTTACTCATTAGTTAGTGCCCCACCCACAAACTTAAAATGTATTTTCTGAAAAAATAAAGCTGGTGACCTATTTGTTTTAAGCCTGATTCTTTTAGTTTAGTACTTGAATATTATTTATAGAAAAAAAAAAAGAAAAATCTGGATGTTAGAACATTTTAAAAAATAACTTTAAAAAATATTCTTTGGTTTTTTTGGTTTTTTTCCCAAAATAAAGGTGTTTTAGCCATAAGTTAAGGGTTTTTTTTTTTAAATATTGATACTCAGTATACTCTAAATTATTTTTTTCGTTAAATTTGATGTTTCACCAATACAATGACATAAACTTTGCCTATAATTGTTTGTCATTTAAAAAAAATATACATAGACTTAGTTTTTATAGGTGAAATTTCATCCTGAACTGCCGCAATGCAGGGTGTACTAAAAGAAATATTCATAGAATTTTCCCAAAGCTGGTGACCCCCGCTTTTTATCCCCTATTTTTGTAGATCAGATAATAAACTATCACCAAACAAAGTTTCATGAAATTCTGAATGTTTTCAAAAAATGGTGAAACTGTAGCGATCGTCTTTAAGATTTTTGTGTAGAGTATGTGAGTTTTCCTAATTTGTCATCAGAACATTTTAAATCCGAGTTGCCAAAAATTGCAAATGAAGTACAGTCGACTCTCGTTATCTCGAATCCCTGGGGACAACAAAAATTATTTGACATAACAGGAGTTCGATATAAGAATTCGAAGACAGGCATACTGAAAACCGGAAGTAACCATAAAATAGGACAGGGTCGTCGTGGGTTTGTGGAACAACCTTCAAAATGGCTTTTTATTTTGACTGTATGACTTCACATCAAGCTTACGCATCGTGCCTCTGTTTTAATTAAACGACCGAACCAGTTATCCCTCGGAAATTTAAAGGTGCCATGCTGGTTTGCACGGCCATAGCAAACGCTCAATTGTTTCATTTCAGATGACATTATAAACATTCAAGAAAGGTATTAGCCGCATTCGTGCAGACCGACTTAATACACTATAATGTTAACAACGTGTTCACCCCTCCAAAAAATTAGCAGTTAGCAAGAGAGACAAACTAACAAGCCTTATCGTTCAGTGTATTTTTCATGATGTGTATAAGTCTTATAATTATGAACCGCTGTTTACAATGCTACAAACTTATTCACACCTTTTATAATCCGACACCTAATGAATCAAGATAATATTGTATTGTGTGAATTGGCACCTATTATCTACAAACAATGGCGGATATATGAATGAAAATATGATCCGAAGTACGAAATTGCTCTCAAAATTACTTCGACATAACCGTTTTTTGGATGCAATGGTTTCGAGATAAAAACAAAAATCAACATAAAATAAAGAGGCACAAAGTTCGGACATAGCTTTGACTTTGACATAACAGGAGTTTTGAGATAAGCAATTTGGACATAATGAGAGTCGACTGTATTTGAAGCTGAAATGAAACCTTTATATTTTTAAAATTTGTTTGTGATAGATATTATTTAATTTAGTTATTCCTGTACCAAACAATGCCAAGTTTTAATGAGACTGCCTGAGAAAGCTTTTGAAAACATTGTTGGAAAAGGAGAAAATGTTGGTATCCAGCATTTTCTCCTTTTCCAACAATGTTTTCTGTTCTTTCAGAGAACTTTAATATGTTTGTACCAGTTTTGAATTTTGTAATCTGCATATGTTTTGAATTTGGACGAGTCCAAAACCTTTCGTGTGGGAAGGGTTTATCAGAGCATTTAATTTTGTAGTCAGTCTTGCAAAATTTATAGGTTTTGAGCATATAGTCTTTAAAAAACTAGAGAAGTTGCAAGTTGAGCTCATTTTTAAACCTACTGGTTATCCTATTTCGGCGAAGCTGAATGCGCTGGCTTTTGACCTGCATCTTGGTACTGATAAAGAATTAATAGATGGTAATTTGCGATTGGTCAAAAATGTGCCCATGTTCATTTGGCAGGCCCCTGTTGGCATGTATGCTTGCATATTAAAGGTACATCTTCAATTGTTTTCATGAAGTTTTTTAACCATTTTTTTCTTTATTTTATTAAACTATAATCACTCTTGTATCTTCATGCCAAATATTGACCCTGATGGTTGCAAGGTTGTACAGATTACGGCAGATAGAAAATGCATTTCATTCTATTGCAGCTAGCCATAGACATAACAACCACAGTTTCCGGTTTAAATCGAAGACAAATCCCTACAGTTTCTTTACCCCATACACCTTATATTGATTTTTTATCTATGTTTACACAGATGACTAGATTACAACACAGTCAGGTTTTAAAAGCATTTGTTTACTTTATGGCTGTAGAGATGTCTCTTTAATGAAACCACTACCACTAATCTATACTGTGGGGTCTTGATTGATACCACAGCAAACTTAATATAGTAGAGAATGATTCTTTTCTTGTGCTATTTGGAAATTTAATAATTTCATAAGCATTACCCAATAACCTATCACCACTTTACAACAAAATGAAAAACAGTGGGGAAAAGGAGGCAGTTGCTCGTGAGGTTACTTTTCATTATTTTACTTCAAATTATGCCATAAAAGTGTTTCAGTATTCATGTTCCAGTATCTCTTACGCCATCTATCTTTTTAACTCTTTACCACACAATCACCAGTTTTTAACGACCCTGAAGTAATAGCCCTTTGAAAACCTTGTGGGAAAAGGAGAAAATGCTGGTAACCAGCATTTTCTCCTTTTCCCACAATGTTTTCTACATTTTTGCAGACATTCACAATCATTTTCGCTACATTTAGTTTGGCATCTGCCAGTGCTTTGAATTTGGACAAGTATAAAATCTTATCGTTTGGTAAAAGAGTTAAGGGTATTTCTTGTTTGTGATGTTTAGAAACCATTATGGTCAATAATAAGCCTTTCTCCTTTGAAATCTATTTTTTGAAGACAATGTTACTGGACAGCTGTTGATGGAGTGACATCTTGTATCAGAGGATGTCATATTGATCCATTGTTCTCATATTACTCATTAATTAACCCTCAAAGTGTCTTTCACACCATAGTTGCTTTTGCGGCCAGTGCAGATCAAGATCAGGCTGCACAAAACGTGCAGCCTGATCTTTGATCTACACTGTCCGCTATACTGAAACACTGTAGACAAAAGCGACCATAAAATTGCAATTATTTGGATCATATTTCTAGGATGAAAATGTCTGATAGGTTTATGAGGCCCTCTAAGGGTTCATTTCAATCCTTTCCACTAAGCAATCAGAAATGCTTATTGTGGAATGTTGAAATGCATAAGTCTTTATCGAAAACATTTTGCCAAGTGACTATGATGTTTTTTTTTGTGTGTGAGTATCATTTCTGAGACATTTTTCAGAATGCAGAGGAAAACCCAAGCTGTTACAAGTTGTAATAGCTAGAAAATTGCTTTCTGATATTGGGATTGATTTCTTATAGAGACTCATTATTGTTGCATTTTAAACACATTTCTGCCTGCAGGAAACCTTGTTTGTCTTCTGAAATACTCAACCATATAGGTCAATCTACAGTAAGTGGCCATAAATATATCATCAAAGTCTGAATTCCCATTGACTTACATGTTATTTCTAACTTTACTGCTTATTTAATTGTTGGTTAAAGACTGAAGTTGTAGTTATAAAACTTGTATCAAAATAAATTTTACAGTGAAATATAGACTTTACATTTTCATACACAATACAATGATATATAACGTAAAAAGAGCTGTTTGAAAAGTGATCTATAATTTCAGAAAAAACGTGTTTTTCATTGGCCTCAGTAGCACCATCACCAAAATTTAGCGGAAAAATAACACCACTTAGTTTTAAGAGCTACAGCTTTGATATCATGAGACAATCACTTTTTGTAAATAGCTTCAGTAATCTTGTTTTCTACCAGTATAATTTTCCTTCTGATTGCATAAGCAGCCTAATTTATTTTCTCATACACTGAAAAATACATGTAGGTCAATGGGAATTCTGAATTTAATGAAACATTTATAGCCACTTGCTGTGGATATGACTGCACCCTCTGTACAGTCAGAACTTGATCTGCACGATCTCTGAAGGTACCATATGTTGTTATTTGCATCTGATGGGGTGTTGATTACAAAAATAACTAATATGATATTGCTGTCAAAGTTCTATGATGCTGTTATATTGGTTAATTTCAGATTTACATCAAAGATGAGATTTCCTGTAACATTGGTACACATTGCCAATATTTTGGTGACTGTATGGGCTGGTACTGTACAGTTTGAAGATACACAAGTCATTGCTGAGGAAGGCAAGGAATTTAACATTCGAGTTCGGCATACTGGTGACATATCAGGGATAATAAATGTCGTAGTATCAGTAAGTTGGTGCTTTTATATGAGCTATGCCCTGTAAAAAAAGGGGTTTAATGTACCTGCAAAAAGTATCTATCCAGGTCAGTCTGCCCAGTCCTCGCAGGCTGACCTGGTTCAAAACTTCTTGCTATTAGTGTCCTGCATGTGAAAGGACCATTCTTTCTCATGATTCAGTCTGAGAAAAAATGGATTTTATGGTTCCATAATTATATGATATGGCCTGCAACACACGAAAAGGGGCATTCGGACATTTGTGTAAAGTGTCGTCTCGGATCAGCCTGCGCAGTCTGCGCAGGCTAATCCGAGATGGCACTTTATGACTACATTAGATTTTGTGCTACAGTAGACTTGCGCAAAACAGAAAATCACATAAAAACGAAAGGTGTCATTTCGGATTAGCCTGTGCGGACTGTGCAGGCTGATCCTAGACGACACTTTACGCGAATGTCCAAATGCCCCTTTTCGCGTGTTGCAGGCCATATTTGGTATAATGCATCACACTGAATTATGTATCTTGGATTTCCCTTTGAACTATGAACTGTTGTCTTTATTATTCAATGGTCCCAAAAATCCATTACATTTGCAGACTGTTTCCTTTTTACTGGACAACAAAATTTAATTTAGACTCATCCTAAGTGAGTGCATTTGAAGACAACAAATTTAATGTGTCTTGAATTATAGGATTCTTCTTTTATAGGTAGTTTGGTGGAAAATAAAGATAATGCTGATCACCAGATTTTTTCCTTTTTGCACAATGTTTTTGAAAGCCTTCATCTTAATTTTTCTACATTATACAAGATAATTTGATAATGAATGAAGACTTAAGTGCCTAAGAGATATTGGTCCACTTCTGAATGAAAGATTGTATTGATACAATTTTTGAAAGCTTTGTCTCAATTCTTCTTAATTATGGTATAGACTTTTAACTCTTCACGGTCCAAATTGAAAGCATTTGTAGACAACAGATTAAATAATTCACAGTTTATGAAATCGTCTTTGAAAGGGTAGAAAAAATTATGGGAAAATGAGAAAATGCTCCTTTTCCCACAATGTTTTCAAAAGTCCTTTCCCTTGGGGTCATGAAAATTGGGATTGAAGTAATGAGTAAAATGATGACTTAACCGTTTACCAAACAGCCCCGACTTTTAACGACCCTGAAAGGAAATGTTTTTGAAAACATTGAAAGAAAATGCTGGGAACCAGTATCTTCTCCTTTTCACACAATGTTTTCTATCCCATAAGACAGAAATCATCAATTGAAGAAAATTTAATTTGTCGTCTGCAAATGCTTTTAATTTGGTCTAGTCTAAAATTTTGTTGTTTGGCATAGTTAAATACACAATGGTCTGTCAAATTTCATCTTCTTTTTTTATCATCGAACAGGTAGACAATATAAACCAAGACTTTATTGGAAACAGCCAGATTGCTTCATTTTCACCCGGGGGATCCAGTATATCTAGCGTCACATTTACAGTACGAGATGATGACGAGCCAGAGATCGAAGAGAATTATATTTTTTCACTGTCTGTGTTAGAATCCGCAGCTGAAGTTGTTGCCCCTAATGTAGCAACTGTTGTCATCCAGGCAAACGACGATGCTTATGGTGTCTTTAGAATTATTAATGTGAGTACAGGAGGTCGAGTTTAACTACTTAATAAGTAAATTGCATTTTCTCAAGGTGAGCCCTGGTAGCTCAGTTGGTAGCATGCAGGACTTGAGAACAAGGGGTTGCTGGTTCGATCCCTGGCTTGGCTAATTTATTTCAAGGATTGCTGATAGTCATTGCGACAGGATTCATTCCTCTCCCACCACTGACCATTGTTTCTACAATGGTTGTGGGAAAGCAGCCAGTAGCTTGGAAAGAAAATTGTGCAAAGCACTGGTAAAAGAAACTCCTGGAAATCATTGATAGGTGCACTGGCTGTCGCGATATAACTGAAATAATGTTGAAAACGGTTTAATACACCATACAATCAATCAATCAAATCATTTTCTCAAAGGCTAAAAATATGTTTCTTCTGCAAGAGCAAGAGATAGTTTGGTTATAAATGTAGAATGTAGCAGTGGACAATGTAGATCAGAGATCAGACTGCACATTGTCCACAAAAGCTTCTGGTACCATCTTTGGTATGGAAAGTTGTAGTATTTTTGTGAGCCTGTTGGAATAAACTTGGGCCTATCGACTGGATTAAATCTTTTCCACACGATTCCCATTTTGAACAACCCTGAGGAAAAAGCCTTTTGAAAACTTTGTGGGAATAGGAAAAAATGCTGGTAAACAGTATTTTGTCCTTTTCCCACACTGTTTTCAAAAGGCTTGTACCCCAGGGTCATTAAAAGTTGGGATTGTTTGGTAAAGGGTTAAATCCAACAGTTTATGAGAAAATCTTTGCAAATTTTGAAGTCAGTGCCCAAAAGTTAAGACTCAATTAGAATAAGTAATATTTGAAGAATATTAGAAATATCTTTTATATATTTTGTACATGTATTAGGGAACATTTCTATATGTGTACACCAATGCTTTACCAGTCAAATACTCCTGAAGCATACTGGCAGTCATTGGTAGGTGCAATATACCTAACACTGGCAGATTAATGCTTTTATTCTCCCTCAGCTCTTTGACATACAACAAAATTTTTCACTTGTCCCAATTCAAAACTTTGCAGACTACAAATTAAATGTGGGTCATTTGATGAAACCTGACTCTAAAAGGGCAGAAAACATCATGGGAAAAGGAGAAAATGCTGGTAAACAGTATTTTCTCCTTTTCCAACAATGTTTTCAAAAGGCTTGTTCCCCAGGGTCATTAAAAGTTAGGATTGTGTGGTAAAGATTTAAAAACATAGCAAATTAGTGAAGGCACTTCTCTTATTGTCTTGTGGTCTATTTATGAACCAGTCGGTTGATAAACCAGGAAGTTCATACTCTGGTTGCAAGCAGAGTTGCCTTAAGCCCAAAATTTGTCCAAAAATGAAGGATTTTAGATCAGTGAGAAAATTGTTTTTTCAGTTATTCTTTAACCCTTTACCACACAATCCTGAATTTCAATGAATCTGAGGAAGAGGACTTTAAAAAAAAAATGTGGGAAAAGGAGAAAATGCTGGTAACCAGCATTTTCTTTTTTCCACAATATTTTCTAGAAAAATCACATCATTTGAGCCACATTTTATTAATTTTGTCATCTGCCAGTGCATTCATTTTGGACTGGTGTAAAATTTTGTCTTGTGATAAAGACTTAATCATTTACTTGCAGGCTTCACCCATGCGCACTATTGAGGACCCAGTTTTCACCTACCCACTGAATATCAGTATTGGTCGTGAGTTTGGCACTTTTGGACAGGTGACGGTTACATACAGGGTATGTTATTTCTGGTACTTTTGGAGAGGTAACAGGTACATACAGGGTATGTAATATTTGACACCTTAGGACAGGTGACAGTTATATACAGGGTATGTTATTTCTGACATTTAAAGACAGGTGACAGGTACATACAGGGTACGTTAGATTTGACACTTAAGGACAGGTGACAGTTGCATACAAGGTATGTTGTATTTGACATTTTAGGACAGGGTAGGTTATTTTTCATTTAGACTTCTTTCTATACATCTATACATTTGTGAGAAATAAAGCATTCTTTCATGAAGATGGTTTTAGAGAAGCTTTTTGCATTTGAAGACCTCTGAAAAATATTTTGTCAAAAGTTGAAAGTGCTTAGGGCAATCTCAAATCTCAATATAGGTACCAGGGGAAGACATCACTTTTTTAAACTACTTTCGTGCAGTGTACCTTTGACTTAAACTTTTTACCAAACAACAATAATCTAGACAGGTCCAAATTGAAAGCATTTGCAGAAGACAAATTAACTGTGTCTTAAATGATCGGTTTTGTTTCTGAAAAGATAGAAAACATTATGGGAAAAGGAGAAAATGCTGGTGACCAGCATTTTCTCCTTTTCTCATAATGTTTTCAAAAGTTTTAATTTCTCAGGGTTGTGTGGTTATTTGGCATTGTGTAGTGAAGAGTTGAACAAGGAGCAATTTTGTATTTTTCAAATTTACTTCAGTTGTCTTGACACCAGAGCTCTTCTTTTACCTATTACATTTGAGCCATGCTCTTTGAAAAGGGGGCTTAATGCATCTACAAAAAAAAAATCGACCCAGGTGAGCCTGCGGTGCTCACCTGCACTTTCTGTGCAGGCTGACCTGGGCCGAAACTTTTTGCTACTGGTCCATTTTCTGTGCTCAAAGGACCATTATACATCATAATTCAGTCAGTTATTATACAGAATGGATATTATAGTTCCATAGTTACATGATAACTTACTTGGTATGATGCATCACGGAGATGCATTAAGCCCCCTTTTGCCAAAGCATGGCTCATTTAGATTTTTTTTTTTTTTCTCGGATTACTTTTTGAGTTTTTTAAAATTGTTTATGAGGTTGTTGGTGATAGCAAAGGGATATAAACACCCAGATTTTTATACATGCTTCACAGAAGGAAGACTTGGATCCAAGGAAGTCGCTAGTTTGAATTTCCAGCTCAGCCAGTTTCTGTCTAAGGACTAATGATAGTCATTGTGACAAAATTCATTCCTCTCATTGCTATTTATTGTTTCAACAGTGGTTATATTGGAAAGCAGCCAGTTGCATGGAAGAAATATTAGACCAAGTTCTAGTAAAAGAAGCTTCAAAAAGCATGGATAGGTGCACTGAAATAACGTTGATAATGCTGTTAAACACTTAAGAACACAAAGATATAAACAGAAACAGAATGAGAAATGACTATGTTAAGGCAGTTGAAATAGCGAAATTACGCTGCTGTGCAAGGCTGTTTTCTCTAATTATATCGTAAATAATTTATCCAAAATAGCCTGGTGTGTTCTGCAATGGCAACCAATATTATGCCATGCAGACAAGTGTTCAAAATGTCTGACTGTATTTCAGTTTTAACAGAACAAACAATAACAGTTGTTTCATACATTGTTTTGTCTAGGTTGAGAGTGCAAGCCCGGGAGCCGAGGTAGGAACAGACATAACCCCAGAGATAGGTGCTATAACATTTGGTTCACAGGAGGTGGGGGATATCATACAACTGCAGATAAGAACTGATACTGTAAGATTTTTTTTTGGCGTAGCTGAATGTGCTGGCTTTTGACCTTATTTTTGGTATTGATAACAAATGAATAAATAGAAACTTGTGATTGGTCAGAAATGTGGGCATGTTTATTTTAACTCTCTACCATACGGCAAAAATTTAGACTGGTCCAAATTCAAAGTATTTGCAGACGACAAATTAAAGATGGTTAAAATGCTGGAATTTGTCCTTGATAGAGTAGAAAACATTGTGGGAAGAGGAGAAAATGCTGGTTACCAGCATTTTCTCCTTTTTCCACAATGTTTTCAAAAGGCTTCTTTCCAAGGGTCGTTAAAGCCCGGGATTGTTTGGTAAAGGGTTAAGGGCCCCTGCTTATTTGCTGGCAAATTTACGTCGTCTATCTCTTTAAAGATATTTCTTGATGCATAAGTTTTCGGCTTGAGAAATTCAAACACAGTTTGCAGGCTGAAAGAGGAAAACGTTTTATTTCTGAATAATTCATTTTTGTAGAATTCAATTTTTCAAGTATCATTAACTTACCAAACAATAAAATTTTCAACTCTTCAAATTGAAAACATTTGCAGAAGACAAATTAATTGTTGCTCAAATGATGATTTCTGTCTTTGTGTCTATGAAAGGGTAGAAAACATTGTTAGAAAAGGAGAAATACTGGTTACCAGCATTTTCCCCTTTTTACACAGTTTTCATAATCACTGCTACAGTTGTTAACCCTTATCCTGCTTGAAAAAAAAATATGATATTTTCAATTGGATAGTAAAAACCCATAATTTGCTGTTTCAAAGTCATGTTTTGGGGAATAATATCTCCTTTATTGGACAGTGTAGATGCAAGATCAGACTGCACATTTTGTGCAGTCTGATCTTGCATCTACACTGTCTGCAGAAGGTCAGTGAGTTGTCCTTAGCTGCCTAAGGGTTAAAATTTGGGATTGTGTGGTAAAGGGTTAATTTACCCTATGCCACACAATTCTGTGTTTTTGCACCATTCTGAGGAGTATACTTATTGAGAATATTGTGTGGGAAGATGTAACACCATTTTTTTTATTTTCAAACAATGTCTTCTTCACGTTCAAAAACAAATTCCATCCTTTAAGTTGTAGCCTGCTAATATCTTCATTTTGGACAAGATTTTGTTGTCTTGTAAACTCTTTACCAGAAGGAAAAATTGTAGACTGGTCCTAGTTGAAACTTTGCAGATGACAACTGAAATGGTTTACAAATTAGGAGATTTGTCTTTGAATGGGTACAAAACATTGTGGTAAAAGGAGAAAATGCTGGTTACCAGCATTTTCGCCTTTTCCCACTATGTTTTCAAAAGCCCTTTTCCTTGGCGGTGTTAAAACTTGGGATTTTGTGGTAATGAGTTGACTGGTGCATGTAACACAGACTGAGGAAATATACTTAGTGGACAGAAGCTGTCTTTTTGGGGTGATACAGAGAACATTGTGGGAAAAGAAACAGTTGTCTAATCAATTTTGTTCTTAGTAAATGTTGACTGTACCTCATCATATGAACCATTTCCACACAATCCTAATTTTCAACAACCCTGAGGAAGAAGCCCTTTGAAAATGCCATTTTCTGCAATTTCCATGACGTTTTCTAATCTACTAAAGACAAATTCCATTATTTGAGAAACATCTGAATTTGTGTCTGCAAATGCTTTCAATTTCTCAGGGTCGTTAAAAGTCTGGATTGTGTGGTAAACGATTAAATA
The DNA here is from genome assembly GCA_946811185.2 of Hippopus hippopus. Taxonomy (NCBI): domain Eukaryota; kingdom Metazoa; phylum Mollusca; class Bivalvia; order Cardiida; family Cardiidae; genus Hippopus; species Hippopus hippopus. The sequence goes on along the minus strand of OX328104.1, from coordinate 26,302,570 downwards.
AATTCTCCATAATGAAGGAAGGACTTTAATAATTCACAGTGAGTTTCTGTTCCTCTCACACAGATCCCAGAAAATGATGAACACTTCACGTTGGTTTTGACTGGTGCTACCCAAGGAGCCAGAGTTATCAATGATAATTTCACAATAATTATCTCAGCAAATGATGCGCCAGTCAGATTTCAACAGGTAAAAAGTTTTGAGCGTTAACCCAAACAATAACACTTTTCAACAACCCTGAAAAAGTAGGCTTTTGAAAACAATTTGGGAAAAAGGAGAAAATGCTGGTAACCAGCATTTTCTCCTTTTCCCATAATGTTTTCTACTCCTCCTTGTAAAAAATTCAATTTTTTAGTCACAATTATTGTGTCGTCTGCAAATTGTGACTTTCAATTTGGACTAGTCTAAAAATTTGCTGTCTGGTGAAGGGTTAAAACACAGAATTGTAATGGTAGAGAGTTAAGATATTTACTTCAAGCTTGGCTTGAATTGTTCACTATTAAACAGGTAACTCATGATAAAGAGGCAGGTAAATCTCAAGATATTTTAAAAGGCAGCACCTATGAGACTGCTTTGAAAACTTTTAAGTTTGAGGTTATTATTTTTTCACTAAACTTTTTCAAAGATTTCCAGAATACCATTTCTGCTTTTTCTAGAGCGAGTTTAAATTTGACGAAGGCCCTGTCTCCCGGATAGTTGGGCTCACTGTCAGTCGTGGCCTTGATGTTGATGGGGTTACAGAGATTGGGTCTGTTGATGGGATAACAACAGTGAACTACATGTTCATAACCATCCCAAATAGTGCAGTTCTTGGACAGGATTTCCGCGGACCGTTGATTCAGACCAGCGGGCAGATAGTGTTTCCTGCAGGGGAGAGAACCGCGTCTATTAATGTGGAAATTATAGAGGACAGTGACGCTGAGATGGATGAATATTTCCAGGTATGAGTTTGAAGACTGACATATTTGTAGCAGGTGATTTTGAAAAAATATTCTAAAGAACTAATCTTCAATATAAATTTGTGTTTGATACAGTTTGAAATATTGTGGCAAAAGAAGAAAATTAATTTCAGTTTACAAGTAGTATCTTCCTTGGCAACATTTCTATTAATCCGTCACCAAACAACCTTATGCTTTAAAGGCATCAAGGAAAAAAGCTTTCAAATATATTGTGGGCAGAGGAGAAAATGCTGGTAAGGGTGATGTTGATTTAGGCTGTTAAACAGTATTTTCTCCTTTTTATACGCCCGTCGAAGACGGGACGTATTATGGGATCACCCGTGGCGGGCGGACGGGCAGGCGGCGTCCCCATTCTTTGTCCGGAGCATATCTCCAAAACTATGCTAGCTACGGTTATGAAATTTCATGGGTGGATAGATCTCATCAAGGCGGAGTGCAGTGCACAGGAATCATAACTCTCGCTTGCTTAATTTTTGAGTTATTGCCCTTTGTTGTTTTTCATACTTGAATTTTGTCTGGAGCATATCTCCAAGACTATACTAGCTAAGGTTATGAAACTTCATGGGTGGATAGATCTTATCAAGGGGGAGTGCAGTGCACAGGAATCATAACTCTTGCTTACTTAATTTTTGAGTTATATCCCTTCGTTTATATTCATACTTGAATTTTGTCCAAAGCATATCTCCAAAACTATGCTAGCTACGGTTATGAAACTTTATGGGTGGATAGATCTCATTAAGGGGGAGTGCAGTACGAAAGAACCATAACTCTACCTCGTGCTGTCTTTGAGTTATTTCCCTTTGCTCGTCATTTTTTTTTACAGCATTTTCTGCTTGTCCGGAGCATAACTTTGTCATCTCCAGTCCGATTGACTTGAAACTTGGCATGTGTGTTTGTTGCAATAATACGGAGTGCAGTGCAAAAGAACCATAACTCTACCTCATGCTGTCTTTGAGTTATTTCTCTTTGATCGTCATTTTTACAGCATTTTCTGCTTGTCTGGAGCATAATTTTGTCATCTCCAGTCCGATTGACTTGAAACTTAGCATGTGTGTTAGTTGCAATAATACGGATTGCAGTGCAAAAGAACCATAACTCTACCTCATGCTGTCTTTGAGTTATTTCCCTTTGATCGTCATTTTTACAGCATTTTCTGCTTGTCTGGAGCATAATTTTGTCATATCCAGTCCGATTGACTTGAAACTTGGTATGCATGTTTGTTGCAATATTACGGAGTACAGTGCGCAAGAACAATAACTCTACCTAGTGTGGATTTCGAGTAATTCCACTTTGATCTTCATTTTTACAGTATTTCTTGCTTGTCTGGAACAGAACTTTGTCACCTCAAGTCAAATTGACTTGAGACTTGGTAAACATGTTTGTTGCATTACCTGCCCTTTACGATTATTATACCCCCTTGACAACTGGCGGTGGGACGGGCGTATCTTGCGACAGTTTGCCGCTCTTGTTTGAAATGCTTTCACCCTTTTCACTTACAGATCCTATGATTTAAATCACATTTAATTATTCGCCTGCAAATGCCTTTATTTGGACAATTTTACAATTTATTCATCTATTAATTAGCTAAGCTGTTTTCTGCAAGATTAAATAATTTAATATTAGTTTGTTTTCATGAGTATTGGCGAGTTTCGATTGGCTGAAAAAATAATTTCACACCTCCATGAGAAAAAAAAAAGTTGTGCCAGAACTACTTTCGCTGTCAAAGTAATGTTAAGAGTGAAGGTTACACAGTGCAGGTTCTACACACTGCCATGTTGAAAAATACTTTCATTTCATTGGTTGATATTGAGGACACCCAATAATGGGGATTTGAAAACTTCTTCCCTGTTGTATTCTTGCGCCATACAAAATACGAATTGAAGGGGCGTTTAGAAACTCCAATGTTTGATATATGAATAAAGAAAATAAATGCAGTTCAAATTATTTCTGTGGGTGTACGTTGTCTTTGATATTAAATTATAAGGAATGAAGGGATTTTTTTTTTTATGGAGGTATGAAAAAAAAAAACCTTATCACACTGTATGAAACTACAAAGTGGCTAACCCTAACTGCAAAGCGTTTTCATACAAAAGTATGATTAGGTTTTTTTTTTTTCAAACCTCCATGAAAACAAAAGATTCTCTTCATTCCTTAAATAACTTGCTGGAGGTAAAAAGGTAACACACTTACTTATTTAATACATCTTTAAGGGGAAGTACAAATTTTAGATTCATTTAAAAAAGAAAAATAGTCAAGGAGAAGATTACCACTTTTTTAGTATACTTTAACTCTTTACCAAAAAACAAAATTTCGGACTTGTCCAAATTGAAAAGATATGCAGAAGACAGTTTTATTTTTGCATAAATAGTTGTATCTGTCTCTGAAAGGGTAGAAAACTTTGTGGGACAAAACAAAATGCTGGTTACCAAGTTTTCAAGTCTGTCAGAGTTACTAAAACGATGGATTCTTTGGTAAAGGGTAACACCATTCCAAAGTTCCCTTTTGTTTTGTCCATACTGTAGCTTATCTGAGTCGTTATTCATAAATGGTTTATAAATATGTGGCACTGTTACACCTTAAAGTATGTTCAGTTAACAATTCTAGCATGACCCCTGGCTCGGCCAATTTCTTTCCGAGGATTGATGATAGTCAGTGCGACAGGATTCATTCCTCTCCCACCACTGACCATTGTTTCGACGATGATTATGTGGGAAAGTAGCCAGTGGCTTGGAAAGAAAATTGTGCGGAATACTGGTAAAAGAGACTCCAGGAAAGCATGGATAGGTGCACTGGCAGCAGCAATATAACTGAAATAATGTTGAAAACGGTGTTAAAACACCATATAATCAATCAATCAATCAATAACAATTCTAGATAAATAGAATGTCCATATTGTATTGTCTTTAAGAAATTCCAAATATTGCAATCTTTAGGCTGCCTGTAGTTTATTTGAGCTGTTTGCAAATATTTTTTTACAACATTTTATGGGTGTTCAAGTATATTTCATATTTTCTATTTCCTGTTTAGGTAATGTTGTCGTCCCCTGTGGGTGATGTAATTTTGTCGGAACCAAGCTTGGCAGATGTAATCATCATTGCTAATGATAACCCTAACGGAGTTTTAAGCTTCAGATCTATGGACTTGTTAACTCCGCCCGTTGAGCAGATTAATGAAGACACAGACTCGCAAGCAGTTTTCACTGTTATACGCAATGGCGGATTTTTCGGAAGTATTTCTGTAGGATGGGAGGTAGTTCGAAGTGATTCAACGTCAGGAGATGTGACCGAAGACTTGAACACAGCCAGTGGAACTGTGAACTTTGCTCAGGGTGAAAGAGAGAAACAAATTATAATCAATATTATAGATGATTCATTGTCTGAACCCGCGGAAATGTTTCTTGTTCGTCTCCTGCCAAATACTTCCACTGGGGGAGCCAAAGTGGAGGGTATTATACAGGGAGAAATCATTATAGAGGATAGTGACAATATTTATGGAGTTGTGGAGTTTGCAAATGAACAGAGGCAACAGTTGATTATTGTAAGTACTTTGATAAGAGTCATGCTTTGAGAAACTCTTTACCAAACGACAAAATTTTAGACTGGTCCAAATTGAAAGCATTTGTAGACGAAAAAGATAACGGTTACCTGAAAATTCAAATTTGTTTTGGGAAGGATAGAAAACATTGTGGGAAAAAGAGACCATCATTTTCTCCTTTTCCCACAATGTTTTCAAAAGGCCTCTTTCACAGAGTGGTCAAAGGTCAGGATTGTTTGGTAAAGGGTTAATTCATATGCAAAAAGTATCCTCCCGGGTCCGCCTGCACAGCCTGAGTAGGCTTACCTGGGTCAAAACTTTTTGCTTATTGGTCAATTTTCTGTATGTTAAAGGAGAGATACACTGAACCCCCATTTTCCAAAGCACAATTATTTAATTGAAAATAATAAGAATTTGAAATGAAACATTGCCTAGCAAATGGAACAATAGAATACCTGCGTTAGTAATTTCATCAGATTGATTAATAACTCGTAAACAAATCCCAGCATGCAATTTTTGAAAAAAAAAAATATATAAATAGGAATACTAAGCATGAATTTGTGTTTCAGACATGAATAGAATTTGATACCATTGTAAGGAAAAGAAGTTTCAAAGTTACAAACAATTTCTCTTTTCACATCATTTGCTAACTCTTCACCACGCAACAAACTTTTAGACTTATCCAAATTGAAGGTCACAATTGGCAGGAAAAAAGTGTTGTTTTTTATTGATTATCTATTGGAAAACATCCTGCCAATAGTTGTTATATATTTATACCCCCGTAAAACGAATGTTTTCGGGGGTATACTGGAATCAGCCTGTCTGTCTGTCCATCCGTGTGTCCGTCTGTGTACAAAATACTAGTAATTTTGTGTTGCGAACTCCTCCTACAGTTTTGCTGCTATTGTATTGAAAGTTTGTTGATACATTGATCGTATACTGAAGTTGTGCAAGACGCAGTTTTCAATCATCTACTCCCTATGATTCAAGGGTAATCTCCCCTTGAACTTAGAAAATTTTTTGTTAAATTGCCTGTTTCTGTCAAAGCGCTGGCGGGGGTATTAAGTCACGTTCAGTGACAGCTCTAGTTTAGACCTGTACCACATGATCCCGTGTTTTAATGACCCTGAGGAAGAAGCTTTCTGAAAACATTGTTGGAAAAGAAGATAATGCTGGTAACCAGCATTTTCTCCTTTTCCCTCAATGTTTTCTTCACTATCACTGCAAAATTCCATGATTGGAGTCACATTTAAATTGTCTTCTAAAAATGCTTTCAATTTGGACAAGTCTGAATTTTTGTTCATGTGGTAAAGAGTTAAATCCCTCTCATACAGAATGCAGATCCAAGGATGCTTCAGATAGTTTTGATCCGGATCGGTGCTAACATTGGTGACATATATATCAATCTCACAGTGGTATACATGCCAACAGGTGGGGGAAGTGCAGGTAATTCTTGTTAGCTGATTTGTATGCAGTGGTTTGTATGCAGTGAATTATTTAATCTACCCAGTTAGACATTTATCCAAATTTTTATGGCCTTTGTAATGTTTTTATTACAAACTTTTTTTTGTCGTTTAAATTGTCAGATAGTGGCAATTGTTTATTTAAAGATACATCTGTACTCGTTTTCAGCCAGTTTTTAGCTTGTTTTTAACCAATTTTATCCTTACTTTATGATACTATAATTAATCATGTATCTTCACACTAAATGTTACCCCAGACGGCTGCAAGATTGCACAGATTATGACAGAGAAAATTGCATTTCATATCTTGGAGGCCTTTAAAGCAATCGCTGTTATTGTTTCAAGTTTAAAATGAGGACAAATCCCTCAAGTTTTTTTATATCCCTTCCACCATTTAATATTGGTAATTTATCTATGTTTACACAGCTGAGCCATTGGACTAAAGATTAATATATTTACCTTTGTGAAATGATGCAGTGTTTCAATGACCTTGAGAAAGATGCTGTCTAAAAGAATCATTGCAAAAAGGAGATAGTGCTGTTAACTAGCATTTTCCTACAGTGTTTTCTATTCTATCAAAGACAGCATTTATCATTTTAGCCACATGTACTTGGTTGTCCTTAAATACTTTCAAATCTTTACCAAACAACAAAATTTTAATCTCGTGTTAATGCAAGGTATTTGCAGACAACTAATTAAATGTGGCTCAAACGATTGGACTTATCTCTGAAAGGGTAGAAAGCATTGTGGAAAAGGGAGAGAAACCATTGGACTTGTCTCTGAAAGGGTAGAAAACATTGTGGGAAAGGGAGAAAATGCTGGTTACCAGCATTTTCTCCATTTCCCACAATGTTTTCTAAAGCCTTCTTCCACAGAGTCATTAAAACACAGGACTTTAGTAACCAGATAACTCTTTACTAAACATCAAAATTTCAATCTTGTCCAAATTCAAAGCATTTGCAGACAACAAATTGAATGTTGCTCACACAATTGTACTTGTCTCTGAAAAGATAGAGAAATTGTAGGAAAAGGAGAAAATGATTACCAGCATATTCTCCTTTCACCTCAATGTTTTCAAAAGCCTTCTTCCACAGCATCCTTTAAACACAGGGCTCTGTTAACTGATTCTGTTTTACTGTTCAGAGCCCTAGCCTAGTACTAATGAAACCCAGGAAACACATGAAAATATGAAACATGACCGTGAAATGACCAATACATTGTTGAAAGCGCCATAAAACACCATTCATTCAATCAATGGATCGATCAGTTGGTTGAAGGGTCGATGGGTTGGTTGGTCGGTGGGTCAGTTGGTTAGTCAGTTGGCCAATCATTCATACATTCATTCATTCATTCATTCAATCAATCAATCAATCAATCAATCAAGTAATCAATCAATCAATCAGTTAATCAATCGATCAATTTGTTTTACTGTATAGAAGTGCTTGAGTCCACAGAGCTATCAACCATCATGCCAGCTGGCCAGCTAGAGAAAATAGAACATATTCACATTCTGGAATCAGCATTTATACAGGTTGATGGAGTGTTCACTGCAGTTTTGACTGGTGTGGCCATGGTTACAGGTAAACAGATTATTGTAATAAGACGGTTTTAGTTTAAACATAGGGTTTTTTTCTGATCACCTTTTTTGTTTGATTTAGATCCCCAAATTTTTTAGAATGTTCCCCAAATTTTAATCATTGCCCTCTGTCATTCATTAGTTTGTCGTATAACTATGGTGCAAAAAGCCACTGGAGAACCCTGAAATATATACAATAGGCATTTTCTAAAGCTATGTTACAAAGTAGATGTACACACATGAAAAAGAACTTTTTAGGAACCATTTTAGTCACAAGTTTAACCCTTTACCACACGGCAAAATTTTAGACCTATCCATATTCAAAGCATTTGCAGACCAGAATTTCATACTGGCTCAAGTGAAGCAATTTTTCTTTGATAGAGTAGAAAACTTTGTGGGAAAAGGAGAAAATGCTGGTTACCAGCATTTTCTCCTTTTCCCACAATGTTTTCAAAGAGCATCCTCCTCAGGGTCGTTAAAAGTCGTCATTGTGTGGTTAAGGGTTAAGGAAACATTTAACAAATAATATAGTGTTTGTAAAATACAAAATTTCTGACCAATTACAGACTTTTGCATCGTCAACAAACTGCATGAAATTTTCAGTTTTGGGAGTAAACTTTAAAAGTTATGCAAAGTCAAAACCCTTATCTCAGTTTCATCATGTACGTGTATAAACCCTTTATTACACAATCCGGAGTTTTAACAACCCTAAGGAAAGAGGCTTTTGAAAACAATGTAGGAAAAGGAGAAAATGCTGGTAACCAGCATTTTCTCCTTTTTCCCACAATGTTTTCTACTTTGTCAAAAAAATACTTCATCATTTGAATCATGTTTCATTTCTCCTCTACAAATGCTTTCAATATGGGTGGGCCTAAAATTTTGCCGTGTGTTACAGGCTTACCTCTATACCAAACAACACAATTTTGAATTTGCCCACACTGAAGGGATTTGCTGATATCCAAAAAAGAGAAACCTCAAATAATAGGATTCAATCCTAAGTTTTAATGAATTCTGAGAAGTGGGATTTTAAAAACATCATAGGAAAAGGAGAAAAAGCTGGTAACAAGCATTTTTCTCGTCTCCCCTCAATGTTTTCTACTATTGCACAGACAAATCACCATTTATGCCATATTAAATGTTATCAGCAAATGCTTTCAATTTTGAATAGTGTAAAATTTTGTCCTGCGGCAGAGAGTTAACCCTTTACCAAACATTCCTGAGTCCTGACTCTACAATATAAAGCTTTTGAAAACATTATTGGAAAAGGAGAAAATGCTGGTTACCAGCATTTTCTTCTTTTCCAACAATGTTTTCTATCCTTTCCTAAACAAAATCCATTTTTTAATTTATATTTAATTTGTTGTCTGCAGATACTGCCAATTTCGACAAGTCTAAGATTTCCTCATTTGGTAAAAAGTTTACCCTTAGAGTGCTGAGTAAACCCAACATTCATACTCAGCAAATAAAGAAATAAGACTCAAATAATCACAATTCCATGGTTACTTCTGTCTATAGTGTTTCAGCAGAGCAGACAGTATAGATCAAAGATCAGGCTGCACGTTTTGTGCAGCCTGATCTTGATCAATATTGGCTGCAAAGGCAACTATAGTTGTGAAAGGCATTTTAAGGGTTATTATATCAACCTGTTTTTTTTTTTATCAGAACCTGCTCTTGGTGCATTCAATACTCCGAGACTTGGAGAGAATACCAGAACGGAGGTCAGGGTCACTCCTGCAGAAGCCAACGGGGAAATTGGGTTTGATAGCACACTTCCATTGACAGTAAGTACAAACTATCAAACAGTTAACTCTTTACCACACAATTCGGAGTTTTAAACCTCCTGAGGAAGAAGCCTTTTGAAAACATTGTTGGAAAAGAAGAAAATGCTGGTAACCAGCATTTTCTCCTTTTTCCACAATTTTTTACTACCATTTTAGAGTCAGTTTCTTCATTTGAGTTGCATTTAATTTGTCATCTGCAAGGTCTTTGAATTTGGACAAGTGTAAGCACGGTTCAGGGCACTTTTGTGGATAGTGTAGATGAAGATATGACATCACAGGATGTGCAGTTTGATCTTGGATCTTCACTGTCGGGTACACAGTAATTTTTTTTCAGTGAAATCAACTTTGAAATTGCTATATTTTGATTTTTACTGTTGAGTGGAAATTTTTGATTCGTTTATTTAGCAGCTTATGGGTTAATCCTTTATGAAACAATTCTGAGTCTAACTCCTTACCAAATGATAGAATTTTAAACTGGTCCAAATTGAAAGCATTTGCAGATGACAAATTAGATGTAACTGAAATGATTATAATTGTCTGTGAAAATGTAGAAAACATCATGAGAAAAGGAGAAAATGTAGTTTACCGGTATTTTCTTCTTTTCCCACAAGGTTTTCAAATGGCTGTTTCTTCAGGGTTGTTAGAACTAGGGAATGTGTGGTAAAGAGTTAAAGACCCAAGGATAAAAACCTATATGGAATAAAAAATGGAAAAGGAGAAATGCTGGTAACCAGGATTTTATTCCTTTTCCAACTCTGTTTGCTACCCTTCATAGGTTCTGGAAAATCGAATACATGTAAATCATTTCATATTCAAATTTTCTACCGCATAAAATGTTTATATTTCCTGTCAGTGTGTATACCGGTATAATAGTACACCTGCGAATAATATTACTAGAAAACCTATGCAAAGAAATGATCTAGAATTTACTGCTGCAGTGTTTATTCTTTCCCCCCCCCCCCATACCAATAATGTTCACTGAAAGAAATAAATTTTGATCTTTCTCCAAAATTAATGAATGTCCTTATTTATAATTTTTTTGTGAGACTGATATCTACAATCTGTAATATTTCAGGTTGATGAATACCAAGATACCCCAGCACAAGTCATTCTGAAGTTATCTCGAGAGGGAACCAGTGGAGACGCAACTATCTCATGGACAGCACAGGGAACTGGTGATAATGCAGATCATGTGACCTCTGAAGACATTTTTGAAATGAGTGGAACCGTGGTGATGGGATCTGGTGAGCTTCGACTGAATCCTTCCCAAATAACAGAATTTGGGACTCAACCAAATTGAAAGCATGTGCAGACAACAAATTACATGTAGCTCAAATAATTTCTGCCTTTGATAGTTTAGAAAACATTGTGGGAAAGGAGAAAATGTGTTTATTAGTATTTTCTCCTTTTCTAACAATGTTTTCAAAAGCCTTTCTTTAGGGTTGCTAAACCTTGGGATTGTTTGTTAATGGATCAACTCCTTCTCAAAAAAATATTTGGACTCCCTGAAATTTAAAGTATGAGCAGGAGACACTTCTGAAATTAGTACAAATGAGCTGAAGTTCTCAGATAGATTAGAAACGTTGTGAAAAAAGGAGAAATTGCTTGCTACAAGCAATTTTCCTTTTCCCATAATGTTTTATAACACATTAAAACACAGGACTGTTTGGCAAAGGGTTAAAGCTTCTTATGACAGTACTGTTGTTTTTAGGTTCAATCTAATTAACAAAACAAAGATCAGTGCATAGGGCAATTGCAGTATGTGGTGGTTTTCACTTCTGTAAAATTTGCTATAGGTAATGATATGCTGTGTGGAATATGAAAATGAAACATATATCAGGTAGAAATTACAAGCAGTTAATTTAACCTTTACCAGATGGTAGAATCATTGACCTGTCCAAATTGAAAGCATTTGCAGACAATTAAAATGTTGCTCAAATGATGGGATTTTTCTAAGAAAGGATGGAAACCATTTGCGGAAAAAAGGAGAAAATGCTGGTTTCCAGCATTTTCTCCTTTTTCCCACAATGTTTTCAAAACTGTTTTCCACTCAAGTTGTCAAAACTTGGGATTATGTGGTAATTTTGTTTATAAAGCATCTAAAGGTATAAAAGACAAGCTTACTTAATAGAATGATTTGTCATTTTCAGGTATGTCTGAGACAAACATTGTTCTAAGCATTTTGCCAGATGATGTTCCGGAGTTGGATGAAGAGATTACCATCATGTTGACAAACGTGGAACCAGCCAGTACACAGAGACTGAGGCAGGGAGCCATGCAAAGGAAAATAATCATAGGTGAAAATGACAATCCTGGAGGAGTGTTTCAGTTCTCAGAGGATGAGCAGTTGTCTTACGAAATAATGGTGAGATTGTGTTCTTTATTCTTTTTGTAATTAGCTTTATTGAATATATATATATGAGCCATGCTCTGGTTTATTGCATATAGAAAAAACGTATTCATTTTACATCGATTGAGAAACAAGTTCTTACTACTTATACTAATCTGTCTTGATTCCGCTTCCTGGAAACTACACCAGTGCTTGCGCCAAATGTGTGGGCCAATGAACAATCCCATAGTTAAGACCGTTCCAAGTATCAAGCTCAGGACCTTATGTAAAGGGGCTGACGCTCGACCTCGTGATCATCAACACCATGGCTTAATGCATTTCGGTGATGCATGATACCAAACAAGTTATTACAGAAATATGGATCCACAAAATCCATTTTGTCTAACAGCTGACTGAATCCTGAGGTACACTGTTCTTTTGAGTGAAAATTGAAAAACAGCAAAAAGTTTCAGCCTTGGTCAGCCTTTGCAGATTGCACAGGCTGACAGAGGTCGATACTTTTTGTGCAGATGCATAAAGCCCCCTTTTCACAGAGCATGACTCATATAATTTTCATATTTGGTCAATATTGCTTTAAAGAATAAAAAAGTACTTATTTTAATATCTACATGTTGTTCAACTGAACTTAGTACATGTTTTTAGTTTTTACTTGATATGCATTAGACATGTGATGAATTTACTTTACTTTCTCTACAACAAAATTTTCAGTCAGTCTCTGACATTTCTCTATTGGAGACAGATAACAGGTACTGTAAAACAAATGTTGAAGTTTTGTCTCAAAATTCTTCTTATGGTCATTTCCTCAGAAAATGAGATGAGGGGACAGATAGTCAACAATCTATGATCTATAAAATTGATTACTGGCTGTATCACATGCAGTCAACTCTTTATCCAAGTACAAAACTGAAGACTTGACCAATTTGAAAGCATTTGTAGCAAGGTTGAAATTTGTCTTTCAAAGGGTAGAAAACATTGTGAAAAATGGAGGAAATGCTGGATGACAGCAACTTCTCCTTTTCCCAACAATGTTTTCAAAAGCTTTCTTCTTGTATGTTAAATTACAGGACTGTTTGGCAAAGGTTATTTTTTCCTGTTTCAGGAAGGGGGAGCACCCATACAGTTCACAGTGGTAAGGGAGGATGGAGACCTGATTACCAAGTCTATCCAGTACCTGGTGATCAATGGCGAGGAAGATTTTCTCGGCTATACCAATGTTCTTAACTTTCCTCCTGGTGTCAGGTCCAAAACCTTCAGTATCGCAGCTAAATCTGATGGAATACCAGAGGTATGGTTGTACCCAAATAACGGATATATGTATATTATACCCCTACCTACGAAGTAGAGCTGAGTATACTGGTTTCACCATGTCAGTCTGTCTGTCAATCCGTCAGCCTGTAGACTTTTTTGTTTCCGTGCTCTAACGCAAAGGCTGCTTGACCTAGGACCCTGAAACTTCATACAGGTGTTACTCATGACCCAGGGAGGTGCCCTATCATTTTTGGGTCACATGCGTCAAAGGTTAAAGTCACAGGTGAACTTTGTTTCAAAATTATTTCTGTGCTTTAACTCAATACCTGTTTGATCTAGCACCCTGAAAGTTATACAAGTGTTGCTCATGACCCATGGAGGTGCCCTTTTGTTTTTGGGTCACGTGGGTTTAAGGTTAAGGTCACAGGTGAACTTCGTTTGAAAATCATATCTGTGCTCTAACTCAATAGCTCTTTGACATAGGACCATGAAACTTTATACAAGTGTTGCCCATGATCCAAGGAGATGCCCTATTGTTTTTGGGTCACATCGGTCAAAGGTCAAGGTCATAGGGGATCTTCATTCTGAAAGTAATTTTTGTTTAGATTGTGCTGCATCAGTGACAAGGTGCTGGTTGGGGCTATTTGTCCACTTTGTGACATTTCTAGTTTTAAACCTGCCAAACTACTACAATAGACAGAAAGGACTACCAAAAGACACACACTGATGCTATGAAATGGAACTACTAATAAATGAATTTGGCCTGACTCGCCCAGAAAAACACAGAGATAAACCTGTTTTTTTTTTTATTGAAAAACTCTGGAAACCTTGAGCCCATTTGTCAATGTCAGATGTTGCGGAATGTTGGATTGCATTCATTGTTTGACTCCTTTGTCAAAGAATTTCAGTATTCTTCTTGAATATATGGAATATAACTCCATTCATCTAAGAAACCTAGCAAATTCTAATTTGAAGTACATTTTGATTACATGAAAGTCTCTCTAGAAGTGAAGCTTGAACACGCCCAATCTGTTAATAGCTATACCAAGCATCTCTTTCGTACAAAACTGTTTTGTATCTACCTGTCGGCTAGGACAATGGTACTCAGCCATACAATGAACAGCTAAGTGCCAACAATTATCTGCAAGTAAAGGTAACAGAATATCTTAATTTCCTCACATTGTTTCATGTCATTTTCAGCTTGAAGAAACCTTTACCCTTCGTCTACAAAGTTATGGTGATGACATGGTTGTGTTTGGGTCAAGGTCAAGTGTAGAGCTGAAGGTCATAAAGAATGATAACCCGCATGGTATTCTTCAATTTACTGAGCAAGCTGTATACCTTAGTAGGTTTTGTTATTGTATTTACTTTTTTTTTTTCATTTTATTTTTTTGCAAATCTTTACAATTTTAAATAGACTTAATGTGATTTAACCCTATACCACACAATGCCGACTTTCAATGACCCTGGAAAACAAGCCTTTTGAAAACATTGTGAGAAAAGGAGAAAATGCTGGAAACCAGCATTTTCTCCTTTCCCCACAATGTTTTCTACCATATTAAAAAAAAAATTGCACCAGTTTAGCCACACTGAAATTGTCATCTGCAAATGCTTTGAATTTGGACAAGGTTTAAATTGTGTTGTGTGGTAAAGGGTTAATTCTCTACCAGACAACAGAATTTTAGGTCATGTGTGGTGTCCATGGTTGTGAGGTCGAGCATTGTCTTCGCAACAATTAGGTCCAGAGTTCGATACCCAATAGCAGGTGTCAACTTTGAGAGTGTTAAATAGCCCACACATTCAGCCCAAGTGCTGGTGTGGTTTTCACAATGCAGAATCGAGAGTGAATAGTAAAAGTTGCAAAAACTTGTTTCTTAATTTATGTAAAATTATATGTTTAACTCTTTACCAAACGACAAAATTTTAGACTGGTCCAAATTGAAAGCACTTGCAGACGCCAAAATAAACGCAACTCAAAAATTGAAATTTGTTTCCAGCAGTGTAGAAAACATTGTGGGTAAAGGAGAAAATGCTGGTTACCAGCATTTTCTCCTTTTCCCACAATGTTTTCAAAAGCCTTCTATCTCAGGGTCGTAAAAACCAGGGATTGTTCGGTAAAGGGTTAAACTAAAATTTCAGACTCGTCCAAATCAGACATTTGCAGACATCAAGCTGAATGTGGCTTAAATGGTGGTTATTGTCTTTAATAGGGTGGAAAACATTGTGGGAAAAGGAGAAAATGCTTGTCACCAGCATTTTCATCCTTTTTGCAAGATGTTTTCTGTAGGCATTTCCCTCAGGGTCTTTAACTCTTTACCAAACGACAAAATTTTAGACTTGTCCAAATTGAAAGCATTTGCAGACGACAAAATAAACATGACTCAAAAATTGAAACTTGACTTTAGAAGAGTAGAAAACATTGTGGGAAAAGGAGAAAATGCTGGTTAGCAGCATTTTCTCCTTTTCCCACAGTGTTTCCAGAAGGCTCCTTCCTCTAGATCGTAAAAACCAGGGATTGTTTGGTAAAGGGTTAAACTTAACATTGTGACAAATTGACATTATGTCACTGACTTTCCACCGTACTAATGCAAGTTAGCTAGTAAATATTTTCACAGTTATCAATATTTGTTTTAACCCCAGACCTGTCAAATAAGTTAAATAAAATCTCAAGATAAATTCCAGAATTATCACAAGTCACATGATCATGTTTTAAGCCAAACGTAATCCAGAGAAAATGATTTATAGATTTGAACTGAAATGAAAAATTTAAGGGTCAGTCCTAAATTAGCAATGGTGAATTCATTACCTCCTGACTAATTCTTCACCCCTTGAAATTACATTGAAGCAGAAAATTCTAGAAACATCACTGTAAAACCAAATTGTTTAACTCTTTACCAAATGACAAAATTTTAGACTAGTCCAGATTGAAAGCATTTACAGACAACAAGAGAAATATGACTCTAGAATTAAAATTTGTTTTGGAAAGGGCAGAAAACATCGCTAGGAAAGAAGAAAATGCTGGTTACCAACATTTTGTCCTTTTCCAAAAATGTTTGCTAAAGTCCTCTTAGGGTTATTAAACACCAGGTGGCACCTTTCTCTAGACTGAGCACACACGAAATTTGTGTATGCAATTTATAGAAATAAGCATAAAGTCTGAAAATAAGTTTCACTGAACTGCATAACTTTTTGATTTGAGTAAATATTTGCGTAACTTTACACCAGCTCAATACTTTGCGTAAAGCTGGGATTGTATGTGTGTATATTCATTCCCCAAAAATTAGCGTAAATCTACGCAGTTTAGTGAAAGGTAGCCCAGATTGTTGGGTTAAAGGAAAATTATCTTAATATTTGTTCTATCACTAGATGAGAGTAAGAGTGATGTGAGAGAAGTAGCTACTATTGGGGTACAAAGGACAAGTGGGCTATTTGGAGGTATCAGAGCATCCTGGACTGTAACCCCTAGCGACGAGGTTGACCTTCGACCTGCTTCAGGGTTCCTGACCTTTAATTCAGATCAGGATATAGCTTATATCAGTCTAGAATCAGTTCCTGATGAGGTTTGTGAATTTTCATTTTGTTTATCTGTGCTGTAATTATTTATTCATTTATTTATTTTTTTATTTATTTTTTTCTGTATTGGTGTTTAATGCTGTTTTCAACATTTTTTTAGTTATATCGCAGCGACCAGTTCACCTCTCCATGCTTTCCTGGAATTTCTTTTACCAGTACTCTGCACAATATTCTTTCCAAGCCACTTGCTGCTTTCCCACATAACATTTATTCATTAAATCTTTTACCAAATAACAAAACTTTAGAATTGTCAAATTTGACAGCATTTGCAGATGACAAAATAAATTTGATTCAAAGAGTGAAAATTTGGTTCTTAAAAATATAAAATATTGTGGGAAAAGGAGAAAATGCTGGAAACTAGCATTTTCTCCTTTTCTCACAATATTTCTAAAAACCTTCTATCATAGGGTTGTTAAAACTTGTGATTGTGTGGTAAAGGGTTAATACCTTTCAGTACTAAAGTTATATCAGGCAGTTCTATACATGTCATTCTTTTCAAACTACTCACTACTATCCAACATAAACAGAGTCAAAACTACATTAATTCTTGTAGCGTTTAACCCAAATTTACTTTGTTATGTGGACAGTGTTGATCAAGATCAGACTGCAATGCATGGCATTTTATATGAAATAACCTTTTCTCTGCCACAGGTATTCAACAAATTTTTTTTATTAGATATATAGGATCTGACATTAGTTGGCATTTGAGAAAAAAACTCACTGAACATGTAAAGAAAAAATAATATTAAGTGAACCTCTGGTGAGTGGTATATTTCATTTTTATAGACAAATTTAATAGGATTTTATGAAAATAGCAAACAAATATCTGATTCTTTTTATGACTTAATGTCTCACCAATTATAGATTAGAATATGCAGAACCATACACGCACACCTGGGAATTTCCATGAATTAAAACCGACTCACTCCTCTGAAAATAATATAAAATGACATCACATATGACATCACACAATGCTTACTTCAAATATGTGTAAGATAAGAAAATTCATGATTGCTGTATTATACTGATAACAAGAGAGGTTATGTGATAAAAACAATTCAGTATTGAAACTTGAATGAATTGTGTATTTCATTTTCACAAAATATTCTTTCAAATCATTTAATTTTTTGCAGATAACAGAGACTACTGAGTCCTTCACCTTGACCTTGACTGATCCTGAGGGCGGGGCTGTGCTTGGGGACCAAAGTAGTACAACTGTGGTCATTAATGCAAATGACTTCCCTCTCTATTTTGTTGGTAAGGTTGCAATAAAAGCCAAGTATCTGTAAGAAAATAGTTGTATCAACTCTTTACTGAATGGCAGAGTTCTGGACAAGTCCAAATTGACAGTATGTGCAAAACACAAATTAACTCTTTACCACATGAGAAAATTTTAGACCTGTCCAAACAGAAAATGTATGCAGATGGCAAATTAAATGAGCTTAAAATTGTGGAAGTTGCATTTGATAGGGTAGAAAGCATTGTGGGAAATGGAGAAAATGCTGGTTACCAGCATTTTCTCCATTTCCCACAATGTTTTCCAAAGCCCTCTTCATCAGGGTCGTTTAAAGTCGGGATTGTGTAGTAAATGGTTAAAGGTAGCTCCAATGATGATTTCTGTCTTTGATTGGGTAGAAAACATTGTGGGAAAAGCTTGGTGTCCAAATTAAAAGTATTTGAAGACAAATTAAAAGTAGCTCAAATGATGATTTCTGTCTTTGATTGGGTAGAAAAAATTGTGGGAAAAAGGAGAAAATGCTGGTTACCAGCATTTTCTCCTTTTTTCCACAATATTTTCAAAAGGCTACTGCCTCAAGGTCAATAAAACTAGGGATTGTGTGGTAAAGGGTTAAACATTGTTAATGCAAACAACAATAAATCTTATAAAGATGTACTTTTGCTGAACCATAGCTTTGTAATATGCAAATGCAGTAATAAGTGAGAGGATTGGAGTATTAATGTGTGTAGACCAGCCCTTATAAATAGCTAAAGTGGTAGAGTGCTGCGTGAGGACTCGTAAACATCAAATTTCGGGTCAGTTAAGGGTTTGGGTTTGATTTCCATGGTTGGCCATCTAAAATAACTAATAGTCTTTCGGATGGGATATTAAACTGAGATCCTGTGTGACGGTGCTATACACCGAGCACTTTAAAGAACCAGACATAACTTAAGATAGGTTTCGTCCAGTATCTTGCACTATCCCCTTTAATAAAAACTAACAGCCTGCAGAGGGTGTCACCCATATGGGCAGCATACGACGACAATAAATAAAGGCAAATTCAAATTCATAGTGGTGTGTAGGTTTCTATTGAAATACTGGAAGCTTTGGTCTATTACCTGCATATACTGCTCCATCCAAGCCATATTGTGGTATTTGACCAGCAGGATTTTAATTTTTAGTGCTTAGTTTTAATCAATTGCCTTCGGAATATGATATGGCTTGCAACACACAAAAAGGGGCATTTGGACATTTGTGTTAAGTCCGCACAGGCTAATCCGAGACAGCACTTTACAACTACATTAGATTTTGTGCTACAGTTGACTTGTGCAAAACAGAAAATTACTGAAAAACGGAAAGAGTTGTCTCGGATTAGCCTGCGCAGACTGTGCAGGCTGATCCGAGACGACACTTTACGCAAATGTCTGAATGCCTCTTTTCGCATGTTGCAAGCCATATGAAATTTGCTGTAAGGACATTGAAATATTCTAGCTAATTCTATTTACCTACCTCCTGAGAGAAATATGCTTGCAATGACTTGAAAACGAACCCTTGTAAAATATTGATAAACAAAATATCATGGAGTTTAATATTATTAGAAACGTAGCAGCAAAGGAGAAACTGCTAGATGTGACATTGTTTTCATAAATATTCTGTTGCAAGCTCAGAAAAGCTGTTTACCTGAGGTTACATAATAATGTTAACCCTTTACCACATGACCCATGCTTTAATGACTCTGTGGAGTAAAGTTTTTTCAAACATTGTGGGGAAAGGAAAAAATGCAGGTAATCATGAAACAAACTCCATCTCTTTAGCCACATTTAACTATTTACCAAATGACAAAATTTAAGACTCGCCCAGATTGAAAGCTATTCCAGACAACAAAATAATTGTGACTCAAAAAAAGAAATTCACCAGTGGAAGATTAGAAAACATTGTTGGAAAAGGAGAAAATGCTGGTTACCAGCAATGTTTTCAAAAGGCCTTTTCCTTTGGGTCATTCAAACTGGAAATTGTGTGGTAAAGGGTTCGTTTGTCATCAGCAATCTTTTCAATTTGAACAAGTCTAAAATTTGGTAATCTGATGAACACGTGATAATCATTATTTTACTACAATTTTTCAGATACGTCAGTGGAAGTAGGGGAGCCTTCTGAGACAGTTATACAGATACAGAGGGACGGTCCCACAGACAGGGAGGTCATTGCAAAGTACAGGACAGTGGACGGAACAGCTAGTGGTCAGTTTAATGACTTTGAGGTAATTGCTGCTGGTCAAGTGGTGTTTGGAATTGGTGAGGAACTCAAATCAGTGACTGTCCGAATTTATGATGATGAAGTGTCAGAGGGGAGAGAGACCTTCTATCTGGAGATTTATGAAATTATTGGTGGGTGTAAATATGTTAATCAGTTTAAGTTTTGTCTGTAAAAATAAAGAAACAGTTGCTTCATTTGAGTATAGGACCAACATTCACTCAAACTTATTACGCCCTTGAATTTATCTTTGTAACTGAGTGGCAGGGCATTGTGTGAAATATTCAAATTTGGTGTCCAAAAATTCAGCATATCAATATCTTGCATTGATAACAGAGAACTTTAAACTTTGTATTTCTTATACTAATCTCTCTTGAATCTGCTTCCTGGAAACTACACCAGTACTTGCGCCGAATGTGTGGGCTGATGAACAGTCCCTGATGATTTCTGTGAAGATACTGAAGATTTAATCTGATTCTTTACAGGAGATTGTGTTTTGACTGGTCCAAACCGTTTCAACATCACAATTCTTGATAATGATGATGCGTATGGTATATTCCATTTTGATGCCCCCTTTTCACAGAATGTTGAGGAAGGAGGAACTGTCAGTTATGCGTGAGTTATCTAGAGTTTCTTTGCAAGTCTTCTCAGTGAAAACTACAGTCAGAAGGTTTTTAAATAGGAGAAAAATAAATGGTGCATTTTTCAAAATTTCCTTATTTTGAGAAGTTAGTACAGGCTTTGTGGACAGTATAACTCCAAGATCAGACTGCAGACAGTGTGCGGTGTGATCTTGGATTTATACCATCTGCTGATTTTGTCAAGCCTATAAATTGAAAATCTGAGTTTCAGTGGACTGTATTTACAGCCATAGAAAGAGAAAGAGATTTAAATAGTTGGTGCTGATAGAGTCAATGTTCATGTTAGAGAGTCATGATTTATGCCAAAAAGTCTTTCGTATAACCTGAGACAAACTGTTTTCAGACAGGTATTAAAACTCAAAAACCATCTAATACATCCATTATATTTGTTACTAACTTAGTAACTCAAAAAAAAAAGTTGATGGTAAAAAACAATGTAAATTTAGAATAATTGTGTTGAGCATTTGTGACATCAGCAAAATGATCAACAAACTAACCCCTTACCACACAATACAGAGTTTTTACAACCTTGAGAAAGATAGCTTGTGAAAACATTGTGGGAAAGGTAGAAAAATGCTGGTGACCAGCATTTTCTCCTTTTCCCACAATGTTTTCTACCATTTCAAAGAAAGATCCACTTTGATTTGTTGCCTGTATGATTTGGATTAGACAAGTCCAATATTTTTTGATTTAGTAAAGATTTATTAATCTTCCCTTTTTGCAGTATATCAAGGGACGGAGGAACTTTCGGGGCTGTAGCAGTTTTCTATAAGCTGTATTTGTCCAACGGTTTGATCAACTCCGAGGCTAAGGATGGGGGAGATTTTTTGAAAGCCGAAAATTTAAATGTAACCTTCAGCATAGGGGAGAGAATCAAGTATATACAGTTGACACCAAGATTGGACAACGAACCAGAAATTGATAAAACTTACGTGATACGTCTAACAGATTTAACAGGTGATTTGATTAAAGAAAGTCTTCATTATTTTTTTATTTCGCTTATTGGCTCGGCTATTTTCGGAGAAAACAACAAGTTACTGTCATAGCCTCAGCGTCTGCATCGTCGTCTGCATCGTCGTGGTGCAAAAACTTTGACACTTTTCTACAGATTTGTTATTATGTAGATATTTAATAGTTGAAACCATCAAAAGGGGAACCTATACAACTAGGGCAGGTAACCATCAAAGTATTTTGACACAGTTATGCCCTTTTTCAGCTTAGATTTTTCACTGAAAATCAAGCACTTACAGCCAAGGGTTGGCAGCAGTGCTGTTGTTTGGTTACAATTTCTCACAATTTCTGTGATGATTTTTTTTTTATCTGACTTAACTCTTTACCACACGATCCCTACTTTTAACGACCCTGGGAAAGAAAGCTTTTGAAAATGTTGTGGGAAGGGTGAAGATGTTGGTTACCAACATTTTCTCCTTTTCCCAAAATGTTTTCTAATCCTTCAGAAACAAATCCAATAATTTGAGCCACATTTAACTTGTCATCTGCAAATGTTTTCAATTTTGGCAAGTCTAAAATTCTGTCGTTTTGTAAAAATTTACAGATTTATGAAATGACCCATTATTTTTGAGACCCTGGGAAAGATAGCGTTCAAGGACCTTATGAAAAAAGGAGAAAAGCTAGTTTCCAGGTTTTTTCTCCTTTTCCTACATTATTTTCGAAGAGCTGCTTTAAAACAGGACTGATTTGTGAAGGTTTAACCCATTACCATACAATCTGGAGATTTAGCAACCCTAGGAGAAGGCTTTTGAAAACATTGAGGGAAAAGGAGAAAATGCTGGTTACCAGCATTTTCTCTTTTTCCCTCAATGTTATCTAAATGTCATGAAGACGACGTTACGTTTGGTGGTAAACACAGTACATATACGACGTTATGTTTACAGGAAAAGCCCAATACATCATTTCCAATGTTACTGTAATTTAACCCTTTACCACACGGCAAAATTTAAGACCTATACAAATTGAAAGCATTTGCAGACGACAATTTCATAGTGGATCAAATGACGCAACTTTTCTTTGATAGGGTAGAAAACTTTGTGGGAAAAGGAGAAAATGCTGGTTACCAGCATTTTCTCCTTTTCCCACAATGTTTTCAAAAGGCCTCTTTTTTAGGGGCGTCAAAAGGCGTCATTGTGTGGTAAAGGGTTAAAGAAAACACAATATAACAAGTCTGAACACAATGTGAGTGGGTTGATTTTCTCATTCCTCGATCACATTACACTAACCATGCAAAGACAAACTTCATCATTTAAAACTTTTTTTCCTTCATTGTCTGCGCTTGCGCTTAATATGAACAAGTCAAAAAATTGGTCGTTGATACAGTGTGTATCAAATCTAGGTCTCTGTTTGCAGTGATCAGTGGCAGAACAGATGTTTCTTTGGCCAGTATACAGCCAGATACACAGGCATTCATTACAATTCTTGCTAGCGATGATCCTAATGGGAGATTTGGTTTTCCTCTTGAGTCAAAGGAGGTCAGCATCTCCGAGGACTTTTATCCGGGGAATGCAGACACTACGCAAGCTAGTATCCTGGTACAGAGAAGGATGGGAATATATGACAATGTAGAGGTATGAATGGATCAGGGTCGGTATTCAACAACCATTCTTACTCTCAAGATTTCAAATTCAAAAGAAACACAACTTCTGATTGGCTGAACTAAATGTTTACTGCATTGCCTCTTATTATTGCTCCCCTCTAATCAGTGCTCCCCCAGGTTTTTTCTGGTCAAAAAACCAGATGTCCAGTCCATAGATAAAGTTGAAATAAATCAGCTGGAATAGACTTATAGCATTGACAAAATCCTAGCTACTTCACAAATTGATGTTGTTAACACCTGACTGGATTCTATCCAAATATATATAGATCTACACTTCCGATAATGTTATAAACTTCCAGTGACTCAAAATTTGTCAACTAACTTGGAAAAACTCAAAGAAAGTGAAAGTATCAAAGACCACTGTCCCATATTAATTGTGAATGCTATTTAATGTCCAAATGAATCATGATCGCCAGTAAAATCAATATTCTGCATTAATACAGTGGGATTTTCAAATAGCAATTGCATCACAGTTGGTACAAACTAAAACCCAGACAGTAATGTTATTGTTGTCCTCGGGAAATTCTATGTCCTTTTACCGCTATTAATTGCCCCCCTCTCGGAAAATGCAGTGCCCCTGGGGACGTTAAAAGAAACAATATGGTAGGTTAAGATATCTACCCATTTTCATGTTGATCTACACTTCTCAGAAATAGCAAGTCAAAGGTTGGTGTAACAACCTGTACAAATATGTAATTTTTAGATCTATAGCTTGTAGTTTTTAAACCCTTACCACACAGTCTCAAGTTTAAATGACCCTTATTAAAAGAGGCTTTTGAAAACATTGTGAGAAAAGAAGAAAATTCCAGGCAACCAGCATTTTCTCTTTTTCTCACCATGTTTGCTACCCTTCTCAAAACAAATTTCAGTTTTTGGGCCAAATCTATTTTTTCCTCTGCAGATGCTTTTATCTTGGACTGGGCTAATTTTGTCATTTGGTAAAAAGTTAAGACTATACTCTGGACAGTCTAAAAGATTTACCTTTTGCCAAATGATAGGGATTTGCAGACGACAAGTTAAATGTAGCTCAAATGATGAATTCTGTCTGTAGAAAACATTGTCAGAAAAGAAGAAAATGCTGGTTTCTAGCATGTTCTCCTTTTCCCACTATGTTTTCAAAAGCCTTCTCATTTATGACTGTTATAACTGGGAATTGAGTGGTAAAGGGTTAAGGTAAAACTTTATTTATTGGAAGCCGCTCGAATTTGTGTTATGATACTACCATCTATAGGTGATGTGGGAGGTATACTCAGACATGGTGGCTGGTAGTCTACCACAAGTCTATGACCTATTGTTTCTGGCAACTATTCCCTCTAACTATGTTCTGGTACCCAACATGAGACTACCTGGTACAGGAACCAATGTGGTGTACTTTACTGGTAATGAAGGTAAGATACATGTACATTTATATTGATCTAGTCACCAGTGAGCCCTTTATGACATAAAGCAGAGTTTCAATGACCCTGAAGAAGGAGGCTTTTGAAAACATTGCGAGAAAGGGAGAAAAATGCTGATTGGTAAGATGACAATTTTTTAAAGCTTTTGCGGTCATCGGAAATAGACATCAAATCACTAATAACTTGCAGTCTGATCTTGGATCCATACCATGCCCTGCTTAATTTCCTGAACTTGTATTCATAGAAAGCTTTCTTTTTTATGCTTTTCCTTTTCCCACACTGTTTTCTACCCGATCAGTCACATAAATCATCATTTGAGCTATATTCAAGTTGTCATCTGCAAATATTTTCAATTTGGTCAAGTCCAGAATTTTGTTGTTTCGCAAAGAGTAAATCCTTTACCGAACAGCCCCAGTTTTCAATAAAGAAGAAGGGAAGAAGGTTATTGAAAACATTAATGGGCAAAGAAGATACTGCTGGTTACTGCATTTTCAAAGACATGCCATTATTCTAGTTTCATTTCATTTTTCCTTTTCAAATACCCACAGTCTGCATAAAACTGAAAATTTGTTGTCTTTTAAGGAGATACATAATATATTTGCACAAGTTTAGACATCCCTTCCAACTGCTTTTTAAATATATGGAAAAGGAGCAGTTGCTTGTCACAAGCCATGAAGATGGCAAGGTTTGAAATTTAGAATGGAAACAAAATTTGACTTGGGACTGGTGAATCAAAATCCAAGTGAAAGGACAGAAGATAAATAACTACTAACATTAGTTGGAACTTTTTGCTATTTGTAAATTTTCTACATGTACAAGGACCATCCTACCTCTTGATGTAGTAGTTTGTTAGACAAAATGGAGTTTTTGCATCTATGATAATGTGATTTATTTCATGCTTTCCGGTAGGTTATAAAAAAATATCGGTGAAATATTTTTTGATATTTCATGGTTACGACCAGTGAAAATACCGATTTTTTGTATTCTAACTCTTCAACTGAAGGTGGAAAAATTGTTCCCGCGCAGTAGTTACCTAGGTAAAATGTGCATGCCTCACAACCAGATGGAAATATGACGTAATTTACCTTACATTTCTCTTGCTTGACGTAATATTGTAATGCCTTGCTATGTGGAGGGGGTATGCAACGGGGAATAACCAAAAAGAACTGTTCTGGATTTTGATTAAGTTCCCCCAAGAAACGGTTAAAAGCATGAAATAAATAGAATATATGTTTTTTTCGGTGAAAGATCGAAATTTATTTCATCGAGTGAACATAATCGATAATATTTTCACGTGGCGCAATAGAAATTTATTTCATCGAGTGAACATCATCGGTAATATTTTCATGAGTGGCTGTGCCACTCGTGAAAATATTACCGATGATGTTTACTCCATGAAATAAATTTCAATCTTTCACCGTAAAAAACAAATATCCTCTATGTGTTCTTCAGTATAATGCATTACGAGGATTCATTTAACTCCCTTTTTCAAGAGCGCTGCTCATGTAATGGATGCATTGTTTGTGGATAAAGAAGTGCAATTCAATTTCAGCATCCATTATAGAGGTACCTTCGATGTATCAACCACCAACATCGATTGCATCATCAGGGATCTCTCTATCTGCTTGGGTCATACCTTTGGCCAATACAGATGGATATATTCTGGCTAAAACCAACACAGATGGTTCCCGATTCTTTTATGCCCTGCGACTAGTCACCAATACTGGAGGAACCAATCTGATATTTGGCTTGTCATCTACTGGAGTTAACGTAAGTAAAAATTTTGACATGAAACGCTGGTACATTATAAAATTTAAGCTTTCCTTCAAAATAATGAAAATTTGTTTGTCTAAATGTCTTTTCGATTGTCTAATCTTATCACTGTCTTCTTTTGTTCTTAGAAATTTAGGAAAATGTAAGATACACATTTTAACAGGATGTTGCCTGTTATGAATTCTTTGTCTACAAGGTATTGTTACATTACATTGACATAACTCCACCTTACTGCATAGCTTCTTCCTGAATAAAATCAGTACCTAGCAACTGTGTTGAGGAGAATTCTCTTTAGCTTAGTGGTTAGTGTATTGGTCTTTTGTACCTCAGAAAATGAGGATCTTTGCAGCACGGGATCGAATCCCAGCTGGGGCAGTTTGTATTTGAGCTATGCATTTGTTGCAAACTTTCATGTTTGTATTATGGAGGCTAGTCTGAGATTGGCCTTTGAGCCATTTGTTTTCCAAATGACAGGCTTACTGCCTAATAAGGCTTCATGTCATCAAAATGATGACATTTAAGAGGGGGGGGGGTGTCATAGGAGATCACGCCTTCCTTACTGCATAGTTTCTTCCCATATAAAATCAATACCTGAAAACAGTATAGGAGATAATACTCTTAAGCTTAGTGGTTAGTGTATTTGTCCTTTGCACCTCGAAAAATAAAGGATCTATGCCACATCGGTTCGAATCCCAGCTGGGGCTGTTTGCATTTCAGCTTTGCATTTGTTGCGAACTTTCATGTTCGTAAGAGTATACCTTTTGTTTTTGCTGACATTGCCAGATAATTTATTTTTATTTTTCTAAGTTTTTAAGGGTACAGGAGGGTTTCATACAGCCTTAATATGTAAATAATGTCCAGTAACTAAATACCACACAATGTACTCTTTTCTACATTATTTCACTTCAGTCTATCGCTAGAATGTAACGCAACTTTGCACAGTCACGCTATAGTGAACTTTGTGGTAGATTAGTCCTAATGATAAAACATTTTGCAGATATATTTATCAAATTTTTAGCTTTCTTTATTTTAAATCTTCTAAGTAATGAACCTTCAGTTTATAGCATAACTTTTAATAAAGAGAATTTGTTTTAAAGAATCTTACATTGCTTTTGTGTTTTTACACTATATTGCTATCAAATATCCTCTACACAAACATACAATTTTATTTATTATATACCTGAAAATTTAACATCTCAAATACATGCACTGCAAGTGGATAAAATATCACATATCTACACAATGTAAAATATGGTTCTAAATAGGGTATGATCATGATGATGTAACTACGTGGAATATGTATGTATTGATTTGCAATTTGATTTGTCAAAGTTTTATGATATCATATTCATTTACCATTCATAAAAACTAAGTTATAGCTACTATACCCTTATTTGTTTCCTTTTGTTTATGGTTTTTGAATAAAATGTCAATTATTGCAAAATTTTTGTCTTTGAAAGTTTTCTGTATATAATGAAAGGAACATTATGTCATAGTTACTTTCCTGGTGCTTGTATTTACTTCTGGCTGCGTAAGAAAATTTTTACATCATGCAAGACTAAAGACCTCCTGCTATATCGAATTTTCTCATGCTGCTCAAATCAAATACAATCACCAGGAAATTTACTATAAAGTAATATTCATTATTTATTACACTGTGAATGATAACTGTGCAATCTGGAATCGACAATATCATACTGTTGTTGAAATCGATATTTTATCCACTCTTGCAGTGGACAGCTCTTACAATAATTGTGTAGGAATTGTATATTGCAAGTAATTGCACCTTGACTCATTGACCCACCACCACACAATCCCGAGTTTTAACCCTTTACCACACAATCACGACTTTCAACGACGCTGAGGGAGTAGCCATTTGAAAAACATTGTGGGGAAAAGGAAAAAATGCTGGTTACCAGCATTTTCTCCTTTTCCCACAATGTTTTCTACCCTTCAAAAAACAAATTTCAAATTTTGAGGGACATTTATATTGTGTGTCGTCTGCAAATGCTTTCAGTTTGGACAAGTCTAATATTTTGTCGTTTGGTAAAGAGTTAACTCTTTACCAAACGACAAATTTTTAGACTTGTCCAAATTGAAAGCATTTGCAGACAACAAAAAAAAAGTGACTGAAAAATTGAAATTTGTTTTGGGAAAGGTAGAAAACATTGTGGGAAAGGAGAAAATGCTGGTCACCAGCATTTTCTCCTTTTCCAACAATGTTTTCAAAAGGCTTCTTTTTCAAGGTCGTTAAAAGTCGGGATTGTGTGGTAAAGAGTTAAAGATCCTGCAAAAATGGATGTTGGAAAACATTGTGGGTAAAGGAGAAAATGCTGGTAACCAGCATTTTCTCCTCTTCCCACAATGTTTTCTAACCTTTCAGAAGCAAAATCCAATCAGTTAAGTCACATGTAATGTTTCGTCTGTAAAATGCTTTCAGTTAGAACCAGTCTTAAAATATTTTCACCTGGCAAAGAGTTAATCAATAGGCATCACATAGAGTGTGCAGTCTGATCTTGTATCTAAACTGTAAAGCATTACTTTATATTGCCTACATCTCAGGACCTCTAAACTTGAAATTATTCTTATTTTTTTTCAACACTTAAGTTGCTAAGCACATCTTGCTGACCTTTTATGGACAGTATAGATCAAGATCTGACTGCACAGAATGTGTAGTCTGATCTTGAATCTATACTGTCAAACACATAGGTATTTTTCTCCAAAATATTATTTTGAAATAACAATCTTTAGGTTTTACTATCAGTTTGAAAGTTTTATTTCATATATTAAGCAGGATAAGGGATAGATTCTTTTTGTTTTCTCTTTTGTTTGTCCTTTTGTGAGAGTTAGATTCTTTATCTTTCATTTCTATATTTATATTTCAGGGCTTTGAGGTTTGTTATATATTGTAAAATGTTTTATCATTCCACAAGCATCAGTGCATGTAACTATTGTTCACCTTTTAGATAGCCAGATAGCCTGTAGCAGCCATGGATGTTTTTTATAGACAGTGTTGATGAAGGTCAGTTTGTACAACACATACCACATGATCTTGAGTCTACACTGTCTAGAATACTGAGATATTCTGACTAGCCCTGAAATTGACATGTTTGAAATTTTCTTCAGTCTCTTTTTTCATGTAACATCAGTCAGATTTGTGATTGACATCAATTAGTCGTTGTATTTGGTGGACATTTTATTGTTTTCTCCCATGATGAAATATAACAAAAAAAACCACACACACATAAAATTGACCAAGAAGTCATTTTTTTTCCATGATGATCATATAATTAAGAAGACATGAATATATTTAACTGTTTGTTTCAAATCACT
Organism: Hippopus hippopus; assembly: GCA_946811185.2. Taxonomy (NCBI): domain Eukaryota; kingdom Metazoa; phylum Mollusca; class Bivalvia; order Cardiida; family Cardiidae; genus Hippopus; species Hippopus hippopus. Next base: position 26,272,865 of record OX328104.1, on the reverse strand, counting down.
TCATAAAGGAAGGTGTTATTTTGTATTTTGTTGTGAATGTATTGCCAAGTAACAGAAACAAACAATTTTAGTCAATTTTTTTCAAGTTGAAGTAGGTGTCTATTTTCCCTGTAGCATTTCTATTTTTCTTTACATTCTGTTATGTCTAAATTTGATTTATGCAATATAAGGCTATCTTTATCAATGGTTTGAGGTTTTACAGACATTTATGATGTGAAGCATGCTAATAAATACATATAAGCCATGCTCTGCCAAAAAGGGGGCTTAACACCATTCCGTGATACATTATACCCAGCAAGCCATCATGATAATTATTGATCCATAAAATCATTTTTTTCTAACAAATGACTGGAACTGGAGGTAGAACAGTCCTTTGACATGTAGAAAATCAACCAATGGCAAAAACTTTCAACCTATATCAGTCTGCGCAGACTGCAGGCTGATATTGGTCAATACTTTTTGCCGATACATTAGCCCCCTTTTAACAGAACATGGCCCATATATAGTTGTTTTCTTTCACTAATTGCTGTTGGTGTGTATAGAAATACAGATAAACATCAATTCTCAGAATAAACATTTCGTTGTATTTATTATCCCCGTAACCATAACATCTACACCATTCTAATTTTCACAAGAATATGTTACTATCAAACTTTGTTTACCACCATTTTACGTAATTGTTTTTGTAAGTTTTCAGCAACAGTTTTGTTACAGGCTTTATCTCTTTACCACACTATCCTGAGTTTTAATTACCCTCAGAAAATATCCTTTTCAAAACCTTGTTGGAAAAAGGAGAAAATGCTGGTTACCAGCATTTTCTCCTTTTCCCACGAGGTTTTCTATTCTGTCAAATTTACCATCATTTCAGCAATGTTGTCTGCCAATGCTTTTAATTTGGACCAGTCTAAAAATTGTTGTTTAGTAAAGAGTTAATTGAATAAAAGGACAATAAGGACAAAGAAAGGCATTGGATTCAGGTTAAAGATTTGGAAAGTTTTGATATATTTTTTGGTGAATGAATTTTTAGTAAGTTACATTCATCAATGTAACCCTTTACCAAACAACTTCTATCTACCAAGAGGAAGGCTGCTTTCGAAAACATTGTGGGAAAAGGAAAAATATGCTGTTAACCACAAACCATTCATTATTTTGCACAAACCATTCTTAACTCTTTACCAAACGACAGAATTTTGGCCTTGACCAAATTGAAGGCAATTGCAGACGACAAATGTAATTCAAGAAATGAAATTTGTCTTTCATAGAGTAGGAAACATTATGAAAAAATGCTGATTACCAGCATTTTCTCCTTTTCCCCACAATGTTTTCAAAAGGCTTCTTACATCAGGGTTGTTAAAAGTTGGGATTGTGTGGTAAAGGGTTAAGAACATTCTTAGTCTCATTCTAAAGAATTATCTTGAAAGTAAAACAAGCTCTGATTGGCTAAACCGTTTGGTTTAGCCAATCAGAAGTTTTGTTACTTTCAAAGTTAGGAAATCTTGGAGAATAAGACTAAGAATGTTCTTAAGAATGGTTAGTAAATACAGACCCAGATCTATCTTCAAAGTTAGAATTTGAAAAATATTTTAACTGGTTCTGATAAACTCCTTCCTTGATTTTATACAGTAACTTCAACCCTTTACCATACAGTCCAGAGTTTTAACAACCCCAGGAATAAATCTTTTGAAAACATTTAGGGAAAAGGAGAAAGTGCTACTAAACATTGAGAAAATGCTGTTTACCAGCATTTTCTCCTTTTCCAACAATGTTTTCTACTCTTTCAAGGACAAGTTCATCATTTTATCAACATATTTTTTGCTATCTGCAAATGCTTTCAATTTTGACTAGTCTTAAATTTTGTCATTTGGGTTAAAGAACTTTAGCAACACACAAGGAAATCAACCATTTACCTTAATCCTTTACCCTACAATTTCCAGTCTAATAGACACTAAGAAATAAGGCTTTTAAGAACATTACAGGAAAAGAAGAAAATGCTGGTAATATTAACCAGCCTTTTTTTCTTTTCAAAAACCATCATTTGAGCCGGGTACTATTAAATTTGTGATCTGCAAAATCTTTCAATATAGAGGGGTTTAGAATCTTTTGTCTTATAAAGACTTGATCCTTTACCATATGGCAAAATTTTAGACTCGTCTACATTGAAAGGATTTACAGACTACAGTTCCAGTTTCTTTTCAAATGATGGTACTTTAAGTCCTTGAATAGATAGAAAACATTGTGGGAAAAGGAGAAAATGCTGGTTACCAGCATTTTCTCCTGTTCTCATAATGTTTTCAAAGGCTCCTTTCTCAGCATTGTTAAAAATCAGGATTGTGTGGTAAAGGATTAAAATGAATTAAAACTGAAATGATAGGTGAAAGATTGTGTTTCTAACTTTAGGACAATGTGATGCACAATCTGGCTTACCCACAAAACATAAAGGACACATTCCCACATCACATTGTAGTTACAAAAGCATTTTCTCCTTTTCCCACAATCTTTTCAAAAGGCTTCATTCTCAGTGTCATTAAAACCAGAATTGTTTTAGTAAGGGGTTAAAATGAATTAAAATTGAAGTGACAGCAGAATGGTTGTATTTCTAACTTCAGGACAATGTAATACACACACTGGCTTACCCACAGAACATAGAGGACACCCTCCCACACCACATAGTAGTTACAGTCGAGGCTGGTACCATGTTGTTCTATATTGACAACAAGCTTATAGGAACCAGGTATAGGCTTGACATTAACGCTTTACAAGACAAAACACCTTTGGCCTTGTCTAAATTAGCAGTATTGCTAGAAGACAGGATTTGGCTCAAATGATGGAAATTGTTTTTTGAAAGTTCGGAAAAATTGTGAGAATACTGGTTACCAGCATTTTTGTCAGTTTATCCTGCAATATTTTCATAAGCCATCTTGTTTTGGGTTGTTAAAACCTAGGGTTGTTTGGTGAAGGGGTTTAACCTTTCCCAAACAATCCCTGGTTTTCACGACCCTGAGAAAGAAGCCTTCTGAAAACATTGTGGGAAAAGGAGAAAATGCTGGTAACCAGCATTTTCTCCTTTTCCCACAATGTTTTCTTCCCTTCCCGAAACAAATTTCAATTTTTTAGTCACACTAATTTTGTCCCCTGCAAATGCTCCCAATTTGGACTAGTCTAAAATTTTGTTGTTTGGTAAAGAGTTAAGCATTCATTAACAGAAAAGTTTCGTTTATTCTTTACATGCAGCAGACCGCTTTTGAAAATTTTATGGCAAGAAGAGTACCATAACTTATAATATGAGTACCATAACTTAAAATAAAGACAGAGAGGCTAGTCTTGAGATGGCTCATTGGCACGTTGCCTCCCAATTAACCTTGTACCACATGAACCTGAGTTTTAATAAACTTGAAGAAAAAATCCTTTGGAAACATGTGGGAATCGTTGAAAATGATGGTCACCAGCATTTTGTCCTTTTCCAGTAATGTTTTCTACCCTTTCAAAGACAAATCTCATCATTTGAACCACATTTGTCAACTTCATGTGGTTTAAATTTGGATGTGCATGAAATGTTGTTGTTGGTAGAGGTTTAGATAATGATTAACAAAAGGCTACTAGCCTGGTCCTTTGCCATTACTGCCAGAACTTGGGAAGTAGTTATGCTAAAAAAAAGGTATCTTGTACATGTAAGTCAGATATTGGCTGGCCATTTCAGACGGGCTAATTGACACTTTAATGAAGAATAGACACAGAAAAATAATGACTAGCTGACTTGCTGCCACAATGTATGTGAACTTCTGTTTAACATGGCATAAAATACCTTTTATACACACTTGTTTAAATTTTGCTTTCAGGTCACTTAGTGCAGCACAAACAATGATAGATGGTAGTGGACCATTGACTGTTGGTTGTATTTATCCAGGAAACTTCAGGTTTACAGGTTATATGCAAGATGTCAGAGTTTATGCTGGAGCTCTTACCAGAGAGTAAGTAAAAATAAGGTAGACAGAGTTACAGATCATGTGCACTGCACTTTGCCTCAGTTTGATCTATTTGTATATATAGTTTTAAGTCTATAGCTTTTATACCTTAAAAATTCTACTATTGTTATGCCTATTGTTATTTTATATTTTGGGTTTTTGTCTTCACTTGTCAGATACAGATAGATCACATTGCACATAAGTGCACAAGACCCATAACTCTGTCTATGTTATTATTGGAGTTATTACCCTTAGTTGTTTTTTTTTTTGTCTGAAGTATAACCTACAAAGTGTAAAAGCAGTTGACTTCATATTTCTGTTGCAAATAGATCACACTGCACTGCATTTGCAAGGTCTCTGTCTTCATTAATTTTTCAATTATTTCCATTTTCTATTTTACATTTTGGGCTTTTGTCAGGAACATAACTTCGAAGTATTACCTCTTTACCATAAGACAAAATTATAGACTCCTCCAAATTGAAAGCATTTGCAGACAACTAGTTAAATGTGGTTCAAATGATGTAATTTGCCTTTGTTAGGGTTGAAAACACTGTGGGAAAAGGAGAAAATGCTGGTTACCAGCATTTTCTTCTTTTCCCACAATGTTTTCAAAAGCAGTCTTACTCCTTGGGATTGTTAAAGTTAAAGAGGAAAACTTCTTCTGTACCATTAATGTTTTTGTTTTAATTTTTTAGTGAAATAGAGGAACTGTATTCCATGCCTTCTAAAGATGATGTGACCCCAATATCTGGCTACCTGACCTATGATTTTGGTCTGAGGGAGAGAAGAATTAATATAAATGCCGTTCAGGACACGGATGAAGAAAGTGACGAGGTTTTCACAGTTAAACTGTTGAATGCAAAAGGGGGCGCTACCATATCAACCACTGATTACATGGCTACACTCACAGGTATGTATAGTAAACCTGGATGCTTTGATAATAGGAGGGACCTAGAAATTGAAAAATGTTTTTAGCTGGGCTGTTTTAGAAGAAAATGCCGAGGTATCGTCAAAGCCCTGGCATTGTTGTTGTCTTCACCTGTGTTGTTGTTTGCATCGTCATACAAAAACTATGACATTTTATAATATATCTATTATTACTGAAGACATTTGCTTCAAACTTGGACAAATTGTTTACTATCAAAAAGGAACCTATTCAACAAGGGTAGGTAAGTTTTGACACAGCTAATAATGCCCCTTTTTGGAGTTAGAATTTTCACTGAAAATCAAGCAAGTGCAGCCAAGCCTTGGCACACACATGCAGTGCTGATGTTATCATTTAGATTAACTTTTTACCAGTTGACAAAAATGTAGACTAATGTCTAAATCCCAAATTTTTGCAGACAACAATTTGTTTTTGGTTCATATGATGCAATTTGTCTTTGATAGGCTAGAAAACATTGTGGGAAAAGAGAAAAAGGTGAATACCAGCATTTTTTCCTTTTCCTACCATGTTTTCAAAAGGCTTTTTCCCAGGGGTCGTCAAAACTTAGGATTGTGTGGTAAAAGATTAACACATAGCATTGTTTAAAAAAAGTTCAACCCTTTCCCACACTATCCCAAAATTTACCAACCATGGGGAAGAAGGCTTTTGAAAACATTGTGGTGAAAAAAAAAGAAACTGCTGGTAACCCTTTCCCACACTATCCCAAAATTTACCAGCCATGGGGAAGAAGGCTTTTGAAAACATTGTGGTGAAAAAAAAAAGAAACTGCTGGTAACCAGCATTTTCCCCTTTTTCCACAATGTTTTCTACCCTTTTACAGATAAATTTCATCATTTGGGTTACATTTGTCTTATGCAAATGGTTTCAATTTAGACAAGTCTAGAATTTTGTTGTTTGGTAGAGAGTTAACACATTACAACCTATAGCAGATGTTTCACCCTTTACCACATAATCCTGAGTTTTAAAGACCCTGAAGAAGACAGCTTTTAAAAATACTGTGGGAAAAGGAGAAAATGCTGGTAACCAGCATTTTCTCCATTTCCCACAATATTTTCTACCCTTCCACAAACTAGTTTCAGCTTCGAGTCACATTTATGCTGTTGTCTGCAACAGCTTTGAATTTAAACAAGTCAAAAATTTTGTTGTTTGGTAAAGAGTTTATATACATGGATATTCTCCATTCCAGTTTTGAAAAGTGACAATGCCAATGGACTGTTTTATTTAACCCAACCGTGTTCTCCCAGCAACCCGATGTCAGAGAATGTAAACATCAGCTGTGTGATTGGTCGACAGAGAGGGGATGATGGTCAGGTGATAGTCACATGGGCTGTCTATCAAATCATTGGCTCTCAGAGTGTCATGGCAACCGAGGATTTCTCAGACTTTACTGGTCAGGTTGTGTTTGATGCTGGTGAGAGGACTAAGGTATGAACCTTTTTTATGGCACGGCTGTTTTCAAAGAAAACATCAAGGTATTGCTGTAGCCCTGGCATCGTTGTCTGCATTGTTTCATCATTTAAGAACTTTAGATATCTCAGTATTACTGAAGATATTTATTTCAGACTTGCACAAGTTGCTGATTATTAACCCTTTACTAAACAATCCCTGGTTTTCACGACTCTGGGAAGGAAAGCTTTTGAAAACATTGTGGGAAAAGGAGAAAATGCTGGTAACCAGCATTTTTTCCTTTTCCCACAATGTTTTCTACCCTATCAAAGACAGAAATCATCATTCCAGCTACATTCACATTGTTGACTTCAACTGCTTTTAGTTTGGTACGGTCCAAAATTTTTGTTGTTTGGTAAAGGGTTAAAAGGTAAACTCATACAACAGGAGCAGGCAGCCATCAAAATATTTATTACACAGTTTGCATTTGAAAGAGTCTTAAATTTGTTTATTTTGGAAAGGGTTAACTTAAGACAGGTAAGTTTGAAAACAGAATTACTGGAGAACTACATCAATAATGAGGTGTTTCTTTCTGTGCAAAAAATTTACATTTTACCTTAACACCAAAAACTATCAACTAGATGATTGGTATAAAAAGAACTAGAAGAGCTGTCATATCACATCACATACATCCTGATGCAGTTGGCTGGTATAACATTACTGTCTGGGGGATTCAAAACACTCATTATTCTCATTTTGGATGACCTTTCACAGCTCCACTATCTTGTCAAATAAATCAAAATATCACAGATTCAAAGGAACTGTCATGCCTTTTTGTTTTGTGGATCATTAAGTAATTGACTTACATAAAATGCTCCTGTGGTAGTGGTTTCTGTGGTTGAGAGGTAGAGCATTGGCATTGTAGTCATTAGGTCCCGAGTTTGATTCCCAGGAGTGGGTATCAACTTTGGGACTGCATTGGCCCACATTTAGCGCAATTACTGTTGTAGTTTCCAGGAAGCATAATTTAGAGATATTTGTCTAAGTTGCAAGAACTTGTTTCTCAATCGATTTAAAATAAATATGTTTAAACTGAACTAATAACATGCTACTTTCTCTCACATGGAATCAAAATACTTTATGAAAATTTCAGAGCTTTACCATCTTGTTAAAAGATGACAGTATCCCAGAATCCCAGGAAGTCTATGAAGTCAGACTGGTAAGCACAGACACGGAAGATGATCAAGTTGGTTCTACAAATACTAGTGGAGCCAGTCTAGATGAGGCGCGGAGTAAATCAGTGATCACAGTCCAGGAGAATGACTTCCCTAATGGACTGGTTCAGTTTTCTACAGATGTTGTGCCTCCAATGCCTGATAGTCCATTTATTCCACCTGCTACAGAACAGCCTACAGTATGTAATGTATATCTCTACAACATGACAAAATTTTAGGTTTCTCCAACTTAAAAGCATTTGCATACGACAAACTAAATGGTGCAAAAATAATTATGGGATTTGTCTGTGAAATGTTAGAAAACATTGCGGGAAAAAGAGAAAATGCTGGTTACCAGCATTTTCTCCTTTTCCCACAATGTTTTTTAAAGCTTTCTTTCTCATGGTTGTTCAAACTTGGCATTGTGTGGTAAAGGGTTAAGCTTACAAATGCACCTTTTTTGCTTCCATGCACTCTAAAGCTTTCGAAAATATTGACAAAGAAAGAAAATTTGCTTTAAGCTAACATTTTTTACTTTTCCGACAATGTTTTTCATAGAGTTGAAACATAAGATTTTTCTTTATTTCAAATGTTAATATCTTGTGTAATGCTCTAGGAAGAAAGAAATGGGTTAGGATTAGTTTGAAAAGCAAAGACTAGCTACACAGCAGAAATATTTAACCCTCTATCACACAACCCCGGGTTTTGATAACCCTAAAAAAGAGAGAATTTCGAAAACATGGTGGGAAAAGGAGAAAATGCTGATAACCAGCATTTTCTCCATTTCCCACAATGTTTTCTACCCTATCAAAGACAAGTTACATAATTTGAGCTATATCAAATTTGTCATCTGCAAATCTTTTCAGTTTGGACTAGTGTAAAATTTTATTATGTGGGAAAGAGTTACGCAAATATATGGAAGGAAATGTCATTAATACATAGCTTCAATAGAAATAAAAAAATGAAACCGTTTGGAAAAATTCTATAAAGATTTTATTATTGCAGAACACAAATTCTTCTTGATGCTCAGAGTGTAACATTATGGCATTTGAAGTCCTTTCTTGAAATAACATGGATGATTGGTTTGCTTTCAGATCAGGGTGGCGGAGGAATCTGGGGTGGCACGCCTCCTAGTGGTGAGAGCTCAAGGTTATCAAGGGGAAATAACTGTAGAATGGAGAACAACAGATGGCACTGCCAAAAGTAGTGGGAAATCACCACCTGATTATACTGTAAGTGATTTCTTGGATTTTTAGCTCGACTGTTTTTGAAGAAAACCTCAAGGTATTGTTGTAGCCCTGGCATCGTCGTCTGCGTTGTTGGCATGCAAATACTTCTACATTTTGTAATATCTCTGTTATTACTAAAGATAATTTTATTATACTGTAAAGAAATTTCCCGTGATCTGATTGGATAATCTGCCCCGAACATATGTATCATGTACACTGGTAAAACCAACGTAAAAGCAGTTTCCCTTTCGGGAGCCCCATATACATGACTACACTTTTAACACAACATCCAAAATGGCGGCGTCGATCAAGATTAACATCAAGATTATGTACCAAAATGCACGCTTTACCAAGGTTTCAGTGACGTCAGTTCACAGTGACATCAGTTTTCGTTGAATTGGGGCACTCAGAAGGGAAATTCTACTTCGTCGGCGTACTCAATTTTTGAAACCAAAAAACAGGTAAATTTTGCTTAATACACATTGGAATGGTAAAACTTCGCCTTCGGCTCGGGACGACATAATTCACCACGGCCATGAACAAGTTTACAAGTCTTCTGCCACCTGACCGTACAACTAATAATGTACTTCAAACTTGAACAAGTTGTTAACTATCAAAAGGGGCATGTATCCATTGAAATATTTTGAGACAGTTATGCCCCTTTTTTTGACCTAGAATTTTCACTGAAAATCAAGCACTTGCAGCAGAGTGTTGGCCCTTCATGACTCTTGTTTATCTTTTGTAATGAAGTATATTCTTGCAATTATATTTCCTTTGAAACAGAGTACTCTGATGAGTTTGCATTGCATAATCTAATGAAATACAGGTATGATGTTTTTGATGAAAAGAAGATCTAAAATATGTAGTCAAATAGATGGATCATCTTCTTGAGTATCTTTATACTAGATATCACATAAAGAAAAGACCAGATAACAGATTTATTTAGCTTTGTTCATATAGCTTATTGGGTAAAAATGCAATTCCTTGTAACTTCTTAGATGAAATATGCAAAATAAATGTGAAAACATTGTCTAATATTCTCTTGGCAGTTTACAGCCAGGTGAAAAAGTGTATCGGCTACTTCTAGTTGATGAACTGCTGCTTAGATCAAGATCACAATGTGCAAAAAATCAAATTTTGGATCTTTAGTGGCCATTTTTGTGACAAAAGATACCTCAATAAAAAAAGTTAAAAACTGTGCCTTCTTATAGATAACAAATGTGATTCATTTATTCAGCATTTTAAACGTAAAAATAAGTTCAAAAGTTTTTTACAATATTTTATCAAGTCAAACTTGTAAATCAACTTTACAAACAAAATTAAACTTCTGGGTACAAAGTTCATCATGCCACAAGAGCTGATCTCCAGAATAAAGCATTATACACTGTAAACTCAGCTCATTTGGCTCATCAGCAGCCCACTTGATGTAGGTGAAAGGGCGCAGTTCTGTGTCTGAAGCCCACATCCACTGTTTGGTTTTGGGATAGAAAGTTCCGCTGGTCCACCAGCCAACAGCGTCCTGAACATCTGCAAATATAATGTATTAACCCTTTACTGCTCAATGCAGACTTTTAATAACCCTTGAAAAGAAGCCTTTTGAAAACATGGTGGGAAAAGGAGAAAATGCTGGTTACCAGCATTTTCTTTTTCCACAATGTTTTCAAAAGGCTTCTTAGCATTTTCTCCTTTTCCCACAATGTTTTCTACACTGTTAGAGAAAAATTGGACCATATTAGCCACATTGAAATTGTCGTCTGCAAATGCTTCCAGTATGGACAAGGCTAAAATTTTGTCGTCTGGTAAAGGGTTAACTTAATTGTTAGGTTTCTGTTACAAATACTTATTTAACTGTGTATTGTACAAATTATTTTTATACTGATCAAATTGTTTTGAACTGAGGACATTCATCTGAAAGAAATGTAAATACTCTGTAAAAGAGTGACAAAAACATAGTGGGTAAAGGGCCAATCGCTTATTACAAAACCTCAAAATTGAATAATTAAATAGCTCTTAGGATGCCATATAAATGTGTTGGACATCTTACAGTCTGGAAACTTGTTTTACATCTTACAGTCTGGAAACAAGGTTCAACACTCGTAACTTTGAGCTTACTCTTTTCCAAAATATCTCAGTAAAGTGGACAGCGTAAATCAAAGATCAGGTTTGTGCAGTCTGATCTTGATCCACACTGCCATTGAAGGAAACTGTAGTTGTGACAAGCACTAAAAGGGATTATTTAATGGCTAAAGAGCTAAGCAAGCACTGCACACATGCCCATTACCACACAGATGAATGTTTTTTTTGTAACAAAAAAAAAATTTAACAATGTTTTAGACACATCCAAGTTAAAAGCATTTTCAGGCCACAAATTTATCATAGGAAAGAAAATACTTTCTGTCTCTGGAATGATGGAAAACATTGTGGGCAAAGGAGAAAATGCTGGTCACCAGATTGTGCGGTAAAGGATTTAATGGCAAGAAAGAGAAAAAAATTCTAACAACTGCCATTTATTGTGGCAGTTTTGTAGATGTTCTGAAAAGTTCCTAGCCTCATGTTTGTGGGCTAGCATTTCCTGTTTGCCATAAAATACAATTCAAATCCATTTAACAAAATACACATACCAGGTATACATTCAATCACAAATTTTGATTTCATTGCAACAGATAGCTTCTGAAATCATTTGGAAAATTATATAACTACTAGTTAAATGAAGTATTTGTGTTAACTCTTTACCAAAGGGCAAACTTTTAAACATCACTGATTTGAAAGCTCTTGCAGACTAAAAGTTAAATATGGCTGAAATAATGGGATTTTCCCTTTGAAACCATAGAGAACATTGTGGGAAAAGGAGAAAAAGTTGGTTACCATCATTTTCTTATTTTCCCACAATGTTTTCAAAAGACTTCTTTTGAAGGGTCATTAAAACGTGAGATAGTGTGGTAAAGAGTTAAACAAGAAAGAGAAGCTGCAACAAAGTAACTTACCAGGGTTGTTTCTGATGAGATAGGTGACAATATAATGCTCCTTCAGTGTAAGCAAGGACACAACATGACTGTCTAGAGCATTGCAATAATCTTTGGCGTCATACCAACTTGTGTTGAACTTCGACATCAGATAGCAGGACTTCCAATTGTCCACAGTTTCAAATCCTGACGGACAGGAACTTGGATTGGCACGTCCTTGTTTTGTTTGTTGACCCACAAGCTCCATTACAACCGTTTCTATCCGTCTGACACCTCGTAGAACCCGTGTTGACAAATTTTCCATTTCCTTTGACAGTTTGTTCTGTACTCTTTTTATCTTCTTTGCCAAAAGTTCCGTTGATATCTGTGGCTTGATATCACTTGATCGTTTTATCCTGGACACAACAGCATCATCATCATTGCTTTCAAGGCATCCATCACTAGGCAACAAACTCAATGTATAGTTGCAATTTGGGTTCAGTGTAAAATTACATGTATGTGTAGGATGCATCATGTCTGTGCATTTCACTACTGGGGTCATTAGAACTACTAAAGTAAGGAGACTGACGCGTAACCCGAAACTTTCCATATCTGTAGCCATTTTTTTATGTTCAAGAAAAATACATCTATCCACTTCTTTGGAGAAACATCTTTTCAATGTTAACTTGGATACATTGACATGAAATGGCCTTTTCATGCTTTTGTTCAGCTTTTCTGTAGCTTATTCAATTACTCATCAATAGTAATTGATCCTAGTCATCCAAAAAAAGTATGTTTTCAACATTTGGAGCTTCATAGAAAGAAATGGATAGTATGGATGAAAATGTTGCAGTTTGAAAATCTGATTTCTTTAGAATATCAAACAAAGCATAAAGAAGTTTAGATTCAAGATCAGGCTGCAAGCCTTTTTAGTTTGATCTTGATCTTCCTAAAGGCAACTGTAGTTGTGATAGACATTTTAACTCTTTACCAAATGACAAAAAGTTTGATTTGTCCAGACAGAAAGCATTTACAAACATTAAATTAAAGTTGGCTTAAATGATGAAAGTTGTCCTTGATAGAGCAGAAAATATTGTGGGAAAAGAGGAAAATGCTGGTTACCAGTATTTTTTTTCTTTTCCCACAGTGTTTCCTGAAGTCTATTTTACTAGGGTCTTTAAAACTCGGGATTATGTGATAAAGGGTTAGCTGTAAACAAAATCTGTGCAATTTACTGATCTAAAATAAATTATCCTAATGTTTTATGTGAATGAAAAAAAAATTGAATATTGATACAGAAATGTATTGACAAAAATAGTAATTCACTGTTTATAGCATATTTGCAAACCTTATTTTCAAATGAATGCTCTCCCTTTTCCCCCACACAGCCTTGATAAAACACAGAAGATAAAAAAATTAACAGAATCACAAGTATAAATTGATTTTATGTACAATTTTTTGTCAAGGCTTTTATTCTAGAGACAATCATGATCAAATTCTATAATTGAAAAATCATAGACATAAACAAAAAGTTCTTTAAAAAAGAAAGACAGTGTAAATTTGCCTGAAAATAAGCAGGGGCCCTTAATATAAACATATCTACACCAGCCTGCATAGCTCAGTTGGTAGAGTGTAAGACTCGTGAACTTGAGAGTGTGGGTTCGATCCCCACGGCTGGCCATCTAAAATTACTAGTAGTCTTTCGGATGAGACGTTAAACCGAGGTCCCGTGTGACGGTGCTATACACCGAGCATGTTAAAGAACCAGGCTAAACTTAGGATGGGTTTCGTCCTGTATCTGCACTATCCCCCTTTACAATACTAACAGCCTTCAGTGGGCGTCGCCCATATGGGCAACCGGTGGCGACAATAGATAAACGCAGATTCAATCAATCAAAAACATATCAACATTTTTGACCAATCACAAATTTCTGTTTATTTATTTTTTATCAGTACCAAAAATTATGTCAAAAGCCAGCATATTCAGCTTTGTCAAAACATGAAAATTTAGTTTTTCAAAATTAACCCTCTACTGCACAAATCCGAGTTTTAACTCCCGAGAGGAGGAAGCTTTTTAGAATCATTGCAGAAAAGGAGAAAATACTGGTAACCAGCATTTTCTCCTTTTCCCACAAATATTTTCTCTGTTTTCAAAGAAAAATTTGAACATTTGCTTCTTGTTTAAATTGTCGTCTGCAGATGCTTTCAATTTAATCAAGTTTGAAACTTGGTAGTTTGATAAAGAGTTGACCTAATGTGGGGGATAAAGGAAAGGGTGGGGAGGGGGGATTAAAAAAAAAAACACTTTTCCCAAAGGACCCATGGTACATTTTTGTATGACGGGACCGTTGCTGTTATTTTGATCATTAATTCCCAATCATTTGTTGATTGTCCTTGATGTACAGTGGGTCTTTATTTCTCCAATGGCAACAGCTTGCTACCATTCAAAAATGTATGAAAACATGTTTTCCTCTTGTAATTTGGGAGTTTCATTTTACCAGATGACTAAATATAGGGGAGTCCTACATGGCCCGGTGGTAAAGTGTGGGACTCCTAACCTGGAAGCCACGGGTTCAAGCTGCACTGGATCCACTGGGTCCTTCGTAGGAGTGTCCTTGGGCAAGACACTTCAGAGCTCTAGCCTATTACTGGTAAAACCCAGGAAATACATGAATATGTGAGCTGTCACCGTGATATGACTGAAATGATGTTGAAAGCGGCGTAAAACACCATTTAATCAATCAGTCAATCACTAAATATAAGATATGTCCCCATTGAAAGCAAACATCAGAGTAAAGTGACTAAAAAACTGAAATTTGAAATTTGTGGTTATCAGCATTTGCTCCTTTTCCCACAATGTTTTCTAAAGCAGTCTTCTGGAACATTGCTGAAATTTGTGGTTTTTTGGTAAAGGGTAAACTCTTTACCACACAGTTCGAACTTTTGACGACCCTAAGGAAAAGAGCTTCTGGAAACATTGTTGGAAAAGGAGAAAATCTTGACTTTTAATGGTTCTAAAGAAGAAGACATGAAAACATTTTGGGAAAAGGAGAAAACCAGCATTTTCTCCTTTTTCCTCAATGTTTTCTCTACTATGACAGACAAATTCCATGTTTTGGGTAACATAAATTGTGTTGTCTGCAAAAGTTTTCAATTTGGATGAGTCCAAAATTTTGTCGTTTGGTAAAGAGTTAATTCTTTGATGAGAGAAGAATGTAGTGCTTTTGAGGACAGTGTAGATCAAGATCAGACTACAGAAATTGGCAGTCTTATGATGAATCTATACTGTCGGTAGGCCTATATATATTTCAGCCAAAAACAGTTTTATAATGACATTGATTTCTTTATTTTTGGACTGAAAATATTTATTTTGTGTGTATAGCAACCCAAGGTTTAAATGCTTATCCCTTTTCCACACAATCCCTAGTTTTAACGACCCTGACGGAGAAAGCTTTTGAAAACATTGTGGGAAAAGGAGAAAATGCTGGTAACCAGCATTTTCTCCTTTTCCCACAATGTTTTCTACCCAGTCAAATAAAGAAATCATCATTTTAGTAACGTTGAATTTTTCGTCTGCAAATGCTTTGAATTTTGTCCAGTCCAAAATTTTGTCGTTTGGTAAAGAGTTTATTACACAATTTTCTTAACTCTTAATTTACCACACAACGAAATTTTAAACTGGTCTAAATTGAATGCATTTGCAGACGACAAAATAAATGAGACTCAAAAATAATTTTTTTTTTAAAAGTACAGAAAACATTGTTGGAAATGGAGAAAATGCTGGTTACCACAATTTTCTCCTGTTTCCCACAATGTTTTCTGAGGTATTTTCTCAAGAGTTTTTTTTAACAGCAGATTGTTTGGTAAAGGGTTTTTTTCTACATGTTGAATTTTTTTCTGTAATTAAATGTTTATTTTAATATTTTCATAAATTTGTATTATAAGGTGGATAATGTGAGTATGGCTTATGAGTTTCCTGGTTTTGGAAATATATTTTTTTATTTCATCCCTCTTTCAAATTACTCTGTAATTATAATACCATTGATATGGGTTTGGATTTAAATACAGATGTAACTGTCGGCCATTTCTTTACTTTTATACCTGATGTATATTTTCTAAAGGAAGACACTTGCAGGATTAAAAGGCAATGTGTAATTAATACAAAAACCAGCATTTTCTTTTTTTCTCACAATATTTTCTACTCTATCAAAGAGAAATGCTTTCATTTGAGCCTTATCAAATTTTTTGCCTGCAAAAGGCTTCCTATTTATGGACAAGTCAAAAAAATAATTGAGCCATGCTCTGTGAAAAGAGGGCTTAATGCATCTGCGAAAAGTATCGACCCAGGTCAGCCTGTGCAGTCCGCTCAGGCCAACCTGGGCCGAAACTTTTCGCTAATGGTCAATTTTCTGTATGTCCAAGGACCAGTCTACCTCTGGATTGAGTCAGTTGTTAAAAAAGGTGGCTATTATGTATCCATAAGTATGTGATAGCTTGCTTGGTACCATGCATCATGGAGATGCATTAAGTCCCCTTTTCACAGAGCATGGCTCATGTTTTACTTGTTAAGAGTTAATCTTTATCCTTTTTTTTTTCTTTCTGAATTATGGATTTTGTTAAGTGATCTAGATTTGGATTGGATTAACATGACAGAAAGTACTGACAAAGCAGTTAGGAGTATAGAGCCAGATCAGACTGCATATATAGGCAGTCTGATCTTGCTATACACTCTCCATAGGAAGCATTCCTAGTCAAAAACAGCAGGAGAGAAGAGATGCTCAGGAACTGATGAGAAGATCTCAGTAAATATGAATATAAGTCATCTTGTGCATCTTTTCTTTACAGTCAGTGCAGTGGTATCTATTCCTCTGCTGTAGATGCAGCTAAATGTAACATGTACATTGAGGAAGGGAGATGATTTATTTATTATATTTGTTACTGGTGAGGGATAGAAGAAACACCTTGAATATTTCCATATCCCATTTTTTTTATTTCTTATATGCATACAACATTCCCTTCAGACATTAATTTACAGCAGGCAACTTTAAAAAAAATATCATGCGAAAATGACAAAATTTTGGACTCAACCAAATTGAATGCATTTACAGACGACAAATTAAATGCAGCCTAAATGATGATTTCTGTCTTTCACGGAGCAGAAAACATTGTTGGAGAAGGGAGAAAATGCTGGTAACCAGCATTCCTCTTTTTCTTACAATGTTTCAAAAGCCTTGTTTCTCAGAGTCATGAAAACACAGGGTCATGTGGTAAAGGGTTAAATAAGGTCATACTTCTGAAAACATCATGGCAAAAAATATGAATGGCTTGTTGTATGGTGGCATATTTCTGCCACGAGATACGAGATGGCTATCATGATAATTTTTGAAAACTTTTGTAAATTGTCGCGATAAATTAAAGTTTCCTGGAAATTTTAGTGAGATAGTAAAAAGTTTCCAGAAAAAATTGTCACGATAAACTTAATATTTTAACGCAAAGTTTCTCAGACGTGCATGAAGCTGACATTCGACATAAAATGATCGTGATAGTTCCATCAGTTTCTCGATACCTATCAATAGAAAATTCACCATTTGGATGAACTTGGTAGTTTTTGACTTTACAAGATTGCAGTAAGTAAAAATTCGAATAATTTACAATTGTAGCTTAACTGCTAGATTTTGACAAGACACGAAATGAACAGAAGTCTGTTAAACACAGAGACGACTCGAAATGCCTCCTACTAACAACTTGAAAATCATTCAGGGAAAAGGAGAATTCATAAGGTTGTAGACGAAGACGTTCCGAAACCTTATCTAATTATAGGTACCGTGAATGTCAGTTGTGGGCACGAAAGCAAAAAGAAATCATGATAACAGAATTATTGCGATATTTTTATCGTGAAAACTTTTATTATCTAGATAGTATTTCCAGGAACCTTTGTTTTATCACGATAGTTCTGTTGAATTATCGCAATAGCTATCTCGTATCTCGCGGCAGAAATATGCCACCATATTGTTGCAAGCAATTTCTCCTGTTGCTTCAGCTTCTTTTCAAAAACGGTCTGATGTGAGACAAAGAAAATCAGGTCTGCAGGCGGAAATTAGTTCAACAATTCTATGTTTCCATAACCCTTAGGAGCAAAGCTTTTGAAAACATTGTGAAGAAAGGAGAAAATGAAGATTACCAGCAACAGTCTATAGTACCTGAGTCTTTACGCCTGCATTGGCTGCTTTTGCTTGAATTTTCGATAGATAATACAGCTTATTTCTTAACCAGTTTTCTGTACAAAGTACTAGTTTTTACGCCTCTGCTATGGACAACTTTTTACAGATACATCTTTACAGACAAAGAGAAGAAACACCCTTAAAACTTTATAGTGTGCAGAATGATCAGAATGAATTGATCAGCTGTGTAAATATAGATAACTGATCGAGAAATATGATGTAAAGGATAAAGAAACTTACGGGATTTGTCTCTGATTGAAAACCAAAAATGACATCAGTGCTTCCTTTTATGGCCTGAAGAAAATGAAAGCATTTTCTATTGGTCGTAATCTGTGCCACCTTGCTGCCATCAGGGGCAATATTTGGCATGAATTTTCAAGAATGATTATAGTTTCATAAAACAAAGATGAAATGGGTTAAAAAACTGGCTGAAAACAAGTGAAGATGTATCTTTACTCTTTACCAAACAACAAATTTTTAGACTCTTCCAAATTCAGAGTTGTTGAAGACGACAAATAAAACGTGGCTCAAAGAAAAGAATTGTCTCTAAAAAGGTAGAAAACATTGTAGGAAAAGAGAAATTGCTGGTTACAAGAATTTTCTTGGTTTCCTGTGATGTTTCAAAAGGCAATTTCCTACCGGTCATTAAAACATGGAATTGTGTGGTAGGGTGAAAGCTTTAAACGGACCAGTGGTTTGTTAAGTTATTTATGAAACGACAAAATTTTAGACCGAAACCAAATTGAATGTACGTATCTGCAAACAACAAACTAGATATAGCTTAAATGGTGAGATATGTCCATGATTGGATAGAAAGCAATGTAACCAGCATTTTCTCCTTCCCCCACAATGTTTTCTACCCTTTCCAAAACGAATTTCAATATTTGAGTCACATTTACTTTGTCTTCTGCAATTATCTCAAATTTGGACAAGTCTAAAATTTTGTTGTTTGGTTAAGGATTAATTTTTCATCTGCAACTGTTTTCAAGTTGGGTCAGTCTACATGTTTGTTGTTTAGTAAAGAGTTAATTGTTTTATTAGCTTGGCTGTTTACAACGGTCAAGGTGTTTCCATAACCCTGGCACCATTGTCTGTGTCGTTGTCTTGAGAAAACACTGACATTTTCAAAATCTTTGACACTTTATAATATCTCTGTAATTACTGAAGAAATTTACTTCAAACTTGGACAAGTTGTTCACTATCAAAAGAGAAATCCATACAACAAGGGCTGCTAACCATCAAAGTAGTTTTGACTGAGTTATGCCCCTTTTTCTTACTAGAATTTTCACCACAAATCAAGCAACTGTAGCTGAGCATTAACACTGGCATGCATGCTCTTGTTTTATTTTACAGGCAGCAGTTGGAAGATTGACGTTCCTCGACGGTGAGAGATATAAATATATAGACATCAATATCATTGACAACGACATCCCTGAGGATGAAAAGTCGTTTGTAGTAACTTTATTGAATCCGTCAGGTGGTGCCGCTATAGGTGTAGGGTCTGCTGTTACCGTGGTGATTGAACATTCAGATGGAGCATTTGGAATATTTCAGTTTCGGGATTCCTCAAGAGGTGTCCAGGTGGAGGAGCAGGGTGATAGTGGCTTCAACACAGTTACATTGGAGGTACAGCGGAACCTTGATATAAGGAGCTTAACCCTTTACCACACATTCCTGAGTTTTAACAACCCTGAAAAAGAAGGCTTTTGAAAACGTTGTAGGGGGAAAAGAGAAAACGCTGGTAACCAGCATTTTCTCCTTTTCCCCAAATGTTTTCTACTCTATCAAAGACAAAATCTAATCAGTTATGAGTCACATTTAATTTGTCATCTACAAAAAGGTTTCTACTTGGACAAGTCCAAAATTTTGTTGTGTGGTAAAGGTTAAATAAAATGCTGATCCTATTTGAATGCAGGTTTTCTAAGGCTCCAAAATTCTTTTTGGGGAGGGGGGTGGGGGTTAACCATTTATATTGATTTCAGGTACAAAATTTGTCCAACTACCAGTTCAACGTTATCAATTTCTTTGATTTTCACATGTTTTTTTTTTTGATTGCAAACAATATTATCTCTGACAAAATGTTAGACTTTTCACAGACGACAAAGCAAACCCGATTCAAACATCTTACAACTGTGACACTAACTTGTGCATTAACCCATTTCCTCATGACAGATTTTATATTCTCCTAAATTTAAAACATCAGGAGTTGACAAATTTAGAATAAATACAAATGAGTTTAATTAAGTTCTGATAGGATAGAAAACATTTTGGGGAAAGGAGAAAATGCAGGTAACCAATTTTCTGCATGTCAAAGAACCAGTCCATTTGAAGATTCAGTTGTAAACCCATTACCACTCAATCCCTATTTTTGACGACCTGAGAAAGAAGCCTTTAGAAAACATCGTGGGAAAAGGAGAAAATGCTGGTAACCAGCATTTTCTCCTTTTCCCACAATGTTTTCTACTCTTCACAAAACAACTTTCAAATTTTCAGTCACTTTTATTTTGTCGTCTGCAAATGCTTTCGATTTGGACAAGCCTAAAATTTTGTCTTTTGGTAATGAGTTAAGCAAATTGGATTTTATGAATCGTTTGATTATGTGATGACTTGCTTGGTTTTATGTACCACGGAGATGCATTTAACCTTCTGCCAGAGCACAGTTCTGATGTAATTTATCTATATGTTTATATACCGAGCAAGTCATCACATAATTATGGATCCATGCAATCCATTCTGTTTAAAAACTGACTTCATCAAAATGGTAGAATGGTTCTTGGACATACAGAAAATTGACTAATAGGAAAAGTTTCAACCTAGGTAAGCTTGCGCAGACTCCGCAGGCTGACCTGGGTTGATACTTTTTGCAGATGTTTTACCTCTTTACCAAATGACAAATTTCTGAACCTGACCAAATCCATGGTATTTTCAGATGACAAATTAAGTGTTGCTAAATTGATGATTTCCAGCTTTGATAGACAGGAAAACATTGTGGGAAAACGAGAAAATGTTGGTTGCCAGCATTTACCTCTTCCCAAAATGTTTTCAAAAGCTGTCTTCCTCAAGGTCATTAAAACTCGGGATTGTGTGGTCAAGGTATAACCCCTTACCAAACAATTCAGTGTTT
The DNA here is from genome assembly GCA_946811185.2 of Hippopus hippopus. Classification (NCBI taxonomy): domain Eukaryota; kingdom Metazoa; phylum Mollusca; class Bivalvia; order Cardiida; family Cardiidae; genus Hippopus; species Hippopus hippopus. Next base: position 26,251,841 of record OX328104.1, on the reverse strand, counting down.
TAATGTCTATAAAAAAAAATGGCTATTGAAAACATTGAGGGAAAAGGAGAAAATTCTATGACAAGCAGTTTCTCACAATGATTTTTGCACTATCAAAGACAGTTTTCTTAATTTGTAGTCTGCAAATGATTTTATTATGGTCACAACTAAATCTCTGTTGTTTGGTAAACCCCCTTTTCACAGAGTGTCACTTATATGGCCTGCAACATGCGAAAAGGGGCATTCGGACGTTTGCGTAAAGTGTCGTCTCGGATCAGCCTGCGCAGTCCGCGCAGGCTAATCCGAGACGGCACTTTACGACTACATTAGATTTTGTGCTACAGTAGACTTGCGCAAAACAGAAAATTACATAAAAACGGAAAGTATCATTTCGGATTAGCCTGTGCAGTCCACGCAGGCTGATCCGAAACGACACTTTACGCAAATGTCCAAATGTCCCTTTTCATGTGTTGAAGGCCATATGTAAATTCATGGAAGTTTCTAAATCCATGCTTATCTTCACCATAGATTGAGAGAGTAGGTGGCAGTATAGGACAGAGTGTGGTGACATGGGAAGTACAGGGAGACAAAAATAATGACATCGTCAACTCACAGGGAACCGTCACATTTCTACACAATCAGCTGTTTGGTAACCTTGACCTTCAGATAAGAGGGGATACAGCAGCTGAGTTAGATGAACTATTTTTTGTTCAGATAACAAATGTGTCTCGGGTAAGTAGCTGATCATACATTGTATTGCGCAACCGCTGTAACTTGTCACTTGATCAATATTCTGTCTTTTTACATGAACTTTTTACAGATCTCCGATGAAGTTAAGTTTTTATAGAACGTTTACCTTGGAATATGTGTCTAGGTATTTTACCTCTCTACCATTGACATGGTGACAAGATCAGTTATACATATTCATTTTAATTTCGTTTAGAACGGGGCAAATATCAGAAAAGCGAACACGGTCATGGAAACATTTAGAGCTTACACGTTAAAGCAGTTTCACAGTTACATTTGGATATTTTTTTGCTCAGGGAAAACACAAGCTATTGCAGGTCATGCGATAATGATTGCAAGATTTATCTCTTTACCAAATGACAAAATTTTAGACATGTCCAAATTGATAGTATTTACAGACTACAAAACAAATATGACTCAATTCAAATGTGTTTTTGAAAGGATAACCAGCATTTTCTCCTTTTCCCACAAATGTTTTCAAACGCTTTCTTCCTCAGGGTAGATAGAGTCTGGCTCATTTGGTAAAGGGTAAACCCATTACCACACAATCCCTACTTTTGACGACCCTGAGAAAGAAGCCTTTAGAAAACATTGTGGGAAAAAGAGAAAATGCTGGTAACCAGCATTTTCTCCTTTTCCCACAATGTTTTCTACCCTTCACAAAACAAATTTCAAATTTTCAGTCACTTTTATTTTGTCGTCTGCAAATGCTTTCGATTTGGACAAACCTTAAATATTCTTGTTTGGTAATGAGTTAAAAGAAATCAAAGACGGGTCTTTTCCACATAACAAAATGATGGACTCGTCCAAATTGAAAGCACTTGCAAAAGACAAGTCAATTGTGGCTGAAATGATATTCTGAAAGGCTAGAAAGTATTTTTGGAAAAGGAGGACTTGATAGTTACCAATATTTTCTCCTTTTCCCACAATGTTTTCAATAATTTTCTTCCTTACGGTTGTTAAAACTCAGGAGTAGAGGGTCAATAATGTTCCATATTAAATATATTAGATAAATGATGTTATTATCCCCTGCCCAAGGCGGAGGGATATAGTTTTAGCATTGTCCGTCCGTCCATTCGTCTGACCATCTTTCCATTCGTCCCTCCATCCGTGTGTCCATCCAGGACAATATTTCTAATACCATTGGACAGAATTTGGTGAAACTTTATACGTGTGTACAATTACCTATTCCGCCAATATACTCTTTTTTTTTTCGATGCAAAATGGCTGACTGGGAGCGATTTTTAGTTATGCAGTCGCATAAATTTTTGAAAAGGTCCTTTTCGGCGGGGGATATCATTTCAACAAAATTGCTTGTTTTATTTCTAGAAATTTTAATGTATTAAAAAATGTGATCTAGATAAATAGCTTTTATTAATAGTTTTTGTTCAAAATTAGGCAGCATACAAGGTGCAGCACTAAGTATTTAATCACAGCAAGGGAGATAACTTACCTCTAACCTATAAAACTCTATGGACAACTTTAACCCATACCACACAATCACGAGTTTTAACGACCCTGAGGAAGAAGCCTTTTGAAAACATTGAGGGAAAAGGAGAAAATGCTGGTAACCAGCATTTTCTCCTTTTCCCACAAAGTTTTCTACCCTATCAAAGGGAATCTCTATCGTTTGAGCCCCTTTTAAATTGTTGTCTGCAAATGCTTTCAATTTGGCTAAGTCTAAAATTTTGTCATTTGGTAAAGAGTTAAGCCCTATGCAATCATTGTGCATCAAGCTTCAACTGCATTAGTCTTGCTTGTTTGAAACTTCCTTTTGTATTCTATCAAACACAATCGTAGTATTGCTGCATGTGGATGTTTTCTTGGCCTGAAATACTTACGTTTAACTTTTTACCAATAGACAAAACTTTAGACATGTCCAAATTGAAATCATTTGCAGAGACAAAATAAATTTGACTCAAAGATTACAAATTATTTGTGGAAGGAAAGAAAACGTTGTGGGAAAAGGAGAAAATGCTGGTTACCAGCATTTTCTGCTTTTCCCACAATGTTTTCAAAAGCCTTCTTCCTCGGGATCATTAAAACTCAGGATCGTGTGATAAAGGGTCAAGAGTTGTGTTAAACTATGTTTATTTTTTTCATTGTAATATTTTCTCTAATGTATGGGCTGTAAGAATTGCATTTTAGATTGAGGTAAAATAGGTAATTCGGGAATCATGGTGAGTAGCCGTATGAAATGCAACGTAAAGACAACAATGCGAAAAAATTAACAAAATTGATAAGAAGTTCCTTTTCTAATGTTGTTTTCAGACAGTAAAAGAGTACACAATTCATGAGTCTATAAAGCAAAAAATCAATAAAGTACCATCATGATGCATGTGTTTATGTAGGTTTATGACAGACAGTTCTGAACCGGCTCAAAGCCACTAAAACGAAAAATAAACGGGTTGACTTATGTCAAAGGTTAGCCATGCCCTGTCAGGTCAACTCGAACAGCCTATAAGTTAGGAAACATATATTTTGTGTCTCTCTTTCTCACCAGGGATCTCTGGGTATTGCCCAGTATTTAAGAGCAGAGGTGACCATACTGGCCAATGATGATCCTTACGGAAGATTTATCATACCAGAGACACAAAGGCCGCGTACAGTCGATGAGGACAATACAGGTATTTCCTGTACTTAATCCTTTACCACACAATTCCTAGTTTTATTTACAACCCTGTGGAGAGGAAAACATTCTGGGAAAAAACGAAAATACTGGTAACAAGCATCTTCTCTCTTTACCCTTTCAAAAACAAATCTCATCATTTTAGCAACGTTTGGTTTCTCCTCTCCAAATGCTTTCTAGCGTTCCATATGGATGAATCTAAAATTTTGTCATTTGATACAGCATTAAGACCGGGAAATGTATGCAGCTTTATATTCTTGATTGATATTCCATGCAGTTTCATTAACTGTTTACCAAACAACAAATATTTAGACTCATCCAAATTGAAAGCAAATGCAGACAGCAAATTAAGATATGGCTCAAAAAATGGATTTGTTTTTGAAAGGGTAGTAAAAATTGAGGATAAAATGAGAAAAATTTGGTTACCAGCATTTTCTTCTTTTCTTACAATTTTGTTCAAAAGCATTTTTCCTCAGGGTCGCTTATATCTGGATTATATGGTAAAGAATTAACCTTTTACCCGATAATCCTGTGTTTTAACAATCTTTAACCCTTTACCACACAATCCCGACTTTTAATGACCCTGAGGAAGAAGCCTTTGGAAAACATTGTGGAAAAAGGAGAAAATGCTGGTAACCAGCATTTTCTCCTTTTCCCACAATGTTTTCTACCCTTTCAAAAACAAATTCCATCATTTTAGCCACATCTAAATTGTTGTCTGCAAATACTTTGAATATGGATGAGTCCAAAATTTTGTCGTTTGGTAAAGAGTTAAAAGGAATTTTTAAATCATTCTCGAGAAAAAAGGGCAAATGCTGGTATCTCCTTTTCCCACAATATCTTCTCCCATTTCACAGGTAAACTTACACATGAGTCACATTACATTTATTTTCTGTAAATGCTTTCAGAACAGACTGCTCCAAAACCTTTTGTAATATCTTGCACATTTAGACAAATGCTGGTATTAGTTACATGTAGACTTAGTTGAAACCAAGAGCAACATTGTCACAGTTTGGCGAAAGTGGATAGATACTTTTCATAATGTAAAATTTTTGACAACAAGGAAATTGCTATAACAGAGATATATTGGTGATTTAAAAAAAATGATATATTGAACTGAACATACTTAATCCATACTTCAACAATTCTAAATATTGCTTGCATCTGTAACTTTTTTTTATATCACCCAAAATTGAGTGAGATGGAGCAAGAGAAGCATCTGTTTAGAAAGGAAATTTTATATCTTTCTTTTTTGAAAGAAAAAAAAAAAGCCAGTTTATTCCCATCCAAGCAAGCTATGTATAAGATATACTCTTGGTTGTTTATTTTAGCCGTTACACTGACAATACAAAGACTAGGTGGGACCTACGGAGTTGTCCAAGTCAACTATACAACTCTAGCCCCAGATGAGACCTACCCTTATATTCCCACAACAGTGCCCAGAGCTGACCTTCAAGACTACACCATGACCTCTGGATCAGTGACCTTCACCTCGGGTCAAGGAGTTGGGACATTTGAGGTGAACATACTGGATGACCTTGAGCCTGAGGAAAGTGAAGCTGTGTATGTCAGATTGACTGGGATCAGACTACTAGAGGGCGCACAGATCAGACCAGGTAAATAGCATGCATTGACTTTAAAAAAAAATATGGTTTTTAGGTTTCAAATGTTTCAAATGTTGCATTAGCAAAGAGTGGATATTTCAAGGAAAATAGAAAATACAATTTATTTTTGCAGTTTTAAATATGTTGTAGTCATCATATGGGTTGGTATGGAACCAAGATTAGACTGCTCAGTATCAGTAAATATAGAAATTGCTCAATGTAAAATTCACTTATTGCAAGACATCAAACTTTTGAACTTGGCAACATTGAAAAGAATTGAAGATGACATATTAAACTTTTGGACTTGATCTCAAAGATTATAAAACATTTTGGAAAGGGAGAAAACACTAGTTACCGGTTCCTTTTCCTTTTCCAAGGATGTTTTAAAAACTTTATCACATAAAACCTCCTCCGGCTGTGTATTAAACCCATGACTTATTTTTGATGATACACTAGTGTATTATTGTTTTTTTGGGTCCCAGTTCTGGTTATGTTTTAGTCATTAGCACATGAAGCCAGAGGAACCAATCACAGCACGTGATTTGGATTGTGACATGGGATTGTTTGGTAAAGAGTATATGTGTTTTCTGATGTAATTTGTTAACTCTTTACAAAACAACAAAATTTAAGATTTGTCCAAATTCAAAGTTTTGCAGTTGACAAAATAAATGTGACTCAGACATTGAAATTTATATTTGAAAGGTTAGAAAACATTGTGGGAAAATGAGAAAATGCTGGTTACCAGCATTTTCTTCTTTTCCCATATTGTTTTTAAGACTTCTTCCTAAAAATTTTCAAAAGTTGGGATTGTGTGGTAAAGGGTTAGTAATGAGGTATTTCTAATTTCAGTAAGTTCATCTCCCACCCTTGGCTCTGATACTGAATCCTATGGCCAGATAATCATAAACTTTAATGACAATGCTAATGGAGAAATAGTCCTGTCACCTCCCTCTCCTGTTGTACAGGAGGATACAACAGAGCCTGTAGTGTATGCAACAAGATTCGGGGGAGCCTTCGGAGAGGTAAAACAAAAATTAACTTTTTGATGACCACACACTAGCCTGGGTTCCAGCCTAATTATTTTTTCTTTTTATATTATCAGACATTACTTTGTCAAAAATTATGGAAGCGATAAACCGTTTTGCCACAGATCTGTATGGACTGTGAAAGGAGACTGTGATGTGGTGTGATTAAAAGGCTATTACCACCTGGATCCAGGCTAACCACACACTTGTGGATTCAGTAATGCATAGACATTGGATTCAGTAACTATTTTAACCCTTTCATGTGCCGTTTACTACTATAGTTGCATTTGCAGACAGTGAAGTAAATGCTTACATTGGGTCTACACCGTGAAATATCTTGATAAAGCCGAGCCCCAGTAGCTCAGTTGGTAGAGAACAGGACTTGAGAATAAGGGGTCGCAGGTTTGATCCCCGGCTCGGCCAATTTCTTTCTGAGGACTGATGATAGTAATTTTGATAGAATTCATTCCTCTTTCACCACTGACCATTGTTTCGATGATGGTTATGTGGGGAAGCAGCCAGTGCTTGGAAAGAATATTGTGCGGAGCACTGGTTAAAGAAACTCCAGGAAAGCAATGATAGGTGCACTAGCCGCTGCGATATAAGTGAAATAATGTTGAAAACAGTGTTAAACACCATTCAATTAATCATTCAATCAATATTTTGTTAAAAATTCAGGTCAATACAGCTTTTTGATTGCAAAATTTAGGTCTTTTTGCCTGACTGTAAAATGCCAATATCATTTAGTTGTAAATGCACTTTTAGAATTACCTCATACATTGTATGTTGTTTTAGACAGCCATTAATCTTTTCCAACACATTTCTGAGTTTCAACAACCCTACGTAGGAAAGCTTTTGAGAAACATTTTGGAAATGACAAGTTCAAATTTTCCTGTGTGGTAAAGAGTTAATTATTTTACCCTGTCTTCTTATATTTTCATCAGGTTACTGTAACTTTCCGGGTCACTGATGGAACAGCTATATCTGGACTAGACTATATCGTAGACTCAAATATTGTGACTTTAGCAAGGGGAGAGAAATCTGTTCCTCTACCAATCAGAATCATCAATGACAATGTCCCAGAGTTAACGGAGACATTCAGGGTAGAACTTGATCAAGTTTCAGGGGGAGGTACTCTCGGCACAGTGACAAGCGTCAATGTTGTCATTGACAATTCTGATGATCCCAATGGAGCATTTGGTATAGAACCTATTTAATGAACCTTTAGATTTACAGGCTACTTTGAGCCCTTACAAAAAACCTTTACATATTGTACAATACAATACAATACAATATCTCTATTTAAGTATTTAGGCCCCTAGCCCGTATACAGATACATCATACAATTTATTTACAAAGAGTGATGTTAAGTATATAGCAAACTTTTACACCCAAAGTTAAAGTTAACAGTTATGTCTAGATCTAGTTCAGTGATAATTAAAAGCCATATGCTTCAGTCTAGAACTTTTGAAAACATTTGTAGGAAGACATTATCCCATTGGAAGATTAATACATGTAAAGAGACACTTACCCATTAAAATGTCAATGCCACATTTCATGCTCATGTGGTTTTAAGCTTTTTAAAACACTGTGCCAAAAAATAACTCTTCATTCAAGTATTAGTGCAGAGGAAAATTTAATGATTAGGTTTATCTGTCAACCCATTACTGTTAGAAAACGATATTTCATTTTTATCCCATTTAAAAGTTTTGAAAAACATTGTGACGAAACATTGCATTGCTCCTGCAGTTTAAAAACTTTGAAATCAGTATTCCCAAACAATCCTGTATTTTAGCAAATCTGAGGGGTACAAACAGACTATCACTGGATTGTTGTGAAAAAAGGAGCAATTTCTTTTTAAATGCAGATGCTCTTTTTCTCATAATGTTTAAAAAAAAAACTGTCAAATCAAAGGAGTTAATTTCAAGGCCAAAACATTTTGCAAATCATCGATGTGCTGAAATTGTAGCTTTTGTGAGAGGTGTATGCAGGTTCGTGTTCCAGTTTATTAAAGGAAAGAAATGAGCACAACAAATATGATTTTGCAAACATTTTGAAACCAAAACAAACTGTGAAGATTGTTTGATATTTTAGAGATCATCGGGTTGAAAGAAATTTGGAAATACATTTATACTATTTATGTATTCTTGCTTAAATGCAGTTATCCTATTCACTTTTTGTAGTTGTTATCAGATTTTTCTGATGAAATTAAGGAAATTGTTTTTTTTGTGTGAATATAACTGCATACTTTCCAAAGCTATTGTATTATGCATTACTTTCCTATTAGGAATATCATTTTCAATTTTGTTTATTAAATTTCAGAATTTTCAGTTGATGGAATGTCTGTAGAGGAGCCTGAATTAGGGCCGATATCAGTGAACATTACTGTGATCCGTAAAGGTGGGAGTCTAGGGGTGATGACCATGGATTGGACAGCAATGTTAAATGGTAGGTTTTCACAACAACTCAAATAACTACTAAATATATTTGAGCCGTGCTCTGTGAAAAGGAGGCTTAATGCATCTGCGAAAAGTATCGACCCAGGTCAGCCTGCGCAGGCTGACCTGGGCCGAAACTTTTCGCTATTGGTCAATTTTCTGTATGTCAAAGGACCAGTCTACCTAATGATCGAGTCGGTTGTTGAAAGAAGTTGAAAGAAATGCTCTCTAGAAAGGAGGTTTAAAGCAACTGCATAAAAAATCGATTCAGGTCAGTTTGTGCAGTCCTCACAGGTTGACCTGGGTCGAAAGGTTTTGCTATTGGTAAATTTTCTGTATGTCAGAGGACCAGTCTAACTCATAAATCTGTCTGTTGTTAGACAAAATGGTGATATGACCTTAGCTGTCAAAACAGTGTTAAACTCCAATACAAACAAATCAGCCATTTCTGATTTGTCTTCTGCAAATGCTTTCAATTTGGACAAGTTCAAATTTGTGTTGTTTGGTAAAGGGTCAGTGATTGATTGATTGATTGGTGGTTAATGCCATTTTCAACATTATTTCAGTTATATTGCGGCAGCCAGTGCACCTATCTGTGCTTTCCTGAAGGTTCTTTTACCACTACTCCACACAATATTCTTACCAAGCTAGTGGCTGCTTTCCACATAACCATCATTGAAACAATGGTCAGTGGTGAGAGACAATTATCGATCCTCGGAAAGAAATGGGCCGAGCCGTGATCTCCTGTTCTCAGTTCCTGTACGCTACCGACTGAGCTATCAGGGCTTGGCGGTAAAGGGTTAAAGGTATTACGAGGGCTGTTTGATATGTAATGTGTATTGTACCACAGCAAGATAACGCTTTCAACGATTTTGTGGATGATGATACGCTTGAATAGCTCTGTTCAATACCTTTCCAATGGTATAAACACGAGCCCTTAGTTCCACAGTTTTAAACTTATAGTCATTTCATTAGAGCTAGTCGTTGACTACTGTTGTAAAAATGGTTGGGAAACGGATTAAGAATATTGAAGAAATTAGGGCTTATATAAAAGTTCGCACATAACTCGGTCATTCGGTAATGCAGATTTTTACTGAATTGGGGGAAGTTTATGGGTCTGATAAGGTATCTTATGAGACAGCTTGTAGGTGGAGAAAGAAATTTCTGACTGGCACAGAGTCCGTCAAAGATGTAGCAAAATCTGGCCGACCTGTGACTGTAACAGGCAAGGCAAATGTCTCAAAAGTCAGGGAAATAATTGAAAGTGATGGCAGATACATGATTCGTGATATTGCCAACGCTGTTGGCATACCGCTATCGTGGGTGCATTTCATTTTGAAGCGTATTTTGAAAGCATGAAAGATTTCTGCCAGATGGATACCTCATATATTGACAGATGACCAAAAACGGGTACGAGTACAAACCGCTAAGCAATTGCTCAAAATGTTTCCCAAATTCAATCAAAGACAATTTGCAAACATTGTTACTGGTGACGAAACATGGGTTCACTATTTCGAACTAGTAAGAAAAATTGGAAACAAGATATGGCTAACTAAACATGGTAGAAGGCCTGTAATTGCCAAAAGAAGCATATAAGCATAAAGAAGGCCTTTATTGCATATTCTTCTCGTGTGATGGTATAGCCGTACAAATTCCGGTGCCAAAGGACAAAATTGTTACAGGTCGGTATTACCGAGATGTTATACTAAAAAAGCTCAAGAAATATTATCTTAAACGACGCCCTGTGTCAGGATTTAGGCATGTTCATCTACTTCATGATAATGCTCCATCACATACATCTGAGCTTGTGAAGCAATTTTTGAAGTCGGAGAAGGTTACTGTCTTGCCACACCCACCATACTCTCCAGATCTAGCCCCATGCGACTTTTTCCTTTTTCCAAAACTTAAAAAGTTCTTATCTGGTCATCGTTACAAGTCCCAACAAGCCCTTGGCTCAGCCATCAGTCAGTGCCTCAGAGGTCTACCTAAATCAGCATACTGTGATGCATTTCAGAGATGGATTCAGAGATTGAAATTATGTATTTCAAACCACAGAGAATATTTTCAAGGGATGTAATGTTCATTTAACTATTTGAGTCGAATGCTTTTGAGATATCGTACAATACACATTACATATCGAACAACCCTCGTATTTTATCTGCACAGGTGTTCCGGCATCAGATGATATCACGCCCACATCGGGGTCAGTCTTCTTTGTAAGTAACGAGGCAAGTCGACAAATACTTGTCACGATCTTGCCAGACGATATTCCAGAAGGGCAAGAGGTTAGTAACAATTTTTACCATTTTTCATTCATCAACAAACCAGGGCAAAGTTTCATGAAAAAACTTAAGTCTCTTATTTTGCTCAAGTCTGCTGACAGACCCCATTTCTGACTTTAGGTCACTTTAATACTTTAGACTCATTTTACCAATATTATCAGACTTAAAAAAACATTGTCAAATCCTAAGTTGACACAACATTTCACTTTCAACTTGGCAAAATAAAAGATTTAAGGCTGTGAAAATGACTTAAGTCCATTATTTTGCTGCGCTGAGTCTGAAACAATTTGTCAACTAAGGATTTAAGAATGTTTCTAAGTCTGTTAACTCTTTCCCAAATGACAATGTTTTTGACGGGTCCAATTTTAAAGCACTGGCAGACAACAAAATTAATATGGGACAAATGATGAAATTTGTATCAGATAGTCTAGGAAACATTGTGGGAAAAGGAGAAAATGCTGGTCAGCAGCATTTTCTCCTTTTCTCACAAGGCTTTCTAATGGCCTACTTCTCAGGGTTGCTGAAAATTGGGATTGTGTGGTAAAGGGTTAATGTTAGCCAAATGTGTCTGAAATGAAGAACTCAATTTTTTTCAGAAAAATTTGTTTCTTAGCGACCTTGAGCAAAATAAGAGACTAAAGTTTTTTTGTGAAACCGTGGCCAGGGTCCATTTTCAACAACCATTCTTAAGAATACTCTCTGTCTTGTTCTAGATTTAGAAAGTAACACAACTCCTGATTGGCTAAACCATTTGGTTGGCTTGATCAGAACTTGTGTTACTTTTAAATTTAGAAAACTCTTGAGAATAGGATGAAGAATGTTCTTAAGAATGTTTGGTGAATATGGAACCAGGTTTCATCCTCATAAATTAAGGACATAAATAACAATGTAAGACACTGGTAACCAACATTTTCTCCTTTTCCCATTATCTTTTAACAAAGGCTTTTGCTTCAGGGTCATGAAAAGTCAGGATTGTGTGGTAAAGGGTTAAGAAATGGTGAGAATTCCAAAAGTCAGATGGTCAATAATTTGAATTGGGTTGGTGGTTTAATTACCTAATAGATGAGGATACTATTTATAAATGAACCGTGCTCTGGCAAAAGGGGGCTTAATGCATCTCCGTGATCCATGGTACCAAGCTAGTCATCACATAATTATGGATCCATAGAATCCAATTTGTCTTTTCACCAACTGAATCATGAGGTATAGTGGTCCTTGGGCATGCAGAAAATTGACATGCAGCGAAAAGTTTTGGCCCAGGTCAGCCTGCACGGACTGCGCAGGCTGACATGGGCTGATACTTTTCGCAGGCGCATTAAGCTCCCTTTTCACAGAGCATGGCTCAAATTTTTTAGGATATCTTGGATTTTCTGTGAATAGGAAAAATTTGGATTTACATAGAAAAAGTATTACTCATTTCATGTTTGGTATAAGTGTAACTCTTAGTATATTAACCCTTTTCCATACAATCCCTTTTAGTGAACCTGAGAAAGAAAGCTTTGGTAAATATTGTGGGAAAGGGAGATAATGCTGTTAACCAGCATTTTCTCCTTTTCCCACTATGTTTTCTACCCTATTAAAGAAATACAACATAGTTTGTGCCACATTTATCTTGTCGTCTGCAGATGCTTTCAATCTGAACAAGTCTAGAATTTTGTCGTTTGGTAAAGAGCTAAGGGCAACTTTTTAAGCTTTAGAAGACAATGCTGATCAAGATCTGACTAAACATAACTGTGAGACAGTAAGGGGCCCGTTTTACCAATTATGCTAAATTATTCAATTATTTAATCAATCTATTGCATCATCATAATTTTCACTGTATATTTGTAGGATATCAAGATACAACTAACAAACATCTCAGCAGGTGGACGTATAGGGGCCAGAAATGTATTTACTCTGTCCATCCAGTCCAATGACAACCCCCATGGTGTGGTAGAATTTGCTGAACCAGTCTATGTGGTGGAGGAAAGGGCAACTAACTCTGTACAAAACCTTAGACTGGTGCGAAGGTCAGCAATTGATATCTAACTCTTTCCATTTTGTAGACAACACCGGAAGCTTTTGTGGACATTGTAGATCAAGATCAGACTGCACAGAACGTGCACTCTGATCTCTGATCTATGCTGTCCACTACCTTATCCTTCATTATGGCTAAAGCTCTTCATCTTGCTGTGGAACTGTACTTGCTGCCATTGAAAAAGTGTTGTTTATTTATTTGGTAGTGAAAGATTTAAGTCTGCTTATTTACTAAGTGTTTTGTCTTCCTTTTTCTGTTGTTAATTCATTATCTCGCTACACAATTTGCAAGTATAATCAACATGAATTTAACCCTTTCCCAAACAATCCCTGGTTTTTACGGGTCAGGAATAGAAGCTTTTGAAAACATTGTGGGAAAAGGAGAAAATGCTGGTAACCAGCATTTTCTCCTTTTCCCACAATGTTTTCTAACCAATCATATAGAAAAATCATCTTTTTAGCAACTGTTATTTTGTCATCTGCAAAATGCTTTCAATTTTGTCTGGTCCAAAATTTGCCGTTTGGGGAAAGGGTTAAGTAAAAGTAAATAAAGAAGGACATAAAAAAAACATTGTTGGGAAGGGATAATATGCTTATTATGATGAGTTTCTACTTTTTTGTCATAAAATTCCCAGAAATGGTCAGTGGAAGATAAAAAAGTAATCTGCAAAGGTCAATATTGTTATCAATGACTTTTTCTATCCTTCAAAGCTTCTGATACAACTGCCAGCAAAGTTTTCAGAAACTTTTTTACAGGTTATTGCACTTGTATGGGTATATGTTATGTTGAACGAGTTTTTTTGATAGTTACACCTGAAGAACAAGTTAACACAATATATTCTCATGCAAGTGCAATAATCTTTTTATTATCTACTTCGATATTGTTTGAATAATTTTCCTGTGATTTAACAGTGTTTTAATCCAAAATTCTACTATTTTGTTTGTTTTTGAAATACAAGAAATCTGTTTCATTGCCCTACCGTGCTTTCGCAAAATTTTCAATATTGGCTTATGATAAAACCACCCTTGCTGGAGATATGTAAGCAAACACGATGACCACCAAGCATCGATCTTTTCTTTTGTGAAATAATTTCATCTTCAATAAACATGTTCCACAAATATATTTTTCATATCTTTGTACTGACTGTTATTTGGAAAACAAATTTTCTGTTTATATTTTCATGTTTTTATTAAGCACTATGCGTTGAAAAGTTGGTAAAACGTGAAGTTAAAAAATGAAATTTATGATTATGGTGGCCATTCATATTTAGATTATTGGGACAAATGGCACATTGTAAGATAGTTCCCTTCTTAGCAACGCATGAAAAAGCTCTGATGTAATATGAAAGTATGCAATATGAAAAATATTGCATACTTTCATCCATTGCAAATGCATTGGGACATTATCAAAGTATATAACCAATGAGTATTCTTTACTAGAAAGAAGGGAGGCAATCTGATAAGATGAATTTCCATTTTATTATAGTGGTGGAAGTTTTGGTGAGCTGAGAGTCTACTATAGCACAGATTCTGCTAACCTGGTTTCCAATGATGTCAACAATATGGGTACCAGTGTTCTTACATACTTCCTGGCACCAAAGTTCGGTACCCTAGGCTTACCAGGACAGTTCTTTGATATCAGTGGATTAGTTGGAGAACCAGCAGTAGTAAGTTAATCTATTTCATGACTAAATCGATAATTTACATTTTCAGTGGCTAAAAATACAATTCCTTTGCAAGATCAACAGATAGTTTGGTCACAATCTAGAATATAGCAGTGGACAGTGTAGATCAGAGATCAGACTGCATATTCTGTGCAGTCTGATCTTGATCCACGCCATTCACAAAAGCTTCCGGTGTCATCTATGGTATGGAAAGAGTTATTTCCTCCTGCAAAAGATTTTTTTTGTCGTTTTTCAGACCAAGTTTGAATTATTGTGGCTCAAGGAGAAACTGCTTATAACCAAGGTCTCTATTCATCAACCATTCTTAAGAACATTCTCAGTCTTAGTCTCCAGAATTTTCAACATTTGGAAATAACACAACTTCTTATTGGCTAAACCATTTGAAAATCTTGGAGAATAAGACAAAGAATGTTCTTGAGAATGGTTGGTGAATATAGACGCAGAACTTTCTCATTCTTGCACAATACTTTCACATGTACTCGTGTATCTAATATCATTCGTATTAATGCAATACTACATAAGGATGTTTTCATAGTTTTTAGACTAAGTCTTGGCTGTTTTGAATTCTTTAATGGGATAAGTGTAGAATGCATCAAGATGAAGAATAGAAAGACAGCATAGAATTTTTAGATAGAGCAATTCCTTCAATTTCCATAATGTTTAACTCACTAGTAAATAAATAAGCTTCACTTTTTCAAAGCCTACTTACACACTTCCGCTGCAAGATGAAGAACCACTTTGGTCATAATCTAGAATTAAGTAGTGGACAGTGTAGATCAGAGATCAGACTGCATGTTCTGTGTAGTTTGATCTTGATCTAAACTGTCTACAAAATCTTTTTTATTGTCTACAGCAAGGAAAGAGTTAAAAATCTTCAACACAAAAGAAAAATGTAGACTTGTCCAATTTGAAAGCATTTGCAGACAACAATATTGATGTGCCTCAAGCAGTGGAATTTAACTCTGAAAAGTTGAAACCATTGTGAGAAAAGGGAAAAATGCTGACAGACTCTTTTTCCACAGACAACTTTTGAAAACATTTTACTAAACAGAAAAGTTTCTCATAATTTTAGGTCTTCATTATCATGAGTTCATGATTTTTGCACATCAGTTCATGAGTTTTGCACATGAGTTCTTAAGTTTTCTAAAGATGTCAGTCGCCAATGACAGATCAAGGCATACCAAAAAGGTTGTCGATCTACTCAGGGACATTGCTTTTCTCAGGGAGATTGGACCTTACACGAAATTGTGATATTTATTTATATTCAGACTATTTTCAGACTGATAATTCTTATCACTGTATGTCTATTTTATTTCATTTCCATTACAGTATCATTTCATAACGTATCTTTCATCATATACTCATGACTGACATTCTTACATCCTATTCTTTCCTTTCATTACCTTTTTATATGCCCATCGAAGACGGGACATATTGTGGGATCACCCATGGCGGGCGGGCGGGCAGAATGGCGGGCGGCGTCCCCATTCTTTGTCCGGAGCATATCTCCAAAACTATGCTAGCTACGGTTATGAAATTTCATGCGTGGATAGATCTCATCAAGGCGGAGTGCAGTGCACAGGAATCATAACTCTCGCTTGCTTAATTTTTGAGTTATTGCCCTTTGTTGTTTTTCATACTTGAATTTTGTCCGGAGCATATCTCCAAAACTATACTAGCTACGGTTATGAAACTTCATGGGTGGATAGATCTCATCAAGGCGGAGTACAGTGCACAGGAATCATAACTCTTGCTTCCATAATTTTTGAGTTATTGCCCTTTGTTCTTTTTAATACTTGAATTTTGTCCGGAGCATATCTCCAAGACTATACTAGCTAAGGTTATGAAACTTCATGGGTGGATAGATCTTATCGAGGGGGAGTGCAGTGCACAGGAATCATAACTCTCGCTTGCTTAATTTTTGAGTTATTGCCCTTTGTTGTTTTTCATACTTGAATTTTGTCCGGAGCATATCTCCAAAACTATACTAGCTACGGTTATGAAACTTCATGGGTGGATAGATCTTATCAAGGGGGAGTGCAGTGCACAGAAATCATAACTCTGGCTTCCTTAATTTTTGAGTTATTGCCCTTTGTTGTTTTTCATACTTGAATTTTGTCCGGAGCATATCTCCAAGACTATACTAGCTAAGGTTATGAAACTTCATGGGTGGATAGATCTTATCAAGGGGGAGTGCAGTGCACAGGAATCATAACTCTTGCTTACTTAATTTTTGAGTTATTTCCCTTTTTTTATATTCATACTTGAATTTTGTCCAAAGCATATCTCCAAAACTATACTAGCTATGGTTATGAAACTTCATGGGTGGATAGATCTCATTAAAGGGGAGTGCAGTGCAAAAGAACCATAACTCTTGCTTGTGCTGTCTTTGAGTTATTTCCCTTTGATCATCACTTTTACAGCATTTTCTGCTTGTCCGGAGCATAACTTTGTCATCTCCAGTCTGATTGACTTGAAACTTGGCATGTGTGTTTGTTGCAATAATACGGATTGCAGTGCAAAAGAACCATAACTCTACCTAGTGCTGTCTTTGAGTTATTTCCCTTTGATCGTCATTTTTACAGCATTTTCTGCTTGTCTGGAGCATAATTTTGTCATCTCCAGTCCGATTGACTTGAAACTTGGTATGCATGTTTGTTGCAATATTACGGAGTACAGTGCGCAAGAACAATAACTCTACCTAGTGCGGATTTTGAGTAATTCCACTTTGATCTTCATTTTTACAGTATTTCTTGCTTGTCTGGAACGGAACTTTGTCACCTCAAGTCAAATTGACTTGAGACTTGGTAAACATGTTTGTTGCATTACCTGCCCTTTACGATTATTATACCCCCTTGACAACTGGCGGTGGGACGGGTGTATCTTGCGACAATTTGCCGCTCTTGTTTTTTTTGCAACGCTACATGACCCTACATGTCAATGCGCCATAAAACATCATACATTCATTCATTCATTCTAAAGATGTTTTCTGCTGTAGATTTGATTCAGGATTTACTTAGTTTAATGAGAAACATATTTGTTTACCAAAATGGTTCTTACAAACTTTTAACAACTAACCCTTTACCCCACAGCCAAATTTTAGTCTTTTCCAAATCCAAAGCATATGCAGAAGTTGGATAAACTGTGGCTACATTTGTGGATGTAGTCTTTGATAGGGTAAAAAACATTGGTTACCAGCATTTTCTCCTTTTCCCACAATGTTTTCCAAAGTCCTCTTTCTCAAGGTTGTTAAATGTTGGCATTATGTGGTAAAGGGTTAAATATCTGTATTTATGCTTTCTGGTAGTTTATCGAGAAATAAAGGTGAAGTATTTTTCGATATGTCATGGTTACAACCAGTGAAAAATACTCATTTTATCTTCTAACTCTTCAATTGATGGCGGAAACAGTAGTTCCTGGGCACTAGTTACCTAGGTGAAACATGCATGCCACTCAACCAGATGGAAATATGGCATTATTTACCCTACATTTCTCACACTTTACGCAATATTGTAATGAGTTGTTATGCGGAGGGGATATACAGCGGAGAATTACCGAAAAGAACTGTACTTGATTCTGATGTAATTCCCCCCGAACAAGGGTTAGAAGCATTAAATAAATAGAATTTTTTTTTTTTTCAGTGAAAGGTCAAAATTTATTTCATCAAATGAACATAATTGGTAATATTTTCACGAGTGGTGCAGCCAGCAGTGAAAATATTACCAATGATGTTTACAAGATTAGATAAATTTCGATCTTTCACCAAAAAAAAAACAAATATCCTCTATAATTTTTGTTACTTTTGAAAGCTTTGTGGTACAGAGTGTTTAAGACGTTTGGCCTGCCAAGCCTTCGAGATAGCTACAATCAACTTTACTGTCTCCTGTACCCTGTACAACACACTCCCCACAGACTCTCTACTTTTAACACAAAGTGTGCAGCATTATGTAAAGGATACAGTAAAGGTAAGAAAGAGGTTTTTTTTTTGTAACATTTATTGTAAATTCATTTTTAGCTCAGCTATTTTGTAGAAAATAAGTAATGCTATAGCCCTGTCATCATCTGCATTGTTGTCTGTGTCTGTATTGTTGTCATGACTGTGCAAAAACTTTGATATTCTATAATAATATCTCTGTTGTTACTAAAAATGTTTACTTTAAACTTTGACTAGTCGTTAGCTATTAAAACAGGAACCCATACAACAAGGGCAGGTAACCATCATATATAATTTTGACACATTTATTGCCCTTTTTGAGGTAGAATTTTAACTGAAAACCAATTTATTTGTAGA
This sequence comes from Hippopus hippopus, assembly GCA_946811185.2. Classification (NCBI taxonomy): domain Eukaryota; kingdom Metazoa; phylum Mollusca; class Bivalvia; order Cardiida; family Cardiidae; genus Hippopus; species Hippopus hippopus. The sequence goes on along the minus strand of OX328104.1, from coordinate 26,233,145 downwards.
AGAGAGTGCAGCCAAGAATTGGCACCTGCATGCATTGCTCTTGTTACGACTTTCATGAGGGCACAGTTAAGTACATTTTCTGATGGTAAAGGTCAAGATCAGACCCCATTTAATGTACAGTCTGATTGTAGAAATGCAGTATCCAACAATTTATTTTCCAATTATTTAGCAAGGTGAGCTTTTGTGATGGTGCTGTATCCATCGTGCAGTGTGTGTCATCTGTCATGCATCAACAAATTTTACCTTGTATCCGCTCTAGAGGCCACATTTTCTGTATGATACTCATAAAACTTGGTTAGAATCTTTGTCTTGATAATATCTCAGACAAGTTTGAAAATGGGTCATGTCAGGTCAAAAACTAGGTCACTAGGTCAAATCTTTGAAAAACCTTGTGTACACTCTAGAGGCCACATTTTCAGTCCAATACTCTTGAAAGTTGGTCAGAATGTTTGTCTTGATGATGTCTTGGACAAGTTTGAAAATGGGTCATGTTGGGTGAAAAAGTAGATCACTAGGTCAAATCTTAGAAAAAGCTTGTGTCCCTCTAGAGGCCACATTTTCCGTCAAATACTCATGAAAGCTAGTCAGAATGTTTGTCTTGATGTGATCATGGATGAGTTTGAGAATGGGTCACATTGTGTCAAAAACTAGGTTAATGGAACCAGTCTTTGAAAAACCTTGTGTGCACACTCCCAAGGCCTCAGTTTCAGTCCAATACTCCTGAAACTTGGTCAGAATGTTTGTCTTGATGACATCTTAGTTGAGTCAGAAAATGGGTCAGGTTTGGTGAAAAAGTAGGTCACTAGGTCAAATCTTAGAAAACCTTGTGTACAATTAAGTGTCCACATTTTAAGTCCAATGCTCATGAAAGTTGGCTAGAATATTTGTCTTAATGATATCTTGAACAAGTTTGAAAATGGGTCACATCTGGTCAAAAACATTGGGAAGAGTTAAGGAATGGGGAGGTAACTTTCAGAGTCTAAAACACTTTAAAAATTGCATGCCAATACAGCTAAAATAGCCGAACTTTGCAAATATTCCAAGTTGATTTGATGATTTTGATGTTGTACTCTGACAATGTTCTAATTGTGATTTTTCCGCTGTATAGGCTGCAGTTTGCATAGAGTTTTCTTATGACAAAGTTAAAATTGAAAAATATGCATTTCCAAGGTACACACATTCCTGGGCTGTATAAATGAATTTCTCTTCCAAAAAATATTGATTATTTGCAAATGTATAGCATATATTTTTTGCATTATAGTGAATGGGCAGTTTGCCTTCGGAGTGTGTAAGCACTTTAGCCCTTTACCACACAATCCTGACCTTCAAAGATCAAAAGAAGGAAGGCTTTGGAAAACATCGTGGGAAAAGGAGAAAATGCTGGTAACCAGCATTTTCTCCTTTTCCTACAATGTTTTCCAACCTACATTGGACAAATTTCATGTTTTAAGTCACATTTAGTTTTTTGTCTGCAAATTTTATGCTCTCATTTTGGACAGCACCAAAATTTTGTCATCTGGTAAATATTTAAAAAAATTCTAGATTCAGACAGTTCCTGATGTTCTAATTGTGATTTGCCAAGCCCTGGTAGCACAGTCAGTAGCGTACACGACTCGAGAATAGGGGGTCACTGGTTCAATCCCCAGCTCCGCCAATTTGTTTCCGAGGATTGATGATAGGCATTGCAAAAGAATTCATTCCTCTCTCACTGCTAATCATTATTACAACAATGGCTGTGTGGCAAAGCAGCCAGTGGCTTGGAAAGAATATTGTGCGTAGTACTGGTAAAAGAAACTCCAGGAAAGCATGGATAGGTGCACTGGCCACCATGATATAATTGAAATAATGTTAAAAAACAGCATTAAACACCATACAATCAATCAATCTAATTGTGATTTCTACACTCTGTAGGCAGGTGAATTAGCCGGAGTACAAGCCACTCCAGGTGAGGACTACTCCGTGGTAACCAACGGTTTCGTAGTGCTAGATGAAAATGAGATGGAAGGTCAAATTCCAATAACCATTCTATCAGATTCTATCCCAGAACTTGATGAGAAATTCGTTGTTTATCTGACTAGAGTTGATGTTACTGGTGAACCCCCTTCGCTGGAAAACTCTCCATACATTGGGGAGCTCAGAAACACAACTGTTACTATTTTTAACAATGATGACACCTATGGCGCTCTTACTGTATACAGTGACAGTCCCTTAGCTACTGATGGAGGTCACATGATCCAAGTAGAAGAGAGACAAAATCTAGCCGTGGATTTGGTTGTTGAAAGACAAGGTGAGAGAAGAAATCAAAGGACTCAAAGTCCTGGAAAGCAGATTTGTAGAGTAGCATAAAGCTGTAATATGTTGCAATAAAAAATAAGATCACATGTAACACATGTATATACAATGATTTTAAAATGGAGTTAGCAAGAGTAATGAAAGTCAAAATTGTTCTGCCAGGCAGGCCGGGCAGTTATTCCACTTTTTAAGGAGTGGTAATCTAATCCATCAAAATCTGACACAGTCTTTTGCTGGTATTAAATTTCGGATTATACATGTATGTATACATGTGTAGTTACGCATGATGTATTTGGTTCCGGTCAGAACAATCACAGTAAGTGGATTTGCTTTCAGTTAAAAATAATTGGGGCCATTGGAGTTTATTGCATCTCTGTGATGCAATATAAACCAAGCAAGTCATCAAATGATTATGGTTCCTTAAACCATAAAGCGTCTTTCACAACTGTGTTGCCTTTGCGGCCAGTGTAGATCAAGATCAGACTGCACAAAACGTGCAGCCTGATCTTTGATCCACACTGTTCGCTTGGTTAAAGAAAAAAAAGTAACTGAGCAATGCACTGGCAAAAGGGGGTTTAATGCATCTGTGTGATGCATTATACCAAGCAAGTCATCACATAATTATGGATCAATAAAACATAAAGCATCTTTCACAACTATGTTGCCTTTGCGGCCAGTGTAGATCAAGATCAGGCTGCACAGAACGTGCAGCCTGATCTTGATCTACACTGTCCACTTTGCTGAAACACTTCAGGCAAGAGCAGCCTTGAAGTTAAGATTATTTGGGTCTTATTTCTAGACTTAAGATATCCCTTGGGTTTATTTGGTCTCTAAGGATTAAAATCCATTTTGTTTTTACTCTGTACCGCACAATACTGACTTTTAACGACCCTTGGAAAGAAGCTTTTGAAAACATTGTGGGAAAAGGAGAAAATGCTGGTAACCAGCATTTTCTCCTTTTCCCACAATGTTTTCTACCATATCAAGGAAAGATTGCTCCATGTGAGCCACATTGAAATTGTTGTCTGCAAATGCTTTGAATTTGGACAAGGCTACAACTTTGTTTTCTGGTAAAGGGTTAACAGAAAACTGAATCATGAGGAAAAATCATCCCTGAAGATCAATGGTTCAATTATAAATGTCATGCTAAGTCTTATTCTGTATGAAATGTACCCTGCAGTTGTAACAGAAGACAGATGTTACATTTTGATTGATGGATTGATGTCAAGGTGTTTAACACTGTTTTCAACCTTATTTCAGTTATATCACAGCAGCCAGTGGCTCTATCCATCCTTTACTTGGGTTTCTGTTACCCGTACTTGGCATATTTTTCTTACCAAGCCATTTGCTGCTTTCGCACATAACCATTGTTGAACCATAATCATGGGTGGGAGAGGAATGAATCCTGTGACAATGACTATAATTTGAACCAGAGACCCCCTGTTCTCAAGTCCTGTACCCTACCGACTGCTCTACCATGAATCTGCTTGAGAGGAGTGAATCGTATGGCAATGACTATCATTAATCCTCGGAAAGAAATTGGCCAAGCTAGGGATTTGAACCAGGGACCCCTGTTCTCAAGTCATGTACCCTACAGACTCCTCTACCATGGTTCTGCTTGCTCTTTGAAGATTTCTTTTAACCAGGATATCTCAAGAGCTATCAGATAATTGCTCTATTTCCAACATTGTTGTTTCTAATCATCTGAAAAAGATACAGAGGATATTTGGGGTTTTTTTTAGGTGAATGATTGAAATTTATTTCATCGAGTGAATTTCGATCTTTCACTGGAAAAAAAAATCTATTTATTTCCTTCTTCTAACCCTTTTTTTATTGAACTTTCAAAATCCAGTACAGTTGTTTTTGTTAATTCCGTGTTGTTTAACCGCCCTCTCATAAGAACGCATTACAGTATTAAATAAAGCAAGAGATATGTAGCTTAAATGCGTGTAAATTAGTCACATTTCTGTTTGGTTGATTGGGATGCACTGTTTACCTAGGTAACTAGTAAATGGGAACTACTTTTTCTGCCTTCAATTGAACAGTTACAGAAATGTTTGCTTGTAACATCACTGGTCCTAACCATGAATTATGAAATCTTATAACCAACCATTGTTTCCCAATAAATTACCAAAAAGCACGAAATGAATTACTTTCCATCACAGGGGGCAGTATAGGGAACGTGTCTGTGGTCTGGTTGGTGGATCTACAGTCCAGCACAGCTGTGTACGGAGTTGACTACAGGGCAGATGGTGCCACGCTCAACTTTGTGCCTGGTGAAACAAGAAAATGTAAATGGACTTTTTAGTTTGGCTGTTTTTAGAGGAACTGTTGAGTTATTGTTGTAGCCCTGTTCCTGTTTTGGTCATTGTGTTGCTAAACCTTTGATATTTTTCATCGCTGTGTTATTACTCGAGATATTTACTACAAACTTGGGCTAGTTGTAAACTTTTAACTCTAATTAGATAATCTAGAGTTTTAATGACCCTGAAAAAGAAGGCTTTTGAAAAAATTTTTAGAAAAGGAGAAAATGGTGGTTACCAGCATTTTCACCTTTTCCAACAATGTTTTCTACCCTATCAAAGACTGAAATCATCATTTTAGCTGCATTTAATTTGTGGTCTGCAAATGCTTTTGATTTTGACAAGTTTAAAATTTTGTTGCTTGGTCAAGGGGAATTTTTAGCTATATATAAAGGTCAGGTGACCCTGACATAGTAATGCCCCTTTTTAAACCTAGCACTTACATTGAAAAGGCAAATGCAGCTGTGCGTTTGGCACCTCCATGTGGTGGTGTTGTTATGCTTTGGTATCCTTTACCATTCAAGGTACAATTTAATAATAACCCGTTTTGTCAGTGTTATGGAAATTGCAGATCAAGATTTGCTGAAAACTGAGATGTCCAATATTATATCTATATTGTAGTATTTCACAAGATACTATGTACAGACCAGCCAAGATAGCTTAAGTGGTAGAGCATAGGACTCATAAATGTCAAGTCTAGGGCCATTGAGGGTGTGGGTTCGAGCCCCATGGTGGGCCATCTAAAATTGATGATAGTCTTTCAGATAAGATGTTAAACTTAGGATTGGTTTCGTCCTGTACCTTTCACTATCCCCCATAACACAAAAAACAGCCTTGAGGAGGCATTACCCATACGGGTAACTACTGGCAGTGAAAAATAAAGAGAAAACCAATCAAGTCATATCATGGATAAAATTAATGAGCTTTACTGATTGTAATATTAGAGTATATTTAAGTGTGTAAAATGGTAAACTTTATTTATTTTGCATTTTATGGCTTACTGTAGAAAACACATAAAATTATGCTATAAACTTGTTATGTGTTTTTGTAAGAAATTTATTCTTGTCTGTTGGCTGCAATATACTTTGAGTTTCTTGTGAAATCTACTCAGGCTTTTGTATCTTTTTTTTTTATTGTCTCTGTATCATTATAGTAATAAGTGTGACAATACTGGATGACACTGTCCCTGAATTGTCTAAAACAGTGGTTGTTAGACTTACAAATCCACAAGGTGGAGCAAACTTACGGAATGAGACAGCAACCATTGTTATCCTTGAGAATGATTATATTGCTGGAGTTATCTCCCTGAATACGACGTCTGTCCTGGCCAAAGAAGGTAATTTTAGTCCCTGCATAATTGATTAAATACATATACTGTTCTACAGTCTAAATGACGCTGATGGAGAATACTTTTGAAAACATTTTGGAAAAGGAAGAAAATGCCAGTAATTAGCATTTTCTCATTTACCCACAATGTTTTCTTCACTTTCAAAGACAGATTTTATCACTTTAGCCACATCATTTGTCGTCTGCCAATGCTGTCAATTTGGAAAAAATTGTAAAATTTTGTCTATTGGTAAAGAGTCAAAACTTGACAAATGTTTTACTTGTCAGACTTTAAAGTACATGTGGTTCAAATGATTGGGTGTGTCTTTGAAAGGGAAGAAATCATTGTGGGAAAAGGAGAAAGTGCTGGTTTCCAAGCCAAGACAATATAAATTGCGAATGCAGAAAAAGATAGTTTTATCTTTGATCTGGGTGGTTTTTTTTTTTTTACCACAAATAAAATGAGGTTCTCTGATGGGTAGAAAACAAGGGAGAAATTGCTTGCTTCTTTTTCCATTATGTTTTAATTTTTTTTTCAAGGGTTTTTAAAATACAGGATTTTTGCTAATTGGTTAAAATTTTTAGCTCATTTGTTTTCGAAGAAAGCAACAAATTATGTCATAACCCTGGCATTGTCATTGTTATTATCCATGTTGTCTGTGTCATTGTTGTCATGCAAAAACTTTGACATTTTGTAATATCTCTGTTAAGATATTTACTACAAACTTGGACAAGTTGTTAACTATCAAAACCCAGGAAATACATGAATATGTGAGCTGTTGCCATGATATGACTGAAATAATGATGAAAGCGGCGTAAAACACCATTCAATCAATCAATCAATCATTTTTCAGGAGACACAGTTATGTTGGATGTGACAAGGTCCCCGTTTGACCATGGAACAGTAACCATGGACTGGGATATTCAGGGTCTCAATGACAAGGACCCATCCGCTGGGTTCCAGAACTACCAGGGATTTCTGGAATTTCAGCCGGTAAGACTCAAATTGATAATGCTTTATGGTTTTCCTTTTTTTATCACATAAAACCTCCTCCAGCAGTGTATTATACCCAAGACTCATTTTTGATAATACACTAGTGTATTACCATTTTTTGGATCCTGGTTCTGATCAATTTTCAGTCATGAGCCCGTGAAGCAAGGGAAACCAACAACAGCATGCACGGGAATTTGTACTGCTTTGCCATTTCGTGGAAAAATGACGTCATTGTTGCTAAGACATATACGCATGGAAAGTTTATGATTTTCATGTTTGATAAAAACCAAGAAATGCAGCAAAAGTCTCATAAAATCAATATTATTGCGGAAATAGGTGGACTTAAGCCCTCTATAATCTATTTCATTCTTCTCTCGATGTAGATGTCAAAGAACTGTCTACTTGTGTAAATACACATTTGAAACCAAACTATAACTGTAAACATGGACCTGTGAACGTTATAGAGGCTAAAGGTGATGATGCAGGATATTTTTCTGTCTGTCATTTGTTCTATGTGATAGACAGAAACTTGAATGAATGTTGCGGCGGGTGCATCTATGGATGGTTTTGCATCTTCTGATCTATTATTTGTCAAAAATTGTTATGTGATAAAAAGAATCTGACATTCATTGGTGTTTGAGATAAAATTCTATTAAACTTGTCAAGAAAAAATGTTATTAAGCTTGTCAAAGGTTCGCTTAATAACATTTTCCGTAGACTTGTTTAATAAAATTTTATCTCAAAATTTAATGCCAACTAATGTCAGATCCTATATATATGTTTTCAATGTCAATGTGTAAATCCAGGGCGAGGCAAAAAAAACAATAGTGCTGGATGTGCTGACAGACAACATACCTGAGATAAATGAAGAATATGAGCTTAGACTGTCAAACATTAAAACTACAGGTAAATTAATAAATGTCTTAAAGATACATCTTCACAGTCAGAGAGAAAAAATGCTGTTAAACTTCATAGTGTGTAGAATATAGTCAGCTGTGTAAACATTGATAAATAATCAAAACACAAGTATATGCGATAAAGAAACTGAAGGGATTTGTCTTGATTTCAACCGGAAATAACTGCAGTGATGTCATGGATAGCCTCAAGGGAGGAGGAAATGCATTTTCTATCCGTCGTAATCTGTTCAACCTTGCAACCATCAGAGGCAACAGTTGGCCTTAAGATACAAGAATGATTATAGTTTCATGAAATAAAGATGAAATTGGTTAAAAAAACTGGATGAAAACAAGTAAAGATGTATCTTTAAGAGAGAAATAAATGTTTACAATTGGCATATACCTGGTATCTTGTATTAAAGATTAGAAAAATAATCTATACTGGCCTTAGGTATAAAAATACTTGCCTTCTCATTTCACTGAATATGTTTAATTTATTTAAGAGTCTAAGGGTTATTGACCCACAGAGTACTCAATAAACCGAAAAGACATATTTGTCAAAAAATCAAATGCAAATGATTGCAATTTGATGCTTGCTTCTATCTACAATAGTTTTGCAAAGTGGGCAATCTAGATCAAAGATCAGACTGCATATTTGGTGAAGTGATCTTGATCTAGACTGGCCACAAATGCAACCATAGTGTTGTGAAAGGCCCATAAACAGCTAAAAGCAATCAACTTTATTATAAATCTCAAACGTACCTGTACTAACACAGTTACACAACAGCTGATAAACTATTCCTATAAAAACCTGTATTACAGGTGTTGGGTCACTGGCTCAGCAGTGTTTGGGCCCAAGCTCTGTACAGCTTGTATAAAAATAGAGGGCTCATTTAACCCTAGGGTCTATATGAAATCTAATTTATATATTATACCATAGAAAAAAAATATTACAGGTGTAGGGGTCACTGGGTCAGCGGTGTTTGCCCCCCAGCTACGCACAGCCAGTATAACAATCGAGGGCTCAAACAATCCCCATGGTGTGGTACAGTTTGGTACTAACTCCCTCAATGTCAGGGTCAATGAGAATATGGGCTCGGTCAACATACAGGTGGACAGAAAGTTTGGGGCTATAGGTTAGTTTTTATATCTTTTTTTAATTTAACTCAAACATATTTATTTTACATGGATTGAGAAACAAGTTCTTACAACTTATACCAGTCTCTCAAGATTTTGCTTCCTGGGAACTACACCAGTACTCATGCGGAATGTGTGGGCCAATGAAAAATCTTAAAGTTGACAGCTGCTCCCGGGACCTTTTGGTTACGAGGCTGACACTCTACCTCATAACCACAGACACCACACTTTTCTCTTTTTTTTTTTATCTTTTCTTAGCCCCTTACCACACAATTCAGTTTTAACTTCCCTGATAGAGAGGGCTCTTCAAAACATGTTCTCTACCCTTCCCAAAAGAAATTCCAAACTTTTGAGTCACATCGGATTTGTCGTCTGCAAAAACTTTCAATTTGGACCAGCCTAGAATTCTGTCACTTGGTAATGAGTTAAAAAGCATTAGTGGAGAGAAGCTTGTCATGTTTATACCCCCGCAAAACGGATGTTTTCGGGGGTATACTGGAATCAGCCTGTCTGTCCGTCCGTCCATGTGTCCATCCGTGTGTCCGTCTGTGTACAAAATACTAGTAATTTTGTGTTGCGAACTCCTCCTACAGTTTTGCTGCTATTGTATTGAAAGTTTGTTGATACATTGATCGTATATAGAAGTTGTTCAAGACACAGTTTTCAATCATCTACTCCCTATGATTCCAGGGTAATCTCCCCTTGAACTTAGACAATTTTTTGTTAAATTGCCTGTTTCTGTCAAAGCGCTGGGTGGGGGGGGGGTATTTAGTCACATTCAGTGACAGCTCTAGTTTAATTTAACTCAAACATATTTATTTTACATGGATTGAGAAACAAGTTCTTACAACTTACACCAATCTCTTGAGATTTTGCTTCCTGGGAACTACACCAGTACTCATGCAGAATGTGTGGGCCAATGAAAAATCTCAAAGTTGACAGCTGCTTCCGGGACCTTTTGCTTACTAGGCTGACACTCTACCTCATAACCACAGACACCACATTTTTCTCATTTTTTTTTTTTTATCTTTTCTTAGCTCCTTACCACACAATTCAGTTTTAACTTCCCTGATAGAGAGGGCTCTTCAAAACATGGTGGGAAAAGGAGAAAATGCTGGTTACCAGCATTTTCTCCTTTTCCCACCATGTTTTCTGCCCTTCCCAAAAGAAATTCCAACTTTTGTCTCACATCGAATTTGTCGTCTGCAAAAACTTTCAATTTGGACCAGCCTAGTATTCTGTCACTTGGTAATGAGTAAAAAAGCATTAGTGGAGAGAAGCTTTTCATGTTTTTTTTCTGTCACAGGTAGTTTAAAGTCTGTATGTCATTTTGAAAGGTTGATTCTACAGCTAGAGTGAGGTTGAAACTCGGCATTCAGACCAACCAGCTATTATGACCAGGGGTACCTTTCACTAAACTGCCCACACACAAAATTTGTGTACGCAATTTTTGTAAGAAAGCATTATGTCTAAAAACGAGTTTTACTGAACAGCATAACATTACAATTTGAGTAAGTATTTGCATAAATTTTCGCCACCTCATATCTTTGGGTAAGCAGGGATTGTATGTGTGTATATTCAATCAAAAAAAATTGGCATACATCTACACAGTTTAGTGAAAGGTGCTCCAGGTCCTCAAATGAACAAATTATTCTCTTAACCCTTTACCGCACAATGCCGACTTTTAACGACCCGAGGAGAGAAGCCTTTTGAAAACATTGTGTGAAAATGCTGGTAACCACCATTTTCTCCTTTTCCCACAATGTTTTCTACCCTATCAAAGAAAAATTATACCTTTTGAGCCACAATGAAATTGTCGTCTGAAAATGCTTTCAATTTTTGACAAGGCTAAAATTTTGTCATGTGGTAAAGGGTTTAAAGATACACCTAATGCAAATATTTTACGTGCAGGAATTTTTAAGTGAAATATGCAGGATTTTACTATCTGGTAATTCAAAAGGTAGATGACAATGAGTTTCCATCAGAAAAAGGACTTGGGTATGGCTTGAAATGACTTCTGATGAGATGAAAAAGTCAGTCGGGCTGACATGGATTGAAACTTTTGCTATTGGTCAATTTTCTGCATGTAAAGGGGTCAGTCTACCTCATGATTCAATTTGCTGTTAAACAAAATGGATTTCATGTATTCGTAATTATCTTGCTTGGGAGATGCATTTAACCTTTATGGTTTCAGGCTTAACATGTCACTACTGTTATCTTGCTAATATTTTAATGCAACAGATCACTTTAGACAAAATGTTGTGACAAAAAGAGGAATCACTTAAAAGAAGCAATAAGAAGCAATTTCTTCTTTTACAGAAGATTGTACATACAATAAACAATGTATCAAAGCTAAATTTTTAGGTATTATTCATATTTTACAAGGATACTGCAAATTTGTCACAGGGAGCAATGACTCAGTAACAGTTCCTGTGCATTCTAAATGTTCTACGGCTAAATGGTTAGCTCCGTGGTTAGCGTATCGCCCTGGAGGTTTGATACCCAGTTGAGATGAACTTTCTGTCAGGCAATTTTTTGCCTCTCACCTGATACAAATGAGAAAAGTAGTCAGTGACTTGGAAAGAAAGTTGTGTCAGTACTGGTGTAAGAAAGCCAGGAAATACATGTAGGAGTACTGACCACCATGATAAGACCTAAGCTATTAAAACAGCGTTAAACTCCAACACAATCAATTAATCTAAATGTTCTTCAATATTTTAGGGGCCATAAGAATCAACTATCAAGTAACCCAAGGATCTATCTCTGTAACCAATCCTGAGCTGGTGTATGCAGACCCTGTATCCGACTTCGTGTCCGAGGAGAAGCACATTAACATGAGTGATGGAGTGTCCAGTGGAAGTATCACTGTTACAATTATCGAGGATGATGAGCCCGAGGTAGACGAGGTGTTCATTGTTAGACTGGTCTCTGTTATTTTACTTGGCCAACTGGACTCAGACGACCCACCTGTACTTGGTAAGATTGTTTCTAACAGAGAGATCGTGAAGTGTTGGCCTGTATCTGCCAACTATTCTTATATTCAAGAATTCTTGATTTGAAAGTAGCACAATTTCTGATTGGCTAAACCAAATGGTTTAGCCAATCAGAAGTTGTGTTATTTTCAAAATCAAGAATTATGCTTAAAATGAAATTTAGAAAGGTTGATGAAGGTGGACCCTGATCTTGGATCAACACTTTGATATTTTGGGAGATACACTGACAAAGTTGATGACATGATTTGTCTTTTAACAGACTGTTTTTTTGATAAGTCTCGTGTGATCCTGTTCTTTGTATATGATTTTATCATCTGAAGTTGTTGTATGAATGTGAATTTTAATGTACTTGTATACAAAGCCATATTCCTTTGTGAAGGTTATAATTTATGTGAAAGCATTGTATTTTTAAAAGCAAATTGTTGTATTTTTCAGAATGGTGGAATTGTTTTAGGCAGTAGAATTGGATTATTTTTTAACAAAATTTTGGAACTGATCTCTCAAGATTTAAGCAGTTGTAATTAGCCCCATGGAAACAATATCCTGCAGAAAATAGAGTGAGAGGGGATGAATTTACAATTTTTTTTTTTTCTAATTGGATCTTTAATCATTAAAGTTATGAAATAAGTTTTATTCATTTGTCAGCTACAAATAATTGAGCCATGTTCTGTAAAAAGGGTTCATTCGCAAAAAGTATCTATTCATGCCAGCCTGCACAATCCTTGTATGCTGACATGGGTCAAAACTTTTTGCTATTTATAAATTTTCTGCATGTCCAAGGACAATTCTACCTCATAATTAAGTCAGTAGTTAGACAAAATAGATTTTATGTAGTCATGTGATAACTTGCTTGGTAAAGTAGAGAACAGAGATGCATTGAACCCAGCTTTTCACAAAATGCCACTCATATGTACATACATTTGAGCCGTACCCTGGCAAAAGGGGGCTTACTGCATCTCAATGATGCATTTTAACAGGCTAGACATCACCTAATTATAGATTCATAAAATTCGTTTTACAGTTGTAAAACAACCGACTGAATCATAAGGTAGAACTATTCCTTGACATGCAGAAAATTTAAATATAGCAAAAAGTTTTGGCCCATGTCAGCCTGACCGAACTGCATAAGCTGACAGGGGTCGATACTTTTCACAAATACGTTAAGCCCCTTTTTCACAGAGCATGGCTCATTTGTATGAGGTAATTTTTTTTAACCAATTTCATCCTGTAGGTCCAAGTGGCACCGTATCGCAGGTTATTATCAATGCCAATGATGGAACAAAGGGGGTTGCAGTCTTTGCTCAGGATTCAGCAGTGTATGTATGAGTAGATTGTTTCTGAGATATGTTTTCGATGTCAATTTTGTTTTTATTAGTTAAGAACTCCTGTTTATTCATCAGTTGAATTTTTTATTTCCAATCTTAACTTGCAGATATTGTTTGATACGATGAGCACTGAAACCCTATCATTTTTTGCTGGATTCCAAACAATTGGTTTTTGAGAAATTGTATTTCAATTATTTCACTGTTTGTTCAATTCACCATGCCTACACAATGATGTATGCTAGAAAATAAACAAAATCACTGCTGGTAGAGCAATTCAGACTCTCAAGGAACTCTAGTTCATTGAATGAATTTTTTGTTCCAAATTCAATCAAATTTTGACAAGTTTGGTTTATGGTAAATATGTATGGTTCTTGTGGTTTCTTTTTTCCTCTATTAACTTTTTACCATACATTCTAACATGACATGTGAATTCGGCTCTATAAACTCAGTGCAATGAAAGCGTGGTAAAATCTACGTTATTCTATGTAGAGTGACGTCATTCTATATAGAGAGACGTCATTCTGTATAAAGTAATTAAGTAAGTTATTCAATGGAATATAATCTGCATCTGCTTTTTTACTCCAAGTATGAACTTGTTTTCCTTTGATTAAGAGTTGGTCATGTTAGAATCGAAATAATCTTTCTGTTGTGGTTTATTGTTCAATAAAGCATGTTGTGAGTTAGGAGGCGCAACGAATAAACCACTCAGGCTGTCGCCCTTGTGGGTTATTTATTGTGCCTCATAACTCACAACTGTGGTTTATTGAATGATAAACCATGATAGAAAGAAGATTATTTCTTAAACAACATGAAGAAGTGTCCAAATTGAAAGCATTTAAGCCATGCTCCGGGGAAAAAGGAGGCTTAATGCATTTCCTTAATGCATTATACCAAGGAATTCATCACATTACTATGTATCCATAAAATCTATTTTATTCTACAACCAATTGAATCATGAGGTAGAATAGTTCTTGGACATGCAGAAAATTGACCAATAGCAAAAAGTTTCAACCCATTTCAGCCTTCACGGACTGCGCAGGCTGACATGGTTTGATACTTTTTTGCAGATACATTAAGCCCAGTTTTCACATAGCATGGCTCAAATTCTTTCGATTTGGACACTTGGCTCATTAATTTTGTAAACTACAAGATAAGTGTGACTCAAAATTGAACTTTGCATTTAGAAGGGTAGAAATTGATTGTGGAGATGGAGAAAACAATACCAGTATCTTCTCTTTTTCCCAAAATGCTGTTAAAAGCCTTCTTTCTTTGGGTTGTTAAAACTCGGGATTGTTTGATGAGGGTGAAGTTGTTCCTCATAAGATGACATTTTGACAATCAAAGTAATACCTGTAAAGTTTATTCATTGATCATGGAGGGAAAAATTGTTCTCTCTTGAGGTCAAATGAAAGTGCTGCGAGAGAACACCCTTTAGAATTGAAGTTTGTTCACTTTAACCCCTTGGCTGCCAGTTATAAGCGCAAATTTGTGTGCTTTTGTGGACAGTGTAGATTAAAATCAGGCTGATCTTTGATCTTCACTGTCCAATACAGTATTTTCTTTCTTGTGAAATCAATTTCGAAATATTTGAACCATGCTCTGTGAAAAAGGGGCTTAATGCATCTGCGAAAAGTATCGACCAAGGTCAGCCTGCGCAGTCCGCGCAGGCTGACCTGGGCCAAAACTTTTCGCTAGTGGTCAATTTTCTGTATGCCCAAGGATCAGTCTATCTCATGATTAAGTTGGTTGTTAAAAAAAGTGGATATTATGGATCCATAGGTATGTGATGGCTTGCCTTGTACCATGGATCACGGAGATGCATTTAGCCCCCTTTTGTCAGAGCATGGCTCATTTATATTTGGATTCGTACTTTTGAGTAGATATTTTCTTTTGATTTATTTAGCAGCTTAATGGTTAACTCGTTACCAGACCAGACCTTAGTGTTTTAGATTTGTCTAATATGTATGGCCTGCAACACGCGAAAAGGGGCATTCTGACATTTGCGTAAAGTGTCGTCTCGGATCAGCCTGCCCAGTCCGCGCAGGCTAATCCGAAATGACACTTTCCGTTTTTATATAATTTTCTGTTTTGCACAAGTCTACTGTAGCACAAAATCTAATGTAGTCGTAAAGTGCCGTCTCGGATTAGCCTGCGCGGACTGCGCAGGCTGGTCCGAGACAACACTTTACGCAAATGTCCGAATGCCCCTTTTCGCATGTTGCAAGCCGTATAGAGTTTATTTCATCAGCTTGTGGTTAATATGGGGGAAATATTTGCCGAAAAAGGGAAAGGTATACGAAAACAACATGTGCCGTAAGGCATGAGTTATTTTCGCGGACCTTTCCCTTTTGAGGCAAATATTTCCCCATATTAACCACAAGCTGATGAAATAAATTATATATTATATTTCCTCTGATTATTTTGTCAACGAATGCCACTTTTAAAACTTAAAAACTTAAAAAACTTAAAAAAGTAGTTCTAGATTTTCGGCAGGAGGAAAATATTCACTGTGACGGGAAAATAATTCCCCCCAGCTTAAATTACGACATTTCTTTAACCATAACATTTCTAAAAATAGACAAATGAAATATAATATAAAAGCTTTTTCAGGCAATAAATAAAATGTTGTACAGATAATAAAATGTGTCTATGCAAAAAAAGAAGCCCTATTGGAAAAGAAGAAAGTGCTGCACTTTTTCCTGTTATGTTTTTTTTAAAAGCATTTTTTCCAGGGTTGTTAAAACTTGGCGTTGCTTGGTATGGGGATAAAAGCCTTGTGCTTAATTCAAGGGATCCTGAAAAATTGGCACATGATCAGCTTACGGTTTTCAAAAATCAAACAGAGATTAACATTTTATTTTTTTTTTTAAGTTTTGCTGTTTTTGGAGAAAATGATGAGTTATTGTAATAGCCCTGGCATTGTTGTCTGCGTCGTCGTCGTGCAAAATTTTTAAAATGTAACAATATATCTATTATTACTGAAGATGTTTACTTCAGATTTGGACAAGTTGTTAGCTATCAAAAGGAAAACCTATACAACAAGGGCAGGCAACCATCAAATATTTTTCACTCAGTTATTCCCCTTTTTTGACTCCGAATTTTCACTGAAAATCAAGCATTTGCAGCCAAGCATTGGCACCCGTATGCGATGCTTTTCTTTGAGGTTATATTCTTTCCTTGTTTAATTTCCAGTGTTTCTGTGGATGAAGTCAGTAGAAATATATCACTTACAGTAGAGAGAGATCTAGGAACATTTGGTGATGTCTCAGTATTTTTCTATGCACAAAGCACTGTTGAGGGAACCAACCTTGGACTGGACTATAAAATATCACCACAGGTATATTTGTATTCTCTGTTTTTAAGGACTGGTTCCCCTATCATGTCTGGGTTATAGTTACAGAAAGGTTTCTGAGGAAACCGATCAAATCTTGATGAGTAAGTGAGCCATGCTCTGTGAAAAGGCATCTTAATGCATCTGTGAAAAGTAGTGACCCAGATCAGCCTGTGCAGTCTGCACAGGCTGACCTAGGCCGAAACTTTTCACTAATGGTCAATTTTCTGTATAGCTTAGGACCAGTCTACCTTATGATTAAGTCCATTGCTAAAAAAAGTGGCTGTTATGCATCCATAAGTTTGTTGTGGCTTTCTTGGTATGATGGATTACTGAGATGCATTTAGCTCCCTTTTGCCAGAGAATGGTTCAAATAGAGACATCTATCATCACAATGAGGCAGATGGGGGACATTGAGAGGTTTTTTTTTCTTAAAATATTGTGATTGATTTTTCTATTTATTTCTGGTCATTTTTTAGAGTTGCATGAATTTTCTATTGTAAGTTTGTTGTGGTTGTAAAAAGTCCCTTAACCCTTAGCCACACAATCCTGAGTTATAACTACCCTAGGGTAGGCTTTTGATGATATAGATAATATCATGGTAAAAGGAGAAAATGCTGGTGACCAGCATTTTCTCCTTTTTCCACAACATTTTCTAATTTCCAAAGACATCCTATTATTTAGCTACATTTCTTTTGACATCAGCTATTGCTTTGAAATTGAGCAAATCTAAAATTTTGTCATCAAGTAAAAAACTAACTCTATACCAAATGATAAAGTTTTAGACTTCAATTTGAAAGACTTTGCTGATGACAAATTGTGATATTTGTCTATGAAGGGGTTGAAGACAGTGTGGGAAAAGGATAAAATGCTGTTTTAAAATGCTGTCCTCCTTAAGGTCATTAAAATATGGAATTATATGGTAAAGGGTCAACTACATGTCATTATTTTGAAACTTTATTTGGCTATTCTTGAATTTTTGATTTGTCTTTTATTTCTACTTTGAGTTTTAATTTTTTTCTATGGTAAATGTTCAGAAATCTTCAGTGGATAAAGGAAAAAGAAAGGAGACAACTTTTTTTAGATTACTGCATTTTACTTTGTCAAACATTGTTGCTAAAAAGTAATTACTCATTATGAACTGTTTCCTCTTTTTTTGTAATGATTGTGTTTGTGAATTGTTAGCTTAAATCATGTTGATTTTCCCTTTTTTACAAGGATATTTTCAAAGTTTTTTTCTACATGTATGTTTCAAGAGGTAATGTTGTTAAGCCTTAGAGTATTTGGTATATCTTTAAATGTTTTTGCCATCAACGTTTAGAAATGTAAATGGACTGCTCTGATGTTTTGTCTGACATTATGGCTGTACCATTTGACAGAATTTTGCAGCTGAAAGTATTTTAGAAGCAAATTAAATGTTACTCTAACCATGAACATTGTTCTTCAAAGAGTAGAAAATTTTATGGGTAGTAGCATTTTCTTGTATGGAATTGTTTGGTAAAGGGTCAAAAAAGCATTCAGTCAGATATTACATTACATTAGGTCTGGTCTTTTTTCCTGTTTAAATACATACATTTCATTCATTCATTGTTCTTACAATTGATTAGATATATGTAACTTTATAAATATTTTCCAGTTTGGATACTCTAGATTTCAGGTATCTATCACTGAAAGAATACTTTATAAAAAATGATTATACCAATCTGTTATGCACAATATAATTAATGCCACAAAGTAATTATAAATGAAATTTTCATTTATTGCTATATGAAATATCACAAGTATCATTAGAAGGCATTTATGTGACATAACCTGCAGATCATTTTTAAGCAATGTAGATCAAGATTGGATTGTATAGAACACAGTTGATCTTAGATAGTACACTGATCTGTCAAATTTCATGTTGAATATTATGTGTATAGCCAAGTAGCCAGAGAATTGAAAATTCAGTCTCGTAATACTAATTTCTGAAAATGTCTATTTCATTTTTCAACAGTCCATAAAGGTTTAGCCAGGACTTTTTCTGCAACTTTGAAACTACAGATAATCTCCTTTCAGTATGAAGAAGATAGTTTGTCTCAAAATCAATAATTTGTCCATGTAGTAAATGTGAAAAAATATCACAACAAAAAGAGATATTTTTGAAAGCATACATTGTTTCATTTTTTAAAAACTTAATATGCATGTAGAACTGAAAGAAATTTATTAACTTACTCAAGAAAACAGATTTTGTCTAATAGTTTGATCATAACATTTGCATTTGATAGAAAATGCAATACTTATTTAATATGAAACTTTATGAACCTTCTGAACCGGTTTTCTTGTTTTAATAAAAAGTTGTATCACCATATATAGTAGTTTAATGTCACAAATGAAATTAATTTGATTTTAACGTAAATGAACAAAGTTTATCTTTCAGCTACCCAAATATCCATGCAATAAAACCTATGCCAATTTGTTTTTGATATACCACAAATATTTCTAGAACATGAAAGAATTTTCTGTGGGTAAACATCATGTTTTATGATGTTATCAACATCATTCATGACTTCATTATTACAACTAATCCATATCCATAGCATCTACAATTACTGCAAAATTCATGTTTTTCATTGTTAGAATTGATAAACACCAACAAAATAATCACACATTGAAAGATGAATATAATACGTACATACTGTTGCCGTACATCAAAATTATCTAACACGGTTGTGAGGATTTATAATTGTCTCGACACTTATCTGTTCTCCCAATCTCGTTAGACATTTTTGATAAACGACAATACTGCATGTGTGTGTGTGTGTGTGTGTGTGTGTGTGTGTGTGTGTGTGTGTGTGTGTGTGTGTGTGTCTATATATATAATTTGTTGCACATAGAGGGTGATGGAGAAAACAGTTACAGTATATGGTAATTATTATTTTTCCTATTAGTTTATGTTCACAAATCAGCAGAATCTCTCTGAAGTACTTTACTATATTTCTGAAGGAAGTTGGAGGCGTTCCATCTTGCTTTTCTGCTAATGTGGTTAAGCTGAATCTTGGGTTAAAGCTACTCTTTCACCATGGCAAAATTGCCAAAATCATTTCAAAACTATTTTAGACAGAAGTTATTTGCAAAGTATCAGACAGTATGGATCATAGATCAGACAACTTAATCTTGTGCATTCTGATCATTGTTTATGCACTGGTGGCTTATTTTCAACGGATGACAAAATTTTTAGAAAATATTTGCAGACGACTGGTAAATGTGGCTCATTAAAATAGATAATGGAATTTGTCTTTGGTAAACTAGATAATTGTGGGAAAGAAGAGATTATGCTGGTTACCAGGAATTCATAGTGTCTATCTAGTTGAAAGTTTCAAAATGTGTCAAGTATAAGCACCATCAGAGAGGTTTTGCTGAGTGATTGCTAATGCCTCACTTATTTTAATTTCAATTATTTACATCACAGCATGACTTTGACTCTGGTGATTGGATTTCAGCCTTACTTTACATGATAGTCCCATAAAAGGTAAGAGGTGTCACATTTTTTTTAACCCTTATCCTGCTAAATGCGTAATTTGAAACTTTCAAGCCGATAGTAAAAAACCGAATATTGCCATTTCAAAGGTATTTTTTGGTGAGAATAGTTATTATCACCTGATCGGACAGTGAGGATTCAAGATCAAGCTGCTCAATCTGCCCATTCTGATCTTAATTTACACTATCCGCAAAAGGTCATTCAGTCGAGCTTAGCAGCTGAAGGGTTAATAATGTTAGCCATATTATTATACCTTCCGAGTTATATGAGATGTTCTTTTGTTGGTAGAATAGACCAGCCTGAGGTCAGGAGTCTGTATTATAAAACCAAGTCTGGGTCAACAGTTTCATTTAGACCAGCATGCATAGCTCAGGAGGTAGTGCTCCTAAACGTCAAGTTCTGGGTCACTTGTGGGTGTGGGTTTGATTCCACAGCTGGCCATCTAAAATTACTAATAGTCTTTCAGATGAAACGGAGGTCTCATGTGACGGTGCTAGAGACCAGGCGTAACTTAGGATGGGTTTTGTCTTGTATCTGCACAAGCCCCTGAAACTAATAGCCTTTAGGGGGTGTTACCCATATTGGCAACTGGTGGCAACGATAAATAAACCTATTCAACAATTTTATCTTCAGTGTAACGGTAGCCATTACAGGTTTGATGATGGTCATTGCCATATTGCTTTTTGAGTTGCCAAACACATTTCAGGCAGTCTGTTGTTTTACTAGTTTTGCAGGATTCTCTGTATCATGGGACCTTGGTCCGTATTCACTAAACATTCTTAACCCTTACCCTGCCGTTTGCAACCATGGATAACTTTGCGGAGTGTACAAAAGTAATCAGCCTACACATATGTGCAGTCCAATCTTCTACACCCTTGCTGCTTTATCTGTAGTTTGGGTCATATAAGCCCAGCCCAACACTCATACATTTAGCAAAATATTTTTGTGTTATCATCAACAATTTTTATTTGGCAGGATAAGAGTTAACTCTTTATCAAACAATTCTGAGTTTTAACAGCCTTTAAGAAGAAGACTTTTGAAAACATCGTGGGAAAAGGAGAAAAAGCCAGTAATCAATTTTTTTTTTTTCTTTTCTCTTTATGTTTTCTACCCATCCAAAAACACATTTTATTTTTTTGAGTAATATTTATTGTGTCATCAGCAATTGCATTCAGTTTGTACAAACCTAAGATTTTGTCATTTGATAAAGAATTAACTCTTACCATGCCACTTGTATATGGCTTATCAGTTCTCCCATTGCTGGGAAATTTACTACAGGCTAAAAATAGCCACTTGATCAATAAGTTATTTCAGTTAATGAGCTGATAGCATCCAATATGTTTTGTGTATTGGGGATGTAATGGTGTCACACCACTGGTTTTTGGCCATATTGAAAATAGACTGAAATTGGCCATCTTTGAAGCTTCACAGATCGCTTAATGGTGAACCTTTGCTTTTCTGTCTCTTGCTGTTTAAAGTACATCCTTAGTCCTTCAAAAAAATGCATTAAAAACAACATATCAACCAATTGCGTTCTTTGCTAAATCCCAACAGACACTGGCACGCTAGAATTTTCCGTCTCAAAAACACCTGTTCACCCACATGACCCCAATTTTTTGTTCCTCCAGTGACACAAGATAGTCCACTCAATATACAATAAAAACACATCTAAGTGGTCCCCCACTGCCTAAATTTGAAACAAATCTAAATTATATACCATTAAGCCCTCTTAGCTCCATAAAACAGTGCAACAAAAGTGCTACTGCAAAATTTCACGTTGGACTTATTTTGACTACTACGACCCGGAAGCAGTCTCAAAGTGGTGCTACACCTAATTATATCAATAGAAAAGGCAGGAAATAAACTTTACGGTGATGTCATTTTCTTCTCTTTATTTGGACTTCAGATAAATTACTAGTTGGAAATTCACTTGGAAAAATAAAGCAAAGCCTATCATGAAGTCATGTTTTTTATTAGTTAGGCTGTTTTCAAAGAAAATCTGAGGTATTGCTATAGCCTTGGCATCCACGTTGTTGGCGTTCTCTGCGTAGGCACCCGCATGCGGTGCTCTTGTGTCTCGTATGCCCCCACATTGATGGATTCAGAGCATTATGTCAGTCCAATTATCCAAAACTTAAAATTATGTCTCCCCGCTGTTGTTTTTGGCAGCACAGTCTGTCTATCTCTCTGTTCATCTGCTTTTCCGATTCCAGATGAAATCTCTGAATATGTTAGGATGATTTTGATATAATTTCATACATTTGTTCAGTATAACCTACCGGCAGTTGTGTAAAAAACCAAAAATTTCATCGGCTCAAAACCAGGGTATGCCTTATTTGAAAAGAATAGCCTGCCCTTGATAAACCATATAAGTTACAAATATACTCAGGTGAGCGATATAGGACCATCATGGTCCTCTTGTTTTATCAAATGTGACCCAATTTCAGAATTGGCGGCAATACCATCAAGACAAACATTCTGACCAAGTTCCATGAGTATCAGACTGAAAACAAAGCTTGTACGGTGCATACAAGGTTTTTCTTAAGATTTATACCAGTGACCTTTTTTACAACAGAAATTACCCAATTTCAAACTTTTCTGAGATACCATCAAGACAAACATTCTGACCAGGATTCATGAGTAACAGATTGAAAATAGGGCTCTAGAGTGCACACAAGCTATTTCTAAAATTTGACCAAGTGACCTACTTTCTGACCACACATGTTCCAATTTCAAACCTTTTTTTTTTTATCCCAAATATCATCAAGACAAACTTTCTGACCAGGTTTCATGAGTATAAGACTGAAATTGTGGCCTCTAGAGTGCACACAAGGCTTTTCATAGATTTACCCCAGTGACCTACTTTTTGACTGTTCCTGTCCCAATTTCAAACTTGTCTTAGATATAATTAAGACAAATATTTTTACCATGTGACATGAGTATCGAACTAAAAATGTAGCCTCTAGAGTGCACACAGGGTTTTTCTAAGATTTACCCAGTAACTTGCTTTTTGACTATACATATAGCATTTCAAATTTTTTTTTTCAAGATATCATCAAGACAAACATTTTGACCAGGTTTCATGAGTATTAGACTGAAAATTTGGCCTCTAGCCTGCACAAAATGTTTTTCTGAGATTTTGCCCAGTGACCTACTTTTTGATCATACAGGTCCGAAATTCAAACTTGCCTGAGATATCATCAAGACAAACATTCTGACAATTTTTCGTGAGTATCAGACCGAAAATAGGGCCTCTAGGGTACACACAAGGTTTTTCTAAGATTTACCCCAGTGACCCTCTTTTTTAACATGCAAGATATCATCAAGACACATTCTGTCCATGTTTAATGGGTATCAGGCTAAAAATGTGGCCTCAAGTCTGCACAAAAAAAGTTTTTAAGATTTGGCCCAGTGACCTACTTTTTGACCGGACGTGACCCATTTTCAAAATTGTCCAAGACATCATTAAAACAAAATATTCTTACAAAGTTTTCAAGTATCAGGCTGAAATGTTGCCTCCAGAGTGCACACAAGGTTTTCCCAAGATTTGACCAGGTGACTTTCTTTTTGATCAGATGTGAGATGTCAAGACAAACATTCTGAATAACTTTATGACAAAAACACTGAAAATGTGGCCTAAAGACTGCACACAAGGTTTTTCTTAGATTAACCCCAGTTATCTTTTTTATGACAGGAAATGACCCAATTTCAAACTTGTCTGATTCTCAAGACAAACATTCTGACCAGGTTTCATGAGTATCAGACAGAAATAAGGCCTCTAGACTGCACACAAGCTATTTCTAAGATTTGACTCAGTGAACTACTTTATGACCATACTTGTCTGATTTTCAAACTTGTCCCAGATATCATCAAGACAAACTTTCTGACCAGGTTTCATGAGTATAGGATAGAAAATGTGAGGTGTTTTCTAAGATTTACCACAGTGACCTACTTTTTGACCATGCACGTTCCAATTTCAAATTTGTCCGAGAAATCATCATGACAAAAAATCTGACCAAGTTTCATGAGTATAAGGCTGAAATTGTGGCCTCTAGATTGAACACAAGATTTTTCTTAGATTAACCCCAATGACCTACTTTATGACAGGAAGTGACCAAATTTCATACTAGTTTGAGATATCAAGAAAAACATTTTGACCATATGACTGCATAAAAGGTTTTTCTAAGATTTTGTCCAATGACCTACTTTTTGACCCAGCATGACCCATTTTCCTAGTTGTCAAAGATTTGACCAGGGGACCTACTATTTGATCAAATGTGACCCATTTTTCAGCATTGGCAGTGATACTATCAAGACAAACATTCTGACCAAGTTTCATGAGTATCTGACTGAAAATAAAGCATCTATTTCTAAAATATGACAAAGTGACCTACTTTTTGACCATACATGTCCCATTTTCAACCTTTTTTTGTCCCAGATATCATCAAGACAAACTTTCTGACCAGGTTTCATGAGTATCAGACTGAAATTGTGGCCTCTAGAGTGCACACAATGCTTTTCAAAGATTTTGCTCTGTGACCTACTTTTTGACCATACATGTCTCAATTTCAAACTTGCCCAAGATATCATCTAGACAATTATTCAAACAAAGTTTCATGAGTATTGAACTAAAGAAAGGGGCCTCTAGAGTGCACACAGGGTATTCCTCAGATTTACCCTAGTGACCTACTTTTTAGCTCACTTGAGCACAACATGCTCAACGGGAGCTTTTAGGTGTCCATCGTGCGTGGGGGGGGGGCTATTTGCACTCGTGCAGTGTCAACAATTCTTTAAACATCTCCTCCTCCTAAACAGCTAGGCCAATTTGGACCAAACTTAGCAGGAATGTTCCTTTGGAGGTCCTCTTTAAAAACTGTACATAGAATTTGATTCCATCAAAAACTCTGGTTGCCATGGCAACCAAATGGAATTTTCTAAGAAATGTTTTAAAAATCTTCTCCTCTGAAACCGCTGTTCAGATTTTGAAATAATTTCACAGAAATGTTCCTTGGGTGACCCTTTTCAAAAATTGTTTGCAAAATTTTAATCCGTCAAAAAACATGGGGGGGGGGGGGCTCTTTGCACTAGTGCGGTGTCAACAATTCTTTAAATATCTTCTCCTCCTAAACTGCCTGGCCAATTTGGACCAAACTTAGCTGGAATGTTCCTTGGGAGGTCCTCTTTAAAAACTGTCCACAGAATTTGATACCATCAAAAACTGGTTGCCATGGCAACCAAATAGAATTTTCTAAGAAATTCTTTAAAAATCTTCTCCTCTGAAACCGCTGTTCAGATTTTGAAATAATTTCACAGAAATGTTCCTTTTCAAAAATGATTGCGAAATTTTGATCTGTCAAGAAACATGGCCATGGTGGGGGGGAGGGGGCTCTTTGCACTCCTGCGGTGACGACAATTCTTTGAACATCTTCAGGGATAAAAGTTTTCCGTATTTTGACGGAATTCCGTATTTTCAGGGGCCGACCAGGTCATTTTTCCAAATCGTTTAAATCTGAGGAGAAAATTTTTTTGGGGGGGGGGGGGTACCCCTTTATCTCGTATCTTGTATCTATTGCAAGTCAATAGATTTCCAGATGCGGTATCAATAAAATTTATTGCCCCACTGCATTTGCTTTGTCCGGGGCTGATCTCGGTCATTAATGTCTCCCGTCAAACACACTCGCCCTAAAAACAATGAAATTCAAAGAATTTTGTAATTTCGGGGATAATTTGCACCGAAATGTTTACAGTCACTCACTCTTGCTTAGGGTTTCCCGATTCTAAATATAGATGCTGAACCGGAACGTTCTAAGGTTATCGTATGATGTTATATTGTTCGTGTCCAAAATGTTGCGGCTGTGTTTAGATCGGTTTGCCGACTTTAACATTTTTGCCGCTAGGATTGTAAAACAAAATAAAGCATTAACAAAGCCCTTCGTTTTAGGGGACAAATATTGGCTGCAATTTGATTATTTGCTAGCGAAAGATGGTTCAGTTTAAATTATCTTTGTTCTTTTCAATAGCAAATGGATGTCAGAGCTGGGGATCGGCAACTATCTTCCGAAGTTGACAATACGTGCTACTCAAATGCCGAATCGACCGAAAAAGGGGGAAAAGTTTCATTCATACACTGTAGTCCGATTTGTAGTGGTGGGCCAATGATTGACTATAGTCGAAAGTCAGTTGGTTTTGGCTTCCGATTGCGATTAGCTCTTGAGAAATCCCGGAATCGATTGCAGTCGGTACCGAAGCTCGCTCGGTCGTGAAACGTGAATACTGGTTTGTAGCGCTTGGTTTTGTGACTGATATTAATCACACTCTAGGATTCAATATAGTGATAACAAACATGTAAATTGGCCGGAAAAATGAGAAAAAAAATTTTGTCCATTGATGTCTTGTCAAAACTCGACAACTCGGCAAGTTTCTTATTTGATCCCTGAGACCCGGTTTTGACGCTTGGAAATTTGAAATGACATGTCTTTGACGCTGAAAAATATTTGCTTAATTGTCAATCTGACGCATGAAATTATCGTCAAGAGCTTCATATAACCTAGCTTGTGCGCATCCGGCAGAAATTTTGGCTAAACACGATCAGTATAAAATGTGAAGGACACGCGCGTGATCTAATGAAGCTGGCGAGTCATTTACGAGAACGTAATAACGGTGTTAATCCTCTGATTTAGTGTAAAGTGACAGATTTTAAAGTTACCTGCAATTCAAAATGACTAACTGACGTCAAATCATGTGGTAATACTTCTCCAGAAATTAATTGACACAAAAAATTGATCGCCAAAAAAAAAAATGTGAAAACCCATGACACTACCATGATCAGCGTGGCATCGTCCGATCAGAGGGACTTCAAACTATCTTCTCATCTTTAATAATGAATTTAAACAGTGAATTTACACAAATCTCTGAATAAAACAATAAGTGGAATCTAAAATTCTGTCATGAGTGAAAAAATTGTTGTTTTATGAAATGAAAATATAGATCTAAAGGGGGGGGGGGTCGTCTGCAAATGCTTGAAATATGTCTGAATTTTTTTTAACTGGTTTGGAAATTAAAATTTAAAGATCAAAATAAATGATATTAAATAAAGTAAAAAAAATTTTAAGTACAAAACACCACATCTTTATAAACTTATCATGTAGACAAATTGTCAAAGTATTTAAAGCAAAAAGGCATTCTCAGTTCAATGGAGAAACCGATTGTACAACCAATAGCTAGTTGGTTTGCTCTTCCGGTTACAAAGTGATAATCATTTTTGCATTTAAACTGATTGCCCCACACTGCCGATTTGATAGATTTTTTACAGGAATTGGACCAGTTCCATGGTATATCACTTACCTGCTTGTTTTAGCAAACATTAGAATTGATTTTGCCAAAAATGTTTGCACATTTTAGGAAAGGTTCTTATAGTGTTTGAAGAGCTTTTAACAGTGAACATGTAGATCTATCTATAAAATCTTGTTTGCGCATGTTGCATGAAAACAGTCTATCTTTTAATAGGCTGTCATTAAAACTTGATATTTTAATGAAATTTATATGTAGTTTAGATCTGAATCCCCATCCTTGTTTGTGTACCCCAAACTCCAGTTACCAAAGGGTACAAAAACCTCAAGCTAGAAAATGCACAGCACACTCTGTCACATTCTCCCTGATGAATTAGCCATTCTTAAAGAGAGTGTTGTTTTCCTATTTGATTGATTTGATTTTATTCTTTTGACAGAAATTTAGCACCTGTGATTGCATTTTAATGAATCAAATGTTAAATACTAGATATGTCCTTTTCTCATACTTGTTGTACTTTCAAATACAAAACTGATGTAGGGCTAATCTGATTAGGTCCTGTATACAAAATGGAGATAAAAGAGGACAATAATAACATGGGCGCTAAAAACTTTGAGATTTTCTTCGGTTTTAGCATATCATATCTTTCATTTTTTCAACTTTAAAGTGCTAAAACTGGATCTCATTAGAGGAATTTGATGCTTATAAAATAGCTAAATCTCGGGAGCTTCCGAGGGCCTCCGGCCCTAGTGGCCCCCAGCTCAATTTTCAGTATTTTCAGATTTTTTAACTTTTACCCCTACATCTTCTCCTCCTAATCCGCTGGGCCAATTTGGACAAACTTGGCTGGAATGTTCCTTGGGAGGTCCTCTTAAAAAAGTGGTCACAGAATTTGATTTCATAAAAAACTCTGGTTGCCATGGCAACCAAATGGAATTTTCTAAGAAATTCTTTAAAAATCTTCTCTTCTGAAACCACTGGTCAGATTTTGAATAATTTCACAGAAATGTTCCTTGGGTGACCCTTTTCAAAAGTTGTTCGCAAAATTTTGATCTGTCGAAAAACATGGCCATAGTGGGGGCTGGGGCCTCTTTGCACTGTATGGACTTAGAAATTCTTTGAAATTTTTCTTCTCTTAAACCACTCGTCAGATTTTGAAATCGTTTCACAGAAATGTCCCTTGGATGCCCCTTTTGAAAATTTGTTCGCGAAATTTTGATCCATCAAGAAACAAGGCTGTGGTGGTGGGGGACTATTTGCACTATACAGTCATGAAGAAATTCTTAAAAATTCTTCTTCTGTGAAACCACTGGTCAGATTTTGAAATAATTTCACAGAAATGATCCTTTGGTGCCAAATTATGCCCCTTTTTCAACTTAGAATTTTTACTTACTATCCAGCACCCAACAGCCAATCGTTGGCACCCGCATGGGGTGCTCTTGTTTTTTTTTTATTGAAGTTAATAAAGAAAAAGTTTTGGAATAACAAAAAAAAAATTGGCTATGGTCCTCTCAAAAATTCAGGTGAGCGATCCAGGGCCATCTTGGCCCTCTTGTTAACCATTCATTTCCAAATTTATTGTGTATTGATGTTCCAAAATCCAAAGATATTATTGTGTATTGAAGAGGTCTTGGTGATATTTATAGACAGGATCACATGAGAATATTTATTCAACAGATGAGTGGTAAATTTCCATTCATACTTTTGCATTTACTCAGATTGAGGCTAATTTTGCACCAATCCTGAAAACGTAAGTATTTGCTTTCTGCACTCAGTGAGAGACAGAGTAAAAGCATACATATAGGTGATCATGGTAAGGGTTAGGAATAATTTTAGTCAAATTCTCAAGAACTTAGAAAGTAATACAACTTATGATTGGCTAAGCAAAATGGTTTAGCCATCAAAAGTTATTTTACTGTCAAATTTAGAATGTTCTTGAGAATAAGACTAGGAATGTTCTTAAGAATGCTTGGTGAATTCAAACCCTGGATTAGATTTCTACCTGGAACACACATATACCCAGTTGGCTTATCCTTGATGAGTACACTATTTCTAAACTTTGTGATGATCAGAACTGGACACATAAACCGTTGTCATTGAATATACAAATGTTCAATCCAGAAAGTTAGGACTGGTTGTATGATACACAAATTGTAAAAATTTTGCACAAACTTTGTGTATAAATAAACTGTTTCTATAATGGTAAGAAATTCTTTAATTGATAATGAGAAGAAAAAATAGTAATAATGTTAAAATATGAACCTATTACCACAGAAGCACAGGTTTTAATGACCCTATTGGAGAAGACTTTTGAAAACATTGTGGGAAAAGGAGAAAATGCTGGTAACCAGCATTTTCTCCTTTTCCCACAATGTTTTCTTTCCTATCAAGGACAAATCTTGGCATTTGAGCAACCTTTAATTTTTTGTCTGTAAATTCTTTCAATCAGGGACTAGTCTAAAATTTTATTGTTTGGTAAAGAGTTGAGTTGCCACTATGACAATGGAATCTAAAGTGGATTAAAGAAGTCAGATGGATGAAAATCAAGTAGTATCACTCCTCTTTGCTAATTTTGTAGGAGTTGGTGTTCCTAAATGGTGACAGAACCAAGTCAATCAACATTGAGATCGTAAATGATGATCTACCTGAACCAGATGAAGTGTTTGAGGTCATTCTGTCCAACCCTAAAAATGGACTGGTCCTTGGGACACCTAGTAGAGGTATGTCGTTCCTTCCTTTAACTGTTTAAGCGGAGCCCCGGTAGCGCAGTCAGTAGCATACAGGACTCAAGAACAGTGGTCGATGGTTTGATCCCTGGCTCAGCCAATTTTTTTCCAAGTATTAATGATAGTCATTGCAACAGGATCCATTCCTCTCTCGCCGCTGATCATTTTCTCGATAGTGGTTATGTGGGAAAGCAGCCAGTGGCTTGGAAAGAAAATTGTGCAGAGTACTGGTAAAAAAAACTCCAGGAAAGCATAAATAGATGCACTGACTGCTGCGATAAAACTGAAATAATGTTGAAAACGGCATTGAACACCATACAATCAATCAATCATTTAACTCTTTACTACAATATCCTGAGTTTTAATGAGATTTTTTTTCAACTTGGACCAGTCTAAAATGATGATCTACCTGAACCAGATGAAGTGTTTGTGGTCATTCTGTCCAACCCTAAAAATGGACTGGTACTTGGGACACCTAGTAGAGGTATATAGTTGTATGTTTATTCCTTTAACACTGCATTTTCTTTCTATTTCAACAGCGTTTTCTTACCTTTCAGAAACAAATCATTTGAGTAATATTTGATTTGTTGTCTGCAAATTTTTTCAACTTTGATCAGTCTAAAATGCTGTGTAAACCTCTATACCAAACAACAAAATTTAAGACTAGTCCAACTTAAAAGTATTTGCAGGTGACAAAATAGATGTGACTCCTATTTCAAAGATTGTTTTGAGAAGGGTAGAAAACACTGTGGGAAAAGGAGAAAATGCTGGTTACCAGCATTTTCTCTTTTTCCCACAGTGTTTTCAAAAGGCTTCTTTTTCAGGGTCGTTAAAAGTCGGGATTGTGTGAAAGCAGTTGTTGACAACAAAATAAAAGTGGCTTTATTGTTTGGATTTATCTGTGTTAGAGTTGAAAACATTGTGGGAAAGGAGAAAATGCTGGTAACCAGCATTTTCTCCTTTTCCCACAATGTTTTCACAAGCCTTTTTATCTTAAGGTCATTAAAACTTGGGATTGTGTGGTCAAGGGTTAATTGCTGGTTATTCTAACTCTTGCTTGTGAAAGAGGACAGTATAGATCAAGATCAGATGGCATAAATATGCAGTTTGAGCACGGATTGATATTTTTTGATATTCTGAGAAATACTGTGAGAGTGGCCTATGTAGATTTTTGCCATGTAACAAAAGTTTTTTGTAAATCACTACTAAATAAGCCATGTTTTGGCATGCATCTCTGTAATGAAATATACTAAGAAAGTCATGAATAATATTGGATCCATAAAATCTGTTTTGTTTAACAACTAAATCTTTAGGTAGAATGGTCCTTGGACAAGGAGAAAATTGACCAAAGAAAAAAGTTTTGGCTCGGGTCAGCCTGCATGAAGCGTGCAGGCTGACCTAGGTCAATTCTGTTTGCAGATGCATTAAACCACCTTTTCACAGAGCATGGCTCAGTGTATTTTTGTTGCAAGCATCTCTTTAATGAAATATACTAAGAAAGTCATAAATAATATTGGATCCATAAAATCTGTTTTGTTTAACAACTAAATCTTTAGGTAGAATGGTCCTTGGACAAGGAGAAAATTGACCAAAGAAAAAAGTTTTGGCTCGGGTCAGCCTGCATGAAGCGTGCAGGCTGACCTAGGTCAATTCTGTTTGCAGATGCATTAAACCACCTTTTCACAGAGCATGGCTCAATGTATTTTTGTTGCAAGCAGTGAAGAATCTGGATAATTGCAGTCATGACAAAGGTGCAGTTTTGATGTTTAGATAATGGCATGGTTACTCCCTAGTTTGAATGTATCAATTTTTATCAATTTTCACTACTTCAATGTTTGCAGCTCTAGTTACAATACTTGCCAACGATGATGCCAGGGGATTCATCTACTTTGAAAATGATGACCTTATAACCTTGAACGAGCCAATGAATGGTGAGACAGGGGGCAGTTCTATAGATCTGTTAATAAGCAGGGGACCAGGCATATATGGAGTGGTTAATGTACCTTTTGAGATTGTCCCTGAACTCTCTGACAACAGAAATGATTTGTCACCCATGCAAGGAATAATTTCATTCCAGGATCGTCAGGTAACACAAAAACGTATTAAAACTTTCATTTCAAAGCACAAAATAAGTTGCTTTTGCTGACAGTATATATCAAGATGAGAATGAGCAGAACGAGTGGTTTAAGCTTGGTTCTTTGTTAGTATTGGAGTTTAACACTGTTTTAACAGCTTTAGTCATATCACGGAAGTTGGTGTACCTACACATGTTTCTTGACTTTCTAACACCAGTGCTGACACAAGTTTCTTTCCAAGCCACTGACTACTTTTCTCACATGCATCAGAGGTGAGAGGCAAAATATCACAGGAAAGAAAGTTTGCCTAAACCATATATCAAACTCACAACCACTAGGTCACAAGTCAGATATGCTAACCACTGAGCTACCCGGCTGGCCACTCTGAGCTTGGGTCTACATGTTCCCAATTTTAAGTTGGATATTCTGTCATGTCTTTATAACCTCTTGGCTGCATTTAGCCCTTCCCCAAACAAATTGTAGACTCTTCCAACTTGAAAGTAACTACAGACAACAAAACTGAAGATTGGACAAATGAGCCATAGTTCTCTGATAGAATTAGAAATCACTGTGGGAAAAGGAGAAAATGCTGGTAACCAGCATTTTCTCCTTTTCCTGCAATGATTTCAAAAAGCCCCTCCTCATCAGGGTAGTTAAAAGTTGAGATTGTATTGTGAAAGGTCGCAAATTAACCACACGTGTTCACCTTGATGAGATAATGTGGGAGATATTCAAATGCCATGCTCCAAGGTCAGGGCCACACCAGGATGTCAAAGGTCACATCATATGCTATTCTGTAGTATCTGCTCCATATCTCTTCATCCCCATGTCTGGTTGTGAATCTATTTTACACATGTGTGCACCTTGATGAGACAAACACAGAGTAGTGGTTTCACATGCCAGGCTTCTAGGTCAAGGTCACAGCAGCATGTCATAGATCACATTCTCTTCAGTAGTGTCTGCTCCATGTCTTTTCAACCTCTTGTCTTCTTGTGAAACTATTTTGCAACTTGATTAGAGAAACACACAAAAGTGGTTTCACATGCCATTCAAGGTCAAGATCATGGGGGGATCATCAAAGGTGGTTCGCTCTTGATTGCTTCCTTTGAGTGTTTGAGTGTATCAGAGCTTTTCAGAGCTCTTGTTTTTCTATTATGAACTACATAAAATTACCTGATTTGTTATTTTTACTACCTAGAAATACCTGATTTGGTATTTTATTGCTTAAAACTACCAGATGGGGTACTTTTTCTACATGAAATTACCTGAATGGGTATTTTTGCATTTTATACTTGTTACAATTAACATTATCAGGGTTTGAAGGAAACACTTTCAAATCAACAATATTGTTAAATACTTAATTCAAAGCCCTATCATGACAAAAATTGGTGTAAAATTATTTGAACCATATACTTGGAAGAGAGGGTTTAATGCATTTGAAAAAAGTAATGAGCAGTGTCAGCCTTTGCAGTCCAAGCAAGCTGACATTGGTCTAAATATTTTGCTATCTGTCAGTTTTCTGCATGTCAAAGGACTAGTCTACCTCAGAACTTAGTTTCTAAGGCAAAATGGATTTTATGAACCTGTAGTTTTGTGATGACTTGCATGGTGTAATGCATTACAGAGATACATTAAACGCCCTTTTGCTAGGGCATAACTCATTTGTAAGTCACTGAAATTGTTTTGTTTATTTCAGTCACAAGCTACCCTCACCATAAGAGTGCTTGATGATGAAATACCAGAGGATACTGAGAGATTTACTATTCATTTGCTTAAACCAGACAACATTACAAAGCTGGGAACCAAAATTGAGAGAACAATACTCATAAATTCCAATGATTCACCCAATGGTCTATTCAGTCTATATGCAGCAGGAACCAGGTTTGAACATGTTACAACATGCTTGTTACAAAGTAGAAAAGAACTCCACTTAGTTTAGTAGTCTAACTCTTTCCCACACAGTTTTAATGACCCTGAGAAAGAAAACTTTTGAAAATTTTGTGGGAAAAGGAGAAAATGCTGGTTACCAGCATTTTCTCTTTTTCCCACAGTATTTTGTACTCAATTAAAAGCAAGTTTCATTATTTCATCTACTTTGAAATTGTCGTCTGCAGATGCTTTCAATTTGGATAAGTCTTTATTTTTGTTGTGTGGTAGAGAGTTAAGATTTAGATATGTTACATTTTTTTAGTTTTTTTGCAACTTTTACTGTGGAAAAGAAATCACAATATAACCATTTACCCTCTGACTATTTGTGTGATTTGTAATGGCAGTTTTCACATTCTGTACAGTCTGATCTTGATCTACATCATATGCAAAAACCTGACTGTAGCTGCACATGTGCTTAGATCTCTGGGAGTTCAGAATGAGAATGCTGTCTTAGAGGTTCAGAATTAGAATGCTCTCTTATTGGTTCAGAATTAGAATGCTCTCTTAGAGGCTCATAATAAAAACGCTCTCTTAGGGCTTCAGAATTAGAATGCTGTCTTAGATATTCAGAATGAGAATGCTCTCTTAGGGCTTCAGAATTAGAATGCTGTCTTTGGAATTCAGAATTAATATGTTCTGTTAGGGGTTCAGAATTAAAATGCTTTCTTAGGGCTTCAGAATTAGAATGTTCTCCTAGGGGTTCAGAATTAGAATGCTCTCTTAGGGGCTTAGAATTGGAATGCTCTCTTAGGGGTTCAGAATTAAAATGCTGTCAAAGGGGTTCAGAATTAGAATGCTCTCCTAGGGGTTCAGAATTAGAATGCTTTCTTTGGGGTTCAGAATTAGAATGCTCTCCTTAGGGTTCAGAATGGTAATGCTCTCCTAGAGGTTCAGAATTTAATTTTCTCTTAGATGTTCAGAATTAGAATGTTCTCTTTGGGGTTCAGAATTAGAATGCTCTCTTAGAGGCTCAGAATTATAATATTCTCTTATTTTTCAGAATTTGAATGCTCTCCTAACAGTCCAGTATTCACCAACCATTCTGAAGAATATTTTTAGTCTTATTATCCAAATTTTTCAAAATTGGAAAGTAACAACTTTTTATTGGCTAAATCAAATGATTTAGCCAATCAAAAGTTCTGTTAGTTTCAAACTTAGAAAATTCTGGAGAATAAGACCAAGAACATTCTTAAGAGTGGTTGGTGGATATGAACTAAGAATAGGAATGCTCTCTTAGAGGTTCAGAATTAAACGGTCTTCTATTCTTCAGACAAAGAGAGATATCTGTAGAAGAAGGTGTGGGCCTGATACACTTTGACCTTGTGAGGAGTCAAGGTTTAGAAGGGCAGGTGACTGTGGACATCACAACAGAACCAGGGACAGCACAGACAACAGCAGACGTGACAGCAGTCTCCCTCGTTCCAATGGAGGTTTGTTAACTTTTAAAAGGGAAACTCATAAAACAGGGGCAGGTAACCATCAAAATATTTTGACACAATTTTGCCCCTTTTTTGATTTAGAATTATCACTGAAAATCGAGCACTTGCAGCAGAGCGTTGGCAACAGGATGTGGTGCTCTTGTTTGACTGAGCTCTTAGGCCTTTACCAAACAATTTGAAGTTTTAAAAACCATGACGAAGAAGATTCTTGGAATTTCCTGAAATATTTGACCGCGATGACCAGAAATCAGATGGCACATTCAGTAGGCATTGGTCTTTTCATTTTCTTTTAAAGATTCTGCTTATTTGTAATTTTCAAGTTTTTTTTAACAGGCATATGAATAGCCTATTGTTTACTGTTTCTGACAGATATTGAGTACAACCAATGTTGGACAGTGGTTCAGTTTTGAGATGAACAACACGGTCTATGTCTTGATGATGAAACCTACAGTTATTGGTGAATTGACTACGACTGTAGGGTCATCAGGTGCAGCAGCCGCAGTTGATGCAGAAACACTGATGTATACCACTTTGTTTAGATGGCAGGGGGAACTGATACCCATCCAGGTATGTTTTCAATGTCCTTTAGTCCTATGGTAATATGGTAATGTGTGTCGAGTCTCGGTTGCGCAGTCGGTAGCGTACGGGACTTGAAAACAGGAGGTCACCGGTTCAATCCCCTACTCAGCAAACTTCTTTCCAAAGATTAATGATAGTCATTGCTACATGATTCATTCCTCTCTCACAGCTGACAATTGTTTCGACAATGGTTATGTGGGAAAGCAGCCAGTGGCTTGGAAAGAATATTGTGCAGAGTACTGGTAAAATAAACTTCAGGAAAACATGGATAGGTGCACTGGCTGCTGCGATACAACTGAAATAGTGTTGAAAATGGTGTTAAACACTATACAATTATAATCGCCTGTGGTAATGTGGGCCAACCTCTGTTATAATCTTTAACCCCACGATCCAGACTTTTAACAACCCGGAGGAAGAGGCTTTTGAAAACATTTTGGGGAAAGGAGAAAATGCTGGTAACCAGCATATTCTCCTTTTCCCACAATGTTTTCTACCCTATCAAAAACAGAAATCATAACTTGAGCTACATTTATTTTGTTGCCTGTAAATGCTTTCACTTTGGTTGAGAACAAAAAATTGTCATTTGGTAAAGGTTTAACCCTTTACCACACAATGACGACTTTTAACGCCCCTGAAAGAGAAGGCTTTTGAAAACATTGTGGGAAAAGGAGAAAATGCTGGTAATCAGCATTTTCTCCTTTTCCCACAATGTTTTCTACCCTATCAAAGAAAAATCATTTCATATGGGCCACATTGAAACTGTCATCTGCAAATGCTTTCAGTTCGGACAGGTCTAAAATTTTGTCGTGCAGTAAAGGTTTAAAGATCTGACAGGAAATGTTACATAGCATATTGTTGTTTTTACAGACAGTAGAGACAGATGGAGTGTCCAGTGCTGTGGTGTTTGAGATAGACAGTGTCCAATATCTGTTCATTACAAACATGGGTAACTTCAACAGATATCAGACAAAGTCCAGACTATACAGGGTCAACATGGACGGAACACTTAGATTGGTGAGGGATTGTTTTCCCTTTTGTTACTCGGCTGTTTTTGAAGAAAACAACCAGTTCTTGTCATAGGCCTTGTGTTGTCGTTTTGGTGGTGCAAAATTTGTTTTATTTTCATAAACTTTGACGTTTTGTAACATCTTTGTTAACCTATACAACAAGGGCAGGTACCCTTCAAAGTATGTTTGACACAGTTATGCCCCTTTTTCAACTTAAAATTAAAAATCAAGCAACTGCAGCAGGGTGTTGGCACCGCATAGAATTTTCACTGAAAATCAAGCAACTGCAGCAGGGTGTTTGCACCCGCATGCAGTGCTCTTGCTTATTTTTATTGTTGTAATGATCATATTCAGCTGAAACAAATTTGTAGCATATGACTGTGTAAAATATGCTTAACTCTTTACCCAGAGTTTTAACCATCCGGACGGAAGAGGTTTTGAAAACATTGTGGGAAAAGAAAAAAATGCTGGTAACAAGCATTTTCTCCTTTTCCAACAGTGCTCTCTAACTTTTCAGCAGAAATTTCCATTATTTGAGCCACATTTAATTTTTTGTCTGCAAATGCTTTAAATTTAGACAAGTCTAAAATTTTGTTGTTTGGTAAAGGGTTAACTTTTTACCATACAATAACTCTAACCATACAATCCTCTTTTTTATGTGTCTTGGGAAGAAAGCTTTTTAAAATGTTATGAAAAAAAAAGAGAAAATGCTGAAAACCAGCATTTCTAATCCCTGAAACACTATATTAACATTTTTAGCACTAAATTAATCCAGTGAAAATTTTTCTCTCTTGAAATGAAACACTACAGAGAGCAATGTTCATGGTAGCTATTGTGTGAAGCAGTCTTGTTCAAGCATCAAGTTGTACATTTTGTGCCACCAGATCTTGATCTTTCCTGGCCACAAAGGCAACAATGGTGAAAGACTTGGAATAAATGAAATTTGCGGTGTCAGTTATGAATAAATACATTAGTGATGCATTTTCAAGGCTACTTTAGTCAGAGTATAATCTAAAGTAGCAGATATTTAATTTCCATGGTCAGACTGCATGTTCTGTGCAGTTTGATCTTGATTATACCCCCCCCCCCCCCATGAAATAGAGGGGGGTATACTGGTTTAACCATGTCTGTCAGTCCATCCCTTTGTCAACCTGTCCATCTTGTTATCCCCCGCCGAAGATGGAGGGATATAGTTTTAGCGGTGTCCGTCCATCCGTCCGGGACAATATCTCCAATACCATTGGACGGAATTTCATGAAACTTTATACGTGTGTACAGTAACCTATTCCGCCGATATTATTATTATTTTTTTTTTTTTTTAATTCGCCGATATAATTTTTTTTAAATTTAATTCGATGCAAAATGGCCGACTGAAAGCGATTTTGAGTTACGCGGTCGCCTAAATTTTTGAAAAGGGTCTTTTTCGGCGGGGGATATCATTTCAACGAAATTGCTTGTTTTTATTTCTGTGCTCTAACTCAAAAGCAGTCTGACCTAAGACCCTGAAACTTTATACAAGTGTTGCTCATGACCCAAGGATGTGCCCTAATGTTTTTGGGACACGTGTCAAAGGTCAAAATCACAGATGACCTTTGCTTGAAAAATGTTTCAGTGCTTTAGCTTAATAGTTGTTTGAACTAGGACCCTGAAACTTTGTACTACTATGGCTCATCAAAACATGGGACTGTACAGAGATGCCCTATTGTTTTTTGGGTCACATGGGTCAAGGTCAAGGTGATCGTTGTTTTGAAAATCATTTCCTTTCTCTGATTGTGCTGTTCCAGTGACAAGGTGCTGATGAGGGTTATTTGTCTGCTTTGCAACAGTTCTAGTTTACACTGCATGTAAAAGGTGAAATAATTCCCACAGCCATTTTCTCTCTTCAGCTCCAGGACTTGGACACTCAAGGAGCTTCAGATGTTGTGTACTTCTCACAGACAAACATTCATTACCTCTTCATATCAAACTCCTATGATAATACGGGAAACAGCCAGATAGACTCAGATGTGTATAGATGGGAGAATGGGAACCAGAGATTTAGTAAAGTGTCGTCCCTGCGTACATTGGGGGCTAGTGCAGCTGCAGTGTTTGAGATAGAGGATAAGATTTTCTTGGCCGTAGCCAACAACTACGATTCTTTCTCAAAAAGTTACCAAATAGAGTAAGTTTTTACTAGGTTATTAAGGTAGTTTGAATTGATTGAATAGTGTTTTACACCA
Organism: Hippopus hippopus; assembly: GCA_946811185.2. Taxonomy (NCBI): domain Eukaryota; kingdom Metazoa; phylum Mollusca; class Bivalvia; order Cardiida; family Cardiidae; genus Hippopus; species Hippopus hippopus. The sequence goes on along the minus strand of OX328104.1, from coordinate 26,193,767 downwards.
CTTTCAACATTATATCAGTCATATCACAGCAACAGCTCACTTATTCATGTACATTAACCCTTTATCAAAAGACTAATTTTAGGCTTTGCCAAATTGAGAGCATCTGCAGGCGACACATGTAAAAGTAGTACTAATGAACCGAAGTTCAAGGAAAGGATCTAAAACATTGTGGGAAAAGGAGTAAATGTTGGTTACCAGCATTTTCTCCTTTTCCCAAATTGTTTTCAAAAGGCATCATCTTCAGCGTCGGGATCATATTGTAAGGGTGAAAAGGAAGCTGAGGTTATGAAAAATTTTTAAAAAACACCTTTGGAATGCATTTCATTAGCTAATCTATCAGGACATCATTCATATACATACACTTTATTTAAACAGTTTGTATGAAGGGGGAAAAAAATTGTAGATGGTAATTAGTGCATTCTATTCTTTCACCTTGTAGCAATTTTCATGTGAAGAAAATTACATAAAAATTTGATCGGGTGACTGCATCTGTCTATCCCTACTTTGCATATTTAGCGTAATATTCAGCCACACCTCGAAACAGGCACTGTTCATTCTTCTATTTCAGTTCTAAGATATACAAGTTTGACTCCAACGATCAATTCTCCCAACACCAGAGTATCCCTACAACAGGAGCTATAGATGTTGAGTACATCAGAATCCGGTCCCTGGATCTGGTGGTGTTTGCCAATAATCGTGATAACACCATCAGCAGTCCACAAAAATCTGATGTATACAGATGGGACACGGCTACACAGTTGTTTGTGCTACATGAAAGGTTGGATACATACAGGGCTGAAGCTGTTGAGCTGTTTATGGCCTATGACAACACAGGTACAGGGTTGTCTGTGTAGTTTTGTATAGATCTACGTGCATTTCTAGCTTATCCGTTTCCAAAGAAAACCTATGGTATTTTTAGCCCAGCTCTTTTTGAAGAAAACATCGAGGTAGTGTTGTGGCCCTTGTTGCAGTCTGCATTGTTGTCATGCAAAAAATTTGACTTTTTGTAATATCTCTGTTCTAAGTGAAGATATTTATTTCAAACTCGGACAACTTGTCAGCAATCAAAAGGGGGACCTATATAACAAGGGTAGGTAACTGTCAAAGCATTATTATTATGTCCCTTTTTAGATCACCTGAGCACAAAGTGCTCAAGGTGAGCTTTTGTGATCGTGCTGTGTCCGTTGTGCGTCTTGTGTCGTCAACTTTTACCTTGTGTACACACTAGAGGCCACATTTTCAGTCCGGTACTCATGAAAGTATCTCGGAATGTTTGTGTTGATAATATCTTGAACAGGTTTGAAAATGGGTCATGTCTGGTCAAAAACTAGGTCACTAGGTCAAATCTTCGAAAAACCTTGTGTACGCTCTAGAGGCCACAGTTTTAGTCCAAAACTTTTTAAAGTTGGTCAGAATGTTTGTCTTGATAATAGCTTGGAAGAGTTTGGGAATGGGTCATGTAGGGTCAAAAATTAGGTCACTAGATCAAATCTTAGAAAAACCTTGTGTATGCTCTAGAGGCCACATTTTTAGTCCAAAACTTTTGAAAGTTGGTCAGAATGTTTGTCTTGATGATATCTTAGATGAGTTTGAAAATGGGTCATGTCTGATCAAAAACTAGGTAACTAGGTCAAATCTTAGAAAAACCTTGTGTACACTCTAGAGGCTACATTTTCAGTCCAATACTCATGAAACTTGGTAAAAATGTTTGTCTTAATGATTTTTTGGACAAGCTTAAAATGGGGTCACATCAGGTCAAAAACTAGGTCAAATCTTTGAAAAACCTTATGCACGCTCTAGGGGCAACATTTTCAGTGCAATACTCATGAAACTTGGTCAGAATGCTTGTCTTGATGGTATCTTGTATGAGTTTGAAAATGAGTCTCATGGGGTCAAAAACTAGGTCACTACGTGAAATCTTTAAAATAGCTTGTGGAGCTCTAGAGTCAACATTTTCTGTCTAATACTTATGAAAATTAGTCACAATGTTTTACTTGATGATCAATATGATGAAATTGAAAATGGGTCACATTGGGTGAAAAACTAGGTCGCCATGTCAAATCTTGTCCAATCCTTAAGAAAGGTGGTCAGAATCTTGGTTTTGATAATATCTACAATGGGGAAAATGGGCTATGTTTGGCTAAAAGGTAGGTCACTTAGGGAAATTCTAGAAAAAGCTTGAGTGAAAGCTAGATGCCAAATTTTCTGTCCAGTAATTATAAAAGCTTGGTAGAATGTTTGTCACAATATCTCGAAAGAGATTAAAAATGGGTCATGTTTGGTGGAAAGACTCAGGTGAACGACTTCAGGGCCATCATGGCCCTCTTGTTTAAGTTAGAATTTCACTGAAAATCAAGCAGCCAAGAGTTGGCAGCCACATGCTGTGCTCTTCTCGTAGCCTTGCAGTTATCTGTGTTGTAATCGTGCAAAAAGTTGGATGCTTTCTCATACTTCTGCTATTACTGAAGATATTTAATTCAAACTTGGACTACGAGACGAGGGCAGGTAGTTCCACGATATTCAGAAGTGGTATTCAGTAAATTTTTACAGATTATCATACAGTCCCATGTTTTAATGACCATGAGAGATAAGGTTTTTGAAAGCCAAGAGGGATAAGCAGAAAATGCTGATTAGCAGTATTTTCTCCTTTTTCCTTATTAAAGCTCTTTCCCCTCTGTCAAAGACAAAAAGGCATCACTTGAGTCACCTGTTATTTGTCACCTACAGTTACTGTCAATTTGGACAGGTCGCATTTTTTCGTTTGGTAAAGAGGTAATCCTTTTCCTAACAATTCCAAGTTTCAATAACCCTGAGGAGGATGCCTTTTGAAAACATTATGGGAAATGGAGGAAATGCTGGTAACCAGCATTTTCTCCTTTTCCCACAATGTTTTCTACCCTGTCAGAGATAATTTTCATCATTTGAGCCACGATTAATTTGTCTTCTGAAAGTGCTTTGAGTTTGGATAAGTGTCAAATTTTGTCATTTGGTTAAATTATCTCTTTTAATACCCTACAACAATATTTAAGACTGGTCAAAATTCAAAACATTTGCAGACAACATATTAAATGTGGTTCAAATGATTTGATTTGATCCGAAAAGGTTAGAAAACATTGTGGGAAAAGTAGAAAATGCTGGTTACTGTCATTTTCTCCTATTCCCTTAATGATTTTATGGTGTGCTTAAAGTAATGTGATGAAAAATGACATGTATATGTTTTACAGTGTATGCAGTGTTTGCTAGTGGTATTGCAAGCTCCGAGATGTTCGCCTGGGATATCCAAGGAAATAAGTTTACGTCAGTTTGGAAAGGAAGCCCCGCACTCCATCTGGCCCCTATAATAGTGCCTCAGGATTCAGGGGAACTGAATATGATTGCTGTGGCCCCTAAGAATATCACAGTCAACCCAGAATTACATCAGTTGATTAAGGTTATGGACAGTGATTATGCACCAAGGTACATAGAATTTCTAAAGTCTTTTACTACTGAATAAATAAATTGCATTTTCTCAAAGGCTGAAAACACATTTCCTCTACAAGATCAAGAGACAGTTTGGTCATATTCTAGAATATAGCAGCGGACAGTGAAGATCAGAGATCAGACTGCACATTCTGTGAGGGACTGATCTTGATCTACACTGTCCACAAAAGGTTCTGGTGTTGTCTATGGTATGGAAAGAGTTAAGATCTTTATCAGACAACGAAATTCTAGACTGGTCCAAATTAAAAGCATTTGCAGACAACAAATTAAATGTGACTTAAATTTTGAAATTTCTTCAGGGAAGGATAGAAAACATTGTTGAAAAAGGAGAAAATGCTGGTAACCAGCATTTTCTCCTTTTCCAACAATGTTTTTAAAGGGTTCTTTTTCTGGGCCGTTAAAACTCAGGATTGTATGGTAAAGAGTTAAGTTTTCATCAGATGCCTAAAGTTTATATTTATCCATACAAAAAGTAATAACAGATGACAAGCTCAACTCAAATAATTGAGATCGTCATTCAAAGGGTAGAAATTACTGAGGGGAAAAAGAGCGAATGCTGGTTACCAGAACTTTTGCCTCCTACAATGTTTTCAAAGGATTTCTTTCTTAGGGTCCCAAAACTTTATAACTTTTCTCAATGCAGCCATAGTGACTTTACAAGAAGCCTACTTCAGCTGGATATGCGCCCGCCCGGATAGTTCAGTGGTTAGCGTATCGGACTCATGACCTGATGGTTATGAGTTCGATACCCGGTTGAGACAAACTTTCTTTCCAGCAATTTTTTGCCTCACCTCTGATGCATGTGAGAAAATAGTCAGTGGCTTGGAAAGAAAGTTGTGTCAGTATTGGTGTGAGAAAGCCAGGAAACACATGCATAGGTGCACTGACCACCGTGATATGACCTAAGCTGTTAAAACGGCGTTATACTCCAATTCAATCAGTCATTCAATCATGTGGATATGCCATGTGCAGCCAACTCCCGTATCCACATGGCTTTGTAACAGGAATTATGTATGTTGGAAAAACTGGTGCAAAGTACTGTCAATATAGATAATAGTGGGAGATAAGGTTGAAGCATTTCAAACTTACATTTTAGGCTCTTTTGTCTGTTTTCTGTTAACATGACTGAAATTATTTCCTCACAAGATTTTTTGGATATAAGGATCCATTCACTGCCTTTAACCCTTTCGTTCTCAGCATTATTTTGCTTCCTCAGCAGAGTATCTCACCGTTTGAGTCTTTATTTGCCTTGAAAATGCCTCATAAGATCGACTTTTTTGTTTTGTTTCTGACACAGACATACAGTTTCGGTTACACAGTGCCATAGTACAAGTTTACTCATTAGAACTGTCTAATGAATACTAGAAGCCCGCTTTAGAAAGAAAAAGTTAAAAAAAAAAATCAGTTAGCGCTGGTTAAATTAGCATATCACAATAAGACATTTTTGGTGTACAAATTGTCTCTGGCATTCATCAAAATGAATAATTATTTTATCCCAGACATTTTTGGGAGATTCCTCCTTCAGATATAAATGAGGAAGTTTTTTGATGACAAACTGCTTGTATTTCTTTATTGTAGAACTGTTACCATGACAATGGACACAGACGAAGACTTGCTTCATTCCACAGTTTATGTTCTACAAGATACTTTACCTGAAGATACAGAGACATTCTATGTGACATTGACCAATCCAACAGGAGGGGCTGAAATAGGGGTTGAAAACAGGATTACTGTCAACATATTGTCCAATGACAATGCACATGGAGTTATAGAAGTGTCTCCAGTAAGTGCTCACATTACTTTAGGGTAATTTAGAGTAATAGTAAATCATTTAAGAGGAGGGGCTTAAATAGGGGTTGAAAACAGGATTACCGTCAGAAATTGTCCAAAGACAAAAGTGGCCCCAGCAAGTTCTCACAGCACTTTAGGGTAACGGTAAATGTTTTAACAGGAGGGGCTGAAATAAGGGTTGAAAATAAGATTGTAACTGTCAACTTACTATTCAATGACAATGCACACAGAGTCATAGAAGTGTCCCCAGTAAGTGTATACATACTTAAGAGAAACAAGTAATCTTTTATGGAGATACTGTGAAAAGCTTTTGAACTAGGGATAGAGAACACAATTACTATCAACATCAAGGGCGTAGCGCCCTTTAAGCACAGTACTCATATGCATGTAAGGAAAATCCGCAACCAAATTGTAAATCACAATATCATTTAGACCTACGTGAATTGATTTGTCTCTAGATCTGCACGCTTTTTCAAACTAAATAGACGGGTTAAATTGATGCCCTGAACTGTGCTTTTCTAATGAATGGTGACATTTCAGTTTCCTCCTCCCCCTCCCCCCCCCCGGCACTTCATGCCTCACTGTGAGTATATATTCAATCCTGGCTACGCTTATGAATGAATTGTCCAATGACGTTGCACACAGAGTCATAGAAGTGTCTCCAGTAAGTGTTTAATTCTTTACCAAACGACAAAATTGTAGACTAGTCCAAATTGAAAGCATTTGCAGATGACAAAATAAATATGGCTCAAAAATTGAAAATTGTTTTGGAAAGGGTAGAAAACATTGTGGGAAAAGGAGAAAATACTGGTTACCAGCATTTTCTCCTTTTCCTACAATGTTTTCAAAAGGCTTCTTTCTCAGGGTCATTAAAAGTCGGGATTGTGTGGTAAAGAGTTAAGGAACTTAAGGGTAGCAATAAACTTTTTAACAGTAGGGACTGAAATAAGATAGGGGTTGAAAACAGGATTACTGTCAGCATATTGTCCAATGACAATGCACACAGTTATATACAAGTGTCTCAGGTAAGTGTTTACATACTTTCGACAAACAGTAAATCGTTTAACAGGAGGAGCTTAAATAGGGGTTAAAAAAAGGATTACTGTCAACATACTGTCCAATGACAATGCACACACAGTCATAGTAGTGTCCCCAGTAAGTGCTTACATACTTTAGGGTAACAGTTAATCTTCTATGGAGATATTGTGAAAAGCTTTTGAAAGAATTTTTAGAAAAGGAGATTTTACTTTTAGCTCTTTAACAGATTATGACAAGATTTTAGTCTAGCCCCAATTGAAAGCATTTAAAGACGACAAAAGGAACTCAAATAGGATCCATCACATTTCGTTGAAAACCGTATTTGTCGAAATGATCCAGGTAGCCCTGGCCCTTACCCTAATCCAGACAAATTGTGGCTCAAATCTTCCTCCCAGACAGAGCTTTTCATGAAATGTATATAGGAATTTAACAATCAGTATTTTAAAACATACATGGATTTTGATGAAATAGCCTATTGACAAAAAGTCGTGCATCAACTCAAGAAATAATTTTTTTCTATTATAGAATAGAAAGCATTGTCGGAAAAGAAGAAAATGCTGGTTTCTTAAAATGTTTTCAAAAACCTTCTTGTTCAGGGTTGTTAAAAGTCAGGATTGTTTTGGTAAAGAGTTTCCGTACAGGGGTAAGCATTTACCTTTCTGCTGAAAGAATCTCCTTTATGTGACTGTTCAATTGTACCTCTGCAGCTTAATGCTTTTGAAAATTGTGAGAATGGGTTTGATAGAAGCATGTGCTCCTTATCCTACAATTTACTGTAATCATATAAGGAACTATACGTCTTTTCCGTATTTTTTTAGCTTGGCTGTTTTTGGAGAAAATCCAGAGGTGTTGTCATAGCCCTTGCCCTGTCGTCATTGTCTGCGTCTGCAGTGTTGTCATGGTGCAAAAACTTTGACATTTTACCTGCTAAAGTATTTTTGACACAGTTATGCCCCTTTTTCCATTTAGAATTTTCACCGAAAATGAAACCACCTTAGCCAAGCATTTGCATCCGAATGTGGTGTTCTTGTTTTTTCCTGTCAGGAAAATTCTCTATGAATATTTTTTTAGCTCACCTGTGCACAAAGTACTCAAGGTGAACTTTTGTGATCGTGCTGTGTCTGGCGTCCGTCGTGCCACGTGTGTCGTGCATCATCCGTCGTCAACTTTTACCTTGTGTACACTCTAGAGCCACATTTTCAGTCCGATTCTCATGAAACTTGATCAGAATGTTTGTCTTGATAATATCTCAAACGAGTTTGAAAATGGGTCATGTAGGGTCAAAAACTAGGTAACTAGGTCAAATCTTAGAAAAACCTTGTGTACACTCTAGAGGCCACATTTCTGTCCAAAACTCTTGAAAGATAGTCAGAATGTTTGTCTTAATCATATCTTGGATGAGTGTGAAAATGGGTCATGTGGGGTGAAAAACTAGGTCACCAGGTTAAATCTTAGAAAAACCTTGTGTATTCACTAGAGGCCACATTTTCAGTCCGAAACTCTGGAAAGTTAAACACAATGTTTGTCTTGATGATATCTTGGACGAGTTCAAAATGGGTTATGTCAGGTCAAAAACTAGGTCACCAGGTCAAATCTTAGAAAAACCTTGTTTACGCTCTAGAGGCCACATTTTCAGTCCAAAACTCTTGAAAGTTGGTCAGAATGTTTGTCTTGATAATATCTTGGACAAGTTGGAAATTGGTCATGTCAGATCAAAAACTAGGTCATCTAGTCAAATCTTAGAAAAACCTTGTGTATGCTCTAGAGGCCACATTTTCCGTCCAATACTTTCGAAACTTGGTCAGAATGTTTGTCTTGATGATTTGGTGGACGAGTTTGCAAAATGGTCATGTCGGCTCAAAAACTAGGCCACTGAGTCAAATCTTACAGAAACCTTGTGTAAGCTCTAGAGGCCATTTTTCAGTCAAATACTCATGAAAGTTGGTCAGAATGTTTGTCATAATGATATCTAGAATGACTTCGAAAATGGGGTCACATTGGGTCTAAAATATAGGTCACCAGATCAAAGTTTTAAAATACCTTTTGTAGCTCTAGAATCATCATTCTCTGTCCAATACTTATGAAAATTACTCAGAATGTTTGTCCTGATGATCAATATGACGAAATTGAAAATGGGTCACATTGGGTAAAAAACTAGGTCGCCATGTCAAAATTTGGAAAGACCTTGTGTACATTCTAGAGGCCACATTTTCTGTCCAATACTTATAAAAGGTGGTCTGAATCTTTGTTTTGATAATATCTACAATGGGAAAATGGGCTATGTTTTGCTTAAAAGTAGGTCACAGAGAAATTCTAGAAAAAGCCAAATTTTCAGTCCAATGATTATGAAATCTTGGTAGAATGTTTGTCCTAATATCTCGAAAGAGATTGAAAATGGGTCATGTTTGGTCAACAGACTCATGTAAGCGACTTCAGGGCCATCATGGCCCTCTTATTTTTCTACCCTTCAACAAGGACTCTTTATACCCCCCACAAACGAAGTGGGGCGGGGGGTATACTGGAGTCACCTTGTCCGTCCGTCTGTGCTTCACGAAAAGCTTGTCCAGGGCATAACTTTCAAAGTATAAGAGCTAGTGACTTCAAACTTTATATACAGATACATGTAGGTTACATTAAGGAGAAGTGTGTTGTGCAAGAACCGTAACTCTGTCTTCAGTATATTCAGAGTTATTTCCCCATGTAAATTTTTAACTTTGGATTTTTGTCCGGGGCATACCTTCAAAAGTATAGAAGCTAGTAACTTCAAACTTCACACACAGATAGATCACATTAAGGAGAAGTGCAGTGTACAAGAACCATAACTCTATTCCAACTATTTTTAGAGTTATTGCCCTTTGTAAAAATTTAATTTTGGATTTTTATCTGGGGAGATAACTTGCAAAGTTCAAAAGCTAGTAACTTCAAACTTCATATACAATTAGATCACCATTAAGCAAAGTGCACTCTACAAGAACCATAACTCTATTCCCACTATTTTTAAAGTTATTTCCCTTAGTTAATTTTAACTTCGGATTTTTGTCTGGGGCATAATTTCCCAAGTATAAAATCTAGCAACTTCAAACTTCATATACAGATAGACAACATTAACAAGAAGTGCAGCGTACAAAAATCATAACTGTATTCCCACTATATTTAGAGTTATTGCCCTTTGTAAATTTTAACTTTAGATTTTTATCTGGGGCATAACTTGCAAAGTACAAAAACTAGTAACTTCAAACTTCGTATACAATTAGATCACCATAAAGCAAAGTTCACTCTACAAGAACCATAACTCTATTTCCACTATTTTTTAGAGTTATTGCCCTTTGTTAATTTTAACTTTGGATTTTTGTCTGGGGCATAACTTCCAAAGTATAAAAGCTATTAACTTCAAACTTCATATACAGATAGGCCACATTAACAAGAAGTGAAGCTTACAAGAACCATAACTCTGTCTTTAGTATATTCAGAGTTATTGCCCCTTGTAAGTTTTTAATTTTGGATTTTTGTCCGGAGCATAACTTCAAAAGTATAGAAGCTAGTAACTTCAAACTTCACACACAGATAGATCACATTAAGGAGAAGTGCAGTGTACAAGAACCATAAATCTATTCCAACTATTTTTCGGGTTATTGCCCTTTATAAATTTTAACTTTGGATTTTTGTCCGGGGCGTAACTTCCATAGTAAAAAAGCTAGTTACTTCAAACTTCATATACAGATAGGCCACATTAACGAGAAGTGAAGTGTACAAGAGCCATAACTCTATTCCAACTGTTTTTAGAGTTATTGCCCGTTGTAAATTTTATTTTTGGATTTTTATCTGGGGCATAACTTGCAAAGTACAAAAGCTAGTAACTTCAAACTTCATATACAATTAGATCACCATTAAGCAAAGTGCACTCTACAAGAACCATAACTCTATTCCCACTATTTTAGAGTTATTTCCCTTGGTTAATTTTAACTTTGGATTTTTGTCTGGGGCATAATTTCCCAAGTATAAAAGCTAGTAACTTCAAACGTCATATACAGATAGACAACATTAACAAAAAGTGCAGTGTACAAAAATCATAACTGTATTCCCACTATATTTAGAGTTATTGCCCTTTGTAAATTTTAACTTTAGATTTTTATCTGGGGCATAACTTGCAAAGTACAAAAGCTAGTAACTTCAAACTTCATTTACAATTAGATCACCATAAAGCAAAGTTCACTCTACAAGAACCATAACTCTATTTCCACTATTTTTAGAGTTACTGCCCTTTGTTAATTTTAACTTTGGATTTTTTTCTGGGGCATAACTTCCAAAGTATAAAAGCTAATGACTTCAAACTTCATATACAGATAGACCACATTAACGAGAAGTGCAGTGTACAAGAGCCATAACTCTATTCCCACTAGTTTTTTTTTTCTTTTTTTCAACTCTTACTTTCGTACTAAACCATTCTGCATTCTGTGACAAAGAGCTGTTGTGTGACAAGGAGCTAGTGGGGGGTATGATCACGTTTAATGATAGCTCTAGTTGGACCTCCAAGTGGAAGAGTTACCAAACTTGGACAACACAATACAGTTTAATGTTGTATGTTTACGAGGTTATTTTTGGCCACGTCTCTTTGAAATGAATTGCTACAAGCATTGGCACCCATGTGTGGTGCTTTTTTTTCCCTCTTGTCAGGAAATTACAAATGAATTTTTTTTTATATCTTTCAACAAGGACTCTTTGGACCTCCAAGTAGAAGAGTTACCAAACCGGGACAACACTATACAGTTTAATCTTGTGCGTCTACAAGGTTATTTTGGCCATGTCTCTGTGAAATGGATCGCTACTGGAGACCATGATGGAACGAATGATATTACACCATTAGAGGGAATAGTAAGCAGCTTCTACATGGAATAGCTAAACCTTGCAGTCCATTATAGTTTAATTTTCTTTACATATATCTAAGGGTTAATATCTTAACCCTAAAGCTGCTAAGCACAGCTCACTGACCTTTTGCGGACAGTGTAGATCAAGATCAGACTGCACACTACTGGTTTTAAAGTTTCATTTTACTTCTTTACCAGGTTACGGGTTAATTGAGTACTGTTTATCTATAAACTTGATGTTAACTTTGAAACACACTGTTAGATAAAGAGCAGAATTGCTAAGTAAATGCAAATACTCTCCATTCCACAATATTTTCCATTATGTTAACCTTTTACCACACAATGACGACTTTTGACGACTCTGAAAAGGATGCCTTTTGAAAACATTGTGGGAAAAGGAGAAAATGCTGGTAACCATTTTCTCCTTTTCCCACAAAGTTTTTTACCCTGTCAAAGAAAAATTGTAATTTGAGTCACTATGAAAATGTCCTCTGCAAATGGTTTCAATTTGGATGGGTCTAAAATTTTGCCGTGTGGTAAAGGGTTAAAAAGCAATATTTGCCTCTTCTTCATAGATTTGTTCTTTGTGCAGCCGTTGGTGGTTATAAAAAATTTAAACTTTTTTCTCTTGGTCAGTTTCCTACTTGTCATAGGGCAAGTCTACCTCGGTTTTTAGACAAAATGGATTTTATGGATCATTTATTATATGATGACTTGCATGGTATAACGGATGAAAAAGAGGCATAAAACCCCTTTTTCAATAGTGCGACTTTTTATTATTTTTTAAGAAATTTGGATAAGCAGAACAAAATTTTATTGCTATAAGCAGTTTATGATTACATTTAGCTAACATAAAATGCAAATGCAATCCCTGAAATTTTAACAACGACAAACTATTTCATATATAAATGATGTTTTACAAAATTACTTTTGTACTTAAAGAGCATTTCCCCCCCAACCCTCCACACCTCCCCCCTCCTAAACAGAAGAAAACGAAAATAAAATTTGTAGTCTAGAAACAAAAAAACAAATTGAAAGTTTTGTTGTCAAAGAATAATTTCATGGCAGGCAGTGTAGGATAAAGATGGGATCACACATTTAATACAGATCAATCTTGATTCACGCCGGCCACAAAATATAATTGTAATGACAATATCAGAGTGCTTGGTTGTTGTATATAAAAACATAATTATACCATGGTTTCAACAGATTGCAAAGTGTTAAAAACAAATGTTCATGTGCAAATTAGGTGAGCTTAGGTCATTGTCTCCATTTGTCACAAATGGCTTTTTTTCTTTTTGCTGTTTATAGGCTGAATTTGCCAATGGACAGGCAGTGTCAACCATTAGTTTGACAATTAGAGATGATGATGTTGCAGAACTACAGGAAGTCACCTATATCCAGCTGACACAGATAGTGGACACAGGAACCAGTCTACCTGGAAGAGGGGCACAAATAGGTACGTACAGGAAGCAAGTTATATCTAGCTGACATAGTGAACACAGAAACCAGTCTACCTGGACAAAGGGCACAAATAGGTATGTAAAACGAATTCAGTTATATACAGCTGACCCAGAAAGTAGACGCAGAAACCGGTTTACCTGGACGAGGGTCACAAATAGGTATGTACAGGAAGTCACTTATATCTAGCTGTCACAGATAGTGGACACAGGAACCAGTCTACCTGGACGTTGGGCACAAATAGATACGTACAGGAAGTCAGCTATATCTAGCTGTCACAGATAGTGGACACAGTAACCAGTCTACCAGGGCATGGGGCACAAGTAGGTACATACAAAAGTCAATTATGTGCAGCTGACACAGATACTGGACACAGGAACCAGTCTACCAGGAGGTGGATCACAAATTGGTACGTACAGGACAAGGGGCACTTATAGGTATGTAGACACAGAAAGTGAGCACAGGAAGAGGGGCACAAATAGGTACATACAGGAAGTAAGTTATATCTAGCTGATACAGTGATAACAGGAACTAGTCTACCTGGACATGGGGCACAAACAGGAATGTACAGGAAGTAAGTTATATATAGCTGACCCAGATAGTGGAAACAGGAACTAGTCTACTTGGATGAGGGGCACAAATAGGTATGTGTCTGAAAATCAATAGGTTTGACATTAAAACTACATGCTTTCTTATAGCAGTGTCATTTGTTGTCATATATAACATATGCCACATGATTAATCTTTTCCCATTACAAAAGATAGCAGCAGCACAAGAGCTGATTTCTGGCATTAGAGATCATGACTGTTGATGCAATGTGTTTCATGGACTTGTCTGTTCCATAAACATATCATCACCTTTAGACAAATTTTCACATCGTAAGCAGACCATTTGTAGTAACACTGCTCAGCCGCTCCATGGTTAGATTTCAGTTGATTCTTTACCAGATGACACAATTTGAGATTTGTGGCTAGAAAGGTTAGATTCATGTTCAGAGGGGTAGAAAACGGTGTTGGATAAGGAGAAAATGCTGGTTACCAGTATTTTCTTCTTTTCCGCCAATGTTTTCAAAAGCCTTCTTCCAGACCATCATTAGAACTTGTGTAACGTGCAACGGCCTGGTGACCCACCCAGGCACTAACCTAATGCATGTTGCTTAACTATCACGCAGAGAAATGCACCAAACCGCATTCGCTGCAAAAGCTAGCTCTGCAGCAAGGAGTTTTTAAATGCTTATATACCTAACCTTTCTCTGTGACATTACTCTCCCCTTTGAGAAGTCTTGACCCCGAGACTTATATACAAATAAACCAGGAGAACATACTAGGGTAAGGCAACTCCAGTCCGGCAGTTGTCATAATCCCATCTCTGCCACCAAATGTAACGTGGAACAGCCTGTTCACTCATCCAGGCACTAACCTAATGCACATTGCTTAACTATCATGGAGAGAAATACACCGAACAGCATTGCTGCAAAAGCAAGCTCTGCAGCAAGGAGGCTTTAAGAGCTTACATATCTAACCTCTTTTTGTAACATTTGGAATTGTGTGGTAAATGGTCAAGAAAACTATGATATGATTCTTCCTGGCAAAGCTGTTCACAAAGCACAACTCTGGGACATTGCAGAGCACTAGCCTTGTACTTGTGAAACCCTAGAACCCTGGAAAAGAAATTAATAAGTGACTGTTGCCTGGATACGACTGAATTTTTGTTGAAAACTGTATAAAACCAGATTCAAACAAAGTAGAACATCATCATGAGACTTTGTACAAATTTCACACTAGGTGAGACAAATACCGGCAAGGTGGTGGTGTTGGCCAACGACTCTCCGTATGGTGTTGTAAGATGGGAACAGACATCCTATACAACTGTAGAACCAGAAGGGACAGACTCCACCATCATTTTATATGTTATCAGAGAGCAAGGTCTTACTGGGGAACTACAAGTGGCCTATATGTAAGTCTTATCTCTAAAAATGCCTTTTATAGCTGTTTTTGTTATCGTAGATAGAGTGGATAGAGATCAGACTGCACAAAATGTGGTTTTGTTCCTGGATACATGCTGTCTGCTATATATGTTGAGTTATTCCCTCCAAAATCAGTTTTAAATCTGTAAAGATAGTTCTGTGAAGCTTTGTGAGATTTACATCGAAAGTAGAATGAAATATTTGATAGGAGTAAATTTACAAGATTTCAACAATTTACCAATTCTTAATACCTTTCCCTGCATAGTTTTTCTTGTTATTAAACATGAAAAGCATAAAATTTCCAATGCATATTATGTCCTAGCAACAATGACATCATTTTCCTGCAAAATGGTAAAGTAGTGCAATCAGAGCACATGCTGTGGTTGCTTTTGCCAGCTTCACCCGCTTATAACTACAAATAAGCCAAAACCAGGACTCCAAAAATAATAATACGCTAATGTATCATCAAAAATAAGTCATGGACATTATATATAAATACACTGCTCGAGGAGGTTTATGTATTGAACAAGCAATCGCTTGGTTTACCGTGGACAATACAGATCAAACCCTGTACATGCTAGAGGCCTAATGAGTTGTATTTGTACAGTAATTGTCTAGAAGTTGACATAAAAATTGTGTTTTGTTTGTGCACGCTCTGACTTTCCACTTTTCCAATTTTTTCTTTACAAAAAAGCAGATAAAACTCTTTTTTGTCATTTTCCTTGTATTCCAGTACGTCAGTGGATGAATTTAGTCCAGTTCAGAACCAGGCCATTTCTGGGGAGGATTTCATTTCCAGACAAGGTATGGTAATTATACCAGAAAATGTGACCAGAGTGCCAGTCGAGATCATTATCAAACAGGTAAACTACCCTAGAAAATGTTTCTGAATATATGTGAGCCATGCTCTGTGAAAAGGGGGCTTAATGCATCTCTGAAAAGTATCAAACCAGGTCAGCCTGCGTAGTCCGCGCAGGCTGACCTGAGCCGAACCTTTTTGCTATTGGTCCATTTTCTGTATGTCCAAGGACCAGTTTACCTCATGTTTCAGTCAGTAATGTTAGACAAAATGGATTTTATGGATCCATGACCATGTGATGACTTGCTTGGTATCATGCACCATGGAGGTGCATTAAACCCCCTTTTGGCAGGGCATGGCTCATGTACATGTATTTTGGTTTTAGCAGGCTTTAATCAGTTGAAGATATTTAGAGAAAGCTTATCTTTAAATAAAAATCAGTTGAATATCAATGATTTGAACCCAAGAATAATAGCAAAAAAAGGCCACCATTTTCCTTAACTCTTTACCACATGACAAAAAAAGAAGACATCCAGACTGAAAGCATTTGTAGAAAACAATTTGAATGTGACTCAGGTGATAGAATTTTGTCTTTCAAACTTACGGTAGTAAATTTTGTGCAAAAAGGAGAAAATCCTGGTAACAAGACATTTGTCATTTTTCCACAATGTTTTGAAAAGGCTACTTAGTCAGGGTTGTTAAAACTCAGGAATGTGTTGTAAAGGGTTTTTATCGAAAGATTAAGAAATATACAATTGAAAAGTAACCTAAAATTATTGTCTATGTAAACCTTTTCAGCAAGAAATATTTAGAGCAGTATTGTTACAGTGAGCATTATATTTTCTTGCTTTTTGCAAGCTTTGTTTTCAACTCTTAAAGTGCTTTTTACGAGTGCAGTTGCATTTGTAGAACCAGATCAGACTAGTAAATGTGCAGCCTGATCTTTGATCAACTCGTCCCATTTCGTTGAGACATTCTGGATAAGGGCTTTAGGTACTAAATGTGTCAGAGTGAATGATACCCCGTGAGATGTTCAAATTTCAAGGCTACTGTTTACAAAAAATACCTTACAGAATATTATATATTAACCCTTTACCACACAGTCCCAAGTTTTAACAACCATGAGGAAAAAGGCATTTGAAAACATTGTGAGGAAAAGGAGAAAATGCTGATTACCAGCATTTTTCTCCTTTTTTCCACAAAGTTTTCTACTATTTTTGATGCAAACCCCCATTATTTGTGGCATATTAATTTGTTGTGTGCAAATGCTTTCAAATTTGACCAGCATAAAATTTTGTTGTTTGGTAAAAGGTTTATGGTCCGTGATCAGACTGTGTATTCTAGGGAGTCTGATGTTGATCTGCTGAACCACGGTAGCTCAGTTGGTAGCGTACAGGACTTAAGAACAGGAATTCACTGATTTGATCCCAGGCTCGGCCAATTTCTTTCTAAGGATTGATGATAGTCATTGCGACAGGATTCATTCCTCTCTCTCCACTGACCATTGTTTCAACAATGGTTATGTGGGAAAGCAGGCAGTGGCTTGGAAAGAATATTGAGCAGAGTACCTGTGAAACAAAATCCATGAAAGCATGAATAGGTGCACTGGCGGCTGCGATATAACTGGTTTTTACAACTCTGAGATAGAAGCCATTTGAAAACATTGTGGGAAAAGGAGAAAATGCTGGTAACCAGCATTTTCTCCTTTTCCTACAATGTCTTCTACCCTGTTGGAATCAAATTTTAATTTTTGAGTTACGTTTATTTAGTCGTCTGCAAGTGCTTTCAATTTGGACCAGCCTAAAATTTTGTTGTTTGGTAAAGAGTTAAACGGCGATAAACACCTTACAATCAATCAATTATTCCATGGTCAGACTGTGTATTCTAGGCAGTCTGATGTTGATCTACTCATCTGAAAATACGCCTAAAACAGTGTTCATCATATTCATGATTTAAGATAAAACTAATGAAATCATTACATTTGAGACATGCTCTGTGAAAAAGGGGGCTTAATGCAGATCTGCGAAAAAGTATCGACCCGGGTCAGCTTGCGCAGTCCGCGCAGGCTGACCTTGGCCAAAACTTTTTGCTATTGGTCAATTTTCTGTTATGTCACAGGACCAGTCTACCTCATGATTAAGTTGGTTGTTTAAAAAAGTGGCTATTATGGATCCATAAGTTTGTGATCACTTGCTTGGTATAGTGCATCACGGAGATGCATTACCGTAACTCTGTACCACACAATCCTGACTTTAAACAACCCTGAGAAAGAAGCCTTGAAAAACTTATGGGAAAAGGAGTAAATGCTGGTAACCAGCATTTTCTCCTTTTTCCCACAGTATTTTCTACCATTCCCAAAACAAATTTCAACTTTTAAGTCACATTTATTTTGTCGTCTGCAAATGCTTTCAATTTAGACTAGTCTAAAGTTTTATCTTTTGGTGAAAAGTTCAGCCCCCTTTTGCCAGAGCATAGCCCATAGGTAAATTGATTTCTTATAGGATTCCATACCAGAAGCTGAGGAGAAGTTTATAGTCAACATCACCCGGGTAACGCTATTGGGTACCAGCCCATTGCCTGGTTCTCAGCCCAGCGTGCGTATCCCTGGTAATATCATTCAAGTGACGATATCAGAGAATGACAATGCCCGAGGAATTGTGCAGTTCAATGTTACCACAGTAAGTAATTTAGGGCAGTCCATGTATTAAACCCATGACTTATTTTTCATAATACACTAGTGTATTGTCATATTTTTGGGTTCTAGTTCTGACCAATTTTCAGTCATGAGCGCATAAAGCCGGAGAAACCAACCACAGCACGTGTTAGAATTTGTACCACTATGCTGTTTTGAGGAAAAATGACGTCATTGTTGCTAAGACATAATTATATGTGTGGAAAGTTTTTTATTTTAATGTTTGTTAAAGCCAAGAAACACAGTAAAGTTATTTAAAATCAACAAAATTGCCGTAATAGTTTAACTCACTCCTCTTGAAGCTGTTTCATTCTACTTTCGGTGTAAATGTCAAAGAGCTACCTAATTGTGCATGTACACATTTGGAAACCTTACTACAACTGTAAACATGGGCTGTTAACGGTATTTAGGCTAAAGGTGATGATGCATGATTTTTTTTTTGTCTTTCATTAGTTTTATGCGATAAATACAATCTCACATTCAAGTTTATGTATTATCATTTTTATCAGACTCATCAAACAGAATGTATAAAATGCTCGCCAAGGCTTGTGTCACACAATTTTAGTCAATTTGTTTGATAAAAATGATAATACATAAACACTCATTTAACACTCTATATCTGTGTCATTACTTAAGATATTTTCTTCAAAATCAAGCTAGTTGTTTATGATCAAAAGGGGAACCTAAACAACAAGGGCAGGTAACCCATCAAATTATTTTTGATACAGTTATGCCCTTTTTGGCATAACATTTTCACTGAAAATCAATCTATTTCTAAAAGCAACTGCAGCTGAGAGTTGGCACCTGCATGTGGTGCTCTTGTTACATCTCCATTTTGGATAACCTTTGAAGAAAAGAGGCATTTGATTAGTATGAGCAAACTTCTTTTTCTGACAACATTTTCAGTAAAAGTTCTGTACAAGTTTCCTGTCCTTTTGTATCATTTTAATTTCTTGAATTTTCTTTTTGTGAATCAAATAGTGTCTTGTGTGTATTGTCATACAGCTACCTTTTATGACCCAGTGGTAGACAGCTTTTGAAAATATTGAGGGAAAAAGAGAAATTGATTGCTTTATATGATTTTTTTTTTACTTTCCTACAATGTTACACATACATGTACCATCAAAAGATAATGTTATTACCTTTTCTGTGCAGTAGTAGGTCTAATGCTTTGGAGAATAAAAAAAAAAGGTATAAGAATGAAACATGAGGCATGAATCAAACATTACTGTAGTACCAATTTAGATAGTAAATACATTAACCCTCAGGCTGCTAAGTGTGACTCACTGACCTTTTGCCTTTTGTGAACAGTGTAGATCAAGATCAGACTGCACAGAATGTGCAGTCTGGTCTTGGATCTACACTTTCCGTAAAGGACATATTGTCCACTAAAAATATCTTTTGAAATGGCAAATTCGGGTTTTTATGATCAGCCCAAAAATTTCATTTCACTTATTTAGCAGGATAAGGGTTACTGAATAGATATTCCTAGTCACAACATGGTCTGCAATGTTTTATTACCAATTATTGGCTAGAGTATCTGACTTGACCAGGTGGTTGCAGGTTCAATACCAGGTTAAGCCAAACTTTCTTTCTGGTTATTTTTCATATCTTGCCTCAGATGCATGTGAGAAAAGTAATAGGTGCACTGACCGCCATGATATGACCTGAGCTGTTGAAACCACATTAAACTCCAATAAAAAAACCTCAATCAAACATTAATTAATAATTCATTTAAATTTCCTCCTCAACTCTTAAACTTTTGCAGAATATTGAGGGAAGGATTGATGTCTATGAAGAGTTTGGACTGAATGTTACAGTACCACTTCAAGTGAGCAGGTCAGTTGGGTTCTTTGGGGCAGTGACAGTGACATGGCAGGCTGAACCAAGGGAGGCAACCATTTTAGACTTCACCCCCTCAAGTGGTACTCTGAATCTAGCTGACACACAAGACCATGCAAGCTTCTACATCACGGTGATTGATGATACTATTCCAGAGAACATGGAGGTAGGTATAAGATAGCTGGTAAAGTTATGTGAGAACAGAGAATAACTTGTCCCCTTCTATTATAATTTATAGTTTATCGTCTGACCATCTATTTTTAGCTTGTCTGTTTTCAAAGAAAACATCACTGTATTGTCATAGCCCTGTCTTCCTTGTGGTACAAAAACTGACATTTGACAAACAGTATCTCTGTCATTACTGAGATTTATATATAACTTAGACAAGCTGTTAACTATCAAAAGGGGAACACATGTATCAAGAGTAGGTGACAATACAACAGGGGAAGGCAAAATATTTTTGACAAAGTTATGCCCCATTTTCAACATTGAATTTTTGGGAAAATCAATCCATTTCTGAAAGTAACTGCAGCCAATCGGTGCTCTTGTTACATCAGGCTGTCATCTTTCGTCCAGTAATGTGTTTTCTTCAAACTTGGCCAAGTTGTTAGCTATCAGAAGGAGAACTCATATAACAGGGCAACCATCAAAATATTTTTGACTCAGTTTTGCCACTTTTTTAACTTAGAATTTTCACTGAAAATCAAGCACTTGCAGCCAAGTTTTTGCACCCGCATGTGATGCACTTGTGTTTTCCGAAAATATCTCAAAATTTTTCTGTCCTATTTCAGACATTTTAGTTTTATTTCTCTTGTTTTCTTTTGGGCATAACAGTAGCAATCATTGGAATGAGTAAATAGCAATATGCTTGTTTAAAAGTAGCTTGTGTATGCACATTGTTTTCTTCCAGACATTTGATATAAAGCTGATCAGTGTGACAGGTGGTGCTCTACTTGGTCCAGCAAGCTCTGTAAGGATAGCTATCCTAAAGAATGACTCTCCCAATGGTTTGTTTAGATTTGTCACCACAGAGGTGTGTATCTGCTTATTTTTAGCTTGGCAGTTTTTGTAGAGGTATTGTTGTAGCCTCAGCATCATCGTCGTCATTATCTGTGTCACAGTGCAAAAACACATTTTATTATTATACCCCCGCAAAACGAATGTTTTTGGGGGTATACTGGAATCAGCCTGTCTGTCCGTGTGTCCGTCTGTGTACAAAATACTAGTAATTTTGTGTCGCAAACTCCTCCTACAGTTTTCCTTCAATTGTATTGAAACTTTGCACATATATCGATCATATATTGAAGATTTGCAAGACGCAATTTTCAAGTGTCAACTTCTCCTGGTTGAGGAATTATCTCCCCTTGAACTTGACACTTTTTTCTGTCAAAGCACTGGCGGGGGTATTAAGTCACATTCAGTGACAGCTCTAGTTGTTAACTGTCAAAACAGTACAACAAGGGCAGATAGCTTGAAAGTAAATTTTGACACTATAATCACCTTTCTCAACTTAGAATTTTAACTGAAAATCAAGCATCTGCAGCTGAGCGTTGGCGTCTGTATGTGCTTATCTTGTTACTTTTTTCTTACGCCTAGCATGCCCCGTCCAATATGCAAACAGGATATCTGTTCTTAATTTTTGCTTTCTGAAATCATGTACAAATAGAATGTAACAAAAGACTACATTTCTGTTTAGTTAAATTAGGTTGAGTTGAGTGTGTAAAGAGGGGCACATGGATGGTTGAATCCCATGTGAACCTCTTCACAGGTAACGAGAACTGATCCAACCAGACAGGATTGCAAAGTATTGTAATACACCTTCCCTTTATAACTTATAAACTCAACAAAATAAATTACAGAAAACATTGGAGAGTTGCATATTTTTTGGATTTGATGGGAAAACCTGAACCTGAGTATATAGATGTAGTCTGCAAACAGGATTATGTTCAACACAGAGGACATGTGTGATACTGAAAGTGTATTCTGGTATATTATATGGCCTGCAACACGCGAAAAGGGGTATTCGGACATTTGCTTAAAGTGTCGTTTCGAATCAGCCTGCACAGTCTATGCGGGCTAATCCAAGACGGCACTTTACGACTACATTAGAATGTGTTCTTCAGTAGACTTGTGCAAAACAGAAAATTACACAAAAACAAAAAAGTGTCATTTCAGATTAGTCTGCCTGGACTGCGCAGGCTGATCCGAGACAACACTTTACGCAAATGTCCGAATGCCCCTTTTCACTTGTTGCAGGCCATATGTGGTTTACATAACATCCGTATTGTTGTCGGATCATTTACAGGTATATTATGAAAATACAGAATCAGTGTAAAACAAAGGTTCGACTAATTGACATACTAGGTTTGCTGTTTGCTATGTTTGAACTAATCTGAATTGACGATTGTGAGAGAACACAAACATGCTGTCTGCTGACTCTCATACCATTTTCATGTATTTTCTATTATTGTAATATAATTATCTGTGGTAGAGATCCATTGAACACCTAGGGTCATGTTTACAAAACATTCTGTATTAAATCCTTTTACCATGCAATCTAGACTTTTTACAGTCTTTAGGAAGAAGGCTTATGAAAACATTCTGGGAAAAGGAGAAAATGCTGGTTACCAGCATTTTCTCCTTTCCCTACAATGTTTTCAACATTTTTTGTTTTGGAAAGAGTACAGGACCAAATGATGTTGAGCATGATTCTGTTCTGTTCTACATCTTCATACAGAATTCCCCATTATCATATCTCATGTTTCCCATATATTTACAGGCTGTTGTCCGTGAATCAAGGACAGAGGATGACCCTGACGGTGAGGTAAGGTTGATGGTAGAAAGAATACAAGGGTCTGAGGGCATGGTCAATGTACAGTGGCGACTTAATGCAGAGGCGGTGTATGACTTTTACGAGCCCCATACTGGTACCATGTTATTTGCACAGGTATAATATGCATAGAGGGTATTTGTTTTTTTATCTGTGAAAGATCATAATTTGTTCAAGTGAACATCGTCAGTAAAATTTTCACGAGTGGCTGTACCACTCATGAAAATTTTACCAATGACATTCACTTGGTGAAATAAATTTCCATCTTTCACAAAAAAAAAAAAAACCCTAATATTCTATTTATTTCATGCTTCTAACCTCTTCTTTGTGGGAGACTTGCATCAAAATCTGGTACAGTTGCTTTCGTTAATTTCCCATGGTGTACCCCCTCCGCATAACAGTGCATTACAATATTATGTATAGTGCGAGAAATGTAGGATAGATTGTGTCATATTTCCATCTGGTTGAATGGCACATGCTGTTTACCCAAGTTACTAGTGCGTCGAAACTACAGTTTCCAATTCAATTGAAGAGTTAGAAAATAAAATTGGTGTTTCACCGTTATTTCTTGATAAACTACCAAAAGGCATGATATGAAGTAAGCCTCTTATGCTAGACTAGAGATGGAAACCACTAACCATTCTTCTTTTTACCAAACGACAAAATTTTGGATACAACCAAATTGAAAGTGTTTGCAGATGAGAAAATATATGTTGCTCAAATGATAGTTTCTATCTTTGATGGGATTGAAAACATTATAGGAAAAGAAGAAGATGCTGATTACCATTTTCTCCTTTTCCTATAATGTTTTCAAAAGTCCTCTTTCCTCAGTGTTGTAAAATCCTAGGATTGTTTGGCAAAGGGTTAATACAATCATTGACTGTGTAGCAATAGCAGGCTCATCTGAAATAATTTCATAGGTTCTTTGAAAGTCAAGTGAAATAATTGGTAAGAAAATTCTGTAACACGATAGAACCAGACAAACTATGGAGCTACAAAAAGATTTTTTAAATAATGAGAATGCTGTGTATTTCATGCTTTATGGTAGTTTATTGAAAAATAATGGTGGATTATGGTTTAACATTTTAATAGTTACGACCATTGAAAAATGCTGATTTCATATCTTCTGACTCTCAATTGAAGATTGAAACAGTAGTTACTGCACACTAATTACCAAGGTAAACAGTATGTGCCTTGCAACCAGAGGGAATTATGACATAATTTACATGATTAAGCCCTACATTTCTCATGCTTTATGTAATATTTTAATGCATTGTTATGTGAGGGGGTATGACACAGGGAATTACCGAAAACAACTATACTGGATTTTGACCCAAGTCTCAACAAAAGGGCTTGCGCCACTCATGAAAATATTGCAGATGATGTTCACTTGATGAAAAAAATTTTGATTTTTCACTGAAAAAAACAACAACAAATATCCTCTATATACTTTTCCAGGGTGAATCAACAAAAGCTTTGATCCTTCGCACGAAACCTGACACAATTTTAGAGGGAGAAGAACGATACAAAGCGTCTTTAATCACTGCGGACAATAATGCGGATATTTCACACACCCAGGGCGATGCCCAAATCATAGTTCTGCCTGACCCAGGGGCTAGTGGGACAATATCCATCATGCCAGATTATAGAACTGTTTATATAGGTAAATTTTTAGCTCGGCTGTTTTCGAAGAAAATGTTGATGTTTACGTAGCCCTGGCGTCATCTGTGTAGCCAAGTGTCATCTGCCCTGTTGTGTGAAAACTTCGACATTTTATGATATCTCTATTATTACTGAAGATATTTGCTTCAAACTTGGACAAGTTGTTCACTATCTAAAAAAGAACCTGTACAACAAGGGCAGATAACCATCAAAGTATTTTTGAAACAGTTACGCCCCTTTCATAACTGTTGGTTTTCACTGAAAATCTAGCAACTGCAGCCAAGCATCAGTACCCCCATGGATGCTCTTGTTACTCTCCTTTTTAGGATTTCTAGGGTTTCAATTTTTTTATACATTCAAGAGGATATCCAGGGACTTTATTTACCAACCATTCTTAAGGACATAGAGTCTAAGTCATAGTCTCAAGGACTTTCTAAATTAGAAAGTAACACAACTTCTGATTGGTTAAACCAAATGGTTTAACCAATCAAAAGGTGTGTTACTTTCTAAATCTAGAATTTGATTTAAAATCAAATTAAGAATGGTTGATGAATATGGACACAGGAGTCCTTTTTAGCTGAGTTAGAAAGGCATTAGATTTGTGAGCCAGATCAAGGTTTCAGGTTGGATATAAGCTGACAGCATTGTTCGCTTAGGAGTACTTCAGGGTGAAGCATGGCCGATTTCTAGCCAACTATTTATAAACTTAAGAAACATATACATAACCTTCTGGTGCAGTGTAATTGAAATATACTGTTGAATGTGGAGTAAAACACTATTCAAAATAAACTTCAAGAGGAAGAAACCAGAATGGATGAAAAATGTGCAGTATTGTAAAGAAGAAGGAAAAGTTTAAAATGATAAAACAAGAAAATATTGATGCATAACATCAACGGCACCGCAAATCAGTTGCTTCTGAAATAGGGCACATTACAGCAGGTTAATTTTTTACGCCAAGGGCATCACTTGAACAAACTTCTTAGAGGTCCACGTGGTGATACTACATGACAAATATTCAAACTCTTGGCCATCTGGGATACGATCTGGTTTTTATCCATCTAGCAATGAAAGTAAGGTATTTCACAAGTTAAAAAACAAAAAGTCAGTTCAAACAGAAAAACAAAGTTGGCATGGGCTCGATCTGGTTTTGAAAGTACCGTATTTTTACTTGTATGTTAAAAAAAACAAAACAATAAATCAGTCCATATAGTAACAATATGGCTACCTCCACAGGCACTTTACAAAAGCGAATAAAAATATAGTGCTGCCACTCATGCAGCGCCACAATAAATGTTTCTTTCTGATAGCAATTCCTTAATGACTATGCTTCCTATGTCTATCATATGATAGAGCTATGCTTTGTGAAAAGGGTGCTGAATGCATCTGCAAAAGGTATTGACCATTGCCAACCTGAGCCGTCCTCACAGGCTGAGATAGGTCAAACTTTCTGCTAATGGTGAATTTTAGTAATCCAAGAACCATACTACTGCATGAATCAGTCGGTTGTTAGATGAAATACGTAGTTTCATGGATCCATAATTATGTGATGACTTACTTCATGTAATTCATCAAATGATGCATTAAACCCCCTTTTGCCTGAGCATCGTTTGTATATGGCTTGCAACATGCGAGAAGGGGCATTCGGACATTTGCGTAAAGTGCCGTCTCAGATTAGCCTGCGCGGACTGCGCAGGCTGATCGGACTGCGCAGGCTGATCCGAGACAACACTTTACGCATGTTGCAAGCCATATGATATAACTAGGTGAACCTGGAGAGTCGGAGCCTAACTACAAGGGTGAAGTACAGATTGTTGTGACGCGGGGAGAGGGTATCTATGGCGATATAGCTGTGTCCTGGTCAATCACACCTAGAGATGAGAGTGCTTTCCTGCAGGTGGAGGGAATACTTAATATTGTGGACTTGCAGCAAAATGCAGCCATAACAATACAGGTATGTAACGGAACTGGATACAGTGATTTTACTTGTTACCTTAATGTGTTACTTTTGCCATCTAGAATGGACTGTCAGCAAAATGTTGCCATAAAAGTACATGTATGCAACAGCACTGGATTGTAGTGTCCATGGTTGTGAGGTACAGCATTGGCCTCATTACCATAAGGTCCCAAGTTCGATACCCAGGAGCGGGTGTCAACTTCGGGATTTTTTATTGGCCCACACATTGGGCGTGAGTACTGGTGTAGTTCTCAGGAAGCAGAATCGAGAGTGATTAGTATAAGTTGTAAGAACTTGTTTCTCAAGCAATGTAAAATAAATATGTTTAAACTAAACTACGTAACAAAACTGGATACAGTATTTAACTCTTTACTAAATGATAAAATTTTAGACTAGTCCAAATTGAAAGCATTTGCAGATGACAAAATAAACGTGACTGAAAAACTGAAATTTGTTTCAGGAAGGGTAGAAAACGTTGTGTGAAAAAGAGAAAATGCTGGTTACCAGCATTTTCTCCTTTTCCCACAATGTTTTCCAAAGCCTTCCTCGTCAGGGTTGTGAAAACGCAGGATTGTGTTTTAATGGGTTAACTTTTTACCATATATGTTACTTTTGCCATTTCGATTTCATAGTTGCCTTAACAAAGATTCTATTAGATTTATATAAATATTATTTACTTTGAATTTATTTTGCATGATTTAAATCGGTAAAGTTCACATCATTGACAATCCTGCATTTTTTGTATACATGTAAAGTACAAATACTGTTTACTTTGAACATATTTTGGATGATTTAACTCTGACAGTAAAGTTCACATCATTGACAATCTTACATATTTTCTACAATTGAGATCATTTTCGCCGAGCCCGGGTAGCTCGGTTGGTAGTGTACAGAACTAGAGAACAGGAGGTAGCTGGTTGAATCCCTGGCTTGTTCAATTTCTTTCTGAGGATTGATGATAGTCATTGTGACAGGATTCATTCCTCTCTCACCACCGACCTTTGTTTCGACAATTGTTATGTGGGAAAGCAGCCAGTCGCTTGGAAAGAATATTGTTTGGAGCACTGGTAAAAGAGACTCCAGGAAAGCATGGATAAGTGCACTGGCTACTGGGATATAATTGAAATAATGTTGAAAATGGCATTAAACACCATACAAGCATTTGCAGGCAAAAATTGTATCTAAAATAATTGTAATTGTCTCTGAAAATGTTGAAAACCTTGTGGGAAAAAGAGAAAATGCTGATTACCAGGATCGTGCGATAAAGAGTTCACTTTTTGCGCTACTGACAAAAATTTACAAAGTAGGCAAACAGCATTTCAAAACAGCTATGAAAATATACAAACTTCTATTGGATTAGATTTACTCTTTACCAAACGACGAAATTTTAGACTGGTCCAAATTGAAAGCATTTACAGACAACAAGTTCAGTGTCTTTTAACTCTTTACCAAACAACAAAATTTTGGACTCTTACTAAACTTTACCATATTTGATAGGGTAG
The DNA here is from genome assembly GCA_946811185.2 of Hippopus hippopus. NCBI lineage: Eukaryota > Metazoa > Mollusca > Bivalvia > Cardiida > Cardiidae > Hippopus > Hippopus hippopus. The sequence continues at coordinate 26,165,885 of OX328104.1, read as the reverse complement.
AAAACATAGTGGAAAAGGAGAAAATGCTGGTTACCAGCATTTTCTCCTTTTCCCACAATGTTTTCAAAAGCCTTCTTCAGGATTGTTAAAACTCTGTATTCTGTGGCAAAGGGTTAAATAAAACTACTTACAATGTAGTCAGGTTTCAGATCTGCACTGTCTGATATTTTACAAAATTTTCTGACCAAAATAGCTTTTGAACTTCCATTTTGATAAAAAGCAAAGACTTGCCCATAATATATCCATGAGTTCTTAATACTGCAGTTTCATTCTTACATCTGTTACAGCCAAGGCCCGGTAGCTCAGTTGGTAGAATTCAGGACTTGACAACAGGTTACTGGTTTGATCCCTGGCTCTGCCAGTTTCTTTCCAAGGTTTGATGATAGTCATTGCGACAGGATTCATTCCTTTCTCACTGCTGACCATTGTTTTGACAATGGTTATGTGGGGAAGCAGCCAGTGCCTTGTAAAGAATATTATACGGAATACTGGTAAAAGAAACTCCAGGAAAGCATGGATAGGTGCACTGGCTGCCATGATATAACTGAAATAGTGTTGCAAACGGCGTTAAACTTAATACAATCAATCAATAAACATCTATTACAGGCTCTAGATGATACTATTCCAGAACTTAGATCAGTATACACCCTCCAACTGAACTCTGCAACTGGTGGCGCCCTCCTGTCAGAGGTGTCAAGGGCAATAACTTCAGATATTGTTTTTGTCGCAAGTGATCACCCACATGGTGAATTTGTGTTTGATCTTCCACAAACCTATATTACCACTGAGGATAGGTTTTCTGTAAGTAAACAAGTAAATTGTTCACAGGAAATACCATATTGCTTTTTCCTTAATTCTGACATGAGTTCTAGAGTATGCATAACTGTCTCCCAATGATTACCTCCAGTCTGATCTTTGATGTACATGTATATTATCCATTTCAGAGATTTCTCTGCTAAAAGATAAGTTTGAAATAGCATTATTCGATTTTTCACTATTGGCTTGAAAGTTTCATTTAACTTATTTTAGCAGGATAAGGGTTAGATTTGTTCTACCAAAGCATTTGCCACTCAAGCTTCGTAAGTCTATCAGAGAAAACGTTTATTGGTCGATCATCAAACACAGTTACTAAAATAGCATGTCAGTGCAGATTTGCTCTGTTAGTAGCAGTGTTTGATAATCAACTAATGAAATTTCATTATTTCTTGATTGACCAATGAAGCTTTGACCCTTTACCACACAATCCTGAGCTTTAACAACCGTGATGAAGAAGACTTTTGAAAAGATTGTGGGAGAAGGAGAAAATGCTGGTTACCAGCATTTTCTCCCTTTCCCACAATCTTTTCTTCCCTTTCAAAGACAATTTCTTCATTGTCATCCACATCTAATTTGTTGTCTGCAAATGTTTTGGATTTGGCTAAGTGCACAATTTAGTTGTGTGGTATAGAGTTAAAGGCCTGTGCCCTAATTCACACACTAAAATGAGTAGAGGTTTGAAGTATTTCGCTTGTTGATATGATAGATTTGTCCTCTCTTTTAGGTCAGTTTTCCTGTTATACGTCGAGGTGGCCTCAATGGTCAGGTGTTTGTTACATACAAGACGGAGGAAGGCACCGCTAAAGCCCAGGAAGATTATTTTCCAGAGGAAAGTACCTTGACCTTTCAGCATGGTCAAGGTCAGCTATTTATAGATGTACAGTTGAGACAGGACGATATCCCAGAAGGCCTTGAAAGCTTTTATTTGAATCTGACCTCAGCTAGACTAGTTGAACCAAGGTGATATATCTTCTTTATGATTCTCTTTTTTGTGGTAAAAGTAAAGAATAATTGTCATGAAGTTGATGCTGATTACTTAAACTGATCATATGATTTGTATACATTGCTTGATTTAAAATCTTTGTTCATTACAGAAAAAAGATCAACCAACGCTTGTAGAAGAATGGTAGATATTGCTTTTTCTTGGAGCAAATAAAATGATGTCATTGCCGAAGCTGTTTCTTGCCATATTATGTCCATTAAAGTAACCTCCCTTGACAGGAAGTGGGTCAAATTGGCCAACTTCTAAAGTGACCCGGTCGAAAACCGCCCACTTTACCTAGTCTTGTACTACTGTTATTGTGATGAATATTCTTAGAATGAATTTTATAACTGTCTTACTCTTATCTTTTTTTTTTTTTTTTTCAAAAATGCATTTGATCTCTGCCTGAAAATTGTTCCGCCTATTTTTTGAAATTCCTCTTGATTTTTAGATCAGGGGAATCTCCCTTCATTTTCAGTTTCTAGAATGGACACTGTTTTTCCCTCTGTAGTTAGGACCTTGAATTTATATATATGGCTTCAAAAAGATTACACATGATCAATGGGAAACAATGTGATTGCATCAAGTATTTTTTCCCTTTTTTTTTTTCAATGTTTTCAAAACCTAGCCACTGCAGCAGGATTAAAAGTGGCACTTGTAATGGATTGTATTAAGAGAAAAATAGTTTAATTGATATAGCGGCATTATGATTGTAATATTCTGCTTGCAGTACCAGTAACTTTACAGAGGTGAATGGTTTACAGTTAGACATGAGACCTAGCATTGGTTCTCTGCATACCAAGGAGATCATGATAGAGAGAAATGACAATGCTGAGGGAACCATTGAATTTACTGCTGATGCTGTACAGTTTACAGGTATAATCTATATAGTATTTAACGCTTTACCAGACAGTGATGACTTTTTAATGACCCTAAGAAAGAAGCTTTTTGAAAACATTGTGGGAAAAGGTGAAAATGCTGGTAACCAGCATTTTCTCCTTTTCCCACAAAGGTTTCAACCCTACCGAAGAAAAACTGCGTCATTTGAGCAACTATAAAATTATCGTCTGCAAATGCTTTCAATTTGGATAGGTCTAAAGTTTTTGTCATGTGGTAAAGGGTCAACTCAAGTACAATTTGCTATCACAGACAGGGGTTATTCTAACTTTACCAAATAAATCAGTTTTTTAACAGCCCTGAAGAAGAATGCCCTTGAAGAATTGTGGGAAAAGGAGAAAATACTGGTTACCAGCGTTTTCTCCTTTTCCCACAATGTTTTCTACTCTTTAAGAGATATTTGTGTCACATTCAATTTGTTGTCTGCATTTGCTTTCAATATGGACACATCTAGAACTTTGTCTTGTAAAGAGTTTATATGATACTGCACACTGAATTTGCAGTCTAACATGAGATCCACTCTGATTATTTGCTTATAAAATATTAATTTTTGGATCAAGATGGCTTTGTAAGACCAGCAGGCATAGCTCAATTGGTAGAGCGTAGGACTTGTGAACGTGATGTTTCGGGTCACTTGAGGGTGTGGGATCAATTCCTACGGCTGACAATCTAAAATTATGAATAGTCTTTTGGATGAGACATTAAACTGAGGTCCCTTGTGGCGCTGCTATACACCAAGCACATTTAAGAACCAGGCGTAAGCTAGGATGGGTTTCATCCTGTATCTGCACTATCCCTCTTAACAATACTAGCAGCCTTCAGGGGGCATTGCCCATATGGGCAAACGGTGGCAATGATAAATAAATGCAAATTCAATCATGGCTTTGTAAGTTGTACATTTCATGGCATGCACATACATGTAGGTACATTTGTAGCACAAAATACCTCTTAATTTTTGTGGTCTTTGCATTGAAATTTTATTAACCCTTTACCACAAAATCCCATGTTTAACAGTCTAGAGACTAGAGGAAAAAGGCTTTTGAAAACATTTTCAGAAAAGTAGAAAATGCTGGTTACCAGCATTTTCTCCTGTTCCCACCATGTTTTATTACATGAAAAAAAACAACAACAACAACTGAGCCACATTTGATTTGTCTTCTGCGCATGCTTTCAATGTAAGTCTAAAATTTTGTCATTTGGTAAAGGGCTAAACAATAACCCATAAACTAGAACATGTCATAGGGTGAGATACAGCTTTTCAATGTCGGGTTTGAAGTTTTGGAGAAAGATCAAGCATGACATTTTAGGTTTGAATATCTGTTATCAGTCAAGTTGCCGGAGTATTAAGCCACCTGTTATGATGGCGCAAATTACCTAATGCTCTGTGTCTAATCTAGTTTGCTCAGTTTTTTAGCATGACAAGTTTGTGAATAGCCTGCTATATTAATTTATATGTAAATATTATTAATGATGATGTAAAGCGAGGCAAAAATATAAAAATGGTTGTGAAATGTAATTCAAGGTATCAAATATCTGTGAAAACAAAAGTTTTTTTTCTTCAATGTAGTGACTGAAGAAGAAGGCGTTGCCAGAATACCTCTTATCAGAATGGGGGGTAACTTTGGTGAAGTTTCTATCTTTTACATGGTTTACAATGAGACAGCAGTAGAAGGGGTGGACTATGTTCTGCCCTCAGGGGAGGTAACTTTTGGTGATGGTGTCCGAAATGCTACAATTGATATAACTATAAGGAATGATCCTGACATGGAATATAAGGAGACTTTCCGTGTGGAATTGACAAGTGCTTCAGGTTAGTAAAGTGAATATATTCAAAACACTGACAAGCAGTGCTGTTACTGAAGAAAACGTCAAGTTATTGCTGTAGCCATGTCATCATTGTCATTGTCATGCAAAAACTTTGACATTCAAAAATATATCTGTTATTACTGAAGATATTTACTTCAAACTAGGATAAGTTGTTAACTAATAAAAAGGGGAAACGATACAATAAGGGTAGGTAACCATCAAATTATATTTGACACAGTTATGCCCCCTTTACCTTTTAGAAATTTCACTGAAAATGAAGTCGAGCATTGGATCCCTTATACGGTGCTTTTCTTTTGCATGTTGGGGTAGGAAATTAAAACTCTGTTTACCTTTGTTTGTTTGTTTGTTTGTTTGTTTGTTTGTATGTGGTTACCATTGTTTGTTTGTAGGTCTACCTGCTTGTCTGAAACAGGATACCTTAATTTCTTACCTCATAAATGAAGTTTTAGATTTGTCGATATTGGAAAACATTTGAAGACAGCAACATCAAATAATGCTCAAATACTTAAATTCACCTGTTGAAGGAAAGAAAAGTATTTTTACCTGTTTGTCATGTACAGTATTCTTTTTTCTTTACTCGATCATACTGTCATACAGTATTGTCTACTTCATTTAACCTGATCCTGACCTATATGCTGAATATATAAGTAGACATCTACATAGAACTATTATTCAGGAAGTTTTACATACACAGGAAGGTACAGGTAAGCAATTTAATTCGCGAATACCATACAAACTATTTCCATGACCATTTGTGACATATGCCGAAGGCATCCCCATGCCATACCAAGGGTAGAAATAGAATTTAAATTTATGTAAATGATGTTGACCTAGGTCAGGTTAAATGAAGAAGGTAATACCTTTTTGTAGGGGGTGCATTGCTTGGAGCTAACACTCAATCCACAGTCACCATAGCCAAGTCAGATTATCCGAATGGACGATTTGGGTTTAAAGGTCAACTGGATATTTCAATCCCTAATCCATCAGAGAGGATTCAGAGGATGTTCTCTGTAGAGAGAACTGCAGGACTTCTCGGTGAACAAACTGTAAGTAATCTGTCTCCATTTATACAGGTATTTTTCTTCAGAGTAGTGTTTGCAAGCCCCTCTAGCTTCCTGGGCCTGTATTCACAAAGCATTTGTAATTACCTTCCAAGTCCAATTCTCAAAAATTTTTCCAGTTTTAAAGTAGCGCAAATTATTGTATTAAATCTGCTATATCAGTCTTTGATTGAACTAAGAATATGATGAAGAATGGATTGTGAAAATGTCAAAATATATCCAATATACTGTATGTAGTAGTATGCCTGTTGAAAGCAATTTCAAAGTGGCCTGCAACACGCGAAAAGGGGCATTTGGACATTTGCGTAAAATGTCATCCCAGATCAGCCTGCGCAATCCGCGCAGGCTAATCCAAGACGACACTTTCCGCTCTTACGCAATTTTCTCTTTCCCACAAGTCTACTGTAGTACCTAGTTGAATGTAGTAGTAAAGTGTCTCAGATCAGTCTGCGGGGACTGAACAGGCTGACCCGTGACGACATTGTACGCAAATGTCCGAATGCCCCTTTTCGTGTGTAGCAGGCCAAGTGTCAGTGTTTATCGGGTAAAATGGAATGAATCTCATGACAGTTGCTCACATTAGTCCAAGCAATTTTTTTTACATTTGACATGTTTCCTACAAGAGCTATTGGCTACATTAGTTCTTTGATTGACTTTTGCAACTTAACTTGTAGATCAAGATCAAACTGCAGTCTGATTTTTGATCTGTAACATCCTGTTTCTGGAAACTGGCGATAGATTTCAGTTTGATTCTTCAAATTTGAAAGCATAGAACCATGCAAGATTTTATAATTGTAATGTCTGGTAATGAACCTCATATAATCTATAACATATTTGGCATACGCAAAGCGAAAAACTTACATTGATATTTGTGATACTTAGGCTTGTGCACAAAAGGGTCTCAAGTTTTTGCTTTAAATATTTATTAGTAGATATGGCAACACTCTAAAGGGTTTTGGGGTCCTGTGTGGCTTAGTGGTGAAGCATGGAACTCGTAATCTGGAGGCCCCGGGTTTGAGCCCCACTGGATCCACTGTGTTTTTCGTGGGAGTGTCCTTGGGCAAGACACTTCATAGCCCTAGCCTAGTACTGGTAAAACCCAGGAAAACATGAATATGTGAGCTGTTGCCATGATATGACTGAAATAACGTTGAAAGCGGAGTAAAACACCATTCAACATCCAGAGGGTTTTGATTTTTGCATTGTTTGTATAATGGGCCAGAGGCCTAATATGTACCGGATTAAAGAATTGAATTGAACTTCTTCCAATTAGGTTCTCTGGAGAATTCTCGGACCAAATAATCCTGTAGCCCCACTTCAAGAGACCAACGATATAGCATTTGTGGATGGAAACAGAGAATTAACATCTGGATCTTTGGTCTGGGAAGATGGTCAGGGAGGGGAGAGAACTTTTACCTTGGATATAAAACCATTCTTCAGCTGGGAGATAGAAAAAGTGTTCATTATTGAGCTGCAGAATGTGATTGGTTCACCACAAAATGTGGGCAATGGTGAAGTGAGCCCAACAACAGGGAAAGTTACCTTAACTGTAAGTTGTGTTTGAAATTTTGGCCACATGCCACTTTAAAAAAAATCTGAGTCACATCTTTACCTCTAACATAAAACTTTACGTGGTTGGCAGCAGATCATGTAACAAAAATATTGCTGCAAATTGCTTGTGCCATACACTTTAACAGTCTTCACCCAAGTAATGATATGTTGAACCTTGATTCAGGTTGGTCATTCACTGAATATGCTACCTGGTCCGGAATCTGCTCTGTCTGATCTGTTGGATATTCTGTCCAAAAACAGTCTTGAATTGCAATATTAAGATTTTTTTTCCAAAAATGAAAAGTCTACTGCCTTTATGATTTTCTAAAAGGGACCTATTCAGATTTTTGTAATCTGCTAAACTTCAAAAATGTTTAATCACTGAATTACATAAAGCGGTAACAGTCAAATTACCAGTAAAGAAGAAGCAAAAAAGAAAACAATTCAGGGGTATTTCCTTAACAGCTACATAGCTTCTTTAGGGTATTTTCAGATTTTGTGCCAGAGTTTTGCAAAGACATGTTGGAATGTCCCATGATCAGTAGCACATGTTGATGACAAGGATTTGTATTCAGATCAATACAGTGACATCAAATCTGATTTAATAAAAGTAGTAGTTGCAAAACAACATTCCCATTATTTAAACGCTAAAAAATGTACCTTTTACTGAATTTAAAGTACAGTTTCTATATAATTTCAAAGAAATATATTTTTAGTGGTATTTATTGTACATGTTGTAGATGGAATCTTAATATGCCACATAAAAACTGATTGGTTCCCTGTAATTCAAGTTGTTCCCAGACTTATTTCTCTATTTCTGATGTCTCATTAGTTTATCAATCAAGTGACATTGTGGAAGAAAGATTGTTCTGACGTGTGCAATACAGAAAAAAATATTGTAACATTTATTTGACCCTTTTCTTGTCAATTTAGATCACCAAGTTCGGACATCCAAATGGCATTGTAAGGTTTGATGGCCCAGCTCAACTAGAACGAGAAGTAGAGGAACCAGAGGGTTCTGGTACCCTGAGATTACAGTTTCCTATCATTAGACGGGAGGATACAGGAACCGTCGGAAGTATAAGTGTAAGGTTATCTTTATCGTATCAGTCTAATGTGAAAAGGAGCAGATGCTGGTGTCACAGAGGGAGGTTAGATATATAAGCACTTCGAACCTGCCTTGCTGTTGAGCTAGCTAGCTTTTACAGCGATGCAGTTTGGTGCATTTCTCTCTGTAATAGTTAAGCAACGTGTGTTAGGTTAGTGCCTGGATGGGTGAACAGGCCGTTGCAAGTTTATGGGATTATCACAACTGCCACACTGGAATTGCCTCACCCCTGTTTATTCTCCTGGTTTATTTGTATATAAGTCTCGGGGTTGAGACTTCTTGAAGGGGAGAGTAATGTCACGGAGAAAGGTTAGATATATAAGGACTTCAAACCAGCCTTGCTGTTGAGCTAGCTTTTACAACGATGCAGTTTGTGCATTTCTCTCTGTGATAGTTAAGCAACGTGCATTAGGTTAGTGCCTGGATGGGTGAACAGGCCGTTGCACGTTACACTGGTAACCATTTGTGTTCAGCAATGGCTTTCAAATTGGGCAAGTCTATTGTCTGGTAAAGAGTTAAACGAGGGTTATAATATAAACTGCTTACAATGCTCTTGGACCTAGCTAAACCATTCAAGAAACTGACTACTCATCATGGAAAATGGTTTTCTTGTTAAGAAGAAGCTGGAAGATCCATATAAGCCACCATAACAGAATTATTTCTGCTTTAAAAATCCTTTATTTTTTGTCAGAAATTGCAGGAGAGACTCTCAGTAGGGTCCAGATTTATAAATTTTTCTTTGGGGAGCCATCCCCTCTCCACCCCCCTCCCACACTTACTGGGCTTTACACCTTAAAGTGCCCTTCTCAGCCCCAGCATCCTGCCCTTTTTCTACCCTGGCTGGAGCACTGAATACACATACAGCTGTTTACAAATCTGCAGTGCACGCCTGTCTTAAAGATTTATGAGAAAAAGATTTCTTCTTGTAAGTTGCTGCTCTTATTTTGCAATGTTTCCATATTGGTCAAAACAAAGTCTTTCAAATGTTTGTGTGACAGTAAATTTTATGGCTAAAACAGCCCATGTGATACAGGTATGTTGATAATTAGAAAAAAAAAAAGACACATGCACATTTTTACAGGTACACTGGAGGATTGAAGGACCCTTGGAAGAATTGTCAGACATTCACCCAAGGAATGGGACGGCTGAAATAGAAGATGAGAAACGTACTGGAGATATTGAGATAGATATTTTATCTGATAGCATTCCTGAATTAACAGAGACATTCCAACTTGTTCTGACTGGTGTGGAGGGTGGAGCAGAGATAGACAATCAGTTTAACAAATCTACCTTTAGAATAAAGTAGGTACATGTAGAGTTTGCTGGGTCAATTCTTAGCTTGGTCGTTTTTGAAGAAAAGGATGAGGTATCGTCATAGCCCCTTTTTCAACTTAGAATTTACAAAAAAAAAATTAAAATTTGATAATATCTCAGTCATAACAGAAGATATCTACTTCAAACTTGCTCTTAACTATCAAGAGGAGAACCTGTTCAACAGGGGCAGGTAACCATCAAAACATTTTGATACAGTTATGGCCCATTTTGGACTTCTCATTTCATGAAAAGTAAACTCAGTCGAGTGTTTACACCCATATTCAGTGCTCTTATTGGATAAAATGTTGGATGTGGGTTTGTTTTAGTTTGCTTTAGTCTGTAATAGTTTAGATTTCTTATCACACATTGCTAAAGGAAAAATTATTCTTACCATTGAATCAATTTCGTCTCCAGCCAAAATGCTGTTAAATGTACTCATGTATTATACCTTTACCAAACAATTTTAACGACCCTTGGGAAAAAGGCATATGAAGACATTGTGGGGAAAAAGAGAAAATGCTACTGAAACAGTTTTCTACCCTTTCAAAGACATTTCCCATCTTTTTTGCCACTTTTGAATTGTCCTCAGAAAGTGCTTTCAGTGTGACTTGTCTTGTTGTTTGGTAAAGGTTTAACCTTTTTTACTACACAATCACAAGTTTTAACGACCTTGAAGACAAAGCCTTTTGAAAACATTATGGGAAAAGGAGAAAATGCTGGTAACCAGCATTTTCTCCTTTTCCCACAATGTTTTCTAGCTTTTCCCAAAAGAATTTTAATATTTGAGTTATGTTCATTTTGTCGTTTGCAAGTTATTTTAATTTTGACCAGTCTAAAATTTTGTCGTATGGTAAAGAGTTAAACCCTAATTCTGGATGACTATCCTTCATTGATTTTTAGGGATAAAGTTTTTGTGTTGTCTGTCCATGTGTCCGGACAGATATCATCTAGATCCTTGATAAGAATTGATGAAACTTACATTTGTTCCTTATGGTAGTCTGCAGATTTTTTTTCTTTTTTTTATTCAATGCCATGTCATGGAAAAGGGGGGTTTGATATATATTTCCATTATGGACCAATATCTTTTTAACTACTGGACAAAGTTTTTATGGAACTTCATATTTATATTGTTCATCATGACAATCTTTTTTTTTTTTCCCATTTAATGAATTGCCATGTCATGGAAAAAAGGGGGCTTAATGTATAATTTCACTATGGACCAATAACGAAAACGCCACATGTGCATGCCAAACGCTTAGACATTCTGTACTAAAGCAACCATGAAACTACAATTATTTTGGTCTTATTCATAGACTCAAAATGATTGTTGTGTTTATTTGGCTCTCATAGAGTGAAAAATAATTTTTTGCCTCTTGTTGCAGACCACTTTTGAAAACGTTGTGGCCTGAGAAAAGTTGCTTGTATTTCAGTGGGAATATCATTTCAGTAAAATAACTTGTGTGTAGTCAAAATCCTCTGTTACAAGTTTGTTTCTGGATGTATAAAGTTTTAACCCTTTGAACCCAAAAGATATTTTAGTCTAGAAATAAGACTCTAATAATTAATATTCAGGGTTGCTTTTTTAATAATTAATATTCAGGGTTGCTTTTTAGAGCATATCTCATCAAATTTCTGTGCAGTCTGATCTTGATCTTTAACCCTCAGAACCAAAGAGATATTTTCAGTCTAGAAATAACTCCCTAGTGATTGATATTCAGGGTCGCCTTTTTTGAAGCATGTCTCATCAAAGTTCTGTTATAGTCTGATCTTGATCTATGCTGGCTGCAAAGGGACTGTAAGAGATATATAGGATCTGACATGAGTTGGTGTTTGAGATAAAATTTAATTAAATATGTCTTCAAAAAATGTTATTAAGCAAGCCTTTGGCAAGCTTGATAACGTTTTTGTGGACGAGTTTAGTAATTTTTTACCTTAAAACCCAATGAATGTCAGATTCTTTTTATCACATAACTATATAACAAGAATTATAGTTCATGTGTTAAAACATAGGCATACATGTATAATGTGTAATGGAATGTACATGAAGCCTAGGCATACATGTATAATGTGTGATTAAATGTACATGAAGCCTATTCTGTTCTTTGACAGGTACATCAAGAACAAAAAATAGTTCCAACGAAACTTGCATGTATTGATTTTGTTTTGTGAATAAATTAACAACTTTATCATGATTACAAATTTTGACCTTTAATTTCACTCAGGAACCTGGGTCAGCAATGTTTTAGAAATGAGGTGTATAATTACAGAGTGTTAACCAAGTACAGCACTTATTTTTTTATTATCTCACAAGTGTGTAAGACAAGAAAATTCATAATGGCTGTATTACATTGAAAACAAGGGGAGTTGTGTGATAAAATATGCTTAACTGTTTTCTCCATTGACAGATACAACGATCAGCCCCATGGAGTATTTGGAATTATTCCTGAGTACCAAGACGTCATTGTAGATCCAGTAGACTTGACTCGTCATGTGAAATTAAACTTTACTCGGTACTCTGGGACATTTGGTAGTGTCATTCTGACCTTCACCTTGACCTATGACATTGTAAGTATAGTTATTGTATAACCTTGACCTATGACATTGTAAGTGTAGCTATTGTATAAGCTTGACCTGTGACATTGTAAGTATAGTTTTTGTATAACCTTGACCTGTGACATAGTAAGTCTTTCCTAGTATTACTTTAACTCTTTACCAAACAATCCCGAGTTTTAAATACCCTGCAAAAGATGGCTTTTGAAAACATTGTGGGAAAAGGAGAAAATGCTGGTAACCAGCATTTTCTCCTTTATCCACAATGTTTTCTACCATGTCAAAGGCAAACCCCAATCATTTGAACTACGTTTAAATTGTCATCTGCAAATGCTTTCAATTTGGACAAGTCTTCAATTCTATTGTTTGGTGCAGGGTTCACCTGATGGTTAGTGCCATTTTCAAAACTAGATGCACTTAACATACATCTTCTTGGGTTTCAGTAGAAGAAAATTCCATTCCTGACCTCTTGCAACTTTTCTTTGTAAGTTGCACGAGAGTGTCATTTGGGGAGACACTTCAGATCCCAAGCCATGTATTGATTAAGCCAAGGCCAAACACGAATATGTGAGCTGTCGCTGTGATAATGACTGAAATTATGTTAAAATTAGCATAAAACAGCTACCAATCAAGCCAAGACAAGGTTGACAGGGTTCAGTGACTAGAAATCATTATTTCTTCTCCATAGTCTTTCAATCAATCCATCAAAATATGAGCAACCTAGGTCCTGCGTGGCACAGTGGTAAAGTGTAGGACTCATAACCTAGAGGCCAGGGGTTTGAACCTTATGAAAGCACTGGGTTTTTCATGGGATTGTCCATCAGGAAGACACGTCAGAGCCCTAGTCCGGTACTGTTGAAACCCAGGACATACATGAATATATGAGGTATTTCCATGATTTAACTGAAATAGTGTTGAAATCAATTCTGGTTACCGGCATTTCCTCCTTTTCCAACAATATTTTCAAAGGCATACAAAAAGTACAAATGGATTTGCCTGGGTTTTATGTCTGTCTGTTACTTTTACAGCCCCAGTCAGGGATCTTGTTGTCACTAAATGATGGTACTGTGAAGTTTGAACAGGGAGAGAAAAACAGAATTGTTGAAGTTAAGATAGATGGGACAGGGTTTCTGGAGATTGATACAACATTTTCTTTGTCCCTTATTGAAGTTCAGTTCTTAGGATCAGGAGGTTAGTAATTTTGATTGTAGATAATTTTTTTATTAAAAAAGTTGTGGTCAAACTAAGATGGATGAAGATGCACTCTAGTCCTTTATCAAACAGTGCCGAGTTTTGATGACCCGGAAGGAAAAAAAAAACTTTTGAAAACATTGTGGGAAATGGAGAAAATAACCACCATTTTCTCCTTTTTCCACCTTCTACCCTTCCAAAGACAAATTCAACAATTCGAACCACAACTAATTTGTTGTCCTCAAATGCTTTGGATGTGTACATGTCCCATATTCTTTCATCTGTTAACCCTTTACCACACAAGAACATTTTAGACTTGGCCAAATTGAAAGCATTTGAAGGGGACAATTCACATGTGGTAAAAAGATGATTGCTGTTACTGAAATGGAAGAAAACATTTTGGGAAAAGGAGAAAATGCTGGTTACCAGCATTTTCTCCTTTTCCCAAAATGTTTTCTAAAGGCTTCTCCTGATTATTATTCAGGGTCGTTAAAACTCAGGATTGTATTGTAAAGGGTTAGGGAGCTAGGGTTTCAAATCATTGATGCTTGGTTAACTCTTTGCCAGACATTTAGGATTTAGATTGATCCATTCCAGGATGTTTCCAGGTGCATTCTTCATCTAAATGCTGGATTGTTTGGCAAAGGATTAATTTGTTTCAGGAAATATTGAGGAAGATTTAAACAAATTTTATCACATAACCTCCCTTATTGTCAGTGTAATGTACCCATTACAAATTTTCTTATATTATACATGTTTGATATCACAATTGCGTGATATCATTTTTGATGTCATTTTGTACATATTTCATATTACCACAGATGCATCTGTAGATGGCTTTGCCACTTCCGATCTATAATTTGTGAAATATCGTTATGTGATAAAAAGAATCTGGCATTCGTTGGTGTTTGAGATAAAATTTTATTAAACTTGTCAAGAAAAAATGTTGTTAAGAAGTCAAAGGCTCACTTAATAACATTTTCCCTTGACTCAGTAAGATTTTATCTTAAACGCCAACTCATGTCATATCCTATATTTCTCTAAAACAATTTATGCTTATAGATATGAAAAGTGAGGTCTGAAAATTTACCTAAAATGGTAGAGTAAATGATTATCTGCTTATTTTAGACCTTCCAAGAATAGTTGAAAATCACACAACAGATAAAAAATCAAAGGAAGGAAGAGAAAGTTTTTAGTGGTATGGGAAACAATGTGGGGAAAGAATCACTTGCTTCAAAGAAGCAATAGCTTTTCTTCTTACATTTTTCCCCCAAACCTATAATCTATGGGGACAAAAAAAAGCCATATTTGTATATCATAATATGAGTCATGCTCTGGCAAAAGGCAGTTTAATGCATCTCTATGATGTGTTACACCAAGCAAAGCACAATGTAGTTATGAGTCCGTAAAATCCATTTTGTCTAACAACCAGCTGGATCCTAAGGTAGGATTGTCCTTGGACATGCAGAAAATTTATCAAAAGCAAAAAGTTTCAACCAAGGTCAGCCTGTATGGACTGCAGGCTGACCTAGGTCGATACTTTTTGCAGATGCAGTAAACCTCCTTTTCACAAAGCATGGCTCATATATTTAGGAGAATGGTTGTTAATTTTGCAACTATATGCATATATTACAGTGACAGAACCACCCCAGTTCCAGGCTGGTCAGACAGAATCTAAAATCAGAGTACCTGCTATAGCAGCCAATAGTAAAGTCGGCTTCAAGAATGTAATGGCAGGTGTTGATGAAGGTGAGTAGAGGTTTGCTGTCAGTCAAAAGTGTATTGCAATTTTGTTCTTGTCAGTTATATCTTAAACGCCTAGAATAGCTTAACCAGGGTTGTGGAAATCTTGAAATTTTCTACTTGTCCACGGACAAGTAAATCTAAAATATCTACTTGTCCGTCACAGAAGCTTACTTGTCCAAAACAATTTTAAATGGCACACATAGACCTAATTGAATGTAGTTTGTAAATAAATGATATTCTTTTAACCATTCACAATTTGCTTTGTTTTGGTTTTTAATAATAATGATCAAAATAAACCAAGCAAACCTTATATTTATTGCTGCTGAAACTTACATGTCGTCACTGATCTTTGAATTGGTTCTAACATGATATTAATGTAACAATGAAAAAATATTTAAATCCGTAGTTGATTACCTTCGAAGTGTTGGGTAAGGAACTTTTTACAAGAAAGATAAAATCGAGGTGCAAAAACGGCCACATATTACACCAACCTTATCACAGACGATAAAATCAGAGTCAGCCGAATGTTTATTTTTGGGATTCCAGAAATCAGGGGATAGTTTATCATGATTCAATTTAAAAATGTTGTTGTTTACGAATGGAGAAGAGAGAACATTTGTATTTCACAAGGATAATGTTATAATATAGATCTTTACTTTCAATTTCCTCCCCTTTTCTTCTTGGCCGCAGATGAGTAGATCACAAAAAGCCACTTGTCTGACATCAAATTTACCCGAGTCGGGCGTAGGATTTCCGCATCCCTGGCTTAACCCTGTACCACATACATGTCAGAATTAAAATATTTACAGGCCACAATTTAAATGTGGTTCAAATGATAGGGTTTGTGTCTGAAAGGATAGAAAACATTGAGGGAAAAGAAGAAAATGCTGGTTACCAGCATTTTCTCCTTTTCCCCACAATGTTTTCAAAATTTCTGTATCAGGTTTGTTAAAAGGCGGCATTGTGGTAAAGAGTTCGATACATAATAGATCAACATAAATGTGTTTGCCTAGAACTTAACCCTTTGCCACTCAATCCAGAGTTTTAAAGACTCTGAGAAAGAAGCCTTTTGAAAATAGTGTGAGAAAAGGAAAAAATGGTGGTATCCAGTAACCCTAGATACTTTTTGTGACATAATAGATCAACATAAATCTGTTTGCTTAGAAGTTAAGCCTTTGCTACACAATATATTTATCCCCAGTTTTTCAGGACCCTGAGAAAGAAGCCTTTTTAAAACATTGTGGGAAAAGGAGAAATTGTTCATAACCAGCATTTTTTCCCCCCACAATGTTTTCTACCCTTTGCAAGACAAGTTTTATCTTTTACACAGATTATGACAGATAGAAAATGCATTTTATGTTTTGGAGGCCTTCAAAGAAGTCGCTGTCGTCGTTTGTGGTTTTAAATGAGGACAAATCCCTTGTTTTTTTTTTCTATCCCATACACCATATAATTAGATTTGTAATTTATCTATGTTTACACAGCTGACCCATTGTACACACTTTCAAGTTTCAAGGTTTTTTTCTCTGTAGCTGTAAGGATATAGCTTAAAATGATATAGAAGATGATAAGGCTATATTGACAAACCATCACAGGAAAAGACTATGGAACTCAGTAGTTGGAACTTTATTAGTTTAACTGTCAGCTAGCAGGGGACTAGGAAACTTGTTCACAGCCATGAATAAGTTTCCAAGTTCCCTGCCACCTGACCATACAACAAATTTGTTATACTGCAAAGTTTTACCAATCCAACATGTATTCAGTGAAATTTCCCTGTTTTATGGTCTCGTAAATTGAGTGCGATGACTAAGTTGAATATTCCTTCTGAGTGTCTCCATCTTTGATTTTGCATTCAAAGTGTAGTGAGGTATATGCAGCTCCCGACAGGGAATCTGCTTTTCCGTAGACATTGCCAGTGTACTTCAATATATATTTGGAGAATGTTATCCTATCAGATCGTGAGAAATTTCTTTGCAATATGGTGATAATAAATTTTCAGAAACAAGTACATCCCGTCTAACCCTTATACGACAAGGCATGTATGGTACCCTGGAAGTATCATGGCAGGGTGGTTTCCAGCAAGGTCGAGTTCTAGCTGGTTTTGTGCAGGGAACTGTTACCCCAGCTTCAAGCAGTGTCACTATACCACATGGTATAGACGAGAAAAATTTTACAATAGAGGTAGTATCATTTCATGTTTCATGTGAAAAATACACAATTTAGAATAAGGCAAGAACCTTAAATTCAATCATTTTGCCTGTTAGGGTTTTTGTAGTTAACTGTTTACCACACATTCCCAAGTTTTAATGACCCTGAAAGAGAAGGCTTTTGAAAACATTGTGAGAAAAAGAGAAAATACTCGAACATAGACATCAAAATCATCATTGGAGCTACATTCGATTTGTTGTCTGCAAATGCTTTCAGTTGGGTCTTATGAAAATTTTTGTCATTTAAAAAAATGGGAAGGGTATGAAATACAAAATTTTGATTGGATTAGGGCTGTTATCAACCATAAGGCTGTTGTTCTCAGAAATTTATGATGAAAGGTTTAGATACTGACTTCAGCAAAAGCATAGACGATCAAATAACAAACAAGTCCTATTTTTAGATTGGCTGTTTTTGAAGAAACAACAAGTTATTGTCATAGTCCTGGCATCGTCGTCATTGTGCAAAAACTTTGACATTTTCTAATATCACTGTTATTACTGAAGATATTTACTTCAAACTTGGTCACCTTCTTACTCTATCAAAAGAGGAACTCATACAACAGGGGCAGCTAATCATCAAAATATTTTTGACAGTTACACCCCTTTTTTGATTTAGAATTTTTACTAAAAATCAAATGCTTGCAACCGAGCGTTGGCACCAACATGCGGTGCTCTTGTTTTATTGCAGTCTTACAGGCAATTACTGCTTTTCCAACAAATTGGTAGATCTGTAAACAATGGCATTTGTATGGTAGAAGGTTAATGTTCAACCCTCTACCACACTATTTGGAGTTCAAATGATCTTAAAAATGGAAGCTTTGGAAAACAATGTGGAAAAAGGAGAAAATGCTGGTAACGAGCCTTTTCTCCTTTTCCTACAATGTTTACTATTATTTCACAAATCTGAATATTTTACCCACATTCAAGGTGTTGTTCGCAAATGCTCTTTTAACCCTTTACCACACGACAAATTTTAGACCTGTCTGAATTGAAAGCATTTGCAGATGACAGTTTCAGTGTGGCTCATATGAAATGATTTTTCTTTGTTAGGGTAGAAAACATTGTGGGAAAAGGAGAAAAATGCTGGTTACCAGCATTTTCTCCTTTTCCCACGATGTTTTCAAAAGCCTTCTCTATCAGAGGTGTTAAAAGTCGTCATTGTGTGGTAAAGGGTTAATGGACCAGTCCAAAAGTTTGTCATCTTGTAAAGGGGTCAACTCTTTACCAAAAAACAAAATTTTAGACTAGTCTAAATTAAAAGCATTTGCAGACGACAAAATAAATGTGACTGAAAGATTGAAAAAATTGTATTGGGAAGGGTAGAAAACATTGTTGGAAAAGGAGAAAATGCTGGTTTTTGAAAGGCCTCTTTCTCAGGGTCATTTAGAGTGGGGATTGTTTGGTAAAGGATTAAGCAACAAAAGAGTCAACATTGTGTATGTTCAGTATATACAGATAGTCTCAAACCACAAATCGACTGCTGAACGCAATACTATGCTAAGTCATTTTTTTCCAAAAATGGGTTTTTGTCATTATCATTTATGTTTTTCATCATTACAGGTTTTGGGAAAATTTCAGATTTAAAATCAAAGAAACTTTTTAGTTATTCTTAATTTCCATAATATTCTATCTCAGAACATGAATTTTTTTTCCTGCAATACTATTCTAAGTTAACATAGAATAGTATTGCACGAAAAATTGTATAGAAAGTTTAAAATTTTTGACTTTAATACTATTCTATAACAAAAGTGTACTCATTTTGTATTGATTTTTCAGTTAGTTTACATCATGTTTACATATTGAATATCATAAATGACCTTCTGACATCATGAAGAGCTATTATAAGAGATTAATAAACCTCTCAATAGCAAGATTGGGTCTTCAAAGAAAAATATTTCATCAAATGTAACAAAATTCATACAAGATTCAAAGCCTTTCTTATATCTGGTAAAGGAAAAACTCAATTATTTTTCTCCTTTTCTTCTTTTCTTTAAGTCTTTCTTAATTAAATTTAAAGCGTAATCAGAAAAAGCCCTTTCAATTAATGACCAACTGAATTCAAGAAACACTGCTCTCAGCTTCATCATAACCCTTAAAAAACAATCCAGAGGTTTCCAGACCCTGAAAGAGAAAGCTTTGGTAAACATTGTGAGAAAAGAAAAACTTGCATGTTGATGCATTTTCTTTTTTCCAACAATTATATTCTAGGATTTCTTTTAATTCATACAAGTCTGAAATTTTGTCATCTGACATGGTTAAAGTACCAATGTACTTTCAATTAATTTCCTTGCTTGAATCTAAAAAACTTACAGCCTATTTCAATATTTTCAACCCTTTACTGAACAATCTGGATGCTAACCAGCTCTTAAAAATGAATGCTTTTCAAAATATTGTGGAAAAAGAAAAAAATAATAGGAACTAAATTTTTCCATTTTTCTTTATTTTTTCAAAAACAAAATTTTATGACATCATTTAATGCACTGCGCCTATTGATATGGGAAAAAAAGTTTATTCCTATAAGTCAGGCTTTTTTTGAGGCATACTTTTTTGTTTAAAACAGTTATTTTAGACAAAAAAGTGTACTGCAAATAAATGGCAAATAGACCAAAGTAAGTCAATCATTAAATTAAATATGGATGGATTTAACTTACTTAACAGTATGATTGAGTGTGAATACAATACTCTGTTTAGTTTATAGGAAAAATAGAGAATACATGTACTTAAAGTAACGTATCATCAGGGGTACAAGTAATTTTGGGGAAGGTGGAAACACAGTTTGGCATAGGCTATTACTGCAGTACTTTAATGTATGACTTTAAAGCAAACAACATGGGACAGTGCATCTTTAGACAAAATTCTTGAAGAGGGTGACCTTCTGTACAAGAGAATTACAACTCGGCCTAACTCTGTCAAATACCTGACAACAGAATCTTATGATATACCACAAGTTGTGTCATATTGTTCCAAATTTCGACATGGACTGTTGTCAAATTCACAAAATTTGGAATCATTTATACAATTAGAAGATGCTATTGCCAAAATCTTTATGACAGAAACAGTAACTGTTGGCTGCATCTTTACAATGGGTTGCATGCACATGCTACTCAGGTGCCATTTTTAAATCAAATCATGCATTCTGTTTCTTTGATTCCTATAGCACATAAATGTTATATGTGCTCCAAATGGCAAAGCTACATTGATCTCCTGTAGTGATGCAAAGTCTTTGTGTGATTTCATGAGAAAATTAGTATTATCCCTACATTTGAAACACACCATACAGTTTGAAATCTTATAAGCATGTGCAAATCAAATATTTTGTAAATTTGGACCCTACTGAGAGTCTCTCCTGTAATTTTTGACATAAATTAAGAGATTTTTAAAACAAAAATAAGTCTATTATAGTGGCTTATATGGACCTTTCTGCTTCATCTGAACAAGAAAAACATTTTTCATGATGAGTAACTCAGTTTTTTGTATGGTTTACATAGGTCCAGGAGCGTTATAAGTCTGATCGGGACGTGAAATTGACATATCTTATATCATGGGTTTTCATGTTTTTTGCATCAGACCTTTTTCCATGTAATTTATGGAAAGGTATTTCTGGACCAGTAGTTCATATTATAAATCTTTTAACTCTGTACAAGATAACAGACTTGCCCAATTTCAAAGCCATTGCTGAAAATAAATGGTTACCAGCATTTTGTCCATTTCACAAAATGTTTCCTAAAGCCTTATGCCATTCAGCTACAGACTTGATACCATTACAATATAGGTCTTCTTTTTTATCAGTGCTTTGCAGGTAAGCAAGACAAGCAAGCTGTAAAAACTAACAAATTCAAACTTTCAAATTTTTCTTTCTTTTATTGCAGTGTAACAGTGCTGTGTCTTTCATTTTTCTTAAAATTCTTTGTATTCAATTTACAGGGTTTTAAATCTATAGAATTGGTGAAATGAGGCAAAAAAAGGGCTTTATTGAGTAACTTATTACTTTGCTTGTCATTCAACATTATGGATAAATGTTAAATGTTCCATAAGTGTTGCATGGTTCCTTTCATTACACTTGTTCCTATATTCCAGTGTGGTAAGGCAAGACATCCCCCCTTCTTATGGAATTTTCCAGATATTTTTCATTTCATTAAAAAATACATGTACCGGTAATTCAAGTCTTTTTTCATGGTGAAAAATAAGGAGATTTTAGCTTCTTCTTCTTTATATTTAAAGCAGTGTGTATGCAAATCTCATTCATTATTGAAGCTGGAAAGTTAGTTCGGAGTGTCTCTGATCCAGATGTGAAATTGACATTTGTTATATCATGGGTTTTCGTGTTTTTTGCATCAGAGCTTTTTCCATGTAATTTATGGAAAGGAATTTCTGGACTTTTTTCCATACATTCTACAAAATGTAAGTCAACAATATGCTGTGGTATACTTCACTGCCTACTCATCAAACATACATGAGTGTTAACTTTATCAATTATTTTTGAAACCAGGAGTAAATCTAAGAATAAGTTACCTTGTTTATGAACAGAACACACTACAAAAGGGTAATTTTATCAATCACACACCCTTGATTTAACTCTATACATGTAACTTGATGCAGGATAATCAGCATGATCTTCATTGGCCATTAGTTTTTTTATGACTTAAACAATAAACTGTGACTGATAACAAACTGAACAAAATGATTTAATTTTGGCAGAAAGCCTCCAACATTTTTTAATAAAAACAGTAATCTTAAAGATACCTTAATATGTTTAATAGAACATAGAATACAATGATGGATAATTGTCTCAATTGTTCTCAGCACTTGTTTACTTTGATAAATAAATTATGGTCTTGTACTCTAAAATTGCGGTTGATCTTTTCACACTATGCTGCCTGGATGGGATTAGTGATATGTTGTAAATTGGATTGTGTATTTGGAGGAGGATATCACTGAGGTCGTAAACAGACTCGTGGTGTAATCTAGATAACAGGTTATAATACTGAACATAATGCTCTCCAGGGCGCTCATATACAGTAGGGTGTCCAGAAAAAGGGCAGAGCATCCAGAAAACGGGTAGGGCTTCTAGATACGGAGGCAGGACACCATGCCTGTCTATTCCTAGCTAGCTGGAGCACTGTAATGGTATTGCAGACAATGATTAGCCTGTGCATAATGTTCAACCTAAATATGCCTATGTTGCCAGACACCAGCCCATGAACATGATAACACTAGGGTCTAGCTAAAGTTTCAAAGTCATTTTGAGAGAAGCATTAATTTTGGTCAATAAGCAAAACCCGTATTTGACGATTTTGGTTTCTACTATACTGTAATGACTGGGTTATAATGTTCAGATTAAAAGAGTTGCAAGATGAGATTATATCCAAAGGAGATGCAATAAATCTATCAAGTTAAACTGTCAGAATCAGTAAGATTAAAGTTTATACAGTGATATTTTAGTGAATTTGTTTCATTTCTTCCTGTTTATTTATTTCATCTTATATTCTTAAAAGATAATTTTGTTGAAAAACTATTGCCTGAGAGCCATTTTCTACCCAAATGAAGAAAATAAAACAGTATTGCAGTAAGTATTTCTTAGATTTTTCAGTGCAATATTGTTTTATTTCGACTTGGAATACTATTGCATGAAAAGTTTTACTTCAAAACATACAAATTTTGCCTGCAATACTATTCTAAGTCCAAAAAACCAATTTTTTCTCTTACTGTCTAAATGTATAACAAAATGAATGTATTTCTACAATTAATACATATTAGACTAAATTATGTTAAAATTCCAAGTCATTCTCACTTTAATGAAAAAAATAAGAACGTTTTTTCTTCCTCCTGAAAAATCATGAAAAATGACTTAGCATAGTATTGCGTTCAACAGTCGAAATGAACCATACAGAAAATATAGGATCTGACATGAGTTTGCATTTGAGATAAAATTTTAGTAAATAAGTCTAGGGAAAGTGTTACTAAGGGAGCCTTTGGCGAGCTTTGTAATATTATTTCCTGAGGAGTTTGATAAAATTTTATCTCTAACGCCAATAAATGTCAGATTCTTTTTATCACATAACAATATTTCACAAATTATCGATCAGAAAATGCAAAACCATCTATAGATGCATGTACAGTAATATCCATAAAACCCATTCACTTCTATGAAATATGTACAAAATGATGTTAAAAATGACATCACACAACTGCAATGTCAAACGTGTATACGATAAGAAAATTTGTGATGGGTATATTACATTGAAAACAAGGGAGCTTATGTGATAAATTCTTTCTGTCTACAGCTGATACCCAAACTAGACACGTCAGAGTTATTTGCGGTACATTTACCGTTCGCCCCATCTACCACAGTCCCAGGAGGTGCCAGGTTGATACAAGAATCTTCCCTTGTGAGGATCGAACCCTATGGTGTTTTGAGGTTTGCCGACAATTCTACAAGACCCACAGTGTCAGAAATGTTTGGGAAGGTAACTGCTTTCTTCTCCTGAAAAATATAGTCATGTTGTTTTTTATCAGTCTAACATAACTTTTGGAGGAAAAATCTTTCCAAGAGAGACACTTTTTATGTGACTGTTGAATCATTTCAATTATTTCTAGGCAAACTTAAAAATATTTATTGTTTAACTTTCTGAATGACAACACTATGTACATATTTTCTACAACTTTGTGGATGACTGATTTTGAAAACATTGTTGGTAACGGAAATATTCTATCATTTTGACAACAAATCTCATTGTTTGCTCAAAATTTGATTTATTTTTTGCAAATGCTTTTAATAAAGGCAAGTCGAAAATTTTGTCATCTTGTAGGCAGAGCTAATCATTTATTATCAGTGTCCTGTGCAAAATGCAGGGCATTGATTTATTTTTTTTCCAATCATAAAGAAATAATTGTGACGCCTTAAAAAAATTATTAACCCTTTCCCAAACAACAATCTTTGGACATGTTGGAATTGAAAGCATTTGCAGATGACAAATTAGAAAATGATTCAGACGAGCTGAAGTTCTCTGATAGTGTAGAAAACGTTGTTGAGAAATGGAGAAATGGCTTGTTACAAGCAATTTCTCTTTTCTCACAATGTTTTCAAAGGCTTTCTTTGCGATGGTCGTTCAAATCCAGGATTGTTTGGAAAAGGGTTAAACTTGCCATGTTCACAATTACAGGTTTACCTTCAAGTTTTACGTGTGTACGGATCAGAAAGTAAGCTAGAAGTCCAGTATAGATCTGAGAGTGCTTCAGCTTCAGAGTTTGACTTTAACACTGTCGAAAACCATGTCGTTGTCATGGAACCAGGTCAGACATCAGGGCTTATCATGATTGATGTAAGTTAAATGGTCACATTTTACATTTTAAACTTTTTAAGAAATAAGGTTGTATGAATCAGGAAAGAGTAGAGGGCACATTAATTTCCACAAGTGATTTTCACACAATCCTAAGTTAACGACCCAGAAGAAAAATGTTTTGAAAACATTGTGCATAAAAAGGAAAAAAAAAATGCTTGTTACCAGCATTTTCATCTTTTTTTCCCCCCAATGTTTTCTTCCAGATGAAAAAGATATTCATTGATTTTAGCCACACTTGATTTATCATCAGCATATACAGTTTAGAAAAGTTTATTCTCTTTCAATATTTCGGCTTTTGCCTTTATCAAGAAATTACACTTGAAATTGATGCCTTCAATGTAGAAGGCATCAATTTCAAGTGTAATTTCTTGATAAAGGCAAAAGCTGAAATATTGAAAGAGAGAAACTTTTCTAAATTGTGTATAACTCATTCCTTTAGGAATATCAAGTGGATTTAAGGTAAAATAATACATCTGCATATACTTTCAATATGGGCAAGTCTGGTATTTTGTTGTTTGGTAAAGGATCGACTAGTGAAATCTGAAATTTACAATGTTGACTTTTGTGTGATGCTCAAAAATGCCTTCAATATTACAGTATTGGTCTATGGTAATGGCTGAAATTTGGAGTTCATTTATTTCGCACAAAAGTAAAATTATCCTCTGTCTTGGATATTATAAGGGTATCTGGATTCAGAAATGGGGTAGAAAAATTAGCAATCTTAACATTCGTATTTCTTACTAACATTTCAAGATTGTCCAGGACAATCAACCAGAAGAGTTGGAAACATTCCACATCAACCTCACCCATGTGGAGAAATTTCCCACGGAGACTTCTCCAAGTAAGTTCATCTATCTCATCATGTTTTGGTATGCATTAGCTATTTTCGTCCATTATTTTTGGAGACTGAAAATGAAACTGTCTGAATGAAAATAAAGTCTTTAGCCGTCTACGACACAATCCCAAGTTTTAACAACTCTGAGAAAGAAGCCTTTTGAAAAAATTGTGGGAAAAGGAGAAAATGCTGATAACCAGCATTTTCTCCTTTTCCCACAATGTTTTCTACCCTATCTTAAACAAATCCATCAATTGAGCCACACTTAAATTGTCATCTGCAAATGCTGTCGATTTGGACAAGTCTAAAATCTTGTGGTAGAGAATTAAGATAAATGTAGGGAATAAAATTGTATTGCAATTAGAAAAGTAGATGGTTTCAAGCAATTTTTGTGATAATTGGATTGCCATGTTTGCATAGCTAAGTTTTCTCCATGATTTTCTTAATGAATATAAAGACAGATTCTGAAGCCATTGTTGTCTGCGCATGTCATATTCTTCGAAGATTCGACCTGCTATGACGCATCACCCATCCCCGTATACCTGGGAAAAGTAGGGCTTATACTGAAGCTATTAGCCTATTACCCAAGCTGTTTTAATAAATGGCCGGTGCAAATGTTACATGCTAGCCGATCATAGCTGAATGAATGGCACCAGGTAGCGTTTTATTGAGTTTATTTCATTTTGAAATTCAAAGTAACGGTTGTTTTGAAAAGTAGTCCGGTTCTGTACCCAGAATGCCCAAATTAGATAGATGTGTATTTGTAGAATGCCATCTAGCGGAAGATAATGCTGAAGCCATGGTTTGTATTCACCAATAATATTGTTCCTATCCAAATACTTTCCCTCTGATTGGTTGAATCATGCTGTCAATCAGAAATTTAGTACTTAGAACGAGGATGGATATGAGAGTAAAGGGTCAGTCCTGGCCCAGAACTTTGATTCCAAGTTGCACAGATGGGAGAATCACTTGTTTTGTGAAAACCTTTACCAAGTTTTTAGACTTGTTCAAAATTGAAAGCATTTGTAGATCAGACATTATGTGTGACTGAAATATACAGATGAGTGTAGAAAACATTTTGGGAAACAGAGAAAATGCTGGTCACCGGCATTTTCTCTATTTCCCATATTTTCAAAAGATTTCTTGCTCAGGGTCATAAAAACTTGGAATTGCGTGGTAAAGGGTATTGGGATTTTGTGGTAAAAAATTTACTTGAAATATTAAATCATATAAAAAATGTCCCTTGATGTTAAATATTTTAAGTTAGAGTGACAGAAACACATGATTGATTGTTGATGTTTTCCCATTATCTAGGTATATCTCCAAGAATAAGCTACCTCTACAAAGACTCCATTGTGACCATAAAAGAGAGCAATGACCCATATGGTGTTCTGAGTTTGGAGCCAGAGACCATTTCTGTAGCAGAAAGATTCCAGAATGTGAACTTGACTGTTTCTCGGACAGGTAGACACTGATTAGCAGTAACATTCAGATTGCCATAACCTTTTGCCAGACAAGAAAGTTTTAGATGTGTTCAATTTGAAAGCATTAACTCTTGACCAAACGACAAAATTTTAGACTGATCCAAATTGAAAGCATATGCAGACAACAGAATTGATGTGACTCAAAAATTGAAATTTGTTCTGGGAACAGTGGAAAACATTGTGGGGAAAAGGAGAAAATGCTGGTTACCAGCATTTTCTCCTTTTCCCCATGAGGTTTTCATAAGGCTTCTTTCTCAGAGCCGTGAAAACCCAGGATTGTTTGGTAAAAAGTTAATTTTGCAGGCAACATACTAAATGTTGTCCATATTGTAGGAGTTGTCTATAAAAGGGCAAAAATCATCATTTGAAAGGAGAAAATTATGCATTCCATCATTTTCTTCTTTTCCAACAGTGTTTTTGAAAAGGTCTTCCTGAAGGTAATGGTATAGGTTGATTGATTGATTGTATCGTGTTTAACGCCATTTTCAACATTATTTCAGTTAAAGCGTGGTGACCATTTCAACAATCCATGCATTCCTAAAGTTTCTTTTACCACCACTCCACACAATATTCTTTCCAAGCCAATGGCTGCTTTTCCACATAACTGCTGTCGTAACAGTGGTCAGCGGTAAGACAGGAATGAATCCTGTCACAATGAATATCATCATTCCTTGGAAAGAAATTGGCCAAGCCAAGGATCAAACCAGGGACCCCCTGTTTTCAAGTCCTGTACTCTACTGACTGAGCTACCAGAGCTTGGCGTGATGGTATAGGGATGTGATGAAACTCAACGTTTTCAGATACAGCTGCAACATTTTTACATGTGTTATGGGAGATCACTCCTTCCTTACTGCATAGCTTCTTCCTGTATAAAATCAATACCTAACAATTGCGTTGGGGAGAATTCTCTTTTGCTAAGTGGTCTTTTAAATCTCAATAAACAAGGATCTTTTCCGCAGGGGTTCGAATCCCGCCAGCTGCCGTTTGTATTTGAGCTATGCATTTGTTGGGAACTTTTATGGTTGTAAGATATATAATCATATACAAAACTCTCATTTTGATATTTAGTTTTATAAAACCATGTCATAGTGGTCTGCTCCAAATTTGTATGTGGTAAGAATGATTTGGAATATAAAGTACGCATGTTGTAACCCTTTTACCAGACAATCCTGACTAATAACGACCCTAGGGAAGAAGCCTTTAGAAAACATCATGGGAAAAGGAGAAAATGCTGGTAACCAGCATTTTCTCCTTTTCCCTCGATGTTTTCTACCGTATCAAAGACAATTTTTGCTTGTCATCTGCAAATGATTATGCCCCCCTTCAACGAAGTGGGGGTATATTGCTTTGCTAATGTCGGTCGGTAGGTCCGTCGGTCGGTCCGTCGGTTGGTCCATCGGTCGGTCGGTAGACCTTACCTTGTCCGGATGATAACTAGACACAGAGTTGACCTAGGTTCGTCAAATTTGGCACAGACATGGGTCTTAGAGTGTAGATGATCCCTATTGAATTTGAGCTCAATTGGTCAAAGGTCAAGGTCACAGTGACCGTCAACATGTTGATATATAGACCAAACCTTGTCCGGATGATAACTAGACACAGAGTTGACCTAGGTTTGTCAAATTTGGCACAGACATTTGTCTTGAAGTGTAGATGATCCCTATTGATTTTGAGGTCAAACAGTCAAAGGTCAAGGTCACAGTGACCGTCAACATGTTGATATATAGACCAAACCTTGTCCGTCTGATAACTAGACACAGAATTGACCTAGGTTCGTCAAATCTGGCACAGACATGCGTCTTGGAGTGCAGATGATCCCTATTGATTTTGAGGTCAATCGGTCAAAGGTCAAGGTCACAGTGACCGTCAACATGTTGATATATAGACCAAACCTTGTCTGGATGATAACTAGACACAGAATTGACCTAGGTTTGTCAAATGTGGCACAGACATTTGTCTCGGAGTGCAGATGATCCCTATCGATTTCGAGATTAATCCATCAAAGGTCAAGGTCACAGTGGCCTTCAACTTAATGATATTTAGACCTAACCTTGTCCAGATGATAACTACACACAGAATTGACATAGGTTCTTCAAATTCTGTACAGATATTCATCTTGGAGTGTAAACGATCCCTATCGAGTTTGAGATTAATCCATGAAAGGTCAAAGTCACAGTGACCTTCATCTTAATGATATATAGACCAAACCTTGTCCAGATGATAACTACACACAGAATTGACCTAGGTCCTTCAAATTCTGTACAGATATCCATCTTGGAGTGTAAATGATCCCTATCGATTTTAAGGTTAATCTGTGAAAGCTCAAGGTCACAGTGACCACCAGATGATTCAGGACCCGCGCTGCCCTTTGCCACTTGAGCCATTTGCTCAAAAAAAAAATTAAAGTGTCTCAAAAATCATCATATGTGGCTCAACTTGTGGCTCCAACATTTTTATTCATGTATTATCGGGGACGTAGTAAGCATCGAAGTTGACTGGGAAAAAGCGAAAGTCAAACGCACGTGACGAAAAGAAAATCGATAACCCAGTCTGTGTATCGGCGACTGTTTACAATCTTGTATGTATACACACGGCGGTGTGTATAATTATGCAAATTGTTGACAGATTATCACATTTAACAATTGAAGTGGGCTATAAATCAAAAAGATGACCCCCAATCTATTCTTTTGATATCAGTTTATGACCCTGCCACTTCCTGTATCAATGTGGCAGTAGGGGGGCATGACTGTTTTACAAACAGACATCTTGTTTCAATGTGGACCAGTCCAAAATTCTGTTTTTTGGTAAAGAGTTAACCTTCTACCAAATTACAGAATTTTAGACAGGGTCACATTGAAAGCATTTTCAGACTACAAAATTAATGTGACTCAAAAATTTGAAAACTTTTTTTTGAAGGATAGAAAACATTCCCACAATGTTTTCAAAAGGTTACTTCCCCAGGGTCATGAAAACTCAGGGTTGTGTGGTAAAGGGTGAAAGAATTCTTAGCCAAAAAGAACAATATGTATGTCTCTTAAGGTGGAATATTTGGCACTGTGAGTGTTATGGTACGCACTGTGGGTGGGGGAGAAGACTGGACATCCCAGATTGTCCCCAAACCTGGGGCCACAGGAAATGACACAATTACAGAGATACTTGGGAACAGGGACCGGTTTACATCGGCTGTGGGTGGTACAGATTATGTTGTTTTGGATACTACAGTTGAATTTCAGGTAGATTTTTTGTAAAATTGTTTTGTCCATTAAAATCTCCTGTAATAAGTTATGAAACAAACAGATTTAAACTCTTTACCACATGAGAAAAATATAGAATTGTCCAAGTTGAAAGCATTTGAAAAGAACCAATTCAAGGTGGCCAAAATGACAAAATTTGTTCCTGATAGATTAGAAAAAATTGTGGGAAAAGAAGAAAATGCGGGTTACCAGCATTTTCTTCTTTTCCCACAATGTTTTCAAAAGAATTCTACCTCAGGGTCGTTAAAAGCTTGAATTGTGTGGTAAAGGGCTAACTCTTTACCACATGAGAAAAATTTAGACTCGCCCAAACTCAAAGCATTTGCAGATGATAATTTAAAAGTGACACTAATGATGGAATTTGTCTCTGATAGGGTAGAAAAAAATTGTGGAAAGAGGAGAAAACATAGGTTACCAGTATTTTCTCCTCTTCCAAAACTGTTTTCAAAAGGCTAGGCTTCTTTTTTCAAGGTTGTTAAAAGTTGGTATTGTGTGGTAAAGGGTTCACTATTTTGAACCTGGTTTGTGCAAAAAAAAAAGGACAAAGTGCATGTATAAGCAACTTCTCCAGTTCTCCCAAAATGGCCCTCAGCAAGTAAACCCTTAACCTGCTGAATTAGTCAAATGAAACTTTCAAGATGATAGTATAAGCCCAAATATTGCACAAAAATGTTTTCTCATCAGACACTGTAGATCCAAGATCAGACTGCACATTTTGTGCAGTCTGATCTTGATCTACACTGTCAGCAAAAGGTCCTTTAGTCATGCTTAGCAGCCTAAGAGTTATTTTATCTAACAGGTAACTCTTCCTCTCTGCACTTCCAATTTTAGTTTTAAATTCCAATACACAGCTTTCTGATTAGCTGAGACAGAATATCTACGCCAGTGTTACAAAGAGAGTCTTGGAAATAAGAATAAAAACAAGATTTGGAATTAGAAAATCTGAACCAGTCAGATAAATAGTCTTTGAAATAAGAATGAAAACATTATTTGTAGTCATTTTTTCAACCCTTATCCCGCTAAAAAATTGAAATGAAACCTCAAGCAAATAGGAAAAACCAAGGTTTTTCTATTTCAAAGGTATTTTTGGGGGACAGATATCTCTTGTTCGGATTCTGTAGATCCAAGATCAGACTGCATGTTCTGTGCAGTCTGATCTTGATCTACACTGTCCGCAAAAGATCCTTAAATTATGCTTAGCAACCTATGGGTTAATATAAACCTTTTATTGTTAGTGTCTCAAGAATAGTTGTGAAGATTTAAAATGGCTCATCAGATTTCATGGTCACACATGAGACCAATTTTTGTATTTCCATATTTCTCCTAATAAAAGCTCCTGAGAGCTATGCAAAACATGGATAGGGAGCCTTTATTTTGTACCCAATTTGCAAAGCAAAAAGTCTGTCCAATTTTGTATTTCTTTGTTTTTTAGTGATTGTTAAGAGGAAATATTAATCAGATTAGAGGAAATATTCATCAAATTCTTCAAATATTGTCATTTTAATCAACTAATGTACAGTAGGTTATCATGATTTAACCCTTTACCACACAATGACGCCTTTTGACGCCCCTAAAAAAGAGGCCTTTTGAAAACATTGTGGGAAAAGGAGAAAATGCTGGTAACCAGCATTTTCTCCTTTTCCCACAAAGTTTTCTACCCTATCAAAGAAAAGTTGCGTCATTTGAGCCACTACGAAATTGTAGTCTGCAAATGCTTTCAATTTGGATAGGTCTAAAATTTTGTGGTAAAGGGTTAAGGGTTTTTCGGGGGGGGGGGGGGGGGAGCTACTATTAGGGAGAGCACTTTTATTAGGAGAAATACGGTACTTGTAGTCAATGATCTATTTGGTGTGGCGTCTGTGGTCATGAGGCAGAACAAATGAGTTCAATTTCCATGAGTGGATTTCAACTTTGGGACCATTCATTGGCCCTCACATTTGGTGCAAGTACTGGTGTATTTTCCAGGAAGCAGAATCAAGAGAGGCTAATATAAGTTGCAAGAACTTGTTTTTTAATCGATGTAAAATAAATGTGTTTAAACTAAACATGATATATTTTACAGATTGGCGAAACAGAGAAAAGTGTTGAGGTAACTGTGTTATCAGATGATATGGCGGAACCAGCAGAAACAGTTTTAGTTTATCTCACGCAGCCAACAGGTGGAGCTAGAATTGCTGCTGGGGAACCAGACGGTGGCCTAAAGGTATGAAAAAATTTTTAACCCTGTACCAAACAATGGTTGGTTTTAGCAATCCAGGGGAGGACACCCTTTGAAAGCATTGTGGGAAAAGGAGAAAATGCTGATAACCAGCATTTTCTCCTTTTCCCACCATGTTTTCTAACCAAACAAGGACAAATCCCATCATTTGAGTCACACTTAATGTGCTTTCTGAAAATGATTTCAGTTTAGTTCAAAATTTTCTTGTTTTAGAAAGGGTTAATTGCTATGTTGCTCCATGTTTTGGCCATACAAGAATAGATTTACTTCAGTGATTTGCTTTAACCCTTGACCAAACAATCTTGACTTTTTAATAACCCTCAGGAAGATTGCTTTCAAAAACCTTGTGGGAAAAGGAAATAATGATGGCCACCAGCATTTTCCCCCTTTTCCACAGTTTTTCCTTCCCATTGTTTGACAAATTTTAAGTTTTGAGTTACATTTCATAAGTAATCTGTAAATGTTTCCAACTTGGACAAGGCTGAAATTCTGTTGTGTGGTAAAGAGTTAAATGACATTGGTATCAGCTAGCTTTGAACAGCAGTTTTTTTCCTCTTAATGCTCTTGGGGTATGAAATCTTTTTATGTGAAAGATCCAGGTAGGTGCTTATAAAACTTTCCATGCTCAATTCAGCTTAGTATGAAATTACAAAATTATACAGAATTGATTTGATACAGCTCACAGAGCGACCGTTTAACTTTTCAAAATTCCCTGTCCTACTTCATGAAATTCTTTTTTTTTTTTTCATTGTCATTCTTGCAGAAGCACAAATGAAATTTAAAATTTGAGCACACACTCAGTTGAGCTTGAACTCAAGTTTTATAGGAAAAGCCCCTATTATGATGAAAATCATTGATGGCAGTTAAAAGAGACTTGAATGCTTGAAAACTTCAGGGTTTTGTATTCACCAACCAATCTTAACTCTTTACCAAATGACATAATTTTAGGCTAGTCCAAATTGGAAGCATTTACAGACAACAAAATAAATGTGACTCAAAAATTGAAATTTGTTTTGGGAAGGGTAGAAAACATTGTGGGAAAAGGAGAAAATGCTGGTTACCAGCATTTTCTCCTTTTCCTACAATGTTTTCAGAAGGCTTCTTTCTCAGGGTCGTGAAAACCTAGGATTGTTTGTTAAAGAGTTAAGAACATTCTTAGTCTTATTGTCCAGAAATTTATAAATCTGAAAGTAACACAATTTCTGATTGCCTAAACCAGGTTGTTTCATTTTCGATATTAGAACATCTTCAAGAATAAAACTAAGAATACTGTTAAGAATGGTTTGTGAATATGGACCCAGAAGTGCTTTGCAGTTATTCTTACATTCAAGAAAGACAACGGCAGACATACCACAATATATATAAAAGATGTCCCTCTTGTTTGTTAAGAGGCTCTTGATCATAGATTTTGTGAATTCTGGACGTGCATAGTATTATCTTCTGTTTCCAGGGATTCGCTGTCATCACTATAGAGCAGAATGACCTGTCCAATGGTTTTATAGGATTTTCCCAGGATTCATTGATGGTTGAAGTAGATGAAGATGTCTCACCCACATTCAATCTCAAATTAGCCAGGACTGAAGCTTTCTTTGGTGAAGTTGAGGTAAATACAAGTAGTTACTGCAGTGCTAAATTCATTTACAAAAAAAAACAAAAGAAGTTTCCTTTGTAAGTCTAGGTTTTGTTTCGTCATGTTCAGTTTTTTTTTTCCCTGTAAAGAAAAGGTTCATGACAGGAAAGTTAGATTTTAAATTGTAATAATTAGTAGAGTTACCAATTAATTGAATATGCTTTTTATTTCATAGTCAAAACTTTGCTGTATTCTTATACTCTCAAAACTAGCTCTTACCCTCTTACATGAGAGTCACTCTTAGGGTAGACATGTAAATGTTAACTCCCTTTCAGTGTAACCAATACATCAAGAAGACTGGTTTTCATTTTTAGCAAAGAAGATAAGGTCGAGTTATTGTGGAAGCCCTTAATTGTGTTGTGTGTCATCGTCTGCTTCTTGCAAAATCTGAGACATTTTACTATATCTCTGTCATTACGTAAGATATTTACTTCAAGCTTGGACATGTTGTTCACCACGAAAATGAGAACCAATACAGCAAGGGCATGTAACCATCGAAATATTTTTGACACAGTTATGCCTCTTTTTTGAATTAGAATTTTCATGAAAAGCAACTGCAGCCGAGTGCTGGCACCTATATACAGTGTCTTGTTGTCTCTTTAGATCTCCTGGATTGCAAAACTTAGTGAGGACAGTCAAGAAACTGATGATGTTGTGCTGGCTTCTCAGCTCACCAGAACTGCAGGAACAGCCATCTGTCCTGGGCGTCAAGCTTTCTGCTTCTTTAACATTAGTTTGATCAATGATGAGGTACATGAAATTGATCTTTCTTGTGTAATGAAATTAATTACACATGCTTATAGATAGATTTTTGCCTAACCTTTTAGCACACAATCACAAGTTTTAACAGCCCTGAGGAAGAAAGCTTTTTGAAAACATTGTGGGAAAAGGAGAAAATGCTGATAACCAGCATTTTCTCCTTTTCCCACAAGTTTTGTTTGTTTGTTTGTTTGTTTGTTAGTTTGTTAATCAAGGACCACCCCCCCCTCCCTCCCCAATTTAAGCCAAGCCACTGGTAAAGGATAAAACCATTCAATGCTTGTAACATAAAGATTTCTTATTGTGCAGCATGGATCAAGACTTTACTGCATAAAATGTGCATTCTGGGCTGAGATTCACTCTGTCTTTGACATGGTTGTAAATTTTGACAAAATTATGGTTAATCTTTAAGCCGAGCCCCGGTAGTGCAGTCAGTAGGACCCAAGAACAGGGGGTTGCTGGTTCGATCCCCGGCTCAGCCAATTTCCTTCCGAGGATTGATGATAGTCATTGCAACAGGAATCATTCCTCTCTCACTGCTGATCATTGTTTCCACAATGGGAAAGCAGCCAGTGGCTTGGAAAGAAAATTGTGAGGAGTACTGGTAAAAGAAACTCCAGGAAAGCATAGATAGGTGCACTAGCTGCTGTGATATAAATGAAATGATTTTGAAAATGGTGTTAAACACCTTACAATCAATACAGTCGATAGTTTATCTTTAAACAACAAATGAGAATAATGGATTTTTATGTTGTTACACAAAGTACATGGTTTTGTAATTTTAGTAACCTGACAGAGTAAGCTCTTAGACACATATCTTAGCATTTTTTAAGGAGTCTGAAATCTTGTAATGCAATGAAAGTCACTCAACCAGCAGTTTGAGTATGAAAATATTCTTGTAAAATATAGATGGCCACATTGCTTCAAGCATTTATTTATAAACATGTGAGAACTTTTTAGCAAAAGGAGAGATTGCTTTTTTTGTTACAGTGTTTTCAAAAGTGGTCTCTTGTTTGACAATGCAAGGCATCTGCAGTTTATACATGGATCTGTGGAAATCGGTATTTGACCAGTCAGGTCATCATATTTATTGGGCCCAATGTGCAGTTTAGCTGTCCACTATTTCGCCTCCCAACTACACGACTCTTAGTGTTTGATAGGTGCAATAGTATATATCTATTTTGTGTTTAAAATGTTCATAATTAAGAAAAAGGCTAAAGTATGTGCTTTGGAAATTTTGCCACTGACATGAGATATAATGAAGAGGCTAAAAGTTTAGATTATAATAATGACGGACGCTAGAATATGGGCATTAAGTTTTGATAAAAGCTACATTACACATTGGAGTAATGCTTTTTTTTTTATCGCAGAGCAGACAAAAAGTGTTTTATAGTAGAAAACAAGGGTTAAAAAACATTCGAAAAACTAATAGAAAGTATGTTCACTTAAATATCTAACCTTTTTCAATAACCTCTGCACAGCTCTTTTTGGTAAAGAGTTAAGTGTTATATCAGATGTAACAAATTTGTTTAATGTCTCACTAGATACCAGAAGAGGAGCAGACCTTTGTGATAAAACTGGTTGATGTGAAGAATGATGCTGAACTGAACACTGCTGCTCTAATTGCTGAAGTTATAGTCAAACCTAGTGATTATATCAGAGGGTTGATTGAATTTACAGATGATTCTAGGTAAGGCACAGATTGAATTTACAAGTGATTCTAGGTCAGGTACAGATTGATTTAACAAATAATTTTGGGTAAAGTACAGACTGATTTACAAATGGTTCTAGGTATGGTACAGATTGAATTTACAGATGATTCTAGGTAGAGATTGAATTTACAGATGATTCTAGGTAAGGTACAGATTGAATTTAAAATGATTCTGGGTAAAGTACAGATTGAATTTACTGATCATTCTAAGTACAGTAACAATGATTCTAGGTAAGGTACAGATTGAATTTACAGATGATTATAGGTAAGGTAGAGATTGAATTTACAGATGATTCTAGGAAAGGTAGTCTATGCATAATCCCTAAATTATCTTGGAAGTAGGGTTTATGCATTACTCTGTGCCTATGTATCAACATGCTTAAATCCCTCACAAAACAGGTATGTGTTTTAATGACCCTGAGGCTTTTGAAAACATTGTTAGAAAGGCAGAAAATTCTGGCATAACCCAAAACCCTACACCTAATCCTGCTGGCAACCAGTATATTTTCCTTTTTTTCCCCACAATGTTTCCTATCATATTAAGGTCAGATAACTTCGATTACATTTGATTTATCATTGGCAAATGCTTTCAATTTGGACAAGTATAAAATTTTGTCATCTGGTAAAGAACTAAGGTAGTGCTCTGAAATCTGAAACCTCTTACATATTATATTAAGCTCAACACAGTTACACTCTCATTTTTCCTAATGAAGATTAAGAGTTGACTCATGCCCCATGAAAATGGGGTTAAATGCATCTGCATAAAGTACTGACCCATGTCAGCCTGCGCAGTCCGCGCAGGCTGACATGGGTCTATACGTTTTGCTACTAGTAAATTTTCTGCATGTCAAAGGACCATTCTAGCTCATGATTCAGTTGGTTGTTAGACAAGATGGGTTTTATGGATTCATATGTGATGGCTTGCTTGGTATAATGTATCAAAAAGATTTATTAACCCTTTACCGCACAATGCCGACTTTTAACGTCCCTGGGAAAGAGGCCTTTTGAAAACATTGTGGGCAAAGGAGAAAATGCTGGTAACCAGCATTTTCTCCTTTTCCAACAATGTTTTCTACCCTATCAAAGAAAAACTGCACCATTTGAGGCACTATGAAATTGTCTGCAAATGCATTCAATTTGGACATGGCTTAAATTTTGTCATCTGGTAAAGGGTTAACCCTCTTTTCCCATAGCAACACTCAATTGTATTACGTTTGTAGAAATAGTAAAAACTAACATGGTATCAATGAGAATTTGAATAGAGTAAGCAATGTCTTTATGTTACAGAATCTTTTTTCAAAATTATTCCTTCAAAATGGGTAATTGACCAAAGTTCACTAGTACAAGATAACATCTTCCACAGGTTTTTTTTTGTCTGTCTCAAAACAGGGTTGTGATTGCTAGTAACCTTGACTCCAGTGTAAGATTAAAGGTCAACAGACTAAAAGGTCAAGATTATCTGTTTTTTACTTTTCTCTATCTCAAATCAGGGTTGTGATTGCTAGTAACCTTGACTCCAGTGTAAGGTTAAAGGTCAACAGACTAAAAGGTCAGGATTATCTCGTGGAAGTAGACTTCAGAACCATACAGATGACATCCCAGCTGGAGGAGTACAGGGTTATGTTGTACCCAGCCCTAGAGGGCGAGGACTTTGCGGGGCAGACGGGGACCCTAGTGTTTCAGCCCCAGAGGCAGGAGCTTCAGTATATCGACATCAATCTGACCCCATTTCAAGCGTCTAGTAACCCGTATCCAAAACAGTTTTATGTAGATTTGAGGAATCCAAGTAATGGTGCAAGGTAAGATTAACGCTTTAACACACAATCACAACTTTTAATGACCCTGACCACTGGTTTGATTCCTGGCTTTGCCAATTCTTTTCAAGGAATGACGATACTAATTGTGACAGGATTTATTCCTTTCTCACCACTGACCATTATTTTGACGATAGTTATGTGGGAAAGCAGCCAGTGGCGTGGAAAGAATATTGTGGGGAGTACTGGTAAAAGAAACTCCAGGAAAGCATGGATAAGTGCACTGGCCACCGTGATATAACTGAAATAATGTTGAAAATGGCATTATACACCATACAATCAATCAGCGTCCCTGAAAAAGAAAGCTTTTGAAAACATGATGGGAAAAGGAAAAAAATGCTGGTAATCAGCATTTTCTCCTTTCTACCAGCATTTTCTCCTTTCTCCACAATGTTTTCTACCTTTTCAAAGAAAGTCTCATCATTATAGCTACATGTAGTTTGTTGTCTGCAAATGCTTTCAATTTGGATGAGTCTGAAATTTTGTTGTGTGGTGAAGAACTGACCTATTCCTCTACTAGATGACCAAATTCTAACTTTATTCAAATTAGAAAAAATGTTTGCAGAAAACAAATCAAATTTGGCTCATATACAGGATTTTGTCTTTGAAAGGGCAGAAAACTTTGAAGGAAACGGAGAAAAGATTGGTAACCAGCATTTTCTCCTTTTCCTGCGATGTTTTTAGAAGTTTTCTTCCTCGGGGTCATTAACATTCAGGCGTGTGTGGCAAAAGGTTGTGTAATGCTTTCAGAGCTAACATGGCTTTACTGAAATCGATGTATCAAGCTTAACACTAAAAACAGAATACCGTACAAGCATTTTTTTCTGCAGGTATTTGTTTTTTGCTTTTTCTGCAGACCAACTCAGGACTGCAGAAAATAAACACATGGATTATAATGTCCAATTTTGCCTTTCGACAAAATAGCATAAAAAGCATGGATGACTTCAGGTTATAGTGTTATGTATAAAACACCAGTGTGGTCAGTCCCTCTATAAATGGCTGATATTTATTGAGTTACATTGATCTTCAGGAAATCTCAATCAAACAGGACTATTCTATACCGGTCAATTTCAGATTAAATCTTTTAATGAAGATTTAACATCTAACTAGCAGGCCCACTTTCATAAAATCGCTGATTATAATTTAGGTATTTACCTGTACTTGTTATTGCACCTACATCTGTCAAAATCACCACGAGTCAAATTCTCACATTTCAAACATGACAATAGGTCAACAGTTTTACTTATGTTAAATTATGGTATTGTTGTCTTTTATAGATTTACAACTAAGGGAAACTCGTAATTGTGTTTATACATGTACAGATTACAAGACTATCGATCTGGAATAGGGTAGTATCTTAAGACCAGCTGTGTGGGATTTCTACCCGATATTTATACATAGTTGAAAGTCTCGAGAAACAATAGTAGATAGTTATCAACTGTAATTCTCGTAATTCAACTGCAGCAGATATTAAATACCAAAAGATGCTCAGTCTGGACATTGCAGAAATCAGGAAAAAAAAACCCAGAATTTTGGTTGGAACCTGCAGCAAAAACCACTCATATGGTATCTGCCTTTCAAAGGAGATTTTGTATTGCAATCTGCTTTTTCTATAGTGTTTCTATCCTGTCAAACGACAAAATTGTGCTTTGAGATACATGTACATTAATTTTGATTATTATGTTGTTGGCAAATGATTATAATTTGGACAAGTCCAAAATTTCGTTGTTTGGTGAAGGTTCATATTTTCATGTTTCCCCTCTCTTTCTATTTCAGCATCAATGAAGAGTTCTACCGTGCAGCAGTGATAATTGTGGATGAAAGTGACGTTGGTATTTGGGAGATCATCAAGGATAGAACAGACCTTCCGCTCACTGATGATAACATTAAAGAGTAAGTGTTGTCATGGTATCAGTTTGTACTTTAACCCTCTATTGCAATCACAAATCATGCACAGATGATAACACTGAAGAGTAAGTGTTGTCATGGTGATGATTTGTACTTTAACTCTCTACCACAATCATGAATCACTCACAGATGATAACATTAAAAAGTAAGCGTTGTCATGGTAACAATTTGCAATTTAACTCTACCAAAGAATGAAATTTCTGACAGGTGGAATTCAAAGGCATTTTGCAGACGACAAATAAAATGATACTCACATGATGGCATTTGTGTCAGAAAGGGTGGAAAACATTTTGGGAAAAGGAGAAAATGCTGTTTACCAGCATTTTCTCCTTTTCCAACAATGTTTTCATAAGCCTTCTTCTTCAGGGTCATTAAGTTGGGATTTTGTGGTAAAGGGTTAAACCAAGTACAGTTAGATAATTTCTTCTATATTTTGAAGCTCTTTCAGGAGACATAATTGAAAACATCCTGTAAAAGGAGCATTATCCTTTATTATGTTGATTACAAGCAAAATTGATGACCATGGCTATTTCTAACCCTTCATATTACAGTCCAAAGTTTTAATGAGCCTGAGTAAGAAAGCTTTTGAAAACATTGTGGAAAAAGGAGAAAATGCTGGTATCCAGCATTTTCTCCCTTTCCCACAATTCTTTCAACTTATCAAACACAAATTTTATTATTTTAGCTACCTTTTATTCATTGTCTGCCAATTCTTTCAATTATGGACAAGTCTAAGATTTTGTTATGTGGTAAAGAGTTAACTAGATAAAGAATAAGTTCATTTGAGATGGATCTGATACCAATATCAATAGCAGGCTAGTTACACAGTGATTCTTTGCAAATTTCTGAATTTGAAAAAAAAAAATAAAAAGGTAAGCATTTTTATCTGGGCTGATTAGATGAAAACATTGAGTTATTGTCATAGCCCTGACATCATCCTCTGCGTTGTGGTCATCGTGCAAGAACTTCAATATTTTTTATTACCTCTGAAATTACTGAGGATATTTACTTCAAATTTGGACAAATTGGTAACGATCAAAAGGGAAACTCATTCAACAGGAAAAGGTATCCATGAAAATATTTTTGACCCTTTTTTTGACTAAGAATTTTCACTGAAAATCAAGCACTTTCAGCTGAACATTGGCACACATATGCCGCATGCAAAGCTCTTGTTTACATTGGCTATTTTTAAATCTCTGAATTTTAAAGAAAAAGAAAAAGGCAAGTGGTTTGTTTTGTTCTGATTTGTTTGCATAAGTGAAAGAGGATCAAACTGACAATATTTTACAGCACAATTGCAGAGTTAGATACAGCCATTCAAGTGACCGACCTTGTTACAGAGACCGAGGTTACTTTAGTAGAGGATGTGTTGACTGACATTGTGAATGAAGGAAATAATAGAAAGTATGTTTATGATTTATTTTTGGTCTTAATTCTGAAAAATGGATAACTGTGTTAGTAATTCAGGATCAGATATTTCTGGTATGTTTCTTACTTCTTCACCGGATGGCAAAATTTAAGACTAGTTGAAATTGAAAGCATTACACGTAGCTTGAGTAATGGAATTTCTCTCCTGAAGAATAGAACTCACTGTGAGAAAAGGAATAAAATTAATGCTGGTTACAGCATTTTTTTCCCTTTTCCAGTAATTTTTTCAAGAGATCTCGTTCCACATTGAGGATTGTGTCACTTTAACTATTGACTAATTGACAGAACTTAAGACTTACCCTTATTGAAAGCATTTACTGACAAAAATCAATTGTCACTCAGCACTTTTGTGGAAAGTTTGGAAACAATGTGGGAAGAAGAGAAAATGCTGTTTTCTCCTTTTTCCAAACTATTTTTTCAAAAGCCTACATTTCAGAGCCATGAAAAATACTGGATTGCTTTGGTTAGGATGCTTATTCATAATTTCTTGAAATACTTTTATTAAGAATGAAATTTCATAGAAATGATTTTGGATGGAGTGGATGTTTATTTCTGCAGGGTGAAGGAGGGTTGTTTCAAAGTCTTTTTTGATGTTATACACAAAGAAATATATTAAGTAAATAACTGAGCCATGCTGTGGCAAAAGGGGGCTAATGCATCTCTGTGATGCATGATACCAAGCAAGTCATCACAGTATGATATATGCCTAAGATCCATTTTGTATTACATCTTGCTGAACATGAGGTACACTGGCCCTTTGACATGCAGAAAATTGACCAAAAACAAAAAGTCTCAACCCAGGTCAGCCTGCGCGGTGCGCGCATGCTGACCTGGGTTGATACTCTTTGCAAATGCATTAAGCCCCCTTTTCACAGAGCATGGTTCATATCTTTGTCATTATCAACAGATTGCCAGCAACCATTATCAGCCAGTTGATGAACTTGATGTGTAAGTTACTGACCCCTGACAAGGCTGATGCCACGAGGGGGCGCTACAGGCTGGCAGAAATCATGGAGAGACTGGCTTATGCTATGGTTGTAGATGCACCGTGTCAGTCCCCTAACCCTCCAGATATGTGAGTCAAAATACAGCATTGTTGTTTGTTTCTTTTATGCTTTTCAGTAACTCATAGAAATCTCACAGTAAATTATATCCTTATAATTCACCGGTGAATGTTATAACTTTTATTTTCTATATACCACACATATTTTTAGATCATGAATGAATTTTTAGTATGTTAATGTCGGAGTTCATGACGTAGTCAGTATCATTAAGGAATGAAGAGAACTTTTTTTTGTTTTCATGGAGGTATGAAAAAAAAACTAATCACACTGTAAGCAACCGCTTTGCAGTTTCATACAAAAGTGTGATTAGGTTTTTTTTTTTTTCATACCTCCATGAAAACAAAAAAAGTTTTCTTCATTCCTTATGATTCAATATCACAGACAACAAATATGCACTTCAATAATACTAACTGCTTTTTTATTGTAAATCCAACATTGTGTATTTATTTAATGTCCATTTCATTCATAATTCATAGCGCTGTAAAACTGCTGGTTCATGACGTAAAAATGACGTAAGTTCGTGACGTCATTAAAGTATTGAACATTTGCAGGTTTAGTAGATTTATTATTAGAAGTTCATTACGCTAGAACTAAGTTGAAAATAAGATTGTTAGAACCCAGCAAAGTGACAATGAGTTTTCAGCTCTCTCTTTGAATTTACTGCTAGATATTTTTTTCAATATTCAGAGAAAATAAATCCAGCTAGTAATTTGAACCTGGGACTTGATAAAGATCTAAAATCAGAAAGAAAAACATTATGAAATCTCGTATACATGCTTGTTTACATTACTTTGACTGCAAAAGCAGTTCCGGCACTGGTAATTTTTTTTTTTTTTTCATGGAGCTATGAAAAAATTTTTTCAGCCAATCAGAACTCGCCGATGTTCATGAAAAAAACTAATATTGAATTATTTAATGATAACATTATAACAGCTATTCGACTACATTCATTAGGTCTATGTTGCTTGAAAAACGCACATATTTTTCATGATGAGCAAAAATTAGACATAAAAAGAAAGGTTAAAGTGAAGAACACAAAAGAAATAAGGTAAATGTCTGTTTCAGGGTATGATCGACATTTCTTCCATCTCGTGAAAAGTGAAGGCCATATTTTCACTTGTGGCTTTGTCACTCATGAAAATATAGCCTTCTGTTTTAACTCGATGAAAGAAATTTCTATCATACACCAAAACAGCCATTTATCCTCTGTGTAATCCTTTACCAGATATCAAATTTTAAATTTAGCCAATTTGAAGCATGTGTAGACAACA
Organism: Hippopus hippopus; assembly: GCA_946811185.2. Lineage (NCBI taxonomy): Eukaryota > Metazoa > Mollusca > Bivalvia > Cardiida > Cardiidae > Hippopus > Hippopus hippopus. Next base: position 26,121,916 of record OX328104.1, on the reverse strand, counting down.
TTTTAAATGTGGCTCATTTAATGAAATTTGTCTTGAAGTAGTCAAAAACATTATGGAAGAGAGAGAGAGAGAAAATGCTAATGATAAGCATATTTTCCTTTTCCCACAATGTTTTCAAAAGTTGTCTTCTTTTTGGGTCGTAAAAAACAGGGAATAGAGTTAATCCTTCACCAGATCTGTCAAAACTCATGTTTTTTTGCAACTGCTAGATGTTTTTATGAAACATTTTGTGAAAAAAGAATAATGCTTGTGACTAGTACTCAGAGAAAGTGACCAAGGATGGCTGACTTGAATATTCAGCAATTAAAGGCTTAACTTCTTTGTCATCCATGTGGTATAGCAGCCACTGGCTTGGATAGAATATTCTGCAAAGTTAAAAGGTAAAAGAAACTCGAGGAAAGTATGGATAGGTGTACTGGCCTCCTGGATATAACTGAAATAATGTTGACAAAGGAATTAACTCTTTCTATACCATCGATGATACCAGAGGCTATCGTAGATCAAGATCAGACTGCACAGAATGTCCCTGCTATATTCTAGATTATGACCAAGCTGTCTCTTGATCTTGCAGAAGAAATGTATTGTTTAGCCTTTGAGAAAATGCAATTTATTTATTGAGTAGTGAAAGAGATAGTGACCAAAGATGGCTGACTTGAATATTTAGCAATTAAAGGCTTAACTTCTTTGTTATCCATGTGGTATAGCAGCCAGTGGCTTTGGTAGAATATTCTGCAAAGTTCTGGTTAAAGAAACTCAAGAAATGTATGGATAGGTGTACTGGCCTCCTTGATATAACTGAAATAATGTTGAAAAAGGAATTAACTCTTTCTATACCATCGATAACACCAGAAGCTATTGTGGACAGTGTAGATTAAGATCAGACTGCACAGAATGTCCCTGCTATATTCTAGATTATGACCAAACTGTCTCTTGATCTTGCAGAAGAAATGTATTGTTTAACCTTTGAGAAAATTTATTTATTGAGTAGTGAAAGAATTAACTCTTTACCAAACGACATAATTTTAGACTAGTCCAAATTGGAAGCATTTGCAGACAACAAAATTAATGTGACTCAAAAATTGAATTTGTTTTGGGAAGGGTAGAAAACATTGTGGGGAAAGGAGAAAATGCTGGTTACCAGCATTTTCTTCTTTTTCCACAATGTTTTCAGAAGGCTTCTTTCTCAGGGTCGTGAAAACCCGGGATTGTTTGGTAAAGGGTTAAACACAATGACATGGTTGAAACGATGTTTAACCCTTAACCCTTTCCGAACAATCCCTGGTTTTTACGGGTCAGGAATAGAAGCCTTTTGAAAACATTGTGGGAAAAGGAGAAAATGCTGGTAACCAGCATTTTCTCCTTTTCCCACAGTGTTTTCTACCCTATCATATAGAAAAATCATCTTTTTAGGAAATGTTAATTTGTCATCTGCAAAATGCTTTCAATTTGGTCTGGTCCAAAATTTGCCGTTTGGGAAAGGGTTAAAGGGCCTTTGAAGACTATAGTTGCCTTTGGGGCGAGTGTAGATCAAAATCGGGCTGCACAAAAAAGACAGCCTGAGCTTTGATCTACAATGTCCCCTTTGCTGAAACACTGTAGACAAAAGCAACCACGAAATTGCCATTATTTGGGTTGTATTTCTAGGAAGAAAATTTATGATAGGTTTACGGGGCGCTTTAACTCTTTACCAAATGACAAAATGATAGACTCGGCCAACTTGAAGGCATTCCCAGACGACAAATTTAGTGTACAATAAAAGGTGATTTCAGTCTTTGAAGAGGTAGAAAACATTGTGGGAAAAGGAGAAAATGCTGGTTACCAGCATTTTCTCCTTTTCCCACAATGTTTTCAAAAGGCTTCTTTCTAAGGATTGCTAAAACTCGGAATTCTGTGGTTAAGGGTTTACTTCTATTTTATACATGTGGCAAGTCAGCCAGTGGCTTGGGTTGAACATTGTTTAACCCTTTACCACACAATCCCTAGTTTTAGTGACCCTGAGGAAGAAACCTTTTGAAAACATTGTGGGAAAAGGAGAAAATGCTGGTAACCAGCAATTTCTTCTTTTTCCACTATGTTTTCAACCCTACCAAAGACAGATATCATTGTTTGAGCTACACTTAATTTGTGGTCTGCAAATCCTTTCAATTTGGACTGGTCTAAAAATATTGTTGTTTGGAAAAGAGTTAAAGTACTAGTAAAAGAAACTCAAGGACAGTATGCATAGGTGCACTGGCCACTAAAATAGTGTTAAAAACGGCATTAACCACCAAACAAACCAACAAATCTGTGTCATCCATTTAGGTCCAGTTTACAATGTGTTCATGCTAAGTTATCAGCTGCAAGATGGAGACTTGGAAGTATACAAGGATATCAGTACCCTGCACAGTAAGTGTAACAGTATTTATTATATACCTGAAAATTTCTCGGCCCAAATAAAAGCGTCGCAAGAGGATAAAATATCACAAGACTGAAAAAAATCTGTATCTACACACTGTGAAATAAGGTTCCAAATATGATATGATGACATAATGATGACTTAACTCACACACATAATATGTATGTATTCATTTGCAATTTGATTGGTCAAAATGTTATGCAATATTATTCATCTGCCATTCGTAAAATGGAAGTTACTGGCTACTACACCATTATTTGTTTCATTTTGTTTCCTGTTTTAGAAAAAAAAAAATGGCAATAATTGCAAAATTTTGTTATTCAAGGTTCATAGGTATATGATAAAAGGAATATTTTGTAGTAGTACCTTCACACTTACAAAGGGTTATTTCTAGCTTTTAGTTGTCAAGGCATACATACAAATCATTCAAGCAAGGTTTTTTTCAGTCCCATGAGTTGATATTCTTTCTTCCTTTTTTTTTGAATAGTTAGTTTTTTAACCCCTTATCAAACAATCTTGACTATTAAAGACCCTGAGGAAGAAGGCTTTTGAAAACTTTGTGGGAAAAGGAGAAAAAGCTGGTAACCAGCATTTTCTCCTTTTCCCACAATTTTTTCTACCCTCTCATGGACTACTTTTATCACTTGAACCATCTTTAATATTTCGTCTGCAAATTTTTTCATTTTGGACATGTCCAAAATTTTGTCGTTTGGTAAAGAGTTAAGTAAATTAGAAGTTTTGTATTTTGCATTAGAGTTTGCATTTTGTTTTTCCTTTTCACTGTCAGTGTGATTTATTTTATGCTTCTAGGAGACAAGATGAGTTTACAGTGCCTAACAATATACCAGACGTTCAGACAAATCCTGATTCAGAGGTAATTTTGTTAAAACTTTGTATGTTTGCAGTAAACTTTTACTTGTTTGAATGTGACTGATGATGATTGTAATATATTTGATTAATTTTGAGCAATGTCTGTAACAGTTATGTCTTTATAGAATGGCAGGTTAGAGTGGCAACAGCAAGAAGTCTGTTGTGCCTTGGTGTACCTTTTGCTTTACAAAACCATTTTTTGATGGCTCTTTGGAGAAAGGCTTTCCAAAATGTTGTGGGAAACTGACAAAATGCTGGTATCATTTTTAGCTTGGCTGTTTTTTAAATCTTTACCAAATGACAAAATTTTGGACTTGGCCAAATTGAAAACATCTGCAGACAACAAATGAAATGTAACTGAAATGATGATTTCTGTTTTTGATAGGGTTGAAAACATTGTGGGAAAAGGAGAAAATACTGGTTACCAGCATTTTCTCCTTTTTCCACAATGTTTTCAATAGTCTTTCTACTCAGGGTCGTTAAAACTTGGGATTGTGTGAAAAGGGTTAAAGAAATGTCGAGGTAATGTTGTAGCTCTGGCATGGTCAAATATATCGTCATGGTCGTCACTGTGTGAAAACTGACATTTTCAAGAACTTTGATATCTTATGATATCTCTGTTATTACTGAACATATTTACTTAAAACTTGCACAAGTTGTACTCAATCAAAAGGGGAACTCATAGAACAAGAGCAGGTAACCATCAAAGTTTTTCTGATACATTTATGCCCCTGTGTCAAGTTAGAAATTTCACTGAAAATAAAGCAACTTCAGCCAAACGTTGGCACCCGCATGTGGTGCTCTTGTTTACTTTCTCACAATTTTTTTTTTAAGATTTTGTTGTTCTGCAAAGAGTTAAAGTAAATCCATTTTAGATATGTAATGAAGACTCAGTGACTACGGATTATCTCAGGCTAATTTTTACAAAAATGTGACCAAAGGAGGAATTAGTCTTACCCACGTACAGCCAACACATTCTTCTTTAATCCTTTACCAAACAATCCCTAGTTTTCACGACCCAGGAAAGAAGCCTTCTAAAAACATTGTGGGAAAAGGAGAAAATGCTGGTAACCAGCATTTTCTCCTTTTCCCACAATGTTTTCTACCCTTCCCAAAACAAATTTCAATTTTTGAGTCACATTAATTTTGTCGGCTGCAAATGCTTCCAGTTTGGACTAGTCAAAAATTATATTGTTTGGTAAAGAGTTAAACGCGTTATTAACTTTAGTGCCATAACTTGTGACAAGTGTAATGATTTTATTTCTGTGTTATATTATGTATTACAGTGCGTAGATTTCCACATGATAGAATACTCCAGTGAACAATGGTTTATGGAGAGCGATGAGAACCAACTTCTTAGCAGCAAGGTAATTAGAACTCATGAAAAGGCTTCTGCATGGGTGAAAGTTTTCCGGCATATGCCGGCTTTTCAGTGCCACAAAGGACCATTTTTCTGAATTGCAAATTTTTCTGAATCTCCGGCCCCTGGAACCCTGGCAAGGGCGTTGCCCTGGACCCACCGGGGGCCCTAGCGGCCCCCATGCCCCCCAGCATTAAGTTCAGGCTTTTCAGGATTTTCAACTTTCACCCATGCTTCTGCAGACAGTATAGATCATGATCAGACTGCACAGAAGATGCAGTCTTGTCCCGGATCTATATGGTCCATTACTTGATTCTATCCAATGACCAATATGGGTGGACTTGGTTTAGCTGATCTGAGCACTCTTTTTTTACTCTGAACATGTGGATTTGTAAGTGTTACGGAGTAGCTGCTCCAGGGTACTCCCTCGTCCGAGGTGGTGTGGTTGGAGCAGTCACGGACTTACTTCTGAAAAAAAATGGCGTAAAGGTGATCAGTGTTGAAATGTGAAAATTGCAAAAGTTTTTTTTTATTTTTAGTATGGAAGTCAGTCGTTTTATCCTATCATAGACAAATCTCACTGTTTGAGCAATATTTCATTTGTTATCTGAAAATGCTTTTAATTTGGACCAGTCTAACATTTTGTCCTTTGGTAAAGAGTTACGTTTGATAGCTAAACAGGAATGTGATTATGACTTATCAAAAATATTCCTAGTTTTGAATATCTTTAGAAAGAAGACTTTTGGGAACATTGTGGGAAAAGAAGAAAATACTTGTAACCAGCATTTTCTTCTATTCCCACGTTTTTCTACCCTTGCAAAGACAATATTCTCCATTTGAGTCACATTTGATTTTTTGTCTTCAAATGGTTTTGAACTTTGACATGTTGAAAATTGTGTTAACTCCTTTCGAAAACAATCCTGAATTTTAACGAACCTGAAGCAGAAACCTGTTGAAAATGTTGGGAAAGGAGAAAATGGTGGTCACCAGCATTTTTTTCTCCTCTTCACACACTGTTGTCTACCTCATCAGAAACAGAAATTACCACTGGAGCTGCTTTGAGTTTGTTGTCTGCAAATGCTTACAAAATGGTCAAGTCTAAAATTTTGTCGTTTGGTAAAGAGTTAGTAAAGAGTTTAATTATGTGTTTTCCTTGTAGATAATATCATTTGGAATGAAGGGTCGTTCGTCATCCTACACAGATTACCCAGTTAAATATCGTATACACAGTCCAGATAGGAGAATTGCTACAAGACAAGCTGAGTGAGTAGCCATTACATCGATTGAATTTACGTTTATTTATTGTCACCACCGGTTGCCCATATTTGCAATGCCCCCTAAAGGCTATTAGTATTCTTACTGGGGATAGTGCAGATACAGGATGAAACCCATCCTAAGTTACACCTGGTTCTTTAACATGCTCAGTGTATAGCACCGTCACACGGGACCTCGGTTTAACATCTCATCTGATAGACTAGTAGTAATTTTTAGATTCTACTGATTGAGCTATGCTGGCTGGTAGAGTAGCCGTTAGGGTTCCATTTGTCTGGTTTAAACATATTTATTTTACATCGATTGAGAAACAAGTTCTTACAACTTACACTAATCTCTCTCGATTCTGCTTCCTGGGAACTAAACCACTACTAGCGCCGAATGTGTGGGCCAATGAAAAATCCCAAAGTTGACACCTGCTCCCGGGTATCGAACTCAGGACCTTATGGTTACAAGGCCGACACTCTACCTCACAGCCATGGACACCACAATTTATGACATAAATACCTTTTGTAGACTGCTTAGATTAATGCTTTACCACACAATGCCGACTTTGTAATTCTGACCCTGAAAAAGAAGCCCTGGTAACTAGCATTTTCTACGTTTACAACAATGTTTTCTACCGTTCCCCAATCAAATTTCAATATTAGAGTGACATTTATTTTGTTGTCTGCAAATGCTTCCAATTTAGACCAGTCTAAAATTTTGTAGTTTGGTTAACAGTTAAAATCAAACAGTTAAAATCAAACAGAAAGTACTATCAGATCCAGAACATACAGTTTTTGCCTCTTCATTTGAATGATGAACAAAAAGTCTGTCTATTTGCAGTGGTATTTGTTAGAATTGGCATTAGGTATACATGTAGTTACATGGAGAATTTTTTTAATCCTTAGTTACTTAATCCTGTATTTTAATCCTTAAACTGCTAAGCATGACTCAATGACCTTTTGCAGACAGTGCAGATCAGACTGCACAGAACATGCAGTCTGATATTGGATCTACGCTGTCCGATAAGGAGATATATTTCTCTAAAAATAGGCTTGAAATAACATTAATTGGGTTTTTACTACCCGTTTAAAAGTTTTATCTTACTTATTTAGCAGGATAAGGGTTAATGACACTGAGAAAGACAGCATTTGAAGATGTAGGTCTCAAAGGTGAAGGTATCCAGAATGTTCTCCTTTTTCCTAAATTTTTTTTCTCTTTACCACACAATGACGCCTTTTAACGACCCTGAAGAAGAGGCCTTTTGAAAACATTGTGGGAAAAGGAGAAAATGCTGGTAACCAGCATTTTCTCCTTTTCCCACAAAGTTTTCTACCCTATCAAAGAAAAGTTGCGTTATTTGAGCAACTATAAAATTGTCATCTACAAATGCTTTCAATTTGGATAGGTATTAAATTTTGCCGTGTGGTAAAGGGTTAAAAGGAAAACCTGATCGTTTTAGACACATTTAACACTTTACCACACAATCTCGACTTTTAATGACCCTAGGAGAGAAGCCTTTTGAAAACATTGTGAGGAAAGGAGAAAATGCTGGTTACCAGCATTTTCTCCTTTTCCCACAATGTTTTGCTGTCCTTCCTAACCTAAATTTTTCATTTTTCATTTTTCAATCACATTTATTTTGTCGCATGCAAATGCTTTCAAATTTTTCTGGTGTGAAATTATGTCATTGGGTATAGAATTAATATGTTGTGTGCAAATGCTTTTAATTTTGAAAAAGTCTAAGATTTTGTTTTTTGATAAAGTGTTCCTCACACCCAAGCTTTTCATTTCAGATGCGTATACTTTGACACAGCATTGAGGAGGTGGGTGGGGCCAGTAGAAGTATGTGAGGTTACAAATGACCTTGGCCTTGGTGTGGACGACTTTGTAGACTGCTCCTGTAAACATCTGACACACTACGCTGTGAAAGCTGACACAACAGAATCTGGGCTTGTGGGTTACACAGACTGGTTTGCAGCATCATGTTTTATTTGTATGGTATGTGAATAAAAAACTTAATCTGTAAAGTGTATTTCAATACTTTAGTTAGAGCCAGTGTAGATCAAGCCTTTGCAGCCAGTGTAGATCAAGATGAGACTGCACAAAATGTGCAGTCTGAACTTTGATCTACACTGTCTGCTCTGCTCAGACAATCTGGACAATGATTGATTGATTTATGGTGTTTAATGCCGTTTTCAACATTATTTCAGTTATATCATGGCAGCCCGTGCACCTATTCATGCTTTCCTGGAGTTTCTTTTACCAGTATTCCTCACAATATTCTTTCCAAGCCACTGGCTGCTTTCCCTCATAACTGTTATTGAAACCATGGTCAGCTGTGAGAGAGGAATGAATCCTGTTGGAATGACTATCATTAATCCTCAGAAAGAAATTGGCCGAGCCAAGGTTCAAACCAGCAACCCCCTGTTCTGTACACTACTGACTGAGCTACTAAGGCTCTGTACATTCTGGACAAGGGCAATCCTTAAATTGCTCTTCTTAGGGTCTAATCTCTAGAATGGAAATACCCATTGGGTTTATTTGCCGCTCTAATTGTTAATAAAATGTACATAAACAAGTATCATTAGATCTCCTATGTTCACCCTCTCCCATATGTGGACAAATTGGACTTTCTGATTCTCACATATTTTATGGACAGTTATGGATATTTTGGAGTAAATGAATTCCTTTTAACTTTGTTTCAAAATTCATAATTTCACATGTGAAATTATTAGGCTATATCTTTACTCCTTGTGTGGTGCTATGCATTTTTTTTTCAATTTAAAAGGGTACATTGGAGCTTAAACACTTGGTTCTAATTGACTGTGTTGAATTTATGTCACAAAATTCCATTAAATTTCAGTAATGTTCTAAATTTTTTCATGCTAAGAAATAATTCACTTAAAAGCAATGTTTAAAACACTTTTATACAAAATGGGATAGTGTTTTTTCCTGCAGATATATCCCGTCAGTGTTTCTTGTCTTGATTGAAAACATATTTAAAGATAACATATTAGTCACAAGAAATAAGGAAATAAAGATGACATATTAGTCACAAGAAATAAGGAAAAAATACATTATATTTTGAACTCGGATTATAAAAACTCATGTCTATATTTACATTTATTTCAGACTGGTTTGTTGTTAGCTATACTAGCTCACCATGTTTGCTCCATCAGTGCCATGTTCTCTGCCAGTCTACTCATGCACATGTTGTTTGCTGCCATGGCAACACAGGTTTGTCTGTTATGTAACCCTTACCACACAATTCCAGGTTTGAAGTAAAAAGCTGAAAGCATTGTGCAGGATTGGAAAGATGCAAATGCTTGTAACAAGCATTTGCACCTTTTTCCACAACTTTTTCTGTCCGTTCAAAGACAAAATCTATCATTTCAGCCGTACTTATTTTGTCATCTGCAAGTGCTTTCACTTTGGACGACTCAAGAATGTTGTTGTTTTGTAAAGAGTCAAATAATTTATCTCTGCCTATATTCACCAATGATTTTAAATTCAGTTTTTATTCTAAATTTTTGGACTTGCGTAACATACTTGTCACCGGTGTATTAACACGAGTAGGAAATCATTCCAAGCAAAGTCCATGCAAATGATCAAGGTTTCAAACCGAACTAGGCTTTCATGAGCCTGTTGTCACTCAGAGATTTTACTTTACATACAAAAATAAAAAAAAAAGGTGTGGTCAAATCCTATGAAGTCCTGAGGGATTGAATGAATGAAACACTTTGAAAAAAAGCACTCTATTGTTTGATATTTTGGCTATTGCCTTTTTTAACTCTTCTCAAACTCTTGAGAAAGGCAATAGCCAAAATATCAAACAATGATGTGTTGTTTTTCAGTCATTTACTTTAATTTTTGATGCAGAAATCATATTTTCCTTAGAGTCAATCAGTCTATAAAATATTGTTTTTTAACCTTTATTACACAATCCTCTGTTTTAACAACCTGAGGAAGAAGCTTTTGAAAACATTGTAGGAAATAAGAAAATGCTGGTAACCAGCATTTTCTTCTTTTCCTCATAATGTTTTCTACTCTGTCAAAGGACTTCTGTTCATTTTTGCCAATTTCCAATATATCCCCAACAGATGGTTTCAATATTGATGAGTCCAAGATTTGTCATTAGATGAAGATTTAAAGGGTTTAGGTGTTTGTTACAGCTAATTTTTTGAAATTTATAAAACCTATTTTCTGTTGACAGATTTGTTACGTAGTGAACGCCTACCTGAGTCCTGACGAGATACTGGTGTACACACTGGATGAGGACAATTACAGATGTATTGTGATGGGCGTGTTTAATCATTATTTCTTCTTGGCACAATTTTCCTGGATGATGACACAGGTAAAAAACTTTTCCTTAATGGGGGGTGGGGGTGATTCTTTAGTTACTTCCCGTGATTCCTCTCCAGACTACATTGGTCCTGATAAAGGAATTGCTTGGTTTTTATCCTTGATTTTCTTGCATTACACAAATATGTTCTTGAAATATTATCCCAACTAAACCTGGTTAGATTGTTTTAACAGATTGATATATAGGCATTTCTATGTTGATTGAGTACAGAATTTTCTTTAAAATTTCATGGAGACCTTACATATACTTTGATAGGGGTCATTTCGATATTTTGAAAGAAATAAATTTCAGTTTCACATTGAAAAAAACACGCTTTTTCACAGGCAGTCAGTTTTATCAGGGTTACAATAAAATATTCAAGTATCCAGAATATAGCGTAATTAAAATATATCGAATAGTTCTTTATATCAAAACAGATTTTCTGAAATTGAAGAGGATGGAGGAAAACATGGTGACCCCTAGCAAATTTTGAGTAGTATATAATTATAAATCAAGTTATATATTGTAACATCCCAAAGGAAATCAAGGATAAAAACAGAGAAACACAAATAAAATGACCAATCTGTTATTTGGTTACCTTTAATCTGTCAAGGGAGATAAATTGACTTGCAGGAATGGCCCTTGTTTAACATGTAGATTTGAGTAAACTTGTCACTAGACAGCAAAAATTTGGTCTCTTCCATGTTGAGATGGATAAATGTGCCAGAAAACAAATCAGAGATGCTTTATATTTAAGTTTATTTGTAATTTTTTTGTGTATTTTCAGGCATTGAACTTCTGGAAGATTTTGATTCTGAATGATGAGCATACAGATAGGAAATATGTCCTGTTTTTCCTGCTTGGTTGGGGTAAATTTTTTTTCTTATTCTACTTTTGGGTATAATGATATTGACATTGTTCATGTTGTAATGCAGTGATATAAGCCTTTTGAAAAAGTAAGCAAAGAATGCAAGTTTAAGGACTGGTCTGTTGGACCAAAGATGTTCTATGGACCCAAGCTCGATGTTTTATATAGACTGTATAATTTTGTTTCCAGGTTTACCAGTGGTTGTTATTGCTGTGTTTTATGTGGTGACCTTTAACCTCTACAAGTATGTCTATGATATGCCCTCAGACTTTATATATGGGGATGTGAATAACAACAGAAACATGTAAGTTTGATAAAGTTCCTTATAAACATAGTGTGTTTCAACTTGATGTTTTATATAATCTTGTAAACTAGTTCAGATTAGATTAGGTGGCTTTTTACGCTCTTGATTTGACTTTTATATTCTTAACCCATAGAGCTCTGAATAACCCCCAACAGACATTTCCAGTCTAGAAATAAGGCCTAAATAACTCCCCTCTCAAGGCTGCTAGAAATAAGGCCAAAATAACTGCCATCTCAAGACTGCTAGAAATAAAGCCCAAATAATTGCCATCTTAAGGCTGCTAGAAATAAAGCCCAAATAACTGCCATCTCAAGGCTGCTTGAAAAAAAGCCCAAATAACTGCCATCTCAAGGCTGCTAGAAATAAAGCCCAAATAATTGCCATCTCAAGGCTGCTAGAAATATAGCCCAACTAATTGCCATCTCAAGGCTGCTAAAATAAGGCCAAAATAACTGCAATCTCAAGGCTGCTAGAAATAAAGCCCAAATAATTGCCATCTCAAGGCTGCTTGAAATAAGGCCCAAATGATTGCCATCTCAAGGTTGCTCTTGTCCAGAATGTCTCAGTAAAGCTGACATCACTACAGATTAGTAATCACACTAAATGCTTTGGGCAGTCTGATCTTAATCTACACTGGCCACAAAAGCAACTATAGCTGTGAAAGGTGCTTTAACCCTTTACGAAATAATCCGGAGTTTTAACAACCCCAAATAAGAAGCCTTTTGAAAACATGGCTGGTAATCAGCATTTTCTCCTTTTCCCACAATATTTTCTGTTCTATGAGAGAACTTAATTTGTAACTGTTTACATTTGCCAGCTGCAGAAGAGAGAGTCTAAAATTTGTTATGTGGGAAAACATTAAAGATTAACAACAGCTGTGTAAGTGTAAATTTGTTTAGAATTAATATGTTTCGTATTTCTTAATGAATCATCCAGTCATTTAGCAAATAATCTTTTCTATGTTTATTTTGCAGCTGTTTTGTGACCAACGCGTATGCAGGACTGGCTGGAGTAATTCTGCCAGTATTACTGATGTTGCTTGTTGTGGCGGTGGTATTTATAAAAGCTTTCCAGGTCACCCCACAATGGCAAGCTTATGATGATATCTACAGGGGTAGATATAACATCAGTGGTAAGATATATCATTTCTTGAAAAAAACCACTTCGTTTTTTATTATTAGCTTGGCTGGTTTGGAAGAAAATGTCAAGTTATTGCCATAGCCCTGTCGTTTTCTGCATTGTTGTTGTGCAAAATCTGCAACATTTGACAATATCCCTATTATTACTGAAGATATTTACTTCAAACTTGGACAAGTCATTAACTATCAAAAGGGGAACCCATAAAACAAGGGCAGGTGACCATCAAATTATTTTGGAAACAGTTATGCCCCTTTTACAAATTTGAATTGAAAATCCAGCAACTGCAGCCGAGCATTGGTACCTGCATGTGGTGCTCTTGTTATCCCCCGCCGAAGGCAGAGGGATATAGTTTTAGCGTTGTCAGTCCATGTGTCCGTCCAGGAGAATATCTCCAATACCATTGGACAGAATTTTGTGAAACTTTATGCGTGTGTACAATAACCCATTCCGCCGATATAATTTTTTTTTTTTTTTTTTTTTTTTTTTTTTGATTCGATGAAAAATGGCCGACTGGGAGCAATGTTAAGTTACACGGTCAAGTAAATTTTTCGGCGGGGGATATCATTTCAGCAAAATTGCTTGTTTCTTATGTCATTATCATCTAAAAGCATTTTACCCCATCATGCAGTAGACCTTTATTTGAAAGAAACCCTTTTAACCCTTTACTGCACAATCTCAAGTTTTAATAACCTTTTAGAAGAAGGCTTTCAAAAACATTTTGGGAAAAGGAGAAAATGCTGGTAACCAGCATTTTCTCCTTTTTCCACAATGTTTTTTCTTTCCTTTTCAAAGAGAAATTCCATCACTTAAGCCACATTAAACCTTTAGTCTGCAAAGGCTTTCAGTATAGGGATAAGTGTAAAATTTTATCATGTGGTAAAGACTTATATCGATCTCAGAGTTTCTTTGACTGAATTTTTTTTTTTTTTGTAATCTGAATCTTTCTTCCACATTATAAATCCCTGAACAATAGGAAGCTGACAAGGGTACTGACTTCATCAGGTGTCTGTATGTCCATCTCTTTGATAGCTTGTACACAAAACAATTTCATCTGTCTTACTGAGAAACCTTATGATATAGGATGATAACAGTTCATGCATGCATTGCATACAACCAATTTACAAAGAAGCTCACAATTCTTTATGCAAGGATAGCTGATTCTCAGAATACTTCACAGGGCATCAATATCTATTTTATACCTGAAAATTTCCTAATCAAATACATCTATTGCATGTGGATAAAATATAACACATGACAGGAGAATAATCTGTATCCACACAGTGCCAAATACGATTCCAAATATGGTATTATGACATTTCTCTTGTAGGGAATACACATGCACTGATTTACTTTTTAATTTGTCTAAATGTTATGCTATGATATTTATCCATTATTCGTAAAAACGAAGCTGTTATTGACTAATCCATTATTGATTTATTTGTTTACCGTTTTCAAATGAAAAATCAATCGTTGCAATATTTTGTGGTTGAAAATTGTAAGTCTATGATTAACCCTTTACCACATAATAACGACTTTCAACGACCGTGAGGAAGAAGCCTTTTGAAAACATTGTGGGAAATGGAGAAAATGCTGGTTACCAGCATTTTCTCCTTTTTCCCACAAAGTTTTCTATAGTCTCAAACAAAAATTGCGTCGTTTGAGCCACTATTAAATTGTCGTCTGCAAATGCTTTTAATTTGGATAGGTCTGAAATTTTGCCGTGTGGTAAAGGGTTAAAGGAATATTATGTTGTAACTTTCCTGGTGATTTTAATTGCATATTACAGTGTAAGAAAATGTTGACATCTTGCTTGACCTTTGGTCTGGCCCAATATCAAATTTTCTCATGCTGCTGGAATAACATACAAGCACAAGGAAAGTTACTGCAACATAATATTCCAGCTATTTTACTTTGACATATGCAAATATTTATCTTTTGTATAAATTGTAAATAATTTTGTTGGTTCTAAAAGAAGTCTATATGGTAAAGGGGAAATTCTTCATACCTTATGCTTAAACATTTTTCAGAGGTCAGAACTCTGCTGTTATTCTGGGCCATTATTATAATCACCTGGCTGTGGGGAGGTCTACACCTTGTATATGGACATTTGTGGATGCTTATCATGTTCTGTATCTTCAACATACTTCAGGTAAGGCAGTTTGATCTTGTAAATTAACTCTTTACCAAACAACAAAATTTTTAGACTTTTCCAAATTGAAAGTGACTCAAAAATTGAAACTTGACTTTGGAAGAGTAGAAAACATTGTGGGAAAAAGAGAAAATGCTGGTTACCAGCATTTTCTCCTTTTCCCACAATGTTTTCAGAAGGCTTCTTCCTCAGGGTCGTTAAAACCAGGGATTGTTTGGTAAAGGGTTAAGTTGTTATACACCCCCACCTATTATAATCACCTGGCTGTGGGGAGGTCTACACTTTGTATATGGACATATGTGGATGCTTATTATGTTTTGTATCTTCAACATACTTCAGGTAAGGCTGTTTGGTCTCTGTGCTGTATTTAACTCTTTACCTCTCAGTCCTGAGATTTAATGACCCTGAGATAGAAGCCTTTCAAAAAAATTATGCAAAAAGGAGAAATGCTGGTGATCATCATTTTCTCCTTTCCCACAGCATTTTCTCTTATTTTTCAAAAATAATCCTGCCATTTGAACCAACTTAATTTTTTCATCTGCAAACGAATGCTCTTGATTTGGACAAGTCCAACATTGTGTCATGTGGTAAAGAGTTAAATTTGCTACACAACTACACCATTATAATCAACAACCATTCTGAAGAGTATTCTTAGTCTCATTTTCCAGAATTTTCTTAATTTTGAAATTATCACAACTTCTGATTGGCAGAACCATTTGGTAGCCATATTAGAAGTCTTCAATTCAAAAGCAGAAAAGACAACATTGATTTCTTTGATGGCCTTCAAAAAATGAAATGTGTTTTTTTTTTTTTTATCATTTGTAATCTATGCAACCATCAAGGGCAACATTTTGCATGATAATAAAAAAGATCTTAGTTTGATAAAATAAAAACAAAATGGGTTAATACTGGCTGAAAATGAGTATAGTTGTGTATTTAAGAGACTAGATATCTGATCGACCAGAGACATTCTCTTTCAACCAATCAAATGGCTTTTCTTGGAATTTAGTACCACAGTTGCATTTGTATAAATGGTGAATATAGCCTGTGATATTTTCCTATTTTTCAGGGTTTGATTGCCTTGATCGTGTATGGGATTCTTCGCAATCCATTTTTTGCAAACTGTTGCACTCCACAGAAAGCCAGCTCATACTCTATGAATGCGAACCCTTTGGACCCATCCCGGTCCTATCTCCCGCAGGTTCATTCCACTCCAGGGATGGGACAGTATCAATTCCATCCCGCAACACTTGATGTCACAAGTCTCAAAGGTTCCCGGGCCTCTCTATTGAATGAAGTAAGACGAAATTGCTCAGTTGTTTTTTAGTATGTTTTTAGTACATGCTTTCTTGCTCCATGGTGCTGTATATAGAGGATCATAGATGAGTGGTTATGTACTACCAATTTCATCAAACGAGTTGACTTTCTCATGTCTCTCCATTTTGGACTATCAACACTTAAATACTACAATAGAAATAAGGGGTTCTTTTCCTTTTTTGTGATATACTTGGTGCTGATGTGCCTGATACGCATTTCCATCATACAGACTTTTTATTTGAATATGTTGTGTGCTACTGTTAAAACCATATGTACATTCAGTGCTAAATAAAATAAGTATATAAAAAAGAAGTTATAAATAGAATTCATAAACATGAATGATAAATTTATTTATCACATAAAATGAATGACAGACAAATAGATATCCTGCATCTTCTTCTTCCACTATATATCTTTAAGGGGTCTAATTTACAGATGTAGTTTGGTTTGAAATGTGTATATACACAAGAAGATAGTTCTGTGACATTTACAACAAAATTAGAAAAAAGCAGTTTGTAGATGAGTAAATCGAAATATTTCCATAATTTTGTTGACTTTGAAAAACTTATACTGCATTTCTTACTGTTATTAAACATGAAAATCATACTATTTTTGGCTCTTGTATGTCTTACTAACAATGACTTCATTTTTCCATGAAATGGCAAACTAGTACAATTTTCGGCATATGCTTTGGTTGGTCAAGTTGGCGACATGCACTTTTAACTACAAGAATAATCAGAACAAGGACCCAAAAAGCTTAACTCTTTACCAAACGACAAAATTTTGACTTGGCCAACTTGAAAGCATTTACAGACTACAGAATTGTAATTTCTGTCTTTGATAAAAAAGAAAACATTGTGGGAAAAGGAGAAAATGCTGGCTACCAGCATTTTCTCCTTTTCCCACTATGTTTTCAAAATCCTTCTTCAGGGTCCTTAAAACTTGTCATTGTGTGGTAAAGGGTTAATACATTAGTGTATTATCAAAAATAAGTCATGGGTTTAATACACTGCTAGAGGAGGTTTTATGTAAAAAACTAAATTATGATAAAATCTACACTTTTAAATAGTTTGAATAAAATTTGAGATTAAACATGAGGTCAAAATTGTACTGTATAAAGTCTGATCTGAGTCTATATCCAGTACACCTGAGAACATGTTTTTGTGTTGTGAATTTTCTTTTCTATCCCTTAACTCTTTACCACCAACTCCAGAGTTTTAACGACCTGAAGGAAGAAGCCTTTTTAAAATTCTCCATTTTCCACAATGTTTTCTACCCTGTCAAGAAGAATTGCACCATTTGAGCCACATTGAAATTTTCATCCGCAAATTCTTTCAATTAGGACAAGTCTAAAATTTTGTAGTCTGGTAAAGGGTTAACTCTATACCACACGACAAATATTAGACTGGTCCAAATTGAAAGCAGTTGCAGACCACATATTAGATATGTCTCAAATGATTGAATTTGTTTTTGAAAGGTTAGAAAACATTGTGGGAAAAGGAGAAAATGCTGGTTATCAGCATTTTCTCCTTTTCCCATAATGTATTCATAAGTTTTTTTTTTTTTTTTTGCAGGGTCGTTAAAACCAGGGATTGCTTGGTAAAGGGTTAAGCAAGCACAATTTTGGTATCTGTTTTGTGAATGCATGACAAAGATTGGACTGTACTTGGTAAAGATGAGGTCTAAATGGTACTATGTAAAGTCTGATCTCAGTCTGTACACGTATACAGTACACCTGAGAATATTTTTTTGTATGGTCCTTTTACTAATTTTTTACTCTTAGCCCTCAACTGACCTTTTGCAGACAGTGTAGATCAAGATGATAGCACACAGAACATTCTGTCTGATCTTGGATCTACACTGTCTGATAAGATGATACCTTTCTCCAAAAAATATCTTTAAAATGGCAAAATTTAGGTTTTTACTATCAGCTTGAAAGTTATTTAGCAAGATAAGGGTAAACGCTTTGCCGCATGACAAAATCTTAAAGATGTTGAAATTGAAAGCGGTCGCAGATGTTTATATATAACTTTTAATAATGCAATTTGTCTTTGATAGGGCAGAAAACATTGTGGGAAAAGGAGAAAATGCTGGTTACCAGCATTTTCTCCTTTTCCCACGGAGTTTTCAAAAGACTTCTTAGTCCGGGTCATTAAAACTCGGGATTGTGTGCTAAAGTCTTAATTATGTATTTTCAGAGTTGGGAGAGAGATTCACTACCCTCCAGAAGCACAATGAAAGTCAGAAGAACTCTACCACAAGGAGGAAACCTCTATGTGGACCCACCAGTTTACCACCAGAACACCATATCCGACAGCAAAGATTTTGATGACTTACTGTATGCTTTAAAGACTGGCGGGAGTTTTACCCCGAGCGACATGGACAGTTCTAATAGTGATAAGCTGTCAGAAACTTCCAGTAAACTGGATAAATATGAACTGAGAAGAATTGATATTGCAGATACTCATTTATAAATAGTTGTGTTTGTTTCACCAATGAACCACCTGCTTATATAATATATTGCTTGGTTAACAGTTTACCAGATGACAATATTTAAAGATACATCTTTACTCGTATTCAGCCAGTTTTCAGCCAATTTTTAACCCATTTCATCCTTATTTTATGAAACTATTATCATTCTTGTATCTTTATGACAAATGTTGCCCCTGATGGCTGCAAGGTTGCACAGATTACGACAGATAGAAAATGGACTTCATGCTTTGGAGGCCTTCAAAGGTGTCACTGTTGTTGTTTCAGGTTTTAAATGAGGACAAATACTTGGTTGAGTTTTTTTCTCACCATTTATCCGTTATTTATCTATTTATACACAGCTGACCAATATCCTAATCATGATACACACTATAAAGTTTTATCTGTGTTTTTTTTTTTTCTCTTTGGCTGTAGAGATGTATCTTTAAGACCTTTTCATATAAACTACATTTTTTTAACCCTTGGAGCCATGAGTTAACAAAATTGACCTTTTCACACAAGATAAAATCTGAATATTGGTATTTCAAGTTTGTTTTATCAGAATATGTAACACATTAGTAGCAGACAGTGTAGACCAAAGATCAGACTGTAAGTTCTGTGCAGTCTGATATTGATCTAAACTGTCCACAAAAATAACTTAACACTTTACCACACAAGAAAAATATACACATGGTTCAAATTGAAAACAGTTGCAGATGACAGTTTAAATGCAACTCAAATGATCAAATTTTTCTTGATAGGGTAGAAAACATTTCCCACAATGTTTTCAAGAGCTTTCTTCCGAAAGGTAGTGAAAAGTCGGACTGTGTAGTATGGGGTTAAGTCTGTTTCAACACTATGTGTTAAGGACAGATAAAATTTGGCTCAAGTGGTAGGATTTGTCTTTAACGCTTTACCAAACGACAGAATTATAGACTGATCCAAATTGAAAGCATTTGCAGACGACAAAATAAATGTGCCTGAAAAATTGAAATTTGCTTTGGGAAGGGTAGAAAACATTGTGGGAAAAGGAGAAAATGCTGGTTACCAGCATTTTCTCCTTTTCCCACAATGTTTTCAAAAGGCTTCTTTTTCAGGGTCGTTAAAAGTCGGGATTATGTGGTAAAGAGTTAAAAGGAAGAAGACAGTGTGGCACAAGGAGATATTTTAGTACTAAGGTACTGTGTTCTAGGTACTTTCAACCAAAATCTTCATTGTGCTAAAAAAGTAAAATGAAACTTTCAAGCCGAGTAAAAACCCAAATTTTGCTATTTCAAAGGTATCGGACAGTTTAGATCCAAGATCAGATTGCACATTCTGTGAAGTCTGATCTTGATCTACCCTGTCCGCAGAAGGTCAGAGAGTTGCCCCTAGCAGTCCAAGGGTGAAAGGAAAGACTTCTCATTTCATGGTTTAGTGAAATGTAAAATCATTTCACAGCCATTAACATACATATCAAAGGGTTAAATAACTACAACACGTATTAAAATTTTAATGTTTATGTACTGTACGACGTTTCGGCATTTGCCTTCTTCAGGAGTACATAATAAAATAAATTGATATAAACAAACGTGACGTCATAAACGTTACGTTACACAGAAAATTGCGGGAAAAAAGTGAAAATACACATAAGAAAGAGTGCAATTTGGCATAAATGAGTAAGACATATTATTAAGCATACCTTAGATTCACCGCAAAAACATCGCAACTGCAGCCTGATTCAAGCTGTAGTTAAGAGGTCTCCGCAGCAAACAGGCGATATGTAAACCCCATAATAAAGCAAAAATATGGTTACGTAACATAATGAGATGTCACCAAAAAACAGTTAAGGGTGCAATACAAATCAATACAAGTGTGCACAGACGTGTTGCCTGTAATGAATCTATAATGCACAAAAAACGTAATAAGTGATGGAGAGCGCGTAACCGGATAATAAGTATACTTTAATTCCTATATAAAAAAATTAGTCATTTAAAAAAAATTAGTCATTTTTTTTTTTCATACATATCAAAAAAATCATCCGTTTGACTTTTTCATGTTGTTTCATGTTTAATGGGATGAGTTTTTTTTTACTCTTTACCACAGAAATGCTGACTTTTAATGACCCTAATGAGGAAGACTTGAAAACATTGTGGGAAACGGAGAAAATGCTGGTAACCATCTGTGAGTGACATAAATTTTTTATTTTGTCTGCAAATGGTTTCAATTTGGACCAATTTAAAATTTTTTGTTTAGTGAAGAGTTGAAGGATATTTGGCCAATAGCAGACAATGTAGACCCAAGCTCTGACTGCATGTTCAGTATAGTCTGATCTTAGTCTACATTGCATCTGCTGAAAGCTCATGTTTTTGTTGTTGCCATGCATTAAAATAACAGCAGAAGAAACATAAGATGTTGAAATGGTTTACCTTTGTTTTTCAACAAACCTTGTCACAAATCTTTGAACATTTTTCCCCACCCCACCCCCCACCTATCGTTTTTCATTCATATATTTATCGTAGATGATACACTTTTTATTAGTTGGCCAGCAGGCTTATGTCATGGCCTGATGTCTGTCTGTCCATGTGTTCACTTTTATTTCAAACATTTTCTCTTAAACTACCCATCCAACTTCGATAAAACTTCATACAAATGATCCTGCCATGGCTCTCTTTAGAATTTCTTAAAAGAATTGTATTGCTTTTAAAAATTCGGTTGCCATGCAACATAACTGGAAAATCATTGAAAAATCATTTTGTCAAAAACCTTTAGTGCTAGAGCTACCAAATTGGGTATGAAGCTTCATCTAATGGACCTTTACCAAGTTTCCTCAAATCTATAGCCCTTGGGTCAAAATTTGCCCCTCCCCAGGGGTCAGAAGTTTTACATAGGCTTATATATTGAAAACTTAAAAAAAAACTTCTGGTTTTAAACCATTAGGCCTAGGGCTGCCAAATTTTGCATGTAGCTTTATCTAATGGACCTCTGCTTAGATTCTTGAAAATAGAGCTCTGGGGTCAAAATTGGCCACACCACTGGGGTTTTACATTGGCTTCTGTAGTGAAGACTTCAAAAGTCTCTTCTTCCTAACCATAAGGCCTAGGGCTA
Organism: Hippopus hippopus; assembly: GCA_946811185.2. Classification (NCBI taxonomy): domain Eukaryota; kingdom Metazoa; phylum Mollusca; class Bivalvia; order Cardiida; family Cardiidae; genus Hippopus; species Hippopus hippopus. The sequence continues at coordinate 26,100,355 of OX328104.1, read as the reverse complement.
CTAAATTTTTCATATAGCTTTATCTAGTGGGCTTCTACCAAGGAAACTCAAATTACAGTCTTGGAGTCAAATTTAGCACTGCCCTTGCAGTCACAATTTTTACTTGGGCTTTTACAGTAAAAACTTTAAAAATCTTCCAGTTCCTAACTACAATACCTAGGGCAACAAAATTTTGCATATGCATTTAATGGATCACTACCAAGAGTATTCAAAAATTGACCCTGCCCTGGCAATCACAAGGTTAAAATGGGCCTACAAAATGAAAATTTTGAAAAACTCATTCCAGCCATAAGCCCAGGGCCACCAAATTTTACATGTATATTTATCTAAAGGACCGCTTGGTCATATTATAGCCCAAGGGTCAAAATTGGCCAAGCCCCAGAAGTCGTAACTTTTACATAGGCTCATATAGTGAAAACTTCAAAGATCTTCTTGTTCCTGACCTTGCTTATAACTGCACAGCCTAGACCTGGCTTATTGGCATGTGGCTTTATCTTGTGCACCTCTACCGGGATTCAAGTAGTTATAGCTCTGCGGTCAACAATGGCTTTGCCCTGGGGTTGCAACTTTCACAAGAGCTTTTATAGAGAAAACATTTAAAGTCTTCATGTTCGAAAACATTTGGCCTATAAATTGTAATGTTTGGTATGTATGGTTTGTACTTGGTAGCAAGTGGAGCGATTCAGGGCCATCATGGCCCTCTTGTTCATCCATATGTTGATTGTTGATGATAGTTTTTATTATACACATGTTAATGGTATTGTGTGTTCATTCAGAGCATTGACTTGAGATGGGAAGTTCACATGTTAAGTATAATATTATATGTTTAAATTGAGATTTCAACAGTTTACTTTTAGTCCTTTGCATTTCAAGTGTATTTCTTATAAGAACATTTAATAAACACAAGGCTATTATCAAGTTACTGATTTCTCTCCTATGTGAACCATGTAGGGCCTATTTTCAGCCAGGAAAAGCAAATAACTTGTGTCACAAAGACTTTGTTCAGTCGCGGAAGAGGATTTTCAGTAAGCTTGATCTTGAAACCCTATTTTGTTTAACTCATGTGCTACTCTATAGTTACATATGGAAGTATTTCAAGGCCAATGGCAAACCATCTACAAACTTTCTCAGATGGCCTAGATCAAGATCAGATAGTGCCATCTGATCCTGGATCTACACCGTCTATCTGAATATAAAATATGATTGAAATTGTATTTAGTTGCTGTGGAAATCTATTACAAGACCTCAAGACAAAAACAAAAATTATCGAGGCGTACAATGGCAAAAGGGGGCTTAATGCATCTCCATGATGCATTATACTTAGCAAGTCATCACATAATTAGGGAAACATAAAATCCATTTTGTTTAACAACTGACTGAATCTGGAGGTAGAGTAGTCCTTGGACATGCAGAAAATTTACAATTTAGCAAAAAGTTTCAACCTAGGTCAGCCTGCACAGATGGTGCAGGCTGACCTGAGTTGATACTTTCTGCAAATGCATTAAGCCCCCTTTTCACAGAGCATAGCTCATTTACTTGGCAGCAAAAAAATTGGTTGCATACAACTGAACCCCATTCTTTTGAGCTTTAGTTTTGTTTTCAGTCTGAAATGCTATGTATGGTACTAGTTCATCCTTTTCTTCAAGTCATATGCTACACAAATTAACCCTTTACCACACAGTGACGACTTTTAACGCCTCTGAAAGAGAAGGCTTTTGAAAACATTGTGGGAAAAGGAGAAAATGCTGGTTACCAACATTTTCTCCTTTTCCCACAATGTTTTCTACCCTATCAAAGAAAAATCATTTCATATGAGCCATGTTAAAACTGTCATCTAGAAATGCTTTCAATTTGGACAGGTCTAAAATTTTGTCGTGTGGTAAAAGGTTAAATAAGCCATACTCTGGCTAAAGGGAATTTGATGCTTCTCTGTGATATATTAGACCAGACCAGACCAGTCATCACATAGTAATGGATCCATAAAATCCATGTTGTCTAACAACAGGCTGATTCAAGAGGTAGACTGGTCCTTTGACATGCAAAAAATTTACCTAAAGTGAAAAAAGTTTCCACACAGGTCAGCCTGCGAAGGCTGTCCCAGGTCATTACTTTTTTCAGATGCATTACACACTCTTTTCACAGAGCATAGCTAAAATGTTTTGTTTATCAGTGTTGTACATAATTGCATTAATGTTGTCTTTTGTTGTACCCTTCTCCTACATTCCATAATTATAGATTGTAAATAGTGTGCCAAGCCCCAGAAACTCAGTTGGTAGCTTGCACGGGTCGCGGGTTCGATCCCTGGCTTGGCCAATTTCTTACCAAGGATTGATGATAGTCAGCGTGAGAGGATTCATTCCCCTCTCAACGCTGACCATTGTTTCCATGGTAGTTATGTGGGAAAGCAGCCAGTGGCTTGTAAAGAAAGTTGTTGCCAAGTACTGGTAAAGGAAACTTCAGGAAAGCATGGATAGGTGCACTGGCCGCCACGACATGACTGAAATATTGTTGAAAATGGGGTTAAACACCATACAATCAACACACTATAAATTGTGCAATACAACATAAAAAGTTTTACATGATTTTAACTTCTGTTGGTTTTAATTAAGAAATATTTTAATACTTGATTGTGAAAAGATTTTCTGTGTATTTTATGTTTAAATAAAGAACAGTTGTAACTTTTCTTAGATTTGATGTTCAAAGGCATTTTTTCACCCATTTCTTTAACAGCTTCAAACACCCACAAGTTCATGGCATAGCACTATGTTCCTCATTGATTGATCTTTCTGTTTATGTATTCACTGTACTTCAAGTCTTCCAACTTGATTTCGCCAAGCCCCTGTAGCTCAGTCATTGTGTGCAGGACTGGAGAACGGGGTCATTGGTTCAATTCACGGCTCGGCCAATTCTTTCTGAGGTTTGATGACGGTCAATGTGACAGGATTCAGTTCCTTCACTGACCTTTTGAAGACTGCGTAGATCAAGATCAGAATCCCAAGTTTTTACAGCTTTGAAGAAGAGGTCTTTCGAAAATATTGTGGGAAAAGGAGAAAATGCTGGTCCTTTTGAGGACAGCATAGATCAAGATCAGACTGCACAGAATCCCGTTTATACAACTTTTAAAATATTGTGGGAAAAGGATAAAACGCTGGTTACCAGCATTTTCTCCTTTTCCCACAATGTTTTCAAAGGCATTTTTGTAAGGGTCCTTAAAACTTGTGACTGTGTGGTAAATGGTTAAAAAAAAAAAAAAAACCAACAGACAACCATTTGCGTTGAATTCACATGCCAAAATGGGCAATACATTAATTTCTGCGAGAGTTTGAGACAGAATTCCATTGTTTTTACTCTAACTGTGAATTGTAAAACTAACTTAATCATTAGTTTAATAAATCCTACTTCAATGAAACATGTTTAATTGGTTTAATTGGCAGTATCACACACCACTAGACTGGTATTTTGGTTGACGTTGACGAAAAAGGCACTCATTGATGTCGACAAGGGTCCCTGTCAATTGCTTCCACATGACCGGTGTCCATGTGAAACATACCTGAATGTACATGTAACTTGAATTTACGCTGGTGGATATCTCCGCCATTTTTATCAATACGTGAAAATTGCTAAGATTTCCACGATGCGAACATTTTCGGTTTTACAGTAACAAGAGCAGCCCATCCAGGTGCCAACCCTTGGCTGCAGTTGCTAGATATTCAATGAATTTTTAAGTCGAAAATGGGGCATAACTGTGTCAAAATATTTTGATGGTTATCTGCCCCTGGTGTATGAGTTCCCTCTTTTCATAGTTAAAAGCATGTCTGAGTTTAAAGTATGTATCCCTGATAATAATAGAAATATTACAAAATGTCAAAGTTTTTGCGCGCCAATGACGACGCAGATGACGACAACAACGATGAAGGAGCTATTACAATACCTCGATGTTTTCTTCGAGAAAAGCCGAGCTAAAAAAAAAAAGTTGAACAAACAGTGTATCTACTAAAACATCTTTATTTACCACTACCTTTCTAAATAAAACTAGCATTAGGAAACCATGTTCCTTACTGATCCCTTAACCAGTCTGTGCATGAAACATAAACCCTTTACCACACAATCCTGCAACATTAAAGGCTCTACAACAGCCAAAAAATCAATGTGTTAAAATGCATTTAAATTTGAATTAAACCATTTAAAAGTGTGTAAAATATTGTGGAGACGACAATCTGTTATTGTGTGGTTGGTTCAAGTGTAAGTCGCAGGCAGAAAGATGAATTTTAAAATCAGGCGAAAAGTAAACAAACGATAGATTGACTATGCACGTTTTAACCTAAATTTGAAATTAATTTCTCTTCCAACAAATAACTCCTGGACGGACCATACAATAAGATTGTCATCTTCATAATAATGTCCATACTTCTAATGGTATGATTTAAATTTAAATGGCCCAGCCAGGTAGCTCAGTGGTTACCGTATCTGACCTATGACCTGGAGGTTGCAGGTTTGATACCAGGTTGCAGCAAACTTTCTTTCTGGCGATTTTTCATCTCTCACCTCTGATGCATGTGAGAAAATTAGAGGCTTTGGAAAAAAAGTTGTGTCAGTACTGGTGTGAGAAAGCCAGGAAACTCATGGGTGCGTCACTAACCATCATGATATGACTGTTAAAATGGTATTAAACTCCAATACAATACAAACTAAATTTAAATGCATTTTAACACCAGCTTTGTTTACTTTTGGCAGCTATTGTTACTTTGAGCCTTTACCACACAATCCCAACATTATGACCTCGAGAAAGAGACCTTTTGAAAATATTGTGGGAAAAGGAGAAAATGCTGGTAAGGCTTCTTCCTCGGGTTCTAACTCGGGATTGTGTGGTACAGGGTTAAACATTATATATGATGATGTTACCCATATTAACATTCAGTATTAAAAAACACAACTGTTTACATGTATTATTAATCATTTTAACAGTACAAGTATATGGCATCAGGGATCTTATATACACAGGGATAGGCAACGCAACTGGAGTTAAGACCAATTACCGATTTTTCACTGACTTACCTGTACGGCGTCCAATAATCCGTTGTCGTTCCTTGCGAGTTATTATCTTCCTTTCAGATAATATAATTCCTTGCCGATTCCGACAATTTTTATATCCGCCAAAGAAGCGTTTAGTATGAAATGCGTTTCAATGTTTATGTCAGTGTTTTTCTATTATTGTTTTTTTCAGTTAAAGTGTTATTTTTTTTATTTGGAAAATTTAAAGTGACGACTAATTGGGCGTTTCAGATATACAGGTCATGTTGTCAGTCTTGATTTCACACGAAGTGTAAATTGTGAATGGAGATCAAAACGGCCCGGTGCCAAAACGACCCATTACCGAAACAACCCTCTTTTTCGTAGTAACTTAAAATATTTTAATATTTCTGCAGTGGATATCTATTGCAAACAATTCGGGAAAAGCACACATCGCCTGTTGAAGGATTAAGTCCGTCTAACGTTTCGGAAGTGGGCTGCTTTTGTCCACTCCCTGTATTTGACATGATCACAAGTGGGATAAATCAAGTTGTGTATCTGTCATGACACATCTACTGTCAGTAGTGTCCTCTTCTGTTTATAGACAATACGCATCATTGAAATTAAATATTTATTTTCTGATTTTCTTCTCCAAATGTTTCAATTTGGTCAGGTCAAAAGCTTCTCATGTTATCAGGTGTGACAAACATTTAACTTGTATGTAGTACAATGTATTAGGCCGGTAAACAGAGAGATCTGTTAATAGTTATATACCCATTTTTCAATAGCAAACTACACAAAGGGCATATAGAACCAGGAAATTGCCTTCACTGCCCATTAAATGGACCTTCCAGTACATTTTCAGTTCAGCTTGCAGCTACTCTTAAATCACTGTCTTTGACAGAAAAAAAGGAGAATTTCCTGCAAAATGGAAAGAATTAGTGAACTTTATGAAAAAGTAGGCTTGTGAAGTGTGAGGACCTGTCTGCAACTCTGTTCCTACTTTTATACATTGGAATCAATTACATGCACCCGTGGCCTTCACAATTGCATCATTTCGAATTAACCTGTGTACCTTACAACCTTGTGTGTTTGATGACTTTGGAATATTTAAAGCTTTTTGAAAATATTGTGGGAAAAGAACAAAATGCTAACCTAGCACATGTACCTGTTTTCAGCATTTTTATCCGCAATGTTCAATAACATGCAAAAAAAATCCAATCGTTTGAATCTACTTTCAGTTGTCGTTTGCTAATACTTTCAATTGGGGATTCCAAAGGCCCCCAAAAAATTGTTCTTTGGTAAAAAATAGTCAGTAGCATAATTATTAGAAAGAAAAAAGGCAAATCTGCAATTATCCCTTTGCCACACAACCCCCGAGTTCTGATGACCAAGAGAAAGAAACCTTATGGAAACATTGCAGGAAAAGGAGAAAATGCTGGTTACCAACATTCTCTCCTTTTCCCCAAATGCTTTCAATTATATCATTGACAAATTCCATAATTTGAGTCGCATTTCAATTGTTGTCTGTAAATGCTCTCACTTTGTACAAGTCTACTTCTTTTTTGTTTCAAAAAGAGTTAACAGTGTGGCAAAGTAAAAGTTGCTTTTGACAAGCAATTTTTCCTTCTTTAATAATGGTTTTTTATTCTGTGTCCGAGAACTTAAGGTTATCTAATAACTTTGAAAGCTTTGATTTTGGACCAATTTGAAAACAGTATAAGTTGTGTAGGACTTTGTACAAATTTGACTTTTCGCTCCTCATACAGTGGACAGCATTGGAAAACATTTGTAAAAGACCAGTTGCAGCCAGTGATCAATTCTTTTCAAAATGATCTCTGTGCTATTAAAAATATTATGTTTTTGCCTTTCCTTCAAATGTTTTTCATTTTTTAAATTTTCAAAAATTTCACACTGTACACAGAAAGTTTATGTTGAAATTGATATTTTAAAATTTCTCACTAAAAACATCAAGGCAGCCATGAATATTGAGCTACATGTGTGTTACAAAATTAAATGGTGCTGAAAAATGTGTTCCTTTAGCAAGTTTTAACTTAATGCCTAATAAATTTGATTTTACATAAATCCACTGTAGAAATCTTTGGAAAACAGTATGACACAAGGACCAATCTTTTTGCAATAAAATGTAACATGCAAATGGTTGGTTGCTTCCGCAAATGCTTTTTTCATTGAATGTAGACTTTTATCTCCTAAAACTTTTTCACTGTGGCAAGTTACAACTATCACTAGGGTCCCGCCAAATTCACCACAGTGGTCCGCCATTTTGTGATGAAATACCGAAAATAGCCCAGTTTTGAGCCCATAATTATCTAACTTAGGAATCGAAAATCAGCACAAAATTGGCTTTAATACAAGGAGATGTACTCTATCTCGTGATTTTTACCAACATGTTGCTATTTGGACGCTACTTTATGTACTTAAAAAGTACTTTTGCACGTCACTAAATCCTCCTGCCGAACATCTGTAGCAGAAATGAATTTTAGAAGCTTAGCATTGCCATGAATGTAGCATTTTCCTTACATTATATATTTTGAAAGTAAACTTTAAACCTGTAAACATGTACTTTGCAGAGGGTTAACTCTACCTGTTGTTTTGACAAGCTTATATGGCTGTGTTTGCTGGTGGTTGGCCTTTTTGGGGTTTATTTCCAGTGATACTGCTATATAACTGAATACTATATGCAAATTAGGTACCCTACTCACAGAGGTATTGAAAACATATATAATATGTAGATAAATAGGTCCATTTGCTGATTCCTCTGATACGCAGGTAGACTTTACCTTTCTCTGGACAGCCATTTGGGGGTTCTTATCATCTCATCATGGTTCATTCTTTCCATTTTCATTACTATTTCATGCTCCTATCACCTTCCTCTTCCTAAAAATATGCTTCTATAGTAGTTTATGTAAGTAAATTCTTTATAGATAATAAAGATTCATTTCTTTTTAACATAATTCTCTGTTCTTCTATTTTCCTGTAGGTAAAAGTGAATCCGGCTATTCTAACCTTGCTGCTGCATTTGGACAACCCAAAATAGAAGTTTGGGTTGCTCAGAACTAGCAGTTCGTTACAGTTTTGGGGGCTCGTCCTACTTTTTCTCTTTTAAAGGATAGGAGGAGAACAGTCTGTCATGGCACAAGGTTTTGATTACCCTTTCTCCATATCCCCACAAGTTAAATTCTCTGAGCAAAGGGAGGGAAGTGATAATATGTCTCTAGGTTCAGAAAGTCCAAGGGTTGATTTAGAACAATTAATACGCAATGGTCAGACTAAGGCTGAGGTACAAAATGATTCTATTAGACTGGGGAAAAATCCATGGAATCAAACATTTCCTACACAAACCCACAAGCCTGAATATAGCTTTACACAGTATCAACCAAATCAAAGCACTGAAAGTACTGCACAGCCATTTAATCCAGGGTTAAGCAATATATGGCTTCCAAATTTCGGTCAAACAAATACAACAACAAATCGTTTACATTCTCAAGGAAGACCTTTGCACCATGCTAAAGAGCCAGATAAATTTGATGGGATCTCTACTGATTGGAGAGATTATTTAGTCCATTTTGAAAGTGTTGCAAAGTGGAATCACTGGACTTATACTGAAATGGCTCAACAGTTATTAATGAGTCTTAGGGGCTCTGCTCAAAAGATCTTAAGTGATCTTCACCCAAATCAGATAGTGGATTATAATTCTTTAGTGGCAGTTCTTACCAATCGTTTCAATCCAGCTGAACGTATAAGTGCTTACCGCTGTGAATTTAGAAATCGCAGACAACAAAAACATGAGTCAGCAGCTGATTTTGGTTACACCCTACAAAAATTATGTGTCAGGGCTTATCCAACCGTATCACCTGATGCAAGGGAAATCTACATCATAGATCAATTCATACATGGTCTTATCAAACCTGAAGTCCGCAGCCATGTGCAGTTTAGGCATCCAAATAGTATTAACTCAGCTATTGCTCTTGCAATTGAATTTGAGGCATTTGAGTCATCTCAAGGTATCTTAAGAAAACCAAAATTTGAGTCAGAAAACTTTTGCAATCCAATATGATGGAAAAAGAGAATGCACGTTAGATGATGTTGTAAATTTACTGAAAGACTTGAAATCTTCGCTTTCCCGTAAGAGTTGTAGTTGCTCAAATAGCAGAGAGTCTTTAGACAGAAAGAAACTTCTTGCAAACAAAGAGTGTTTTAAATGTCATGAAATTGGACACATAGCTTCCAACTGTCCATCAGCCAAGTCGGAAAACTAGAAAGGGCTGGTCTTGCGCCAGAAAGTTCAGCCTTTGGAGAACATACTTCTGATGGGCAAAATTTAATTATTAGCACATTAAAGCAAAGGTCTTGTTTATTTGCTAAACTCATGTTTGACCACCTTTGTTGTAGTGCTCTAGTAGATTCAGGATCTGCAGCTAGTCTCTTATCTGTAGACTTTGCTAGTAAGTTAGACATAGATTTGAATTCCTTAGAAAGAGACACCTATAATTTGTCCACTGCAAATGGTGAGACTTTGAAAGTTCTTGGAAAAGTTTTGCTCTATTTTAAAATAGATGAAACTCGGTTTGAATTAGAGTTTCTGGTTGCTGAAATTGATGAACTACATGCAATTCTTGGGCAAGATTTCCTAGAAAAATATGATGCAACTATCAAGTTTGGAAGGGCTGTTATGCAAATAGGAAAACAAAATTTCAGGTTATTGCGATATGATTGCAACAAATCAAACAGAATACGAGTTGAAAACTCATTGAAAATTCAGCCTAATACTGAAGTTATTATCAATGCAAAGATTGATGGGGTGCTCATTCCTGATATAGGAGTTATTGAGCCATACCCAAGTTTGTAAAAAAGGGGCTTATTAGTAGCTAGGGGTGTTGTTGATCCCAGTAAAAAGGAAATACCAATTTGTTTCATTAATATCACAGATACTCAAATAAAACTTGAAAGAAATATGGCAATAGGAAGTATTCAAAGAGTTACAGATATAAAAGAAACACACACCAGTACACATAATGTATCAAGAAAGGCAGTGTTGCCTGAACATTTACAGCCACTTCTTGAGCAAGCTTATGACACACTAGAAATAGAACAGTTAAAAGAATTAGAGCAGTTGTTGATTGAATACCAAGATATTTTTCTTGATAACTCAGGCAAAGTAACTCAAACTAATCTGGTTCATCATGAAATAGATGTGGGTTCAGCTAAGCCAATTAAGATTTCTGCAAGAAGAGTTCCCCTTAGCCAACGCTATATTGTTGAAAATGAGATTAAGAAAATGTTAGAACAAGGTATAATAGAACCAAGTCAAAGCGCCTGGGCATCTCCAATTGTGCTGGTCACAAAATCAGATAAATCTGTGCGGTTTGCCATTGATTATAGAAAAGTCAATGCTGTGACCAAAAAGGATGCTTATCCTTTACCAAAAATTTCAGAGGCTCTTGATACCCTAGCTGGAGCAAAGTATTTCTGTACATTAGATATGGCTAGTGGTTACTGGCAAGTGAAGATGAGTGAGAATGACAAACATATAACAGCGTTTAGTTCTCATGTTGGATTATATCAGTTTAAGGTTATGCCTTTTGGCCTCTGTAATGCACCAGCTACCTTTGAAAGGCTTATTGAATTAGTTCTAAGGGGTATGCAATGGAAACAATGTCTCTGTTATCTGGATGACATAATTGTATTTGGCTCCACGTTTGAAGAGACTCTGAGTAACTTGAAAGAAGTATTTTCTAGATTTAGGGAAGCTAACTTATGTTTGAAACCTAAAAAGTGTTATCTTTTCAAAAAGCAAGTCCATTATTTAGGTCATGTAGTTTCTGAGCATGGAATTTCTTGTAACCCAGAAAAAATTCAAGCAATCTTAAATTGGCCAATTCCGTGTAATAAAACAGAAGTCAAAAGTTTTTTAGGCTTAATCAACTATTACAGAAAGTTCATACCCAATTGCTCAGCCTTGATTATGCCCATTACAGAACTTACAAAAAAGAAAACTAAGTTTGTTTGGTCTCAAGATTGTCAAAAGGCTTTTGATGACCTAAAGAAACTGTTAGTTTCTCCTCCTATTCTAGTGTTCCCACGCTCTGAAGGTTTATTCATTTTGGATACTGATGGTTCACAGAGTGGGATAGGGGCTGTTCTCTCACAGGTTCAAGATGGTCAGGAACGAGTTATCTCGTATGCAAGTAAATCTTTAGGAAAAACACAACAAAGATATTGCACTACTTCTCTAGAATTATTGGCAGTAGTGACCTTTGTTAAGCATTTCAGGCATTACCTGTGGGGTCGTCATTTCCTTATTCGTACTGATCATGCCTCATTGGTTTGGTTAAAGAACTTCAAAGAACCAGAAGGAATGTTGGCTAGGTGGTTGACAGTTCTAGAGACCTATGATTATAGTATTCAGTATAGAAAAGGCAGTCTTCATTCTAACGCAGATGCTATGTCGCGCATTCCTGTTAGGAAACGTAAATGTAACAGGGAGTCCTGTCTTGATTGTTCAAACTTGCTTCAGGTAAAAGGCAGTGACCTGCCTAATTCCAAACTTGTTGATAAGGTTCACACTTTACCTGTAGTACACAGTTGCGTAGACAGTATTGGTTCTGATTTTACTTCTAAGTGCAATATAATTCAATTAGAAACAAGGGACAGTAATTCTGATGGAGATAGGCAAAGAAGCTCTGTTGTACATCCAGCTTGGATTCAAAATTGGAAAGATGAAGAATTAGCCAATCTTCAGAAACAGGACAAAGATATATCTGTTATTTACAAGTTAAAACAGGAGTTTGATCATAAACCCGAGAAAGCTCGAATAGTCCAGTTCAGCATGAATGTTCGAACACTTTGGAGTGTTTGGGAATCAATATACTTCAAAAATGATGTGCTTTATCATACAGGCACTAGTGGCCCAAGGTTAATTCTTCCAGAGTCCTTAAGGGCTGAAGTAATCAAACAGTTACACAGCAATAGGATAGCTGGCCATCTTGGTAGGGATCGTACTATACATTCAATCAAAAGAAGATTCTATTGGCCCAACTTAAGCAGTGATGTTAAGCGATGGGTTCAGTCATGTAGTCTCTGTGCTCGCAGGAAACCTGGTCCTGGATGTGGGAAATCTAGTTTACAACAAGATTTATCTTTTCAAGTATTAGATAGAATAGCTCTTGATATCATGGGGCCTTTACCAGAAACTTCAGATGGAAATCTTTATATCTTGGTGGTCAGTGATTATTTCACAAAATTCACTGAGGCATATGCTTTGAGGGATCATACTACTTTAACTGTGGCTGATAAACTAATCACTGAATTCATCTGCAGATATGGAGTACCGAAAGTAATCCATTCAGATCAAGGTCCTGAGTTTGAGTCCACTTTATTCAGTCGCACGTGTGAAATCCTAGGAATTGAAAAAACAAGAACAGTACCTTATAATCCAAAATCAGATGGGCTTGTAGAGCGCCATAACCGTACCATTCAGACTATGTTAGCTATGTTTGTGAATGAATGTCGAAATGACTGGGATGACCATCTTCCCTTCGTAATGATGGCATATAGGGCATCATGTCATGATAGTACAAAATGTTCTCCAAACCTCCTCATGTTTGGGAGAGAAGTTACTTTTCCAATAGATCTCATGTTTGGTGATTGCCCTGATAAACAAAATTATGTCTGTCCTTCGGAGTATGTAGAATGGTTACGGCAATCAACTGCTACTTCATTCAATATAGCTTCAGAACAATTAAAGGTGGCAGCATCTCGTCAGAAAAAGTCATATGAAAAGGGATTGAAACCTAGGATATTTGATGTAGGCAATTTAGTATGGCGTTGGTATCCTCCAACTGCTGGCGTAAAATTAGGTCTAGGATGGACAGGGCCATATGTAGTTCTAGAAAGGTTGACATATGTCACCTACAAGATAAAACACACAGTTTCACACAAAATACTTGTGGTTCATGTTGATCACCTTAAGGAATGTTTATATAGTCCCCTTGAAATTAGTCAAGCCCAAGCACAAGAACATTTGCTTTCCACTCCCCAGCCTTCTGTATTAATGACAGAAGATTCTGTGTTTGATCTTCCTTCTAACAGTGAAGAAAATTCTATTCCTGAGCCATATTTTACTCGAACAGGGAGAAGAGTTAAGCCTAAAGTACCTTTTTCTCCTTAAAAGAATCTGGTTTTTTTTATGGAAGAAACGTAGTGAAAATGGTTCATTTCCATAAAATTCATATTCATTTCATATTTTCATGTTGTAAATTTCATGTTGTTATTTTCATGTTGTTATTATCAGTGATTTTCATTTGTTTATAAAGGACAAGACTTTGAAGTGAAAAAGTTGTTCAATTCAAGAAAAGTCCTTAACATTTAATTTATTGCTCATAAGTTCAATAGTAATTAAATTTGCATGTAGAGTGCATTATTTTGGTAGGAGAGTTGGTATCTGCATGGAATGATAAGGAAAAGGTATTACTCTGGATGAAGAAATTTATGTTTGTTTTTCGTTAATCTTGATGAAACTAGCATCTCACAGTATTAGTTGGCTGAATGGATAATTCAGAACAAAACCTATACTGGCTTAGTTGCTGTTTATGTAAAGGATGGATTTCCTTCATCAGCTTCGGGTCTTTAAAGGAGCCCAGGAAGGGGCATTATCTCGGAAATGTTGAGTTGTTCAGGCCGAGAGAGTTCATTCAGTTAGGCAGCTTTTACAGTGAAAGTACGCATGAATGTAAATGTCAAGTTTCATTTAGAAAATCCTTCTAAGTCACAAACTTTACCTGGTTGAGCTCAAAGGCTTAAAAGCTGCCTGTATCCATTCTCCACTGTAATTGAAGCTTTTCTATTCATTCTGTGTCATTCCGGGACAGAAGTTCCATTTCTGGAAGTGATCCATTTGCTCTTTTCAGATCTATACGCTGATAATACAAATCAAGCTACGAATGTCCTGTGAGTTGATGGAAGGCGTTGAGGGTGAAGTTAAGGAGTTCCTAGATGCTGAAAGGCCGGTTTGGCCTGATGAGCCTACTAGATGTCCAGTGGAGGCATGTGGTCCTCACAAGTATAACAGACATTCCTCGTTCTACAGACACTGGGAAATGAAACATCAGGAAAAAATTCACCTGTTTGAGTGCTCGTTGTGCCACCAAGTCTTTGGACGTAAATACAATGCTTCCAGACATAACCACGTTCACACAAAGGAAGCTACGGCCATAGAAAAGATAGAGAGCAACAAATCGTTTATCGACCCATTAGGTGTGCTCCCTAGCAGAGTCGATCATCGGCAACGGCTATGCCAAAAGAGAAGAAGAGAGGCAGAACGTACTGAAACCACTCTGGTCACCGAAACCGCCGACTGTCGTGACGAGGTGATTTTATTCAACGAAGACGGATCAACGACTGGAAAGACATTCAAAAGATCTTCCACAAAGTGAACTTTTGTTTTGATGATGTGATCCTTGTTTGAATATACCCATGTGATTCCATTTCTCCATTTACCGCTTTTGCATGCTGTTTCTTTTCGAAAGTTGTAACTGCGCATGCACAGTCAAGGGAAGCAATTCTTGCTGTCTAATTTCAAAGCGCCGAGAGTGTTGATAACTGAAAGTGGTCTTCTGTGGTTTGCTGAGTAGGATGTAAAATTCTGACAGCCAAGCACGGATGGTTAGTTTTCATGCATTGTAACAAAATGAGATACTGGATGTCTACACTTTCTTGACGTTGTGTCCTTGAATAGTGTACACGTCTATTGTATCATTTTGTGTATTGAAAAAAAAAAATTTCTTCTTGTGTAGTAAATACAATTTGTCAAGATGGTAACATTCACTTTAATTGTTGGAATTATACATTTGGTAGATAAGGTTGGAGGGATTAGACTTATGTATGTTTTAGCTGTGAACCATATGCTTACAGTTATTTCATTCATATGTGCATCATTCTACGGTTGATTCAATTCAGTTACCACCTCGGTTCATTTTGTAAGTGATGTTTTGAAAGTTTTCTACTTGTGCAAGAAATTACTGTGTAAAAAAAAAAAAATTTTTTTTTCTTTTAAGGAAGGGCGAGTGTAGCAGAAATGAATTTTAGAAGCTTAGCATTGCCATGAATGTAGCATTTTCCTTACATTATATATTTTGAAAGTAAACTTTAAACCTGTAAACATGTACTTTGCAGAGGGTTAACTCTACCTGTTGTTTTGACAAGCTTATATGGCTGTGTTTGCTGGTGGTTGGCCTTTTTGGGGTTTATTTCCAGTGATACTGCTATATAACTGAATACTATATGCAAATTAGGTACCCTACTCACAGAGGTATTGAAAACATATATAATATGTAGATAAATAGGTCCATTTGCTGATTCCTCTGATACGCAGGTAGATTTTACCTTTCTCTGGACAGCCATTTGGGGGTTCTTATCATCTCATCATGGTTCATTCTTTCCATTTTCATTACTATTTCATGCTCCTATCACCTTTCTCTTCCTAAAAATATGCTTCTATAGTAGTTTATGTAAGTAAATTCTTTATAGATAATAAAGATTCATTTCTTTTTAACATAATTCTCTGTTCTTCTATTTTCCTGTAGGTAAAAGTGAATCCGGCTATTCTAACCTTGCTGCTGCATTTGGACAACCCAAAATAGAAGTTTGGGTTGCTCAGAACTAGCAGTTCGGTTACACATCCCCTACGGGGCAAACATGATTAGGTCATGATTTTTTAACGCCAAAATAAGCATATAAAACAAAATCTCCGAAAAAATTGATGTTACATATATTCTAAGCATGTAAATATTCGGAAACTTACCTGTTGAGAAGGACGTATGGGATAACCAAGCAAAACGTTGATTAAAACAGTGACCGTCGTATGCCGAAATTTAAGATGGCTGCCGTTTTTTTTCCTTTGCGGTCAATTCGAAAGAAGACAGTGAATAACCGGAAGTTATACCGCGTTTCCTATCCCTGTATATAAGATCCCTGATGGCATTAGAAAACTTATGAACCCTGTATTGCACTTTTCCTGAAAATAAACAGAAATTACAGAAAAGAAGTTTTTGATAGACATTTAACCCATAACTTACATAGGACAACTCCATATCTACTCAAAGCTAGAACAAGTTCATAGAAAAAGCTTTTAAAGGAAACAAAATACCTCCTCTGGTTTAGGCAAATACCTGTACTGTAAGAAGAAGTACAAACGCTGGTAACGTTTGTTTTCCATACAATTAATGAATACGGAATATTATGTTATAGTAATTTTCCCGGTGCTTGTATTTGATTTGAGCAAGGAAGGTTGAACAAGATGTCAAAATTTTCTTGCGCAGCAAGAAGCACATAGGAGACCAGCACCAGGAAAGTTTCTACAAAATAGTATTCCTTTTATTATATACCTACAACTTTCAATGACAAAATTTTACAATTATAGATATTTTATTCGAAAACAGTAAACAAAATTAAACTATTAGATGTGTAGAGGGTATCAACTTCGTTTTTGTGAATGGTGGATGAATATTATAGCATAACAATTTGATTAATCAACTCGCCAATCAATGCATGCATACTCCATGAGCACAGGGATCTTATATAAGATCCCTGATGAGCAAGATACATCATCATGCCATATTTGGAACCGTATTGGACACTGCAGATATAGATTTTTTTCTGTTGGGTGTGTTATTTTAGCCGCATGCAATGCATGTATTTGATGCCGTAAATTTACCAGTATAATATAATGAAAGGGGGCATTTTCTTTACTCAAGTATATCTCTGTTTTATCGCTTGTTTAAGCAATTGGTAGGTATGTGATTTGTCTCCATGAAAATAGGGTTACATAAAAACTGCTAGTATCATATTTAATTAAAGCTCGTATATAGCTGCTCCTCCGCCAGGTTTTGTAGCAAACAAAGCATCTTTGACTTTATCCTGCATCCCTCTCTCTGTGTAATACTTCTCTGTGACCCTGACTAGGAAATCTGACAGCTGATTGGCTGGAACCATGGAAACAGCACATCCTCCCCACCCTGCACCAGTAAGTCGGGAACCAAGAGCCCCTGATTCTCTAAAAGCAAGAAAAGAAATATCAGTAAGTCCATATTTATTGCTGATCAATAAAATAACCCTTTTCAACCAACTGAAATATTCTGACAAATGAAGAATGCATGACAGGTCTTAGCAACCAATGTTTTCTTATACTGTCTCTATATGTACACGTACAAGTAGACTGACTGTTTTTAAAGTACAATAATTCTTTAGAACATTTCTTATTTGTTTTCTAGATTTTTCTAAATTTGAAAGTTATCTGATTTGGTTTAGCCATTCAGAAGTTGTGTTACTTTCAAATTTGGAATTTTTTCTCCTTTTCCTGTAATGTTTTCTTCTCTTTCACATTGAACTCTAAATTACAACTGTCTGGATACTTCTCAAGACTGACTACACCTTTTTTTAATTCATATAGCATTTTAAGAACAAAAACCAGAGTTCTACATATTGATGCCAATGCTACATGCACATTGCAGTACCCTCCTCGGTCATACAGAAAAAAACTGTCAACATTTATCCTGGGTCTGAAGTAAATATATATTGTAATGACTGAGATACCAGGAAATGTAAAAAGTTTCTTCACAAGAATTACAGCATATAGGACAGCTCAATGTTCTGTTCAAAGCCGCCAAGCCACAAATAACTTGAACAAACTTTTGACCTGCAAATCTGCACCAGTTCATCCAGTTCAGTACAGCTACACTCATACACTTTACTACAGCTTTCCTGGCTATCATTCATCAGCTGACCTAGTTTCTGTAGGGCACCAGGGGGCGCTGTTTTACATACTTCCTGGAACTCATCTACCCGTTTTGCCTCGCTGTACACGTGCATGGCTCGGTCATAGAGCTTGAAACTCTGCACTAAAGATTTAAAGTAACAGATAAAAAATTTTAAGACAGGTTGAACAATTAAAAATTATGCACTTCTTTAGCCAGTGATTGTGTAATGTTTACAAATAACCTATAACCTCTTTACCAAATGACAATGTCCAAGAATTGTCCAAACTGAAAGAATTTGCAGACGACAAATCAAAAGTGACTCAAACGTTCGAACTTGTCCTTAAAAGGGTAGAAAACATTTTGGGAAAAGGAGAAAATGCTGCTTACCAGCATTTTCTCCTTTTCCCAAACTGTTTTCAATAGATGTCTTGCATAGGGTCGTTAAATCTCGGGATAGTGTGGTAAAGGGTTAACTCTTTACCAGATGACATAGCTACAGACTTACCTGAATTGAAAGCTTTTGCAGGCAACAAAATAATTGTGACAAAAAAAAAAAATAGAAATATTCCTATGAAAGGGTGGAAAACATGGTTAGAAAAGTAGAAAATGCTGATTACCAGCATTTTCTCCTTTTTACCACATTGTTTTCAAAAGGCTTTTTCCTTAGTGTTGTTAAAAGTTGGCATTGTGTGGTAAAGGGTCAACAGAGATAGCCAAGTATTTAGTAAAAAAAAAAGCGACTGAAAATCCTTCAAGCAAACTGAAAGATTTACAATACATGGGAAACAGGACCTTAGATAATGATTTTATTATTTCTCTACATATCCAAATACCATATGGCTTGCAATACGTGAAAAGGGGCATTCGGACATATGCGTAAAGTGTCGCCTCGGATCAGCCTGTGCAGTCCGCGCAGGCTAATCCGAGACGGCACTTTACGACTACATTATATTTTGTGCTACAGTAGACTTGCGCAAAACAGAAAATGACATAAAAACAGAGTGTCGTTTCAGATTAGCATGCGCAGACTGTGCAGGCTAATCAGAGACGACACTTTATGCAAATGTCCGAATGCCCCTTTTCGCAAGCCATATATACTTGTTCTTCTAAAAACTGACTTTATTTCTTTACCAAAGAACAAAGTTGAGGACACCAAATTAAAAGAGGGCAAAATGATGAAATGTTCTTGATAGGATAGAAAACATGGTGGGAAAAGGAGAAAATACTGATTATCAGCATTTTCTCCTTTTCCCACAATGTTTTCATAAGCATTCTTCCGCATGGTTGTTAAAAACTCCTGATTGTGAGGCAAAGGCTTAACAGTTTAACACTTGAGCTTTTTCAGAAAAGGGGAACATTGGCGTGTTTGGCATAACCATGAATCAAACTCATAACCACTAGTTTACAAGCCCTATGCAGTATTGCTGTGCTACCCAGACTTTCCGGAGAGGGGAAAAAGCCTATGAACCATGCTGTATGGAAGTGGGTTTGACCCTTTACCAAACAATCCTGAGTTTTCACAACCCCAGGAAAGACGACTCATTTTTCTGCATGCAAAAGGAATATTCTACCTTATAATTCTACCTATATTCTACCTTATATTTCAGTCGATTGTTAGGCTTAATGCGTTTTATGGATCTCTAATTATACAATATTTTGTTTAATATGATGCATCAAGTAAATGCATAAAACCCAGTCTAGCCAAAGTATGGCTAATATAGAAACAAGAGAGCCATTGGCCCTAAAGCGCTCACCTGAGTAAAGTCATCTATAGTTGATATAGCTGAAGTGATCCTGGTTTTAATGATGTAAAGCACATGAGTTTAAGTGACCTACTTTTTGACCAACTTCACCTGCTTTTGAACTTGTCAGAGATAGCATCATGTTTCATGAGTATCAGACTGAAAATTTGGTCTATAGACTGCAAACAAGGTTTTTCAAAAATTTGGCCAAGTGACCTACATTTTGATCTGTTGTGACCCAATTTCAAACCTGTCTGAGATGTAATCAAGACAACTTTTCTAATTAAGTTTCATGAATATCAGGCTGAAAAGTGCACACAAGGTTTTTCTAATATTTGACCCTGTGACCTCCTTTTTGAGCTGACATGACCCAACTTCAAACTTGTCCAAGGTATCTTGGACAAATTTTTTGACCATGCTTCGTGAGTATCAGCCTGAAAATGTGGCCTCTACAGAGCACAGAAGGTTTTTATAATATTTGCTCCTGTGACCTACTTTTTGACCTGAAATGACGCCTTTTCAAGCTTGTCAGAGATATTATCAGGACAAACATTCTGATAATATTATATGAGTATCAGGATGTAAATATGGTCTCCAGAGTGCACACAAGGTTTTTCTAAGATTTGGCCCAGAGCCCTATTTCACACTTGCCAGAGATATCAAGACAAACACTCTATCCTTAGATTCGGCCTCGGTGACCTATATTTTGACCCAACATGTCCCTATTTCAAACTTGTCCAAGATATCATCATGACAAACATTCCAAGTTTCAAGAGTATCAGGCTAAATATGGCCTCTACAGTGCACACAAGGTTTTTCTAAGAATTGTCCCAGTGAACTCCTTTTTGATGCCATATGACCCAATTTCGAACTTGTCCGAGATTTTATCAAGACAAACATTCTTACAATGAACACAAGGTAAATGTTGACGACCATACAACAGACGACTTACGATGGACACTATGATGACAAAACCTCACCTTGAGCACTTCTTGCTCAGGTAACCTAAAATGACACTCACCAAAAGACATTAATATACTCACCATCCAGAGTATTTGGACTCAAACTTGTCTCTGCTAACTCATCTGCACTGACTTCTAGAATGGTACAAACCTCTTCCTTACTATATGGTTTTTCATGCAGAATTTCTTTTACTAAATCTTCCATTTCACCGAGAGACCTTTTTAAAGTCTGCTGAAGATTTCCCAGACGCTTGAATTCTCTCCAGCTTAGATTATGCTTTTTGGCTATGATCTAGAAATGAAATTTTGAGAAGTTACTAGCAAAATCTACAAAAGTCGATAATTTGAGACACTTCATAATTATTTAGTCATCTTAAACCATTTCCATTCCCCCTCCCCCCCAAAAAAAAAGATCCTTGTATCTTAACTCTTTACCACACAATCCCAAGTTTTAACGACCCTTTGAAAAAAACCTTTTGAAAATATTGTGGAAAAAGAAGAAAAAGCTGGTAACCAGCCTATTTACCTATTCCCACAATGATTTTACTATGTTGAAAAGCAAATTAAAATGAGCCTTGCTCTGTGAAAAGGGGGCTTAATGCATCTGCGAAAAGTATTGACCCAAGTCAGCCTGCACAGTCCGCGCAGGCTGACTTGAGCCAAAATTTTTCGCTTTCAGTCAATTTTCTGTATGTCAAAGGACCAGTCCACCATATTAAGTCAGATGTTTGAAAAAGTGGTTCTTATGGATTCATTATCATGTGATGACTTGGACTGGTATCATGCATCACGCAGATGCATTAAGCCCACTTTTGCCCGAGCATGGCCCAAATATTGTAGTGGCATGTAACTCGTCCCCTGCAAATGCTTTCAATTTGGACAAAACTTAAAATTTGTTGTTTGTTGAAGAGTTAAGTGATGCACAGCAGCAATAGCAACAGGAGCACCTGTCAGAGTTGCTACTGTTTTTTAACTCTTTACCAAACAACAAAATTTAGACTGGTCCAAATTGAAAGCATTTGCAGACAAAAAAATAAACAGGACTCAAAAATTGAAATTTGCAGGATAGAAAACATTGTGGGAAAAGGAGAAAATGCTGGTTACCAGCATTTTCTCCATTTCTCACAATGTTTTCAAAAGGCTTCTTTCTCAGGGTCGTGAAAACCAGGATTGTTTGGTAAAGAGTTCACTCTTTACAGATAAAACTTGATAACAAATCTCTCTAACCTGTATGTTCCCTAAATATCCAATTACTGGATTCTGTGTTGTATAACCTGAATTTCATCTATAGCCCAATGAATAATTGTGCTTGTAATCCAAAGCATTAATACTGCAGAAAATGTTCAAAACAGTGCAAACAAAGTCAGAAAATATAAAACTGATTGATTGATTGTATGGTGATTAACGCTGTTTTAAACATTTCAATTAGATCACAGCGACAGAAGCTTCCAGCCCTGCTTTCCTGGAGTTTTTTTACCAACACTCCATACAATACTTTATCCAAGCCACTTGCTGCTTTCCAACATAAGCCCAGTCGAAACAATGGTCAGCGGTGAAAGAGGAATGAATCCTATTGCAATGACTACCATCAATCCTCTGAAAGAAACAGGCCACACCTGGGATCAAAACCAGAGACCCCCCCCCCCGCGTTTGCAAGTCCTGTATGCTACCAACTACCAAATGAGCTATCGGGAATGAACAGACAATATAAGACAATGTAAGATACTGACCTGTGTTGCAAGGCGACACTCTACAACTCTAGTGTTGAAATCTGAGCTAGCTGCCTTATTTTTTTCCACACAACAGTTTGATATAACAAATGCTATTCCTTCCGGTAAACTTACATCTTCCTCACGTAATGGGTTGAAATCTATTTTTTTTGCCTAAGAAACAAAACACATCAGTCATACTCTGTGAAAACGGCTTAATGCATCTGCAAAAAGTATCAACACATGTCAGCCTGCACAGTCAGCGCAGGCTGACATTGGTCAACACTTTTTGCTATTGCTCACTTTTCTGCATGTTCAAGAACCACTCTTTCCCCAGACTCAGCCCATCATTAGACTAAATTGATTGCTTTTCGGTAGCTTATCAAGAAGTAACGGTGGAATATTTTTCGATATTTAATAGTTAAGACAAAGTGAAAAATAATGATTTTAATTTCTAACTCTTCAATTGAAGGTAAAATCTGTAGTTCACGGGCAATAGTCACCTAGGTAAACTGCGCATTCAACAGCCATTCAAGAAGATGAAAATATGATGTAATTTACCCTATGTTTCTCGCTCTTTACGAAATATTGTAATGCGTTACTATGTGCAGGGGTACGCTACAGGGAATAAGCAAAAACAACTGTACTGGATTTTGATGTAAGTCCCCCAAAAATGGGATTAGAAGCATAACATAATTAGAATATTTGTGTTTTTCAGTGAAAGATCGAAATTTATTTGTGTGAACATTGTTGGTAATATTTTCATGAGAGGCTGCTCATGGCTGCACCACTCATGAAAATATTACTGATGTTGGTAATATTTTCATGAGAGGCTGCTCATGGCTGCACCACTCATGAAAATATTACTGATGATGTTCACTCGATGAAATAAATTTCGATTTTTCACCGAAAAAAACAAACATCCTCTATATATGACATGACTTTTTTCGGTATAATGCATCACAGTGATGCATTAAGCCCCCTTTTGCCAGAGCATGGCTCAAATATTTACAACACTGTTGACACTGTTTAATCTAATCATTTCTTTAAAAAGATCATCCATTGTACTTTACTTCTTTGAACCAAGGGTGAAAACAAAAGAATACAAGCATTGTATAAGTACAAATGTACATAGAGGACATTTGTTTTTTTCAGTGAAAGACTGAAATTTATTTCATTGAGTGAACATCATCCGTAATATTTTCTGATGATGTTCACTCCATAAGGTAAATTTCAATCTTTCACTGAAATAAACAAATATTCTGTTTATTTCTTGCTTCTAACCCCCTTTTTGTTTGGATTTCTCTCAAAATCCAGTACAGCTGTTTTCGGTAATTTCCAGTGATGTACCCCCTGCACATAGTATCGCAGAGTAACTCATTACAATATTACGTGAAGTGCGAGAAATGTAGGGTAAATGTGTGTGAATTATGTCATATTACAGTCTTGTTGAATAGCACACACTGTTTACCTAGGTAACTAGAGTGCTGGTACTACTGTTTCTGCCTTCAATTGAAAAGTTAAAAGAATGAAATTGGAATTTTTCGCTGGTCATAACCGTGAAATATCAAATAATATTCCACCATTGTTCTCCTATACTAACCAAAAGCATGAAATAAAGAAAGCTGCACCATACTTATGTTTTATGATTGGAATTTACAATTATATCACTGTTAGAACACCATAACTAGTCTACATTCAACAGACATCTAGGTTTAACTGTCTACAAGGCACAAAGTTCTTCATTTGTCCAGATTTAACTCTTTACCACACAATCCCGACTTTTAACGATCCTTAGAAAGAAAGCTTTTGAAAACATTATGGGAAAAGGAGAAAATGCTGGTTACCAGCATTTTCTCCTTTTCCCACAATGTTTTCTACCCTTCCCAAATCGATTTTTAATTTTTGATTCACATTTATTTTGTCGTCTGCAAATGCTTTCAATTTGGACTAGTCCAAAATTTTGTCATTTAGTAAAGAATTAAATCCTTTCCAGATAATGCATTAACCCTTATCCTGTTAAATAACTTAAATGAGATTTTCAAGTTGATAGTAAAAACACAAATGTTGTTATTTCAGAGTTATTGTTCAGGCAAATTATCTCCCTATCAGACAGTGTAGATCCAAGATCAGATTGTGGACAGTGTAGATCTAAGATCAGACTGCACATTCCGTGGAGTCTGATCATGATCTACACTGTCCACAAAAAAGTCCTTTAGTTGCACTTAGAAGCCAAAGGGTTAAATGTGGCTTTAGTAACAGTAATTGTCTGTAAAAGGGCAGAAAACATCAATGGCAAAGGAGGACATAGTGGATACTTTTCTCCATTGCCCACAATGTTTCCAAAAAGCACTCTTCCTCAGTGGCATAAAAACATGTGATTGTCTAACAGAGGGTTAGATAACTCAGTTCAAGGTTTCACATGTTTTCTATCCTATCAAAGACATATTCCATAATTTGACCCACATTTCCATTGTCATCTGCAAATGCTTTCAATTTGGCCTAATCCAATTTTTTTCATTTGGTAAAGAGTAAAGAAAGGGTCATACTATTCAACTCAAAGTACATGTTTTCTACACATTGTGTTCTCCATAAGAACAAGCTGTTTCAATTTTTATTCAAAACAAAAGAAAATCAATGAGAAGTAGGATAAAAAAGTTTCTAGATATTAACACTAACAAAAGACAACATGTTATACTGTTCCAAATTGAAAGCATTTGAAGTCAAAAAATTAGATTCGACTCAGAATCTGAAATTTGCCTTTGGAATGAAAGAAAATATTGTTGCAAAAGAAGAAAATGCTGGTTACCAGCATTTTCTCCTTTTGCCACAATGTTTCGAAAAGCCATTTACATACAGGCAGTCAAAACTCAGGATTGTGTGGTAAAGGGTTAAGATAAACCATTTTGTATTCATACGCAAACCTAGATGGGTTTTTTTTTTTTTTAATGTCATTTTTTTTAAACACTTTTATTTCTACTTGCTACACAATATACAAACGTCATTTTCAATATGTATTTCAACTGTTTACATTCAGTATAATATTTGAGATACGAATGATACTACATGTACATAGAAATAAAGTTGAAAGAAATTTGAGAGTAGAGAGATAGTCAGCGTACACATACTTTCGCCTTTTTAGTAACAAAGGTTTTTTTCTTTCAGATTATGGACTTTAAGATGACTTCTGATTTTTCAACTGACTTTTTATGTCATTTTTACAACCAGACAGACTTCATCAAACTGTCCAAAACTTTGTACCACAATGTTTTGTAAAGGCTTCTTCCTCATGTTTGTTAAAATGTGGGATTGTTTGGTAAAGTGTTGAATAGACCAAAGATCCACAGCTACAAAGTTAGAAACCTTTTGAAAACATTGTGGGAAAAGGAGAAAATGCTGGTAACCAGCATTTTCTCCATTTCCCACAATGTATTCTACCCTATTAAAAGTTAAATTCTATCATATGAGCCACATTTGAATTGTTGTCTGAAAAAGCTTATGTTAAAATCATCGACATTGTGGCTAACTGTAAGTGTAGCATTACTGCTGAATACTGTTCTGATACATTGCTTACATGGGAAAGTAACCAATGGTTGGACAGAATGCTGGCTAAGTACTGGTAAAATAAAACTCTGGAAGGCATGGATAGGTACTGGGGCTGCTGCAAGAGAACTGAATTAATGTTGAAAACTGCTTTTGAATGATTGTATTGGAGTTTAATGCCATTTTAACAGCTTGGGTCATATCAAGGTGGTCGGTGCACTTACACATGTGTTTCCTGGTTTTCTCACACAACATTCTTTCAAAGTCACTGACTACTTTTCTCACATCATGACATGCATCAGAGATGACAGGTGAAAAATCACCAGAAAGAAAGTCTGCCTCAAATGGATATCGAACTCACAACCACCAGGTCACGAGTCTGATATGCTAACCACTGACCTACCCGGCTGGGCATTGAAAACTGCACTGAACACAAAACAAACAAACACAACTACATTTCCATGAATTTATAAAATACTCACTGTGCCTGGTTGAGCCATAAAGGAAATAGCCTGGTCCATACCACCACCCTGAGTCCCTATATATCTCTCACAGTCTGCACACATATCAGCTATCTCTTTCTGTAAATAAAACCATTCCATGACAGTTCTTATGAAATATTCTTGTCCTTTCTAAGATTTCCCTGCAGAAGCATAGGAGCAATGCTCTGTGAAAAGGGGATTTAATGTGTTTGCAAACAATATCAACCCAGGTCAGCCTTTGCAGTCCATGTAGGTTGACCAAAATTGAAACTTATTGCTATAGGTTGATTTTCTATATGTCAAAGGACAAGTCTACCTCATGATTCAGTGGTTGTTAGACAAAATGTATTTTATGGATCTATAATTATGTGATAACTTTCAGTGGTTGTTAGACAAAATGGGTTTTATTGATCTATAATTATGTGATAACTTCATTAGTGTAATCCATCATGGAGATACACTGAACACCCTATTTTCCAGAGCATGGCATATTTTATTGTTTGAAATGATATATCATAATATATGGACAAATGGAAGGATGAGGATGAGCAAAGTAATAAACAATACATAAGTGAAACAGAAAAATAAGATTATCATTACCTGCAAAACAAAAACTGTTTTTCAAACATGTTTCATAGAAACGAATTCAATGTATTCACTAAAATGCCATGCAACCAGTATTACACTGACAATACAGGGAGTTATGTAATAAATAAACCCTTTACCACACAATCCAGTGTATTAACAACCTTTAAAAAAAAAGGCTTTTGAAAACATAATGGGAAATTTAGAAAATGCTGGTAACCAGCATTTTCTCCTTTTCCCATCATATTTTCTGCCCTTTCAATATCAAATGTCATCATGTGAGCAACATTTAATTTGTTCTCTGCAAATGCTTTAACCCTTATCCTGCTAGGTAAGTTAAATGAAAATTTCAAGCCAACAGTAAAAACCCAAAAATATTATTATTCAAAACTTATGTTTTGGTGATAAGTATCTCCATATCGGACAGAGTAGATCCAAGATCAGACTGCATGTTTTGTGCAGTCTGATCTTGATCTACACTGTCCGCAAAAGGTCAGTGAGTCGTGCTTAGCAGCCTCAGGATTCAGCTGGTCTCGTCTAACATTTTGTTGTCTGGTATAGGACGAAGAGTTGCAGGGACAGATTACCTTAGTCCCAAGTCCAGGTGATAAAAATTTAATAATTACTCCGTATCAAGCTCTCCTACATACGCTCTGCTGTTGATCTTTGGCTCTATCCATTTACTGCTTTCGATATTATTACCGCCTGAGGACATTCCAGGGTCTCCCCACGATCATCAGTTGTTCCGATAAACTAATTATAGACTTATTTATCGCGGGACGTCACAATGTTGATAATGATGGATTCGTACATTTTTCAACTGATTAAAATACAATAGGGGTGATTTCATATACGAGCAACTTTCCTAAACCGGTTGGTGCCACTGAAAAATACATAGTGACCTTTAAACTATCCTAAAAATTCACTGTGAGTAACCCGTTTGAAATTTTGTTGTCAATATTTTCAAAGATTTTGCACAAACAGGAAGTGATCTTTACCAAGGCTATTGGAATTTTTAGTCAGTCTACTTTACTCCACTGTGAGAAAGTAGATGTTGCCGTGATCAATTTTCAAATGTCCCTTGGCCGTTACTTTTGATAAGAAAACGTCCAAATGATAGAACAGGAAAAAATGAACAGACTGGAACCCAGGCTAATTACCTTACTTCTTGCCTGACCATTTGCATGCATTGTAACTAAAGCTGCACAGCATACTAAGGCACTCGAACTGGACAATCCAGCGCTGGATGGAACTATACCATCAACGACACAGTTCAAACCTATGGAAGTCGGGAGTCCTAAAAACTCTGTCATTCCTCGTAAACCACATAGAAAGTAGTTATACCAGTCAGGGCTTGTTTTATTGATCTCATAATTCCCAATATCACATTCAAAAGTACTGAAATAGACAGTGATAAAAACATCAGTAACCAAACAGTAATCAAGATCTCGTTTGGAAATTGATTGATTGATTGTATTGGAGTTTAACGCCTTTTTAACACCTTAGGTCATATCAAGATGGTCAGAGCACCTATGCATGTGTTTCATGGCTTTCTCATACCAGTACTGACACAACTATCTTTCCAAGTCACTGACTACTTGTTTGGAAAAACAAAGGAAACAATTACAATAACAATTATAATTTTCGGTATCTATGTATGTCTTAGAGTTACAGGATGTACATGTATTTGTAAGAAAGTTAATGTATGTTTTACCCATTTCCTCACATGTTTCCATATAATACAGTTACATAAATTAGACTTGTTACGGGAGACCACTCCTTCATGCATGGCTTCGTCCCGATTTAAATACAATACCTGACAGCTGCGTTAGGGAGATATCTCTTTGGCTCAGTGGTTATGGTATTGGTCTTTTAAATCTCGAAATACAAGGATCTTGCCCACCGTGGGTTCGAATCCCACCAGATGCGGTTTGTATTTCAGCCATGCATTTCTTCGTTTGTTTCTTTGTTACGGACCTTGTTCGTAAGAGACTTTAATTCATGTTGATTATCTGTGCTTTCCCAGGATGCCATTAATTCTCTACTACACGACAAAAATGTAGACTTGTCGAAATTGAAAGCATTTGCAGACAACAGTTTAGAAAAGGCTCAAATAACGCAATTTGTCTATGACAGAGTAGAAAACATTTCGCGAAAAAGGAGACAAGGGTGGTTACCAGCATTTTCTCCTTTTACCACAATGATCTCAAAAGCTTTCTCTTTCAGGTCAGTAAAACATGGGTGTGTGGTAAATTGTTAAAGTCTTCTACTGCAAACTTATTTCAAGGTGCAATGTCTGCAATTTAACAATCTCAAAGACAAAATATATGTCTTCTAAAATTTTTCTTTTAATTTTCAATGTAACCTTAGTGGAAAACGATTAACTCTTTACCGCACAGACAAAAATGTAACCTTGTCCAAATTCAAAGCAGTTGCAGACGACAATTTAAATTTGGCTCAAATGATGGAATTTGTCTTTGAATTGATAATAAACATTGTGGGAAAAGGAGAAAATGCTGGTTACCAGCATTTTCTCCTTTTCCCACAATGTTTTCAAAAGGCCTTTTCCTTTGGGTGGTTAAAACTTGGGATTGTGCAGTAAAGGGTTAAGATGAAGAGAACAACATTTTGTTTCACATTAATTTCATTTGCTTTCTCTAAAATATAAAAAAACAATTTTAGTATAAATAGATATCCTGTAGAAGAAACAATGAGACAACATCAAGCTTTGAAGACCTGTCTATTAAGAGCAAACAAATCAATGAATGGGTCAAGCAGTTCTCATTCACAGACAGGAAAGCCATTCGCCCTAAAGCACTCACCTGAGTAAAGTCATCTAGGACTGACCAAGCTGAAGAGATACTGGTCATAATGATGTAAAACACTTGAGTGCTAGTGACTTACTTTTAGACCAACTTGATTTATTTTTAAACTGCAGAGATATCATCAAGACAAACATACTGATCAAGTTTCATGAGTATCCAACTGCAAATGTAGCCTACAGATTGGACACAAGGTTTTACTAAGATTTGGCCCAGTGACCTACTTTTTGACAGAATGTGACCCAATTTTGAACTCATCAGAGATACCATCAAAACAAACATTCTGACCAAGTTTCTTGAGTATTGGGCTGAAAAGGTGGCCTCTAGAGTGCACACATGGTTTTTCTAAGATTTGGCCCAGTGACCATCTTTTTGACCCGAAATGATCCAATTTCAATCTAGTCCAAGATTTTATCAAGACAAACATTCAGACCAAGTTTTATGAGAATTGGACCCAAATGTGGCCTCTAGAGTGCCCACAAGGTAATTGTTGATGCCCAGACAATGGACACAGCACGATATTAAAAGCACACCTTAAGCACTTCATGCTCAGGTGGGCTAAAAAAAAGCTTGATGAAGTAACATAAATGTATCATAATTCAAAGCAACCTGTATTTTGGATTTATGTTCGCCAGTATTAATTTGTTGTCAGTATTTGTAGATACAGCTATAACAATGTCCTGTTCTATAGCCATAGGTAACACTCCATATCCACAGTAATCTATGTGTTCACCTGTCAATTAAAAATAAAACTGTTCACAAGCACAAGCAAGTTTCCTATTTATTTCACCCTTTACCAAACAATCCCAACTTTTAACAACTCTTAGAAAAAGGACTTTCGAAAAAAATGTGGGAAAAGGAGAATATGCAGGTAACCAGCATTTTCTCCTTTACCCACAATGCTTTCCACCCTTCCAGAAACCAATATTTGAGTCACTCTTAATTTGTCTTCTGCAGATGTTTTCAATTTGGACAGGTCTAAAACATCATTTCCTGACACAAAATGTCACAGACAACTTTGAAATATCCTTTCAAACTATGCAAAATCAACTAGGTCGATACATGAATAAATGTACCAAAATAAACCAATAGGAGAAAATGATCAATTTTTCTCTTAGTACAAGCAATTTCCTTTCACCACAATATTTCCAACTGTGGTCCAAATGTAAGGTATTAAAAGTAATCTGCAAATGGTTACGTGCAAACAAGAGGGCTATGATGACCCTGTGCAGCTGCATGGACCTTTAGATAAATGAGCCATAATTGGTGTAGACAAACCATCTGTAAAACGCTGAATTGCAGTAAAGTTTCAAACAGAAAGTATGCCAAGCCAAAAAAAAAAAAAAAATTCACTAGCATGCCAAGCTGATGTCTCCTTTTCCGTCAATATTTTCTATTCTATCTTAGATACACTCCTTCAACTGAGCCAAATTTCATGTGCTTTCTTCAAATGCTCTCAACATAATACAGTATATGAAGTTACTTATTTTATCTGGAAAAGGGTTCAGTCCTCTACAAACATCTGAGCCATACCCTGGCAAAAGGGGGCTTAATGCATCTCTGTGATACATGATACCAGCCAAAGTCATCACATAATTATGGATCCATAAGAGTCACTTTTTCGAATAACCGACTTGATCATGAGGTAGACTGGTCCTTTGACAAACATAAAATTGACCAGTAGCGAAAAGTTTTGGCCCAGGTCAGCCTGTGCTGACTGCACAGGCTGACCTGGGTCGATACTTTTTCGCAGATGCACTTAGTCCCCTTTTCACAGAGCAAAGCTCATATAGTATTTCCTACCAACAAATATCTTTATGCTAAGAGCAAATACAATGCACAAGTTTTCCATACTTTATGAACACACAGTATTTCTCTCTCTAAAAGCTCTATCGTGATACTCTTACCAATTATATTAACTCTTCCAGGTGCCCTAGCAATGAATTTTGGGTCTTCACCAAATTTCTGTTTAAACTGTTCAATAAGGACACCATATCTGAAGTAAATTGGAAAAAAAAAATAGACAAATGATATACTTTCATTTTCCTTAAAAATTAAAAAAAAATGTCTTCAGTGTTTTCTTCTTCAAATTGTCTTTAGATATGCCTTGAAGTTTGAGGATTTGGAACTCTATGTATACTTTATGAAAACTGGAAAAACTGTCCACTATCACCATTCTCTTTATCAGTTACAACATGTATAGATCACAGTACATGCTTTATGAGGTTGTCATCTGTTAAACTCCCCAAGCAAGTTTAAAGCGGGTAAAGCCCCATGGGGAGGGGGTTTGCCAAAAGGAATACGAGTATTTTTGGGGGGGACGTATAAATTACGCCCCTTCTCGTACACATTTTCAGTTTTCTTCTTTTCTTGCCTTCCCCTCACTCTCTCTAACATAAACGTGCTAGATACGTGTTTGTATTTTGGCAATTGTTTAAGCCGCAACAGTGGGCATCAGAAAACTGTAAATCACAATACAGTCGTTTAGGCAGTAACGGATCGCTAATGAATACGTACGCTGCGTACGTTTTTAATCCATCATATATGGGATAATAAATGATACTACTCGACAGCAAAATATGTGATCTTTCAAAAGCAGTCCACATTTTTAGCTGAAAAATCGTTTAACGATAAAAAATACCTTCTTTTTCGAAGACGCTAATTAGGTCAATAGCGGATAGCTTTGGGTAGTAACGGATAGTATAGACTAATGTAGCTGAGGGGTCATCTCAAATCAGTCTGAAAGCTGTCAAGTGCCGTAAATCTACAATTGAATCGTTGGTGGTGCACTTTTGATATATTTACATGGATCCAGAGTTTGATTCACGGACAGGCCAAGATTGTTTTTAACATTTAACAATTTTAGTCGTAGTCTCAGCACTACCTACCTTCAGTCTGAAGGCTTGCTCCGATGTTATTTTTGTGATTGGGTCTCCGGAGTGGAGAAACAATAAAAAAATAACATCGGAGCTCCCTTTCGGATCGAAGGTAAGCACTACCCAGCCAATCCAGTTGCAAGGGAGTTTTTTTTGTGTGCCGTAATTGTAATTGAAAAGGCCACGAAATAGACTGTAAGGTTAATTGGCTTCAGTAAAATGGTTGAAAGTAGAAAAACAGCATCCTTTTTAAAAGGTATTTGAAAAGGGGGGGGGGGGGGGAGGCAATTTCAAGGCATAAGTCAGAGATAAAGAGTGGTAAACTACATCAGCTCACTGTTTAATGATATCGATTGTTGCACTCAAGTGGAATTTTAAAACAGTATAAACTAGTCAAACCAGTATACTGACACATTCATGAATCAGTAACCCACGGTTGTGTCAGTAACTATATTAATTTCTGTCTCCCATTATATGATATTCTTTTTAGGTGAAATTTGAAAAAAAAAGTTTTGACTATAAGTGAAAATTCCTCATTATGAGCATTTTCACCATTTTGCTTCATTGTTTTCACTGAAAGCTCATAAAAAACAAACATGCTCTCTGGAAAGACTCGAGCCAATAGTATGACATCATTAACGTACAACACAGTTTGTTCCCAAATATTTTGTTAGTACATGACATATCATCTTTCTTCATCAATATGAAATAAACAGGTTTGTATTGCATGGAAATCAATGTTGAGCAACTTGATTATAATGAGCACTTTCATCAATTGTCAAATTTTTTTTCGAACCAAACAGGTACGTGTATGTTAAAATCTGTTTTAAATTATATCTGAGGATGGCTGTTTATTCTTTCGTAAGGAATATCAATAAAACAATCCACAACCATACAAGGAAGAAGAAACCAATTAAAGAAGGCACAGCAAGTTAGTTGTTGCAGATATGCTAGTTAGGACAACAGTTTTACCTATTGATACAGAATACAGGGGGGTGCAAAAGTAGGTATACAGTGTATAATATGTCACTAATTATACACTGTATACCTACTTTTGCACTCCATGTATATTGAGTAAAGTGTGCCATACAAAGAATATCTGTCTGATGGGGGGTGAGGGGTGGTTACAACATATTTTGGCAAGTTATTTGCTTCAAAAGAGGAGGGTTTTCAGTTACATGTATATAATGCAGTTACAGCTAATTGTATGCTGCTATATCCATGGTAAGATGTAAAAAGCTTCGACTGTCTGATGAAATCCCAGATACAGTTCTTAGAATAAATAATCAGTAACCTGAATATTCATTACGCTGCCTTTTGGCAAAGAAGACATCGTTTTATTTAGCTCTTTAAGCATACAACAATGTTTTAGACTGCTCCAAAATGAAAGCATTTGCAGCTCTAGGACAAATTATAATTATATGGCTCAAATTACTGTTTCTAAAAAGTTTGCTATACCTTGAGGGAAGTAAAAGGAGAAAATGCTGGTTACAAGCATTTTCTCCTCTTATCACGATGTTTTCAAGACTCTAGTTGCTTAGGCATATGATTATATCTGCTACAGTCTGCAATAAATCATAAAAACAACTTGCCAATGGTCTAAGTCTTAGTGGCAGATGACCTATAGTTAAACCTGCTACATCAGATATTGTATGTTTTCTTTGTTGATCTGTGACCATTTTATGTAGAGTTGTATCAAATATCAATAAATCTGGAATCCACACTAGACAAGCATTTTTGTCATTCATTACAGATATTGGAGTATTCTCTATTGACCAATAACTTTGTTTTTGTTTCAGCTTGTGGTGGCTTTATTTCAAAGGCACAATAGCCTTAAATTACTGAGTTTTCTTTCAAAACAGTTGCAATGCCACTGCATGCAGAACTGAGGGTTGATTTTCCTTTGTTGAAGAAGACAATTATCAGATGGTTCAGTCATGAGTACCTGAAACAGGACAAAGCTTCATATAATTAATGCACAAATTCACACTGGCCTTGCTTGAGCTTTTACCACTTACATTTACTGTTTTTTTGTAAAAGGTCTATTTATCAGTTGATATAAGTGCTAGTGGCACTAAATTTCCACCATGCATTGGTCACAATGACCATAATTATTACAATTTATGCAAGATATAAACTAGTCTACAAACATTTTGATCAGAGATGAAGATCAACACACCCTAAGGTGCAGTTTTGACAAGATACCTGGTTTTAACCAATACTAGATATACATAAACCCCTTTATCACAAAGTACAGTTCCTGATTTTACAGTGACCTATATTTTCTATTTTCTAGACCTTCATCCTCATTTTAAAAAGTTACAGATTAAGTTCAATTCACATTTTACATCAGTTTGACAGTCAACATTGAATTTGGGAAGGCCCCTCAGAAGTTCTGAATATACACATTACCTCGCAAGGCTGATCCGCTACTGACCAAATCGGGCGCGGTATCTTTAGGTCAATATTCAATGTCACGTGTTTATACATGGAGCTGGTTTTCTTTGTGGTAAAAGAAGACATATTGATATACCATTTCATACCAAAAACTCGTGATTTAAACTTTACATACCTGAAAATTTGATTGAAGGTTTCGTCTGCTGTATTTTTTCCTGCGTTAAAAAAAATTGAACTTCCGGCTGCCCCATTTTGGTTTTTGTGAGATTAGAATACCGTCACAAATGCATATTGTGAAAAAAACATCATCAATCTTTCGTGGAAATATCATTCTTTTCAATGGTACATGGATTTGTTCTATTACATGCCGACAGAAGATTTTCTCAGTAAAACATTAACGGCCTATCCGCTATACCCCAAGATCCGCTACTGCCTAATCGACTGTAGGACTTGTCAGTGTCGGAGCACTTGCTCAGACATCAACTTATCGGCCCATCTCTGGGGGACTTTTACAAAATGTCAGTGAAAGGAGATGAGGCAGAGCCAGCGACAGCAATATAAGAAATTTGAATTATGTCTTAATTAATTTATATTATTCTGAAAATCGCTACCTTTCCTTGTTTTTTGCAGGTATGCCACGATTTACCGGTGGTGATGTATCCGCCATCTTTAAGTCATGTGACACGAGAGTAAAGTGTAAACCGAAAGTTACAGAGTAAGATTTCGTATGGGCCGAAGAGTTGAAATGGACCTGCAAGTTATTCGTCGGTTCATCAATAAAGTAAGAGATCATTTTCTGTTCAACAATATCATTTTTTGTTCCATATAACTGTCCCTGAATCATTACACAACGTGTACTTATTTGGGTAATTACGAATTTCTGCTACTTTACGATTCGTCCCAGTAAGGTTTCGACCTGAGAAGATTGCTTTCACATTTGATAAGAGTACACCATTTGAAAAATCATAGGCAAATAGTTTGTTGAGAGCAGTTTTCCCTTCTGCTTCAATTTTACATTTATTCTTCCATCAAATTTAGCTCTTGTTTCACCTGAATGATTTTTAAAGCCATCAGCTTCACTTTTTTTTGAAAGTCTATAGACACTTCCCTTTTTTAGTTATCTTAGATCACTTTCATCCTTGGAATTAGTTAAGTTAATGATTAGTTAACCCTTTCGGCGAAAACAGAGACTTTTACGGACAGCATAGATCAAGATCAGACTGCACAGAATGTGCAGTCTGATCTTTGATCTATACTGTCCGCTTGTGTAGTTAATTAAGCCTATACAATCAAAATTTTTGTAAATTTCAGTAGATTGTATTTAGAGCTTTGAAAGAGATCGAGTTATTTATTTGGCGCAAAAAGAGTGAGGCTTAGGATTCAAAAACAATCCGATGCTTTTTAAGACAATGAGAAAATGGAATTCACAAGCATTTTTGCCGTGCCCCAAGCTGACTGCTAACATTTCAAAGACATAATCCTATCATTAAAGCCTTGTTTAAAACCCTTTCTCACACAATCGCTGGTTTTTACGGCCCTGAAAAAGAAACCTTTTTAAAACATTGTGGGGAAAGGAGAAAATGCTGGTAACCAACATTTTCTCCTTTTCCCACAATGTTTTCTACACTACTAGATCAAATTTCAATTTTTGAGTCACGTTAATTTTGTCGTCTGCAAATGCTTTCAATTTGGACCGGTCTAAAATTTTGTCGTTTGGTAAAGAGTTAAGTTTTCAATTTGGACATAAATAAAATTTTCTAGTATGGTAAAGTAACTAGATAAAGCATCATATTTACCCTTAGGCTGCTAAGCATAACTCACTGACCTTTTGCACAGAACATGCAGTCTGATCTTTGATCTACGCTGTCCAATAAGGACATATTTCTCACCGAATAGCACAGAACGTGCAGTCCGATCTTTGATCTGCACTGTCCGATAGGGACATATTTTGGGGGAAAAAAAGTACCTTTAAAATAGCAAAGTTTTTACTATCGGCTAAAAAGTTTCATTTCACTGATTTAGCAGGATAAGGGATAAATTAGAAATGTCCAGGTCTGTAACTTGGGCAAGCTTGCAGATTTCAGATTGATAGTTTTGTCAAATTGTGTAGAGATAAATGCAATCAATATCTTTTATTTTTTTATGACCAACAAAACTTGGTAAGAGAGGAGTTGTACAGAGTAGATCGAAGATCACTGCACACTCTGTGCAGTCTGATCTTTATCTACATTGTCTACTATAGCATCCACTGTCAGGCATAGCACACATGGGCTATTTCTGCCACATTGTCCTCATAAAAAAATATGAAACTATTAATCCAAGTTGAGATGGCTCATTTTGTGTTGTCTGATCTTGATGTACAGTTGGTAAAATCAGCAAAAGTAAAAAGTCTGGCTCAGCATTTTAAGGCTGTGCTGGCCAAAGTGTAGGCAATTTCTCCTTTTCCCACAATGTTTTCAGAAGCTTTCTTTCTCAGGGTCATTTAACTCTTCACCACACAATCTTGAGTTTTAAAGACCCTTAGGAAGAAGCCTTTTGAAAACATTGTGGGTAAAGACAAATTCCATCATTTGAGCCTCATTTTCGTTGTTGTCAGCAAATTCTTTCAATTTGGACAAGTCTAAGATTTTGTTGTGTCACTCTGTGGTAAAAAGGGTTAATGTACTTTACAGGTGCAAGAACTAGACACATTATTCCAAGAGATGCAGACTTTGAAGCAACAAGAAATTGGACTTAAACTACTGACATCATTATTGAAGAGGTTGGTTGCTTTGTGATACATGTACATGTATGTCCTTACCAAACAATCCTGTGTTTAAAAGAAACATTTTTACTTGTTTTCATCCAGTTTTTTAACCAATTTCATCGTTATTTTATGAAACTATAATCATTCTTGTATCTTTATGCCAAATGTTGCCCCTGATGGTTGCAACGTTGCACAGATTACGACAGATAGAAAATGCAGATTATGACAGATAGAAAATGCATTTCATTCTCTGGAGGCTATCCAAGACATCACTATGGTTGTTTCTGGTTTTAAATCTGAGACAAATCTCTTGAGCTTCTTTATCCTATACACCTTCTATATTCATTATTTGTCTATGTTTACACAGCTGACTAGATTCTACACAATATCAAGTTTTAACAGCGTTTTTCTGTCTGGCTGTAAAGATATATCTTTAACAGTCCTGGAGAAGAAGGCTGTTGAAATTAGTTAACTGGTAATCAGCATTTTCTTCAGTACCGATGATGTAATTCACCATTTTATAGTCGAAGACATCGTTAGACCTACTTTTCATGAGTCATTTGCAAATGCTTTCAATTTTGTTAATTCTAAAAGTTTGTCATAGCGTGAACAGTTAAATACTCTGTTTTACCTACAGCATGCTACAGCATTGATTTTGTAGATCGTAAAAGCAAGGAATGCTCTTTGGAACTGAACATTTTGCCATCAGAATCTTGGTGAATGCCGTATTTCTTGATATTTTAACCCTTCACTACACATTCTTGGGTTTTAACTACCTGAGGAAAGGGTATTTGAAAAACATTGTGGGAACCAGCATTTTTTCCTTTTTCCATAATGTTGTCTACCCGTTCCAAAAAAAAAAACCTAGTTTATGCAAAATTTAATTTGTTGTCTTCAAATGCTTTCAGTTTGGATCAGTGTAAAATTTTGTTTTTTGACAAAGAGGTAAACCTAATTCAAAGACTGGGATGTTTTCAAAGCCTTTAACCCTCTACCACACAATCCCAAGTTTTAAAGACCCCATGTAAGAAGCCTTTTGAAAACATTGTGGGAAAAGGAGAAAATGCTGGTAACCAGCATTTTCCCCTTTTCCCACAATGTTTTCTACCCAATCAAAGAAAATTACTATCATTTGAATCACATTTATTTTGTCATCTGCAAAATGCTTTCAATTTAGACATGTCTCAAAATTTGTTATGTGATAAAGAGTTAACCTTTTCTTTCATGCAGATGTATTATGTAGGATATGAAATGAGTTAGCATTTGAGATAAAATTTTATTGAACAAGTCTAGGGAAAATGTCTTTAAGCAAGCCTTTGGCGAGTTTAGTAACATTTTTTCTTGACAAGTTTAATAAAATTTTATCTCAAATGCCAAGGAATGTCAGATTCTTTTTATCACTGAAGGATCTTTCACAAATTATAGACCAGAAGATGCAAAAAAGATCTATAGATGCACCAGCGGTAATATCCATTAAATCCATTCACCTCTATGAAATACTTACAAAATGATGTCACACAATAATTGTGATATCAAACGTGCATATAAGAAAATTTGTGATTGGTATATTACACCAAAAACAAGGGAGTTTATGTGATAAAATCATTTTCTACAACCTTTATTAATGTCATAGATACCTGTTTCAATAATATTTAACCCTTTACCAAACAACAGAATTTGAGACTGGTCCAAATTGTCAGCATTTGCAGACGACAAACTAAACATTGCACAGACAACGAAATTTTTGTTTGAAAAGTGTTGAAAACATTGTAGGAAAAGGAGAAAATGCTGGTTACCAGCATTTTCTCCTTTTCCCACAATATTTTCAAAAACTTTCTTCCTAAGGTTCAATTCAAAAGTGGTGTTTGAGCAGTTCTTATTGTCTACATGAGCAATCAAAACTGCCACTACACTGTTTCCAAATGCATATCTTTTCTAGCCATTACTTCACACTCGTGGATGTTATTGTATCTTCAAATACTGGTGCCTGGCTGGGTAACTCAATGGTTACCATATCTGAATTATGACCTGGTGGTTGTGAGTTCAATAATCAGTTGTGGCAAACTTTTTTCTAGTGATTTTTCGCCTCTCACTGCTGATGCATATTGAAGAAGTAGTCAGTGACTTAGAAAGAAATTTGTGTCAGTACTGATGTGAGAGAGCTAGGAAACACTTACATAGGTGCACTGACTGCCGTGATATGACCTAGGCTGTTAAAATACTTTAAACTCCAGTACTAACAAACAAACAATCAAGTACTGCTAACATGTTTTTCTTTTGTTTGGTGAAAATAAACAATGGAAAAACATTGAGACAGTTATTCTCTAAATATAATTATTTATTACAACTTTAATTGCCATAGATACATGTTTGAATGTTATTTATTATGTTATTCTACAGAAACGAAACAAGACTTGGTGGAAGATTCAAAATGAAAACTGTCATATGGTACAATATGAACGATTTTGAGAAGTTTTTTGATGTCTGCTCCAGTATTTTGCTCTCTAGTGATGAAGGACAAGCCCTCAAGGTCAAAGAAGACTTCAATAAGTGTCTCTGCCAGTTTTCTATATCCGACGATGACATTGTGAGATACATGGAGGAAATAATGATAAAACTTGCATTTCAGTTTGATTCTATAGAAACAAGTCTGGACTATAATGAAGAAAACAGCAATCTTGCCAGCGAAAATGACTCGAATGATTGTACGATGGGTATTGATATAAATGGTGAAGTACATGATTCCGTAGGTGAACCTATCACAGATAAACCTGACACTGAAGAACTGAAAGAAGATAACAATAAATCTATCACTGAAGAACTGAAAGAAAACAACAAAAATATTGACTGTTACAATTCCTTTAGTAACGATTTCAATTGTACCAAAGAAGAAGATTGTGCTAAAAAGAATATATCTAATGAAAATTGTGCTAAAAAGAATTTATCTAATGGTATAATTGTTAAACATGTTGATGACTCTTTCCAGGGAAGTAATACAGAAACATTGCTTGAAAAACATCCATTCAGAGATATAAACATGGATGTAAACAATACAGAACCAGAATCTGATTCAGTGCATGTAAATCAAGCACAGTTGTCATCCATAAATAAAAACAATAAAGAAGCTGGTTTAAACAGGCCTCTCTATGCAAATGGTGTTGCTGAAGGAGATGCTTTTCTGGAGAAAAACTGCATTAATGAAGAAAAACATGTCTGTGAACCTTTTGTAGATGTTTTATCTAGTGTACAGTCAGAGACTAAAGCTTGTAAACAAGACAGAAATATTCTCAAAACATGCAGAAATTCAAAAGTGGACAGACATGGAAATGTTAGAAATAATGATAATAGCAAACAAGATTTTTATTTCACGAGACTGTCAAAGAGAAAGGTGAAATTAACACCTGAACAAACGAGGGTCTCAGTCAAGGAAGAAAACCAAATTGAATATTCAGAGTCCAACCATCATGAATTTGATGTGAAGAATGTTTCAAAAGACAGGAATATTGAAAATTTGATAACAAAGAGAGGTGAAAACAAAGAACTTGATAGTAACCTACAGAAAACAGGTCCAAATGCAGGGTCCTATTCATGCAGTGTTTGCCATAAAACATTTTGTAGAAGAAAGGTTCTATATAGACATTACAGAAAACATAAAGGAGGTGAATTTTGTTGCTTGCTCTGTGGAGCTTTCCATGAAAACCACTCCCAGCTTATAGATCACATGACTACACATGGAAAAGTGTGTAAATTGTTTTGTCCAAAGTAAGTACTGTGTTAGCCTAAGTCAAGCGGTAATAATTTGGTAATTACTTTGTATCACGCTCTCTTAATCACGGTTTTCTATAGATCTTTGGCAGCTATTTATTGCTTCCGTTATTATTTCTGCCAGGGACATTCGAGGGTCTCCCTATGACTATGAATTGTGCGGATAGTCTAATTATAGACTTGTTTATAGTGTGACGTCACAATGTTAAAAACGACGGATTCGCACATTTTTAGACCAATTCAAATACAATGGGGGTGATTTCATATCCAAGTGACTTTACCAAACCAGTCTGTGCCATCAAAAATACATTGCGACCTTTAAAAACCCTTGTTATGATTAAACCATCCTCCAGAGTCATCGTGAATAACCTGTTTGAAATTTTGTTGTCAATATTTTCAAAGATTGCTCCCAATCAGGAATTGACCCCGAGGTTATTGGGGTATCTATTCTTAGCTGTTTACGTTTGAAAACTGATTGCAGAGACATCTACTTTACCCCACTGTGACATGGAATAAAGTAGATGTTGCTGCGGTCGGATTTCGAATGTCCCCAGGCCGTCATTTTTGACAATGTAACATCCAAATGGTAGAAAAGGAAAAAAATGAATGGACTAGAAACCAGGCTAGTTCTGTGTAAGATTTAACTCTTTCTATACCATAGACGACACAAGAAGCTTTTGTGGACAGTGTAGATCAAGATCAGACTGCACAGGCCATGCAGACTGGTCTCTGATCTACACTGTCCACTGCTTTACTCTAGATTATGACCAAACTGTCTCTTGATCTTGCAGTGGAAATGTATTTTTAGCCTTTGAGAAAATGCAATTTGTCTATACAGTAGTGAAAGAGTTAAGTTACTTCACTTTGCTTTAATGTTTCTAAAGTTTTGA
The DNA here is from genome assembly GCA_946811185.2 of Hippopus hippopus. Classification (NCBI taxonomy): domain Eukaryota; kingdom Metazoa; phylum Mollusca; class Bivalvia; order Cardiida; family Cardiidae; genus Hippopus; species Hippopus hippopus. The sequence goes on along the minus strand of OX328104.1, from coordinate 26,058,050 downwards.
ATGGGTGAGGCCAAACATTTAATGTATTTATGCCATTCCCTGTAAGAAGGGGGTTTAATTCTTTACCAAACAACAAAATTTTACATTTGTCCAAATTGATAGTGTTTGCAGACAACAACATAAAATTAAATGCGACTCAAAAATTGACAAAATTTAAGACATATCAAACTTGAAAGCTTATGTAGCCAACATATTATATGTGACTCAAAAACTGAAATTTGTCTATAGAAAGGTAGAAAACATTATGGGTAAAGAAGATAATGCTGGTTACCAGCATTTTTCCTTCCCTCCAAAATGATTTCAAAGGCTAAATGTTCATCAAGCTTGTTAGAAATCAGGATTGTTTGTTAATTCTTTCCCAAACAACAAAATTTTGGAATCAACCAAATTGAAAGCATTTGCAGACAACAAATTAAACGTAGCTGAAATGAGAGTATTTCTGTAATTCATAGGGTAGAAAACATTGTGTGAAAAGGAGAAAATGCTGGTTACCAGCATCTTCTCCTTTTCCCACAAAGTTTTCAAAAGCCTTCTTCCCTGGGCTCGTTAAAAGTTGGGATTGTTTGGTAAAAATATGCTATTCTATGAAGTGAAAATTTATTTTATTTTCAGGTGCGGTGAAGTATTCAACAAACCATTACAGTATAGAAAACATGCGGCCAGCCATAGGATACACACATGTACAGTTTGTAAGGAGACTTTTACCGACCGAGCAGCTTTAGTTCAACATAAAAACTTCTCACATAGCAACGCCGATGTTACACAGCGAGACGTACATGTACCTCCAGCCATTGTGTTTACACATCAGTGTGAAGTCTGTGGGGCAAGGTTTACTAAAGAGGTACCTTACCTTGTGCATAAAGCCAAACACACAGGTAATTAATCTTTTACCACACAAATTTTAGTTTCAACAATCTTTACGAACGAGGCTTTTGAAAAAAAGAATTTGGGAAAAGGAGAAAATGCTAGTAACCAGCAGAAAAGATGGCTTTTGAAAACATGATGTTAGATTTAGGAAATGGTGATTGCCGGCATTTTCTCTTTCTGTTTCCTTCACAAATCCTATCATATGGTCCATATTTAATGTGCTGTTTGCAAATACTATCAAATAAGAGGAGTATGAAATTCGGTTAACTCTTGACCAAAGACAACATTTCAGACTTGTCTAAATTGAAAGCATTTGCAGAGCATGGCTCAAACAACGGTATTTGTCTTTGAAAGGGTAGAGAACATTGTGGGAAAAGGAGAAAATGCTGGTTACCAGCATTTTCTCCTTTTCCCACAATGTTTTCAGATGGTTTTATCATCGGGGTTGTTAAAACTCGGGAATATGTGGTAAAGTGTCAGTGAAACACTAGGATTTGTATTGAACAGCCATTTTTAAGAATATTCTTTGTCTTGTTCTACAGAATTTTCTAAATTTTCTAAACCAATTGGTTTAGCCAATAAGAAGTTACGTTACTTTCAGATTTAGAAAATCTTGGAGAATAAGACTAAGAACGTTCTTAAAAATGCTTGATGAATACGGGTCCAGGAATGCATGTACATGTTTATGTGCATTAGCTTGCATGATATAGCTGACAGTGCAATGTAGAATTGCATAAAATACGAAAAAAACAGACACACTTATCTTAGCTCCTCTGTGATTGGAATTATTTAGACAGTGTCAATAACTTAACAATATCTTAATGCCCTTTTAGCGCAGCTGTTTTCAAAGGTATCGTCGTAGCTCTGTCATGGTCTGTGTCTGCGCCATCGTCGTTCAAAAACTTTGACATTTTTTAATATCTTTGTTATTACTGAAGGTACAAGTATTTACTTCAGACTTGGACAAGTTGTTAACTAGTTAAAGGGAAATCCACACAACAAGGGTCGATAACCATCAAAGTATTTTTGACACTGTTATGCTCCTTTTTCGAAGTAGAATTTTCGCTGAAAATCCAGCATCTGCAGCCGAGCATTGGCACCTGCATGCGGTGCTCTTGTTTTTGTTCTGGTGTTGTTGTTGTTCTTTTTTCCCCCCATTTTGAGCAGTGCTCTGGCAAAAAGGGGTTCAATGAATCTCTGTGTTGCATTTTACCAAGCAATTTGTTGCATAAATATAGACACTTAAAATACATTTTGTCCAACAATCACCTGAATTATGAGGTAAACTGGTCCTTTGACATGCAGAAAAATGTACAAAAGCAAAAAGTTTTGACCCATGTCAGTCTGCGCGGATTGCGCAGACTGACATGGATCAATACTTTTTGCAGATGCATGCATCAAACCCCTAATTACAGAGCGTGACTCATTTTTATTGAGATAATGTGGGCAATATAGGATCTGACATTCGTAGGTGTTTTAGATAAAATTTTATTGAACAAGTCAAGGAAAATGTTACAAAGCAAGCTTTTGGCAAGCTTATTGACATGTTTTTTTTCAACAAGTTTAATAAAATTTTATCTCAAACGCTAACAAATGTCATATTTTTTTTTTATCACATGATGATATTTCACGAATTATGGATCAGAAGATACAAAAAAAAAAAACACACATAGATAAATCTATGCACGGTAATATTCATAAAACCCATTCACTTCTATGAAATACATACAAAATGATGTCAAAAATGATGTTACACAATTATGATATCAAACGTGTATAAGATAAGAAAATTCATCGTGGGTATATTACTCTGAAAACAAGGAACATTATCTGATAACTGTAACTCTGTTTGGTACTTCTATCTACAGGAGAAAAGCCATACAAGTGTGATGTTTGCAGGCTGACATTCACAAACCACCAGTGTTATATCAAACACACAATGACCATAAGACACAATCTAAAACTCGGCAAAACTGACGGGGAGAGAAAATACCTCTGCCAGCAATGTGGAAAAGCCTATCTAAGGTGAGATTGTTGAAGGTTCGACCTTTAAAGTTTTAACCTTTCAGCATACTATCCCAAGTTTTAACGACCCTGAAGAAGAAAGCTTTTGAAAACATTGTAGGAAAAGGAGAAAATGCTGATCCTACATAGCCCTTTACAACACAATGCAGAGTTTTAACAACCCTGAGCATAGCCCCCATAGCTCAGTTGGTAGTGTGCAGGACTTGAGAACATGAGGCCACTCGTTAGATTCCCGGCTTGGTTAATTTCTTTCTGAGGATTGATGATAGTCATTGTGACAGGATTCATTCCTCTCTCTCCACTGACCATTGTTTCGACTATTGTTTTGTGGAAAAGCAGCCAGTGGCTTGGAAAGAAACTTGTGTGGAGTACTGGTTAAATAAACTCGGGGAAAGTGTGGATAGGTGCACTGCCCGCCGGGATTTAACTAAAATAACACCATACAACCAATTTAACGACCCTGAGGAATTAGGCTTTTGAAAGCATTGTGGGAAAAGGAGAAAATGCTGTTTACCAGCATTTTCTCCTTTCCCACAATGCTTTCTACTGTTTGAAACACAAAGCTCATCGTTGGATCCACATTACTAATGTCATCTGAAAATGCCTTTAATTTGAACTAGTCTAAAATTTGTTTTGAGGTGCAGGGTTGACACTTTCCCACACAAGATTTTGGACCTATCTAAAGTGAAAGCATTTGCAAACAATGTGGACTAGTCTAAAGTTTTTTGGGTAGTAAAGGGTGTGTTCTTTCCCATATAAGATTGTGGACACAACCAAATTCATAGCATTTGCATTCTGTGTATAGAATTAATAAATTTTTCTGTGGAAGGGGTAGAAAACATTGTGGGAAAAGGAGAAAATGCTGGTTTCCAGCATTTTCTCCTTTTCCAAAAATGTTTTCAGAAATAAAGGGTTAGATTGAAATTTTATTTTTCATCTGTATATTTTTTTTTTTTTTTCAGAAAAGATGCTTTGAAAAGGCATGAGAAACATCACACAGGAGAAAAACGGCACATGTGTCAATTTTGTGGCTACAAATGTCAGGAGGGGAACAATCTGAAAAGGCACATAGCGTTACATTTTGAATCTCAAAGGAACTTTATTTGTGAAATATGTGGTGCTGCCTTTCACACTAAGAAAACTTTAGAAGTTCACCATCAGTTTAAACATAGTGACGAAAGGAATTATCCGTGTACGCATTGTAAAATGGCTTTTAAAGCCAGAAGTTCACTCATCCGTCATATGAAGGTTCACAGTCAAAATAAGGAACATTCATGTTGGTGCGGGACAGCGTTTAAAACTTTGTACAATCTGCGTCGGCACATTAACAAACTACACGGAGGTGACAGCAAGTTACCTCCAGTTAAACATGTACAGACATTAGACTGTGCTGTGAAGAATGCTGTATCAAAAACAGACTTCCAGGCAAAACCTGAAAACCAGTCTTTAGTTAACAGGGGAGATAACTCACAGCAACTTGAGAAGTTAGATGAAGAAATTCATGATGATAGCATGCACAAAATTGGTGTTGAAGAAGAAAGTGGCATAAAGTACCTACCAGAGGTATCAGATGTCGCAGTCATCCCAACAATTAACTCATTTAGTCACTCGGAAACTCTTCAACAAGAAAGTTATGGCATGGAGAACTTGGAACAGTATGATGAAGGAAAGGAGGTCAATATTGCTGAACGAGTCAGTATTGGCAATGATTTAAGTGGCAAGAATGCAGTTGCTTACAGCAATGAAAATCTAGAATTAGCAACCCAAAACAGTGCAGCAGAAAAAGCAAATTTACCACAGTTTTCCTTATATGGTTACCCTCCCCCTTACAGTAGTGCTATACCCCAGTTTATGTACATGCAACCGAAATACGAGACTTCAGTACATTCACAGGGAGCGTACACTTCATATGAACAGCTGGTGAGGTTTGGCTCAGTTTTCCCTGCTCCATCTGTCCAGGCTCCAGTTGTGAATCCAAGTTTAAACCTTCCCGTGTCTAGAATGATAGAGACGGAGAGTTACGGAATCCCTACTTCTAGTCTGTCACAAGATCAACTTAGATCTCTTCATCATGAAATATACAACAGATTGACGCAGGAAGAAATTTCCCAGAGGCTGAATTCAGAAGCCTACAGGCAAAGCATGTCACAAATTGACAACTCAGATCAGAAGCAGAATGATATACCGTCAACTTTACAGTTTGATTATTCAGAAAAGTCCGACTGCTCTTTTGAGCAGCCAGCTGCGGATAAATTTGATTATTCAGAAAAGTCTGACTGCTCTTTTGAGCAGCCGGCTGCGGATAAGTTTAATTATGCAGAGAAATCAGACTGTTCTTTTAAGCAGCCAGCTGTGGATAAGCTAACAGAGTCAGGGGTGGAGTCTAAGGCTGCTGGAACTGCCCATGAAGATATGTATGAAAGTTCAATTGATGCTGATTACCTACAGTCTAGAAGAGAGATGGCCGCGGAGAGTTTGGCATTGATGTCCGCGCTGACCCCGGAGTCTGTGTACCATGGGCACGATGTACATAATCAGATGTTGTAAACCTGGATTCACCTCCTTGTTTGCAAATCGTAGACAAGTCAAACAGTCACTCAGACATTAACACTATACCATATGACAATGATAGACTGGTCCAAATTCAAAGCATTTGCAGATGACAAATTAAATTTGGCCAAAATGATGGGATTTTTTTCATAATAAGGGAGAAAACAATTTGGGAAAAAAAGAAAATGCTTATTACCAGCATATTCTCCTTTTTCTACAACGTTTTCGATGGCCATCTTCCTCGGGTTGTTGAAACGCAGGATTGTGTGGTAAAAAGTAAAAACTTTTTTTAAACAATCCCTTGATTTTACGAACCTGAAGAAGAGAATTTTGAAAACAATGTGAAAGAAGGAGGAAATGCTGGTAACGAGCATTTTCTACTTTTCTATCTATGCTTTCTACCCTATCAAAGACAAATCTGACAAGTCTAGCCATGTTTAACCCTTTACCACACAATCCTGAGTTTTAACGAACCTTAGGAAGAACGCATTTTCTCCTTTTCCCACAATGTTTTTTACCCTATCAAGGACAAATTTTATCTTTTTGGCTACCTTTTATTCGTCATCTGCAAACTCTTTTCAACTTGGATCAGTCTAAAATTTTGACGTTTGGTAAAGAGTTAATTTATCGTCTGCAAGGGTTGTGAATATAGACCAGTCTAAAATTTTATCATCAGTTGCAGAGTAGGGTAATTTTTGATGTAGTGGATAGTAGGGATCAAAGATCAGACTGTACAAAACATGTATTCTCATCTTGTTTCTACCAAATTCAGCCATTACATCTCTTACAAGTCACAGCAAAAAGAGAGTGTTTGGGTGTATACTAAATCAGCCACTGTGTCTGGTATAGCATTTTCTCCTTTTCCCACAAAATGTTTTCAAAAACCATCCTCATATAGTATTTAAAACTCATGATTACATTGTAAAGGGTTAACATGGTATCCCCTGCATCTTTTTATCCCCCTCTAAAGGCGGAGGGATATAGTTTTAGCATTGTCCATCTGTCCTTCCGTCTGTCTGTGTGTCTGTCTGGGACAATATCTTTAATACCATTGGAAAGAATTTCGTGAAACTTTATACATGTGTACAATAACCTATTCTGCCGATATGCTTTTTTTCTTTTTTTGATTCGATGCAAAATGGCCGACTGGGAGTGATTTTGAGTTACGCGGTCACATAAATTTTTGAAAAGGTCTTTTTCGGCATGCGATATCATTTCAACGAAATTGCTTGTTTTTTTTCTTGTTTTGTAGCAGGTTGTTTTGATACCCTTTAGGCCAGAGAATAGTGAATTCTAGACAAGCAAATACTCATTTTGCCAGAATGTTATCACATTTGTTAACCCTTACAGATCCATTCACAACCATAGTTACCTTTGCAACCAGTGTAGATCAATATCAGACTACACAAAACATGCATTTTGATCTTTGATCTACACTGTCGGCCTTGCTTAGACATTCTGGAAATGAGCTACCTTTATATTGCAATTAAATTGGTCTTATTTGCAAATCGACAATGTGTGCAAGGTGAATTCAGCTAAGGGTTAATTTTTTGACTGGTAACCAGCTTTTTCTCCATTCCCCACATTGTTTTCTACCCTGTCTAGAGACCATGTCAAACAGTTTAACTGTATTTGAATAATGTTGGCTGCAAAGGCTTTCAATTTGGACGAGTCTTAATATTTTGGTGCTTAGTAAAGATAATACATGATTCCAAATTGAAAGAATTACATTTATGTCACCTATATAAAATAAGTAATGTTATATTTCAAAATGGTTTTATATATTGCAAAGATCTGATTAATTTTTCTTTTCTGTTTCTTTAACCTGAGCCATGCTCTGGCAAAAGGGAGATTTGTGAATATCTGTGATCCATGATACCAAGCAAGTCAAAGTATTATAGATTCATGAAATCCATTTTTGTATATCCACCCACTGAATCATGAAGTAGACTGTCTTTTGACATGAAGAAATTTGACTCATAAATGCTTAGGTCAGCTTGTGCTGAATGCGCAGGGTGACCTTGGTCGATACTGTTTGCAAATGCATTAAGCTCCCTTTTCACAGAGCTTGGCGTATCTTAGATGTGACTTGGTTTTATAACAGTGTCTTTCTTACAGTTTGAAAATTATTTCGTATATTTATTTTGTCATAAATCTATTTATTTTTTAATTAAGTTAGAGTTCTCTTGTTTTGTTTGTAAACTTGTTTGTTAATGTATACTTAACTCAACTGCTTTAGTTATTCTTTTACCAAACAATCCCAGGTTTTCACGACCCAGGGAAAGAAGCCTTTTGAAAACATTGTGGGAAAAGGAGAAAATGCTGCTAACCAGCATTTTCTCCTTTTCCAACAATGTTTTTGTACTCTTTCAAGGACAAATTCCGCCATTTGAGCCACCTTTGAATTGTCGTCTGCAATTGCTTTCAGTATAGACGACCTCGAGAAAGAAGCCTTTTGAAAACATTGTTGGAAAAAAGGAGAAAATGCTGCTAATCAGCATTTTCTCCTTTTCCCACAATGTTTTCTACTCTTTCAAGGACAAATTCCGCAGTTTGAGCCACCTTTAAATTGTCGTCTGCAAATGCTTTCAATTTGGACCAGTCTAAAATTTTATCGTTTGTTAAGTAGTTAATGCATCACCACCAACACCTAACTTGTGAAAATAATGTGGAAACAGGAAAAATTAACTTGTTGTTAGCATTTTTTTCATTTTGGCACAATATTTTCACTTATATATTAATGTATCAGATCATAATTCATTTTGACGGTTGACTACGTTACAAGGATATTTCCAATGTTATCAACAGCAAATTTGTTTCGGAAGGGGTTGAGTAAAGTCACTTTTGAAATCTTTCGCAAATTTTATTTGAAATTAAAGACCTTGTTTTCAGATACTAAATGTATATTTTATAATGCTCACATGACTTATTTTGGCCGCAGTGTGAAATAACTTATGAACAACTGTTTTTATCGGAGTTTAACACCATTTTAACGCTTTACCGTACAATCCCGGGTTTTAACGACTTAGAACAAAAAGCTTTTTGGAAACATTGTGAGAAAAAGAGAAAATGCTTGTTACCAGCATTGCACCACAATATTTTCTTACATTTCATAGAAAAATTCAATTATTTTAGCAACATTTTATTTGGCGACTGCAAATGCTTTCAATTTGGAAGAGTCAAAGATTTTGTCGTTTGGTAAGGGGTTAACAGCTTAGGTCTTATCACAGCGATCAGTGTACCTACACATGTTTCCTGGCTTTCACATACCAGTACTGACGCAACTTTCTTTGAAAGCCACCGACTTCTATTCTTGCATTTATCAGAGGCGAGAGGCGAAAAATTGCTGGAAAGTTTGCTTCAACCAGGTATCATATCCGCAACCACCAGATCACGAGTCAGATACGCTAACCACTGAGCTACTTTTCTATAGTTTGTTCCATCTAGTGTTTTTCATCTGAAAGTTTTGTGACTGTATATGGGCCATACTCTAACAAAAGGGGCCTTAATGCATCTCCATGATGCATGATACCTAGAAAGTCATCACATGATCATGGATCCATAAATTCTATTTTGTCTAACAACCAATTGAATCATGAGGTAGAATAGTCCTTGGTAATGTAGGAAATTGACCAATAGCAAAATGTATCAACCCATGTCAGCCTGCACAGACTGTGCAGGCTGACATGGGTTGGTACTTTTTGCAGATGCAGTAAGCCCCCTTTTCACAGAGAATAGCTCATATATTTTGGCTAAAACGGCCCTATAATGCAATAATTATGCCCCCCTTCAACAAAGTGGGGGTATATTGCTTTGCTAATGTCGGTCGGTCCGTCGGGCGGTCGGTAGACCTTACCTTGTCCGGATGATAACTAGACACAGAATTGACCTAGGTTCATGAAATTTGGCACAGACATGCGTCTCGGAGTGTAGATGATCCCTATCGATTTTGAGGTCAATCGCTCAAAGGTCAAGGTCACAGTGACCGTCAACATGTTGATATATAGACCAAACCTTGTCTGGATGATAACTAGACACAGAATTGACCTAGGTTCATCAAATTTGGCACAGACATGCGTCTTGGAGTGTAGATGATCCCTATTGATTTTGAGGCCAATCGGTCAAAGCTCAAGGTCACAGTGACTGTCAACATGTTGATATATAGACCAAACCTTGTCCGGATGATAACTAGACACAGAATTGACCTAGGTTCGTCAAATTTGGCACAGACATGCGTCTTGGAGTGTAGATGATCCCTATTGATTTTGAGGTCAATCGGTCAAAGCTCAAGGTCACAGTGACTGTCAACATGTTGATATATAGACCAAACCTTGTCCGGATGATAACTAGACACAGAATTGACCTAGGTTCGTCAAATTTGGCACAGACATTTGTCTTGGAGTGCAGATGATCCCTATCAATTTTGAGATTAATCCATCAAAGGTCAAGGTCACAGTGGCCTTCAACTTAATGATATATAGACCAAACCTTGTCAGGATGATAACTAGACACAGAATTGACATAGATTCTTCAAATTCTGTACAGATATTCATCTAGGAGTGTAAATGATCCCTATTGATTTTGAGATTAATCCATCAAAGGTCAAGGTCACAGTGGCCTTCAACTTAATGATATATAGACCAAACCTTGTCCAGATGATAACTAGACACAGAATTGACCTAGGTCCTTCAAATTCTGTACAGATATTCATCTTGGAGTGTAAATGATCCCTATCAATTTTAAGGTTAATCCGTGAAAGCTAAAGGTCACAGTGACCACCAGATGATTCAGGGCCCGCACTGCCATTCGCCACTTGAGCCATTTGCTCAAAAAAATTAAAGTGTCTCAAAAATCACCATATGTGGCTCAACGTGTGGCTCCAACATTTTATTCGCGTATTATCGGGGACGTAGTAAGCATCGAAGTTGACTGGGAAAAAGCAGAAGTCGAACGCATGTGCCGAAAAGAAAATCGATAACCCAGTCTGTGTATCAGCGACTGTTTACAATCTTGTATGTATACACACGGCGGTGTGTATAATTATGCGAACTGTTGACAGATTATCACGTTTAACAATTGAAGTGGGCTATAAATCAAAAAGATGACATCGATATTTCCCAATCAATTCTTTTGATATCAGTTTATGAACTGTGCCACTTCCTGTATCAATGTGGCTGTAGGGGGGCATGACTGTCTTACAAACAGACATCTTGTTGGTTTTTGATCTCAAGTTCTTGCTACAAGCAGTCGCTCCTTTGTCCATTAAGTTTTTAGTATCCTTTAACTCTTCCAAATGACAAAATTTTAGACGTCCCGAATTGAAAGCCATTGCAGACAACAAATTAAAGTTGTTCAAATGACTGGATTTTTCTATGAAAAGCTGGAAAACATTGTGGGAAAATGAGAAAATGCTGGTTACCAGCATTTTCTCATTTTCCCACAATGTTTTCAAAAGATTTCTTCTTGCAGGGTTGTTAAAACTCAGGATTGTGTGGTAAAGATTAAAAAGATAGTTCTTTTATGACCAATTTCTTTTTGTGTCCATTGGACTAGTCTTAAAATTATCCGTCAAATAATGGGTTGTGGTGTCCATGATTGTGAGGTAGAGTGTTGGCCTTGTAACTACAAGGTCCTGAGTTCGATACCTGGGAGTGGGTGTAAACTTTGGGATTGATCATTGGCCCACATTCTGGTATTCGGCGCAAGTACTGGTGCAGTTTCCAGGAAGCAGCATCAAGAGAGCTCAGTATAGTTTGTAGGAACTTGTTTCTCAATCGATATAAAAAATAAATATGTTTAAACTAAATAATAGGTTAAATAGTGCACCTCAAGGAAAGGGATTTTGGGCTTACTCTATCACAGATGATACCGCTATCTTTGTCGCTACTGACCAGAATTCTGTATTGTTCCAAACCATAAAGTAGATTTCTCTGAGATTCCACTGAAATGACTTTCTCCTCGATTGAATGGTTTTTTACATTACTTTCAACACTCTTTCAGTCATATTATGGCAACAGTTCACAAATTCATGTATGTCTTTGGTTTCACTTGTAGTAGGCCAAGCTTTTGAAGCTTCTTACCAAAGGCCACTCCCACAAAAAATGCAGTGCATCCCCCCCCCCCGCTATAAACAGGATGCTTATACAAACCCATCTCAGATTTATTTTCAACACAATCTTGATCTTAAAATATACCATCTTTGCCAAATTTACAAGACCAATAGAACATGTAAGGGACATAACTCTTGTTGTGACAATGTCACAAGTTTTATCTCCCTTGTCAGACAATGGCAAGGCAATTTAATGACTGACTGATTGTATGTTGTTTAACGCCTTTTTCAAGATTATTTCAGTTATATCGGAGTGGCCAGTGCACCTATCAATGCTTTCCTGGAGTTTCTTTTACCAGTACTGTGCACAATATTCTTTCCAAGCCACTGGCTGCTTTACCACATAACCATCGTCGAAACAGTGGTCAGTGGTGAGAGACAATTTAAATCAAAGTTGAATATATTGTATAATGATCCCTGCTGACACGAACACTCTCCAAAAAAAAAAAGATAAACACAATAGCAAAAGTTTCTGTTAAATATCGCAATCTATGGGAATAAGTCTCTCCCAGTTTTATGACATACAAACTGTGATTATGGAATGGTAAAATATGTACAAACAACAATGAGGATAAACTTTACAGCACCAAACAGAACTTGCCCCTTGTCATGCTGATTCTGACTACAGGCCGCTTAGGTGGACATAGATGTGCAGTCTATCTTGATCTACTTTGCTTGCTCTCTATAAAACTTGAATTCTGAAGAACTTCTCTTAAAATTATAATGAGCAAGCTTTAATTTTGGGAAGTACTGGTAATTGCCATTAATATTTTTTGCAGCAGGACAAAGGATACGTTGTTTTTTTGTGGACTGTGCAAATCAAGATCAGACTACACAGAACGTGCAATATTATCTTGCTATGCTGTCCACTCCGTTTGGATGAATCCTGACTAAAAGGGCCTTGAAATTTGTGATATTTCTTTTTCCTGACTCAGTGGACTGACCATTTAAGATTAACCTTTCACCAAACAATCCCAAATTTTAACGACCCTGCAAAACAAGGCTTTTGAAAACATTGCGGAAAATGGAGAAAATGCTGGTAACCAGCATTTTCTCCTTTTTCCACAATGTTTTCTACCCACCCAATCAATGACAGAAATCACCAGTTGAGACACATTTGATATGTCGTCTTCAAATGCTTTGAATCTGGTCTAGTCCAAAATTACGTTGTTGGGTAAAGCTTTAAAATCTAAAGTTTTTACCAGTTAACAAAACTTTAGACTTACAAATACGAATTAAAGGCATTTACAGATGACATATCTTAAATCATGGGATTTTTCATTGAAAGGGCAGCAAACATTGCTGAAAAAGGGGAAAATGCTGATTATCAGTATTCTAAACAAATTTCATCATTTCATACACTTTTAACCCTTCACCATGCAATTCCAGATTTTAATGACCTTAACAAAAAAGTCTTTTTAAAACATTCTGGGAAAAGAAGAAAAAGTATCCATCATCTTCTCCTTTTGTCACAATGTTTGCTACCCTTGCAATGAAAAATCCTATCATTTGAGCCACACTTGATTTGTTGTCTGCAAATACTTTGAAATTAGACCAATCAAAAATTTTGTTGTTTAGTTGAGGGTTGAAAATGTTCAACTTCATTCCTGAATTTTAACATCCATAAGGAAAAAGAGATGTGAAAACATTGTAAGAAAAGGAGAAATGCTGGTAACCGGCATTTTCTCCTTTTCCCACAATGTTTTCTGCCCTATCCAGAGAAAAGTTTTATATTTTGAGCCACATTTAAATTGTCATCTGCAAATGCTTTCAATTTGGACAAGTCTAGAAATATATCAAAATGTTGGACAAAGTAGACCAAAGATCAGACTTAACATTCTTTGCAGTCTGGTCTTAATCCGCTCTGTCCTTTGTTAAAGCAACTTTTATTTCCTGTTTTTTTTGTTCTAAGAATAACATTAATTTTCATGAGCCATGCTCTGGCAAAAGGGGGCTTTGTGCATCTTTGTAATGCATTATACCAATCAAAATCATCACACAATCATGGATCTATAAAAATTAATTTTGTATAACAACAGACTGAATCATGAGGTAGACTGGTCCTTTGACATACAGAAAATTTATCCATAGTGAAAAGTTTCGGCCCAGGTCAGCCTGCACGGAATGAGCAGGCTGACCTGGGTCGATACTTTTCGCAGATGCATTAAGCCCCCTTTTCACAGAACATGACTCATTTATAACAACTGCCAGTTAATTTGCTTTATTGAAAGCATTCCCATTGTTAACTCTTTACCAGACGCCAAATATTTAGACTTGTCCAAATTGAAAGCATTTGCTGACGACAAAATAAAAGTAGCTCAAAAATTGAAATTTGTTTTGGGAAGGGTAGAAAACATGGTGGGAAAAGGAGAAAATGCTGGTTACCAGTATTTTCTCCTTTTCCTACCATGTTTTCAAAAGGTGCTTTTCCCAGGGTTGTTAAAAGTTGGCTTTGTGCAGTAAAGGCTTAATATTCACAGAATGAAAAGCAGTTCTATTGCTGTTCTCGGAATATGATATTTTCACTGGAAAATTGATGAAAATTAGGCTAATATCATTAATTAAACATAGACACATAGAATAAACTCTTTACCAAACGACAAAATCATAGACTTGTCCAATTTCAAAGCATTTGCAGACGACAATTTAAATGTTACCATATGATGAAATTTTTCTCTGATAGGGCAGACAACATTGCAGGAAAAGGAGAAAATGCTGGTGACCAGCATTTTCTCCTTTTCCCACAGTGTTTTCAAAAGGCTTCTTCCTCAGGGTTGTTAAAACTGGGGATTGTGTTGTAAAGGGTTAACTCTTTAACATACGACAAAATCATAGACTTGTCCAGATTCAAAACATTTGCAGACGACAATTTAAATATGGCTAAAATGATAAATTTTTTTTCTCTGATAGGGCAGAAAACTTTGTGGGAAAAGGAGAAAATGCTGGTTACCAGTTTTTTTTTCCTTTTCCCACAATATTTTCAAAAAACTTTTCCCTCGGGGTTGTTTAAACTCACAATTATGTGGTACAGGGTTAACATGGGTGCAAAGCTGCCTTAGCTCTAAACACCTTTTCAGTTACATAATGTAACATGAAACTTTAACTCTTGACCAAACTGCAAAAAGTTGCAGACGACAAATTAAATGTTGCTCGATTCCAGAGATTTTTCTGTGAAAGCTTGCCATTTTATGGATTAATTAATGAGTTTTCAATGGAGATTCAGTGGTTTTGGAATAATGGTAATTCAATGGTATTTTAATTCCATTTCATTTTGCTAAGGGAGGTTCAAAAACATTGTGGGAAAAAGGAGAAAATGCTGGTTACCAGCATTTTTTTCCTTTTCCAACAATGTTTTTAAAAGGCTTCTTCCTCAGGCTTCTTAACCCTTCTCCTACTAAGTAAGTGAAACAAAATTTTTAAAATCCCAAATTTTTTCTAATTCAAAGATATTTTCAGGGGAAAAATATATCCCTTATCAGACAGTGTAGATCCAAGATCAGACTGCACGTTCTGTGCAGTCTGATCTTGATCTACACTGTCTGCAAAAGGTCCTTGAGTCGCGCTAGGCAGCCTGTGGGTTAAGATTTGGAATTGTAGGGTAAAAGATTAACTTCAGTGCACTACTGCCTCAGTTCTAAACATATTTAAAGTCACATAATGAAGCATGAAACTTTAAATGACTTTGTATAAGACCCTTTACCAAACAATCCCTAGTTTTAACAACCCTGAGGAAGGAGCATTTTGAAAACATTGTGGTGAAAGGACAAAATGCGTGTACCCAGCAATTTTTCCATTTTCCTACAGTGTTTTTCTCCCTGTGAAAGACAAATTTTATGTTTTGAGAAATATTTAATTTTTCGTTTGCAAATGCTTTCAATTTGAACAATGCTAAAATTTTGTTGTCTGGTAAACGGTTAAATGACTTTGTACAAGAACACATTGTCCATAACCCTTCACAACATAGTCCCACGTTTTAACGACCCGAGGAAAAAGGCCTTTGAAAAAAAATTAGCAGACAAAAAATCATTTGCAAACAAATATGGAATGTTGCCCAAATGATGAGATTTGTCTCTGCAAGGTAAGAAAACATTGTGGGAAAAGAAGAAAATGCTGGTAACCAGCATTTTCTTCTTTTTCCACAATGTTTTCTACTCTTTCAAAGACAAAACCATTAGCTGAGCCAGATTTTATTTATCATCGGTAAATGCTCTGAACTAGGACAGGTCTAAAATTTTGCAGTTTCGTAAAGGGCTAATCATGTGGATGATTATATCATAATTATAGAGCCCGTCCGAGTAGCTCAGTGGTTAGCATATCGGACTTGTGACCTGGTGGTTGTGAGTTTGATACCTGGTTGAGGCGAACTTTCTTTCCAGCGATTTTTCGTCTCTCACCTCTGATGCATATAAAAGTAGTCAGTGACTTGGAAAGAAAGCCGTGTCAGTACTTATGTGAGAAAGCCAGGAAACAAATGCATAGGTGCACTGACCGCCATTATATGACCAACGCTGTTAAAACGGCGTTAAACTCCAATTCAATCAATCAAAATCATATAAATAAGATGCTTTTGCACTAATGGTCATGAGAGCAGCAATGCAGATTCTTACAGGTCTATTGTTTTCTACACATGTTGTAAAACTACTGGTACAGTTCTATACAAGAGTACATGTATACAGCCTATACAGCTGACCGCAAAATAAACATGACTCAAAAAGTGAACTTCATTTTGAGAAGGATACAACCCATTATGGATGAAAGGAGAAAAAAAAAACCTTGTTACCAGTATTTCTCCTTTTTCCACAATATTTTAAAAAGCCCTTTTCATTGGGGTAGTTGAAAACTCGAAAATATATTGTAAAAGGATCAGCCAGTCAGAAGTTGTGTTACTTTTAAATGTAGGAAATTCTTTAGAATTAGACAAATAATATTCTTAAGAATTGTTGGTGAATATGGACAATGTTGTTGGCAAATTGAAATGTTGACAAAACAGGCAGCAGTAAAGTGGACTTAATAACAAAAAGTAACAAATTCATGCTCTGTGAAAGGGGGCTAAATAAATCTGCAAAAAGGTGTCAACCCATGTCAGCCTGCACACTCTGCGCAGGCTGACATGAATTGAAACTTTTTGCTATCTTAGAATTTCCTGCATGTCAAAGGACTATTCTACCTCATGATTCAGTCGTTTGTTAAACAAAATGGATTCTAAGTATCTATTATTATGTGATGATTAGGTTGGTATAATGCATAACGGAGATGTATTAAACACCTGTTGCGAGGGCAAGGCTCAACAACTATATGACATTATTACCCTTTACCAAGTGATGGGTACCTGTTTTTTCCCTTTTCCCACAGTATTTTCTACTCTTCAAATACAAATTCCATCACTTCAGTCTGCTTTGATTCACTTCAAAAATTTTCAATATGGACAATGACCAACTTTTGTCCTCTAGTGAAAAGTTAATAGCCCTGTTAATTTTTTTTTTATAAGAAATACCTCCCGAGTTAATATTACACACTTTCAATAAACTAAGCATTGTTTAAGTATCTTACATGTAGAAATACGATACAACTCGCTAGCTACAAGCTTTTACTTACAAGTACCATTTGGCATGTATTGTGAAATATCACTTGCTCGCAATTTTAAAGCCTTTACTGACAACTTTGCTTTATTTTAAGCGTGTAATGTGACATTTACGCACTTGAACTATTTATCCTTGGATTAATATCCTTTGTAATAAGGCCACCACTTGGTACAACCCATGCGTTAATACAATTCAACCAATCAGTGTGCAGTAGAGACTGACTCATTGATCACGTGTGCAACGACACATCCGGTCTTATCCAATCAGACTGCGTGTGTTATATTCCAGTACTGTTTGAATTCTCAACTCCCATTTCTTTAAATATGGGATAGACCATGAGTAGAAATACTGTGGCAATCACTGTTCCTATAACATACAACCAGAATAAAAACCTGTCTATGACTTCGGCGACCTCCATCCACTGTTTAATGATTAGATCACAGTGTTCTTTCTCTTCTTCCTTAGCCAAAAGTACATCGAGTTTTTGCACGATTAAAGACAACTCTCTACTCGTACATTCACCAGTTCTCTGTGGTCGTGGAAGATGATTTGTTGGCTGATCTGGACTTTTATTGGCAGAATCCACGTTTTCATAGTCAAGTAAGCATCCAGAATCACCTGAAACTGTGGTACTCATATAATGATATGGTTTAGCAGTGCTGCTTGAGGCATGTGACCGCCAATCTGTCCGAACTGTTGGCTGAGACGGGTCCAAAAACACTAGTTTCATACACATACATTTGGATATAAAGGACAAAAATTGTATCAGACACCTTGGTACATGCGTCTCTTTTTGTCCCCTGTGATTGATATTTGACGTCAACACGGCCAGGATGACGGATAGTGACGTCATTGACATGATCGTCGTCAGGTAGATTCCTGTTTGAAAAGAAAAGCAAACACTTTACTGAGAGAAACGTTTTGTTTTGTGCTCATAATGAAAGAGGTAAAAATGCCCGAAGAACTCACACTGTCTACCAATTTAATGCAGATTTTACTACTAATATATAAATTTTTGATTGGTATACACAGGTAGATCTAATCATAATATGCTTATTTCTGTTTACCGCTGTACATAAACCAACGCTGTAAAAAATTTGTTTAGCACCGAATGCCTTGGCCATTTGCAACGCCCTACAGGATTTTTTCGTAAATATGGTCGCAGTAGCAGACCTATTACGCCGATTACATAGTAGATCTTGTAGTTCATATAATAAATAATCTAGTTCGATTATCGCATGGCATACTTTGTGTTTTCGGAGACAGAAAATAAATGAGGCTGAGGTACAACCGTAGAAAGTGTGGTACCATCGTTGCACGGCTGTCAGGCCGCGGCTGATGTTGTTTTTGTTGTTGTTGTCGATGTTTTTTCTTCTTTCTTTTTTAATAAGAAGGCCGTCTATGGGCAGTCGCACGGCGCCCGAAAGGCGCCCGCATGGAAACCATCAGAAGACTTTAAGGTCAGACTTGCGCTCCCGCTACCCATAAAGCTACGTGTGTAGGCCTACATCTCTCGCATTTAGGTATCTTGATACTGATAGAAGAATGCTTTTGAAACCATTGTGGAAAAAGCAGAAAATCCTGGTAACCAGTATTTTCTCCCACAACGTTTTCAAATACCTCAAAAACAAATTTTATTTCTTGAGCCACACTTATTGTGTTGACTGTGAGTGGTTTCAATTTAGACCCGGATCTAAAATTTTGTTGTGGGGTAAAGCGTGAAGTAGCCTACCTTTTGTTGTTTTTATTGACACACGCAAAACATAAAATAGTTTCACCCTTAGGCCTCTAAGCACGACTCGAGGCCCTTTTGCGGACAGTGTAGATCAAGATCAGACTGCACAAAACGTGCAGTCTGATCTTTGATCTACACTGTCCGATACGGTATTGTCTTCCCAGTTAAATATAAAATTGAAATCGAAGTATTTGGGTTTTTACCATTGAGTTAAAATTTTCACTTCATTTATGCAGCAGTTTCAGGGATAACCCATATCCTGCTACATAACTAACATGAAACTTTCATGCCGATAGTAAAATCCCAAATTTTGCTATTTCAAAATATAGCTTTGGGTGAAAAATATCTCCTTATCGGACAGTGTAGATCCAAGATCAGACTGCACGTTCTGTGCAGTCTGATCTTGATCTACACTGTCCGCAAAAGGTCAGTAAGTCGCGCTTTGCTGTCTAAGGTTTAATTTATTTACGGACTAGATGGGTGATTTGATTCATTTATACCTCATTACTCTACTGGCAATAATCTTTCTGTGGAATCTATTGTTCCGGAATAGAGCTTAGAAGGTGGTCACTTAGACAAGTCTAATTGATCTTAATTGAAAAAAAAAAAATGTGTAAATATTTCGGAATGTTGTACTAAGCAAAGTTTTGGAAAAGAAATGCTATAAATAGGTCAGCTGCAGCAAGCACCGAAATACCTAACATTGTAACTGAAATATGGAATAAAAGGGTTAAAAAAAAATATCACCATCCCGGGTGAAAAAAGAAGGACGGCGTAAATCAAGATCGGACGACAAGCACAGTCACTTTGCTTCTTATTTATGTAAAATGTGACCAAATTTATATCTAAATTCAGTGGAATAAAATGTTTAATCCCTAGAAACATCTTACGTGTAACTGTAAGGTGGCATATTTCTGCCGCGAGATATGAGATAGCTATCGCGATAATTTAAGAGAACAATCGTGATAAAACAAAGTTTCCTGGAAATATTATCTAGATAATAAAATTTGTCACGATAAAAATATCGCGATAATTCTAACTGTTATCATGATTCATTTTGCTTTCGTGCCCATAACTAACATTCACGGTATCTATAATTAGATACGGTTTCGGAACATCTTCGTCTACAACCTTGTGAATTCTCCTTTTCCCTGAATGGTTTTAGTTGTTCGCAGGAGGCATTTCGAGTCGTCTTTGTGATTTTTAAGACATCTGTTCATTTCAGGTCTTGTCAAAATTTACCTATTAAGCTACTGTTGTTAATGATTCGAATTTTTACTTACTGCAATCTTGTGAAGTCAAAAACTACCGAGTTCATCCAACTGAAAAGTTTTCTGTTCATGGATATCGAGAAACTATGGTGGAATATTTCTGCCGCGAGATACGAGATAGCTATTGCGATAATTTAAGAGAACTATCGTGATAAAACAAAGTTTCCTGGAAATATTATCTAGATAATAAAAATTTTCACGATAAAAATATCGTGATAAAACAAAGTTTCCTGGATATATTATCTAGATAATAAAATTTTTCACGATAAAAATATCGCGATATTTTTATCGTGAAAATTTTTATTATCTAGATAATATTTCCAGAAACTTTGTTTTATCACGATAGTTTTCTAGAATTATCATGATAGCTATCTCGTATCTCGCGGCAGAAATATGCCACCATATCTTTGTGATTTTACAGACTTCTGTTCATTTCGAGTCTTATTAAAATTTACCAATTTGGCTACAATAGTTCGAATATTTACTTACTGCAATCTTGAGAAGTCTAAAAAAAAATGACTTAATCCAACTGGTGAATTTTCTATTTATAGATATCGAGAAAAGGATAGAACTATCACGATAATTTTATCTCGAATGTCAGCTTCGTGCACAATTTAGAAATTTTGCATTAGATAACAAAGTTTACCGTGATATTTTTTTCACGAAACTTTTCACTATCTCGATAAAATTTTCAGAAAACTTTGATTTATCGCGATAGTTTTCTAAACTTATCATGATAGCTATCTCGTATCTCTTGGCAGAAATATGCCACCATAAGAAACAGTTAGAACTATCACGATAATTTTATCTCGAATGTCAGCTTTGTGCACGGTTGAGAAATTTTGCGTTAAAATTTTAAGTTTATCGTGATGTTTTTTTCAGGAAACTTTTCCCTATCTCGATAAAATTTCCAGGAAGTTTTAATTTATTGCAATAGTTTTCTAAAATTATCATGATAGCTATCTTGTATCTCGTCGCAGAAATATGCCACCAGATACATGTGAATGAAATATGGAACAAGAGGGGTAAATGGTTTCACTGTCCTGGGGAAAAAAAAAAAGCTTTAAGGACAGCGTAGATCAAGATTGGACTACAAATACAATCACTTCGCTTCTTATTTTTGTAAAGTGTGAATGAATTTATATCTAAATTCAGTGGAATCGTTTGTCTAATCCTAAAAGAAATCAACTCTGTTAGCAACGAAAAGATTTTAAATCTTAACCTGCTAAATAAGTTAGATGAAACTTTCAAGCCGATACTAGAAAACTCATATATTGCTATTCAAAGGTTTTTTTGTTTTTTTTTTTTGCGGGGGGGGGGGATATCTCCAAAACGGACAGTGTAGATCCAAGATCAGACTGCACGTTTTCTGCATTCTGGTCTTAATCTACACTTGCTGCAAAAGATCACTGAGTTGTACTTAACAGCCTAGGGTTTAAAACACCGGATAAACTCTAAACCCATAAAGCTCAAAATAATTTAAATGAACATTTTTCTGCCGTCAGTAAAGAGGACTACCATCGACGAAACATTATCTTCCGCTAGGTGGCATTTTTCAAATACACACCTATCTGACTTGGGCATTCTGGGTACAGAACCGGACTACTTTTCAAAACGACAACTTTACTTCGAATTTCAAAATAAAATAAACGTTTACTCGGCAATAAAACGCTACCTGGTACGAATCATTCAGCTATGGCCAGCTAGCATGCAATCTATGCATCAGTCATTTATAAATACAGGCCTCACAGGCCTCGGTATAAGCCCAGGCATTTCATGTTGGTAAGTCAGTGGAAAAACCCTACACAAATCCTGCTTTCCGTAAAATCTATATTCAGAAACTGTATTCAAAGAAGAGCAGTAAAAGAACGATATTTGTTAGAACTGTTTTTTCCGTTTGAAAAAAAAAATAGATTTTTAGGAAATTTTGAGCGAAAAATAATCTAGATTTTTTCCACAGAAGTATTGTTTATAGCCTTTTTTTTCCATTGCTACTTTATTAGCGGCGAGGTGTAGTTTACACACCGCGTATTAATATTTATCCTGTACAGGATAGCGATGCGTCATAGCAGACAGGTCGATTCTTCGAAGAATATGACATGCGCAGACAACGCCGACAAGAAGCTGCTCAATCTTATGAAGCGGAAATGCCATTGTGGCGCAAGTATGATTCGATGAATGCCTACCTGTACAAGTGTTTTACAAAACTTATAGGTCAATTAGACTTACCTATTAGTGGAACAGAACTCGAAGTTGCGGGCATATTTTCCGCAACGAGTAGCATAAAAACGCAAAATGCCAGAAGTACAGTGAGCCCTAGAGTGACTTTTTCACCACTATCCGGACGCATCCAGAAGCCGGATAAGGTCAATGTGGACAACATTACGCAAGGGATGATAATGTTATACATGTAGTATAATGTACGCCTCCTGATATGGATGTAGAATGTGACGTCCACGAATGGTGCAGGACAACATGGGTACGTGATAGAGTTCCGAATAGCTTTGACATCCATCAGTTTCCATTCACCATTCGTGACGTAATTCGTGAGGTCTACTGGCTTCTCTCTCGTCGAGATATTTACCTGGAAAAATAAAAGACAACAAAATATAATTGAACCATGCTTTGTGAAAAGGGGGCTTAATGCATCTGCGAAAAGTATCGACTCAGGTCAGCCTGCGCGGACTGCACAGGCTGACCTGGGCCGAAACTTTTCGCTACTGGTCAATTTTTTATATGCTCAAGGACCAGTCTATCTCATGATTAAATTGGTAGTTAAAAAATATGGATATTATGCATCCATAAGTATGTGATGGCTTGCTAGGTACCATGGATCACAGAGATGCATTAAGCCCTCTTTTGTCAGAACACAGCTCATATATAAGAGCAGTGCTCCTGGCAAAACGGGGTTTAACTTTTTCACTACTGAATAAATAAATTGCATTTTCTCAAAGGCTAAAAAAAATTTCCTCTGCAAGATTAAGAGACAGAATGTAGCAGTGGACAGTGTAGATCAGAGATTAGACTGCACGTTCTGTGCAGTCTAATCTTGATCTACACTCTCCACGAAAGCTTCCGGTGTCGTCTATAGCATGAGAAAGAGTTAATGAATCTTGGTGATGCATGATTATCGGACAATACATAAATCCATTTTGTCCAACAACCTGTTGAGTCATAATGTAGACTGATCCTTTGACATGCAGAAAATTGACCAATAGGAAAAAGTTTCGGCCCAGGTCAGCCTGCGCAGACCTGAAGCGATACTTTTTGCAGATGCATTGCTATTGGTGAATTTTTTTTGCATGTCAAAGGACGATTCTACCTCCAATCCAGTAGATTGTTAGAATGCATGTTATGTATCCATAGTTATATGATGACTTGCATGGTATAATGCATCACGGAGATGCATTAAACCTTTTTTTCAGAACATTGTACATATAGTTCTACTTATAAACTGGCATAAGCAAAAATCTTTTGTAGTCCGACGTTAACTTTGTATTGAATGTTTAATTCATTATGCTCTAGACGACTTGCTTTGTCCTGTGACAGACTGTGTGACAAAGGGGAAAATCCGCTACGAATGAGCTACGAATGAGCATTTTCTTCTGTAACTAAAACGTTTTCATCGATATCGATGTTACGGTGGCACAAAAGTGACATGGAAGATATATTTTATACTACGTGCGCACGCAGTAGCTAATACGTGCGCACGTATTAGTTATTACGTGCGCACGTATTAGCTACTGCGTGCGCACGTAGTATAAAATATATCTTCCATGTCACTTTTGTGCCACCGTACGACGTCCCTACATTTGAACCAGATATTTGTTGACTCGTTGGCTTAAATCTGTTGTTGAAGGTGATTTTGACTTAAAGATACATCTTTACAGCTGGAGAGAAAAAAACCTGTTAAAACTTGAAAGTGTGTATAATAGCTCAGCTGTGTAAACATAGATAAATTACCAATGTATATAGTGTAAAGGATAGAAAAACTCAAGGATTTTGTCCTCATTTTAAACCGGAAACGACGACAGCGATTGCTTTGAAGGCCTCCAAAACAAAATGCATTTTCTATCCGTCGTAATCTGTGCAACCTTGCAGTCATCAGGGGCAACATTTGGCATGAGGAAACAAGAATGTATATAGTTTCATAAAATAAGGATGAAATGGGTTAAAAACTGGCTGAAAACTGGCTGGAACCAAGTATAAATGTATCTTTTAATATTAGAAATCATTCCATTTAATCTTTGTCCAACGCCTTGCTTTTGACTGCTGGCTATTTGTTATCTCGCAAACATCAATGCTCTCTTTTATGTGATACACATCACTGAAATCGAGAGTAATTTTGCTATCATCAAAGACTATATGAGGGACGTTTTTTATGCACTTAA
The DNA here is from genome assembly GCA_946811185.2 of Hippopus hippopus. Taxonomy (NCBI): domain Eukaryota; kingdom Metazoa; phylum Mollusca; class Bivalvia; order Cardiida; family Cardiidae; genus Hippopus; species Hippopus hippopus. Next base: position 26,033,520 of record OX328104.1, on the reverse strand, counting down.
TTGTCTTAATCATCTTAATTAAGACATCAATTACCAACATTACAGGGATTTTCTTTGCCAAGAAATTTCTTTTATCACCTTGCGATAATGTTTTTTTTTTTTTCAAAAAAGGGGCAGGCTTATACGAACCTTTGGGATTGAACCTTTTGAATGCTGACATCTGTTTGTGTTTTTGCGGACAGTGTAGATCAAGATCGTAAAAAAACCTGAAATTTTGATATAGGACCTGAACTGTTGGATATCTGGGAGATGTTTTGTCAAAAAAGGCACTTAACATTGTTGCAAGAGAAGCTGTGTACAAGGTTAAGGACTGAACTGTCCAATTTAGTCGGCGGTCTTAGCGCAATTGGGTTTTTTCTCCAGCTTGTAAGTTAATCATTAATTGTTTTATCAAGAGCTCTAGGTGCAGTCTGCACTTAAAGACAGGGAATATATCTGAGACTTGCTCTGGCAAAAGGGGGCTGAGTGTACCTTGATATGGCTTGCAACAGGCGAAAAAGGGCATTCGGACATTTGCGTATAAAGTGTCGTCTCGGATCAGCCTGCGGCACTTTACGTACATAAATTAGATTTTGTCCTGCAGCAGACTTACGTGAAACAGAAAATCACACACGATCGGAAAGTGTCGTCTCGGATCAGCCTGCGCGGACTGCGCAGGCTGATCCGGGACGACACTTTACGCAAATGTCCGAATGCCCCTTTTTGAGTGTTGCAGGCCAATCATTATATTATACTAAATTATGCCATCAGATAATTATGGACCCATAATAGCCACTTTTTTTTTAACCAAGTGACTTAATCATAAGGTAGACTGGTCCTGGGACATACAGAAAATTGACCAATAGCGAAAAATTTCGGTCCAGGTCAGCCTGTGCGGACTGCGCAGGCTGACCTGGGTCGATACTTTTCGCAGATGCATCAAGCCCCCTTTTCACAGAGCATGGCTCATCTATAGTCAGACAAATTTCTTTTCGATTCTAAAACCCTCTATTTGCATGTACAGTAGCTTACTTACAATAAGTACAAATGTTGCGCCCCGAATACTTAGCCTTTCAGATATTGCTTGTGTTTCGGTGTAAAGTTTCGTGTTGTAGGATTACTTTGAGAAAACTTAAGATTCACCTTTATTTGGCTAGAAGTAAGTCCTAAACAGAAGTTTGAAGATACCCGTTCCAGCATTAAACGTATTTGCAAATAGTAAACCTGACAATATCGGTTTAAAACTTTCAAAAATAACTTCTTGCCATCTTTGCACAATCTTGGGTACATAAATGAATGACGTTAAGCTTCAATACCGAGACCAAGGCTAAGCCGAAGAAGGAATCGCTTGCGTTTCGGTTTAAAGTTTCGTGATGTTATTGAGAAAGCGTGATATTCACCTTTATTAGACTAGAAGTTAAGTCCTAAACAGTGGTTTGAAGATACCAGTCCCAGCGGTATGAGTATTTGCCAATGGTATTATAAACAATATTGGTTTAAGACTTTCAGCAATAACTTCTTGCCATCTTTCCACAATCTTGGGTACATAAATGACTGACTTAAAGTTTCAACAACTAGACCAAAGCCAAGCCTAAGACGATCCATAAATTTTCAGGAAAGTAGTACAAAAACACCAACACAATATCTGTATGGTGTCCGTGGTTGTGAGGTAGAGCGTCGGCCTCGAACCATAAGGTCCTAGTTCGATTCCCGAGAGCGGGTGTCAACTTTAGGACTGTTCATTGTCCCACGCGTTAGGCGCGAGTACTAGTGTGGTTTACAGGAAAGAGGATCGAGAGAGATAAGTTTAAGTTGTAAAAAACTTGTTTCTCAGTCGATGTAAAAGAAACACATTTAAAGATATGATATCTTTATTACACACCTGAAATCCATCGTAAGCCCATGACCCCATTTTTAGTTTACAGATCTGGTCATCAAAGGGAAAGTAAGTGATGTCAATATTACAGGTACTGCGAAGTTTTACGATCGGAGGCCAGAACACTTTGCCGTTACTTTCCAACATCGCCAAGGCTTGCATGTATCCGCTGTTGTAATCATCCGCGCTGAAATAAAGTAGTTCCAGAATGAGTCAATCAATCAATCAATCAATCAATCAATGATTTTAATAACTATAATGATAAAATAAACAGCGTCAGACTCCAAAATTGTTATAGTTATTTAAGGTATACGGCCCCTAACTCTGTCGAGGTTGGCCGAATAGCCTTTATGAAAACGTCGATGTAACATCGACGTTTTCTTAAAGGCAATTGGGCCAATCGACGTTTTCGTAAAGGCTATTCGGTCAATCTCGACAGGTGCCGTCTTTTAATATGAGAGTTAGAGGCTGTAGACCTTAAAAAGGCGACACATCACAAATCCATTGTTGAAATGACGTCCCCTCTTCCTTTACCAAAGACGTCACAAGAAGTTTTTGTGGACAATGTAGGTCAAGATCAGATCTTTATTCTAGATAATACGGATTATTATTATTATTTTTTTTTTTTCCGGTGAAAGATTGATTTTTTTTTTTTTTTCGTGGAGTGAACATCATCGGTAATATTTTCACTCGTGGGTGCACCACTCTTGAACTGAATATTTCCGATGCTATTCACTCGATGAAAGAAATTTCGAACTTTCACTGAAAAACAAAAAGTTTTATCTATTTCATGCTTCCTATCCCTTTTTTGTTTGGACTTTCACCAAAATCTAGTACAGTTGCTTTCGGTAATTCCCCGTGATATACATGTACCTTCCCACATACATGTAAGAACGCATTACAGTATTACGTAAAGCCTAAGAAATGTGGGGTAAATGCGCCAAAATTACATATTTCCGTCTGGTTGAATGGCACGCACTATTAACCTAGATAACCAGTGCGCTGGAACTACTGTTTCCGCTGGGATTGTGTGGTATAGAGTTAAATCTCCAAAACAATACATGTATGCGTCAAGCGAGTACACCAGTAAGAGGAATCTGTTCAAACCTGTTATAGAGCACAATATCCGGTCTCCAAATCCCGGCACATGGTATCCGGAACACTGTCAAACCGTTATAGCCAGCCGGGTCCCAATGGAGCTTTTCGTCTTTCCATTCCTGAAAAGAAAAAAACATTGATTCATTTGAATAAATTGTGGTCGATCTTTGCCATGTTTATGATGACACTTTTTATCCTGTGCTAGCGGATGTTAGACAAACAGAGGTCAGCATGTCCCTGACTTTCATCTAGACTTTCGATAATTTATTTTTTGTTCAAGCTTTCATGCATTATTTGTCAACTGATTGTAATTCAACCAAGTTTAATTTTCATTCAACTGATTTTCTCTTACCCCAAGAAGCATTTAGGGAAAAGAGGTTTAAAGACTGGACCACTGTGAAATAGGGTAAAGTAGTCCCAACACAGCTCCACACTCGACTTAAGTGTCCGCAAACAGACAAAAAAAGTAGTACCTCTTAAAAAATATTGGTATTGCTAGTAGGCGGTGAAATGAATCAAAATGCTGCCAGTAAGTAGTCAAATGAATGTCTCCTTCCGCTGTATACTATTGACAGAAAATTGGTGTAATCTAAGTGCATTAAGTCTAGATCTAATAAGAGTCATTTTTGGAGGTAAGCATAGGAAGCGAAAATATGTAGTACTAAAATACTGATTTTGTAATTGTAAAAAAAAATTGGAATTCAATTTCTTAGAAACTATTTTACAGAGTTTTAGAATAGAGCATTTTGCAAACCAGACGAGTCGATCTTCTCGTTCGTATAGTGGGTCAGCCATGATGGATAGGGCATTATGGGAGAAATACGTCTCCTTGGCAACACGGGTCGGTATTCGTATCTCCTTTATTGAAGAGCGGAATTACTTGTTCATTATCTCGTCTCTCAATAAAAGGGAAGTATATTATATTGACCACTCCATAATTGATAAGCATATAATCAAATACTCATTTGTATGTCAGAGCACGTCATCTTGAGTTGTTTATTATCTGCTTTCACTTGAAGACCATTCTGGGTCCGTTTTCAACAACCATTCTTAAGACCATTTTTCGGCGTAGCTGAATGTGCAAGCTTTTGACCTACTTTTTGGTACTGATAACAAATGAATAAATAGAAATTTGTGATTGCTCAAAAAAGTAGACATGTTTATTTTGCCTATTTGCTTGCAAATTTTCGCCGCCTTTCTCTTTTAAGATATTTCTTATTTGTCGTATTCTCCAAGATTTTCAAAATTTTGAAAGTAACACAACTTCTGATTGGATAAACCAAATGGTTTAGCCAATCAGAAGTTGTGTTACTTTCGAGTTTAGAATATTCTGGAGAATAAGACGGAGAAGGTTCTTAAGAATGGTTAGTGAACGCGGGCCCAGGCGGCAGGTCTTTTTTTTTCTTTTTGAATCACTAGAGGTCCAGATAAAAGTTGGTAATCGTAATCCTTAAACATTAGTTCTTCTCTAAGGCTTAATGAGGACCATTCTTCAGTTATTTCCCTTGATTCCTCTCCAGCACTGCATTGGTCCTGATAAGGGGATTACTTGGTTTTTGTCCTTGATTTTCTTGCACTGTGCAGCTTTTTTCTTGAGATAATGGTTCAAGTAAATTTAATTAGATTGTTTTACAAATCGATCTATTCGTAGCTCCTGATGATTAAGAACAGAATTTGATTTGAATTACATGGGGCTTTACATATACATGTATATCCTAAATCATTATTATATTTATCGCAACATCCCCAGGGAAATCAAGGATAAAAACAAAGAAATATAGGTAAAAGGACCAATCTGTTGTTTGGTTACCTTCAGTCTTTATCTGGCAAGGGAGGCAATTTAATTTACAGGAATGGCCCCCATTGTCGATCCTTTTTGTCTGAATTGAATCATGAGGTAGATTGGTCCTTTGACATGCAGCAAATTGACGAATAGAAAAAAAACCAAGGCCAGCCTATGCGAACTGCGGAGGCTGATCTGAATAGATACTTTTTGCAGACGCATTAGACGCTCTCTTCACATATGTGTGGTTTTTTTTTAAGGAAAACAGTGCTTCAGGTATTGTGAATGGAAAAAAAAAACTGCTACACTGCTTCGTAAAGGCATATTCGTTCTGGTCAATATTTCGATTTTGAATTATTGCATGTTTGAAAAAATTCTACGGTCATTTTATCCTTAGGCTGATAAAAGCGACTCAAGGACCTTTTGCGGACAGTGTAGATCAAGATCAGACTGCACGTTCTGTGCAGTCTGATCTTGGATCTACACTGTCCGATCAGGATATATTATTCCCCCAAAAAATACCTTTGAAATATCGAAATTTGCGTTTCTACTATTGGATTGAAAGTTTCATCTAACTTATTTAGCAGGATAAGGGTGAGGTAAGTGTTTTGAAGCTTGTTTTCTATTTATGTCTGCTGCTTAGTCGAAAACCCCAGTGCTCCCAGTGATGCTCAAACCCGGGGCCTCGCGGTTAAGAACCCTATACTTTAACCACTCAACTACGCAGGACCCCCAAATATTGTGTGAAAAACAATTATTTTTCATACTGTACATTATTTCTATTGCCCGTAATTGGCGTAGAGTCTCATACCAGTCTAGTAATAGAGATGTATTAGTTTTACTCCATTACAATTTACTTCAATTTCACGTGATACGCATCAGTATTTTTTGCAGTTTTAGTCATGTTTCTTTTACATCAAAATTACTCTTGTTTCACAACTATTTCAGAAGTCACCGGCTAGGCTAAGAACTCGTATCTGTCTGGTGATCGGTTAAATTTTGGTAGTTTTGCTCAAGTTATTTCCAATTATGCCAATATTGCGTGACATAAGACATCACTGCAGCGTCTATTGCCTACATGTCGAGCTTAATGGCATGCAAACTTTGTTTTCATAGGAGTGTCCTTGGGCAAGACACTTCAGATCCCTAGTCTACATGTAGCACGTGTGAAACCTATAAGCTAGGACATGCATGAATATGTGAGCTGTTGCCGCTATCTAACTGAAATATTGTTGAAAATGGGGTAAAACACAGTCAGTCAATCAATCAATCAATCTGTATTTGTTTAGTGTAATTTTTCTATCTTTATATAATTATACTTCAAAGAATCAGTTTTAAGGTATCGGCAAAATCCGTCTTTCCTCGTCAATTGGTCTTGCCATATTCCGGAAACGCTCACCTTTGCCGACTCTTGTCGGTAATTTTCGCACATGATCGTTAAATTCCGTGCATGTTCGAAGGCTTCAGTATGGAATGTATACGTGAAAGAGGTATACATTTTGCTTCAAGAGTAGTATAGGGAGGTAGCCTGGGGACGCGGCCGATCCGCCGCGTCCCAGGCTACCTACCCTGAGGGGCCCAGGCTGCCTACCCTGAGGGGGAAAAGTGTCCCAGGCTGCCTACCCTGAGGGGGAGTTGTCCCTATATCACTGAGTTGGAGTTAGTTTTTTCTTCACCTATGGATGATTTCTCTCTCTAAAAGCCTGAGCACTGAGTTGGACTTAGTTTTTTCTTCACCTATGGATGATTTCTCTCTCTAAAAGCCTGAGCACTGAGTTGGAGTTAGTTTTTTCTTCACCTATGGATGATTTCTCTCTCTAAAAGCCTGAGCACTGAGTTGGACTTAGACTTTTTTTCTTCACCTATGGATGATTTCTCTCTCTAAAAGCCTGAGCACTGAGTTGGACTTAGACTTTTTCTCTGAGTTTTTACTCTTTGGCGTGTAACTCTTCTAAAAGAAAGAAGATTGACAATTTGAAGAAAAGATAGAACTTTTGTGCTAAATGGTTAGTCCTAAAAAAGGACTGTTGGGTTAGCTCTGAAAAGAGCTGTGACAATTTGAAGATAGAACTTTCGTCTGACAATTTGAAGAAAAGATAGAACTTTCGTCTGACAATTTGAAGAAATGACAATTTGAAGAAAGATAGAACTTTCGTCTGACAATTTGAAGAAAAGGTAGAACTTTCGTGCTAAATGGTTAGTCCTGAAAAGAACTGTTGGGTTAGCCCTGAAAAGGGCTGTTTTGGAGGTTGTGTTTTTAAGCACAACCTCCAACTTTCCCACAAGCTGGACAGCTGCTCGCTGCCCGCCTTCTGATTCTTGCCATCGCCTGCTCGTCCAAGTTAAACTTCAACGAGAATGGTGGCTCGTCGTCGTCATCCCAGCATTCAGTTTCTGGGATGACGAACTCCTTCTTGGCTGGTGTCTGTAGTGGGATGACGAACTCCTTCTTGGTTGGTGTCTGTAGTGGGGTTTGGGCAAAGTCCCAAAAGTCCCACCCGGTGAATAGTAGTTTCTCCTCGAAGACAGGACGTCTCTGTCTCCTCGCTGTCTCAGCTTCAACCTTTTCTAGCTGCCGATTTGCCTTCTCAATTTTAAATTGGAGGGTCTCCGCTGCTCTCATGAGGTTTCTCATCGTTTTTCTTAGCTCTTCCATCGTTTTTCTTAGCTCTTCCACCGTGAAATGAAAATGAACAATGTATGGAAAATATCGCCGGGTTTTATAGCTTTACAGGAGGATTGACCTACTTGACTCATGACGTCATTTTCTCCTATGTTTTTCCCGCGTCGGCGTTTCATGCTGTTTTGGCTCTGAATTAATGTTGTCCAATCAGAATTATCGTTGTATTTCTAATGGTAAATGTTTATTGTTGACCAATCCATAGTTTTGTTACATTTTTCTTGTTCTGGTCAGAAAAACTAGAGTTTGACTATCCTATGATTTTTTTGATTGTGAGCCTTCTGACAATTTGAAAAGAAAGATGTTTCATTGAAGATGGTTAGCCCTGAAAAGGGCTGTTTTTTATCCTCCTCTCTTTCTTTCGATTGTTTCCATTGTATCTAGCATTTGTAGCAGATGCTCAATTTCATACCTGATATATCTGAAACGTTCTCTTTCTTCTAACCAGAAGAGCAATGAGAGGAAAAATGTCAATCCAAACATTGTGGGATACTGACTCAGCTTTACGATAGTTAATGGTGAATGAGAAAAATTAATCGGAGTTTAGTGTTTATATGTTTATGTGCAATGGGACACTTTTTTTAGCCTTTTGATTGTAAGTCTTTTGAGTTTTGACAATTTTGAAGAAAGAAAGATCTTTTCTTGAAGATGGGTAGCCCTGAAAAGGACTGTTGGGTTAGCCCTGAAAAAGGGCTGTTTTTCGTCTCACGTTGTTCTCCACTTCTAATGACAACATCCGAAATTCGCCTGGCAAATGGGGCATGCTTCAACTCTTTTTGTGATTGTCATTGCTCCATTATCGAAAGTAATCTTCCTCCCAAATTTGACATCAACCAAAATGACATCAGGCGTTGTCTTTAGAAATAGCTGAACTAATCTTTCGCCGAGATCTTTGTATGGCTGTGTTATACGTTGTAGTTGGCTTTGTTCCTCCTCCCCTACGAAATGAGTGTTTAGTAGCAATATCTGCTGACCGGCATTCAGATAGTCTCGGAGAGCCTCACGCAATTGATAATTTATCTCCTCCATATTGATACTGCTTCCGATTATTGATACTGCTTCTGAACTGCTCGAGAACTGAGAGTAAAAATGGTGAATGTATGGAAATATCGCTGGGTTTTATACGTTTACAGGAGGATTGAAAATTTTTAAAGAGCTCGGACCTGGCGGAAAGCACATACATTTTTTCCCATCCTACGTTTCATGCTAATATAGCAAAAAGTTATGACCCGATGTATGGGAAAAATGTAGACAGAACAAGTCTTGGGGAAAAACAGAATGAAGAACTCTATTGGTTTTTTGAACTTTTTTATTGAACAGAACTGAACAATGAACATATTTACAATGAACATATTTTACAATGAACTGTAAAAAAGACAAAAAATGAAATATTCACAATGAACTGTTAACAAAAAGAAGATCATTTTTTCACTGTTTGTGGGGGTAGAGTCTCTGAAATTTTCTTGTATAGATTTCCGTAGTGTTGATTAAACCACAATGATACATCTCGATTGTTTCGATGGTATTCCGTTGAGAGGAATTTCTGTTGAAGATATTTCTGTATATTGTATCCTCTAGCAACAGCATCCAATACAAAGATACAGTAAAGTCCGCAAACTTTACCCTGTAGACTCTGAAGAGTTTGTCGATTGTATCTCCACGTTGAAGAATGATTGTCTAAAAAGTTAATGATTTCTGGCTCAAGTGGTGGTAGTCCATACGGATCAAAGTATAGCACATTGTCATTATTATCAAATATCACTGCCACCCAGTGTTTTCCTGGTCTATTTGATCTCTCTGTATTCACAATGTAAGCTTTCACATGTTTGGGTATTTGTCGAGGTAACTGGTCTTTTGCACAGACTTTCGCCTGTAGATTTTTTATCCAGGTTCCGTGATCCAATATGTATTGAATTTCAGAAGTATACATCAGTTTTTCTATTCACTTTTCTTCCCAGGATTGTTTTACTTTGTCACACCAGTATTGTAAGCACGACTCCGTGATTTCAGATAAAATGTTTTGTTTTATATTTTGCCATAATCTGTAGGCTTCCACATAGTCACTGTCATCGAGTTTCATCTCCATTAGTTCAGGATACCATTTTTCCATGATTTTGTATGGGTTTATTCCCGTCATGGCTCTTTCTATGAACATATCTGTATGATCTTGTCTGTCCATGAATAAACATATGTTGTGCTGTATTTGACTGGGGTGATCCACTTGACATCCGAAACACTGTTTATGAACTTCGCTGGATATAAATTCTTTTAATTCATTAATCATATGTTTTTCAAAGCTATTGTGAATGTCGTTTTTCCGAGTAGAAAGACACTTTGAAGTGTGATATTGCACTTTTTCTGCTTTTCTTCTCAGTGCTCTAGCGAAGTTGAGTCCCTGCATTGTGTTTTTACTTCTCTTAGCTCTGAAAAGGGCTGTTTTTCTGATGTAATTTTTCCGAAGTTAGTAATCTGTGATGATTTCTCTCAAACTGTTGATTTCGATCTGATTGTCAAATTCAGCAAAAACAATAACGTTGATCACTGTTGGCAAGGCTTGGGCGAATTGAAGCTCAATTCGAAGACTTTCAGTTTTTATAGGATGAAGTTGACCTTCTTCACTGCCTTGATCAGCTGTCAAATCGTAGCCCCACAAACAGTATCCACCAGCATAATCTTCTTTGGCAATATCAAATGATTTATTGAGTCCGAAGGCTGAGACAGCCTGATACATTGACAAATATGATTTCAAATACAAGCCATTTTCAAAGTCAGGCTCAAAGGGTCTGTTATGAATACTGTGACCATTACATGATACATCTATTTTTGACAGATTGAAATGTTGGAAGAAAAATGGATTGGTATCATAACCTCCATTATAACTAGCATTTGTTACCATTGCAATGAAAACACGTTTCGGAAGCTGTCCTTGAAACAAATGATCTTCAACTTTAGACTGAAGTCCATTGCCAATGGTAAAAGTCTTTACTTCTACTCTGCGGATAGGAATTTTCATGTTTTGCTGAGAAATAATTCGATTTAGATCATTCGCAACAACAGGCAACAATTCAACATTTCGCATATGCAGACTGACTGTTTCCAGTACAATTTTTGCAGCTGGTGCACCAGTACCTCCCGTAAGACAAAAGTTTGATGAGACTCTGTTTAATCTAAGTCTGATTTCAACTCCGTTAGGTAAATATTTTTCTTGCTGAAATAGATCAAGATGCAATCGTCCGAAAAGCTCTGCAGTTCTGCTTTGTGTGATTACACCGATTCTTTCTCGTAATCCTTCATTATTCCCATCATGGTTGAGTGCTCCGAATTGGCCACTGGTGTCTTCGACCCAAAGTACACCAGCTTTCAAAAACGTAGTCTTGCAGTCGGCATTATATGACAGAAGATTTTCGATATATGCACTGTATGGATAGGTATCTGAATTACTATTGATTAGTTTATTATTTAGATACAAATCGACACCGCTAAACATACTGTGCATGAAATTGTTTACAGGGGCTACATTTGAACCGGCATCTAAATTGCTACCATCTGCTTTAACGATTTTGAATTTGATATACAAATACGATTGTGACAAATCTGTCCAATGTTCGGTTTGAGGTGGTATGATGAAATCTATCGGTGAATTGTTTGTCAAAGATACTATTGGAAAATGTTCAATCCATTGACTTTCTTGCATCGTTGTCAATGTAGGTGGTACAGAAAGAACATTGAGTTCTGATTTACTGCATTCGCAAGATCCGTTTTGCATCATTTTCAAAAAAGATTTTTCAAAAGATTTTTTTCTCAATCAAATATATCAAGAGGTCTTGGTCTAGTGTAATGATTTCTTTGTCTTTTATTAATGATCTTGCCTCTGCGAGATCGAGAAGATAAATGACGTGTCTTTTGTGATTTTCGTTTATTTATCCCAGGTATTAACAGTTGTGCTAAATTATGAACAGATTGTTTTCCCCGCGGGACTGCAACTTTTTTGGGGTTTTTACCACGTAAAAAGATATCTTCTGCTGTACGTATTCCTTGTTTGATTCCTTCTTTTTTTATAGCATTAAAACCAGATTTGAGCAAGGGTTTAAGCAATGGAGTCACTGTTTTAAGTGCTGATCTAAATAGGAAACCTAATCCATACCCATACTGTTTTACGCCACGATAAACTGGTAGCATTTTTTTGTCAATGTATCAGTTTAATTATTTCAAAATATCAAATATTTTTATTTTTTCTGTCTGAAATGTAACTTGACGATTGTCTTACCAGTAATGAAATGAAACGATATGCCAGAATCCCCTGTTATTTGAATGTGAATAGTATCGAAATCAGATTTCGAAACGGGGATATAATGCGGTAATGTAATTTCATGGTTGATATGTTGGGCTTCATAATTATTTTCAACTGATTCGGTTGGTTTGAACGGTAAAACACGAAGTATGGGAGCAAATGTATCACCCACTATAGTGTGTTCAGCAATATCTGAATAAACAAACAGGTGGTTGTAGCCAGCATCAATGTTAGGAGTGTATTTAAATGCATTTAAAAATCTTCTACCCGGATAAATCACCTCGTGTTGAAATTCTGGCGCTCCTCCCAGTTTTAAAAACAGCGATGGATGGAATTTGATTCCGGTTTTTGTAATATTTCTGATTGCAAGTTTCGGACGTTTGGATGAGGTTGAATAGCTAATAGACAGTAGCATTGGATGCTTTTGAAGGATACCCGATAGGTTATTTTGAATCAAATCATCGATCACCTCTATAATATGCTTTGGTGAAGTGTAACTACCCGGTGGAAAAGTAAATAGAATTGACCATTTTTCTGCTTTACCTTTATCGTCTCGCCTTAATACAGATATCTGCATATTATCTCTTTTTTTATCTACCGCTGCTATTGCATTGTATAAACTGGTATCTGTAGTTATAATTTCGAGCTCTGCTTCTTGTTCACTTACGTTTAAAAACTGAGAGGGGGTAATAAGTTGAACTAATGCAACTTCCCAATTTTCCCTATCAATATGAACTGTCTTTGGTAAATGAACTTTAAAACAGCACTGTGTGTTGTTCGGATAAAGGTTTATGGAACTATCGCTAGGTAGAGTAACATAAAATGAATTCATTTTTTAATATTTTATTTTTTACTGGCAATGAAATCAAGCTCTGGTTGTTTTTGTTTTTGTTCAGTCTTTGTGAATTTTAACCCCGGAGATGGGAGAATATATCCGAGTGAACTACTTAACAGTATCAACCACAATTCACGATCCTGACTTTGAATACTTAAATGTACTATGGAGGTTGCAATAATTGCGTAAATGACTAATATCTGTGAAATATATGTAAACTGATTCTTTGGAACACGATTTCCACAGCAGCTGTAATTTTTACTACTAACACTATCGACACTTTCTGTCGCGCACTCAATGTTTGACTGTGAATTCATCATAAATGTACTGTCTTTTTATAAGATTTTTTATCTATAAGATTTTTCCCTTCAAAGACACCAAATGGGATTCTGGTATCCAACTTTGAAATTTTTTTGGATAGCCTTTCCAATTGACTTTTATTTCTTTGATTAATTTTTTGCCCTCACGCCTTGTACGTCTATCAAGAACTGAATCAATTTCATAGACTTCATCATCTTTTATTAATTGAAGTTCGTATTCATAATAAGTTCCCAAAATTTGTTCACCCTGTAAATCTTTTATTTTATAGGTGATAGGTGAAAATGTCTTGTTAACATGAGTGATTTCAAATATTTCTTGCGTCCAATTTGGTAAATAGCCCTTATCAAATGTACGTTTATTGATCCGAACACGATCTCCAATTTTGAATTTTGGCTTTTTCGTCATTGTGATTGTCGATAATCGAGGATACAGATTTTTCGAAACCTCTGCCTCATTTGATTTTGTTACCATTGCAGGAGATGTTTTAATACTTCTGTGAAAAGTATGATTGTAATTCTGAACTAAAGAATTCAATACGTCAATGTAACGTCTTGTTTTCTTGTACGTAAAGTATTTCCACATTCTCGTTTTTAAAGTTCGTTGAAATCTTTCAACGAGGCTTGCTTTTGTCTCTGGATTTTCGGTGGTGAAAAAATGAATCTGACTCTTTTTCAAGTATTGTTGAAACAGTTTGTTTTTGAATTCCGAACCTTTATCTGTTTGAAGTGATAAAGGTTTTCGTTTTGATTTCTGAACAATAGATTGAAATGCTCGAATCAAAGTTTTTCCCATTTTATTTGGAATAGGGATAACCCATGAAAATCTTGAAAACACGTCAATTACACAAAGTAAATATTTCTTGTTATCATTTTGTTTTGCTAAATGTTGCATGTCGGCCAAATCAGCTTGCCATTGATAATCTATACCACTTACAATAGTTTTTCGTCTTTTGAAACGTCGACGGATTGGTTTGTGTAAGGTATAGGTGGATTCACCTCGTAACCACTCTTGAACATCTTTGTATCTTATTCCTTTCAAAACAGATTTTGCAGCGTGATACAATTGCTTTATTCCAGTAAATGCGACAGTACTTTTGGGATCATAAAACAACTTTCTTAACACGTAATCAAGTTTAGGCTTTACCAGGGCTCCCATGACTGAAGCGTTTTACGACTAGGGGTCTTTTTTATAGAATTTGGGGGAGTTAACAACTCTTTAGTATAGAATTGTTTCAGTCTTTCTTTTTCTTCAGGTTTCATGTATGGAGTTTTCATCGTAGATTTTTTAACACTTTTTGCACCCGATTTCCTTGCACTTTTTTTGTACACTTTTTGGCGTGTGAAATAAGTAATCGGGTTCACCATGGGATTCTTCATCTTCGCTCAGTGACTTATCATAAGATTTATCATAAGTTTTATGCATCCACCTCCATCTACTTGAGTTGCCAATAACTTCTTGCAGAATATTACTTTCATGTAATGCCTTTGAAAAAGTTTTCCAACCTTTGGGTTCAACACCTTTTCTTTGACGTATTGCATCATTGATAAGATCGATGATATTGGAACCATGAATGCGTGCCCCTTTATATGACACAACTCCTTGTTCATCCCAAGTTAAATTATTGTTATCTTTTATCATATTCAAAAGTAACTCGGCTTTTCTTTTCATGGTTTTTGGTACACTTTGCAAAATTTGATCATGCAAGGCAACAGATGCTGATTTCTGTACACTATCATCACTTTTTGTCGTTGAAAGTAAATTGTTCAAAGTTGGCCTTGCTTTTTGAAAATTACAAGGCCTTAAGAGCTCCTCCTATTCCTCCGATAACGGCTTTTCCTAACAATGGTAATAATGCAGGACCAAGCAATTGAAGAAATCCACCTTTTTGATTTAAAATTTGTTTTTTATTTTTTACTGAGACTGATTTCGAAGCTAAACGTCTGAGATGCTGCCTACTTGAATACAATTTCTTCTTCTGAGGTGATGATAAATGTACATTTGCCTTTTAAAACATGATGACAGCATTCCGATATGCATTTTATCACTTCGGGCGACGAATCTTTTACAAGTTTTTTACGTGTTTTTGGTTTAGCCTGTATCATAGCCATAACCATTGAACCATGTTTTTTTATCAGAGGTGTTTTCTTCTTCATGTTGACTTGATCTCGATTTCGGATTAAATGATAATACAAGTTCCATGTCACTAACATTTATAGCTAATGTAATGTTTTTTGTAGTCAAAATTTGTTGTTAAAATTTCTTAAGAAAACTGTGAATAGAGATCATCGGCTAATGTAGTGGCGGTAGATATAGATGAATCCACGGGAATGGATCTTCCTTTCCCAAGGTAGAGCACCTTATTTTTGTCGTCAAGATTATATCTCCCTGTATCAAGGTTATGTTTCAGCATATCATAAAACATTCGTTTATATTTTTTAAACCCTTTTTTATGTTTGGCTAATGTCTTTGGAGACCACGCGACGGAGGGGGTTTTTTGAAACGATAAGTTTTTGCCTGGTAATATGAATCTTGAATACTTTCTTTCGTAATCCCGCAGTTTTTTTCTTATTCTTTCCTCTCTGGATTTCGGATACTGTTGATGTTCTGAAATGTTACTTCCTACAGGCCTTCGTTTTCGGGTAGTAACAAATCTTTCATCAATCGTAATTGGGGTATGCTTCTTTGGTGATGATTTCTTCTTTGGAGATTTTTTCTTTGGTGGAGCACGCTTTCTTGGAGTACGCTTTTTCGGAGATTTCTTCTTTCTTGGAGATTTTTTCTTTTTTGGAGACTTCTTCTTTTGCGGAGCACGCTTTCGTGGAACACGTTTTCGAGTTTGTCTTTCAGCTCCAAATTTTCTGATGGTTTTTGTTCCATCCCATCTCAGCAAACTTCTGATAATAACACCACCTAGAAATCCACCCCCTCCAGGTTTTAAAATGATTTTACGTTTACTTTCCTCATCTATGGACGGATCTGCTAGCTGTTCAATATCTGCTCTATGTTTTGTCATGTACGTTATGGTTTGTTTTGGTAATTTGATTTTATTTTCGATGATGTTTTGCGCAGCCAATGTAAACCATTTTAAAATTTCTTTTAATCCTGCTTTTAACACAGCTTCTCTTTTATGTTTATCGGTTTGTTGACTTAAATTTCGCAAAGCAGCTAAAACCGAACTTGGTGTAGCTGGTAAGGCCATGTTTACTCACGGATGGGTATCATAAAAATGATTTATATTCAAAATGTAATTCTCTTTTAAAGCAAGAACTTTTGCATAAAAAACTTTCTTAAAGAAACTTTTTTAAGCAGAAGAATAAATAACAGGTCCTGTTTCATTACCTTGTGTATACCAACGGTAAAATATATCTGTTCGGAGTCTTAATTCTTTGTTTGTTTGTGAATGAAAATCTACGACTAGATATCCATGGTCCGACAATGTAGCATCTTCATAAGCAGGTACCAAATGTGGGGCTTGCATTTGGCGAGCTAATGTTTTAATCTGATTCTTATCTCGTTCATTTCGAAATAAAATCATATATCTAGAATTAAGGCTAATGGTTCGACTCGATTTCGATTGCTGAAACATATTTTGCGTGATGTAAATCACACTTGCATTACGATGTTGACCTTTTCTTGTAAACCAAAGTTTAATTTTTTCCTCATCTTTTTCACCCAAAATGTCATCAAAGACGATTAAATGTGGAATGGATACATCACTGACAATTTCGTTTTCGTCGTCAGGAATCCCCTCCACGAATTTTATCAATTCAAATTGTGAATTAAACTTTTCCTGCATAACACTGTAGGCATGTTGCCATTCTTTGTAACACCAAACAACTCTTTCAGGAACGATGTTGAACAAGTCTTCTCGATAGTCAATTAATTTATGAACGAACTCTGTTTTTCCACAGCCGCTCGGCCCTGTGATGAAAATATTACAAGGATGTTGAAATAATATGGATTGTACATCCATATTTTTTTACTTTACTCTTTAAAGGCTAATGATAAAATGATAACATCATTGAAAATGAAAGCATTTTTATTGAACAGAACTGAACAATGAAACATTTTTTGCAATACAGCATAAAAAATTTTCTTGACAATGAAAAAATTCACAATGAAACATTTTTTACAATACAGCATAAACAACATTTTCTTGACAATGAAAAAATTCACACTGAAATATTTTTTCACAATGAATTATTCACAATGAATTATTTACAATACAGCATATAACAAATTTTTTACAATGCAAATTCGCAAATACCACGAGTTTCACATTTGTCTTCATATTCCGTAATGTCTTTGTGCAATTGCTCATAACCCAAAAACATTGTATATTCACAGTCCATATCGTTGAAATCTTTTAGTCCTACGAATGGAGCAACATGTCTATAAGCGTCTTTTGTTGAAAGAGCTGAATATACTACTTCTTCTGTAACATCTCTATCAAATAGAATATACCCTGCCATGGTTTCCATTGATTCTCCGTAGGAATGAACAGATCCTTTTTTGTAGCGTAAGTAAAAGTCAAATAGAACTGATTTCATTTTCAGAACGTTAAGAAAACTTTCTTCTGTTGTTCCTATGATAAAAAATGTCCATCGACTTGTGGATCGAAACAGTTTAATAATAACATTGTCTTTCAAACAGCTATCTGCTAAATAAGTTTTGAGAACGAGATCCATACCCGAATCGTCCACCATCATCGCAATAAAGTTGATTATACCATACACTTTGTAGGACTTTTCTCCTTTTGCAACCCACTTAAACAATTTTCCGATCCAAATTTTCACACAGAAAAATTTAATGTTAAGCTGTGTTCGTTCATCAAGCGTATGCTGTCGAACAAATTCTCCATAAATTTTTTCACGTAGTTCTATTGGTAACGGCAACATGATTGTTATTTTTTGACCAATGGCTAATATTTTTTCCCGACTTACTTTGAATGATCGCTACACAACAATGTGATATAGAATTATTTTCTCAAACTTTTATAACCATAGGGTACAGTGTCAGCACCATTTACAATAACTCTCTTGGTGTATACAGAGCGAAACGTTTTTGTTTGTGGTTCACTGGTAACCGTTCTATCTCTGTGTCTTTTAATTCGACAATCATACTGAATTTTGATTTCTATTGTGCGATCCAAAGCACATTTTGAATATGTATCGAAATTCACCACCTGCTTTGTATTGTAATCCAGAGTAATCCCCTTTACTTTACATTTGCTTATCTCTTCTCCATCTTTTGTTTTCATTTTGTAAGCATAATTCTTAGGCCCAAGTCCTCTGAATTGAGTAATTTTACAAGCAGGCTCTTCATCAGTCCATTTTCCTAGCCGGCTGTTAATAATGGGAGGGTTCCATAATTCAGGGTCATGAATGTACATACAACTATCTGTATCGAAATACAGAACTCTATCTTTTAACTTTTCAAGAACGCTGTACAATTCCAACCTTGCATAAGCTGTTACGTAAGACCCTACTACCACATTGGCTGTAGCGTGGGTATCAATATGTTCCAACTTTGATTCATAGTTAACCAAGATGAATGGACAGTCCTCGTCGAAGATTTCTACATGCTTTACAATGAAATTGGGATTGGTGACTAATTCAAAATATTTAGACGGATCACTGATGTATTCCGTCTGGGACATTTTTTCACGCTGAGCTAATTTTCCCCAAAGACAGTTCAACATAATCTTAGCAAATGACCTTCTCCCAGGATTTTTTTTAATACAACTTGGATCAAGACGAACACCTTCCGCCTTCTCATATTCACAAACGAACTGATCTTTTTCTGAGTCTGATTGACACCAATCTGGATAACCACTGGCTTCTTGCTTAATTTTCAAGAAATTGTCCACATAACGTTTAAAGAACTGATCTGACACAGAATTGAAATGCCAAATTTCATACACTTGCAATAATCGATAACCGCAGTCAAGAGCCTTGAATAATTCAAAAGTAACCCAAGTTCCGACCAAAGCCCTCTCTTCTTCACCATGGCTACAAATGCTTGAACTTTCTTCTGCACATTTCATACAGAGTGGAAACATCATTTTGTTGTTACAGTGAACTGGGAGAACGGGGTGAAACAAATCAGTTGGAGGCAAAACTTTGCATTTGATTAAGCCCTCATATTGTCGAATATTGTTCATGTCAATATTCTCAGCAGACAAAATTTCTGGCTGACCTACAGGATAGGATTTGTGTTTACAAACATAAGGGTACAGAGAACAGATATCAATGTACTTGATTTCCTTCTTGCTTTTTTCATCAACATCATAGCCAATTTTTATTGCATTACATCTTCCCCCACACAAACCATCCCTCGGATCGATAGGGTCTCAATGTGGATATAACTTTTCAATGAGTTTTTTGTACTCTTTATCCTTCATCTTAGCATCGAAATCGTGCTCCCAAATGTACACTACATTATAACCCATTTTTTCGATATCTGCTATACGTTCAAAAGTACGTTCGTACAATTCAGACATGGGTTTCCCATTAATAGGATTGATCTGTTTTCGATCTGTATAGCATACAGGACAACCATGATACAAATCCCCAAGAAATTCATAAACAGTGTTTGATTGACGGTGAAAACCATCTACACTATATCTCCCGATTTGAACTTCCCCACCATTTTTTGCATGCTGAATATTAATACCTTTTTCCTGAGCTACGCTTTGAACCCAGCGTATCGCTTTCATAGAAAAGCGACGTCTGGATGAGTCTTTGCTTGAAATGATAGCTATTTGATTTTCTGGCAAATATTTGCTTCGCCAGACCTTGTTACAGGCATGTGCAATGGTAATCGCCTCTAAAAATGGACAAATACCACCCTGTTCGATAAACAGCTTTCTGAATTCAGCACACCCTCGTCTAAGGATATCAACATCTGACCTACAGTACAATTCCATCTCCTTCTGAAAATTGAATTCCTCACCCTTTTGAACTTTGTCATTATACCAAACTATAAATTTTGACCTAACCTCTTCAGGCATTGAGTCGGGCTTGTAATAAGACATATCCAAGTAAGGTCCAATGTAACTCCAAAATTCATCTGTATTTGCCCAGTGAGGAAAGTAACCTTTTTTCATTTCTTGAAGACCAAATGTGGCTGGAAATTTTGCCAAACCAAAGCTCATGAAATTGAAAGAATCGATCAGACGCACACCATTCAGTTCTAACTTCATAATATTGTTTCCATTCATGATCAATTTTGGAAGTTTTAACCCAACTTTGACAATATGGTCAAGAATGAACTGTCCGTCATAACCTTTGAAATTATGGGCAATAGCCGTAACTCCTTTATGATGTTTTGAAAAGAGCCACTTGCAAAATTGACTCAAAGTTTCTTCACCTTGAAAAATAACTTCTCTACCCTCTTCAAATTCACTGCATGTAGAACAATGAAAATCAAGTGATTTATCGATACATTCATCATATGCTCTGTGTGCAATACAATAATTCGGGATGTGTACCCCCGTGTCTTGTTTGCATTCAAAATCAAAGAAAATGAACTGTGGTTTTTTGACTACAGAAGAACTCGTCTCGTCATCGCTGTTATGGTTCAACTTACTTTGGTAAGGCTGAATATAGCATCGATGAGAAAAGTTAACAATTCTCTTACAGATATGACACCTTTTCTTTCCATTGCAAACATGATTTTTCTTTCTGACAAGATATTGCACACCACATTTCGAACAGAGTTTCACTAATTCACAAATGGATTTCTTTCCTTTACCTTGAACAATTCTGTGATTTCCAAAGCATACACCAAAAAAATCGTCTACGGCAATAACTGCAAACATATTCTTTGAATTCTGATGGACATTTTCCTTTGCGGTAACAACCTTTGCAGATATTTGAACAAACATGACTTTCCCGCTGAGAGTAACCCACATCACAGAACTCACAATAATATGCACAACAAAAAAAACCTTCGATAGATTTGATGTAGTCATAATGGTTTTGATGAAAGTACAAATGTATGATCTTACTATTGGTTTTCACTTCTGGATGTTCAAATATCTTTCCCGTTTTGGAATGTTGATCGTGAACTTTAATGACATAGCCTTTTTCATACAAGAATGCTTGAATTTTTTTGTATTCGTCAATTCCTACAGGCTGTGTTGATGAAACTCCAGCTTCATTCAACAAAATCTCAGCTTCAGTCTTTTGAAGAGGAGGGTTTGAATGACGAATATGATCCCATTTCCTATTCCATGCTTCGTTGTTTTCACGTTTATTGTAGCAAATTCCCACAACAACGGCTCTTGCAAAACATAGTTGGTCATGATTGTCAATTTGAATAATGGATTGTTTCTTCTTGGCAAAAACCTTTGAATCTAATTCTGATACTTTGTATTTCTTTTTTCCGCTGCCACATGGAGGTATTGTATGTGTAATGTCAAATGTCATGCATCCATCGTTTAAGACGAAATCTGTATTCGATTGTAAAACTCGTTCAATTTCATTCAACATAGTTTCACCTTGCAACTGTTCTGTAGTTAAAAAGGGAATATGGATGCCCATTTCCAACGAAGGATGATTGATGCTAATTCTAGTCATGTCCGTCGGGTTAGCATTTAACTTTCGAATGATTTCATGGGTAACATCGTCAAATAATCCAAGCAGTCTCTGAGGTGATAATTCTTCAAATTTCTTAAAACTCGCCGTCAGCACATGTGATTCTGTTCTAAATTTTCTTGACTTCTTATTACCCCTTTCTGTTAAGTCATATAGACTTTTCATGTCTAAGGTAGAGTTGATACTTTCATCGTCACTGTCACTTTCTTCTTTCAACGGTCTAGATTTTTTCTTTTTTGTTGGTGGAAATACCTCATCGTCACTTTCGCTGTCTGAATAGGTTATTATTCTTTTTCTTTTACCCATCGTTTTAGCTCTGAGTGAAAAGACAATAATGCAGGAAGTGAGAAAAAACTAACAATTTATAGAACCTCTTCGTTGCAACAGTGTATAAATAGAGACGACGGTTGTGAAATCTAATCATTCTTCTGTTCAATCTCAGACAGTACAGTTGATAAAAGAATATGAGCGAGTTCAAGCTGCAAAATACATCACCGCTTAGAAAGAGGGTACATCTGTATGTTAATCCATACACCCACGATTATGAGGTCAGCAATATTCCATCAAAGTATCATGTTAAACATATCGGAAACTACGTGGGATCATTTTTATCCCAGCAACATTTAGAAGAAAAAGATGTTTACCGTACTACCAGCTACAGAGTTTTGGATCAAGCGACGGTCGACAAACGATATGGGGTGAATGGCGAGAGAACAAATATTTGTTTTACGTGCGACGAAGCAGGACATTGGGCCAAAGAATGTCCAAAAAAAGAAAATCAGATAGGAACAATTGTTTTTGTCTACGTGAATCCACAGTCATGACATCGAAATTTCACCATCGTTTTACAACGGTGTCGGTCTCCAACATATGAAATTCGTCGGGACACTAAATTCATTCTGCAGTGAAAATACATGGAAAAAAAGTTCACCACAAGATACATCATCCATTGAAACTCAGACCGTAGACATACAGTCCGACACAACGGATATCAGCGATTCAGAAATCTGTAAAATAGCAGATGATTTAGAGACATTACGAAAAAATCTGCACAAACAAAATCTCATAGATTCCACAAAAAACGAATTTTCTGCAGAACCGGGTTGTTCGTACGGAGAGGAAAAACAGCAAAACAACGAAAAGAAGAAAAAAAGAGTAACAAAGAACTGTTTCTTTTGCAAATCAACAAAACACGAGGATACAATCTGCCCAGATATGGTATTAAAAACCAATGAAAGGGGAAGAAAACGTAAAACCAAATGTGAATCTGACATTCCGAAGAAAAAAAGAAAACATACTGAGTGAAAAAAGATTTCAACACAATATTGAATTTAAACAAAAAAAGACTGACTTGATTTTTTTCATTCATTTTTGTCTTTACAGTTCATTCATTTTTGCCTTTACAGTTCATGACTTGATTTTTCAATGTACATAAGTTCTTTTGAAAATAAAAACATAAAATAATTACTTCTTACTTTTGACTTTTTCTAGTTTTAACTTTTTTACTTTTGACAATTTTGAAGAAAGAAAGATCTTTTCTTGGAGATGGTTAGCCCTGAAAAGGGCTTTTTTAAAGGATTTCACAATGACATCAAGCTCTACGACTCTTCTGCCCGATCCACTGGGGTGATTTCACACCCACAGTATTCACAGCAAGCCGTTGAACCTTCATCATCATCGTAAAATCCTTCATCTGGATCTGGACAGTTATGTTTCTGCCCAAGATACTCCAGGATAGCGAAACATTTCCCACACTCTATATGACACCTGCTTGCGCAGTGAGGACAGACAAGAATTCGAACCATCCTGGAGCAAATATGTTTTTATGTAAAAAGATTGTCTTTTTTATAGCTTTACAGGAGGATTGACCTGCTTGACTCATGACGTCATTTTCTCCTATGTTTTCCCGCGTCGGCGTTTCATGCTGTTTCGGCTCTGAATTAATATTGTCCAATTGAATCGACAGTTATATCGGTGTTTTTTCACCACTCCTAATTCAATGTCACGCAGTACAATCCTGGTGTTTCCTGCCAGGTCCGCGCTCTTAAATTTTCAATCCTCTGTAAACGTATAAAACCCAGCGTTATTTCCATACATTCATCATTTCTTCGACTCTCAGCTAACGATCACTTCGAAAGCAGTATCAATATTCGGAAGCAGTATCAATATTCGGAAGCAGTTTCAATATGGAGCACAACTTAGATGAATTCAACTTGGACGATTTCCTACCAGTGGAAAACAATGGAGACGTTCTTTCATCAGTTATAAATTCGACAATCATCAGTCCGTCGACGGTGTTGGACAACATTTATGAAGAGCTGAAACAGTTAAATTCAAAACAAGATTCCGTGATGACTCGGATCTTAGAACAACTGGAGACTTTAAACAAACATTTGGAGGAGATTAAAACTTTAAACACAAACACCAAACAGCTCAGTAGAAATATTGAGACACTACGCCAACAGAGTCAGCGCATTTCACCAGTTCCTGTGAAGATCCCTGTGGAGTTTGACTTTGATAAAGCCAATCTTCATAAGTTAGTGGACTCTATCGTAGCTGTTGTGAAGAAAAATCAGCCAAAGGAAAAACAACCAAGAACAACAAACCCAAGAAAAACAACAAAACGGAAATCAGAGGAAGACGATAGCCATCTCCACAAGAAACAGCGAGTTGATCAAAAGAGACCTACACCGATAATGACAGGCCAGGGCAAATACGGGAAAAACATTGATAATCTCGATGACTTCATAATCCCGAAAAAGCCAAAGAAAAGCTGTCGGTAGAGAAAAAACACAACCTCCAAAACAAAAACAGCCCTTTTCAGGGCTAACCCAAAAGTCCTTTTCAGGACTAACCATTTAGCACGAAAGTTCTATCTTTTCTTCAAATTGTCAATCTTCTTTCTTTTAGAAGAGTTACACTCCAAAGAGTAAAAAACTCAGAAAAAAGTCTAAGTCCAACTCAATGCTCAGGCTTTTAGAGAGAGAAATCATCCATAGGTGAAGAAAAAACTAAGTCCAACTCAGTGCTCAGGATTTTAGAGAGAGAAATCATCCATAGGTGAAGAAAAAACTAAGTCCATCTCAGTGATATAGGGACAAATCCCCCTCAGGGTAGGCAGCCTGGGACACTTTTCCCCCTCAGGGTAGGCAGCCTGTGCCCCTCAGGGTAGGTAGCCTGGGACGCGGCGGATCGGCCGCGTCCCCAGGCTACCTCCCTATACTGCTTTCAAGAAAAGATGAATTTCATTCAAGCATATAAAAACTGAGTTATTTATAACTTTTTCGCTTTAAAAGACTGTGTTGCAGTTTTGGATCAGAATCGATCCGGAACGGTTTGTCGATACTCAGATAAGTACAAGATGCACATACTTTAGTATACAGAAGTTTACAAGGATTTTTCAAAATAGATATATATTCTGATCATTCAAACTCATTTCTTGGTCCTATTCTTATTCAAATGTCCAGGTTTTTAATCGAAACTTTGCTATTCACTGACATGTCAATAAAGTATTCGCTTCAGTAGAAAAACTCTAAAAGTGGATATTATTGCGGGTCTAAAATTTCGCGAATCACCAAATACTGACCTTACGCGTGTTTTAATCTCCGCGAGAGCTAAAGACAGAATTCTCAAATTTCTACTCTGTGTACTGTAAAACAAACTTACTATTCAATGCAATGAAAAAGGGCAGTCATTGATGTTGACAAGGATGCCAGTCAAGCGCTCGAACATGACCCAGTGTCTAGGTAAAATATACCTTAATCAAGCCTAAATTTACGCTAGCGGATACCTTCGCGACTTTTATCGCCACGCGAAAATCGCGAAGGTTTCCACGACGCAAACAGTTCCAGTTTTTTCTAGTATATTTGCTCATTGGACTCTTCTATATTGAAACACGTCAGATTTCATACACGTTAAAAAAAAAGGGGGGGGGGGGGTCAAACGTATGTTTTACTCACTGTTTCCAAATTTTTCCATTTGGCAAAACATTTTCGAAAAAAATCATCGAAAGACATTTTAAACAAAAACATCAAAAGTTTAAGAAAAAAATAAACCGAAATACTAGTATACAGAAAACGGCTGCCATAGTAAAGCTAGGATCATTTCTAGCTTTTACGACCAAAAGATGATGATTTGCTGCTTGATTCGATGATTGATACATTTCAAATCAGTCGAGAAAATTCGCTCCGTCGTCATGTCAGAGGGCAATTGTCGTGTATTGATTCCGAGCAGGCCTTTGTTATGCTAGAAGTTTAGATGTAGTAAATAAATTGAGCTATGCTCTTTGATACAGGAGCTTAATACATCTGCAAAAAGTATCGATTCATGTCAGCCTGCGCACTCTGCGCAGGCTGACATGAATCGAAACTTTTTTATTTGGTCGATTTTCTGTATTTTAAAGGACCGGTGTACCCCATGATTCAGTAGGTTGTTATGCACAAAAGATTTTATGGATCTATAAAAATGTGATGACTTTGTTGGTATAATGAATTACGGATGTGCATTAAGCCCCCATTTTCACAGAGTATGGCTTAAAAATTACAGATGTCGAACATCAGACTCCCCACGATAGTTACACATTGAAATGAAAAAAGCACACATAAAACATGACGAGCATGTATGTTTTCTTACTATTTTCACATGTATTCACGCCTAAACATTAAAGATACATCTGTACTCTTTTTCAGCCAGTTTCCATCCATTTTTAGCCAGTTTTTAACCCATTTCATGAAACTATAATCATTCCTGTATCTTCATGCCAAATGTTGCCCCTGACGGCTGCAAGGTTCCACAGATTACGACGGATAGAAAATGCATTTCATATGTTGGAGGCCTTCAAAGCAATCGCTGTTGTTGTTTCCGGTTATAAATCAGAACAAATCCCTTGAGTTTTTCTATCCTTACACGATATACAGTAGAATTTCGTTACTTGGCACGTCGCTGGTTCGCAGCTAATGTAATTATACTGGTAATTTATCTATGTTTACACATCTGAGCCACTCTACACACTTTCAAGTTTAAACAGCGTTTTTTTCTGTCTAACTGAATAATGGTATGATTGATGCTATATCGAGTTAATGACACGTGCATTGGACAAATTACTTGAATTGCATGTGAATATATGGTGACATATTTCTGCACGACATACGAGAAAACCATTCGGGGAAAAGGAGAATTCATAAGGTTGGAGACGAAGATGTTCCGAAAGCGTATCATATTATTATGGTGGCATATTTCTGCCAAGAGGTACGGGATAACTATCGTAATAATTTTAGAAACTATCGCGATAAATCAAGGTTTCCTGGAAAAAGTGATCTAGATAGTAAAAAGTTTTCTGAAAAAAAGATCACCATAAACTTTGATCTCTAGAAAATTTTACATTGATCAGATAATATTTTAACACAAAATTTCTCATTTGTGTACAAAGCTGACATTCGAGATAAAATTGTCGGCAGGTTCTACCCGTTTCTCAGTATCTCAGTATCTATAAATAGAAAATTTACCATTTAAATGAAATCGGTAGTTTTTGACTTAACAAGATGGCAGTAAGGAAAAATTCGAATTATATACAATTGTGACTTAATTGGTAAATTTCACACAGAAATGACTCTAAATACCTCTTACGAACAGCTTTAAAACTATTAAGGGAAAAGGAGAATTCATGAGTTTGTAGAAGAAGGTATTCCGAAACCGTATCTAATTATAGATACCATGAATGTCAGCTGTGGGCACGATCGCAAAAACTTGTGATAACATTGAGAATTATCGCGATATTTTTATCGTGATACTTTTTATTACCTGGATAATATTTCCAGGAAATTTTTGTTTTATCGCAAAAGTTCTCTTAAAATATCGTAATAGTTATCTCGTATCTCGTGGCAGAAATATGCCACCATATGAATGAATAATGGAATTGTTTTGCATAAAACTTGCCTTCGATCGACTGGTGGCATGACTTTATTTATAGACCTACACAATAATGGTGAAGTGAATGAACGATAAAATACTTATTCATTATATGGCTTGCAACACGCGAAAAGGGGCATTCGAGCATTTGCATAAAGTGTCGTCTCGGATCAGCCTGCGCAGTCCGCGCAGGCTAATCCGAGACGGCACTTTACGACTACATTAGGTTTTGTCCTTCAGTAGACTTTCACAAAACAGAAAATTACATAAAAACGGGAATTGTCGTTTTGGATTAGCCTGTGCGGATTGTGCAGGCTGATCCGAGATGACACTTTACGCAAATGTCCGAATGCCCCTTTTCGCATGTTGCAAGCCAGATAGCAGATATCTATAGGGAAATATAGGACGTCGGATGTGTGATAAGCCACGCAAAAGGGAGTTTAATGGATCTCCGTGATGCTTTATTCCAAGCAAGTCATCACATAATCATGCAACCATAAAATTCATTTTATATAACAACTCTCTGAATTACGAGGAAGACTGGTTGTTTAAAACGTAAAAAAAATAACTTGTTTCAAAAAGTTTCGTCGCAGGTCAGCCTGACCTGGGTCGATACTATTTGCAGATATTTTTTTTTTAGTCTTTTTGCAGATGAAACCCCTTTTCAATGAGTATGGCTAAATTATTATTTTCTTAGTTTTTATGTAATGTTTACTTCTTTCAGTGCAGTAGGTAAAGACACCCGGCTTTTTCGGATGGCTTACATCAAGATCAGAGTGCATAAAAATACTTGTTTAATCAAGCCTTTAAAGTGACAATAAAGGCCAAAAGTAAACAAAGCGTTTTTTTTTTTTTAACTGCATTTGAATTGATATCATACCATTTAAACATGTGGAAATTATTGTGAAGATGACAATTTGTCACTGTACGGTCGGTCCAAGTGTTAGTCGCTGACAGAGAAATTAATTTCAAAACTAGGTAAAAACCTGCCAGGTAGCTGTGTCTTTTGTTTACTTCTTGCCTGATTTTAAAATTCTTTTTTCTGTCAGCGACTAACATATGGCCCGAAAACACGACTGTCATCTCCACAATATTTTCCATACTTTTAAATGGTATGACTTAGAATTAAATGTATTATGACACCTGCTTTGATATTTTGGCGTTTACTGGGCCTTTAAGATAAAACTTTCAGAATTTCAGTTAATCGTATTTTCAGCTGTCGATAGAGTTTGAGTGTATGTAATTTTAAAGAAACATCCTTGCTGCCAGAGAGAAAAAACGCTGTCAAATTTGATAGACTGCAGAATGGTTCAAAATTAGTCAGCTTTCTGAACCCAGATAAATTACTGATTTATATGGTTTACGGGATAAATACATAAATCGGAAATCTCACTACAGTGATTTTTTCGATGACGTCCAGAAAATGAAATACATTTTCGATCCATCGCAATCTATGCAACCTAGTAACCGTCAGGAGCAACATTATTAAGATACAAGAAAGATTATATATTTTGATAAAATAAAGATGAAGTGGGTAAAAGGCTGGCTGAAAACCGGTATATGTGTATCTTGAAGAGGCCACTTGGTTTTATTTTGTCAAAGTACTCACTACTCATAGCAGATATTTATTTACATGTATTGAAATGAATGGTGTTTTACGCCGCTTTCAATATTATTTCAGTCATATCACGGCGACAGCTCACACATACATGTATTTCCTGGGTTTCGACTGTACAAGGCTGGGGCTCTGAAGTGTCTTGCCCAAGGACGTTCCCGCGAAAAACCCAGTGGATCTGGTGAGACTCCAACCCGGGGCCTCAAGGTCGCGAGTCCTACTCTTTAAAACTGAATCATGCAGAATCCCTTATTTTCATGTGAGCGACACTCCGAAAAAAAAAAAGGGTTTTATAATAAGCATTTTCGTAGCCATCGTATAAAAGCTGAATCATGAGGTATGATGGTCCTTTTGCATGCACAAAATTGATCATTAGCTAGAAATATCTCGACCCACATCAATCTGGGCGCACTGCGCAGGGTGACAGTGGTCGATACCTTTTGCATATGCATTAAACTCCCTTTTCACAGAGCATGGCTCATATATGGCTTGCAACACGCAAACAGGGGCATTCGGTCATTTCCGTAAAGTGTCGTCTCGGATCAGCCTGTGCAGTCTGCGCAGGCTAATCCAAGACGGCACTTTACGACTACATTAGATTTTGTGATACAGTAGACTTGCGCAAAACAGAAAATTACATAAAAACGGAAAGTGTCGTTTCGGATTAGCCTGCGCGGACTGCGCAGGCTGATCCGAAACAACACTTTACGCAAATGTCTGAATGCCCCATTTCACGTGTTGCAGGCCAATTATTATCATGTGGGCGTAGATCTTTCTAGACACAAACTGATGCTTTTGCAAACTAAAAGTCGGGATAAATGTATTGATGATGGAATGAAATGTTGATAAAATAATAGATCTACGTAGCCACAGACTCTAAACGGTGTTAAACTTCAATATAAACAAACAAAATAAACAAGAAATAGCTTTAAAAAAGATAGACGTCGTAAATTTGCCAGCAATTATGCAGGGGCCCTTAGAATAAACATTTCTGCATATTTGACCAATCACAAATTTTTATTTATTCATTTGTTATCAGTACCAAAAGGTAGGTCAAAAGCCAGCACATTCAGCTACGCCGAAAAAAAGAGACTAGGTCAATACAAAATGGACATTTTGTATACTGACCTGATCCAGCCAGATGTTTGTTGAGATAACCTGGTTGCGTTCGTCCTGGAATAAAAAAAGGGTAAATATGGAAATATCACTGCAAATGGCGAATCACAAAGCTTTCGCGGAAGGCTTACATGAACAACTTTGACAAGATCTTTGATTGTATTGATTGTATGGTGTTTCAACATTATTTTAGTTATATAATCCAGATTAAAAAGTTATTTGTTGTGATGCATCTTTATTCGAAAATTGCCATTTACTGTGATTAGTCATATTTCAAATAGTCATAAGTTGAGTTAAATCGTTTTTAGTTAACTGTGATTTTGTCAATTATGAGGCATGTCCTCCTATGTCACACTATTATTATTATTATTTCAAGGACCACAATGGAAATAAGGGATTTATAACCCCTTTTTTGTGTCATCCTTTGTACTCAAATATATATATAGTTTGACATAATGTCATTATCATGTCCATTTTATCTCATGTATAGTGCTTTTATGATGTCATATATTTTATACAGAAATCTATCTATCTATCTATCTATCGATATCGCAGCGGCCAGTGCATCTCTCCATGCTTTCCTGGAGTCTCTGTAACAAGCACTCCGCACAATATTCTTTTCAAGCGACTGATTTCCCACATAACCATGCGTATATCCGGCAAAGATGTGTACCGTTTAGGTGAATATGCCTTGAAGCTGCGTGATACAGCCGAGGGACTTGATCAACGGATCACCCGATGTATGCCGAATTGACAGCCGTGTCCAAAGTTCAGACAGTGTGCGAATCCAATTGAATTCAATATTGTACTTGAGCATATTAAATGATATGAGGTTATTTAACATGTTTGGGTACAACACTGAATTCTATTGGATGAGTACACTGCAGAACCAGTCTATATTTTGGACGAGGCGACAAATATATAATAGATATAGACCGGTTCTGCAGTGTACCCATCCAATAGAATTCAGTATTGTACCCAAGCATGTTAAATTTATCTCATATTATTTCACACCTACAATTTAACGTCCAATGACATCGCTTTGATACTACCACGTGAGTAAAGAATATCTTAATCCATATTGGACGCTGTAGAGTCCAATATGGATTTTTCAGGACGAGGCCAGAGTCCAATATGGATCTTTCAAAACTAGGCTAGAGTTTCGAATGTCGATATTTGACCGGAAGAGTAGTCTACCGAAGTCCGTTGTCAAAAAAGCAATTTCAAAACCCTCTTTTGATATGTCTTGATTTTTTTCTTTTTTTATTATTATTATTATTATTATTATTATTTAAACTGAAATGGCCCTACTTGTCGTTTACTTTAAAGTCAAAACGGAAGTGTGAAATGAAGAGGTCATTTAACATGCTTGGGTACAATACTGAATTATATTGGATTCGTACACTGCAGAACCAGTCTATATTTTGGACTCGGCTGTCGTCTCGTCCAAAATATAGACTGGTGTACTCATCCAATAGAATTCAGTATTGTTCCCAAACGTGTTAAATAACCTCATAGTATTCACAAATCACTGAATTCGAGACCATCTTGAATGATATTGCATTGTTGACTGACATGTGATTGTTAGTAACAAGCGACTGTTAAGTTTTCAAACAATGTTTTAAAACTGTCTCGATCGCAGAGATACTGAAAGTCGCAGAAGTGTGGTAATGGTTTAACAACCCTTGATCAAGTCCCGAGTCTTAACGACACTACAGAGATGGTTTCTAAAAACATTGTGGGAAAAGGAGAAAATGCTGGTAACCAGCATTTTCTCCTTTTCCCACAACGTTTTCTAACCTTTTTAAAAACGAATTTTTTTTTTGGTCAAATTTGTTTTGTCGTCTGCAAATGCTTTCAATTCTGACAAGTCGAAATTTTGTCGTTTGGTACCGAGTCAAAGATGATAGACTTTTGATATAAATGACAATGTGTTCCGTTGGAGTATTTTCAATAGGCTTATCTGCTACCAGCATTGTGCTTAAATTGATCTCAAGAATCGAATAGCTGAGAGAAAAACATCCTTACAATCTGTTGTTTTCAAAACAATACATTAAAGGCCTATAAGCGGCCAGAAAGTAAACAATGCCGGTGTTAAAATGCACTTAAATGCATATCATAGCATTTAAAAGTATGGAAAATATGGTGAAGATGACAATCTGTTATTGTGTGGTCGGTTCAAGTGTTTGTCGCTGGCAGAAAAATCAATTTTAAAATTAGGTCAAAAGTAAACAAAAGATAGAGTGACCTGGCAACTTTTAACATAGTTTTGAAATCAATTTCTCTGCCAGCGACAACACTTGGACCGACCGTAAAATAAAAGATTGTCATCTTCACAGCAATTTCCATACTTTTAAATGGTATCATTTAAATTTAGATGCAGTTTAATACCGTTTTGTTTACTTTTGGCAGCTATTGTTACTTTAACATCAAAAAGATTTTAAACAAATGAGTCATGCTCTGTGAAAAGGGGGCTTAATGCATCTGCGAAACGTATCGACCAGGTCAGCCTGCGCAGTCCGCGCAGGCTGACCTCGGCCGAAACTTTTCGCTATTGGTCAAATTTCTGTATGCCCAATGCCATTCTACCTCACAATTAAGTTGGCTGTTTAAAAAAGTGGCTATTATGGATCCTTAATCATGTGATGGCTCGCTTGGTATCATGTATCATGAAGATGCATTAAGCCCCCTTTTGCCAGAGCATGGCTCATCATACACGTAACTCACCACGTCAAATATCTGGGTCAATGTGATTCCTATGTAGACGTTAACCGGATGTGACGCATTGTAGACTGGTCTCGTGTGAAAGTCGTAGCTATCCATCAGAAAGTTGTACAGTCTTTGTTCGTCAGTGTGGTTCTTTTTAGCCTCTGTAAATAGTAAACGAAAAAAGATCGTAATGGTTGATATTTTAAATCATTGTCCTTTCCAATGACAATTTGATTACACTCATCTATAATTTTCAGAAGTTG
This sequence comes from Hippopus hippopus, assembly GCA_946811185.2. Classification (NCBI taxonomy): domain Eukaryota; kingdom Metazoa; phylum Mollusca; class Bivalvia; order Cardiida; family Cardiidae; genus Hippopus; species Hippopus hippopus. The sequence continues at coordinate 26,000,447 of OX328104.1, read as the reverse complement.
ACGACCTTTGAGGTCTCACCATCTTATGGCAACCGTCAGACTGAAGTCCCGTAAAGAGTCACTCTTCTGTTTCAAGAAAAAAACAGTTCCTCATAGATCAAAGAACAGACGCGTCTGTGTCATTTGATGTGTAAAAATAACATGCGGATTGAAAATCTGTTCAAGCCAATTACACAAATAATGAACTTCAGAGTTAATTTAAATGTCATAGAAATAGCTCTAGATTTGAAAATAGATTCGTTTTTCAGCTTTGACATGGCTTAGTTCATAAAATCTATACGCCGGATGAATAAGGAAAAGAAACACCCCAAAACATTCAAACCCACTCGAAAAAGACCCAAAACCAGTGCCATTTCACTCAAACAACTCACCTAACACATAAAATCGCATGCAAAATGGGAGGATACACGATTATGTGGAAAAAGTCATGAAATAATGTTATCAGTCTTAAGAAATAAGTGTTGTCAATCGACAGATGAACGAATTTTTTATAAGTCTGTCCACTGTTAAAACCTATTTGTTAAAAAATTTTGACCAATACCTTCTATAAGAAGTTTCAGTACTTTGATTGCATCTGGGTACTCATTGACGAAAACGATATTTCAAGTGCTAAGAAATGGGGTGTAAATGGTGAAAGTAAACGAGTGTGGGGGGGGGGGGGGGGGGGGTTGATACCCTTGTTGTTGTATACATTGTGATTCAAAAAATCTTTTTAGATTGTTGTCTTTTATAATTTAAAGCTGTCAAAAGTTTCTTTACTCTGTTGAAGTACTTAAGAAATACGGTTTGTCATATAGTCTTACTTCATTTTTTGAATCGTTATACAATAGGCGGAATTTAACCTATACTTAAAGTGTTTTTTTAAACTTTTCTTTTCTTATTTATTTGAGCCATGCTCTGGCAAAAGGGGGCTTAATGCATCACCGTGATACATGATACCGCCCCAAATCATCACATAATTATAGATCCGTAACAGCCACTTTTTTAAATAACCGACTTAATCGTGAGGTAGACTGGTCCTTTGACAAACAGAAAATTGACCAATAGCGAAAAGCTTCGGCCCAGGTCACCCTTCGCGGACTGCGCAGGCTGACCTGGATCGATACTTTTCGCAGATGCATTATGCCCCCTTTTCACAGAGCACGGCTCATTTATTATTTTCATTTATTTATTTATTTATCTATCTATCTATCTATCTATTTATTTAATCTTCGTTAGCGTGGTTAAAACATGTTTTCTAACCAGCCTGAGGAAGAAAAAATGAAAAATTGGAAAAGATGTTGGGATACGAGAAACTTGCTGTTTTCTGGCCTGTCAATTAATTACAAAATGCTGTTTTCTGGTAAAAAATTTTAACCCTGAACCCGCTAAATAAGTTAAATGGAACTTTCAAACCGATAGTAAACCTAAATGTTGCTATTTCAATGTTGTTGTTATCATTATTACTATTATTATTATTTTGTTTTTATTATTTTTTATGTGAGGGGGGAAGTATCTCCTTTTCGGACAGTGTAGATCCAAGATCAGACTGCACGTTCTGTGCAGTCTGATCTTAATCTACACTATCCGAAAAAGGTCCTTGGGTCGCGCTTAGCAGCCTAAGACTTAAGAGTGAAAACATCCAAAACATTTATTTTAGATGAAATGGCCAACATACAACAACATTGAAAATCGAAATTAGGTTTTCATATCATTTCTGTCTGTCAAGATGGCGGCCTGATTGCTGGCTACTTAATATTCGAGGAATCATTGTTCGTCTTTTTCTCCTTAATTGGCCGTGATGACCACATGGAATGGTCATTATCGTATACCACAAATTATAATTGTGGTCACGTGTGTCGATAAATTGGCTGTTTACTCGTTATTTCCTGTCGACGATTTTTTTCCCCTTGTAGCAAACCCCTTTCGAAGACATTATGACATCAAAGGGAAATTTTCTCCTTTTACCACGCTGTTTTTACATGTATTCCGTAATCGTTGTTAGAAAAATATATGGGTTCTAAGCTGTACGCTGCATGTACGTTTCCAAACGGTTATGAGATGATCACCAGGGGTACCTTTCACTAAACTGCGTAGATTTACGCAAATTATTTGGGATTGAATATACAAACCTGCGATCCCTGGTTTACCCAAAGATATGAAGAGGCGCAAAGTTATGCAAATACTTACTGAAATCGTTAAGTTATGTAGTTCAATGAAACTTGTTTTCAGACTTAAATGCATGCTTACAAAAACTGCGTGCGCAAATTTAGTGCGTACATAGTTTAGTAAATGGTACGCCTAAAGTTTACAAGAGCACTCTACAGCAGGTGCTAGGTCAGATCGTGTCATATAAAGTAAGTTTATGTTTTTTAGCTTGTAGTGCAAGGTTTACACTGTATGATAAAATATATAATAATAATAATGATAATGATAATAAAACCCTTAATATCTGCAACTGATTTTTCGTGTTTTTTTTTTTTTTTTTTGAAAAGGATTGATCGATGTGACTAATTAACTCGTTTTCATACAGATACAATGTACTCAATATATGGCCCTCAACACGTGAAAAGGTACATTCGGACATTTGCGTAAAGTGTCATCTCGGATCAGCCTACGCAGTCCGCGCAGGCTAATCCGAAACGACACTTTCCGTTTTCCGTGTAATTTTCTGTTTTGCGATAGTCTACTATAGCACAAAATCTAATGTAGTCGTAAAGTGCTGTCTCGGATTAGCCTGCGTGGACTGCGCAGGCTGATCCGAGACAACACTTTACGCAAATGTCTGAATGCCCATTTTCGCGTGTTGCAAGCCATATCATTATATGAGCCATGTTCTGTGAAAAGGAAACTTAATAGATTTGCGAAAAGTCTCGACCCATGTCAGCCTGCGCAGACATAGGCCGAACCTTTTCGCTATCTTTAAATTTTCTACATGTTAAAGGATAATTCTACCCCATGATTTGAACAGGCAGTTGCTTGACAAAATGGATTTTATGGATCCATAATTAGGTGATGACTTGCTTGGTATAATTCATCACGGAGATACATTAAGCCCCGTTTGGCCAGAGCATGACCTGTATTCGTACAAATGAATCCAAGAATGGATATTTGGAGGAATGTACATTTTTTTTTTTTATTCATGTTAAAATGGTATCGTAAAATTGCAGATAACAATCTCCCAACCTTTTTTTTTAACTTGCCATTCCTTCAAAATCTGTCTGCATCATGTTATGTAAAGAATCCCACCTAAAATCATTGAAATGGGTGGCGTGAATCGCAATTTTTAAGACTTCCAGTAAAAAAAAAATGAGAGTTACAGGAAAGGATGAAAAAAATCAACCTGAATAGTAAATTATGTATTGATTATCAGGATATTATTTTCAGAAAAAGATAATACATGAATATCCGGATTTTCTGCGTGATATAACTGAAATAATGTTGAAAGCAACGTAAAAATACCATTCAATCAATCAATCAATCAATCAATCAATTAATCAATCAATCAGTCCGTCCGTCCGTCAGTCCGTTCGTCAGTCAGTCCGTCAGTCAGTAAGTCAGTCAAGGATTAGATAGAAAAGGAAAAACTGCCAGGCTGATCAAGTTCGACCTCTTCGAAACAGACACCAGCAGAGGTCGCAATATTTGTGATATGGGTTAAAGAAAAGGGAAAGCCACAATATTTCAATATTTTCCAGTAATAGAAAAAAAAATCTCCTACAAAAACTGTGCACGCAACCACATCGATGTTTGTAATGGTATAACGCAGATTTATTGTCGCTGCTAACAGCAAAAAGATGACATTAAATGCAGCTTTTCCTTGTGGGAAATACAAATGTGTGTTTCTTTTCATATTTCAACCCTTCACCTGCTAAATAAAACCCCTGTCACAGCAGGGCACCGATCCCACGGCATCTAAGAAAAAATGTAGAACACCGAGGTGCGTGCAGTACGATCGCAAGCATCGCCACAGCAACGCATTGGGATATAGTCTACAACGCCGAGCGACGGCGCGTACTTTGAGCATGCACAAAACAAACGCCGTCGCTCGGTGTTCTGATAATTGGTCTGCAACGTGCAAAAAGGGGCTTTCGGACAGACTAATCCGAGACGGCACTTTAAGTCAATATTAGATTTTGTCCTACAGTAGACTTGCGTGAAACAGAAAATCACACACAATCGGAAAGTGTCGTCTCGGATCAGCCTGCGCGGACTACTGGACGACACTTTACGTAAATGTCCGAATGCCCCTTTTCGCGTGTTGCAGGCCATATAGAGCGCAGTGGGGTCACCGTTTTGTCGAATGACGATCCACAGAGAATGTTCTATATGGTGGCATATTTCTGCCGCGAGATACGAGATAGCTATCATGATAATTTTAGAAAACTATCGCGATAAATTAAAGTTTCCTAGAAATCTTATAGAGATAGTGAAACGTTTCCTGAAAAAAATGTCACGATAAACTTAATATTTTAACGCAAAGTTTCTCAATCGCGCACAAAGCTGACATCGAGATAAAATTATCGTGATAGTTCTATCTGTTTCTCGATATCTGTAAATAGTAAATTCATCATTTGGATGAACTCGGTAGTTTTTGACTTCACAAAATTGCAGTGAGTAAAAATTCGAATCATTAACAATTGTAGCTTAATTGGTAAATTTTGACAAGACTCGAAATGAACAGAAGCCTGTAAAATCACAAAGACGACTCGAAATGCCTCCTATGAACAACTTTAAAACCATTCAGGGAAAAGGAAATTCATAAGGTTGTAGACGAAGATGTTCCGAAACCGTATCTAATTATAGATACCGTGAATGTCAGTTATGGGCACGGAAGCAAAAGAAAACCATGATAACAGTTAGATTTATCGCGATATTTTTATCGTGAAAATTTTTATTATCTATATAATATTTTCAGGAAACTTTGTTTTATCACGATAGTTCTTTTAAATTATCGCAATAGCTATCTCGTATCTTGCGGCAGAAAATGCCACCATAGTTCTACACATTTCACTGTAAAGAATTTTTAGCTGTCACAGCTCTGTGGTAGTCCTGAATTCGCACCGAGACCAGAAAACGGTACGAAATATACTAGAGGAACAAAGTTCCTGTGCTATTCACAATTTATAGTAGAAAACAGAAGTATGTACATGTACATTATGTACGTAAGCTGGACCGAAACCATGAAATAAAATGACCCAAAATAGTGACTTGCGAAAAACATGTTCCGTCTCTTCCGTGGAACTATATGATTGTCTCGCAGACCATGCTAAGTCTTGGAAATACACATTTCGCGTCCGGTCGCCATTTTTTCCAGTATTTTAATCACTCGAATCTCTCATAGTCTTCGAGAACCTTTGTGAAAGTAAAAAAAAAAGAAATTTGATCTTTTTAAGAGATGCCAAGTTTATCCGAAAATGAACGTTTACGTGCCGTCGGCATGCTTGAAACAGGGAGAACACGGATTGAAGTTGCTAGATGGTTTTGAGGACATAGAAGCACTGTACAATCTCTATGGAGACGTTAACAAAAACACAGGCAGGTTCCAGATGACTCACGTTCAAGGCGACACGGTGTGAATTCACGACGTAAAGACATCCATATTCACCAACGTCACCTTATGAACCACTTTCAGACGTTACATTTACTGTCCTCAGCACCCCTGGACCACAACCAATCAGGGAACATTCTCTTAGAAATCGACTGCAAAAGCATGGTATACGCCCGGTACGTCCTTCCATACGTCCTAAGTTACGTCGTCACCATCGAACAACTCGTTTGGCGTGGTACAGACAGCATATTTCTTTCAGGTGAAAAAACTGGGCAGATATCCTACTTTCCCTTGAGTCTCGTTTCCATTTGGTCAGTTACAATGGCCGACGTCGTGTTAATTGACGTACCGGTGAACAATATTCACACCGTTGTGTTGTTCAATGCATATGTATACCTTTTGGCAGAGGGATTGTGGTGCTTTTGGAAGGAATAACTGTAGCTCATAGACCCCAATTATGCATTGTCTGTGGTAACTTAATAGCAGTACGGTACCGGGATGTACTCATTCATCCCTTCGTTTTGCCGTATCTTAAAGAACGCGGCCATAACACTAACTTCCAGCGAGACAACTGTTGTCAACATGTCGCTCGCGTCATGTTGAAGTTTTTTTTTTTTTCTTTTAGAATAATTTAGTATCAGTTGTTCTCATGAACATTGACGAGTTCTGACTGGCTGAAAAAAAAATTTCATAGCTCCATGAAAAAAAAAACACGTTGTGCCGGAACTACTTTTGCTGAAGGTTACTTTTGCGGGTCCTACACACTGCTGTGTTCATTTACTTTCGTTCTATTGGTTAATTTTCAGTATTGGGGATCTGAAAACTGCTTCCCTATTGCATTCTTGCGCCATACAAATATGAGTGGAAGAGGCTTTGGAAACTCCAACGTTAGATTTAAAAATAAAGAAAATGAATGCAGTTTGAATTATTTCCGTGGGTGTATGTTGTCTGTAATATTAAATTATAAGGAATGAAGAGAATTTTATTTTTTTCATGGAGGTATGAAAAAAAACAACCTAATCACACTTTTGTATGAAACCGCTTCGCGGTTTCAAACAGTATGATTAGGTTTTTTTTTTTTTTTCATACTTCCATGAAAAAAATAGAATTCTCTTCATTCCTTAACAAAACACTTTTCATATTCTTGGCCTGCTGTATCGCCATATTTTTCGCCAAAAGAACATTTGTGGGACACTATCGAACGACGTCGCCGCAGCAAACGGCGGACACACACGACATTGATTACTGCTCAACGTTTTGGTGTCACGTCATTTGACTGCAATGTCTGTGAATGTTTTCAAAGTGGCAACTTTGCTTTATTATGAAATTGTTCAAGTGTGCATTCTTGTTTAAATTCAATAAATCAACACCAACCCCCTTTCTAATCATTATCTCCAGCTAAATGGCATTCTACAAATACGCATCTATCTAATTTGGGCATTCTGAGTACAGAACCGGACTACTTTTCAAAATGACAACCGTTACTTTGAATTTCAAAATGAAATAATCGTTTACTCAATAAAACGCTACCTGGTTTGATTCATTCAACTGTGATTGGCTAGCATGTAACCTATGCACCAGCCATTTATTAAAACGGCCCCTACGGGCTTAGGTAATAGCTTCGGTATAGGCCCTACTTTTCCCAAGGAATGGGTGATGCGAAGAATATGAATGCGCAGACAACGCCTTTCTAATACATTTAAGTGCGTAATAGCAATACATAGGAACTAATTTCCGCTCGTATATATAGCTTGTTCAACCTTAAACATATAACGGGCGATTTCACATCCGTTTGAGGTTAATGTAAATCAAGACCAGGGTCCATATTCACAAACCATTCTTAAGAACGTTCTTTGTCTTGTTCTCCAAGATTTTCCAAATTTGAAAGAAACACAACTTCTGATTGGCTAAACTAAATGATTTAGCCAATCAGAAGGTGTATTACTTTCAAATTTGGAAAAATCTGGAGAACAAGACTAAGACTGTTCTTGAGAATGGTTGGTGAATAGGCCCTATGGACCCTGACTGCACAGAACTTGCAGACTTATCTTGGAGCAACACCATCCTGTATTTTGCAACATACATGTATCCAGGCCAAATCAGTCTTGGCCGCTTTTACACAATATTTGGGTCCATTTTAATATATGGAACTGTTTGTGTGATTATTCAGCCTACTAAAACTTAACCCTTAGCCTGCCAAGTAAGTGAAATGAAACTTTTAAGCCGATAATAAAAACCCAAATTCTGCAGTTTCAAAGGTAATCTTTGGAGGAAAGTATGTCCTAAACGGGCAGCGTAGATCAAAGATCAGACTGCACGTTCTGTGCAGTCTGATGTTTGTCTACACTGTCCGCAAAAGGTCAGTGAGTCGCGCTTAGCAGCCTTAGGGTCGGGATTTTCTTTTAAATCTGTGTCAACTACAAAGAAACCAACATAAAACAACCCTATACGTTTGATTTCAAAAATCTCATAAACTGTCAACGACCCAGATTCGTTGTCTTTTCAAAAACCATTAAAACGAGAGGCAGGCGAAGTTCATTAGAAAACACAATAAACAAACGGATTTCGATTACATGCGTGCTCCCATGATGCTGGGAAGACTGGAAAGTGTTATAAGAAGCTTTCGTCAATAAAGATCAGATTTTTTTTCTTGATTCGCTGCCTGATGAAACAGATTTGCAAAACACGACTCTAGACATGTCCTTGTGAAAGACTGTACATCCACATAAACAAGTACGGAATATTATGTAGCAATTTTTCTTGTCCTTTTATTTGAATCGAGCAGTGTGAGAAAATTTGATAACGCACCCGACCAAAGATCAAGCGAGATGTCAAAATTTTTTTACGCAGCGAGAAGCAAATACAAGCACCAGGAAAGTCACTACAACTTAATATTCCTTTTATTATATACCTACAACTTTCAATGGCAAAATGTTGCAATTATTAACATTTTATTCGGAAACGTTAAACAATAAAATAAACATTTGATCGGGCGGTAGTAAATTCCGATGTCTGCGCATGTCATATTCTTCGAAGATTCGACCTGTCTGCTATGACGCATCACCCATCCCCTAATACTTGGGAAAAGTAGGGCTTATATCGTTCTTGTCGAAGCTATTACCCAAGCCTGTTGGGGCTGTTTTAATAACTGGCCGATGCATAGGTTACATGCTAGCCGATCATAGCTGAATGAATCGCACCAGGTAGCGTTATATTGAGTAAACTTTTATTTCATTTTGAAATTCAAAGTAACGGTTGTTGTTTTGAAAAGTAGTCCGGTTCTGTACCCAGAATGCCAAAATTAGATAGATGTGTATTTGTAGAATGCCATCTAGCGGGAGATAATGTAGTAAATTCGTTTTTATGAATGGCGGATGAATACTTGACCAATCAATTTGCAAATCAATGCATGCGTATGACGTGCGCGAGATACATCATCATACCATATTTGGAACCGTTTTAACACCGTGTAGATTTTAGAATTTTATGTCATGTGTGATATTTCATCCGCATGCAACGCATGTATTTGAGACGGAAATTTTTAAGGTATATAATAAATGCACTCATACACGGAAAAATGTTGTTGAAAACGCTGAATTGTGCATTACTTTACTTAAGGAGTCACATGATCTTTGTTCTGACCCTGTCTCCAATGCCAGTGGGGGCTAAATATGTAAGAAGCTTTGATTTTAGGATTGTCTCACCATTGACTTTTCGCTACATTGAAAATGAAAAAGTTGAAACCACTATCACTAGGCCTCCTATGTCCTTTCTTTGGCAGAGCTAGAGGTTTCTTTTTGCATAAAATATAGATCTTTACCATATAAAAAAAAAAATGCTTTTTCTTATTTTCTTCCTCAAGCACTACTAGGCCTACATCTACTATGAGAAAATCAGTTTCTATAGACATAGTTCATTCAACATGAGGAGCTCGATATCAAATTTTGAAATGGGACTACTGTTAATATTATAATCCGGAGGAATTTTGTTGTGGTGTGAGACCTATTGTGGCTTGTGCATAGCGCATAGACTGCATGCTCGCCGCGCAAGCGCTCAATTAAATAGGCCGATGAGGTAATCAAAAACTCGATTTTAATTCACATGTTCAAGTTTTCAATCTACCAGAAGAATACTGGAAATGTAATTGCATATACACAAGTTAAAGGGCAAATCCTAAAATATTTTGTCCAAACTGTTTTTTTCCTTTAATCAGTTGCAAATGATGTCAGTTAAACATGCGTCCGCCATTTTTCATAAATACCACCCTGTAACATGCCATAAACCACGGCCGAATTGTCACGCTGATATACGGCCCTAAAAATGGTACATGGCTTACTTCCCCTGATTCGCTTATCTCCCGTGCATGTGTGACGTCATTGTCGAGTCAGTCTGTGTATACCGGCAGTAGACATACAGTAGGAACGCGGATGATTGTATGCAGATATCTGAGTATTAACTGAGAATTGAGCCGAAAAATGGTAAATTGTGCAGCCTATGGCTGCAACGTCGATTCGGGAACTCATAGAATTAGTATGTTCAAATTTCCGAAGGAATAAAAAAGGAGGAAACTATGGATCGAACGTTTAAACCGGGGCCGGACAGTAGCGACAGATTTTTTGCCATCGGTTCATTCGAAATTGTGTCTGAAATACTTCGATGACAGTCAGTTCGTAAAAAGTCCAAAACTCGCAAAAGAAGTTGGTTATAGGAATTTTGGGCTGCGGTTAAAACCTGACGCTGTGCCGACATTATTCGAAACTCCGAGTCGAAAGGAGATAGGCCTTAAACCGAAACTCCGAAAGACAGACATTCCGCAACGGCAATTTCCAAAAAGAAAATCCAACATGAAGTAGGTAATTTCTTTTTCTTTTTTCTCGAAATTGGAATACATGAATTGTTATTCGTACTATTTTACCCTTTCCTACATTATCGCTTCATTCTGAACAAAGGAGAAATTGCTACCGTTTTCTCCCTTTTCCAAATGATTTCAACATTTAACAAAATTATAGATTCATCCAAATTCATAACATAAATTTTGCAAATAACAAAGTCGACATTGTTCAAATGATGTAAACTTTCAAGGGATAATAATTATTCTTTGAACAGCAAACATCATTTTCTTCCCACACTGTTTTTCAAACACTCTTTCTTTGGGTATTGGAAACTAGATCTTGGGTTTGTATGGTAAAGGGTTAAGTCAGTATCTGGCTACCCCTAGTCATGGTCATAAATGTTAATCCATCACCAACCAGTTGAAACAATACAGGAAATGGTTACATAACATTTGCATATCTCACCCCTTTACACTGTAATGTTTGTTGGTGACAGTAAACCCATGTTACAGCTTTTATCCCATACACTACTTCTCTTTGACATTTCACTCTTAAAAATGATTTGACAACTTACATGCATTTTGAACAAATTTTGAATTATATCTATACAATTTTGATTTGTGGATATTTCCTTGTTCCTATCCATATTATGTCTTCTAGACAGGCTACTGAGAAAAAATTTTTGAACATGTCAGTATAAAAATTCTGAAATTGCACATTTGACACAGGTCATTTTCTCTGATAATCAGACAAAAGTGAGGAAATTAAAAATAACACATTTTTTTTTAATAAGGAAACAGAATGTTTTTGACCAGGCTCACACACCAATTCTTTTACCTTTTACCTCAAAATTCTGACCTTCAACCACCCTAATGGAGAAGGCTTTTGAGGACAGGGTGAAAAAAGGAATAAGTCCTGATACCCAGAGTTATCTTCTTTTCCTACAATATTTTCTACCCTCAAACCTATTGTCAAGGCCACATTTGATCTGTGGTCTGCAAATACTTTCGGTGTGGAGTGGACAAGTCTAAAGTTTTGCCATTTGTGTAAGGGTTTAGCCTAACCCTAACCCAAATGATAAAAAATTAGAATATTTCAAATCCACAGCATTTAGATATGATCGATAAAATGTGATTGTTTACTGGAATTTAGTTTAACTTAGTTTAACCCTTTACCAAACAATCCTTTGTTTTAACAACCCTGGTGAAGAAAGAAAAACCTTTTGAAAACATTGTAGGTAAAGGAGAAAATGCTGGTAACCAGTATTTTCTCCTTTTTCTACAATGTTTTCTACCCCATTAAAGACAAGTCCAAACATGTGAGTAAAATTTAATTTGTTGACTCCAAATGCTTTCAATTCGGTTGAGTCAATAAATTTGACGTTTAGTAACAATTTAAACATGTATTTTACATCTCTTGACAAACAAGTTCATACAATTCGTACTAATCTCTTCAGATACTGCTTCCTGGGAACTAAACCAGAACTCGTGCCCAATGTGTGGGATTTATATTTAACCCTTTACCAATCAATCCCTAGTTTTTACGACCCTGAGACAGAAACCTTTTAAAAACATTGTAGGAAAAGGAGATAACGCTGGCAGCCAGCAGTTTCTCCTTTTACCACAATGTTTTCTACTCTGCTGGAAACAAATTTCAATTTTTGAAATATTTAACTTTATTTTGTCGTCTGCAAGTGATTTCAATTTGGACCTGTTTAATATTTTGTCGTTTGGTAAAGAGTTAAAAATAGAAAATATTGTGGATAAAGGACCAGCTGATAGTTACCAGCTCTTTCTATGTTTTTACAATGAATCTGAAGTCGTCTATACTGCAATTTGACCGGAATGTCAGTATTAACCGCTCAGTCCCTAGTAGACCAATTTGAGACTTACCCAAATTGAAACAATTTGCATAAGACAAACGAGAACTGAACAAGCTCTATATAGAACATACAATAGCTATACATGTATGATAAATTTTTGCATTGAATGGATCATGTGGACAAGGTAAACACAAAAAAGTATTTCACACAGGTAGATCCCCCCTGTCTCTCTCTGATGTTCATGTATTTCTGTATGGTAAGAAATACAACTAAAATAATTTTCAAAATAATTTTGAGAATTAACTCTTAATAATCTCGGAACATATTCTTTTATCAAATTTCATGCTGGTTAACAGCATTTCAAAATATTCTTATTCTCATGAAAATCGTGATTTATTGTGGAACCATTCACCCATGAGAGAATAAACTTGTACCCGTCAATGTTTACAGAATTCTTTACAAGGTACAAATATCAACAAGGACCCATTAACAAATAATTAGAACTAATATCTCACGATTATCAATCGTAAAAGTCAAGAAAAAGGTTATTTGACATTAAACTAAAGTGTCGGGGAAATGTCTTCAAAAGTGTCGAGGAACTGTCTTGTCGTGGAACTGTCTTGAAACCGTCCTTTTTTTGGGGGGTTTAATTCCGCCCGTTAATCTACTGAAAATGCTTCACGTGAAACAAAGTTTATGCCATACACTTAATTCTATCATGTACTGTATAGAATATTATTTCTGTAAGCGATGTTCGCCATCGCCCCGTAATAGACGTATTTCAATAGAGCGCGATACTCAACACGTTGAAAAGTCCGGCACAACATCGTCATTTTCGTCATCAGTGGGCGAAAAGTTACTTTTATCCTCATCACCAGAAACTTAATAAGTTTCTTTAAAAATTGGCTCGTACATGTACGGCCTTACCGGCCCAGAATCGTCTATTTCTTCGTCTTCAATATCGCTCAGTTCACTATCGTAAACAACGTCCATATTGAAACAAGCTCTCCTATGACGTCACAAATCAAGGGACGCAACAATAAGTAAGGGAGATAAGCGATGCAATAAAAATCAATAAGCAGAAATATGAATTGAAAAAAAGTACTTTTACTAATTTTTTTTTTTTTTAATTACAACATTACCAGGTTACCATTTGATAAGTGTAGATTTGAAAATTAACCATATCTGAAACTAGTTGATTTGCCCTTTAATGATTGAACTTGGAAAATGTCTTAGAGATCTCTCTGTCCAGGGATTCTATATATACATGTATATACGATCCCTGCTCTGTCTCATGCCAAACATTGCCTCCATAAGCAAATTCTAGGCAGATAACTTAAAAAAAAAATCCATGTAAAATATGGGTTAACAGCATTAATGAATTCCTTCCATACCATGGAGGACACCAGAAGCTATTGTGGACAGTGTAGATCAAGATCAGACTGCACAGAGCGTGCAGTCTGATCTTTGATCTACACTGTCCACTGCTCTATTCTAGACTATGAACGAATTGACTCTTGATCTTGTAGCGGAAGTGTTCTTGTATCCTTTGAGAAAATGCAATTTATTTATTCAATAATGAAGGAATTAATGTTTTACACACGACTTTATGTGAATACATTGTGGTAAAAAAAGGAAATTTCTCTTTTCGAGCATCGTCTCCTTTCACCACAGTGTTTTCAAAATTAGTCTGATGCAAGACAAAAACAGGTCGCCTGCAGGGAATCAAGTGTTGAGTCAGAAACAACCGTCTAGCCATCAATTACCCTAATAGAAAACCAACATCAACCGCAGCCATTTTACTAGTGAATCCGATAAATTGATTGGCCAATCCTAACAGGAAGTAGGCGCTAAATATAATTCAAATATAATTCAGTCACGCATCATACCAAAAATCGACACTAAGCTTATTTAATTTAGAACCATTTTAATTTTTCATTTGCATAATGATGTTTTACAGAAAGCGAATTCACTCTTTGTCGTCGATTTGTGGAAGCCAGAACTCGTGCAATGCATTTCCAATTATTTTAATTACTTTTCAGGCTTCACAGAAAGACATTATGATTCTTGTAAGAATTTTAAGCAAACTTTTTTTCGAAATAGCTAAAGATATGAATTAAAATAAATTTGTAAATCAACTAGAATCTTCTTAAAGTTCTTAACCCTTTAGCTGCTTAGCGCGACTCACTGACCTTTTGCGGGCATTATAGATCAAGATCTGGGTGCACAGAACGTTTTTTTGGGTTCTGGGTTTTTACTATCGGTTTAAATGTTTCATTTCACGTATTTAGCAGGATAAGGGTTAATAAACAGCGGAAAGGGGTCAGCAGATACTGACCTCTTTGGCTTTTATTTTTATTTAAAAAAATGTTTAATATTTCGATCTTGACGTTTGTTTGCTGGGACGGACAGGTTGAAAAGGTAACAATTGTAGCAGCTAATGGTATTCACCCTAGGCTCCTAAGCGCGACTTAAGGATCTTTTTGCAGACAGTGTAGATACAAGATCAGACCACACGGAACGTGCAGTCCGATAAGGAGGTATTTTTCTTCCAAAAAATGCCCTTGAAATAGCTTTTTTTTTTTTAAATAACATCTTGAAAGTGTCATCTCACTTATTAACTCTTTCCATACTATAGACAACACCAGAAGATTTTGTTGCCAGTGTAGATTATGATCAGACTGCTCAGAATGTACAGTCTGATCTCTGATTTACACTGTCCGCTGCTTTATTCCAGATTATGAACAAACCATGTCTTGATCTTGTAGCGGAAATGTATTTGTAGCCATTGAGAAAATGCAATTTATTGGCAGCGGGTTTACCCTGTTGTCATAGTTCCCACATCACGTGTGCACGTATATAATGATTCTGTTGCAAGAAATTTCTTTGCAGTATATTAAAACCAACTGTATGGCCATCAAAGACTTGTCAAAGCTTGTCTTCAAAGCTGTAGGTTGTCTGTTTAGGCCTAGGTCAATCAAAGATTACTAACCCCCTGGTCTCACAGAGCCTGAATCTCCAAAAAATTGTAGTACTTTTTCCCGAATCACTACGAAAACGAGCCTTTCATCAGATTTTTGCTTACGGCAGGTTTTGCCTGGATACGCGTGTAAACAAAACCGGTTTCGTACACTTACAAAATAGTTCCGCCATTCATATTCAAACAAAGCAGTTCAGCTTGATACATTAGTTATCTGAAAAAAATAAAACATCACGTTTCTCTTGTCTCTTTAATTTAAGATAACAAAAGATTTTCAGCTTAAATAAACAAAAACTGTGCCGGGTTTAATGCCTCTCCACAAACAGGCGCATTCATACAATAACATACTTGGTTGCTGGATAACTCGGACCCTGGTGAACTCGCACCCTTATCTCAAGGTAACGAGTTCTTTGGAGATTTTTCCAGTTTAGTTTGTTTTGGTTTACGAGGAAAAATGGTAGAACACGCCAATTATTAGCATGTATTCAGTGCCAGTAAAAAAACCCGCTGCCTTCAGTGCGTCAGCGCTTTGATATATTCAGTAGTGATAGAGTTATGGGATAAACTTATCAAGACATTTAAGCTGTGGTCGGCTGGCCCTTACTGATCGCTATGTTGTTATTTGCAATTTCGGCTGTTGTCAGAATGTTGCTTTCCCATAAAAATGTCACAAACACACATCTAATTCAAAACAAATGGCGATTAATATATGAGCCATGCTCTGGCAAAAGGGGGCCTAATGAGTCTCCGAGATGCATTATACCAAGCAAGTCCTTTCATAATTATGGATCCATAAAATCCATATGTGTCTAACAGTCGACTGCATCATGATGTAGAATGGTCCTTAGACATGCAGAAAAATTACAGATAACAAAAAGTTTCGACCCATGTCAGCCTGCGCGGGCTGCGCAGGTTGACATGGGTCGATACTATTTGCAAATGCATTGAGCTCCCTTTTCACAGACCATTGCTTCTATATTGCTAACATTTCTGCAGCATTGCTATTTAATGGATACATAAATTACCTTGTAATACGAGAATTTCAGTATTCATTCCTTTTAAAGCATGTTAAAGTTTCATGTGGTTCTTTGTTTATTCTTCTTCTAGAAAAAAAATGCATAAACAGTACGGATGAAGAACGATGTACATGTTAAAGGCCCAGTAAAGGCCAAAGTATCAAAGCAGGTGTTGTAATACATTTAAATCATACCATTTAAAAGTATGGAAAACATTGTGGAGATGAGTCTGTTATCGTGTGGTCGGACCATATGTTAGTCGCTGGCAGAAAAAAAAGAGAATTTCAAAATCAGGCAAAAAGTAAACAAAAGACACAGCTACCTGGCAGGTTTAAACCTAGTTTTGAAATTAATTTCTCTGTCAGCGACTAACACTTGGACTGACCGTACAGTGACATATTGTCATCTTGACAATAAAATTCATACTTTTAAATGGTATGATATAAATTCAAATGCATTTAAACACCCGCTTTGTTTACATTTGGTCTTTATTGTTACTTTAATGAATCATGCTCTGTGAAAAGGGGACTTAAAGTAGCTGCCAAAAATATCAACCCAGGTCAGCCGCGTTGGCTGACCCGGCCGGAACTTTTCGCTATTGGTCAATTTTCTTTATGTCCAACGACCAGTATACCTTATGATTAAGTCGGTTGTTGAATGGCTAGAATGGATCCATATATATGAATCACGCTCTGGCAAAAGGGGGCTTAATGCATCTCCGTGATACATGATACCAGCTCATGTCATCACATAATTATGGATCTATAAGAGCCACTTTTTTTAAACAACTGACTTAATCATGAGGTAGACCAGTCATTTGACATACAGACAATTGACCAATAGCGAAAAGTTTCGGCTCAGTTCAGCCTGCGCGGATTGCGCAGGCTGACCTTGGTCGATACTTTTCGCAGATGCATTAAGCCCCTTTTTCACAGAGCACGGCTCGTATCTAACGGCTTGCTTGGTATGATGCATCTCGAAGATACAGTAAGCCTTCTTTTGCCAGATCATGGCTGAAATACTTTAGCAAAGTAAATTGCAGTTTTCTTCTCTTTGTGTGTGTGTTTCTTTTGAATACCCCTTGGGTATATTGTAAATCGAAACTTTCGGGAGATTAATATTTGGTTGTTACATATATCATTGTTTCCCCTCCCCTCTCTCTCTCTCTCTCTCTCTCTCTCTCTCTCTCTCTCTCTCTGATAGATTTGATTGAATGGCGTTTTACATTACTTCAGTCATTTTACGGCGACAGCTCACATATTCATGTATGCCCTGGGTTTCATCAGTACTGGGTTTCATCAGTACTAGGCTGGGGCTCTGAAGTGATTCGCCAAAGGACACTCCCACGAAAAACCCAGTGCTTCCAGTGAGGCTCGAACTTGGGGCCTCCAGGTTACTAGTCCTACACTTTCGAACTAACCACACAGGACCCTTGATTTATTTAGAAGCTACAGGGATAAGGTAATGGTGAAGGTATTATTTAAGAAATAATCCTCTTTCTATCGTGGTTTATAGTTCAATAAACCACAGTTGTGAGTTATGAGGCACAATAAATAATCCACGAGGGCGATAGCCCGAGTGGTTTATTCATTGCGCCTCATAACTCACAACGTGGTTTATTGAACGATAAACCACGATAGAAAGAAGATTATTTCGATTCTAACATGACCAACTCTTAATGAAAGAAAAACAAGTTCATACTTTTAGTAAAAACGCGGATGAAGATTATATTCCATTGAATAACTTACTCACTTACTTTATACAGAATCATAGGGGTCCGTAGTTTGACTCCTGTCACCCATAGACTAAAACAAGGGATTTGACTGTATGCAGCCCGTTACTCGCCCCCGGTTACAAAAAAACAACGTATCTTTTCTACCCCATCAGTTATTCTCCTAATTTTTTCTACAGCTGAGAGCTAAAACATTTTTCTACCAGAAAAACACAACTGTTTGTCAGTGGCTAATGCAGTCTGGCTGATACATTCGCTCGAACTTGTCAACTCGCTCAAAAATCTTTGCCATTGACACGGGTTCGTACATTCGACACTGACGTTCGCGCATATAAACCAATGAAATTTCTCGTTCCAAACAGTGTCACCGTACTGTCACGTGACAAAAAGGTGTGAGCAGCAGTACGAAATTTCATTGGTTGAATTCACGACTGTTAGTACATATCAACCGATGAAATTTCTCGTTCCAAACAATGTCACATGACAGAAGATGGCTGCAGCTGTTCGAAATAAGAACGTGGATCACAAATTCAACGAATTCTGAGGCGTTTCGTCGTTATTGAAGATAAAGACTATACGTCAGTAGTATTTTTAAACATGTTTAAAGGGTGGGTGCCGCTAATGCTGCGTTTCATTGGATCTAAAGTGCATTTTATATCTTGAAAACGGATGTACGAACCCATGTCAATGGCGCAGATTTTTGAGCGAGTTGACAAGTTCGAGCGAATGTATCAGCCAGACTGCATTAGCCACTGACAAACAGTTGTGTTTTTCTGGTAGAAAAATGTTTTAGCTCTCAGCTGTAGAAAAAAATAGGAGAATGACTGATGGGGTAGAAAAGATACGTTGTTTTTTGTAACCGGGTGCGAGTAACGGACTGCATACAGTTAAATCCCTTGTTTATAATATATAGTCTATGGGTGCCAGGAATCAAACTACGAACCCCTATGTACAGAATGACGTCACTCAATATAGAATAACGTAGATTTTACCACGCTTTCGTTGCACTGTGTTTATAGTGCCGAATTCACGTGTCATGTTAGAATAATGAATTCTAACTCACGAGCCGAGCCCCGGTAGCTCAGTCGGTAGCGTGCAAGACTTGAGAACACGGGGTCCAGGGTTCGATCCCTGGCTACGACCCCTGGCTCGGCCAATTTCTTTCCGAGGATTGATGATAGTCACTGCGACAGGATTCATTCCTCTCCCACCGCTGACCATTGTCTCGACGATGATTATATGGGAAAGCAGCCAGTGGCTTGGAAAGAAAAATTGTGCGGAGTACTGGTAAAAGAGACTCCAGGAAAGCATGGATAGGTGCACTGACCGCCGCGATATAACTGAAATAATGTTGAAAACGGCCTTAAACACCATATAATCAATCATAATCAATCTAACACACGAGCCACTTACAGACGTCATACAGAATACATGTAATACATGTAATCAAAAATAATGTAACTAAATAAAACTTGTTTATTTCACTGTTTGTAAATGTAAAGGTTTGAAGTGTCCTTAACTATCTGCATATCTAATCAAAAAAAAAAATACAGTTGTGCCCTGAGAAAAGGGGGTTTAATCACCATGGTGCATTATACCAAGCAAGTATGACCATTATAACTATCGATCTATAAAATCTATCTTGATTCTCTGACAACCGACTGAATCATGCGGTAGACTGGTCCTTTGACATGAAGACAATTGATCAAAAGCAAAAAAAAAACTTTCGACAAAGGTCAGCCTGCGCGCTGTGCGCAGGCTGACCTTGGTCGAAAGTTTTTTTGGTATTTCCCCCCCCCCCCCATGCCTTAAAGTCCCTTTTCACAGAGAATAGGACTTAGTATTATTTTTCTTCTTTAACTCCTGTCCACGTGACAGAATTTTCGAACTTTAGATATATTTCCTTATTGAAAGCCGCTTTGCAGAAACTCGAGGCGAAGTTAACTTCGCGAAAATGATGCATTTTTGGCTGTGGAAGGATAGAAAACACTGGGGTTCATGGAGAAATGGCGGGACTTATCACGGTATAAACGAATGAAAAGAGAACTGTTTCAGGATGATCAAATGAAGATGAAAAAATTGTGGGAAAAGGAGCATTGCTTAGAACAAGCAATTGCTTCTTTTTTAATTTCTTTTTATTACCTTTTTCCGGCAGCCTCGGGAAAAAAAAAATGAGTATCAAAAAAAAGTATGATGTATCATAAGCAAGTCATCATGAATCATGGAATCTGGAGGTAGAATGGTCCTTGCACATGCAGGAAATTTACCAATAGCAAAACGTTTCGAGCCAGGTCAGCCTGCGCTGTGCGCGCAGGCTGACCTGGCTCGAAACGTTTGGCAGATGCATTAAGCACCCCTTTCAGGGAGCATGACGCAAATGTTGGTGCGTTGTCATGGGTTAATGGGTCACAATTTTTATAAAATTCCAGAGTGAACGGCGTAAAAAGATAATGATAAATGATTTTTTTTTTTTCACCATAAACTTTGTGGAACAAAACTTAAATACAAACATAATAAGACTGGCCCAAAACAAGATAAATTGATAAGATGAGATAATCTGGCAAACGTATCTTTCAAATGACCCATTTACTTGGGTGAATAGATATTTAGGACGAGAGCGTTTGTTTTTTCAAACTATGTGAAAAATTTGATGGAAATGTCCGAAACGAGCCAGTTTCTACATCTGTCACATTATTTTTCGATATTTCTACAACAAGTTATTTCTGTTTGCTTCCCATGAGACACAAAACGTTGTAAAATTGCAAGGAGCTGTCTAGATTCTCATGGAACGGGTTAGAACAACGTGTGACTAAATTGTTTATGTAAGAATTAAAGTTGGACCTAACAAAGCATGAAATGAATGGTTGACAGACAGACAGACAGACAGACAGAGGGGAACGAGCGAGAGAGGACAGACACACAGACCCACAGACTGACATACAGACCCGTTCTTCTTAAAAGATTTTCCCTTTGCTTTTTAAATGCCCCCTTACCAAACAGTTAAGGGGTTTAACCACCCTATAGATAGTTTGTCTGTCTGTCTGCCTGCCTGCCTGCCTGTCTGTCTGTCTGTCCGTCTATCCGCCCGTTCATCCGTCCGTCTGCCCGCCCGTCTGTTCGTCTGCCCCCCCCCCCAGCCCGGCCGAAATCCGTCTGCCCCCATTTGTCCGTTCGCCGTCCATCCATCTGTCTGTCTGTCTGCCTGCCGGCCTGCCTCTCTCTCTGTCTCTCTTTCTCCCACTGTGTCTGTCTCTCTGTCTTGTTCGTTCTCTCTCTCTCTCTCTCTCTCTCTCTCTCTCTCTCTCTCTCTCTCTCTCCCTCTTGACATGCAGAAAATTCACCGACAGCAAAAGGTATCAATCCAGGTTAGCCTGCGCGGATTGCGTAATCCACGCAGGCTGACATGGGTCGACATGGGTCGATACTTTATGCATACACATTTAACCTCCTTGTCACAGAGCATTGCTCGTTATAATACATTACATTTGTGGGCCCGACGGTCCTGAGTGGCTCAGTGGTGAAGATGCAGGATCTGCAATCCGAAGGTCCCGGCTTCGATCCTCAACTCGAGTCGCTCGAGTTTTCGTTGAAGTATCTTCGGCCAAGAGACTTCAGACCTATTCAACCCTTAGGCTGCTAAGGGCGACTCAAGGACCTTTTGCGGACAGTGTAGATCAAGATCAGACTGCACAGAACGTGCAGTCTGATCTTGGTTCTACACTGTCCTATAAGGGGATATCTTTCCCCCCACAAATACCCTTGAAATAGCAAAATTAAGGGTTTTACTATCGGATTGAAAGTTTCATTTACACTTACGAGTACTTTGCAGGAGTAGAGTTAAAAAATCAAGTTCTCGTGTCGTATAATCAAGGACACGCATAAAGGGCACTGTCGCCGTGATATGCTTGAAACAACATTGAAAGCGGGGTAGAACACCATTCTTTCCATCCATCAAGAGTATTTGATGTGTAGGCTGATTGTATGGTGTTTAACGCCGTTTTCAACATGATTATTTTAGTTATATCGGGGAGGCCCGCGCACCTATCCAGCTTTACTGGAGTTTCTTTTACCAGTTCTACAAACAATATTCTTTCTAAACCACTGGCTGCTTTCACACATAACCATCCTCGGAACAATGGTCAGCGGTGAGAGAGGAATGAATCATGCCGCAATGACTATTATCAATCCTCGGAAAGAAATTGGCCTAGCCGGGGATCGAACTAGCGACCTCCTGTTCTCAAGTAAAAGGTACAGGCTGTAAGAATTGACCTGGAAGGGCGGAGCTATGTAACAGTTCACTGCATTTGAGATTGATGTAAAATAGGTCAGAAATCATCGTGTGAAACCGTAACAAAGATAAAGAATGCGAGAATTGAACAACATGGACAAGAAGTACCATTTTCTTCCGCAATGTTTTGAGACGGTAAAACAGTATGCACTTCATGTGTCCATAAAGCGAAGGATCAATAAAGTACTGTTATGATGCACGTGTTTATTTAGATTTACGACGAACAATTCCGTGGGCCTGAATCGCTCTACTGGCAGTGAATTTGCTTATTTCATGCATATGTCATTATGTAGGCATGGTGAATTGAACAAATAGTGAAATAATTGAAGTAAAAAATTTCTCAAATCCAATTATCTGAAATCCCGCCAAATTTGACAGATTTTCAGTACTCATTACATTATACAGTCCCTGCAAGTTTCAAAGAAATGTGACTTATAATGTGGACTGTATTGAGTAAACATGACTAAGTGTTTAAATGGCTTCGTTTGTAATAGGACTCAATCCCTTGAATATACAAATGATCTGTGCAAGTTTCAAAAGAACTGGATCTAAAACGTGGACTATTTTGCATAACCAAGAAATGAAGATTTTCAAATTTAAATGGCTTCAAGAATTAGCCAATGATAAGTGTCATGCTCTGGCAAAAGGGGTCTTAATGCGTGTCCGTGATGTATCGTACCAAGCAAATCATCACATAAATTTTGAATCCAAAAAAGTCATTTTGTCTAACAACCGACTCAGTCATGAGGCAGAATGGTCCTTTCATATGCAGAAAATTGACAAATAGCAAAAAGTTTCGACACAGGTCAGAGCCTGCGCGGGTGGATAGTTCTTGCAGATGCAATAAGCCCCCTTTTCATAGAGCACAGCTCGAGTATTTTAACCAAAACGGAAAAGAGACATGCACGCGGAAATCGCGCACTGTGAAAGTGAAAACTCGTTCACAAGAGCACATCATGATCCAAAACACGACCATGTTCTGTGAAAAAAGGGACTTAATGTATTTGCTAATAGTATCGGCCAGGTCAGCCTGCGCAGTACGCGCAGGCTGACCAGGGCCGATACTTTTTGCTGATGATAAATTGTCCGTACCTCATGATTCAGTGTGTTGTTATACAAAACGGATTTTATGGATCCATAATACTGTAATGACTTGTTTAATAGGATACATCACGGAGATGTATTAAGCCCCCTTTTGCCAGAGCATGGTTCATATAATATGTGAAGTTTACACTTATTTACAAACGTTAAACACTGAAAATTATGGGTAGGACGACATAGGTTGATTGATTGATTGATTGACTGATTGGCTGACTGACTGACTGACTGACTGATTGATTGATTGATTATATGGTGTTTAACGCCGTTTTCAACATTATTTCAGTTATATCGCGGCGGCCACTGCACCTATCCATGCTTTCCTGGGTTTTCTTTTACCAGTACCCCGTACAATATTCTTTCCAAGCCACTGGCTTCTTTCTCATATAACCATCATCGAAACAATGATCAGCGGTGAGAGAGGAATTAATCCTGTCGCAATGACTATCATCAATCCTCGGAAAGAAATTGGCCGAGCCAGAGATCGAACCAGCGACCTCCTGTTCTCAAGTCTTGTACGCTACTGACTGAGCTAAGGGGGTCGGCTTGCAACACGAATAATGTTTTGCAATGGTATTTCCGCCAAGGAATTCTAAGCATCTAGACATTTGCAACACAATATCATCGTATTACCTATAAAGGACATAATTTGAATGATTAATATGCGTCATGCATGATTATGTTTGTGTTAAACAACATAAAAATAACTCTACCCTGAGTATCAATCACCGTTTATATTGATCTGTATGTAATGGAAACGGTATCTTAATCTTTTAAGCCACGGTCACATTTACGGTCATGCACGTAGTTGTCTGTAATTCATGTACGTGTAAGTACGGTCAACTACATTCAACTGCAGGCAAAGTGGCTAGGGTTAACTAGGATATCACTACGTCTAACTACAAGTAACTACCTTACACTACGTATAAACTACGTCCTAAGTACGTGCAACTACGGTTAGTTTGTGTCAACTGCGTTAATCTACGGTAAAACGTTGTGGCTGCGTAAGGGTAAAGCTACAGTCATTGTGCTTTTTGAAGTTGACGAGCCAGAAATTGCTGATCGTTTATTCTGCCATGCCGCCTTGGAAGAAAAGATGTTCTTCCAAAACTACGGTCAACTACAGTACACAGTACGGTTAAGTAGGGTTAATTACGGTTAACTAAGGTCAACTACGTTCAAACTATAGTCACAGTAGGATCACACCATCGTAGTTAACCATAACCAATTTTTTAACTTGCTCAAAAAATAAGTACCTACTACGGGCAAATCATAAGTTCAAACTACATTCATTACTACGTTTAATACGTAGTATTACGTATACTACGTATATGTCTTTTGTTACAAAAATTGGATATTATGGATCCGTAAGTTTGTGATGGCTTGCTCTGTACCATGGATCACGGAGATGTATTAAAGCCCCCTTTTGCCGGAGCATGGCTCTTATATGTATTGTTTTTACTGTATAATCGTAATCAGTTGATTATTAAACTCGTCATGCATGCTAGGTATTCGTCCCTCTCTCTCTCTCTCTCTCTCTCTGTATCTCTTTTTTTCCTGTCTCTGTCCTTCTTTCCGTCTCTCTCTCTCTCTTCTTGCCCCCCTTCTGTCTGTCTGTCTGTCTGTCTCACTATCTCTCTGTCTGTCTCTCTGTCTGTCTCTCTCTGTCTCCTCTCTCACTCTCTCTCTGTCTCCTCTCTCGGTCTCTCTCTGTCTCCTCTCTCTCTTTGTTCTCTCTCTCTCTCTCTGTTCTCTCTCTGCCTCTCTCTGTCTGTCTCTCTCTCTCTCCCTCTCTCTTTCTCTCTCTGTCTGTCTCACTGCGTCTTCCCTCTCTCTCTCTCTCTCTCTCTCTCTCTCTCTCTCAGTCTCTCTCTCTGTCTCTCTCTCTATATACCTCTTACCCCCACCCTCTCTCCCTCTTTCATTCTCTTTTTCTCTCATACAAAACTAAGTAATGCAAGTTAAAAAAACTTTGACCTCTACATCACCTTTATGTACAAAAGAAGCCATTTCCTTTCTAACAACCCTATTGCTCTCCTCTCTCTCTCTCTCTCTCTCTCTCTCTCTCTCTCTCTCTCTCTCTCTCTCTCTATCTATCTATCTACCTCTCTATATATCTCTCTCATACAAAACTAATGCAAATAAACAAAATACTTTGACCTCTAAGTCACCTTGATGTACAAAATAGGCAGTTCCATTCTAACAACCCTAATGTACACTTATATACCTGCAGTAATTACTGCTTTTACTTCTGCCTCAACTCTTTCCATATCATAGACGACACCAGAAGCTTTTATGGACGTTGTAGATCAAGATCAGACTGCACTTACGTGCAGTCTGATCTCTGATCTACACTGTCCACAGCTTTATTCTAGATTATGACCGAACTGTCTCTTGATCTTGCCGAGGAAATGTTTTTTTAGCCTTTCAGAAAGTGCAATTTATTTATTCAGTAGTGAAAGAGTTAATAACTTCTTTCTTGTCTGTTAATTGACGTGTTGGACGTAATTACCTGTCAATGACTGCTTTCCCACAACTACAGGTGAAAAAAAAATAATAATCGAAAGTAGCCGTGAGCATTTTGTAGTTGTCACAACATCTTTTAATTCCAGAGAAAACTCGTAAACAAGAAGACAACCAATTTTCCTTAAACTAGCTCGTCAAAGAACCAGTCTATCTCATGATTCAGCCGGTTGTTGGACAAAATGGGTCTTACGGATCCATAATTATAAGACAAATTACTTTGTAAAATGCATCCCAGAGATGCATTCGAGCCCCTTTTGCTAGACCGCCGGTCAAATGGTTTTGCCGGTCAGAAATTGCGTTATTTTCCAATTTTAGAATTTGACTGAGAGTGAAACTAAGCATGGTCGGGGAATATGTTGTTTACAATCGAAAAAAGGAATGGATCCTATCAGAATTTCAGCTTGCAAACCTTTGGCCCGGTCGGATAGCTCAGTGGTTAGCTTATCCGACTCATGACCTGTTGGTTGTGAGTTCGATACCCGGGTGAGGCAAACCTTCTTTCCGGCAATTTTTTGCCTCTTACCTCTGATACTTGTGAGAAAGTAGTCAGTGACTTGGAAATAAAGTTGTGTCACTCAGTACTGGTGTGAGAAAGCCAGGAAACACATGCGTAGGTGAGTTAGAACCACTTTTGTAATAAAACGGATGTTTGTAACAAAATTTTCAACTTCGCTGTATTCGTTAGTATTCACCCATGTACTTCAACATGGATATATATGGTAATATCCGTTTTATTACAAAAGTGGTTCTAACATAGGTGCACTGACCGCCGTGATATGACCTAAGCTGTTAAAACGGTGTTAAACTTCAATACAGTCAATCATTCGCAGACCGTTGATCATTAGAGGTGAGTACACTGGGGCTCGATGTTGTCTTATAACCAAAAAGCGTCCAAGATTGTACACTAAGGTGATAGATGAACATTACTAAATTATACAGAAGTACAGAAATGATGCATGACTTACGTGTTATAGCGTCTGGGACGTGTCAGACAGACTGGTAGATCTACTTTTTTCGAAGTGCAGATTTGTTAATGTAACATTGGTAGACTGCGATGAAAACGTCTCCTCTTTCACTTTATTCCGAAATCTCAATACCATACTATCGCTTTTATCTCAATCTAAACGCAAGTGCTTTTATCTCAATCTAAACACAAGTGCTTTAATCTTAATCTAAACGCTAGTGCTTTTATCTCAGTCTAAACGCTATTGCTTTTATCTCAGTCTAAAGTCTAAACCCTAGTGCTTTTATTTCAATCTAAACCCTAGTACTTTTATCGCAATCTAAACCCTAGTGCTTTTATTTCAATCTAAACCCTAGTGCTTTTATCGCAATCTAAACCCTAGTACTTTTATCGCAATCTAAACCCTAGTGATTTTACCTCAATCTAAACCCTATTGCTTTTATCTCAATCTAAACTCAAGCGCTTTTATCTCGATCTACACCTTGTTTTTCAACACTTAGGCTGCTTAGCACGACTCAATGACCTTTTGCGGACAATGTAGATCAAGATCAGACTGCACAGAACGTGCAGTCTGATCTTGGATCTACACTGTCCGAAAAGGACATATTTTCCCCCAAAAATTATATTTAAATTAGCAAATTTGGGTTTTTAACTATCGGTTTAAAATTTTTATTTCACTTATTTAGCAAAATAAAGGTTAATATAACATTGGTAGACCGCCATGAAAAACGCCAAAGTTTTCATTTCATTCAGAAATCTTAATACCAGGCTAGTGCTTTTATCTCAGTCTAAACGTCGTTGTTTAATCCTGCTACGCACGACTCACTGGCCTTTTATACCCCCGTCACCCCGTCACACCAAACTCGTTCTCACTCCGTTCAGAAAATCGTTGCCTAACGGACTTAAACTGTGTTCAGACGGAGTGGACGTATTAGCAACCTTTTACGATCTGTTTACGAACTTCATGGACGGGTTAGGACGGGAAGGGTGCTCCAGAACTTTTAGCCTGCTCAAAATTATTTACCGTGCATCCCGTCCTGTAACTAGACGGAATGACAGCGTACCTAAAACGAGATGGACGCACTACAAACGGAACTGCCTTACTTCGATCCTATTAGAGACGCGGTGCAGTCGGGCATCAACTGACAGCTCGTTTGCATTTTACCGACCGAAATTACACGTTCTATCCCGACCGCAGCCTGTTTTACGATTTTGTTGAGCGAGGTAAGATTTTCTTTGAACAGGTTTGGTGAAAGAGGGGCTTTACGGAGAGAACAGTTTCCGTTTTTGAGTAACATTTATTTGTCGTCTGCAAATGTTTTCTATTTGGACAGGTCTAAAATTTTGTTGTTTGGTAAGGAGTTAAGCTGTAAATAGCACATGGTGACGATCCAAGATAAGATTTTATGTTTTGTGCGGTCTAATCTTGATCGTTGCCGTCTGCATAAGCTGTTTACATTGCCATTACAAGTAAAAAGAATAAATCCATGTCACTGTCAGAGGCCTTGTCATCTCTCCATGGATATTGTGAACAAAAGTTGAAATGTCCGACAATGTTTTTCCTGAGTTAAAAGGAATGATGTCATTTGTGTAAAATGATACTCTAACCCTGCTAAATAAGTCAAATGAAACTTTCAAGCCGATGGTAAAAAACCAAATATTGCCATTTCAAAGGTATTTTGGGGGGAAAGAAATTTTCCTTATCGGATAGTGTAGATCCAAGATCAGACTGCACGTTCTGTGCAGTCTGATCTTGATCGTACACTGTCTGCAAAAGGTGCCCAAGTCGCGCTTAGCAGCCTAAGGGTCAAGAAAGATTGAGGGAAAAGGAGCAGTAACTAGTAACAAGCAATAATTAGTTTTGCTCCCATTACCACGATATTTTCAAAAAGATATTTTTTTTCTTATGAATTCTTTTCTTTTACCTTTTAGCTCGGCTGTTTTCGAAGAAAACGTCGAGGTACTGTCATAGCCCTGGCGTCGTCGTGCAAAAACTTTGACTTTTTATAACATTTTTGTTATTACTGAAGATATTTGCTTCAAACTGGGACAAGTTATTAACAATCAAGACGGGAACTCATACAACAAGGGCAGATAACAATCAAAATATTTCTGCTACAGTTATGCCCCTTTTTGACGTAGAATTTTTCAAAAAGTTGACATTTATAATAGTTCTCTTTTTACTAAAGATATTTACTTCAAACCTTCACTTTAAAGGGGAGCCGAAACAACGAGGGCAGATAGCCATCACAATATTTTTGACACAGTTATGCCCCTTTTTTGACTTAGAATTTTTCAAAAACATTGGCATTTTATAATATCTGTGTTATTACTACAGATATTTACTTCAGACTCGGACAGACTATTAACAATCAAGAGGGGAACCCATACAACAAGGGCAGATAACAATTCATATTTTTTGACACAGTTATGCCTCTTTTTATGACTTTATAACTTTTCGAAACCTTTCAAATCTGTAATATCTCTGTTATAACTGAAGATATTTACTTCAAACTTGGACAAGTTATCGACAATCAAATTGAGAACCCATACAACAAAGGCAGGTAACAATCAATAAATTTTGCTATAGTTATGCCCCTTTTTTGACGTAGAATTTTTCAAAAACTTTGACATAATATCTCTTTTATAATTGAAGATTTTTACTTCAAACTCGGACAAGTTTTTAACTATCATAAGGGAAACCCATAAAACAAGGGCAGATAGCCAACAAATTATTTTTGACACAGTTATTCCCCTTTTTCGACTTAAAATTTTCATAGAAAATCGGGCAACTGCAACCGAAAGTTTGCACCCGCATGCAATTCTCTTTGTTTTGTACAAGTCTGAAGTAGGCTAAAGACGGGCTGTCATGTTGGTAAATGGTTTATCTTGAGAATGAGTGACAGAATTTCTCAGTTTATGTCATCTGTTGTTTTTGAAAAAAAAAAATCTTTGACAGTGGCCTGTTCATTCATAAAACAAAGATGGCTTCTTGCGTTGTCAAAGAGCTGATCCATCTGTCTGTTTTACCAGACCAGCAAAGTATAAAATTGACGAAACAAGGAAGACTTTTGTTTGAATTGCGTTTTACGCAACTTTTAGTATTATTTCAGTCATATCAGCGCGACAGTTCACAAATTCATGTAGTTCCTGGGTTTCAGCAGTACTAGGCTAGGGCTCTGAGCATGACCTGGCAAAAGGGTCTTCACGCTTTTGATGCATAATAATAAGAAAGTCATCAAATAATTACGGATTTATAATATTCATTTCGTCTAACGATCGACTGGATCTGGAGGTATAATTTTATCATGGTCATTTGACAAACAGAAAATTTACAAATTACAAAGTTTCAAAATACTTTCAACTCCGGGTTAGATTCAAGCCATTTTTTCCAGACAAAGAAGATGAGTTTCTGTTAAGATTTTCTGGAAAACTTGCGAAATGAAATCTAGGTCTGTATTTACCAACCATTTTTAAAGTGACAATAAAGCCAAAAAGTAAACAAAGCGGGTGTTTAAATGCATTTGAATTTATATCAAACCATTTAAAAGTATGGGAATTATTGTGAAGATGACAATCTGTCATTGTAGGTTCGGTCTAAGTGTTAGTTGCCGACAGAGAAATCAATTTCAAAACTAGTTAAAACCTGCAAGGTTGCTGTGTCTTTTATTTACTTTTCGCCTGATTCTGAAATTCTTTTTTTTTTCTGCCAGCGACTAACATTATGGCCCAACCACACGATAACAGACTGTCATCTCCACAATATTTTTCATGCTTTTAAATGGTATGATTTGAATTTTGATATTTTGGCCTTTACTGAGCCATTAAGAACGGTCTCAGTCTTATTCTCAAGAATTTTCTAAATTTGAAAATAACACAACTTCTGATTGGCTAAACCGTTCGGTTTAGCCAATCAGAAGTTGTATTACTTTCAAATAGAAAATCTTGAAGAGGAAGACTAAGGATATTGTTAGGAAAGATTGACGAATACACAGCCTGGTTGCATGTCACTTTAATGAATAAAGTAAAATAATAGAGTAAGAGATGCAATTCACTGTTAGTAATGAATGAAACGTTACGCTTTCAATAACCAGTCCAGACCTCAATTTTCTCTCAATCGCACAATGTCACGCAAACCCAGTCTAAGTTTCGGTTTATCTGTGCCACTGGATCCGGCCTGATAATTATACTGCCTTATCAGTTCAACCCTTTAATAAGTTGCTGGATGAATGAATAAGTATTTGCTGTAAGACCAAAGTCATGGTAGTATTGCAGTCATGTCGTCCATTTTTTCCCAAAAGTTGCATAAAATATCGGACAGTATTAATCATTGATCAGATAGTATGTTCTATGCAGTCTGATTTTAATCTACTTAATCTCCAAAAACGACTAGAATTGGGAGATACTTTGTAAAAGCTAACCAAATTAGTAGGTTGACGAGAAGGGAAAAGCGAAGTTTAGAGATATGTTGGGTAAAACTAAACCGCTTATCAGTAATTGCTTGTTATGTACATGTTATTACCGGTAGTTTGTTGGCGACCTACATGACCTAGTAGTCATTTTTAGATTTCGAAAAACCATGCCATTGGGCTCAAAACTGGACATGCTTTAGGCTTCACCTATACGGTGTAAATTTCTCATGAATGGAAAACTTGAGGGACAAAAAACTGATAAGCCATGCTTTATGAAAAAGGGGCTTAATGCATCTGCGAAAAGTATCAACCCAGTATCTGACCTGGGCCGAAACTTTTCGCTATTGGTCAAGTTTCTGTATGTCAAAGGACCAGTCTACCTCATGATTAAGTCGGATGATTAAAAAAATGGCTATTATCTATCCATAAAAATATGATGATTTGCCAGGTATCATGTATCACGGAGATGCATTAAGCCCCCTTTTGCCAGAGCATGGATCGGATGTTTTTGTTTGAAAGCGTTAAGCATAAATTTATGCTTTTATTTAAAAGAGTTAGGCATCACTTTATGGTTTAATTTACACAATAAATATTTGTATGTTGCATCATCTCGTGATCACTATAAGAGATTGTTCAGTCATTTCCCTGTGGTAAAGGCCCGGCCGTGTAGCTTAGTATTGCGTATCTGACTCATGACCTGGTGGGTTGCAGGTTCGATACCCTGTTGAGGCAATAATTCAATCATTGAATAGTGTTTTACGCCGCTTTCAACATTATTTCAGTCATATCACGGCGTCAGCTCACATGTTCATGTATTTCCTGGGTTTTACCAGCACTAGACTAGGGCTCTGATGTGTCTTGCCCAAGGACACTCCCTTGAAAAACCCAGTGGATCCAGTGCGGCTCGAACCCGGGGTCTCCAGGTTACGAGTCCCATACTTTACCACGGAGCCATGTAGGACCTCCTGTTGAGGCAAACACTCAGGTTACCCTGGGTCAACTGTCAAGGTCATTGCTCAGTTTAACCCTTTACCAAACAATCCCTGGTTTTTACGATCCTGAGATAGCTCTTTGAAAACATTGTGAGAAGGGGAGAAAATGCATGTAACCAGCATTTTCTCCTTTTCCCACAATGTTTTCTACCCTGCTCCAAACAAATTTCAATTTTTGATTTACGTTTATTATGTCGTCTGCAAGTGCTTTCAATTTGGACCAGTCTAAATTTGTGTAATTTGGTAAAGAGTTAAAGGAGCTTAATAGATGCTACCGAAGAAATTATTATTTTGATAATTTAACATAGATCAGTGCAAAATGGACATATGTTATGACATGAAACTGAAACTAATGTTTTTTTTATAAGATATTTATCAGGAACAACCAAGACAAAGGTCAAGGTCACTGCAAAAAGATGGATGATTTTCAGCTCGTCTGTTTTCGAAGAAAAGGACGAGTTATTGTCATGGCCTGGCGTTGTCGTCTACGTCTGCGTTGTCGTGGTGAGAGAACTTTGACATTTTGTAATATCTGTTATTACTGAAGATATTTACTTCAGACTTGGACAAGTTGTTAACTGTCAAAAGGGGAACTCATACAATAGGAGCAGGTAACCATCAAAATATTTTTATACAGTAATGCCCCTTTTTTGACTTAGAATTTTCACTAAAAATCAAGCACTTGCAGCCGAGCGTTCACATCTGCATACCGTGCTCTTGTTTTTATATTGGGTTATGGCGCTGCCACAAGGATCGTGCTACCATGTATTAGAGTCATGCTTTGGCAAAAGGGGATTTCTTGAATCTCCTTGATGCATTTACCCATAATTATGGATCCATAAAATCGATTTTGTCTGACAACCAACGGAACCATGAGGTGGACAGGTCCTTTGACATAAAATAAAATTTGCCAATAGCGAAAACTTTTGGCCAGGTCAGCCTGCGCAGATTGCGCAGGCTGACCTGGGTCGATACTTTTTGCTGGTGCATTAAGAATTAAGAGTGTGGCACATTTCGAATTAAGAATCTATCTTTCCTGAAACACTTCCAAAATTTTATGATTATCATGAAGTCGAGGTTCAAATCTACAACTTTTCATAGGTTCGATCACCTAGATAGCATTCTAAAATTAGGTTTTAGGGACAGAAAAAGTTATCATTTGCCTGCTTTGTTTCTTGCTTATTTAATCAAAGAGCTGTCAGCACTGTAATCGGTCGACACTGAATAACTACACTGATTTGAATTCACATTCAGATTGTATGGTATTTATCGCCGTTTTCAACATCATTTCAGTTATATCGCGGCGGCCAAAGCACCTACCCATGCTTTACTGGAGTCTCTTTTACCAGTACACCGCGCAATCTTCTTTCCAACCCACTGGCTGCTTTCCCACGTGATCATCGTCCAAACAATAGTCAGCGGTCGGAGAGGAATGAATCCTGCCGCAGCTACTATCATCAATGCTTGGAAAGAAATTGGCGAAGCCAGGGGTCGTAGATAGGGATCGAACCCACAAATCCCTGTTCTCAAGTCCTGCGCGCTACCGACTGAGCTACTGGGGCCAGGCACCCTGGTTTGAAACCACAGAGTAAATAATAGTTGTTTGAACTTTGTATGGGATAAAAATCCTACACTATATAACTGAGCCAAGTAGGACCCTGCCTTTTCAACTGTCCTCTACAAATTTGTAGTTTAATAGAATGGTTAAAATAATAGAACGTAAAATATATGTGACAATTCTGATCAGTAGAACCCACTATCAAGCTTTAGGTAACTCTCATCGATAATACATGTAACAGTACCTACCAACTTTTTGACAGTGTTAAAAAAACACTCTTTTCTGTAACTTTGGCAACTTAGGTAACTGTACTGTAACATATTTTTCCATTTTTTAACAAGCCATCGTACTTATCTAGACAAATACTGAAGCCGACCGATTAAAAACGACAAGTGAATCAATAACTAACGTTTAATCTAAATCTGTTCCGAACCGGAACCGGAAACTATTTATGTTCTAAATATAGAACACCTTAACGTACTTACCATTATCGTGCTTAACAGTTTATGTAACAAAGAAAATTCAGACTTGTCCATATTAAAAGCACTTGCAAACGATAAATTATTTATGGCTTGAATGATAAAAAATGTCTTTGAAGGAATGGAAAACATTATGGGAAAAGTAGAAAATGCTGGTTACCAGCATTTTCTCCTTTTCCCACAATGTTTTCAAAAGGATTCTTCCTTGTGGTCGTCAAAGCTCGGAATTGTGCGATAAAGGGATAATTTAACTAGGACATACATATTTGAACCATTGTGTGGGAGGGGGAACCTAGCCATGA
This sequence comes from Hippopus hippopus, assembly GCA_946811185.2. Taxonomy (NCBI): domain Eukaryota; kingdom Metazoa; phylum Mollusca; class Bivalvia; order Cardiida; family Cardiidae; genus Hippopus; species Hippopus hippopus. Next base: position 25,965,916 of record OX328104.1, on the reverse strand, counting down.
ATCTAGCCTATTGTCTAGAATTTCTCCATTCCATACAATGCTTCCGCCAACACCTACTTTTCTTCCTCATATTATTTCAAAGCTTCTGCTTTGATTGAATGTCTTTTGCGTTCATTTCATTCGAAGAAACTGTATTTGCGGATCGAGTCCCGTTAGCTCAGTCGGTAGCGTGCAGGACTTGAGAACAGGAGGTCGCTGGTTCGATCCCCGGCTCGGCCAATTTGCGACAGGATTCATTCCTCTCTCACCGCTGACCATTGTTTCGACAATTGTTATCTGGGAAAGCAACCAGTAGCTTTGAAACAATATTGTGCAGAGTACTGGTAAAAGAAATTCCAGGATAGCTTGGATACGTGCACTTGCCGCCGCAATTTAACTAAAATAATGTTGAAAACGGCGTTAAACACCATATAATCAATTAATAAATCAATCATTAAAGTTGTACGCTGAGCCAGATGCCCAAACACTAGTACCCCAAAAAATTCATGAATTTGATTTTAGTAGGGAGAAAGGACCAGTATAGCAAAGCTCTGTGGACATTTTGACTAGAGTATCATAAGGAAGACGGTTTTTGAAAACATTGTGGGAAAAGGAGGAAATGCTTGGATCCAGCTTTTTCTCCCTTTCCCACTATGCTTTCTATCCTGTCAAAGACAAAACCCAATATTTGAGTCACATTTAATTTGTCGTCTGCAAATGCTCTTCGTTTGGACAAGACTTCGATTTTGTCATCAGGCGAAGAGTTAAAATGCCTAGACATTAGCTAAGCGAATTCCAAAAATTTATGAGAATTTACGATAAAAATTATATTTGACCTTTCATTCTTAAGGTATCATATCGAAGTGTTCATATTTTCCATCGATTTGTTATGCAAGCTCTTTTAACAATAATTACCACTTTCAATGAGTTGCTGATTTTGTGCCAAGACTAGGAAGCTCAGTGGTAAACACTTGGGTTTTTATTGTAAGGCTGTGAGTCCAAGTCTCGACTCCGTCGAAACTCTGTACAAGGTCATAATAAATTATTACATTCATGGCAATAGGGGTCATTTTTGACTTTGTTTTCGTTGAAAAGCAAGAAGTGCCACGAAAAAAAAAAAGTACAGGTAGTTCGTAGCAATAGTTTAAGATACAACTAGGATTACATTATCAGATAGTAATAAAGCCAATAATCTACTGGCGCTGAAATAAAGGGCCTTTTTGCGCTGGGGATAAATGTCCAAAACACTGCACAAGCAATTGGTAATGGCGGGATAACAACTGCTTAGAGCTTTCTCTCACAAATGAGTTCTCCTTTTCCTGCATAATTTTCCGAAAACGTCAACTTAATAGTCGAAAATATATGTATTATGAAATTATTTGATAAAGAAATCGGTTTCAACTTACCCACAAGAGAACTGAGCCCAAGAAAAAACACTGTCGCAAGCAACGTTGACGTCACAACCTTTTGGACCATCATGCTCTTCTGTCCACGAAACCGGAAGTTGTCGTGATTTAGGGCTCTTTTTCGTTGATTTTTATTCCTCTTCTTTGAAAAGTACAAGTCTGGTCATACTGTAATGAAATACGATATATTGTGGTTAAAACAGGACAAAAAATTGTAGTGTATATAAATCTCCGTTGTCGCAATGGCAAGGCAGACATGGGTTATGATTTGAAAGGGGGAGGGGATGTTATATGTTCGTGTATTGGAAGACACTATAGTAGCAGTTTTCTGTAAATACCACATTAAATAGTGATAAATAAAAGATAATCAACTGGTTGTGTGTGATATTAAAAATCTGTCAATAGAATGGGATGTGATGCGGTTGAAAAAACGAGTCCGAAGGGCGAGTTTTTTAACTGCATCAAACCCCATTCAAGTGACAGATTTTTGATATCACACACAACCATTTGATTATCCTATTTATTGTATTCCTAATTCACCCCGGTTTATCCCAATAATTATCAAGAATGATATACAATATGAGCAATATAGAAAAAAAAAAGTAGTTTCGGTAAACATCCTAAAATTATATCGTAACTAGTGATGATACCATAATTATCATCACTAGTGGTGTTTTTCACTGTGAAATCCCAATAATTCACTGATACAAATATAATTAATAAGCTTTCAACAAGGTTGGTTCGTGGAAGCTAACTTGCGCATTTTTAATTAATTGATTGTATTGATTGTATACTACGGTGTTTAACGCCGATTCAACATTATTTCAGTTATATCGCGGCGGCCAGTGCACCAAACCATGCTTTCCTGGAGTTTCTTTTTACCAGTACTCCTTGCAGTTTCTTTTCACGCCACTGGCTGCTTTCCCACATAACCATCGCCGTAACAATGATCAGCAATAAGATAGGAATGAATCCTGTCGCAATGACTATCATCAATCCTCGAAAAGAAATTGGCCGAGCCGGGGATCGAGCCAGCGACCTCTTGTTTTTGAGTCCTGTACGCTACTGACTGCGCTACCGTGCTCGGCTCGCAATTCTTAAGCAAGGCACTTGGTAAACAGGGGAGTTAATGCAGCGGTGGGTAAAAATATATGAGCCATGCTCTGTAAAAAGGGGGCTTGATGCATCTGCAAAAAGTGTCGACCAGGTCAGCCTGCGCAGTCCGTGCAGGCTGACCTGGGCCGAAACTTTTTGCTATCGGTCAAATTCATGCATGTCAAAGGATCAGTCTACCTCATAATCCTATTGGTTTATTAGACAAAAATGGATTTTATGGAGCAATTATTATCTGATGACTTGTTTGGAACAATGCACCTCGTATATGCATTAAGCCCTCTTTTACCAGAGCACGACTCAGATGCTGATGGACGGCGTTCAGCCTGTGACTGGGCTAGTGTGAAAATTGAGCCTCGTATCGCTTGTATATACTTGCACGTTTACAGCATTTGGAGAGGGAAGTCAGAACTTTTATTTTTTTTTTTTTTTTTTTAATCCCATCGGCGGATCCAGTGGGGGTGGGGGTCCCCTCCCTAGAATTTTCAAAGTAACCGCTGTCTGCCTGAAATTTTGACCAAGTATTGTTCAAAGAACATAGATTTTCTAGTAATGTTGTTCACGGGTATACTATTGTATCGGTATACACACTGACAGGAAATACAAACATTTCATGCAGTAGCAAATTTGATATATATTGACCCATTCGATTTTCCGGACCCCCACCCCCTCCTCGGAAAATAAATCCTAGATACGCCCCGGAATCCTATCAGAAGAGAGGAAATATGAGTACCATACATGTAAGTATAGATCTGTATCTTTGAATCAAAGTATAAAAAAAAATCTGAGTAAAATAACCCAGATTTTTAGCGTCGTGAATAAGTCGTAAACAATGAAATAAAATATGGAATAATGATGCTATCATTGTATGACATATTGACATTATGACGAGAAATAAAAGCTTAATGTCAGATCTCGCTATTTCTCGGACGTGATGTTCTACTCTCGCGAGAATAACGAGGTTCCAAAAGACGGTTAGTAAACGTCATTGTCCTGTATCGGAATTTCTGGCTTATTGAGATGGAATTTGTTACAATATGAAAAAAATGAAAAAAAGAATATCGAGCCAATGTTTTGCTAGGAGTTTTCTTAATTTAAGCTACTATGGTGTTCACGCCCCTTCGGTAGAAAACTCTAAGAAAAAACTGAAGGAAAAGGAGTGGTTGCTTGTAAGAAACAGTTCTTCATTTCTTTTACTCTGCTCTCCTTTATTTGAATCATGCTGTGGTGAAAGGGGGCTAAATGAATCTGCGTGATGCATTATATTAAGCAAGTCATCACATAATTATGGATCCGTAACGTCCCTTTTCTATAATAACCGACTCAATCATGACATACACAGGTCATTTACCATGCAGAAAATTGACCAATAGCAAAAAAGTTTCAACCCAGGTCAGCCTGCGTGGAATGCGCAGGCTGACCTGGGTTGGTACTTTTCAAAGATGCATTAAGCCTCCTTATCACAGAGTATTTCTCATTCATTTTTATCAGTGGTTTGAACTCCTAAATAAGCGGTTGTATAGATTGAAATTATCAGCTGCTACAACGGTTTAGTAGACCAATGATCTGGCGCTTTATAAACGAATCCTCCATTCGTCTGTATCTATAAAACTTTTGCAATTGTCAAATTAATATTTTATAACTGTTATATGCAGGAGTTTAAAATTGCTTCTAATACAAATACAAGTACAGAAGTTTTGATAGAGTATATAGGCCCATGTACATAGGCGTGATAGAAACATTCATATAAAGAAGAGAGGAATACAAAGTATTATTAATGTACAACAGTCATTGCTACATGGAGATAAAGATATAACAAGGAAAGTTCTTCGTTTAAACATGTACTAAACTGCATTCGAACAGCTTAGTTGTCATGTAAATAACGTAGATCAAGATCAGACCATCTATTGGGATTATGGAATACTGCAGGTCAAGATCAGCATGCAGTCTGCATCGAGGACTGCGCTATCAGCTAATTTTCCAAATACTAGTATTGTAACGAGTGTAATAGTGCAGATCAAGATCCGTTCGCAGTTGAAATGTGCAGTCTCATTTAAGGAACGCGCTATCTGCTAGTTGTCGTGGTATTTTGAAAGAAATAGCCATGAAACTTATGGCAGGAGACTAAAACTGCTTCTGCACTAGTGCAAGGGTTGATCAACAGCCCATCCCTGTATCTTTAGATTGTAATATTGGTAATAATTACTCGATCGCTGCCATGGTTTATTGTACTTACTTGTAATTTTATCCATAATTATCCGATATAAAATCACGTACAGTGAATATTCGTAGAATACGAAGAAAAAGTTACGTTGTTTGGTGGAATCGTTCTGTATAGGCCTTAACCCTTATCCTGCTAAATAACTAACACGAAACTTTCAAGCCGATAGTAAAAACCCAAGTTTAATATTCCAAAGGAATTTTAGGGACAGTAATATCTCCTTATCGGACAGTGTAGATCCAAGATCAGACTGCACGTTATGTGCAGTCTGATCTCGATCTACACTGTCCGCAAAAGGTCAGTGAGTCGCGCTTAGCAGTCTAAGGGTTAAAATACTAGGCTGCCTAGAAACTATTCGCCCAGCCGGGTAGCTCAGCGGTCATTGTGTCTGACTCGTGACGTGGTGGATGTGAGATCGATACTCGGTTGAGGCAAATCTTCTTTCCGGCAATTTTTCCCCTCCCACCTTTGATGCATGTGAGAAAAGTAGTCAGTGACTTGGAAAGAAAGTTATATCAGTAATAGTGTTAGAAAACCAGGAAACAGATGCGTAGGTGCACTGATCGCCGTGATATGACCAACCCTGTTGACGGCGTTAAAGTCCAATACAATACTATCAGTGATCAGTAGGCCATCCCTACATGTATATCTTTTGATTGTACATAATAATGGCAATAATTACTCAACCGCTGCTATGGTTTATGACAGTACTTGTAATTCTATCAATAATAATCCGGTATAAAATCGCATACAGCGAATATTCGTAGAATGCGAAGAAATAACTACGTTGTTTGTTGGAATCGTTCTGTATAGGCTTTAAAATACTATACCGCCTAGAACCTATTCGCCCAGCCGGGTAGCTCAGCGGTTGGCGTGTTTGACTCGTGACCTGGTGGATGTGAGCTCGATACCCGGTTGAGGCAAACCTTCTTTCCGGCGATTTTACGCGTCCCACGTCTGACGCATGTGAGATAAGTAATCAGTGACTTGGAAAGAAAGTTGTGTCAGTACTGGTTTGAAAAAGCCAGGAAACACATACGTAGGTGTACTGATCGCCGTGATATGACCTATGCTGTTAAAACGGCGTTAAACTCCAATACAATACAATCAATGATCAACAACCCATTCTTGAATCTTTTGATTTTACATAATAATGCAAAAAATTACTCGACCGCTACGATGGTTTATGATGCTAACTTGTAATTTTATCCAGAATTGTCCGATATAAAATCGCGTACAGCGAATATTCGTAGAATGAGAAGAAATAGCCATGTTGTTCAGTGGAATTATTCTGTATTGGCTATAAAATGAAAGACTACCTAGAAACTATTTCTTTAGATAAATTTGTAGAAAAGTAACCAATTGCTTATTACAAGCAATAGCTCCTTCCCCCAGATTATTAAATAAGTTAACCCTTTACCAAACGACAAAATTTTAGACTGGTCCAATTTGAAAGCATTTGCAGACGACAAAATTAACATGACTTAAAAATTGAAATTTGTTCTGGGAAGGTAGAAAACATTGTGGGAAAAGGAGAAAATGCTGGTTACCAGCATTTTCTCCTTTTCCCACGATGTTTTTAAAAGGCTTCTTTTTCAGGATCGTGAAAACCAGGGATTGTTTGGGAAAGGGTTAAATCAAACGTTCAAGCCGACAGTAAAAAGCCGAATAATGCTACTTCAAACTTGTTTTCTGGAGAAAAATATCTCCTTATCAGACAGTGTAGATCCAACATCTTGATCTACGCTGTCAGCAAAAATTCTTTGAGTCGTGCTTAGCATTAATTGATTGTATGGTGTTTAACGCAGTTTTCAACATTATTTCAGTTCTATCACGGCGGCCAGTACACCTATCAATGCTTTCCTAGGGTTTCTTTTACCAGTACTCGGCACAATGCTCTTTCCAAGCCACTGGTTGCCTTCCCACATAACCGTCGTCGAAACTATAATCAGCTGTGAGAGAGGAATGAATCTTGTCGCAATGGCTTTCATCAATCCTGAGAAAGAAATTGGCCTAGCCGGGACTTGAACCCTCGTCCCCCTATTCTGAAGTCCTGTACGCTACCGACTTAGTTACTAGAACTCGGCCGTGCTTTGCAGCGTAACGGTTGAAATATTAAGAATTACGTGCATATTCCCAAACTGACTGATCATATCATATAACAGCCAAGAGCATGGAAACCTAGCCTGTAATGTTTTATTGTCCATTTGCTCTATTAAAAGCTTCTTGTGATAAAAAGAAAGTATCGAAAAATCTCCATAAAGTACCGAGAATAACTCGCTCTTAATTTGTTTATATTATCGTATAATCCCGCGAGAGGAAAATAATGTAAATAATGGCGGACAAATGGCTGGTTTGTGGTCAAACAGATGACGAATTATAACTCGCGTGTTTTTTCGGGATAGATGAAATAGCTTACTTTGACCTTATAGTCATACGAGGTCTAGTTAAAAATACGCGGAAAAGTACTGTCATTCTCTCAAATATTGCTTAAATACAGTGAAATGTGTACAAATTACAGACAAAATAATTCTGTATTGACAGTATAAATTTCAAGCCAATACCTCAACAACTTATAAAAATATGGCAGTTATGGCACCGTCATCGCTCAAAAACCGGACCAACGTTATCAAGCGTCAATTTCACGTCGCGTTATTTTCACTGATTGAATTTTTCTTTAAGATACCTCCGTGATATAACTGTTTAAAGAATTTCATCTTTTTCAAAATACTCTCCTCGAAATGTAATACACTTTTTGCTTCGTTTCACACATGAATATAAACTTTTCCTGTAGGCACAAGACTCACCGGAAATAATCGCAGACTGTACTGCACTCTGCAGATAGTCGAACCCATCGAACTGTCGTCCTCGCAGTTACAGTTTCAGTGTGGGAAATAGAAAGTCTCCCCATATTTAAAGCGTCATGAATAACGTGATGAACAATACAATTACTACAGTCCACTCGCTCACTTTTCCTACAATAATGCGTCGATCCTTGTCCAGAAATTCATGCCAAGAGTTGGTGCCATATCGTGACAAATTTTGGTGAATATATCTTACCAGGCACAAAAGAGACACGTCGTTTTCCGAACGGCAAATGCTTTCGTTTTATTGCATTATGGGCCGGATTTGGAACATGACGTTGCCATAAATACTGTTTCTTTACAAGAAAATAAAATGTTAAGTTGATATCTATACTTTCAATACAGTATTGATTTGTCTACAATATGTATCAATTTTGCTATATTCAAGCAGTATTTTAGAGAATTACAGCACTTTTCCGCGTATTTATTTAACAGCCCTCGTACAATGAAATGAATTGTTACTCATTTTGTGATTGGTTAATAATACGTAAACTCTGCACAAAAAAAGTAACGGTAAGTGTAGAAATTAACCGATATCAGAGAAAAGTATTCATGAACCTTACAGTCCTGTAGAAGATCGCATTTCTCTATGTACAGTATAGTTTTTCTATACGACAATTCAGATGTTAACCAAGACATCCGTAATCTGAATAATATCAATAAAGCAATAGCAATGAATATTTGCGAGTTTTGTTTTTCGTTCATTGAGAGAGATTTGGTTTTTTTTTCTAACCTATATATGGATTTTACCTAAATATATTTAGGTAAAAATTACTATGTAAGGCCTTCAGTTTTTAAATTTAACCAACAGATGAATAGCGAAGATGGCAGACAACTTTTTTAATTTGTCAAGATTCATCAAAGATGCCATTGATATTCATTAAAACACTCTAAGCCTACATGTCTAGTTTATTATGTTCTTTTGTTCCCTTCTATCCGTTTGGCAAGCATGTGTAGTACTGTCCAGTAAAATTTGAATTATTTGAAACATATCGTAAACTCGCTCTAAATCTCGTAACATTTTATGCTTACTGTTGCTAAGATTCATCGAAGATGTCCTCGATATTCGAAAAAAAAAAAACCACCATAAGCCTACATGTCTAAATTCTTAAGAATGGTTGGTAATGTATGGCCTTCCATTATAGTATCATTTGACAATTAGTAGGTCCCTGCTGTATTTATAAGTATTTAGAATTGTCTGAGAAAAGGAGGGGCGTCGACCGACCCATTTATTTGAGTTTTCTCTTTCGTATCATGACGATTGTAATGATCTACTTGATTCTTTGGTTGAGAGCTCCATGCTCTCAGATCGGTGTAGCGTTTATTGTGACCTTAAGGGATACGTAGATTCTTTTTAATGTTTCAAATAAAAGTTAATACATACAAATGAACGCAACTACAAACTAAGCAAAACAAAAGGTAACTGCTTCCCCCCCCCCAAAAAAAGAAAGGGAACCAAAAGGCAGGCAGGCAGAGATAGAATAGATAGAAAGATAGAAAGAAAGAATGAAAGAAAGAAAGAAAGATAGATAGAAAGATAGATAGATAGATAGATAGATAGATAGATAGAAAGAAAGAAAGAAAGAAAGAAAGAAAGAAAGAAAGATAGATAGATAGACAGACAGACAGATAGGCAGATAGGCAGATAGATAGATAGAGGAGAGAGAGAGAGAGAAGGGGGTGGGTAGGTAGTTGGGTAGATAGATAGATGGATAGATAGACAGACAGACGGACAGACAGACAATTAGATAGATAGATAGATAGATCTTTTATTTAAAAAAGAAAAGAAACAAAAAACCTAGCTCTCTTGACATTATTTATAATCATAGATTTATAGGTAAAGAAGCCAAAAATGATATATTTGTAAGAAAAAAAGATTAAAATGGTCTATTCAGGGTTTGATAAATGATGCAGGTCTTCAAATAAATATGTCTGTAGACAGCACTGGTAAAGAAATGTATTTTATCATCCGTAGATAAAATGAAATAACGCATTTATATCTGTGTCTTACCCTTCAAAAACTAAGAACGTAAAAAATAAGCGAGTCATGCGCTGTGAACAGATAGCTTCATGCATCTGCAAAACGTATCGACCCTTGTCAGCCTGCGCAGTCCGCGCAGGCTGACAAGGATCGAAACGTTTTGCTATTTGTAAATTTCCTGCATGTCAAAGGACCATTCTACCTCATAACTCAGCCGGGTGTCAGACAAAATGGATCCGTATTTTGCATTGCTTGATTGATATAATGCATGAAGAAAATGCGTTAACCCCCCTTTTCCCCTCTCGCTCTCTCTCTCTCTCTCTCTCTCTCTCTCTCTCTCCCTCAGTCTGCTTGTTGTCTGTCTGCAAAAAGTATCACACAGATTGGCTTACGTAGAAACCTTTTTGCTCTTGGTAAATTTTCTGCATGCCCAATGACCACTTTATTTCATAATTCAGTCTGTTGTTAGACAAAAGCGACTTTATGGATCTATGATCAGGTGATCACTTGCTTGGTATCATGCATCACGAAGATTCATTAAGCCACCTTTTGCCAGAGCAAGGGTCATATTTTTGGCACTGAAAGAGTAAGCTCCCGTAAAAGTTTCCTCAGAGTAATCTATTTGATTTTTTTTCGGCCTAGCTGAATGTGCTGGATTGGATTTTGACCTACTTTTTGGTACTGATAGCAAATGAATAAATAGACATTTGTGATTGGTCAAAATTGTAGACATGTTTATCGTAAGGGTCCCTGCCTATTTGCTAGCAAATTTACGCCGTCTATCTTTTTCTAAAAGATATTTTTTGTTGATATCTTACACAAGGTTTCTCCTTTTTCTTTAATCTTCAGATTATGTCAGTCTTTCTCAAAGGTGGCAAATCTGAAATCTTTTTTTATCAACGAAATGTGGCGATTATTGCAGATAAAGTTTATATGTTTGATAAAATTTGCTGACTAGATTATAAATTATAATAATTATTTCAAATGACTAGATCTATATACAAAAAATAAAAAAAATATTTCCACCTATGGCGAGTAATAATTTTTCATGAAGCTGTCATATTTAAAATTCTTTGAAACCGTCCCGCTCCCGTTTTAGTAGCCTTACAAATTAATCAACGTGGCAAAATGAGCCCAGTTTCATTCTTCCCGTCTGTATACCAAAGTCATTTTAATTTCTTAAAGGGGGTCCTGCGTTGCCCGGTGGTAAAGTGTAGGACTTGTGACCTGGAAGTCCCAGGCTCAAGCCGCACATTATTAGTCGTACGGTCAGGTGGCAGGGGACTTGGAAACTTCGGCTCGGGGCGACATGATTCACCACAGCCGTGAACAAGTTTCCAAGTCCCCTGCCACCTGACTTCGGCTCGGGGCGACATGATTCACCACAGCCGTGAACAAGTTTCCAAGTCCCCTGCCACCTGACCGAACAACGAATTTATTATACTGCAAAGTTTTACCATTCCAACGGTTGTTAAACGAATGTTACCTGTTTTTTGGTTTAAAAAATTGAGTACCCTGACGAGGTAGAATTTCCCTTCTGAGTGCCCCAATTCAATGAAAACTGACGTCACTGGGAACTGACGTCACTGAAACCTTGGATATACGTGCTAAAACGTGCAGCTTGGAGCATAATCTTGATGTTAATCTTGATCGACGCCGCAATTTTGGATGTTGTGTTGATAGTGTAGTCATGTATACGGGGCTCCCGAAAGAGAAACTGCTTTTACGTTATTTTTGCCAGTGTACATGATATATATGTTAGGGCATATTATTCAATCAGATCACGAGAAATTTCTTTGCAGTATAATAAGATCCTCTGAGCCTTGGGTAAGACACTTTAGAACCGTAGCCTAGTACTGGTAAAACCCAGAAAATACATGAATGTGTGAGTTGTCGCCGTGATATGACTGAAATAATGTTGAAAGCGACGTAAAGCACCATACTGTCAATCAATTTCTTAATGTGCATATTTTACGCTTGGCTTTTTTTAAAGAGACATCTTTACAGCCAGAGAGTAAACAAACGGTGTTATAATCTAGTCAGCTGTGTAAACGTAGATAAAAAATCATTATAACGTGTATGGGGTAAAGAAACTGTAGGGATTTGTCTTCGATTTAAACCGGAAACTGTGGTTTTTATGTCTATGGCTAGCCGCAATAGAATGAAATGCATTTTCTATCTGCCGTAATCTGTGCAACCTTGCAACCATCAGGGGCAATATTTGGCATGAAGATACAAGAGTGATTATACGTTAGTTTCACAAAATAAAGAAAAAAAAAAACGGTTAAAAAACTGGATGAAAACGAGTGAAGATGTATGTTTAAGCACTGGGCATATAATACAACAGGTAGAGAAGATCAAGGTTAGACTGTTGAAACCATCAAACGACAATCATTACATGTATACTTATATGAAGAATTAAGTTATATTCACTAATTACAACGATGGTATAATAACTATCATCATCATCATCATTATCATCATCATCATCACTATCATCATCATCATCATCATCATGAGAAAGATAATGTTAACGAAGACGACAACAGATTTTGCATTACCATCAAATCCATTCTTTCTGTACCTTATTCCATTCTGTTTAAATACATGAGCCATGCTCTGTGAAAAGGGGGCTTGATGCCACTGGAAAAAGTATTAACCCGTGTCAGCCTGTGCAGTTCGCGCAGGCTGATATAGGTCGAAACTTTTTGCAAACTATAAATTTTCTGCATGGTAAAGGACCATTCTACCTCCAGATCAAGTCAATTATTCGGCTAAATAAATGTTATGGATCCATAATAATATGATGACTTGCTCGGTATAATGCATCACGGAGATGTATAAACCCTGCTTTCGCTAGAGTACAGCTCATTTATATGGCCTGCAACACGCGAAAAGGGACTTTCGGATATTTGCGTAAAGTGTTGTCTCGGATCAGCCTGCGCAGTCCGCGCAGGCTGATCCGAGACGACACTTTCCGATCGCGTGTGATTTTCTGTTTCACGCAAGTCTGCTGTTGGACAAAATCTAATGTAGTCGTAAAGTGCCGTCTCGGATTAGCCTGCGCGGACTGCGCAGGCTGATCCGAGATGACACTTTACGCAAATGTCCGAATGCCCTTTTGCGCGTGTCGCAGGCCATTATATCAGCCATGCTCTGGCAAAAGGGGGCTTAATGCATCTCCGTGATGCATTGTACCAATCAAGCCATCAAATTATCATGGATCCATAATAAGCACTTTTTATAAGAACCGACTTAATCATGAGGTAGGCTGGTCCGTGTATATACAGATAATTGACAAATAACGAAAAGTTTCGGCCCAGGTCAGCCTGCGCGGACTGCGCAGGCTTACCTGGGTCGATACTTTTCGCAGATGCATTACGGCCCCTTTTGTCAGAGCATAGCTATTATACTATTTAAAAAAATGAGATCGGAATTCAATCATTTTTTAACACAAAAACCAGACTCTCTCCACTTTAATGTGTTTAGACAATACTACCACGTGTGAATTCTTTTTCAATGTCTGGCAATTAACCTATTGTCCGAACCCGCCCCAAAACCGTAGTATTCTGACTTCCAATGTAACATAATTCAGAATGTTTGTGAAAAAACAGAATTATATTTACAAATCCAATGGGTTTGAAGGTGACGTTGATAGAAAGAAGAATTATCGTAAATTAGTCCTTTCCTTTTGTCGCAATGTTTCAGAATGTTGCTTACTTCAGATGCATCAGAGTTGGCCACTGGGGTTAAGTAAACCAGTTTTTATCCTTTGACCTACTGGGAATGTTATGACACTTTTCACTCCTAATATCGAAAGATTTTTTTTTTTTAGGCCTAGTCTTACATTAGGGCTGCTTACCGCTAGTTTACATGCTCTGCAGATTGTGTTGATGAAGATCAGATTGTATAAGTCTGATCCCTTATCTACAATGTCCAAAAACGGGGTAGACTTTTTGCGGCAAAAGGCAGTTTTTATAGTTATGGCAGTTTTTAGTTCTATGATGTTCAGCAGGTTTTTTTTTATTACATAAATTCCGAACTTACGGCCTTAGCATTTGCTTTTTTTTTTAACCATATATTTCAATAACACCATAGCGGCTTAACCATTTCCAGCAGAACAAAATTTTGAGCTTGTCCAGATTCAAAGCATTAGCAGACGACAAATTAAATGTAAATCAAAATACTATTTCTGTCTAACATAGGGTAGAAAAGGGGGTGGGAAAAGAGAGACGATATTTACAGACGAAAAAATGAATGCTACTCAGAAATTAAGATTTGTTTTGGGAAGGGAGGAAGAAATTGCTGGTTATCAGCATTTTCTCCTCTTTCCACAATGTTTTTGAAGGCTTTCTCTATCAGAGTCGTTAATAGTCGGGACTGTGTGGGAAAGGGTTTAAAAAAAAATTCTTGTAGAATAGGAACAATAGACTGTAACTAGAAATACATCTACATTAGAAAACTTTTTCGGCAAGAGAAGAAATTGTGCGTTTCCAGCAATTTCTCCTTTCGGCACAATATTTTCTAAAATGGTTTGCTGCGATACTTTAAGTCGTTAATACTTTATAAAACAGAATAGAACAGAAACTGTATTCAAAATTCCGAATTGAATACATAAGCTTCATCGTGGAACCTTTTTTTTTTTCTGTACCAAGAGGCAGTGAATGAGTCCTAATAAGTTTATGTGGAACATTTGAACACAAGGCAAAAATGAGCCATGCTCTGGCAAAAGGGGGCTTAATGCATCTACGTGAAGCAGCATACAAAGCGGGTTGTCGTTTAACGATGAGTTTGAAAAATCCATTTTGTATAACAACCGGCTGAGTCCAGAAGTGGAATGGCCATTGTACATGCAGAAAATTTACCAATCGCAAAAAGTTTCGACCCAGGTCAGCCTGCGCGGAGTGCGCAGGCTGACCTGGATCGATACTCTTTTGCAGATTCATTAAGCACTCTTTTCACAGAGCAGGGCTCATGTGTGTTTGAGGTTCTTTTATTTTTTTTTTTAAAAAAGGATACTTTGTCTTTTGTTTTTCAACTGAATAAGACTGGTGATTCAAACGTTCGGACAAAACAATACGTATTTTTGCCAATTGATCGGAATAAATTCTATGGGGTTTAAAGAATGTTAAAGATACATTTTTACAGCTAAAGAGAGAAAACGCTGTTAAAACTTGATAGTGTATAGAATTTAGTCAGCTGTGTAAACATAGATAAGTAATCAATATATAAGATGTAAGGGAGAAAGAAACCCAAGGGATTTGATCTTTGATTTAAAACCGGAAACAACCACAGTGATGTCCTGAATAGCCTCAAGAGAATGAAATGCATTTTCTATCCGTCGTAGTCTGTGCAACCTTGCAAACGTCAGGGGTAACATTTGGCATGAAGATACAGGAATGATTATAGATTCATAAAACAAAGATGATATTGGTTAACCCTTTACCAAACGACACAATTTTAGGTTTGTCCAAATCGAAAGCATTTGCAGACGACAAAATAAAAGTGACTGAAAATTTGAAATTTGTTTTATGAAGGGTAGAAAACATTGTGGGAAAAGGAGAAAATGCTGGTTACCAGCATTTTCTCCTTTTCCCACAATGTTTTCTAAAGGCTTCTTTCTCAGGGTCGTCAAAAGTAGGGATTGTGTGGTAATGGGTTAAAAAAAACTTGATGAAAACGAGTAGAAGTGTATCTTTAAAGGTTACTGATAACATAAGAATGTGAAAAGGTCGACTTAAAATAGTAAAATAAGAAAAAAAAAAGATCATTAATAATAACAAGATATCTGACTTTCATAAATAGCACAGCACAAGGCCCCTTTTTTGTAATACAATTTATTATATAAACCACCTGGTAGTCTTTGATGTTATTCTTGAGTCAGCCAAGGTCTGTTGTCAAACATTTTAATAAGCATGTCTGTTATATCAAGTGAATTCGTAAATTTTTGAGTCGTGCTCTGTGAAAAGGGGGCTTAATGCATCTGTATAAAGTATCGACCCATGACAGTAGTCGAAATTTTTTGCCACTGGTCAATTTTCTGCATGGCAAGGGATCGGTCTTCCTTCAGATCCAGTCGGCTGTTAAACAGAATGGACGATTGTTATGTGGGAAAGCATCCAGTTGCTTGGAAAGAATATTGTGCGGGGTACTGGTAAAAGAAACTCCAGGAAAGGATAGATATGCGCATTGGCCGCAGCAGTATAATTAAAATAATGTTGAAAACGGCGTTAAACACCATACAATCAATTAATCACGTAACTAAATCATCACAAGAACCTCGCAATAATTTTCAGCTAAAATAATATTTATAATAACGTGGAGAGTAAAAAGGGACCCTAAAAAACGAGAGGTTTTCGACGGATCATTTTTCAGCATATAATAAAAAACATTTGAAAACTGTTACAGATCTATCAATAGATAAGAAGATTTAACTCGACATGACAAGAAAATTGTATAAACTCTACCAAACGACAAAATGTTAGACTTATGCATATTAAAATCATTTACAGACGACAAATTGAAAGGTGATAGATAAAAAATTAAAATTTGTTTTTTGCAGGGAAGAAAACATTGCGGGAAAAGGAGAAAATGCTGATCACTAGCATTTTCTTTTTTTCCTCACATTTTTTTCAAAGAGCATTCTTCCTCAGGGTCGTTAAAGTGATTGATTGATTGATTGTTTGATTGATTGAATGGTGCTTTACGCTGCTTTCAACATTATTTCAGTCATATCACGGCGACAGCTCACATATTCACGTATTTCCTGAGTTTTACCAGTACTAGGCGAGGGCTATGAATTGTCTTGCCCATGGACACTCCCACGAAAAGCTCACTGGATCAAGTGCAGCTCGAACCCGGGGTCACCAAATTACGAGTCCCATACTTTACCACTGAGCTACGCAGGACCCCTCAGGGTCGTTGCCGAGCCCCGGTAGCTCAGTCGGTAGCGTGCAGGACTTGAGAACACAGGGTCCAGGGTTCGATCCCTGGCTACGACCCCTGGCTCGGCCAATTTCTTTCCTAGGATTGATGATAGTCACTGCGACAGGATTCATTCCTCTCCCACCGCTGACCATTGTTTCGACGATGATTATGTTGGAGAGCAGCCAGTGGCTTGGAAAGAAAATTGTGCGAGGTACTGGTAAAAGAGACTCCAGGAACGCATGGATAAAACTCGAGATTGTGTGGTAATTTTTTTTTTTAAAAAAGAGTAGATTTGTTCAGATATATCTGTGATATCCAATAACAGCAACCCTTTACCGCTAAAGGCAGACTTTTAACGACCCTGGCAAAGAAGCCTTTTGAAAACATTGTGGGAAAAGGAGAAATGCTGATAACCAGCATTTTCTTCTTTTTCCACAATGTTTTCTACCCTATCAAAAAAATTGCACCATTTGAGCCACACAGAAATTGTCGTCTGCAAATGCTTTCAATTTGGACAAGGCTCAAATTTTGTCGTCTGGTAACGGGTTAAACTGCTATATAAATGAAACGAAAATCTCGGCTCAATCGTAAAAACTAAAATATTGAGATTTCAAAGTTGATTTCAACTGGAAAGAAAATACGCTTATCGGACGGGGTAGATAAAAGATCAGACTGCACGTTTTATGCAGTCTGATCTTGATCTGCACTGTCCACAAACTGTCAGTAAGTCGCGCTCAGCAGGCTAAGAGCCTTATAAGTTTCTTTATACGGACATCATTTGACGTATTTGTGAGCAAAAACACTTCAAATTTCAAATTTCAAAAGCATTTGGAGTCGACAAATTAAATATAACTGAAAAATGAGAAAATATGTCTAAGAAAGGAATAGTCTTTGCGTAAAGATCTACACACTGTCGTTTGATTGTGACTGATTGATTGATTGATTGATTGTATTTGAGATTAGCGCCGTTTTATAAAGCGCTTAGGTCATAGCACGGCGGTCAGTGCACCTACGCATGCGTTTTCTGGCTTTCTCACACCAGTACTGACACAACTTTCTTTCCAAGTTAAATGACTACTTTCTCACATGTATCAGAGGCGAGAGGCGAAAAATCGCCGCAACCGGGTATCGAACCCGAAATCTCCAGGCCAGGAGTTCAGATACGCTAACCAGTGAGCTACCCGAGCGGTCTTGTTTGATTTTGAATAGTAAGAAAATGTAAATAAAGCTATGGCTTAAACCCTTTTCTGCTAAGCGCGACTCACTGACCTTTTGTAGACAGTGTAGATCAAAGATCAGACTGCACTTTCGTACAGTCTGATCTTGATCTACACTATCCAGTAAGGAGATATTTTTCTAAAAAAAAAACAATTTGAAATAGCATTATTCGGGTTTTTACCATCGGCTTGAAAAAAATCATTTTAGCTCTGCTGGCTAGTCTTTTTCTCGTTAGTCTTTTTCTTGTTTACGCGATAAAGTCTGCATTTATGGTCGGATTTTTGTGAAAATTGCACAGTTAGTTTAACTCACCAATAACTTGAACCCTATTGTTTTATAAAAAAAATCTGACAATCAGTTTGAAAAAGTAGCCATTTGAAGTTTAAAATTTCTATTTCTTGCTTAGGCAATGAAGTCGCATTTTTTATTCAATTCTTATGAAACTTGCAAAGATTGTTTGATTCATCAAGGGGTTGAACCCTATTAAAAGTGAAGAAAATCTAGTAATCAGATTAGGAAAAGCAGCCATTGATGACTTTATATTGTTTACTCAACAAAGTCAACATTATTAGTCACATTTCTTTGAAATTTGCAAGGATTGTTAAATACAATGAGTACTGAAACCCTATCAAATTTGGCTGGTTTCCAAACAGTTGGTTTTGAGAAATTGTACTTCAATTTTTTTCACTAATTGTTCAATTCACCATGCCTACTTATGCTGTCATAGTGGGTTCAAGCCCAGTTGAAAGAACACTCCTCCCTTTTTTGTGTTTTTGTCTTTTTCCTTTTTGCATCAAGAATTCATAATGTATGTTAGCAAAAAAAAAGCAACATCACTGCCAGAAGAGCGATGTCAGGCCCTCAAGGGCCTCTAGTTCATCAGGATAGGCGTTAATTGGTGATACTCGATCTTTGTCGTCTAGGTCTAACATACTTACAGTCACGATTTTTGGACAAAAATTAGCTATAGTCACGTGACTTGGCCATTTTCCTGCGGACATATTTCCATACAACACTTGGTATTACGTCGTCGCAACATCATTATCTAATTCGTTATAGAGTGGTGATACTCATATGTCAGCCATCATGTTATACAGACGAAATTATGTATCTTTTACGAAAATCTGAAGGATTGGTTGATGTTCTTCTATAAATAACTACTCCGTCTTGCCCTTTCTAGTTTTTTCATCAAAATTAACGGAACTCAGACAAAACTATAGCTTATGCTTGACATTCATGTTGACGTTATGTGACAACAGTGCAATACAAGGATCTTATTTGATTTGATTTATGATAATCGCTCACAATCAGCAAGTTTCCCACTTATTACAAAATGTTTTTATCTCAGTCTCTTCCCTTTTTTCTATAAAAGTCACATGCAACCTTTTCCCGACGTCGCTAAACTGAAATACGTACGATTGAAACTAACGTAAGTCCTTACGGGACTGCAGAATAAACGTAAGCTGCATAGATTCAGACATACCCGCAAAATGAACTTTACTTATTACGGGGCCCGTTTTCATTCTCGCGCAAATACAAGCCGGAGCCGGAAAACTGTGATACTCTCTACAAAGGAGAACGTCATAAAATTATGAATTAGAGCTCCACAAGAATTTAACCCCTAGGCTACAAAGCGCGACTCGCTGACCTTTTTGCGGACAGTGTAGATCAAGATCAGACTGCACAGAACGTGCAGTCTGATCTTGGATCTAGACTGTCCGATACGGAGGTAATTTTCCTCGTAATATGTCTTTGAAATAGCAATATTTAGGGTTTTACTATCGACTTGAAAGTTTCATTTCTGTTATTTACCAGGATAACAAAAATATTCCATTTTCCCTTATTGCAGATAAACAACAGATTAACCCATATCCTGCTAAATAACAAAAATAAAATTTCATTTCGATAATTAAAACCCAAATATTGTTATTTCAGTTATGTTTTAAGGAATAATATCTCCCTATCGGACAGTGTAGATTCAAGATCAGACTGCACCTTCTGTGCAGTCTGATCTTGATCTACACTGTCCGCAAAAGGTTCGTGAGTTGCGCTTAGCAGCCTAAGGGTTATTGTGATAAACTTGGTAAATAAGCCCATGCTCGGAACAGTCTCCTATGACAAACGGTCTGTCCTAAACCTTACGTCATCGGCTGTTTGGTTCAAATTATGTCCCTAATTATCGTCAATTTTCCTGGAACAGTACTTGTGCTTTTTCGATTGGTATCCATTTATTGAAGACTTAAAGAGACATCTTTACAGCCAGAGAGTAAACAAACGCTGTTAAAACTTGACAGTGTTATAATCTAGTCAGCTGTGTAAAGGTAGATAAAAATCAATATAAGGTATATGAGGTAAAGAAACTGTAAGGATTTGTCTTCGATTTAAACCGGAAACTGTGGTTGTTATGTCTATGGCTAGCCGCAATAGAATGAAATGCATTTTCTATCTGCCGTAATCTGTGCAACCTTGCTACCATCAGGGGCAATATTTGGCATGAAGATACAAGAGTGATTATAGTTTCATAACATAAAGAGAAAAAAAACGGTTAAAAAAGTGGATGAAAACGAGTGAAGATGTATGTTTAAACTGTTAACCCTTAGTGTGCCCACCACTGGTAAATTTTGAAGCCAGTGCAGATCAAGATCGAGCTGCACAAAGCATGTAATCTAATTGTGTATCTATACTATCCTGTATATTTTGATAATTAGCCTGCAACACGCGAAAAAGGGCATTCGCGAAACTTTCCGTTTTTATGTAATTTTCTGTATTGCGCAAGTCTACTGTAGCACAAAATCTAATGTAGTCGTAAAGTGCAGTCTCGGATTAGCCTGCGCGGACTGCGCAGGCTGATCCGAGACGACACTTTACGCAAATGTCCGAATGCCCCTTTTCGCGCGTTGCAAGCCAATTATAGGGGGTCCTGCGTGGCTCAGTAGTAAAGTTTAGGATTCGTGACCTGGCGGCCCCGAGCCGCACTTGATCCATTTGGTTTTTTTGTGGTAGTGTCATTGGACTAGACGCTTCAGAGCCCCAGCGTTGTAGCGATATAACTTAGGACATAAATGTATATGTGAGCTATCGCCCTGATATGAAATATGTTAAAAGCGGCTTAAAACACCATTCTATATTCAAATATATATGTCTCAAAAAAAAAAGCATTGAACAAACGGCATTATCTGTTAAAGGCCTGAATAGGTCTAGTTTGTTTATTCTGCACTCTTAGAGTTAATTAGCATTTATATGATGTATTTTATCTGTGTCCATATTGAGTGACTCTGTTGATCTTTCTGCAAAATAGTTTGGACAGTTTTGCCTTTGTGTTCGTAAACATCAAACCTTTGCTTAGAGAAAATGCTGATTAAATCTCTCTCTCTCTCTCTCTCAATATTTTCTGTAACATATATCCTCTCTAGCGAAAAATCATGGAATAAGGAGAAGAGTTTCTTATTTCACAATGTTTTCTACCCTACCAAAGGCAAAAACAAACTTTCAGATAAGTACCACGTAATTGCGATCTGGCATTCAGATATCTTTTGCTTCATTGTATCCTAGAGTCATTCACTTGTTTTTAACCCTTTGGCTGCTAAGAGCGATTCACTGTCCCTTTGCAGACAGTGTAGAGCAAGATCAGACTGCACAGAACGTATCAGACTGCACAGAACGTGCAGTCTTTGATCTCCACTGTTCGATAAGGACATATATACCTCCGAAATACCTTTCAAATAGCAACATTTGTTGTTGTTGTTTTTTTTTTTTTTTTTAGCTTAAAGGTTTCGTATCACTTATTTAGAAGGGTTAACCCTTTACAAAAACAGTCCTGTATTTCAATCACCCTGAGGGAGACCTTTCTTTTAACCCTTATCCTGCTGATTAACTAACATGAAACTTTCAAGTTGATTGTGAAACCCCAAATTTTTCTATTTCAAAGGTATTTTTGGAAGACAGATATCTCCTCATCCGACATTGTAGATCCAACATCAGACTGCACGTTCTGTGCAGTCTGATCTTGATCTACACTGCCCTCAAAAGGTCAGTGAGTCGCGCCTAGCAGCCTATGGGTTAATCTCGTCGAGGTGACGGCCGCACAGATAAATACGGAATATTATATTGTAGTAACTTTCCTGGTGCTTGTGTTTAATTCGAGCAGCGTGAGAAAAAAATTGATATCGCGCGAGACCGAAGGTCGAGCGCGATGTCAAAATTTGCTTACGCAGCGAGAAGTAAACACAGCCACCAGGACAGTTACTACAACATAATATTCCTTTTGATATAAACCCACAACTTTCAACCACAACACTTTCCAATTATTGATATTTTATTAGAAAACGGCAAACAAACTGTGACAATTTATAGTGTGGATGGTAGTAACTCTGTTTTTTATGAATGGCGGATTAATATTACAGCGTAACATCTTGACCAATCAAATCGCAAATCAATGCATGCTCAGTCCATGCACGAGTTACGTCATCATGCTATATTTGGGACCGTATTTCAGTGTGTAGATGAGGATTTTTTTTTTTTCTTTCGTGTTTGTTATTTCCTCCGATTGCAACTCACGTATTTGATCCGGAAAATTTACTGGTATACAAGAAAATATTGATGCATAACATCAATGGCGCCGCAAATCATTTGTTTCTGAAACAGGCATTATCTTCCGCTAGATGGCATTCTACAAATACACATCTATCTGATTTGGGCATTCTGGGTACAGAACAGGACTACTTTTCAAAACGACAACCGTTACCTTAAATTTCAAAATGAAATAAACGTTTATTCAATATAAAACGCTACCTTGTGCTATTCATTCATCTATGATCAGCTAGCATGTAACCTATGCTCCGGCCATTTATTAAAACAGCCCCTAATGGCTCGGGTAATAGCTTTGGTATAAGCCCTACTTTTTCCATGTATATTGAGTGGGTGATACGTCATAGCAGACAGGTCGAATCTTCGAAGAATATGACATGCGCAGACAACGCTGACATAAGGCATATTACACCGGGTTAATGTTTTTATGCCAAGGGCATCACTTGAACAAACTTCGTAGAGGTCCACGTGGAGATACTACACGACAAACATTTAAACTCTGGGCCATCTGCTTTTGGACAAGAAGATTTTTAAGGAAGTGTAAAATTTATGTATGCAACCCAAAAATCTATGTTTACCTACTGCGATTGACCTATTTTACGTGACTTATTTCTCGAAATGTATTTTACAGTTTTTCCATACAACAAAGTTGATACGATCTGGTTTTTATCGATCTGGCAATAAAAGTACGGTATTTTACATGTTAAAAAACAAAAAATCAGTCCAAATAGAAAAACAAAGTTGGTACGGGCTCGATCTGGTAATGAAAGTACCGTATTTTTGCTTGTATGTTAAAAAAAATAACACTGAACCAGTCCATATAGTACACGATATGGCTACTTCCACATGCACTTTCAAAAGCGAATAAAAATATAATGCCGCCGCTCATGCGGTGCCACAATAATAAAAGAGGTTTTGTAATGCTTACTTTTCCATACGCGACAATGGACAATGCATTTTGAAGAGAGTGTAGACTAAGATCGGGCCTGCAAATACGTACAGTTCTCTTTTTTCCCTCCATCATTTTTATTTCAGACCCTAATACCAATTTATCCTCAAACTCCTAAAAAAAGAAACAAACATTTTCACGAAATGGTAAAAAAACCCAAATATTGCGATTTCAAATTTGATTTCAACGGACAGAAAATACAGTATCGGACAGTGTTGATCAAAGATCAGACTGCACGTTTTGTGCAGTCTGATCTTGATCTTCACTGTCCGCAAAAGCCTTATGAGTCGCGCTTAGCAGCCTTAGAATTAAAAGCTTCCAAAATTGACGAAATCACCTCTTTTTTTAAGACACGACAGAGTATGGACTTACCCTTAATCTGGTATTAAAGTAACATTTCTGGCCAATAGCGAAAATCCAAAAGAATCAGTGCGTTTTCCACCGTAAAAGTTTCTTTGAAAACCGGACAGTGTGGATCAAGATCAGACTGCACGTTCTGTGCAGTCTGATCTTGATCTATACTATCCGCAAAGGCATATCAAGTCGGGTTTGGCCTTGTAAGGGTAAATGAAAAATCGTTCAAATATGCACGCTGTTATTGGTTTCCATACAAAACAACAGTATAATGTTCTAAAATAAAGACTTCTCTTTTACAATCGACAGGCCAAGCCCCGATAGCTCAGTCGGTAGAGTACAAGACTTGGGAACAGGAGATCGCTGGTTCGATGCCCGGCTCGGCCAATTTCTTTCCGAGAATGGATGATCGTCATTGCGACAGGATTCATTCCTCTCTCACCGCTGACCATTGCTTCGACGATGGTAATGTGGGAAAGCAGCAGGAGTACTGGTAAAAGAAACTCCAGGAAAGCATGGATAGGTGTTCTGGTCGCCGCTATATAACTGAAATAATGTTGAAAACGGCGTTAAACGCCATACAGTCAATCAATAAATCAATACAAACGACTAAATTGTAAACTTGTCAAGAATGAAAACGTCTGGCAAAAGGGGGCTTAATACATTTCTGTGGTGCATGGTACTAAGCAAGTCATTACATACTTATGGGTCCATAATAGCCACCTTTCTCAATAACTGACTTAATCATGAGGTAGACTAGGCCTTGGACATACAGAAAATTGACCAATAGCAAAAAGGTTCGACCCAGGTCAGCCTGCGCGGAGTGCACAGGCTGACCTGGGTCGATACTTTACGCAGATGCATTAAGCCCCCTTTTCACAGAGCATGGTTCCTCTGCATACGTCAAAGTCTATGTTCCTATAATGTTGGGATTTGTCTCTTGTAGGGCAGAAAACGTCGTGAAATAAGGAAACTTTTCTCCTTATTCCACGATGTTTTCTAGAGGAATCTCCCTCAGGGTGATTGAAATACGGGACTATTGTGAAATGAAACTTCTAAGCCGATATGAAAAAAAAAACACACGTTTTGCTTTTTCAAAAGATATTTTCTAGGAGGGGGGTATATGTCCTTATTGGACAGTGTAGATCAAAGATCAGACTGCACGTTCTGTGCAGTCTGATCTTTGATCTACACTGTCCGCAAAAGGTCAGTGAGCCGCTCTGAGCAACCAAAGGGTTACAAAAAAGGAGAATAAGTCTGGGATGAAATTAAGCAAAACATATCTGAAAACCAAATCGCTATTATGCGTTCTTATCTGAAAGTTTGGTTTACGTATCTTTATAGAAGTATATTTCCCAATGGTGAATCTATTTAGATGTAAAGATGTTTTTTTCTCTGAATACATTGATCTAATTTTTTCTTTACTACGTTATTCCATGTTTCAATCTTTACCAGACGACAAAATTTTGGACTCAACCAAATTGACAGCATTTGCAGACGAAAATTTGGCTGTAGTTTTAACGCTGGTTTCGTCTTTAACCCTTTACCAGACGAAAAAGTTTTAGAATTGTCCAATATGATTGATTGATTGATTGATTGATTGATTGATTGATTGATTGTATGATTGTATGGTGTTTAACGCCGTTTTCACCTTCTTTCAGTTATACCGCGGCGGCCAGTGCACCTATTCATGCTTTCCTGGAGACTCTTTTACCAGTACTCCGCACAATCTTCTTTCCAAGCCACTGGCTGCTTTCCCACATAATCATCGTCGAAACAATGATCAGCGGTGGGAGAGGAATGAATTTGTCCAATTTGAAAGCATTTGCAGACGACAAAATAGATGTCTCAAAAATTGAAATTTGCTTATGGAAGAGGTTGAGTACATTGTGAGAAAAGGAGAAAATGCTGGTTACCAGCATTTTCTCGTTTTCTCACAATTTTTTCAAGAGACCTTTTCCTTAGTGTCGTTAAAAATCCGGATTGTGTGGTAATGGGCTAACAGGATGGAAAACATTGTGGTGAATGTATTAAATGAGCCATGCTCTGTGAAAAGGGAGCTAAATGCATCTGCGAAAAGTCTCGACCCAGGTCAGCCTGCGCAGTCCGCGCAGGCTGACCTGGGCCGAAAATTTTCGATATTGGACACTTTTGTGTATGTCCAAGGACCAGTCTACCTCATGATCAAGTCGGTTGTTAAAAAAAAAAGTGGCTGTTATGGATACATAAGTATGTGATGGCATGCTTGATATGGTGGATGTCGGAGATGCATTAAGCCCCCTTTTGCCAGGGCATGGTTCATTTAGATGTAAAGATGTTTTTTCCCGAATTCATTGATCTAATCAATCCTTTACTTTATTACCCCATGTTTCAGTTTTTAACAAACGACAAAATTTTGGATTCGACCAATTTGAAAGCATTTGCAGACGATAAATTGGTTGTAGTTTTAACGATGATTTTTGTCTTTTACAGGGGTAGAAAACATTGCAGGTAAGGGCACTTTCACAAAATGTTTTCAAAACGATTCTGCCTTTACCAGGGCAAAAGATATAATGGGTAAGGAAGAAAATGCTGGGACCCAGCGTTTTCTCCCTTTTCCGCATTTTTTTTTTCTCAAGAGACTTCGACTTCAGCGTCGTTAAAACTTGGAACTGTGTGGTAAAGGGTTAAACGATCAAAGGGATGGATGCTGTTTGA
This sequence comes from Hippopus hippopus, assembly GCA_946811185.2. Lineage (NCBI taxonomy): Eukaryota > Metazoa > Mollusca > Bivalvia > Cardiida > Cardiidae > Hippopus > Hippopus hippopus. The sequence goes on along the minus strand of OX328104.1, from coordinate 25,939,620 downwards.
AAACATTGTGAGATAAGGAGAAAATGCTGGTAACCAGCATTTTCTTCTTTTCTCACAATGTTTTCGAAAGCCTTCGTCTTCAGGGTCATTAGAGCTCATGATTGTTTGGTAAAAGCTTAAACGATCCTGGGGATGAAGGCTTTTTGAAAACAGTGTGAGATAAGGAGAAAATGCTGGTAACCAGCATTTTCTCCTTTTCTAACAATATTTTCTACCTTTTCAGAGACAAATCTCATCATTTTAGCCGAATTTAATGTCCTTTACAACTGCTTTGAATTTGGGATAGTCTATATTCTTGTTGAGTCGTAAAGAATTAAGTTTAGTATCTTAGTTCGACAGAAGTCAAAATATGTTTACATTGACAACAGGTACGGTACTTTGAAAATGAATGATAAAATGGGTAAATTTTTTTGCTTCTATCTAATAACCTCAATACATTGAAAAATATTTAACTCTTTACCAAATGACAAAATTTTGGACTGAGTTAAGTTCAAAGCAATTGCAGACGACAAATCAGATGTTCCTAAATTAATCATTTCAGTCCTTGATTGGATAGAAAACATTGTGGGCAAAGGAGGAAATGCTGGTTACCAGAATTTTCTCCTTTTTACTCGATTTTTGCAAATGCCTTTTTTTAAAGAGGTCGTTAAAACTCGATATCGTGCTGTAATAGGTCAAACCAAATTTTGTGATTGGTGGACACTACAGACGTAAAGTAGACGGACACAATGTATAAAACAAGCAATTTCGTTGAAATGATATCCACCGCCGAAAAATTTACTTGACCGCGTAACTTAAAATCGCTCACAGTCGAATAAAAAAAAAATAGTGAATCGGCGGAATGGGTTACTGTACACATGTATAAAGTTTCACGAAATTCCGTCCAATGTTATTGGAGATATTCTCCCGGACAGACACACAGACGGACGGACAGACGGACGGACGGAAGGACGGACAACGCTAAGACTATACCCCTCCGCCTTCGGCGGGGGATAATAAGGCATGGAGATTAATCCTTAGGCTACTAAGCGCAACTCAGGGACCTTTTGAGGAAAGATCAGACGGCACAGAACGTGCAGTCTGATGTTTGATATTTGGTCTACACTGTCCGATAACGGTATATTTTCCTCAATAAATTACCTTTGAAACAGCGAAGTTTGGTTTCTACGATTGGCTTAAAAGTTTCATTTCACCTATTGAGCCAGGTCAGCCTGCGTGGGCTGCGCAGGTTGACATGGGTCGATACTTGTTGCAGATGCATTAAACCCTCTTTTCACAGAGCATGACTCATATATTTTACAGTCAAAAAGTTAATACGCCCTACACGGCTGAATAGTGTAGATCAAGGTTAGACTGTATAAAACGTGCCGTCTGATCTTAGATCTACGCTGTCTAATATTTAGCTATTTTCTAAACCAAAACAGCGCTGAAATTGGAACAGATCGCAACCTTATTTTTGGCTGAAAACTTCCAATTCGTTATTTGGTTTTAGCTTAAACATATTTATTTAACGTCGATTGAGAAATAAGTTCTTGTAACTGATACTAATCTCAGTTCCTGAGAACTACACCAGTACTCGCGCCAAATGTGTGGGCCAGTGAACATTTCCAAAGTTGACACCCGGTTCTAGGTATTGAACTCGGGACCTCAAGGTTACGAAGCCAATGCTCTACCTCACAACCACGGACACCACATAACCCGGTTATTTGGTACTCAAAGGGTATGAAAGATCTAAACTTGTGACTTTCCCATATAAGAAATTTTACAATTATAAGAATATAATTCGGGTTTTAATGTCCAATATTTATTTATAATTTACCAGTGGAGTAATAGATATTGACATTATTTTTTATCATGGCAAGTGAACGTTAAATCGTTTATCCAATATGATATAAACATATGCCGTGCTCTGGCAAAAGGGGGCTTAATGTATCTCCGTGGTGCACATATAATGTACTTATGGATCCATAATAGCCACATTTTTTAACAACCCACTTAATAATCAGGTAGACTGGTCCTTGGACATACAGAAAATTGGCCAATAGCGAAAAGTTTCGGCCCAGGTCAGCCTGCGCGCACTGCGCAGGCTGACATGGGTCGATACTTTTCGCAAATGCATTAAGCCCCCTTTTCACATAGCATGGCTTATGTATTATTATAGCATATATGAACTATAAGCTTTGGGACAGCTAAACTATACGAGTACTTGCTCAACCTTTTAGTAAACGACAAAAAATTGAACTTGTCCAAATGTAAAGCATTTGCAGGCTACAAAATGTAGCTCAAAAGGGAAAAGTTGTCTGAGAAAGGATATAAAACATTGTGGGAAATGGAGAAAATGCTGGTTACCAGCATTTTCTCCTTTTTCCACAATGTTTTCAAAAGTTTTCATCCTTATGATCATTAAAGTAACAATAAAGGCCAAAAGTTGTTTAAATGCATTTAAATTAATATCATACCATTTAAAAGTATGGAAATTATTGAGAAGATGACAACCTGTCATTGTATGGTCGATCCAAGTGTTAGTCGCTGACAGAGAAATTAATTTCAAAACTAGGTTAAAACCTGCCAGGAAGCTGTGTCTTTTGTTTACTTTTTGCTCGATTTTAAAATTCTTTTTTCTGAAAGCGACTAACACGTGATCCAACCACACAATAACAGACTGTCATCTCCACAATATTTTCCACACTTTTAAATGGTATGATTTAAAATTTAAATATATTATGACACCTGCTTTGACATTTTGGCCTCTACCGGGCCTTTAAAACTCGGGATTGTGTGCCAAAGGATTGGTAACCAGCATTTTCTCCTATTCCTACAATGTTTTCTACCCTACCAAAGACAAATTGCACCGTTTCAGCCATGTTTGAATTGTCGTCTGCAAATGCTTTCAATTTTGAACAAGTCTGATTTTTTGTCGTGTGGTAAAAGGATACACTTTTTTAACTCTTTACCAAACGACAAAATTTTAGACTGGTCCAAATTGAAAGCACTTGCAGACGACAAAATAAACTCAAAAATTGAAATTTGTTTCCAGCAGGGTAGAAAACATTGTGGGAAAAGGAGAAAATGCTGGTTACCAAGGGTTCTTTTTCAGGGTCGTAAAAACCAGGGATTGTTTGGGAAAGGCTTAAATGGTAGGTCTTTACGAAGATAGAAAACAAAGATCAAATGAGAAAATGTCGGGTTTTTTTTCGCCTTTTCCCACGACGATTAAAAAAAAAAAAACCTGCTTCGAAGGATAATGAATACAATTAATACTTTGCAAACCATTTCAGTATTTGTTCTCTGCGCTGCGTTGACAACGTATTTATTATATGAAATCGAAAAATCTGATGAAAAAAAAAACCCGAACGATGACCACTCTATAAGTACGTACCACGAATTTTTCGTTACTAGAAGTCGTCGTACCCTATGCTACGAACCACCGAAGTTTTAGTATTTTTTCAAGTTCTTTTCGTTAATTTTTAGTAAAACCCTGTCGTTTCTCATAAAACCACTGTTTTGTCCAAGCTGTACAACACATACATAAAAAAGAAATAATAAAACCAATAAATAAATAAACAAAAAAATGTAGAATTTCACCCAAAGCAATAAACAATTTGAAGACATTCATAATTTTTTGAAAATAGAAGTCAGTACTTACCGCTGGCCATCCAATTTATTGTTTACACCAAAATACCAATTAAACATAAGATGTACATACAGATGAGTTACGTAACTCTTTAGGATTTCTCATTATATATATGTTATGTCACTAAACCGGCTCTTAAGATACAATTTACAAATAAAACATATAAAACATGGCTCAAATCCGATAATGATAATAAAATCAGTTACAGGTTGGTTTATATCATAGTAGTATCAAAATATTTAACTTTTATCATGCTAAATAAGCGAAATGAAACTTTCAAGCCGATGGCAAAAACCAAGATTTTGCTATTTAAAAAGTATTTTTTTTTTGGAAAAAATATCTCCTTATCGGACAGTGTAGATCCAAGATCAGACTGCACGTTCTGTGCAGTCTGATCTTGATCTACACTGTCCGCAAAATGTCCTTGAGTCGCGCTAAGCAGCTGAAGGGTTAAGAAACTATTTTGACTGGTGGAAAGCTGATCGTAACTCCGAATATCAAAATTCAAACAAGGGGTGTATCATATTTTCCACTTTTCACCCTGATCAATTAAACTGTCTTTCCTATCCGTCAGACTAGACATAATATTGTGACGGAATAGTTTTGAACTTCAAAAGTTTTTTTTTCAAGGTTTTGTAAAGTAAAAGAAGATAGAAGTTCCTTTGCATTGCTCTTACGGACATAAATTTGTTAGACTGATTGAATTTGCGTTCTTTTTTTTCAATCGTCGAAACGGTTGCCCATATGGGCGACGCCCCTTGAAAGCTGTTAGTATTGTTGCGGGGGATAGTGCAGATACAGGATGAAATCCATCTTAAGTTACCCCTGGTTCTTTAACGTGCTCGGTGTATAGCACCGTCACACGGGACCTCGAATTAATGTCTCATCCAAAAGACTATTGGTAATTTTAGATGGCCAGCCGTGGGATATCAAATCCACACCCTCATCTGACCGGAACCTTGACGTTTACGAGTCCTACGCTCTACCACCTGAGCTTTGCAGGCTGGTCAACTTTGTTGGAAAGGAGTTGGTGTCAATTTATTTATTTATTCCACGCTTCACCAGGTTTAGACAAAGGTATAGACTTGTCCAAATCGAAAGCGTTTACAGGCGACAAATTAAATGTGGTTCATACGTTGGAATTTGTCAATTAGAGGGTAGAAAACATTTTGGGAAAAGGAGAAGATGCTGGTTACCAGCATTATCTCCTTTTCCCACAATGTTTTCAACGCCTTCCTCCACAGGGTCATTAAAATTCGGGATTGTGTTGTAAAGGATTAAAAAAGGGAAGACTGCCAATTGTACCGTAGCACTATTTTAATGAAATTTGCAGAATGAATGGGGTAGGCCATTCCTTCAAATTTGAGGATTAAGTCAAAGATTCATATTTCTCGATAGTGTGGTCATGGATCTCAACGCAAGGTTTGGTTGAGATATGTTGATTAAAAGCCCAACAGCGGCCAAAAGTAAACAATGTGGATGTTAAAATGCAACTAAATTTAAACCATACGATTGTTAAGTATAGAAATTATTGTGAAGATGACAATCTTTTATTGTACAGTTGGTCTAAGTGTCAGTCGCTTGCAGAAAAAATTAATTTTAAAACTTTGTGAAAAGTTGTCAAGTCGCTATATGTTTGTTTACTTTTTACCTGATTTTTAAATTCATTTCTTCTGCCAGCGGCTAGAACTCGGACCGTCCGTGCGAAAACAGATTGTCATCTCCACAATTATTAGCTTACCTTCTAACGTTATGATTTAGATTTAAATGAATTCTATCACACGCATTGTTTACTTTGTGCCTTTAAAAAGCGTTGAAATCACCAAGGGAGAAAGTCCTCTACATTTTTAGCATTTTTGACGGCTATTCTATCTGCCCATTGAAAAAAAAATAACGGAAAAGAGTGATTCATTTAATTTCTTGAATCTTACAGATTGCATCTGATCAAAATGGAAATATACACATGAGTTGTATTATTTTCCTCAATGCATATGAGCAATGCTCTGTGAAAAGGGGGCTTAATGTATTTGCGAAAAGTATCGACCCATGTCAGCCTGCGCACTCCGCGCAGGCTGACATGAGCCGAAACTTTTCGCTATCTTCCAATTTTCTGCATGTCCAAGGACCATTCTACCTCATGATTGAGTCGGTTGTGTAACAAAATGGATTTAATAGATCCGTAATTATGTAATGGCTTGCTTGATTTAATGCAAAGCGGAGATGCATGAAGCCCTCCTTTGCCAGAGAATAGCTCAAATAAATTTTCCTTCTTCGGATTTCAATGAAAACGTACATAAACGCTCTATCATTTTTTCGTCTATTTCTTTTGTAAGTTTTTGCATTTTTGTAAATGCCATAGCTAATAAATCAAAATCTTTTTACATTCACGCAAGTATAGGATTTCACCATCCATAGCTACGAAGGCTTCATATTTTTAAACCCGTTACCAAACTATTCCGAGTTTTAACTACTCTGCGCCGAGCCCCGGTAGCTCAGTCGGTAGCGTGCAGGACTTGAGAATAGGGGGTCGTGGGTTTGATTCCTGGCACGGCCAATTTCTTTCCGAGGATTGATGATAGTTATTGCGACAGGATTCATTCCTCTCCCATCGCTGGTCATTGTTTCGACGATGGTTATGTGGAAAAGCAGCCAGTGGCTTGGAGTAATGGTAAAAGAGACTCCAGGAAAGCATGGATAGGTGCTCTGGTTGCAGCGATATAACTGAAATAATTTTGAAAATGGCGTTAAACACCATACAATCAATCAATTTAACTACTCTGAGAAAGACAGGACGTCTGAAAACATAGTGGAAAAAGAAGAAAATGCTGGTAACCTGCATTTTCTTCCTTTCCCAAAATGTTTTCTTCCTTGTCAAAGAACTTGAGATCGTTTGTAGATCTAACACTTTTGAATTTGTCGTAAGAGTGTAGAAATGGTCCTTTGGGAAAAGTTTAAGGTGCTCGTCTTTTTATTTGCCACGATGTTTCAGATTCTCTTTTTTTTTTTAATCTGACTTTCACTGCCATTTATTAAAATAAATAGATTTGATAAAGATCGGCTTTACAGAGACATGTAGAAAATTTCAAAGTAGCAAAACGTTTCGACCCATGTCAGCCAGTACCGAGTGCGCAGGCTGACATGGGTCGATACTTTTTACAAATGCATTAAGTCCCCTTTTCACAGAGCACCACACATTTATATCTTTTATTTGACAAAGTAAATAAAAGAATCTACAGGCTAAATCAACAGTATTAATTTCACAACTCAGTCCATTTTAATCTGCAGACGACGTTTTTGCGCCTCGCAGCACACTACTTTAACAAAAAAAAAAATGTGGCCAAAGGAGAAATTGCTTGTAACGAGCTTGACAATTTCTCCTTTTGCGACAGTGTTTTTTTTTTTTTCTTTGTAAGCTAGATATGCATTTTATCATATTTCGTGTTGGTTATTTAGATTTTATAAAGATAGTTTTGAAGTCGTAAAATGTAGTATTTTAATGAGGTAAATAAATCTTATCAAATGTGCATTATAACATAGGTAAACAGTAGCTCTCAAATATACATGAGCCATGCTCTGTGAAAAGGGTGCCTATTGCATCTGCAAAAAAGTATCGACACAGGTCAGCCTGCGCAGTCCGCGCAGGCTGACCTGTATCGAAACTTTTCGCTCTCGGTCAATTTTCTGTATGTACAAGGACCTGTGTACCTTGTGATTCAGTCAGTTGTTAAAAAATGTGGCTATATTATTGATCCATAAGCATGTGATGGCTTGCTTGGTACCATGGATCAAGGAGATGCATTAAGCCCCTTTTCCCAGAGCACGTTACACACATTTTTATTACTTGTTTATGAAATTCTATTCAATGGTTCAGCTTTAATGTGTCTTGTTGGTGACACACGAGTATTTAATTATCAGTTATACGATGTCATGACACAAAACCAACCACCCGCAGACAAATCTTCGTGTTTTGGATTGACTGATTGATTGATTGATTAGTTGGTTGCTTGGTTGATTGGTCGGTCGGTGAGTCGGTCGGTCGGTCGGTCGGTGTATCGGTCGGTTGGTTGGTTGGTTGGTTGGTTGGTTGGTTGATTGGTGTCTTACGCCGCTTTCAGTCATATCACATCGACAGTTCACATATTCATGCATTTCCTTGGTTTCACCAGAACTAGGCTAGGGCTCTGAAGTGTCTTGCCCAAGTGCACTCCCACAAAAACCAAGTGGATCCAGTGAGGTTCGAACCCGTGACCTCCAGGTCACGAGTCCTACACTTTACCATTAAACCACGCAGAACCCCTCGTGTCTTGGAGCAAACCATCTTGGCAAAGAGGATAAGTCCTTCTTTACGATCTATTGCTCATTTTGCGATTATATTTCTGCGTGCATCCATTCATTATACTGAAATTTCTACTCCAAATTTACTAACTGTAACAGTTGTACATAGAACTATTTGTACGTACGTGAAAACAGGGCCGAAGGTTTTTGTTGCAGTCGTCGATATTGTTGTTTGACATATTTCCTCAAAATTTACCAAACCCAAAATCCAGAGGGCAGAATGATAAGTGAAATGTTGCAAAGCAGCTTTGAAAGTCTTTTAAACACCGTTTGATGACTCTTGACGAGATCTCAAGGTTCTAAATTATCGTTCAAGGTATTGTATTTCAAAGGAAAGGTTGCAATATCAAGGAGCAAACTTTCTTTTAAACCTTTATTTTAAACTGGAATGTTTGGGGGGGGGGGGGGGTTGTAACCCTTGTGACTTTTAAGCAAAAGGAGAAATTGCTTTTTGCCCAAAAAAAACCCCTCTTTTTCCAACCCAACCATGTTTTATATAACATAACATTTATTCAGCATAAAACTGTACTTGCATGTCAATAGCTTACAATAATTATGAAAAACAAATTTATGCCCACATGCGCAGAAAACAAATACCTAAATAGTTGTTACTATCTGAGAAGTATGATGGCTCTGCCAATTTCTTTCCGAGGATTGATGATAGTCATTGCGATAGGATTCATTCCTCTCTCACCGCTGACATTGTCTCGACGATGGCTATGTGGGAAAGCAGCCAGTAGCTTGGAAAGAAAATTGTGCAGAGTACTGGTAAAAGAGACTCTAGGAAGGCATGGATAGGTGCACTGGCCGCCGCGATATAACTGAAATAATGTTGAAAACGGCGTTAAACACCATACAATCAATCAAATCTGAGAAGTATAAGGTAAAATAAAGAACGATGTACGATTTAAAAAATTAGCAATTCACTGCATCAACAACAACAGCGCCTTTTTCGTAGTAAGACCAGACTATCTGTCATGAGCAGTCTGATCTGTAATTACTGGTGAAGCAGGCTACTGGAGCCCCGAGGTGTTTGGCAATGTACTCTCCCGCAAAAAAACATTGAACCCGGGACCTCTTGGTTAGGAACCATCCTACACATCTATCTAAGCCACGCATGACAGTTTTCAATTTGGAATAGTCAAGAGTTTTTCGTTTGTGAAATTTTCAAGACCTTTTTCCCCCGTAGAGAAAAAGTAATAAAGAGGTAAATGAAAAGAAGTTCAAATAAGGACCAGTGAAAAGAGACACACTCCACCCCCCTCATAAAATGGGAACAGCAAGTCAATGTTCCTTCAAGGGTCGAGGCGTAGAACTCCACCCCCTTACCCCCTACCCCATCCCCAGTGGGACTAGGGAAGCCAATCTTGCTTCGGTACTGCTGTCTTTTTTAAACTTTAGTCTGACAAAATATGTTCAAATTTTTATTTCAACAGCTTAACTCTGTCACTTCCACGGGCAAAATAAATAGCTTTTGTGAACGACTTCGATCAAGATCAGACAGCACGGAACTGAGAAAAAATTAAACCTCATGACGGTTGGGATTAGGCGTAGCACGATGGTTTTGAGATTGGATGGGAAAGGACAAGTAAAGTCCTTACCTGACGACAAAACTGTAGACTTGTCCAAATTGAAAGCATTTGCAGAAGATGATGTTAACGTGACTCAAAAACCGAAATTTGTGTGTGTGTGTGTGTGTGTGTGTGTGTGTGTGTGTGTGTTTTTAAAGGTAAGAAAACATTGTTGGAAAAGGGAGAAAATGCTGGTTACCAGCATTTTCTCCTTTTCCTACATTGTTTTCCAAAGCTTTCCTCCCCTAAGTCGTTTAAATCGAGATTTTGTGGTAGGGACTTAAGTAGACGAGGCAAGACAATGTCGAGCTAAGGGTTAAAGAATGGTTAACTCTTGGCCAAACGACAAAATTTTGGACACGACCAAGTTCAAAGCACTTGCAGACGACAAATTAGATGTAGTTCAAATGATGATTTCTGTCTTTGATATGGTAGAAAACACTGTGGGAAAATGAGAAAATGCTGGTAACCGAGGAAAGGGAGCGGTTATTGGACAAGGGCAAATGTCGAACCCAAGTGTAACAGTAAAGTGACCCCAAAGCCGTTTCGGCCTATTGCTGACAATAATATCAATGAAACACGAGTATTTTGGTATTGATATTACTATATTGTATCAAGATTTCAAAAAAAAGTGTGACAAATAATCCGTCAGATTGAAATCTTTTACTGACAGGGACGTTTTTACGCCCTGAGAAGTTTGGTTTGATTTTCTTATCATCCTTCAAAAACTGGTTGAATGACTGACAAGCTTGATCACTGATATTAAAGTTGGTTTTTCAACCATATTATATAAGCCAAGCTCTTGCCCAAGGGGTATCTCCGTCGTCCATTTTACTAATCAAATCATCAAGAAAATTATGGATCCATAAAATAATGTTTGTCTAACAACCGACTAAATCACAAGATAGAATGTCCTTAGATGTGCAGAAAATTGACCGATAGCAAAAGGTTTCGACCCATGTCGGCCTGCGCAGGCCGAGATGGGACGATACTTTTGGCAGATACATTGAACCCCGTCTTCACAGAGCATGGCTGAATTGCTTTTGTCAAGGCAGTCGGTAGGACAGTCATGTTACTACGGTCAGTGCGCCTGTGTGTCTGTTGTTCCTGTGGAAGAACAATGCGCAAGATTTTTGTCATGCCACTGGCTGCTTTCCCACATAAAAATCAAAGATGAACGATTTTAGCCAAATTGAATTTGTCGTCTGCACATGCTTGCAATATGGAAAAGTCTTGTACTCGTCTTATATCTGTTCTTGAAGTTATTCTAAGAGTGAAATTTTAGTTGAGAATTCGTAAACGTGAAGTCTAGCCATGACGGTAATTTGGGGATTTTGTTACTAAAAGTTTGAAATTTGTTACAAAAGTTATGGAACTTGTTACTGAAATTGGGATTTTTTTTATACTAAAATTTAGAATTTTGTTACTAAAATTGGAAAGATTTGTTACTGAAATTGGGGATTCTGTTGCTAAAATTGAGAATTTTGTTATTGAAATTGGGGATTTTATTACTCAAAATGAGGATTTTGCTACAAAAATTGAGGATTTTTTCTTTGAATTAAAATTGAGGAATTTGTTACTAAAATTGAGGAATTTGTTGCTGAAATTAGGGATTTTCCTCAAATTAGGGATTTTTCCACTCAAGATTTCATCCCATGGTGCAAATTTGATGCACCAAGCCAGGTTGCCAGATTAGGAACTTGCAAAGCTTGAAAGCAGCCGGTCCTGGTTCGATTAACCGGCTTGGTCAATTTCTATCTGAGGGTTTCATTCCTCTCCGCTGATCATTGTTTCAGCGATGATTATGTGGGAAAGCAGCCAGTGACTTGGGAAGACTATCGTGCCAAGTGCTGATAAAATGAAACTTTAGGGACTAGTAACCTCGATATACATATGTAGCTGAAATAATGTTGAAAACGACGTTAAGCATCGAATAAGAAACAAGAAAATCAACTTGAGGACTTACTATACTTTGATACTTTGTTACCATACTTAGATTCTACGTTACAAAACTTGGATGCTTTGTTACTAGACAATAACATTTATCCCACAAGAAATGGATGGAGTAAAAATGATCAAAGTACCGTGGGTAAGCAACTATTGGGTAACAAACGGACGGAAAATTATAGACTAATTATGACTTTACAAAAGGTATGCATGAGTTTTTGCGGTAACATTTGGCCGTCTGTCAATAAACAACCCTATCCTACATGCAGATATATTTTTACATCTATTTTTCTGATAAACTAGAAAAAAAGACACAATTAGCAATTTATCTCACAGTATATGGATTGAATACAATATAATCAAAGTAACGCAGGTAAGCAACTTTTTTTGCGGTAACATTTGGCCGTCTATCAATAAATAACCCTTTCCTACATGAAGATGTAATTTTACACCTGTTTCTAGGATAAACTGAAAAAAAAAAAATAATATGAAAAATGAAGAAATTGCTCAGAATGAGCAATTTCTTCATTTTTCATAATGTTTTCTTTGATCATTTCTATATTCCACCGTATTTCTGAGAGAATCATGATTATTTCGACAGAATTTAAATCGTTTCGGTTTAAGAATTGAATGACATGCAAAGATTAACCAATATTCCTGTGCAGATTACTCATTAATTCAAACAAATGGGGCCAAAAAATGCGATGGTGTCTGCTTGCACAACTTGAATAAAACTATTGGGTAATTACAAATGAGCATTGTTCTATGAACAGGGGGCTTAATGCATCTGCAAAAAGTATTGACCCAGGTCAGCCTGCATAGTACGCGCAGGCTGACCTGGGCCGAAACTTTTTTATTTTAGTAAATTTTCTGCATGTCAAAGGACCAATGTACCTCATGATTCAATCGGTTGTTGGACAAAATGGATTTCATGGATCCATAATTATGTGATGACTTGCTTGGTATCATGGATCGCGGAGATGCATTAAGCACCCTTTTGCCAGAGCATGGCTCGAATGATATTGCCAATATTTCCTCATTACCTAGTGAAACAAATCTGCTGCAGACGACTTTTCAACCATCCTTGTAAAAATATGGTTAATCCACTTGAACTTTTTTTTTATATAATAATACAAGAGTAAACATTGCAGTAAAATGAGAAATACTGGTTACAAATTGCTCTGGTTATATTTGATTTGATTTTATATATTATGATTGAATCATTAAATACACTGGTCCTTTGACATGAAAAATTTGACTAATAGCAAAAAGCTTTGATTCAGGTCAGACAGCGTGGACTGCGCAGGCTGACGTGGGTCGATGCTTTTTGAATATGCATTAAGCCACTCTTTCACAACGCATGACTCATTATACTTTTTTGCAACAATGTTTAAAACTCTTACCCAGACGACAATATTATAGACTTCTCCAAATTGAAAGCATTTGCAGACGAAAAATCAAGTTTGGTTAAAATGATACAATTTGTCTTCAAAAGGGTAGAAAAACAATTAGGAGAATGATTGATTGATTGATTGTATGGTGTTTAACGCCGTTTTCAACATTATTTCAGTTATATCGCGGCGGCCAGTGCACCTATCCATGCTTTCCTAGAGACTCTTTTACCAGAACAATGAGGAGAAAGTAGAAAATACTTGTCACCAGAATCTCTTCCTGTTCATACTATATTTTCTAAAGTGTTCTTCGTCAATATAATTAACCCTTTACCTCACAATCCGAACTTTTAACGATCCTGAAAAAGAAGCCCTCTGAGAACATTTGGAAAAGAAATTTTTGGGGAAAAAAAATAAACTTTTGAAAAAAGAAGCCTTTTGAAAACATTGTTGGAAAAAGGAGAAAATGCTGGTAACCAGCATTTTCTTCTTTTCCCACAATGTTTTCCATTTATTGAAGACAAACTTCATCATTTGTGCTACCTTCAATGTGTCGTTTGCAAATGCTTTGAATAAGGACATGTCTTGAATTTAGTCGTTTGGTAAGGACAAGAGCTAACTCTTTGCCAAACGCCCAAATTTTCGGCTCGACCAAATTGACAGCAATTGCAGACGACAAAATAACTGTAACTGAAAAGATGATTTCTGTCTTTGATTGATTGATTGTATAAGGTTGAACGCCGTTTTGGATATTATTTCAGTTATATCGCGGCGGCCAGTGCACCTATCTGTGCTTTCCTGGAGTTTCTTTTACCAGTACTCCGAACAATATTCTTTCCAAGCCACTTGCTGCTTTCCCACATAATCATCGTCGAAACAATGGTCAGCGGTGAGAGAGGAATGAATCCTGTTGCAATGACTATCATCTATGCTCGGAAAAAAAATGGCCGAGCCGGGAATCGAACCAGCGACCCCCTGTTCTCAAGTCCTGTACGCTACTTTCTGTCTGTTACAGGGTACAAAAGGAGGAAATGCTGCTCCAACATTTTCTCCTTTTACCGCAATGTTTTCAAAAGCTTTCTCCCTCAGGGTCGTTAAAATTCGGGATTGTGTGTTAAATAGTTCATTCTTTCCTTACTGCAGACGACACCGGACGGTTTTGTGGACAGTGTAGATTAAGATCAGATGGTGATTAGAACATGTGCAGTAGGTATAGAAATTAGATAATGAGCATTGATTGGACGATAGCGTAACACGTGGTGACCTCCAGATGGCGCTGTTGGCCTTGGGTCGTTAATACTTTGTTTGATATCATCCTTCTTTTTCTAAAAATAGCGAAAATTTGTAATTACATAGGAATTAGATATCGCCGTTTGACAGATCATTAATTCTAGTTTCAAGGGTCCTGCGTGGCTCAGTGGTAAAGTGTAGGACTCGTGGCTGGAGGTCCCGTGTTCGAGCCTCACTGGATCCACTGGGTTTTCCGTGGGAGTGTCCTTGGCCAAGACATTTCAGAGCCCTAGCCTAGTGCTGGTGAAACACAGGAAATAGATCTACATGAATATGTGAACTGTCGCCGTGATATGACTTAAGTAATGTTGAAAACAGCGTAAAAGACCATTCAATCAATCAATTTTAGTTACTAGCAATGGTTGTTTTGACTATGCTCATGCATAATTAAATATTACCCTTCATTGGTCAACTCGCCACTCGATGACATCAATGAACGATAAGTCCCAGCATAGTCAAGCTATCAAAAGCAGGTCTTCGGCCCCTAACTCTCATATTAAAAGGCGGAAGCTGCCGAGATTGGCCGAATAGCCTTTACGAAAACGGTCGATGTTACACGATATTTACCGATGACTTAGTGAGTCTACTACCCTTAACTCTCATATTAAAAGACGGAAGCTGCCGAGATTGGCCGAATGGCCTTTACGAAAACGGTCGATGTTACACGATATTTACCGATGAGTTAGGGGTCGTAATCCTTAAGCCCCTACCAAGGAGACCTATAGGAGACCAGCGTATATTTAAATGGCTATGGTTCAATTTCCGAATAAAAAATTATAGATAGATATGTTCAATTTCCTGTAACACAAGAATCATATATTCCGCCATTGAAACAAACTTCACAATTTTCCTCGCATCATTTGTTAATTTAACAGGACTATTTCCGTATCCTGTTTCACAAGATCTAAATCTATGAGCCATGCTCTGGTAAGAGGGCGCTTAATGCATCTCCGTGGTGCATGTCACCAAGCAAGCGATCATATACTTATGGATCCATAATCGCTACATTTTTTTAACAACCGACTTAATCATGAGGTAGACTGGGCCCTGGACCTACAGAAAATTGACCAATAGCGAAAAGTTTCGGCCCAGGTCAGCCTGCGCGGACTGCGCAAGCTGACCTGGGTCGATACCTTTCGCAGATGCATTTAGCCCCCTTTTTCACAGAGGATGGCTCATATCAGAATTTCATTATATCTAGGAAAATATTGTTTTCATATCAACGTCAACCTTACTGCATTTAAGCCTCTAGATTTTTGATAGTTTAACTTTTTGTGCCAAAAATAAAAGAAATAGGTACGTAACAGTCCAAAACATAACAGTTTCAAGATTAAGCCTTAGCCTGCTGAGCGCAACTCAAAGGCCCCTTTGCGGACAGTGTAGATCAAGATCAGACTGCACAGAACGTGCAGTCTGATCTTGGATCTACACCGTCCGATAAGAACATAATTTTGGTTTATAAATGTCGGCTGAAAAGTTCCATTCCACTTAATTAGCGGGAGAAGGGTTAAGTGAGTGTGATTGAATGGTGTTTTACGCCGCTTTTAACATTATTTCAGTCATATCACTGCCACAGTTTAGATATTTTGTATTTCTTGGGTTTTACAAGTACTAGGTTAGGGCTCTGAAGTGTCTTGCCCGAGGACACTCCCTCGAAAAACGCGGTAAATCCGGTGCGGGTTGAGTTAGTGTGATCAGGCTATCTTTTCAAATATATACCATGTAGGTCCAAGATCAAATTGCAGATTCTATACAGACTGATTATGACCTTAACTTTTTCCAAGTTAATTGACTGTATGATGTTTAACACCATTTTTCAACATTATTTCAGTTAAATCGCAGCGGCCAGTGCACCTATCCATGCTTTGCTGGAGTTTCTTTTAACCAGTACTCTGCACAATATTCCTTTCAAGCCACTGGCTGCTTTTCCAGCAGTGAAAGAAGAATGATTCCTGTTGCAATGACTATCATCAATCCTCGGATAGAAATTGGCCGAGCCGGAGATCGAACCATCAACCCCATGTTCTCAAATCTTGTAAGCTACCGACTGAGTTAAGGTGCTCGGCTAACTCTTTCCAAAACGACAATATTTTAGACGGTCAAATTTGAAAGCACTTGCAAATAACAAAATTTATATAGCGCAAATGATGAGATTAGTATCAGATAGTGTAATAAACATTGTGGGAAAAGGAGAAAATGCTTGTTACCAGCATTTTCTCCTTTTCTAACAATGTTTTCAAAAGACCTACTTCTATGGGTCGTTACAGCTTCGGATTGTGTGGTAAAAGATTAAACTTTTCGGTGAAGTAACCACGGTATAATCCCTTCCAGCATCAAAAGAGCCTATCAAAGACCTAAATAGAAAGAAACACGCAATAACTACATCTCAAACAAATATATTGAACAGGAAAAAAGTCCACAGTGTTCCCTGTTTAATTGATTGATTGTATGGTGTTTAATGCCGTTTTTAACATTATTTCAGTTATATCGCGGCGGCCAGTGCACCCATCCATGCGTCGCTGGAGTTTCTTTTAACCAGTACTCCGCACAATGTTTTTTTCAAGCCACTTGCTGCTTTCCCACATAACCATTGTCGAAGCAATGATCAGCGGTGAGAGAGGAATGAATCCTGTCGCATAACTATCATCAATCCTCGGAAAGAAATTGGCCGAGCCGGGGACCGAACCATCGACCCCTGTTCTCAAGTCTTGTGCGCTACCGACTGAGCTACTGGGGCTCGACTAACCCTTTCCAAAACGACAATATTTATTTGAAAGCACTTGCAGATGACAAAAGTTATATGGCAAAAATGACGAGATTATAAGATAGTCAAGTAAACGTTTGTGGGAAAAGGAGAAAATGCTGGTCACCAGCATTCTCTCCTTTTCCCACAATATTTTCAAAAGGCACAATTCTCAGGGTCGTTACAACTCGGGATTGTGTAGTAAAGGGTTAAACCTTTCGCTGAAGTAACCAGGATGTAATCCCCCCCCCCAAACCGAAAAAGCCTATCAAAGAAATAAAGAGTAATGGACACGCAATAACTACATCTCAAACAAAAATATTAAAGAGGAAAAAAGTCCACAATGTTCCCTGTTTAATTGATTGATTGTATGGTGTTTAACGCCGTTTTCAACATTATTTCAGTTACATCGCGGCGGCCAGTGCAACTATCCATGTTTTCCTAGATTTTCTTGTAACCAGTACTCCCCCACAATATTCTTTCCAAGCCACTGGCTGCTTTCCCACGTAACCATCGTCGATATAATAGTCAGCGATGAGAGAGGAATGAATCTTGTCGCCATGTCTATCATCAATCCTCGAAAAGAAATTGGCCGAGCCGGGGATCGAACCAGCGACCCCCTTTTCTTAAGTCCTTTCGCTATCGACTGAGCTACCGGGGCTCGAAGTTCCCTGTTTGGTTTGGCCTTTATCCTGCTAAATAAGTTATATAAAACGTTCAAGCTGATTGTAAAAACCCGAATAATATTATTTCAAATTTAGTATTTTAATTTGGAGAAACATATTTCCTTATCGGACAGTGAAGATCCAAGATCAGACTGCACGTTCTCTGTAGAATTCTGTACTCTATCTCTAACTCACATAGGATTGTGTACTGTATCTCTAACTCATATAGGATTCTGTACTCTAACTCATATAGGATTCGGTACTCTAACTCATTTAGGATTCTGTACTCTATCTCTAACTCATATAGGATTCAGTACTTTATTTCTAACTCATATAGGATTTTGTACTCTAACTCATATAGGATTCGGTACTCTAACTCATTTAGGATTCGGTACTCTATCTCTAACTCATATAGGATTCAGTACTTTATCTCTAACTCAAATAGGATTCTGCACTCTATCTCTAACTCAAATAGGATTCTGTACTCTATTTCTAACTCAAATAGGATTCTGTACTCTATCTCAGACTCAAATAGGATTCTGCACTCTATCTCTAACTCAAATAGGATTCTGCACTCTATCTCTAACTCATGTAGGATTCTGTACTCTATCTCTAGCTCATGTACGATTCTGCACTCTACCTCAAACACGTGTAGGATTATGTACTTTATCTCTTACACATATAGGATTATGTACTCTAACCTATGTAGGATGCTGCACTCTATCTCTAACTCATATAGGATTCTATAATCTATCTCTAACTCACACAGGATTCTGTAGTCTTACTCATCTAGCATGCTGTACTCCAACTCATATAGGATGCTGTACTCTAACTCATGTAGTATTCTATACTCTATCTCTAACTCATGTAGACTTCTGTACTCTAAATCATTTAGGATTCTGTACTCTATCTCTTACTCATTTTAAGGACGTTTTTTGAAAAGCGACAAAATACGACTTGGTTAAAAAATAACTTTCGTCTTAACCGGTGCTGACACAACGTATTAGAATCACACAGGTCATAAAACTTGATATGGTGTACAATTAAGTTGTCTCGACACTGGTTGAAATTGACAGGCCTACGTGAGCCGCAGTAAGCCAGTTCAATTATTTCCTGATTTAAACGAAATAGATTGGACTAAAACTTATTGACCTAAAGCAATGACATATTGGGTAGTAGAGGAAAAAATCTCTCCTACAACAGTCTTGCAGAAAACAGTTTTGCATTTATAGGATTTACTAATTGTTCTGAACTGTTTTAGGTGATTTTTTTGCCAGTTTATTCTCGCTTATTTTTTTCGTTTTGTATTGATTTCAGTTTTCTAAAACTGATTTTTCGAAAAAAGTAACAAATTGTTGGTTGTTCCCTCCTTCCCTCCTCCCCCCCCTCTCTCTCTCTCTCTCTGTCTTTCTCTCTCTCTCTCTCTCTCTCTTTGTCTGTCTCTCTCTCTCTCTCTCTTTCTGTCTCTCTGTCTCTCTGTCTCTGTCCCTAAGCTTGTCTCATTTTAATCATTAGGGCCACCTCAAGAGCACCCGAATGTCAGATTAATTTTATCAACCAACCATTACATTAGCAGGAAAGTGGTCGCAGATTCATAAATTAATACTAATCCTGTTGAATGAACTAAACGAAACTTTCGAGCCAATAGCAAAAACCCAAAAGATGCTATTTCAAATGCGTTTTTGGTGAAAATTATCACCTAATCGGACAGTGTAGATCCAAGATTAGACTGCACGTTCTGTGCAGTCTGATCTTGATCTACACTGTCTGCCAAAGGTCAGAGAGTCGCGCTTAGCAGACTAAGGCTAAATTTCATTTTAATTCTAGATTTAGAAAGTAACACAACTTTTGATTAGCTAAACGATTAGCTAATCAGAAATTGGATTACTTTCAAATCTAAAAAAAAAAAGATTGTGGTGTCCGTGGTCGTGAGGTAGAAAACCAAAAGGTCCTGAGTTCGATTCCCGGGAGCGGGTGTCAGCTTTGGGATTTTTCATTGGCCCACACTTTCGGCGCGAGTACTGGTGTAGTTCCCAGGAAGTAGAATCGATTGAGATTAGTATAAGTTGTCAGAACTTGTTTTTCAATCGATGCAAAATAAATGAGCCATGCTCTGGCAAAAGGGGGCTTAATGCATCTCCGTAATGCATTGTGCCAAGCAAGACATCACATAATTAGGAATCGATAAAATCTACTTTGTCTAACAACTGACTGGATCATGATGTAGACTGATCCTTTGATAAGCAGAAAATTGACCGATAACAAAAAGTTTCGGCCTAGGTCAGCCTGCGCGGAGTGCGCAGGCTGACCTGGGTAGATACTTTTTTGCAGACGCATTAAGCCCCCTTTTTACAGAGCATGGATCAAATATGTTTAAATCTAAAAAAAAAAACCCCAAGGAAATAAGACTTAGAATAGTTGGTGAGTACGGACCCTTGCGTCTTTGTATATTTTGTTTCTCTCTAAATCTTGTGTCACATTTAATAAATTTTCTCTGTGCTTCTCGACTGAGAAACTTTTTGAGACAATGAGAGAACAGTAATAAGTTTATTTCTTTATTTATTCACTTTTAGCCGAGCCCCGGTAGCTAACTCGGTAGCGTACAGGACTTTGGAACAGGGGATCGCTGGTTTGATCACAGGCTCGGCCAATTTCTTTCAGAGGATTTATAGTAGTCATTGCGACAGGATTTATTTCTCTCTGGTGGCTGACCATTGTTTTGACGATGATTATTTAGGAAAGCAGTGTGTGGCTTGGTAAGAATATTGTGTGGAGTGCTGGTAAAAGAAACTCCAGGAAAGCATGGATAGGTGTACTGGCCGCCGCGATATAACTGAAATAATGTTGAAACGGCGTTAAACACCATACAATCAATCAGTTAATCAATATTCACTTTCAACCAATGAACACTGTTCTCTGCATCAAAAAAAGAAAAACTTCAACATTAGAGAAAAAAAGCAATAAAGACTGTGGAGTTTTGTCTTTATTTGTAATTGTTAAACAGATTAATTCTATCGATAGAATCTTTCGCGTCTAACCCAGTGGCAAAATATATGATAAAAGACATTGGTCAGTGTTGAAGGGCAGGGAAAGATGGGTAGAGAGATGAGGAGCGTGTGTGAGGGTAAGAGGAAGGGATTGATGGAAGAACGGACGGACATACAAGCAGACAGACAGACGGACGGACGGAGGAACGGACAACTGTTATGCTCTCCACATAGGTGAACGTCATAAATATACGAAAGTTAATCCTTGGCGTAAAAAATGAAGGATTTCTCGTTATCATGGCTACCATTTTATTTAGATATTACATAAAATTTTCCGCTTGAAATTGAAAAACTGTAATTTTGAAAATTCTACGTTTCTGTTACAATTACAAGTAGTATTTCAACAGGTATGGAAAAATACCGTAACTTTTCTTATCTATTACATCTTTTCATGTCTAAGTTCAATACTCTCCAATTTTTCCACTTGCCTCCCTGTAAACTTGTACGATAAACATTTATGTTATTTAAATGGCTAATTAGCGGGCCAGGTGTATCAGATTTTCCATGTACATCAGACGCTTATTATCGGATATAAAGATCACGTAGATTTCATAAATCCTTTCCATGACATTGAGCGCTGTTCCGGTATTTAACCCTTATCCTGCCGTTCGCGACCATGGGTTACTTCTGCGTAGAGTGTACAGCAAGATCAGCCTGCACATACGTGTAGTCTGATCTTGTTCTACACCCTCCGCTGCTTTATGGGTCATATAAGCCCAGCCCCATGCCCGTACATTCAGCAAAATATTTTTGTGTAATCGTCAACAATTTTCATTTGGCAGGATAAGGGTTAAAATTGTTGGCGCGGACGAGTACATTCAATGCAGCTGAAATTGATAGTATTTCGTCTGCTAGAACTAACACTTTACATACATCACATTATTTTTCCATCAATTCAGACATCTGAATATATCACAATTTTTCAACTAGTAATACGGTACATCATTCCCCCTGAATGGTGAAGAGGAAAAAGGTTAGATCCTTTACTCGTGACATTCTGAGAATACTGTACAACACTCGACAGTGAAAAAATAAACCTAAAAATTTATGGATAACTAATATAATTCAATATGTAATTCCAGAATAGACGTGAAAATATTGTGGCAAAAATGATCAATTGCTCGTTACGAGCAATTTCTCCTTTTACTACGGTGCTTTCAAAATTGGCCCACTGCAACGAGGAAGAAAAACTGTGCCTAACGTAATGCGTTAACCCTTTACCAAACAACCAAAAGTTTTTAAGACCCTGGGGTAAAGACTTTTGAAAACTTTGTGGGAAAAGGAGAAAATGCTGGTACCCAGCATTTTGTCCTTTTCCCACAATGTTTTCTACCCTTTTCAAAGACAAATTCCATCTTTGAGACACGTTTAATTTGTTATCTGCAATTGCTTTCAATTTGGACAGGTCTAACATGACATGGTTTCGTAAAGTGTAAGATTAAATTGGTTATTTTATGTACATGTAGTTGAGATGGTTTCTGGTCAAGATT
Source organism: Hippopus hippopus (assembly GCA_946811185.2). Lineage (NCBI taxonomy): Eukaryota > Metazoa > Mollusca > Bivalvia > Cardiida > Cardiidae > Hippopus > Hippopus hippopus. Next base: position 25,917,507 of record OX328104.1, on the reverse strand, counting down.
TCTCTCTCATAGTATTGATATATCACTTTTCATCCGTAGAGTGCTTTATAAATAAAATAGGCAGTTCTGGTTGGGAAGGAAACGAAATTAGATTTATTTGACACCACGTAAAAGTGTGATGGTGAGTTGCATCATTCAATAATAATGGTGATGATGATAATAATAATAATAATAATAATAATAATTTCAATTTTGAGAAGTAAAACAATAAGTCTTTCTAGAAACAATAAACCTGAAACAAGTCCTTTTCAAAATGTGACTTCCAATGTAAAGTAAAAGGTGAAATGATGATGATAATAATGATGATGATGATGATGATGTTTTCGAAAGATAAAACATTAAGGTAACCCCCCCAGTAACAATAAACCTGAAACAAGTCTCTTTTAATATGTTGCCGTTCCAGTGTAAAGTAAAAGGTGAAATGATGATGATAATAATGATGATGATGATTGTGAATAGTATTATTATTATTATTATTATTATTATTATATTCTCGAAAGGTAAAATATCAAGACAACAATAACACATTCGAGTAACAACAGACATGAAACAAGTCTTTTTCACAATGTTGCTTATCAATGTAAAGTGAAAGTTGAAATCAGGATGAAAGTGATGATGGTAATGATAGAAAAATCATTACATGTTTGTGAAACAGATGAAGTAATGAATGATTGATAATTAAAAAACCAACAAGATACTATGGACAAACATCAGGTGTCCGTATTTACCAAGCATTCTGAAGAACACTCTTAGTCTTATTCTCCAAGATTTTCTAAATTTGAAAGTAACACAACATCTGATTGGCTAAACCAAATGGTTTAGCCAATCAGAAGTTGTGTTACTTTCAAATATAAAAAGCCCTTGAGAATAAGACTAAGAAAAAATCTCTGGAGAATAAGACATAGAAAAAAAGAAAACCTGTCTGGAAGAGGTAACAGATAAGTTCAAATGTTTATGTTCTTAAGTTCTGAAGATGATATTTTTGCATACCATGAAAAGTGAAATTTGGCGTTTATTAATGGAATATGTTGCTTTCGGGTAAATTGGTCATAAATTGGCCGAAAAAACACCCCTGTTTTCTTGCAAAGAAAAATAGAGAGCATTATCTTTGTTCTAAGTGATCATATTTGGCTTGCAACATGCGAAAAGGGGCATTCGGACATTTGCGTAAAGTGTCGTCTCGGATCAGCCTGCGCAGTCCGCGCAGGCTAATCCGAGACGGCACTTCACGACAACATTAGATTTTGTCCTTTAGTAAACTTGGGCAAAACAGAAAATTACATAAAAACGGAAAGTATCGTTTCGGATTAGCCTGGGCAGACTGCGCAGGCTGATCCGAGACGACACTTTACGCAAATGTCGAAATGCCCCTTTTCGCGTGTTGCAGGCCATACTGGAATGTCCTTTAGGGTCACAAACACATCCACCCTTTTCCGAGCGGCAAATATTAGACTTTTCAAAATTGAAAGCATCTACAGATGAGATATTCGAAAATGCTACGAATGACCTGACGTTCTCTGAAAGAGTAGAAAACATTGAGGGAAAAGGAGAAAATGCTGTTTACCAGCAATTTCTCCTATTCCCTCAATGTTTTCAGAAAGTATCTTCCTCAGAAAAGTTAAAACATAGGACTGTTTAGTAAAGGATTTACTCTGGAGGTATTTGTTTTTGTATGAATATCATTCTTTGCTTAATGTTTTTTTTCTCGCGATCAGTGACTTCCGTTGCCCCATTCCTGTGTCCTGAAAGCTCTTATGTCCTTCTGCGAGGAAAACGGACAAAAATCGGCCTGCACTTACATCTGGCCGACGGACGGCCATGTTTTTTTTTTTCGGTGCAGAGGTGTAAACTGGCTGTTGATCTGCTTCCTGGTATTAGACTCGAGTGAATAAATAGCAATTTGCGATTGGTAAAAAATATGGAAATATATTTATTCTGCGGGCCTATTTGCGGGCCCATTAATGAATGAGTTGCTACCATTAATCGATACCTCGCCATGCTCGTTCTACTACTCCTAGTATATCTTTATTGCATAAAAACATGTTTTATAGCAATTACAAAACATAAATAAAGAAAAGTGATTTACATCGCTTAATTGAAGAGCTCATAAAAAGAAATACAACAATGATTAATTTCTCAGCAGGTTACTATGATAGATAAATTTTGACAAATTGTATAACTTTTTTGGCAATTTTAGACAAAGGATTAGTCACGCCTAAACAAATGGATATTATTGGGATAATCCTTTTCATGGACTAATTGGTATTCGAATATTTTTTCATGTGTTTTTCTATAATCCATTACTGTACAATCTACATATGAACCATGCTCTGCGAAAAGGGGGTTTAATGCATCTGCAAAAAGTATCGACCCAGGTCAGCCTGCGCAGTCCACCCAGGCTGACCTGGGCCGAAACGTTTTACATCAGTTTTCTGCTGGTCAAAGGACCGGTCTGTCTCATGATCTGGTCAGTAATTAGACAAAAAGGTCTCCAAGGATCCATAATTATGTGATAACTAGCTTGGTATAATGCATCACGGAGATGCGTTAAGTCCCCTTTTGCCAGAGCATGGCTCATATATTTTTAGACACACTATTTTTAGCAACAGCTGCTCTTTTTCCAAAGACGAGGTTGATTAACATCTCATTATATAGTCCATGTTCTGGCAAAAGGGGGCTTATTGCATCTCCGTAATGAATGATGCCAAGCAAGCCATCAAATACTTGTGGATCCATAATAGAGACTTCTTTTAACAGCAGACTTAATCCTGAGATAGACTGGTCCTTGTACATACAGAAAACTGACCAATAGAGAAAAGTTTCGGCCCAGGTTAGCTTGCGAGGACTGCGCAGGCTGACCTTGGTCGATATTTTTCGGATTAAGTCCCCTTTTCACAGAGCATAGCTAATATCTAAATGAAAAGTTTAATTTTCAACAATATGCAAAACATTGAGGAAAAAGCTGACGTGGTCCCTTTTCATTATTTCTCTGTAGATTGAACTACAGATATAGGATCTGGCATGAGCTGGCGTTTGAAATAAAATTTTATAAAACGAGTCTACAAAAAATGTTGTTAAGCGAGCCTATTTGTTTCTTTGACAGGTTTGTACATTGCAGACAAAAAATAGTTCCCAAAAACTTGTATACAACAGTTTTGTTTTACATCTAAATATACTAAAATTTGCAGCTTTTTCATGATCATCAGTTTTGACGGTCAATTTCACACAGGAATCATGGTCCGCAATGTTTCAAAAAAAAGAGGCGTATAATTACAGCGCGTTGACCAAATACGGCACTATTTTCTCATCTCACACGTGCGTAAGAGAAGAAAATTTGTAATGGCTGTTTTACATTGACAACAAGGGGAGTTATGTCATAAAATGCTTTCATAAAAGATTTTTCTTGTTTATGTTATCTTGAGCATGAAAGATGGGGAAAATATATCATTAATATCTTTATTGCATTTCGACACTTGCATTTTGAATTTTTTTTCTCTTCATATGTGTATGCTCTTCAAACTACCGCATTAGTAAAATGTTTTCTCACATTTAAATAGTGTTATCTAAAACCACATCTGTTCAAAATACGATATCATAGGTTGGGAAGGACAATCCCGAGGCATAATCTTATTTTCTATTGGAAGCTACGATACGTGTGGTGTGGTTCGTGCCGGTGTCAACGGTAGATGTTGAGATTTTGGCCAAATTTTTGAATGGCGATGTATTTATTTGTGTCTTCTCCTTGTAATATAATAGAGTCTGCGTGACAGGAAAATAGATATGAACCAACTTCTCTTGTAGTAGTTATATGTTTTCAGAGTTTTTTTTTTTTAGTGTATAGGGGGCCTTTAACCCTTCTCCTGCTAAACAACTGATAGTAAAACCCCAAATGTTCCTATTTCAAATATTTATGAACCATGCTCTGGCAAAATGGGGCTTAATGCATCTCCGTGATGCATGCATGATACCAAGCAAGTCATCATGTGGTCATTGATCTATAAAACCCATTTTGTCTAATAACCGACTGAATCATGAGGTAAACTGGTCCTTGGACATACAGAAAATCGACCAATAGCGAAAAGTTTCGGCTCAGGTCAGCCTGCTCGGACTGTGCAGGCTGACCTGGGTCGATACTTTTCGCAGATGCATTAAGCCCCCTTTTCACAGAGCACGGCTCATATTTAAGGGAAAAATATCTCTGTACCGGACATTGTAGATCTAAGATCAGACTGCACGTCATGTGCAGTCTGATCTTGATCTACACTGTCCGCAAAAAGGTCTGTGTGTCGCTCTTAGCAGCCTTAGGGTTAAGACATACGTTTGATTGGTTGAATGATGTTTTACGCTGCTTTCAACGATTTTTCTGTCATATCACGGCGAGAGCTCACACATGTATATCCTGGTTTCCACCAGTACTAGGCTAGGACTCTGAAGTATCTTGTCCAAGGACACTACAACTCAGTGGATCCTGTGAGACTCGAATCCGGGACCTCCAGGTCACGAGTCCTACAATTTAGCACTGAGCCACGCAGGACACCTAAAGACATACGTCCTAGGTTATGATCTTGGATATTTTTTATCATTTTTATGGTCTATACAAGTCAGATGCTAAATAAACCTCTGAATATTACAAAAATGTATAAATGCATATAAGCTACTTTAGCAGCCTATATATATAATTGAACTAATCTAAAGTGTCACAAAACGTACCTCTATAATTCACTTTTAAATTTATAATTATCATTATTACTATGATTATTATTATCAATATTATTATTATAATAAACGACGCAACAAAATCATGGACTGGTCCAAAATGGTAGCCGATAGTAAAAACCCGAATAATGTTATTTCAAACTTATTTTTTGGTTAAAATATCTCCTTGTCCGACACAATATTTAGATACAAGATCAGACTGCACGTTCTGTGCAGTCTGATCTTGGATCTACAGTGTCCGCAAAAGGTCATTGAGTAGCGTTCAGCATCCTAGGGCTTAATTTGGTCAGGTGACCGGGGCAGGAATACACACAAGTCAACAGACAAGGTTGCCATTTTCAATTAGAGTACTAATGAAACAAAAGAGACCCTGCCTTGTGGCGGGAAAGTTGTGGCAGCTGGATGAAATGATGATTTTTTTTTTTCCTTTCCCCCCGTAGACAGAGCTAGATCAGGTTAATCAACACCGTTTTCAACATCAATTCAGGGGTCCTTCATAGCTCAGTGGTGAAGTGTATTATCATTTGATGTATAGAATACTCCCCATAATCAAAGCGTTGAGAACCCTGAAGTGGTATTTGTCAAGGAAGCCTTTGTGTGGAATTTATAATTTTAAAGAAAAGGAGAAATATTATTCAAATATTGGCTTGAAAGTCAACCTACTAAGCAAATAAATATTTTTTTTTTTTTCTTGGAAGGGAGAGTACTCATAACAAAGTTTGGATTATTTGTGTATTGGTGGTCTCCCTTCGATCATTAGAAGGAGTCAGGAGTAACGTCCCTTGACAGTAGGATGCATGATAGAGAGAGAAACCATGTGAATATATCAAATAAAATTAAGTTTGTTCCTGAAAAGTATGATTTTGAAATATATTTGGCCGTTAACATTTAATTCCCAACATTACAATTAGTTATTTCGATCTATAAATATTGATGCCAAATCAAATGGAGTAGCGCGCAATCATGGGACGAACAAGCCATGGGACGAACTAGTTTTGGAACGAAAAAGCCCAGGACCAAGCGATCAGTAGACAAATTTTGTATATATCATTGCGCCAATAGAAGGCTGTGAGCGAGTGAAGCTATTTTCAATCAAGAATTAGTATTTCCACGATCGATGGCCTCACCCAGTGTATTTTAACGTGCCATTTCCAATTACATATCTGAGTGCTATCGAAAAACTCATTTTTCAGAGAAAAATTGAGTTTAATTGGGTTTATTTCCTTCGGCTTTGCACAAAACACGATACATGGTCTTCAAAATTCAATATTGAACTCATAGTGGTATTGTCTTCGACAAATACCACAAAAATAGTTCTGTTCCAACAATATGTAAAATCGTATCCGAGAATGAAGCCTCGATTTAAGAAATCAAAGTAGTACCAATAACTTACGTTCGAGTGAGGAACTTATCAAGTAAGCACTATCTCCCGCTAGGTGGCATATTTCAAATACATACCTATCTAATTTGGGCATTCTTGGCACAGACGCGGACTACTTTCCAAAGCAGCACTCGATGCTGCGAATTTCAAAATAAAATAAAGAGTTACTCACTAAAAGGCTTCCTCTTCATCCAGCCATGGTTAGCTAGCATACAACCAATGCACCAGTCATTTATAAGAACAGCCCTTACGAGCTTGGGAAATAGCCCCATTATAAGCCCAGCCTGTTTGGGACGTTATTTTTGTTGTCTGTTGCACAAATCCCGGTTTTCCCCTTGTTTTTATTTAGGAACTATATACACAGATTTGCAGTGAACAATGGTATTTCTTTAAATCATATTTCTCGTTTGAAATTATTATATTTTAAGAAATTTGCCGCAAAAAACTGGCTTGATTTTTCCACATATATATTATTTACAGCCATTCTGTCCATGCTTTTTAGGGGCAATTTACGCACCGCGTATTAACATTAATCCTGTAGAGGATTTTGATGCATCATAGCAGACTAGTCTGTCTTCGAAAAATATGACATACGCAGACAACGATCAAGTACATGTTTTATCACTCGACTCAAGAACTACTCCGCATATCTGTAAATGAATCACGAGCTGTCAACAGTATATAGTTGCTTGTACCTATTTATCCGGTTATAATGTCTCGATGATCAATGCAAATCCAGTGAGTGCCCACAATATTGGTTTAATTCTTTACCAATCAAAAAAACATTTAAGACTCGACCATATTGAAAGTATTTGCAGATGACAAATTAAATGTGACTAAAATTAAGGGATTTCTATTTCAAAGGATAGTTACCAGCACTTTCTTCTTCTTTCCACAATGTTTTCAAAAGCTGTTTTTGCCGGGGTCGTTAAAACTCGGGATCGTGCGATAAGGGTTGAAAGAAAAATGTATCTTATATTACGAGAACATTATATTCATAGACTATCCCATAACATGAACCCCTGTAAAGAAAGAATGGTAGAAATCTTCCAAAGCATCGACTGTGAGCGAGAGAAGGTACAAAATCGCCCGAGAATGATTTCTCGATAAGAAAAATTTAATGTACGAGTATAGCAACAACTTAGTTTTCAGTAAAGAATTCTTGAAGTTTTACCAGTTGATTCTTGAGATCCGTAGCTCTGTCAAGAGACGGCACATTTTTTGCGAATCATTGACTACGATTGTTTGATTGATCAGTCGATTGATTCTTTAACGTTTTCAACATTATTTCAGTTATATGGCGGCGGCCAGTGCACCTATCCATCCTTTTCAGGATATTTCTTTTACCAGTACTTCGAACAATATTTTTTCCAAGCCACAGGCTGCTTTCCCACAACCATTGTCGAAACAATGGTCAGTGGTGAGAAAGGAATGAATCCTGTCGCAATGACTATCAGAATGTCACAATCATCAATCCTCGGAAAGAAATTGGCCAAGCCGGGGATCGGACAAGCGACCTCCTATTCTCAAATCCTATGCGCTACCGACTTAAACACGGGGGCTCGGCCCTATAAGTACCAACAAAATAGGTTTCAGTAAAGAATTCATTAAGGTTTACCAGTAAATTCATACAATCCGTAACTCTGTCAAGAAAGCGGAACAAATTTTTCCAAGTCATCGACTACTAACGATAGAACCTACTTAATTATCTCAGAACGATGTCAATAGGTGTACGGTGTACGGCCGCACAATGCTGCCAAATTACTAGAGAGAAAATCCCGCGGGATTTATTAATTCTTAGGCTGCCAAGCGCGACTCACTGACCTTTTGCGGACAATGTAGATCAAGATCAGACTGCACAGAACGTGCAACCTGATCTTGAATCTACACTGTCCGATAAGGAGATATTTTTCTTCAAAACATTAAGTTTGAAATAACATTATTCGGGTTTTTTCTAATGTCGGTTTGAAAGTTTTATTCAACTTATAACCTTGTATCAAACGACACAATTTTAGACTGGTCTAAATAAAAGAGCTGAAACTTTCAAGCCCACAGTAAAAACACCAATTTTTTTCTATTTCGAAGTTATTTTTGGAAGAAAGTTATCTCCTAATCGGACAATGTAGATCCAAGATCAGACTGCGCGTTCTGTGCAGTCTGATCTTGATCTACACTGTCCGCAAAAGGTCAGCAAATTGTCCATAGCAGTCTAAGACTTAACCAATAACCATTATCTCCCGCTAGATGGCATTCTACAAATACACATCTATCTAATTTGGGCATTCTGGGTACAGAACCAGACTACTTTTCAAAACAACCGTTACTTTGAATTTCAAAATGAAATAAACGTTTACTCAATAAAACGCTACATGGTGCAATTCATTCAGCTATGATCAGCTAACATGTAACCTATGCATCGGCCATTTATTAAAACAGCCGCTACAGGCTTGGGTAATAGCTTCGGTATAAGCCCTACTTTTCCCTAGTATATGGGATCGGTCATGCGTCATAGCAGACACGTCGAATCTTCGAAGAATATGACATGCGCAGACAACGAACCAATAACTTTTTACCAAACTACACAATTTTAGACTGGTCTAAATCGAAAGCATTTGCAGACGACAAAATAGATGTGGCTAAAATCTTATTATTTGTCTTTGAAAGGATAGGGGAAAAAAACGTGGACAAAGAAGAAAATGCTGGTTATCACCATTTTCTTCTTTTCCATCAATGGTTTCATAAGCCGTCTTCCTCGGGTTCGATAAAACACGAAAATGTTTATTAAAGAGTTTAATTTGCTACTGAAACTAACCAGATCTAAACATGAGATAACACTGCGAAATTGCCATTTTCGAATTTCTTCAAACTTGAAAAATAGATCCGTTGCAACAACAAATAAGATTAAATCAGAGACAAGTCAAAATAAACACACACGCGCACATTTTCACGACAGCTAAAGCCTACTTAACTATGTGGCAAGTGGAAAAACTGCTCTGAAGTATTTATTGTTGAATACGTCACAGTGTTTCAAGAACAGTCTATGTACGAATAAGTAGTATGAGCGTCTCTTTGCTTGTAAACAAAGATGCTAGGTTGTTATAGAAACATACATGTTGAAACTTGTTTCACCATGAAGACTAACCTACTGTGTAGTATACGGGTTATTATGATGTCATCTATTTGAATTGTTTTTCAATAGCGCCACTCGTCTTTAAGTGCTTTTCAAATATTGGTGATTGGTACTTAATCCGCCTAAAGATACTTTGAGGTATATGAAGACTGATTAAAGATGTAATTTGATTGTGTCTTTAAAGTGAAGACAATGTATACATTATTTGAAAAACCTTATTGGTACGAAATTTGAAGCTCTGATAAATGGTAAAAACATTGTGGGAAAAAAGATGGTTGGACGAGGTATTGAGATAAAACCCACCACCTTTTAATTATTATAAACCTACTGGCTGGTAAGCGCGACTAACTGACCTTTTATGGACGATGTAGATCGAGCTTAGACTGTACAGGATATGCAGTTTGATCTTTGTTAAGGACAGTGTAGATCAAGATCAGACTACACAGAACATGCTGAGCGACCTTCTAATTATAATTAACCCTTTGTGTAGATGAAGATCAGACTGCACAGAACATTCAGTTTGATCTTTGTTGCGGCTAGTGTAGATCAAGATTAGACTGCGCAGAACATGCGGCGCGAGCCCCCCAATTATTATTAACCCTTTAGCTGTTGCGCGCGACTCACTGACCTTTTACGGGCACTGTAGATCAAAGTCTGACTGCAGAAGAACATGCGCTCTAATGTTTGTTGCAGACAGTGTAGATCAAGATCAGACTACAAAGAACATGCAGCCGTCCAATTATTATTAATCCTTTAGCTGTTGCGCGCGACTCACTGACCTTTTACAGGCACTGTAGATCAAAGTCTGACTGCAGAAGAACATGCGCTTTAATGTTTGTTGCGGACAGTGTAGATCAATATTTCGGTTATTGATGTCGAATTGAAAATTTAAGTGTAGATCAAGATCATACTACACAGAACACGATAAGGTAATATTATTTCCCCCTAAATCATAACTTTGAAACAGCAATATTTGGGTTATTGGAGGTTATTGATGTAAAGGATGTGAGCAGTACGTTTAATCTCGTTCAAACGTGTCCAGTCAAGTTTCTTTTTGTCGGTTATTTCATTATATAAATTTTACTACGATGTCTTTAAACAATTATTGACTTTCCGCCCCCTTTTAATTGCCAAGCGCCACTCACTGACCTTTTGAGGACAGTGTAGATCAAGATCAGACTACAAAGAACATGCAGCCGTCCAATTATTATTGTTAAGTTTCTTTTTGTCAGTTATTGCGTTATATAAATTTTACTGCGATGTCTTTAAACATTTACTGAGAGCATAACTTTCTGCCCCAAATTATTATTTAACCCTTTGACCGGTCGCGACTCGCGGACTTTTTACCGACAGTGTAGATCAAGATTAGACGGCGCGACCCACCAATTGTTATTAGCCCTTTGGCTGCTAATCGCGACTCACTGACCTTTTGTGGACGATGTAGATCAGATTAGACTTCACAGAACATGCAGCGCGACCCCCCCCCCCCCACCTTTCCCCAATATCATACCGTTAAAGTCGTTTATTCCAGGACCAAATACAAAATTTGCGTAGTAACAGTTTACCCTGTGGCAAAAAGTACAAGAAGCGTGTCCAGACAAGAAATGTATCATTAAAGTACACTATGAAAGAAGTTAACAAAATTCAGTGCTAACTTTTATTCAAAATTGTGATGGAGGTACTGATGCAGTAAAAACATTGTGGGGAAAAGAGATACTGATGCAGTAAAAACATTGTGGGAAAAAGAGAAATTACTCAAACTTTATTCGTGAAAGACACCGTCTGATAACTATGATCAAATTACTCGATTTAATGTATGATTCGGAAAACACTGTGGGAAAAAGAAAACGTATTATCCTTATATTTTAAACATGATTAAAGCACACTCGTAGTATCTATTTGTTAAAGTAATTGAGATTTATAGTTAGTAAACAAATTTGAAATCTTAAAGGAGATGAGATCGGAAAATGTCGTATTTCGTTTTACGTTATGTTTATCAACACTTAAGGTGAAAAGAGCCTTCATAAATGAAGGAACAAAGTTACTTGTATTAAGAGCGGGTTTAACATCGTTTTTCAATTACATTTAATTATGTACGTATAACCAGAGTTAGTGTTCTAGTATTTCTTTTCCGGTACAAACTTTTTTTATTATCATCCCTAAACCCCTGACTGTTATTTAACACTGACTAATGAACTTGTCCGCTGGTACGGGACGAGTCCGCGACCCCGTATAACTATTCAGCCATGCTAATGAGACTCGGTTTTGGCGCGATTTATATGTCATATACACCCTTAAACACACACCCACACACCATGTTGAGGTGGAACAAGAACATTGCGAAAAAAGAAAAGTCATTTATCAAACGAGAAATATTTTATCAAAATATTTTACAAGCTTTAAAAGATAAATTCCCCATTCACTACGTCTTCAGTTTTTTTTTTTCTTTCTTTTTCGAGCGGTGTAAACTAATATCAAATTGCACAATTCACTTATTATGTAATTCATTCTCACTAATCAGTTACACTATAAAATGAGTTTTGTGGTAGTAAGTATTGTATTGTATTCGAGTTTAACACCGCTTTAACAGCATATGTCATATTACGGAGGTCAGTGGACCTATCTGTGTGTTTCCTTTTCTTACACCAGTACAAACACAACTTTCTTTCCAAGCCATTGGCAACTTTCTCACATGCATCAGAGGTGGGAGGCCTGAAACTCAAATAGGGATCCAACCCGCAACTCTCTGATCACGAGCTACCTGAGCTACCCGATCGGGTTTCGGGTAATAAGCGTTTCTGCATGTATGTATATCTTTAAACTTGTAAAGTACGTACATGCATGCGTTCATGTTTATGTGTCTGTGTGTTTAATATGTTGTTTTTTGTTGACTTTCCCAAGGAAAGCTTTTTATACTTTGAGTCAAAGAATGAAAACCGATCCGATTTGTTAGGTTTCCAACAGGATAGGCTGTTACAATGGGGAAAAATCTTGCTATTAAATACGCTCTGATAAAGCAAAACCGTAAAAAGAGCATACGACTTTGCAGCAATAAATTGGTTCTTTATTAGTGCCTGTGCCAATGACATAGGGAGATTTTCTCTCAAAAATCATCCTATTTCCTGAATGTGTTACGACATTATATTGTTCGATGGTAGTTCTCACAATGTTTTACGTTAAGAAAATATACAATGACTCACAATATGTTTACATTTTACAATGACACGACTCGATTTCTTGTTCATTATTGTTTATATTTCACAATATCGCACCCCAATTCGTCGCTTATCCCTATTTAGACTTTACAATGTCACGCCCCTTCCCTTTAACCCGTTCTGGTAAATCAAACCCGTAAAAAAGAGCGTACGACTTTGCAGCAATAAACTGGTTCTTTATTACATGGTCACTTGTATCGCTCTTTCCAAAATATTTTTAGCAAAAAATTTCTCACTGTATCGGACAGAGTAGACTCAAGATCTGGTAGCTCGTTCTGTGCAGTCTCGCAGGCTCCTGGATCTTCACTGGGTGTAAAACCACATAAAGCCCCGCAAAGCAGCCTATGGATTAATGTCTAGTACCTATTTATATCATTGATTATGATGCAAATGACAAAAAAAATCAAGTCGTTTCCCTTTAAATTAAAAAAATTAAATGACTCAAATAAGATTGGACAAGACGCATCATCCTTTTAAAGTCCAGTACCCATTTATATGTCAATGTTTTTGACTTGAAATCGGATTAAGGTAACTTATAAAGAGAGCCGGTTAATGTTTACATAAATATTATTAATAACCCTAGTAATGGATTAGATTTAGCAAAAATGTAAGATATTGGTCGAAAGTTATAGAAGTTGTTTCTTTCAGCAATGGAATGATTTTTTCTTGACAACCCAACCTTCTAGCAAGTGAATTCGTGTACTGATAAGTTTAATTCTAGGAAATGTAGGCAAAGGCACCACATTTTAGAAAAACAAAGCAAAGAAATCGGTATTCAACCCTTTCTTTCAATTTCTGGCAGTTTCTATTCATGAAATTTGAGAAAACCCTGACAAATGATACGTGACGCTTTACTCTTTCCTTTTGACCTGCGTATTTGTCGTTCAATTCCCAGCCGTTTTAGAGCCGATACTCCTTTTCCTAGAAAAATCGACTTTTTTATTTGCAGTCAGATCGAATCAATATAGGTATCATTGGAATGGCCTTGTCACACGGACTAAGAAAGTGTATAGTTTTGTGGGTGTCACTTAAATGACAACGGATATACAGGGGTTAAAGCTGTGGGTGATACGCGCTTTTGACATCCACTGACACTAAATGACTCCAATCTGTATTTACTGACCGACTTTTACGTTCTTGGTGTCTGTCCACGATAATTTTTCGCTTGGAATTCAAATTGGAAGTCAAAATTTACCTACAGATCATAGTGAGATCGTAACGTTGCCTGAAAGATTTTAGATACGCTATTAATACAGTAACTTAAACAAAAAGTGGCTAAAAATCGTTTGTTATGAACCGAATTGCGTGATCTTTGTGTCCACTTGTATTAACTTTCGCTCAGAAATCCATTTATGGGGGGTAACGAATACATTCTGGTGAGATGGCGGTTAAAAATGACCTCATTTTCTATAAAAATTACCATAGAAGATCAGCACAAGACAAAAACAAAAACAAACCTTTGTATATGTTATTATACGCACTGGCATTAGCATTAAGGAAAAAAAACAGGTAAAATCCTTTGAAATAACCCTCGTAGTTTGTGAGAAGAAGTTGTTCGAAAATTGAGACATTGGGCGGACACAGGCATACACGCACGATAGACATAGGGCCATTACATAAGCTTGCTGACCTTTGGCCAGTGGAACTAAAACTTTCGTTGTGTAAATGATACGTAGGTTGAATATATTCTTCAAGATACTGGCATACCAGACTGTTACTGTAACCATTAGATGAAATAGATAAAACTTACCCATATAATGTTCACATTCCCCACTCCATATCAAAACTTTCCTTTTATTAGAAATATTCATAAACGTTAACACTGTTGGTCTCTAACCACGATAAGTCACTTTTGAACTCAGAATTCACCTAGAGATTAAAGTGATATCGTAATATTACCTGAAATATTTCAGATAGGCTATTAATGCAGTAACTCTAACAAAAAAATGCTAAAATCATTGTTCATGAATCGATATTCATGATCTTGGTACCTATTTGTATTAACTTTTGCTAAGAACTCCATTTACGAAGGTAAGGAATACATTTTTGAGGAGTCGGAGGCCGGAAATGACGCCATTTTCTATAAAGATTACTATAAAAGAACACCAAAAGGTAAAAGTAGCTTTATATATGTTATAACGCATACTGGTATTAGTGTATGGTTTAACACGTTTGCATTTGACTAAATTTAAATCGTCCTTGATTGGATAATAAAGTAGGCCGTCATTTATTAAGTTCATTAAGCCCTGCGGTGTTCCATTTACTTTATTATCGTTAAGAACTTCAGTATAAAACTTTCATTTCACATTTTCGACTTCTATCATCACAAAGCACTTTTAAACATGTAATTTAAGTGCCTTTGTAATTTTCAACAAACGAGTCATGCATAGTGTAATACAAAAGTGATTAAACCATACTGACACAGAGAAATGGTGTGGCAAACGCTTCAAAATGACCCAAACGTTCAATTATGATATCTGACATTGAGAATTTTATAAACCGAGTAACAAGCTGGAAATGATATTTACCAGGACAAGAAATGGCATCAGATTGTTTTAACTACTTATCCTGTTGTCTAGTTAATAAACTGACAAACATGATTGGACACGTTATCTATGTTTAGATCATGACGAAAATGACCTGTTAAGAAATCAGACAGTCGTTCTAAAATTAGACAACCAATTAACTGCAAAAGGAAGTGGACTAATCAGAAGAGATTCTGATCCGTAAAATACATTGTAAAGAGTGTGTATGTCAAAAAAAGTTCCCATACTGAAACATTTCAACCATTAAGTGCTTAACCATTCATGAGTCTGATTGTTTTACAAGCAGTACTACATCATGCATGCATTAAATAAAGCAAGACCTTTCCTGCATTTCTACTGATGTAATATATATAAATACATATAATATATTTAATTACATGTAAGAAATGTAAATTTCAGTATGTTGGACAAACCCACCAGAAATGTGCCAATCGCATAAATAAACATAAATTTGACATTCTACATTTCCCTGATATGATTACAAATGTTTCAGAACATTTCAATTCCCCTGGACATATCATTCATGATTTTACATTTATGTCTATTGAGAAAGTTTCAAATAACAGGAAAAGACTATTGAAAGAAACATCTTGGATGCACATTCTTGGTACTATTACTCCACATGGAATGAATTCTAAAGTATTATTTGAATTCTTTAGTAAGGAGCTTACTATTCTATATATATATATCTAACCTTTTACCGCACAATCCCTACTTCTAAAAACCCTACGAAAGAAGCCCTTTGAGAGCATAGTGGAAAAAGGGGAGAATGATGGTAAAAGGAGAAAATGCTTGTAACCAGCATTTTCTCCTTTTCCTACAACATTTTCTACTTTTCCCACAATGTTTTCTACTGTTCCCAAAACAAATTTCAATTTCTAAGTCACATTTGATTTGTCGTCTGCAAAGAAATAATACTTTCATTTCAGTCAAGTCCACGATTTTGTCGTCTGGTAAAGAGTTAAAGTAATTAGAAGTAGTTGTATTGAATATGTATCTCCGGTAGATATGGTCTGAGTGATAGAAATCATCTTTAAAGGGATTGGGACAGTGTGAGGAAAGCAGCATTTGCGGGCTACTGGATTTTCTCACAGTGTTTTCATATTCCCGTTTTTTCCAATAGGGATTTTTGAAACAGGGTTGTTTGGTAACAGTTTATTTATCATTGGTGTTAATTTGAATCGGAGACAAGATGACTGATGACTTCAATTTACATGTTACTCAGGTCAGCCTGCTCTACTGCATTGTCTGATCTTGCCTCAATGCACACTCTCTATTACGATTATTAGGTAGCTTTATAAGCTACAGTAACTTTTGCATTGCTGTTTTTTTTTTCCAACAGTTGTACGTAAAGAGCATGTGGGAGCATTGTGGGTGGGGGAGAAAATGCTGGTAACCAGCATTTTCTCCTTTTCTCACGATATTTTCGACTCCTTCAGAGATGGAGTCAATCATTTAAGCAAAAAAGCTAAATTGCTTTGAATATCTGAAAATTTTCCTAGTGGTAAAAAATTCAAAGTATTGGTGTCATACAGCTTTTATTTTCTTTTAACACGACAGTTTTTACATGCATTTTTCACATTAAGCTTTAAATTTGCATTTTTCCTATAATTTTTGCATCTTCTTAGATCATGTTTGTGTTAAATATACTAAAGCTGTGTTTCCCCCCCCCCCCAAAAAAAAAGCTTAATTATAACGCGTTGGAGGAACCTGGTAAATCAAATAGAGAACGTTGACGATTTCTTGCTTGTTTCATTAACTCAAAACACAAAGGGAAATTCATTCTTAATATCTTTTTATTTACAAGCAATACAATCATGATACAATAAGATGAACAACAGATGAGTAACACTTTTAAGAAAATGAATGACATTCTTAAGAAAATGATAGACACTTTTTGAAAAATGAGTAACTCTTTTAAGAAAATGAATGACACTTTTTAGAAAATGAGTGTCACTTTTTGAAAAATGAGTGACACTTTTTTGAAACGGACCCTACGGGAATTACGTTTAAAAGTACAAAAACGTAGAAGGTAGTGACCTTTTTGAAAAATGAGTGACACTTTTTTGAAACGGACCCTACGGGAATTTACGTTTAAAAGTACAAAAACGTAGAGGGTAGTGACCTTTTTGAAAAATGAGTGATACTTTTAAGAAAATGAGTGATACTTTTTAATATTTGTGTGACAGTTTTTAGTATCTGTCTGACACATTTTTTTGAAAATTGAGTGACACTTTCTTTTTCTTTTTGAGAATTGAGTGACAATGAAGAAATATCTTACAGGTTTATATATAAATGTCGTAATATCGTTGAAAGCAAATTTGACAGAGATCGACTATCAAAACCCGTATGGCTCTGTATCAAAGAGGTCTACTTTTCGTCTTTTTGTATAAACCATTTGATAACTTTTTTGTTCTTCTCTATTATACAATTTTCTTTTCTTTTTATCCCTACAAATTTTACTAGGATTGGTCACAGTGATATTTGAACTACTTTGAGGGTCTGTGACTATATCTTTCACGCTATGAAAATTAATGAGTTGACTGTTTTTATAATTTAGGGTAAATCCCCTCACTTTACAAGTTTCATTGTTTTCATTCGTTTTGTAAGCATAATTTTTTGGCCCCCCAGACACAAACTCCATAATGTACTCTCCATTCTGAAGCTCATTCGTCAGTTCACCCAAGTAATCACCTAGAGGTGGATCATACTCATTTGGACGACTCACGTATATCACACTGTCCGTATCGTAATACAAGACTCTTCTGTTTAATGCCTCAAGTACACTGTAAAGTTTAAGTCTGGCCCAGCACGTTGTAAATGTTGCCAAATATATATTGGTTTTGTTATCTTCGGGTTGACAATCGTCCTTATACTGCCATTCGACTTGTATCATATCATTAGACAATATATGAAAATCGATGGGTTGCTTCAATGGATCGGAAAAAAGTTGAAAAAACATGTTGGCCTGACTTTCGTGAAAAAATTCCGTTTGTCGCATATTAAGTCTCTGACCAAACTTCCCCCAAAAGCTATTGAGACACAGTTTTGCCAAAGCTCTAAGTCCTGGGTTCTGTCGAATATTTTTTCGATCCAATGAGACCCCTTCTTTTTCCACATATTGCCCGATGTACTTATTCATATCATCGTAACATTTAATCCAAACGGGAGGACCACTTGCTTCTTGTTTGAATTTCAAAAATGTGTTAATATATTGAGCAAACAGTCCTCCTTTATTGGTTTTGGGGTCATATTGAGTGCTTTCTTCCCAGTGGTATACTTCATAAATTTTTGTGATTTTATACCCTAATCTGACAGCCGTTTGTATTTCGGGGGTGCACCACGTACCAGTCAACTCTCTTTGTTCATTTGTACATTCGCACGGGGTTTGACTTTCGGTATCCGCGCAGGTCCGACATAAAGAAAATTTTAGTTTGCCATTAGACCTGTAAGGAAGGACTGGGTGATAGAGTCCCCTGGGCGGGAGAATCTTCACCTTGGCAATACCAAAATAATCCTTGATGTCCCCGAAATCTTTGGTAATGACTGTGGGGTGACCTAAGGGATATCGACAATACTTGTTTACCCATGGATACAGACTCGTAAAATCCACATATTTCACTCGCTCGTTTTCTTTTACTTTGTAATAGAGCCGGCTCGCATTGGTGCGACCCCCAAAGAAACTTTCTCTCGGGTCTAGTCGATCCATGATATCTAGCTGAGAAATGAATTGCCGAAGTTCAGGGTTTTGGTTTTGTTGTTTTTTGAAGTCGTGATCCCAAATACAAATATATTTCATACCTGAATTTTCGAGGTGTGTTTTCTTTTTTAATGTCAATGCGTACAATTCGTCCAAAGACTGGTGTGTGAGTGGATGGTACGTTTCTTCACGATTGTCAGAGAAACACACGGGACAACCATGAAATATACAACCGTGATATTCATAGACCGTGTTGGTTTCTCTACAATATCCGTCCAATTTGTAGCGAGTGCCGGGGATCGTTTTCTCCCCTTCATTCAAAGCATGTTGGATGTGGACGTTATCGAGTTTCGCCCTCCACTCTAACCATTGAATTGACGCTTTACTGTACTGATCATTGTAACCGCTGGGAGGAATTTTCGCTATGGGGGAACTCACAAATTCTTTCTTGCACACTTTCTCTCCTTTCAATTCGGATTCGTGGACCCACTCGTTTCCGTTTTGTATATACAATTTTTCGTCGATGACTTTTGCGGGTACCCATTGATCATTGCCTTGCAGTTTTACGCCCCATATTTCTTCCATTTCCGCCATGGGGGTACTTACAAATTCTTTCTTGCACACTTTCACTCCTTTCAATTTGGATTCGTTGACCCATTCGTTTCCCTTTTGTATGTACAATTTTTCGTCGATGACTTTTGCGGGTACCCATTGATCATTGCCTTGCAGTTTTACGCGCCATGTTTCTTCCAAAAATTTGGTTCTAAAAACATTCATGCAAACGGAAGCTATAGTGACTGAATCGAATGGATCCACGGCTCCAACCCATTGTTTCTCTTCCTTCCCTTTTTTATTGAGAACCACTTTCTCTTCCCCCGTAGCACTCATTAATAAATGTCTAAATTTCATACAAGCTTGTCTTAAAATATCTACATCACTTCTACAATATTCTAACATTTCTTTTCTAAAATCAAATATTTCATTTTCTCTCTCACTCAACCACGCTATTAACTCGCTTCTTTCTTTCTCACTCATAAAATCGTAACCATAATCTTTAGCATCAGGGTAGGGTCCAACATAATTTTGATTCTCTCTAGTATTAAAATAATGCGGGAACCACCCTTTTTTCAATTCTTGCAAGTCAAATGCTTTCGGGAGTGCTGATAATTTCATGGGTAAAAAGCTGAGGCTGTCAATCACCTTTATATGTAAATTTTTCTCCACTGTCATATACATGATTTTTGAGCCGTTGTAAATAATTTTGGCAGGTCTTATGGATTGATCGATCAAATATTCCAGAATAAAATAGCCATCATACCCTTTCATGTTATGGGCAACAACCTTGAAATATTCGTGTTGATCCGTAAAGAGCCACTGTCCAAACTTTTCGGCCGTATCCGCGCCCTCGAATATGACTTCTCTGAATCCGCATTTACCGGGACAAGGACCTGGGTCCTCATTCTCGTGCAGATCAAAATTGTCACATTCCTTACAACGGGTACCACAACCCTTACATACGGAATCGGGAGTCAGTTCTTTTTCAATGCATTTAGGGCATACTGAATGAGCCACAAAAAAGTTTGGACGGTGGGTCGCTTTACCGCACCATGCTGTTTTGCAATTCTGACATTTGGAGCAAGATTTACACATCTCTGGCAATTGACAGTCCTTACAATTTAATTTTGAATCGGGTACGTATCCTTCAACGCAGTAACTCATCTCATCCTGACTGCATTCAAAATCAAAAAATATAAATTTTGGAATGTAATATTCTTTGGCCGGTGTGGCTCTTAAATAACATTTATGATCATCCATGACATATTTGTGACAGGAGGAGCACTGGTATTCGCCACATCGATGCTCCTCCTTTTTACGTTTGTCTGTTCTCAACACCTTGAAACATGTGGGGCATTTCCACCATTTTTCGCATTGTGAAGGGCCACTGGGCTGTCCTTTCTTTTTCCCTTTGGTATGTAAAGGGACCTTCTTATGTTCGTCGTAACACTCTACTGATCTACAAGTCATGTTACAGTTCGCGCATTTGACAGGCTCCTCATCATAACATAAGTTTCTCTTGCAGACAATACACTTTATTTCGCATTCATGGTATTCCCTATGATCATAATGTTTGAGGCATTTATCGCAAAAGTATATGGCGCTGAAGAACCCCGTGATGCTGGTTATGGCGTGAAAGTGCTCGTCGTCCACTAAATAAATGTAGACACACGGGCGGTCATCACTGCTTGGCGCTGTAATAAATTTATTGCCTAAACGAGCACTCACCACCATCACACGAACCCCGAGAAGCTCTTCAAACGCCCCCACATCATTGAGACTGGCCGGTCTGTCTGCGTTTACCCCGGCATACTGACATAATGCTTCTGCTAACTGTTTCTGCTGTTTAAGGTTTTTGTTCACTAGATCATTGTAATAGCTTTTTGGCACTTTCTGGTGTTCCAATACTAAATCTAAATTACTTTTACCCTGTCTCTTCTTCGTCACCTCCTTCCACTCTTCTTGACTGCATCGGCGTAACTTTGCCCAGCCGACGCCTATAGCTCTCGCCATACACATGTTGTCTTCATTCTCGATAGTAACAATTGACTTTTTTAAATGTAGAGAGTTTTTCTCACCTTTAATTTTTGTAATTCGTCTCCTCGCTCCTCCTTTGGGTAGGTCAATGGATCCAACGATAATCTCAAAACTATCATCAATGGAGAGATCTTGGTTGCTGTTAAGTACTTTCTCAATAATCTCCATCACCGTGTCGACGTGTAGGTTCTCCCAGGGTTGTAGGGGAACAATAATGGGATCGTGTAATCCATTATGGTGGATGACCACTCTTCCCAAATCATTCTCCGCTAAATAACCCCGAGCTTTTTCTAACACATCTTCAAACATCTGGTGAAGTCCTTTCTTTACGTCTTGTAACCGTAATCCATGATGCTGTTCATTCATTTTCACTTGGTAGGTCCGATCCACTGCCGCATTTTTTGCATACGTTCTTTCTGATTTCTTTTTCATCGTATAGTTTAAGTTGTACGCTGACCCCTGCTGAGATTCTCGCACTGTGCTTGGAGATTCAGGGTTCCACTCTCCATCTTCTATACAGACTCTGGCTATATTGTCCATTTCCTCGTCAAATAGAAGAGCTTTAATGGACGCCTCTATCTCCTCTTCCCTTCTTATATATTGCAGTGCCAGTTCTAAATCGTCTGTAATGGTCTCACTCGTAATGTTTATTGGCCCGTCCAAATGTTCCAACACATTTTCTATTTGTCCGTTCACAAACTCAGAATCGTATTCCAGGTTTTGTAGTTGAAATAAACGGAACCTCACTATCGGAGAATCTTGAATTCCTATCGTTGCCGCAAAATTCATTAATTCCTCAGCATTGGTAAAAGAGTTCACAATAATTTCTAAAGTAGCTTCAAAAGTATTCATGTTGACGGTTTCAATTCTAGAATTAGAATGATAAGAAACGGTCAATAGCGTCCATAAAAACTGCAGCGACAGCCTCGTTTTCAAAAAGAGGCGTGATTTTATTTTTAGAAATAACGTCATAATTCTTCATTTTGGTTAGTGGACTATTTTCAGATTAGGATCAAACAGCTATGGACATGTCGACCCTTTAGACAGAAAAATAACCAATCAGAAGGCAGGGTCAGTCTTCACAGTAAAACAAGTTTTAACATGTATGTTTCTGTAACACTCAGGGAAGGTTACAATTACTAGTTTTTACCCGAGGCCATTATTCTGTTTTGCGCAGTCTGATCTTGATCTACCCAATAAGTAACAAATATTAAACTACATGTTCTTCTGTAGTCTGATCTTGATCGACACTGTGTGCAAAAGGTCAGTGATTTGCACTAAGCTGCCAAAGGGTTAATAATATTGGGGCGGAAAGTCAATAATTGTTTAAAGACATCGCAGTAAAATTTATATAAAGCAATAACTGACAAAAAGAAACTTAACAATAATAATTGGACGGCTGCATGTTCTTTGTAGTCTGATTTCGATCTACACTGTCCTCAAAAGGTCAGTGAGTGGCGCTTGGCAATTAAAAGGGGGCGGAAAGTCAATAATTGTTTAAAGACATCGTAGTAAAATTTATATAATGAAATAACCGACAAAGAGAAACTTGACTGGACACGTTTGAACGAGATTAAACGTACTGCTCACATCCTTTACATCAATAACCTCCAATAACCCAAATATTGCTGTTTCAAAGTTATGATTTAGGGGGAAATAATATTACCTTATCGTGTTCTGTGTAGTATGATCTTGATCTACACTTAAATTTTCAATTCGACATCAATAACCGAAATATTGATCTACACTGTCCGCAACAAACATTAAAGCGCATGTTCTTCTGCAGTCAGACTTTGATCTACAGTGCCTGTAAAAGGTCAGTGAGTCGCGCGCAACAGCTAAAGGATTAATAATAATTGGACGGCTGCATGTTCTTTGTAGTCTGATCTTGATCTACACTGTCCGCAACAAACATTAGAGCGCATGTTCTGTGCAGTCTGATCTTGATCTACATTTTCCGCATAAGGTCAGTGAATCGCGCTAAACAGCCAAAGGGCTAATAATAATTGGGGGATTGCGCTTCATGTTCCGTGTAGTCTGATCTTGATATACACTGTCGGCAACAAAAATTAAAGTGTATGTTCTGTGCAGTCTGATCTTGATCTACATTGGCCGCAAAAGGTCAGTGAGTCGCGATTAGCAGCCAAAGGGCTAATAACAATTGGTGGGTCGCTCCGTCTAATCTTGATCTACACTGTCGGTAAAAAGTCCGCGAGTCGCGACCGGTCAAAGGGTTAAATAATAATTTGGGGCAGAAAGTTATGCTCTCAGTAAATGTTTAAAGACATCGCAGTAAAATTTATATAACGCAATAACTGACAAAAAGAAACTTAACAATAATAATTGGACGGCTGCATGTTCTTTGTAGTCTGATCTTGATCTACACTGTCCTCAAAAGGTCAGTGAGTGGCGCTTGGCAATTAAAAGGGTTAATAATAATTTGGGGCGGAAAGTCAATAATTGTTTAAAGACATCGTAGTAAAATTTATATAATGAAATAACCGACAAAAAGAAACTTGACTGGACACGTTTGAACGAGATTAAACGTACTGCTCACATCCTTTACATCAATAACCTCCAATAACCCAAATATTGCTGTTTCAAAGTTATGATTTAGGGGGAAATAATATTACCTTATCGTGTTCTGTGTAGTATGATCTTGATCTACACTTAAATTTTCAATTCGACATCAATAACCGAAATATTGATCTACACCGTCCGCAACAAACATTAAAGCGCATGTTCTTCTGCAGTCAGACTTTGATCTACAGTGCCTGTAAAAGGTCAGTGAGTCGCGCGCAACAGCTAAAGGATTAATAATAATTGGACGGCTGCATGTTCTTTGTAGTCTGATCTTGATCTACACTGTCCGCAACAAACATTAGAGCGCATGTTCTTCTGCAGTCAGACTTTGATCTACAGTGCCCGTAAAAGGTCAGTGAGTCGCGCGCAACAGCTAAAGGGTTAATAATAATTGGGGGGCTCGCGCCGCATGTTCTGCGCAGTCTAATCTTGATCTACACTAGCCGCAACAAAGATCAAACTGAATGTTCTGTGCAGTCTGATCTTCATCTACACAAAGGGTTAATTATAATTAGAAGGTCGCTCAGCATGTTCTGTGTAGTCTGATCTTGATCTACACTGTCCTTAACAAAGATCAAACTGCATATCCTGTACAGTCTAAGCTCGATCTACATCGTCCATAAAAGGTCAGTTAGTCGCGCTTACCAGCCAATAGGTTTATAATAATTAAAAGGTGGTGGGTTTTATCTCAATACCTCGTCCAACCATCTTTTTTCCCACAATGTTTTTACCATTTATCAGAGCTTCAAATTTCGTACCAATAAGGTTTTTCAAATAATGTATACATTGTCTTCACTTTAAAGACACAATCAAATTACATCTTTAATCAGTCTTCATATACCTCAAAGTATCTTTAGGCGGATTAAGTACCAATCACCAATATTTGAAAAGCACTTAAAGACGAGTGGCGCTATTGAAAAACAATTCAAATAGATGACATCATAATAACCCGTATACTACACAGTAGGTTAGTCTTCATGGTGAAACAAGTTTCAACATGTATGTTTCTATAACAACCTAGCATCTTTGTTTACAAGCAAAGAGACGCTATTACTACTCGAATACATGGAGGTCAAAATGCTTCCCAATGAAGTAAACACCCTAATTAAGCAAACGAAGACTTTTGATGTATTGGAGTCTGAATCTCTTCCACCTTACTTTGAATAATAAAATGTCAATAACTGGCCTGTGTTCCAGTCTGATCATATTTTTTTTTTCCTTTTTGTAAATTCGGACTTTTGTCAAAAATGACAGTAATTACCGATAAGCAGTTTTGCCACAGATTCGTGGAAACAGTGGAAGGAGACTGCAGAGCTTAGACAGAGGGAGTGATTTTGATTTCAAAATTTAAAACATCAGTTATTCTCCACTAAACCATATAATATGGTTTGGGTACTCATTAGAATCGTCTCGATGAGACGATTCTAATGAGTACCCACAACATAGGGTTTGGAAGAGAAATAATGGATTTAGAATACCATCACTCCCTCTTATCTGGAGCTCTGAGACTGCTGACAAACTGACATGAACTTACATCATGCTTGGATTTGGATGTTGCTTTGAGTTGTTCAGACATAGTTCAGATGTACTTTTGCAGGTCCGGGAGAAAACTTTTTTTCATCCGCTGTTTCCGATCTGTTTTGCCCGAAGCTTGTGGTGCCTTTGACAGTCAGATAAATGGCTGGCCAAAGAAACATCTCGTAATTATTTACTTAGATAACCCACCGTCTGACGCATCTGCTTGCTCTTGCTCTCTCTCTCTCTCTCTCTCTCTCTCTCTCTCTCTCTCTCTCTCTTTTATATTGTGGCACATGTCCTCAAGACCCATCTTGAAGTTTCAAGTGACTTCGATCATTCGAATATATTGATAACTCGAGCTTATGTCAGATCCCTCACTTGTTCGAGTTATCAATATTTTGACTGTATTTGTATTGTATATTTTTTCCCTGATATAGCCGGATAAGACCACGGGCCAGAACACGATATTTACTGTATTTCGATATGTGTACTTAACCATTAGGCTGCTAAGCGCAACTCAATGACTTTTTGCGGACAGTGTAGATTCAGATCAGACTGCACGGAACATGCAGTCTGATCTTGGATCAACACTGTTCGATAAGCAGATATCTTTCACCTAAAAGTACGTTTGAAAAAGCAACATTTGGGTTTTCATTTGACTTATTTAGCAGGATAAGGGTTAACTCTGTACCAGACGACAAAATTTGAACTGGCCCAAATTCAAAGATCTTGCAGACGATAAATTAGACGAGTGTCAAATGATGAGATTTATCTCTGAAAAGTAGAAAACAGTATAGGAAAAGATTTTTTTAAAAAAATGCTACCAGTATTTTATCCTTGTTACACCATGTATTCAAAATCTTCCTAAGATCATAAAACTCGGAATTGTGTGTGTGTGTTTTCTTAATAGAGTTTCACGCCGTTTTAACAGCTTAGGTCATATCAAGACGGTAAGCGCACCTCCGCATGTTTTTCCTGGCTTTCTCACACTAGTAGTTTCTTTCCAAGCCACGGACTACTTTTCTCACATGTATCAGAGGTGAGAGGCGAAAAATCGCCGGAATGACAAGATTGTGTGGTTAAACGTTAACCCTTTACCACATCATCCCGACTTTTAAGACTTTTAACGAAAGAAAACTTTTGAAAACATTGTAGAAAAAGGAGAAAATGCTGGTAACCAGCATTTTCTCCTTTTCTGACAAGGTTTTCTCCTCTTACCATATTGGTTTCCATTTCTGAGTCATGTTTATTTTGTCGTCTGCAAATGCTTCGAATTTGGACTGGTTTAAAATTGTGTCGTTTGATAAAGAGTGAAAGGATGTGAGACTGCTGATAATCCATATAACCTGTATTGTAAACAGACAATGTAACAGACGGCAGGGTCGAAATATAACCATTCTGTCTTGCCGTTTATCTAATGAGGACCATTCTTCAGTTATTTCCCTTGATTCTTCTCAAGTACTACATTGGTACTGATAAGGGGATTACTTGGTTTTTATCATTGATTTTCATACACTGCTCAGCCATGTTCTTGAGATAATATCTCAACTAAATTTAGGTGCACTGACCGCCATGATATGACCTCAGCTGTTTAAACGGCGTTAAACTCAAATTCAAGCAACCAAATCGCCAAAACGCCTCACAAGGAACTTTCATAAAGAATATAAACCCACACAAGTGTGCCTGGAACGCTCTGCAAAGACCTTTCATAGGGAGGATAAACCCACAAAAGTGCCCCATGAACCTTTCATAAACAACTTTTATAGGAAAGATAAACCCAAAAAGGTTTGCCAAGAAGGCTTCGTAAAAACTTTCAGGGAAAATAAACCTACAAAAGTGCCCGAAGAATGTTTCATAAAAAAACTTTTATTTGAAAGATAAACCCACAAATATTTGCCAAGAAAGCTCTGTATAGAACTTTCAGGGAAAGATAAACCCAAAACTGTTTGTCAAGAAGGCTACTTAAAGAACTTTCAGGGAAGATAAACCCAAAACTGTTTGCCAATAAGGCTACTTAAAGAACTTTCAGGGAAAGATAAACCCACAAATATTTGCCAAGAAGACTGCGTACAGAACTTTTGGGGAAAGATAAACCCACAAATATCTGCTAAGAAGGCTCCGTAAAGACCTTTTATGGGAAAGATAAACTCACAAATATTTGCTAAGGAGGTTCCCTAAAGAACCTTTCAGGGAAAGATAAATCCACAAATGTTTGCCAAGAAGGCTGCGTAAAGAACTTTTATAGGAAAGATAAACCCACAAATATTTGCTAAGAAGGTTCCGTAAAGAACTTTCAGGGAAAGATAAACCCACAAATATTTGCCAAGAATGCTTCGTAAAGAACTTTCAGGGCTTTTAAAAGGAAGAACCCACAAATATTTGCTAAGAAGGCTTCGTAAAGAACTTTTATAAGAAAGATAAACCCACAAATATTTGCCAAGAAGCATTAGTAGAAAACTTTTATCAGAAAGATAAACCCACAAATATTTGCCAAGAAGCATTAGTAGAAAACTTTTATCAGAAAGATAAACCCACAAATATTTGCCAAGAAGCATTAGTAGAAAACTTTTATAAGAAAGATAAACTCACAAATATTTGCCAAGAAGGTTCCGTAAAGAACTTTCATGAATAGATAAACCCACAAATGTTTGCCAAGATATATGTGAGCCATGCTCTGGCAAAGGGGGAGTTTAATAAATCTCGGTAATGCATTATACCAAGCAAGTCATCTCATTATTTTGGATCTATGCAATCCATTTTGTTTAACGATCGACTAAATCATGAGGTAGACTGGTTTTTTAATATGCAGAAAATTGACAACTATCAAAAAGTATCGACCCATGTCAGCCTGCGCGGACTGCGCAGGCTGACATGGGTCGTTACTTTTTTTGCAGATGCATTAAATACCCTTTTCACAGAGCACGGCTAATTTATTAATTAAAGCCCCAGTAAAGTCAAAAATAGGTAATTTTCACCGTTTATAACTCGAAAATATATTGGATAACCCATCACAACACACATATATAAGATCAGAGAAAACTCGAACGTCTCAGTTACTGCATTGGTTGCCATGATATACGGGTTTGAAAATGCATGGAGAAGCCCGTCGATTTCAGGGACGCCATTGATCGAGACAACCTTCGTTATCGTTCGTGTATATTCGAACTAGGTCTTCGAGAACGTCACGTGATAATATTGCATCTCATTAGTGCTATGATGTAGTATACAGGACTATTGTTTACAATTCCAATATTATGTCATCGGAGAGTAAGATTGCTCATTCTGAACCTGTTTTCTTATTTAGATGTAGTAAACTCTTCCTGTATTGATGATAAATGAATAAGCGATGATCAGCCTGTGTTGTCGTTTCTGTTTACGATGTCGATAAATTTACGTTTTTCAAGCTTAGAATGGGGACAAAACGATCAGGTAAATGAAGGGTTTGTTTCGACGCCTTGAATGATCACGTGGTGTTTACGTCACTATTACGTCACTGCGGACATTTACGACGAAAAGTCGGCTAATCGTCGGCGATCATCGATGTAAACAAACAGATAATGCGGCATGGTAGGATCTGTTCTACTTTCAAAATTCTTTTTCCTGCCATTGACTGGAACTTTTGCGAACTGCACCTTTACATATCGTAAAAGTCATAATAATCGCCATATTTTTACATGGTAAAAATGAAATTTTCTTTTATTTTATAAACATATTTTTTATTCAGTTGGACTTTACTGTGACTTTAACCAACCACGAATATGTCAGACAGTAAGCCAATGAGACTAAACTTAGGAGATAAACTGGACCATCAAAGAATGACACACGGGGTTGCTTCTTTTTCCTGTAAAATTATCTAAATGACTTTTGTGTGAAAGGAGTTCGACCCATTTATGGAAAAATTATTATGTCTAGTCCAGTTTACGACCTCAGAAATAAAAACGTTTGCACGAATGATGATTTTGGCTGGCTTGTTTCCTCATATTGGTGTTTTTGCAATATTTGGTATATATAATCAGTTCCATAAATAAGTGTGCACTTAATTTTCTTTTATTTCTCGTCGCATGTTTTACTGAAGACCAACAAATTTGGTATCATACTTTAGTTCAGAGTCTGTAGAAAATGCCAGGCTAATCAGATTTCGACTAACAGAAAGTTTAAGTTAGGTTTTTGCAATTTAAATGAAGGTGGTACTAAAATCAAAGTTGCAAAAGTACTCAAAGACTAAGGTAACATTAAAGTTAGGTTTTGGCCACCGCTCTCGTTCAGGAATGGAATAACATTCCTGATGCAATGATTTTATGTCATGTAAAGTCTATGCGACGTCGAATAATTGCCTGTATCGACAGCAGAGGTGGCCATACAAGATATTGATTGAAAAATTACAAGAATTTTAATGTTACCTTAGTCTTTGAGTACTTTGCAACTTTGGTTTTAGTACCACCTTCATTTAAACTGTAAAAACCTAACTTAAACTTTCTGTTAGTCAAAATCTGATTAGCCTGGCATTTTCTACAGACTCTGAACTAAAGTATGATACCAAATTTGTTGGTCTTCAGTAAAACATGCGACGAGAAATAAAAGAAAATTAAGTGCACACTTATTTATGGAACTGAGTATATAAAGAAACATAAACAAATAAGTAACGACAGTTCAAAGATGATTGCTTGAAAAGGATCTTATTTTGAGTGGACTCGTAATTTTTTTTGAAAGGGGTCCTGCTTGGCTCAGTGGTAAATGGTTGGACTAGAGGCCCAGGGTTCGAACCTCACTGGATCCACTGGGTTTATACGTGGTAGCGTCCGTAGGCAATACACTTCGGAGCCATAGCCTAGTCCTGGTGAATCACAGGAAAAAACACGAATGTGTGAACTGTCGACGTGCCATTACTGAAACAATGTTGATAGCGGCGTTAAACACCATTCAATAAATCAATCAATCAACTTTTTTGAAAGCTATAATACTGAAAAGACGCCTATAAACTGTGCATCATAAAGAATAACTAAACGTTCCAATATAATGAAAACATGTTTGATTAGTTATCGGTTACAAGAGCACAATAGTTTTACATGAAAGTATACAATGGACCTCATTTTTATATATCTTTTACAGCTTTAGGGCGTTATAACTTGCATTATACACAGGTCAGACTTAGATGGGACAGCACAGAGTTTAAATTGTGATTTTTTTTCTTGTTTTCCGATTCTAATATGTGGCCAAACTCTGATCTTCTTCTTGTTTTCGATTCAAATAAATGGCCTAAAAACCCCTTCTCTCAAAGATAATTCTGTCCTTTCATTGCTTCTTTATTGCGCGCTAAATGACCTTAGATGTCGATGCGCCATAAAACACCATACATTCATTCATTCTCAAAGATAAATGAGATGTAGTTTTGGAAAAGGGGGCTTAATGCATCTCCGTGACGCATTATATTAAGTAAAGTTGTCACATAATTATGGATCAATAAAATCCATTGGGTCGAACAACCGACTGGATCATGAAGTAGCATAGTCCTTTAACATGCAGAAAATTTACTATTTACAAATAGCAAAAAGTTTCGACCCTTGCCAGCCTGTGTGGACTGCGCAGGCTTACATGAGTCGATACTTTTTGCAAATGCATTAAACCCCCTTTTTACAGAGAATGACTCAAATTGCATCTTCATCTCTCTCTCAAAAAAGAAAAGATAGATGCGTGTATTGATATGGCGCCGAAGAGATGAACTTCATGTAAATTATTTCTACAGTTCAAGTGCAATTACAATCTTCACTGGAACGGAAAGAATATTGTGCGTGGTACTGGTAAAAGAAACTCCAGGAAAGCATGGATAGGTGCACTGGCCGCCGCGATATAATTGAAATAATGTTGAAAACGGCGTTAAACACCATTCAGTCAATCAGTCAACAATCTTCACAAGTCCTTTGTTAAGGCGAGATCTTTACTTATCTTTCAGAACGCTACTAAATGAAACATATTTTTTCCGTTAATAAATGACCTTGTCTGTAGTATTTAAAGATACATCTGTCCTCTTTCTCAGCCAGTTTTTAACCTATTTCATGCTTATTTCATGAAACTATAATCATTCTTGTATCTTCATGCCGAATGTTGCCCCTGATGGCTGCAAGGTTGCACGCAGATTACGCATTTCGTGTTTTGGAGGCTCTCAAAGTAATCGCTATTGTCGTTTCTAGTTTTAAATGAGGACGAATCCGTTGTGTTTTTCTGTCCCATACAACATATGGCTTGCAAAACGCGAAAAGGGGCATATGGACATTTGCGTAAAGTGTCGTCTCGGATCAGCCTGCGCAGTCCGCGCAGGCTAATCCGAGACGGCACTTTACGACTACATTAGATTATGTGCTACAGTAGACTTGTACAAAACAGAGAAATTACATAAAAACGGAAAGTGCCACCTCGAATTAGTCTGCGCGGACTGCGCAGGCTGATCCGAGACGACACTTTACGCATATGTCCGAACACCCCTTTTCGCATGTTGCAGGCCATATTTATTAGTAATTTAACTATGTTTACACAGCTGAGCCGTTCTACATACTTTTAAGTTTTCAAAGCGGTTTTTTTTTTCTCTCTAGTTTTAAGGATAAATCTTTAAAATGTCATTTTAACCAAATTATTTCTCAACATATCGGACAGAGTAGATCAGTGATCAGACTGCACCTTCTCTGCAGTCTGATCTTGATCTATATCGTCGGCTTGGTATCTTATGTTGCCCTGAACATGATAAACATTAATTAGATGATAAGATAAACACTCCATAATATTAAACACCAAAAAAATGTCGGAAATATGTACAGACCGAAATATAAACCATAGCTTAAACCATAAAACAACATTCAAAAGTACATATTTATATACTTAGCATATCTCACAACAACGTGTAGACATTCTGCAAACCTCGGAAGATCCGTTGACCAATCGGCCGTAGGTACGGAATCGGCCGAGTTGTGACGAGGAAACGTATAGATAGAGACATGCTGAGTTATTGCATAACAAAAATATTGTAACTCTTAAGATAATAACAATGACGTCTTTTGATGTTTTCTTTCGTCCATTTTCTTCATGCCCAGGTATCGAAGTTTGAATTGTCTTGTGCAATAGGCCCGTAGAAGAAGTTTGCGTCATTAGAAATTTTGTTCACAATGGCGTGTATTTGAATAAATGAAGCTAGTTACATAAGTTTAACTCTACCTCACAATCCCGAGTTTTAACGCCCCTAAAGATTAAAGATTTTGAAAACATTGTGGGATGAGGATGAAATGCTGGCAACCACTGGTGATCCACACTTTTCTTCTACCCCTCCGCCATCTTTGCGGCACTACTTTTACGCGCATGTACGATGTAAGTATTTTCGTTGCCTTTGCAGATCGCGTAAATTCTGGGGTTAAGGCTGTGAATTATTATAACATCATACTAATTTGACTGCCAGAAAACTAAATAGAAAAGCAACTTTATTGCACAAATACTAGGTTGGCGTTATTGTCTGCACGAAAATGGACCGCCATAATCGAAAATATTGACCCGACATTTTTATCGCAAATGAGACCTCATTATCGCCCATTATTTTCTTGTATCCATTTCAATTTGGCGGCCTATATTTATCATTATTATACTTGGGGAATATTGTTTATGTATGACTAAGTTTATGTCATGTTTTATATGTCTTTCTCTTAGATTGGTAGGTAGGTACGTGGGTAGGCGAGCCGAGTCCCCGTAGCTCAGTCGGTAGCGTACAGGACTTCAGAACAGAAGGTCGCTGGTTCGATCTCTGGCTCAGCCAATTTCTTTCCGAGGACTGATGATAGTCATTGCGACACGATACATTCCTCTCTCACCGCTGTCCATTGTTTCGATGATGGTTATGTGGGGAAGCAGCCAGTGGCTTTGAAAAAATATTGTGCGGAGTACTGGTAAAAGAAACTCCAGGAAAGCATGGATAGGTGCACTGGCCGCCTCGATATAACTGAAATAATGTTGCAAATGGCGTAAACACTATACAATAATATATATTATAATAATAATACGTGGGTAGGCGCATGTGGTGAGGTAGTACACAAAACGCTTTCGAAACGCGGTTGAAGCAAACTTTCTTTCCGGCGGTTTTTTGCCTCTCATCTCTGATGCATGTGAGAAAAGTAGCCAGTGGCTTGAAAGATAGTTGTGTCAGTACTTGTGTGAGAAAGTCAGGAAACACATGCGTAGGTACACTGACGGCGTACGGCGTACAACCCCAATACAAACAAACAAACAATTAACACAAAACGCACTTGTCGCAATCAGAGGACAGCTTTGACCCCGGCCCGCATTCACCGTATGAATTCTTAGTTTTGTTAATGATTAGAAAAGTAACGAAATTTCTGATTGGCTAAGCCAAATAGCTTAGCCAATCAGAAATTGCGTAATTTTTTTAATTTAGAAAGTTCTTGAGAATTAGACTGAGAACGTTACTGAAAATGGTTGGTGAATTCTTCTCGAGATGTAGTTTGCTGTCTTATACTGCACATTCTGTGCAGTCTGATCTTGTTCTAAATTATCCATTAAAGCATCTTTTGGTTGCGTTAATAATAGGCCTACTAAATGCTATAGTTACTTATTTTAAACTCGGACCTGGAAGTTACTTTTTTTTCCCAAAAAATTAAGTTTAGGTTGTTTTGTTTCGCGAGAAATAAGTATAGCTCTCACTTGATAAACCTGTCATTATCAGTTTATATATTTGTTTGTGTTTGGGATAACATGTTTAAATCAGATACCGTGACGAGATAATTTATAAACCCAATCTCGATAATATTTATATTACCGGTATCTTGTCACGGTTTGTGGTTTTAAACATGTATTCCCAAAAACAAACAATGATAAAAACTATTAATGAAAGCTTGTTTTGATTCATTTTCATTTAAAATGGTGGTGTGAAAATAGTCACAAAATGTAGGAGGCATCATTTTCGCGTAAAATTCTTGATAAATGTAAAAGCCGAAATATTGAAACAGAGTAAACATTTCTAAATTGTGTATTTTTACATTCCCTTAGGAATATTACGTGGATCTAATATAAACGAAAGGTTTATTAAGTTAAGAGTTACATCAGAATGTGTTTAACTCAAACTTGATAAACCTTTGATTAACAGTTTATATTATTGTTTGGTTTTTGGAATACAAATTTGAAAAGAAAACGTGAAGAAATAACATAAAGATAATCGAAAGGGACTTAATTTTACAAGTTATCTCGTCACGGTCCGTTTTTTTTTTATACCTGTTATTCCAAACACAAACAAAAATATAAACTGATAATGAAAGGTTTATTGAGTTAGAGTTATATCAGAATGTGTATTTCTCTCAGACGATAGCAATGTCTTTTTACGGTTGGCCAATTTCATAATGATAGGGGAATCCGATAACCTTTTCTTCTGAAATGCCCTTTGTACTGTTTATGTAATGAAGTAATGCATTTACCTTTTATGTATTTGTTTTGTTATATTTTGTATGTCAACAAAGGCTAAAATTATTATCTGAGAGTAATATTACTCTCACTCGATAAACGTTTCATTATCAGTTTATATTACTGTTTGTGTTTGGGATAAGAAGTTTAAAATCACGTACCGTGACGAGATAATGTTTATATTATTTCATCATGGTTCTAGGTTTTAAACCTTTGTTCCCAAAAACAAGCAATAATATAAAGTGTAAATGAAAGGTTTATCGAGTTAGATTTATACACAAGAATAGCTTGCGCGGACTGCTTTTCGTTTATAAATGTCATGTAGAGATACAAATGGACATTAGTTATAGACTTTTATTTGCTAAATCGCGTTCGCATGGTAATAATTTCTAGGAAATAGATTAATTCTTGTACATCTTTATTCAAGGCTGATAGGAAAGAGGAAAACTGTGCAAGTGAGTTTTATGTCGGGGCGTAAATAAAATGTCCCTTTAATAACATGATAATGCATGTGAAGATGATATATCAAACTTTAGGTCATACCGTGACGAGAGCTCACTTGTTCAGGCCATCCTAGACTTGGTTTTACAAGTTCTAAGTCGGAGCTCTTCGGTACATTAGGAGACACTGTCACGTGACCGTTGTAGCGACCGGAAGTAACATCAAGAATTCTCGATTACAAATTTAACGCCTTCACAGTCCACCAAACAGTACCGTGCCATAATGAACCTGGGGGAATAAAGCTTTGAAAACATCGTGGGAAAAGGAGAAAATGCTGGTAACCAGCATTTTCTCGTTTTCCAAAAATGTTTTCTATCCTCAGACAAACAAATCACATTGTTTGAGTCACATTAACTTGTCACCTGCAAATGCTTTCGAATTGGACAGGGCTGTAGCGTGGCTCAGTGGAAAAGTGTATGACTCGTAACCTGGATGCTCCGGGTTCGAGCCTCAATCGAGGAAATGGGACTTTGCGCGAGTGTCTTAGGAAAAGACACATCAGAGTCTTAGCCTAGCACAGGTGAAACCCAGGAAATATATGAATATGTGAGCTTTGGCCGTGATATGACTGAAATAATGTTGACAACGGTGTAAAACACCATTGAATCAATCAATCAATATAGGCCGAAACTCTGCGGCACCTAAGAGGACACCTTACAGCAACCAGAAAGGAAAGCTGGATTTCTCAATTACAAATTTAACACCTTAAAGACTCAGTAACGGCCCTAAGTGGAAATGAGCGTGTAAAAAAATGCAAATCAATGTAAACCATACCATTTCAAAGTACGGAAATTACTGTGAAGATGACAATATGTTACTGCGCGGTCGGTCCAAATGTTAGTCGCTGGCAGAAAAATTAAATTAAAAAGTAACCAGCATTTTCTTCTTTTCCCACAATGTTTTCTATCCTGACAAAAAACAAATCACATTATTTGAATTATATTTACTTTATCGTCTGCAAATGCTTTCAAATTGGACAGGGTTCCTGCGTGGCCCAGTGGTAAAGTGTAGGACTGGTAATTTGAAGGCCCCAGGCTCGAGCCTCACTGGAAGCATTGGGCTTCGTCACGCAAGTGTCTTTGGGCAAGACTCTTCAGACTCCTAGCCTAGTACTGGTGAAACCCGGGAAATACATGAATGATCGAGATATCGCCGTGATTTGACTGAAATAATGTTAAAGGTGGTGTTATACAACATTCAATCAATCAATCAATCAATCAGTCAGTCAGTCAGTCAGTCAGTCAATCAATCGGTCAATCAATCAATCAATCAATCAATCAGTCAATTAATCAATCAATCAGTCAGTCAGTCAGTCAATTAATCAGTCAGTCAGTCAGTCAATCAATCAATCAATCGAATTGGATATATCTAGATTTTTTTTTATGTTAAGATCCTGAGTTTTACTATGGAGGCACGAAGGACCCCTATAGAAAACGAAAAATTATGAAGTACAGACAAATTCAATTGTTGTGAAATGTTTTTGTACCAGCAGAATGTTCAATCAACTTCCAAGCTAATGCTATTTTATTTCTTCGACAGCTACAAGAAATTAAAAAGACATTTAAGTCAGTAGAAAGTAGTAATTTATTGTGGTTTTAACCTATAGGCTGCTGAGCGCGAGTCACTTACCTTTTGCTGACAGTCTAGATCCAAGATCAGACTGCACAAAACGTGCAGTCTGATCTTGGATCTAGACTGTCTGATAAGGAGACATTCCCCCCCCCCCCCGCAAAAATACCTTTGAAATAGCAAAATTTAGGTTTTTTCTATCGGCTTATCGGCTTAAAAGTTTCCTTTCAGTTATTTATATAGTAGGATAAGAGTTGAGGCTGGTTCTTAAAAAAATCTCAGAAAATATTGAAACATTGAAACACACTGCAACCTCTGTAAAATTTAGTGTTTGTCTTTGTTGACCTCGAAAGTACTAATTTTATCTTAAAAAAAAAAAAAAGGCTGATCCCCGGTAGCGCAGTCGGCAGCGTACAGGACTCAAGAACAGGGGGTCGCAGGTTCGATCCCCGACTCGGCCAATTATTTTCCAAGCATTGATCCTAGTTATTGCGACAGGATTCATTCATCTCTCACTGCTGACCATTGTTTCATCAATAGTTACGCAGGAAAGCAGCCAGTGGCTTCATGTCAAATGTTGCCCCTGATGGCTGCAAGATTGCACAGATTACGACGGATAGAAAATGCACTTCATTTTTTGGAAGCCTTCAAAGAAATAGCTGTTATCATTTCCGGTTTTACATGAGGACAAATCCAATTGAGTTTCTCTATCCCTTACACTATACAGTTTGTATCGGTTATTTATCTATGTTTATATAGCTGACCCATTCTACACACTTTCAAGTTTTAAAAGCGTTTTTTTCCTCTCTGGCTGTAAGGATTTACCTTTCAAACGGGATTGTTTCACTCTTCACCAAACGACAAATTCTAGACTCTTCCAAATTCAAAGCTTCAGCAGACGACTAATTCGAAAGTGATACAATTGAAATGAAGTTCTTTAACAAGGTAGAAAACATTGTGGGAAAAGGAGAAAATGCTGGTTACCAGCATTTTCTCCTTTTCCCAAAATGTTTTCAAAAGCCGTCTCCTTTAGGGTTGTTAACACATGAGATTACATAGGATAGAGTAAAGGTACATGTATACATGACAATGAGTAACTATCAATATAATAATTTACAAAAAAAAAATCAACGCCATTGTGTGATATAAACTTTCGCAGACGTGAAATATTGATTAGAACGAAACAGCTTGACTTACTCTATGTCCGAATAACGATCACTACTGTCTGCACCGAAAGCAGCCCATGAGGTAATTGTCTCATTGTTTTGTAGTTTTTCAATATGAAAGCCCGGTTTCTCTGTTCCCCTAAACCCATTTGCTGCTTGTAAATCTGTATGATTCTGATATAATCTTTAAACAAAGAGTTGGCGTTACTTAAATGCTCAGAATTGACGTTGTTTAGGACATTTGTCATGAAAGGACTTGTTAGAAATAGTGTGGTATTTCAATAAAATGTTAAAGCAATTTTTGTGTATTATACGAGTATACGTGTAATATTATAATATTATATAATACGTATATCAAATAAAATTATATTGTATCTGCAAAAGGGTGGTAGCATTCCTTTTATTTTAAGCTCATATGTGTTGGCAATATTAATGATTAGAATAAGGACAGATATTATGAAACACCCTGTATAAAAGTATCAGTACAACTGAAAACTTTGTTTATATGTGTGTATATGTAATGCATCTTCATGAACACGACATGACATAACATAACTTAACATTTCCAGCATCCCTGTAGCGCAGTCGGTAGCGCACAGGACTTGAAAACAGGAGGTCGCTGGTTCCAATCAAAAGGGTCGGCGATTTTGCGAGGATTGATGATAGTCATTGCGACAGGATTCATTCCTCTCTCGCGGCTAATCATTATATTGACGACGGTTATATGGGAAAGCATTCAGTGGTTTGGGAAGAACACTTTGCGACGTAATGGTAACAGAAGCATTGATAGGTGCACTGGCCGCTGCGATATAACTGAAATAATGTTGAAAGCGGCTTTAAACATCATACGATGAATCGTTTCCAGCATACAACTCAAATATAAAAAAAAAAACCTAATGAATTTTAGAGTAATACACGACGATTAACATAATTATACATATAGCCTTACTTATTTTGAATCATCGCACGGCGAGGGGGTAGGGGAAAGAGGCCAGGGATAGCAGTCTGATCTTGAATATGAGCTGTTCAATTGCACCAGGGAGATGCATTATACCTGGCAAGTCATTAGTCAATCATGGATCCCTAAAATCCATTTTTGTTCAAAAACCGAACGAATCCTGCAGTAGATTAGTCTTTTGACAAGCAGAAAATTGGCCAAAGCAAAAAGTTTCGGCCCAGGTCAGCCTGCGCGGACCGACTGAATCCTGGGGTAGACTGGTCCTTTGACACACAGAAAATTTATTTAAAGCAAAAAGTTTCGGCCCAGGTCAGCCTGCGCGGACTGCGCAGGCTGACCTGAGTCGATACATTTAGCAGATGCATTAAGCCCCCTTTTCACAGAGCATGGCTTATTTTGTTCAGCCAATTAGATATTGCTTCATTTCAAAATTCATATTTTTTTTTTTTTCAAAATTTAATTTGTAACGAAATTTAGAATAATTGGTGAATTGAAGCCATAATAGTCACCATGAATTAAGCCTCTGGCTGCTAAGCGAGACTTAGTGCGTCGTTGCGGACATTGTGGACCAAATGAAGTCTGACCTTGGATCTATAGTGTCCAATACGGTGATTTCGGCAAAAAAGAAATTATAAATCACGTTATTTTGGCTTTAATGAATGACTGAAATTTTTCTAGATATTATTGACCACTTTGGTGTAAGTCTTTACTAAACGACAAAACTTTGGACCAGTCCAAATTGAAAGCATTTGCAGACGACAAAATAAATGTATCTTAAATGGTGATTTCTGTCTTAGAAATGATAGAAAAAACATTGTGGGAAAGGGAAAAAATGCTGGTTTCCAGCATTTTCTCCTTTTCCCACAGTGTTTTCAAAGTATTCTTACTCAGGGCCATTAAAACTCAAAATTGCGTGGTAAAGAGTTAAGTGAATGTGAAAAAACATTGTAACATAAACTATCACCCCAAAAGCAGATCTGCTGTGGACAAGTTTTTAAACTTGACATTATAAAGAATTGATGATCAACGTGAATGAAAGTTTGACACATAAATAATATTTATACAAAAGAAACAAGAAATATCTTTTAAAAAAAAAATTGACGGCGTAAATTGGCCCGCAAATAGGGCAAGGACCCTTAAAATAAACATGTTTACAATTTTGACCAATCATAAATTTCTATTCATTCATTTTTTATAAGTACCAAAGAGTACGTCAAAAGCCAGCTCATTCAGCTATGTCGAAAAAAAAAATGCGATCAAGCTCTGTACGAGCATTTTTTTCCTATTTCGCCGCAATGTTTTCAAAGGTGATAAGCTGCAAAAACGAAAAGGATTAAAAAAAAAACAAGTGTGCAGGTGTTAATGTGTGAAAAACGATCTATGACCAAGAAATATTGTCCAGAAATCCACATTTCTGGGAGACCGTGACGTCGAGTTATAGCTGTATGATAAATAATTCATAGGCCAAACCTAACTTTATGTAACTAATACGTATGCCAGTGTTCTTACGTACATCTCGACTGGAACTGGTACTCTTGTTTCAATTACATCAAGTCTGTCACTAAAGTCTATGTTATGGGTATTCACAAGGTTTGTCTCTATCAAATCACTCTAATGAGAACTCACGACATAGTGTTAACTGTTTTCTGAACAGCGCCAAATAAATAATCTTGACTCGTATAATCGTATCTAATCGTCATCATATACAGTACAGACGTAGCCCTAATGTGCTACTTTTAGTAACAGTGTTCAATGATCGACCGACGCAAATTTCTGTGTTTTGTGATAGACCAGTGGAGCTTCAATAGCCTGTGGTATATTAAATTCCCTCCGCAGCTTATCCTACTAAATACATGTATATGCTACGAAAATTATCAGTCAGCAGTTTAGATCAGAACAAATGTTGTTTTTTTTTTCGTCTTAAATCCGAAAGTGCTGAATTCCACTTTAGTTGCTTTTGCGTACAGAATAGATCAAGATCAGCAGACTGAACTATATATAACTATACCGTCTGATCTTGGATTTACACCTTCCGGTATACTAATTACATATTCTGAACAACAGAAAAAAGAATGACATGGCCATGTTCGAGCTTTTACCCCTAGTTGAAAACATCCATTTCATGAATTTATCAGACTGAGGCAAATTACGTTATCTTGGTTATTTTGTCACGGTAAACATTGGATAGTGTTGTAGTGTAGATCAAAGATCAGACTGCAACTTTTATAGTCTGATCTTGGATCTATCCTATCCATAGAAGCGCATTCAATTGCCTTCAGTATACACGCGTATATTTAAACACATTATTGAGGCAGATAGAGTTACAGGTAGTTAATTGAATACGAAATTAGGTGAAACTTCGGCCTAATCAGTTCTAATGTGGTCGGTTTACTAGGTGGATTTGGTATCGTGTATTTGAGCCAATGCTCTGTGAAAAGGGGGTTTAATGCTTCTGCTCAAAGTATTGACCCATGTCAGCCTGCGCAGTCCGCGCAGGCTGACATGGGTCGAAACTTTTTGCCAGTTGTAAATTTTCTGCTTGTCTGGAAAATTCTACCTCATTACTTAGTGGTCCTGCGTGGCTCAGTGGTAAAGTGTAGGACTCGTGACCAGGAGGCACCGGGTTCCAGCCTCATTGGATATACTGGGTTTTTCGTGGGAGTATCCTTGGGCAAGACACTTCAAAGCCCTAAACTAGTAATGGTGAAACCCAGGAAGTTCATGAATATGACAGCTGTCGCTGTGATACTAGTATGACTGAAATAATGTTGAAAGCGGCATTAAACACCATTCAATCCAAACCTCATTGTTAGACAACATGTATTTTATGGATTCATAATTATGTGATGACTTTCTTGGTATAATGCAACACGGAGATATGTTCAGTCTTCTTAATGGGCTTCGTAACCTCTTAAGTTATTTTAAGATTTTTCGCCAGAATTTCACACAGCTTTATCGGAATATCTTTAAATAAGTATGATGACGTCATATTTGACCGCATAGAAAAATAGACGGAGTTATCGATTACAAAACAGAGACCATCCCGCAAAGCACAGTTGGTAGAGCATAGGACTCGTGAACATGATTTTTCGGGTCACTTTCAAGAGTGTGTAGATTCGATTCGAACGGCTGCTGGTCATCTAAAATTACTAATAGTCTTTCGGATGAGACGTTAAACCGAGGTCCCGTGTGATGTACTATACACCGAGCATGATAAAGAACCAGGCGTAACTTAGGATGGGTTTCGTCCAGTATCTGCACTATCTCCCGTAACAATACTAAAAGCCTTCAGGGGGCGTCGCCCATATGGGCAACCGGTGCGACGATAAATAAAAGCAAATTCAATTCAATCAAAAAACCTTCTTTTTTCCCGTCATGAACACCAACATTGCATCTTTAAACTGTACGTAACCAGCCAATTCCTTTACGTTGGTAAAGGTAATAATTTTTTTTAATTTTTATCAATGTTTGACAAATTATCTAAATTCCCAGCAAAAGGATCTATACTGCCCCTTTTTAAAGGCTAACTGATGCGCAAAGTTAAGATTTACAGCTTAGACTTGGCTTCTTCATCACATTTTGACCTTAAAATATATGATTGACTGATTGGTGTTTAACGCCGTTTCAACATTATTTCAGTTATATCGAGGCGGCCAGTGTACCTATGCTTCCCTGGAGTTACCAGTACTCGGCACAATATTTTGACTGCTTTCCCACATAACCATCGTCGAAACAATATCAGCGTTGAGAGAGGAATGAATCCTGTTGCAATGACGATCATCAATACTCGGAAAGAAAATTATTTGGCCGACCCGAGGATCGAACCAGCGACTCTCTGTTCTAAAGTCCTGTACGCTACCAACTGAGCTACCGGGGCTCCGCAACTGCTAAGACTTTGCCTCTTTATTACATTTTGACGTTAAATCTATTAGTGCAGAAATCAGTTTTAAATAGTTTCTCAGAGCAGTTTCCGGCGAACTGTCAATCATAGCTTGATTGTGGGGGATTGATAGTGACTGATTTTCAATCGGGCTCAATCTAGACTTTAATTATATCTTTTTCTCAACAATCCGTGTTCTGTTAAAAAAAGAGACTTAATAAATCTGCAAAAAGTATCGACCCAAGTCAGCCTGCGCAGTCCGCGCAGGCTGACCTGGGCCGAAACTTTTTGTAACTGGTCAATTTTCTGCATGTCCAATGACAAGTTTACCTCATGATTTAGTCGTTTGTTAGCCAAAAATGGACTTTATGGATCCATAATTATGTGATGACTTGCTTGGTATCATGCATCACGGAGATGCATTAAGCCCCCTTTTTCCACATCACGGCTGACATATTTGTTCTTGGACATTACAGCGCTATTTTCCAAACAAAAACGCACAGACATACGCACTCCGATACATTTTTCTGTAATACATGTGCGTCACGGTCGTCAACGTTGATTTCAATTGGCCGACAGAAAACCTCAATGGCTGTCACGAAAAATCCTGTAAAATTTTGTTCCCCTTCGTCTGGGTTGATAACAAAATTGAAAAAGGTCATTTTTTTCAAGACGCTTGTTTCGAAACCGCGGACCGTATTTAGTATCATCTTGATTTTCTAATTGGAGAGGTCATCAGACCTCTCCAACAGTGGTGAGTTTAAAAGGTAGATTGTCACAGAATTTGCTGTCTAAATCCATTTTTCTTGCGAAATTGTTCTGATACGCAGTCTGTTTCGTCATGGTTTTGTAAATAAAGCGAAATCAAAAAACCGAAACAGGAAATAGACGTGGTTTAATTTTATATCACGAATTTCAGAAAAGATTTGTTATATTAATTTGCCATGGCTGCAAATGACCTCTCAAATAATTGTAATTTTTTATTAAGCAAATAAATCTAAGCAGAAGAAAAAATAAGACGAATTTCGTTAAAAAAGAGAAAGAAGACCGCTGGACAAGACCATGCGACTTGAAACCGCGGCAAGAAGGTCAAATGACCGTCATGTAAAGCATACGAGGTTTCTACGCGGCGGCTTTTTGACTTGTTTGTTTACATGCACCAAAATATATTGAAAGT
Organism: Hippopus hippopus; assembly: GCA_946811185.2. Taxonomy (NCBI): domain Eukaryota; kingdom Metazoa; phylum Mollusca; class Bivalvia; order Cardiida; family Cardiidae; genus Hippopus; species Hippopus hippopus. The sequence goes on along the minus strand of OX328104.1, from coordinate 25,873,428 downwards.
AAAAGCCAATAAACTATTTGAAAACATTGATGCTGACCTCTCCAGGCTTCTTTTGTAAAGAAGCCAACTTGTTATTGGAGAGGTCAGACCTCTCCAATAGTGGTGAGTTTAAAAGGCAGACTGCCACAGAATTTGCTGTCTAAATCCATTTTTCTTGCGAAATTATTCTGATACACAGTCTGTTTCGTCAAGGTTTTGTAAATAAATCGACATCAAAAAACCGAAACAGGAAATAGACGTGCCGGTTTATTTCATATGACGAATTTCAGAAAAGATTTGTTAAATTAATTTGCCATGGTTGCAAATGACCTCTCAAATAATTGTAATTTTTGATAAAGCAAATAAATCTAACCAGAAGAAAAAATAAGAAGAATTTCGTTAAAAAAGAGAAGAAAGACCGCTGGACAAGATCATGCGTCTTGAAAACGCGGGAAGGTCACATGACTGTCATGTAGAATATGCGGCGGCTTTTTCTCCCTCGCTCATTTAATGCCTTACTTGTTTGTTTACATGTACCAAAATATATTTAAAAATTAAAAGCCAACACACTATTTGAAAACATTGATGCTGACCTCTCCTGGCGTCTTTTGTAAAGAAGCCAACTTGTATTTTGATAAGTGGTTGTATTGGAGCATAGACCTCCAAAACTCCATTGGTCTAACGAAGGGACAACGAAATTTTCATTATCGGACATCGTTACTATAAATAGCACATTGGCGGTTCCCTCTTTATCGTATATACGATATAGAGGGAGTCGCCAATGTGCTATTTATAGAAACGGTGTTAATGAAAATTTTAGTATATTCCGTAATATACAGGGATGCACCAATGTGCCATTAGTGTTCCGTGATAGACCAATAGAGCTTCAAAGGCATGTGATTGGAGTTTAACTTTTTAACAGCTTAAGTCATATCACAGTGGTCAGTGCACCTATTTCGTCATACAAACGACTGAATCATGAGGTAGAATTACCCTTTGACACACAAAAAAGTTTCAAGGAAACGAAAAGTATCGACTCATGTCAGCCTGCGCAGTCTGCGCAGGCTGACATAGGTCGATACTTTTCGCAAATGCATTGAGTCCCCTTTTCACAGAGTAAGGCTTAAATGTACGTTTTAATTCTAAATTATAAGATTAGCAGATATCTAGTCTTGGAATAAAACTTAGAACTGCAGAGAATGTGTAGTTTAATCTTTTACTGTCTGGAGTTTTCACGAGATTTCGACCAAAATTGTCAAGACCGTTGCTACAGATGGCCTTCTCTTGCAAATTGATAGATAGATATTTATTTATTATATTCCTATTAGTGAATTACAGGGATTTCGCACTTAATAACACCACTAGTGATGATGATTAAGGTATTATCACTAGTGACGATATAGTTTTAGAATGATTTCCGGAACTACTTTTTTCCTATATTGCTCATATTGTACCATTCTTGATAATTATTAGAATAGAAAAGGCAAATTAGGAATTTTATAAATAGGATAATCAACTGGTTGTGTGTAATATTAACAAATCTGTCACTCGAATGGGGTTTGATTCGTTTAAAAAACTCGTCATTCGGACTCGTTTTTTCAACCATATCATTTCCCATTCGAGTGATTGATTTTTTATATCACAAACAACTAGTTGATTATTCTCTATTTATTTCAATGCAGGGGCAAAGCAATAGAGAACGTAATAGACATTTTATTCAGATGTATATGTATACATAGTACATTGTCGTGTCAAAAAATAAAAGTTTTTCAATGAATAATTTCACACGTGTATATAGATCTACGTATTAAAGATGAAGTAACAAAACTGTCGAAAACATCGTTAACATAAAGTTACCATTCAGAAGAGGAAATAGTAGAGATCTGAAACCAGATAACTCTCTCTCTCTCTCTCTCTCTCTCTCTCTCTCTCCTCTCTCTCTCTCTCTCTCTCTCTCTCTCTCTCTCTCTCTCTCTCTCTCTCTCTCTCTATATATATATGTGTGTGTGTGTGTGTGTGTGTGTGTGTGTGTGTGTGTGTGTGTGTGCGTGCGTGCGTGCGTGCGTGCGTGCGTGCGTGCGTGCGTGCGTGCGTGCGTGTGTGTGTGTGAGAAGAATTAAAAAAAAAAGCGAACTCTTTTCTTCTTCTTAGGGATGCTGGTTTGAATCCCTAGCTCGGTCAATTTCTTTTCGAGGATTGATGACAGGTATAGCGACAGGACTCATTCCTCTCACATCGCTGGTCATTGTTTCGATGATGGTTATGTGGGAAACCAGAAAGTGACTTTGAATAAATATTGTGCGGAGTACTGGTATTTTAAGAAAGTTTAGAAAAACATGGATAGGTGCACTGGCCGCCGTGATGTAAATGAAATAATATTGAAATAGGCGCTAAACATTCAAAGAAACAAAGGCAACAAAATCTATCTGTCAGCTGTCAAATGTACGTCAACATTTGAAGGAAAGGAGTCAAATAAACGAACAACTGCATTATCCTTTAATGTTTCAAATGGGAAAGAAATATATTTAAAGATAAAAAAAAACAATCAAGCAAGTAAACAAACAATAAAAAAAAAAAATAAGTAAACACTTAAATAAATGTTGCTTACCTAAAATGGTCGGAAAAATTCGATTCGTTGTTAAATATCCGTCAATGTACACACAAAAACTGATTTAGTCATAACTGAGTTTTATCTTCATGATATTGTTAAACACTCGTAGAAAATGGCACATTCGATCTTATCATGTTATGAATTTTCGATAGACAGAGATCGATCCAGCAATTTCAAACTCGGTTATTAATTTGAACTTAGACACACCTCTTGATTGTAGCTTGAATAACACTTTTCTAAAATTAGAAATTATATCTATTTTTTTCTTATGTTTTGTTCATATATATATTTTCGATTCAGTAAGTTAGGTTCTTGATAAATCTTAAATACAATAGAGAACGCCAGCTGAAAGTCTGAAGGAAAAGTCATAATAAAAACCGCAGAGAGCAGTGATTGATTGATTGATTGACTGAATGGTGCTTGAATAGTGTTTTTACGCCGCTTTCAACATTATTTCAGTCATATCACGGTGGCAGCTCACATATTCAAATATTTCCTGGGTTTCACCAGTGCTAGTCTGGGGCTCTTTAGTGTATCGCCCAAAGACACTCCCACGAAAAACCCAGCGGATTGGTTGGGCTTCATATCCAGGGCCTCAAGGTTACGAATCCCACACTTTACCACTGAAGCACGCAGGACCCCGATTTACCTCAGTGAAGCATAAGTTGAAGGGTATAAATTTTTTAAAGGAAAAAAAAGAAAGATTTAAAAAAAAAATCAGAAATTCACTGTCGTTGCCTCAAACCACTCATGTCACACTAAGTGAACAAACAAACAAAAAATGCATTTTTTGGGTTGTTTTTGTTCAATTGCTATGTATTTGACGAAAAACTTAGAAGTCGCGGAAAAACTCCACAGAGAAATTTTGCAACTTTTTTTTTTTCACAATTTAAAAATGTTTACTCAGTCTTCAGTATTTCGGCTAATGCCTTTTTCAAGAAATTTAACATGAAATTGATGCCTTCTACAGAATTGTGACAATTTTCACATCACCATATATATAAATTTAAATTTTATAATTTGTAGATTTATAAATATGGTGGTGTGAAAATTGTCATATGTAGAATGCATTAATTTCATGTTAAATTTCTTAAAAAAAAAATAGGCATTAGCCGAATTATTGGTGACAGAGCAAACGTTATTTTTTAAAGTTCAATGTTTATATATTTGATAAAAATTCTGTTATTCAATGGTTATTTATTTAACGAAAACTCACAAGTCGCAGAGAGCACTACAGGTTATCCACATGTCATGTTAAATAACGACATAACAAATAATCTCTGACTTCTAAGTAAATAACAGTCCGCTAGTTTATTAGAACGAACCATTCCATGTTGTGCTCTCACGAGATTCAATAAAGCCGTACATGCGGGGACCGTTCTGTATTCAGCGATAGCCCCTTGTATTGATATAGGTTACGAACTGTTTCAACGCTAAAAAGGACCCAATACATCTGTGCCATGCTTAGGAGGTTTGGTGCATTTGCAAAAAGTGTCGACTCAGGTCAGCCTGCGCGGACCGCACAGGCTGACCTGAGTCAACACTTTTTGCTTGTAAAATTTTCTGCATGTCGGTTTAATACGTTTGTGCCGTGCTTAGCGGGTTTAATGCATTCGCAAAAAGTATCTACCAGATCAGCCAGCGCAGTCCGCGCATGCGGACCTTGGTCGAAACTTTTTGCTTTTGACAAATTTTCTACATGTCCAAGGAGCATTCTATCACAGGATTCAGCTGGTTGTTAGACAAAGTGGATTTTCATGGATTCCTAATTATGTGATGATTCGCTTGGTATGATGCATCACAGAGATCATTGAAATACCACAGGATCCAGCCGGTTATTAGACATATTGGACTTTTATGGATCGATAATTATGTGATGACTTGCTTGGTATAATGCATCACGGAGATCATTTAAACACCACAGGATCCAGTCGGTTGTTACACTTCTGAATTTTTATGGATCCATAATTTTGTGATGATTTGCCTGGTGTAATGCATCACAGATATGCTTAAAGCACCTTTTTATCACAGAATGGCTCAACGCTCTATGGTAATTCGTCTTCTCTAAGGAAAGCAGTTGCTTTTTTATGGACGTTAAGCTACAAGCATTGATTGATATTATTGATTGGTTGATTGAATGGTGTTTTAGCCGCTTTCAACGCTATTTAAGTCGTATCACGGCGACAGCTCACATGTTTATGTATGGATTTCTTGGATTTCACCAGTACTAGCCTTGGGCTCTGAAGTGTCCTGCTCAAGGACACTCCCACGAAAAACCCGGTGGATCCAGTGAGGCTCGAACCCTGGGCGTCCAGGTCACGAGTCCTACACTTTACCAACGAGTCAGACCGGAACCCTGTACTTGAAAGCGGATATGTAAAATGTCGATAATGAAAATGAGTCAAGAATGGCCCTTGTAGCCCCCCCTCCCTTTTTTTTTTTATTTTTTCACGACCGTGTGCAACAAGACAAATCTTGAACACGTCCCCGCCCTCTCCCTATTCCTGTCCCCCCCCCCCCCCCCTCTCTCTCTCTTTATCTCTCTCGGTCGCTTGCTTGCTCGCTTTCTTTCTTTCTTCTTTCTTTCTTCATTTCTTTCTTTCTTTCGTTCTTTCTTTCTTCATTTCTTTCTTTCTTTCTCCAATTTCACTGACCAAATGGATTCTACGAAAGACTGTTGGTCGTGTAGATAATATCAATTTAGTTCAATTCATTTTATCACACTTTTCAAAGACACGATATATTGCAGTTTATGGTTAAGTTTTTTTACCCGCTTATATGATGTTTAGCTCGATGGGCGGGTCGGTTTTACAGTCATTGAAATGAGCTGTGCTCTGTAAAAAGGTGGCTTAATGCATTTGCGAAAAGTATCGACCCAGGTCAGCCTGCGCAGTCTGCGCAGGCTGACCTGGGTCAAAACTTTTCGCTATTGGTCAATTTTCTGTATGTCCAAGGACAGTCTACCTCATGATTAAGTTGGTTGTTGAAAAAAAGTGAATATCATGGATCCATAAGTATGTGATGCCTTGCTCGGTGCCATGGATCGCGGAGATGCATTAAGCCCCCTTTTGCCGAAACATGGTTAAAATATATTTGAGCCATGCAGATGCATAATGCTCCCTTTTCACAGAGCATGGCTGATATCGTTCCATGTTGACTGTTTACACTTCACAAATCTCAGACCCGACCCCCTTCTCATCTTGCAACAGAACACATTTTAGCACACTTGTGCAATGAAAATCGTTCCGCTGTGAGATTTTTGAAGTGTAAACAGTCGACATGTTACCACGAACTACATTGAATAGGCTTATATCTACATACAGTTCAAAGCTAGCAATAAGCAGTGCATGCAACTCAAACGGAAATATAGCGGCGTTCTTTTCTCGTCTTACAAGGTCTTTTCACGATTTTAGATTCTAAGGGAGGCAACCCGCACATACAAAAAAATTGTCTCAGTATATTTGTAATTACCTCGCTTGGTAAAGTTGGACACCGTGAGAGCGATCGAGACGTAGGAACCATGGCGGACCTTGATGAGTATCCCTTGTACAAAAAAAAAAAATACGGACTCTTCCAACTTGAATTTAGTTGCAAACGACAATTTAATTGCTGCTCAAATGATTGAATTTGTCATTAAAATGGTACAAGACATTGTTGTTTAAGGAGAAATAAATGTTACCACGATCTACATCCAAATTCAAAGCAGACGACAAATTGAATGCCACTCAAATTCCGAATTTGTCTTTGGAGGGGTAGAAAACACTGTGGGGAAAGGAGAAGTGCTGGTTACCAGCATTTTCTCCTTTTCTAACAACGTTTTCAAAAGCTTTTTTCCTCAAGGTCGATAAAACTGGGGATTGTGTGATAAATGGTTAAAGGAGGCCAACATGGCCCTGCTTCAGGTGCTTTTGCGGTCCGTGTATGTCAAGATGATACTGCACAGAACGTGCTGTCAGATCTTGGATCTATACTGTCCGTTTTGCTAAAAGACATTAAAATTCATGAAAGTACATTTGAGCCATTCTCTGGCAAAAGGCAGCTTATTGCATCTCCGTGATGCATGATACCAAGCAAGTCATCACATGGTCATGGATCCATGAAATCAATTTTGTCTCGTAACTGACTGAAACATGAGGTAAACTGTCCTTGGAGATACAGAAAATTGACCAATAGCGAAAAGTTTCGACCCAGGTCAGCCTGCGGGGACTGCGCGGGCTGACCGGGGTCGATACTTTTCGCAGACGCATTAAGTCCCCTTTTCAAAGAGCATGGCTCATTTGTTTTGAATCTTTTTTCAAAGCTGGTTGGGACCTATTTCAAAGCTGTTTGGGTCTTATTTCAGGCTGTTTCTGTCTTATTTCAATGCTGATTGTGTCTTATTTCAAGGCTGTTAGGGTCTTATTTCGAGACGGATTGTGTCTTATTTCAAGACCGCATGGGTCTTATTTCAAAGACGTGCAGGTGTTATTTTGATGATGTTTGGGTTTTATTTCAAGACTGCTAGTGTCTTATTTCTGTGATGTTTGCGTCTTATTTCAAGACTGATAGTGCCTTATTTCAATTATATTTGGGTCTTATTTCAAGGATGATTGCGTCTTATTTCAAGGCTGTTTGGTATTATTTCAATGCCATTTGGGTCTTATTTCAATGCTGTATGGGTATTATCTCAATGCTGTTTGGGTCTTATTTCAAGGCTGTTCGTGTCGTACTTCAATGCTGTATGGGTCTTATTTCAAGGCTGTCCGGGTGTTATTTAAATGCTATTTGGGTCTTATTTCAAGACTGAAAATGTCTGTTGGGTTTACTCGGCACTCTAGGAGTCAGTGTACCCGTGATAAAAAGAAATCTGCTGATACTCGCACGCAACTTAACCCTTAGGTTGCTAAGCGCGACCCAAGGACCTTTGGCGGACAGTGTAGATCAAGATCAGACTGCACAGAACGTGCAGTCTGATCTTGGATCTACACTGTCCGATAAAGAGATATTGTTCCCCAAAAAATTACAATTGAAAGAGAAAACGACCGAAGGACCTTTTGCGGACAGTGTAGATCAAAATCAGATTGCACAACGTGCAATCTGATCTTGGATCTCCACTGTCCGATAAGGAGATATCGTTCCTCAAAAAATACCTTTTAAAATAGGAAAATTTGGGTTTCTACTATCGGCTTGAAAGTTTCATGTTAGTTATTTAGAAGGATAAAGGTGAAGTAAGCGTGCGACAGTGTATAAAACCACAGCCTTTGGTTCTCCATCACGGAACACCGATTTTGGCTGGTCTGTCATCGAATACTGTTACTGTCTGGACAACAAGCCTTAAAAAAAAAAAACAAGGTTAGAATTGAGAATGTCCAGAAAAAAAGCGACAAAACTCATTTATGAGGTCCGGCACCTTACCTACAACAATCATCTGAAAAAGCTTGGACCTCCAGCACCACAATACAGAAGGCTTCGTTCCGACATGGTTAAAAAAAACTTACAGAATAATTTAAGACATCGACAAAGTAGACAAAAGCAAAAAAAGGTTCCCAAAACATCCAACAAGTAATTATACTACCGTAGGCCACAATCCAAAGATCTTCAAAAAGAACTGTAAAACGAGCTTAAGGAAAACAGTTTCACCAAAGAATAATATAAAACTGGAATGGGCTGCCTGTGGACACCAAACGTTATGTATAGCAAAATCTGTAAATGTTTTTAAAAACTTGTTAAACACAAAGTCGAGAAATGAATCAGTCAAATTTGACGTAGACTTATATGGACCCGAATCCAATCAAAGAAAAGAAAATAATGAAAAGGATCAGAGAGGCAGAGGCCTAATGACGATCTTGAAGACGAGGTAATAAGTTACTTAAATAGCTCATAGGCGCATCGCCTCTATATCATATATAGTAAGTAACATAGAGTTATAAAACGCATCCAACTCGTTCTTGTAAACATTCACAATTAAGTCAAACAAAATTATGTAAACATTGGTTTTGGTTCATTTATTAACCAGTTCGATCAAGAAAGAAAGGAATTGTTTCCTGGATATTTTTTTTTCTGAAGACTTATTTATATTTAAATATAAAAAGTTACCACGGACATTCCCATCAGGCGTGGCATTGTTCCCATTTCTGCCTGCAAGTTATAAGAAGGGGAATAATCAATGTCTTTCTCTCAAGAAAAATCTTACAACAGTTTACTTCCTTTAACATGGTCCAAGATGCTATTGGCAAATGTACTCGCGTTCTGAATACTTCGTGTCGACTTACCCTTTTCAAGGTACTGGACGATAGTGAATCTATATTAGAATTTAGCCATTGCCAGGTAACGCGCTCTATTTGGGATACTCGGTCGTTGTGCAAAACGTCAAAGGTAGAATTCCATAGTAGAGCAAAGCGGACATTTTCAAAAAAATACAGAGATGATTCGAAAAAAGAACAAAGAGTGTGACAAATGAGTAAATACAAAACCATGCAGTTTAAAAATGCCCCCCTTTAAAGGCAGAAAATATGATACCTTTTGTGTGAGTGGTACATTGGTGCATTATTTGTTTGACTTGTTTTAATTGTCTCCCCTGAACAGAAGGCAGTTCACTTCAGAATAGCGAATTTCATTTATGCCTAGTATACTTTGGAATCATTTTATAGTAACAGAATAGTATAGTATAGTTAATATTTCTGTCATTTTCCATTCAGCTGTAGAAAATGAGACCTACAGTGCACATGTTGACAAACTGGAATTGTATTTAGTAGGTATCGTTCAGTTACCAGTTTCGGTCGGACACCTAAATCGGTCGATCGTAGAACGAGAGCGTGTATCCGAGGTCAAATGACGTCATCAGTTTTTGTGTAAATAGCCCATGCAAACGTAAACAAACGCTTGTCTTTTTTATCCAGAATGAGGACAAGTGAGTAATCCTTTTTTTTTTTTTCATCACGATGAATTTCAATGATTTTGCTATTACTTTTTTGCAAGTTTGAAAATTATCCTGTAAAATTACAGAAACAACGAATTTTGACAGATTGGATACCAAAGGGAGGAGTTTCCCGTCGGCTGTCAATAATCACGTGACTGTCATATGGTTATTTTCAAAATGGGGGCTACAGATGTTGTTCAAAAGTTGTACACTTCTTATATTTTTTTCCAAAATTATCCAACAGAATGCTTTGTAGTTTCGTCTTCGAGAGACATTGATTTTTTCTGAAACTTTTACAAATGGGACATGAAAATTATTTCTTTTTATTTTCACGTTTTTAAAGGTTCTACTGAGGGATGGGGGTACACAGCACTTTTATTTACATAATTTTATATATGAATAAAATACAATAATAAATAAAAATAAAATATATTTGAGCCATGCTCTGACAAAATGGGGCTTAATGCATCTCTTTGATACATGATACCAGACAAGTTATCACATAATTATGATTCATAATAGCAACTTCTTTAACAAAACAACTTAATAATGAGGTAGACTGATCCTTTGACCAATAGCGAAAAGTGTCGGCCCAGGTCAGCCAGGGTTGGTAATTTTTGCAGAAGCATTAAGCCCCCTTTACACAGAGCATGGCTCATTTATAAATAAAAATAAAAAGGGTAAATGAAGTTATGTCTCTCCTTTTCAGGCCGATCCTGTAAAGTCCTCCTCCACGTACAGGCTGTACTCACCTACTGCTATGACAAATGCATACAGGGCTGTGAAAGAACAGCAGATGTCTGTGTGTAGGGCAGCAATACAATTTGATGTTCCAACAATGACACTTAGACAGAGAGTAAGGGGAAAGGTAGATCCAGAAGTGACAGCATCAGGACCATCACCAGTATTGTCCCAGGAGGAAGAGGCCATGTTTGTAGAACATTTGAAATTCATGGCTAGTGTTGGCTATGGCTATACCAGAATGGAAGTAGTAAACATGGCCTCAGAATATGCTGTTTGCCTTCGAAAGCGTGATGAGGAACACCCGTTCTCCTTGAAATGGTTTCAAAACTTCATGAGACGCTGGCCACAACTTAATGTGTCTAAACCAAGAGCTTTATCACTTGCTCGGGCAAAAGCAACTAGTCAAGAAGTTGTTGCTAAATATTTTCAAGAGCTTGAAGCTATTCTTCTGAAGAACAATCTTACAGATAAGCCTCATCATATATATAATGTTGATGAGAAAGGCCTGCAAACAGAGCATTCCCCACCATATGTAGTTGGTACCATAGAATCAACTACCCCTGCCATTACATCCTCTAGATCAGCTATTACTACTGTCATTGGATGTGGTAATGCTTTTGGTGTACAGATACCCCCTTACTTTATCTTCAAAGGACAAAGAATGAGGGAAGAATTGCTGAATGGTTGTTCTCCTGGTGGTGATGGAACAGTAACTCCAACTGGATGGTCGAATCGAGATGTATTTGAACATTATCTTCAAAATCATTTTTTGAAATATGTCCAGGGAAGAGACCAAGACCAACCTATTTTGATACTATATGATGGCCACAAGTCTCATATTTCTTTACCCCTAATTAACTGGGCCAAGGAACACAACTTAATACTATTCATCCTACCAGCACACACAAGCCATGTTCTACAGCCCCTAGATGTAGGCTGTTTTGGCCCCTTCCAGAGAATTTATAATTCTGAATGCCATAAATTTATGCGACTCAACCCTTCATCCAGAATTACAAGGTATAACATCTGTTCACTGGCATGTAGGGCATATACTCATGCCTTGTCTCCTGATAATCTGATGGCAGCATTTAAGAAGTCTGGTATTTATCCTTTGGATCCCTCTGCTGTAGATTCTTCCCACTTCAAACCAGCTACTGTATTTACACATCAAGAACAACCAACCACTTTCACACAGCATGCAGAGCATGATGGTTTACGGGAGATTGGAGAAGACCATATTGCTGAACCTGACTTGGGTGATTTCTTTGCAAAAAAGTTGGACTGTATCCGTCTGAAGTCTGGAAACACAAAGGAGAGGAGAAATACGAGTGAAATTGTTAGTGGCAGGGCAATAACTGATGATACCATCGCTGAACAATTAGAAGACTACCATAAATCAGCAAAGAAATGTCAAAAAGAAGCTGTCAAGAGAAAATGTCAAAGTGTAAACAAGCAAAAGAAAGTATCCAAATCTCCAAAACCTGGCCCATCAGGACTCCAAGTTATAAACATCTCTGAGAGCAGTGATTCCAGTACCATTGGTGAGGATGAGGATGAGAAATGTTGTGTATGCCACAGATTCCAGCCGATAGAGTTAACCGATTGTATTTCACTTGCGTTCACTAAATGGGCACAGTGTGATTTAGAGGGGTGTGATCATTGGACTCATCTACAGTTCTGTTGTCCCCAGCGAGTATTAAGGCGAGGTGATAAGTTCTTCTGTCCTTGTCATGGTGCAGAGGAGTAACTGAAGAAAGAAAATCAAATTTCTTGTTTGCCAGTTCACTGTTGCAACTTGTTCTAAAATGTTTTAAGACTACTTATATTCAAAATCTAGATTGATTTATACATAGTTTGGTACATTATTAATCACAAAGTTTGGCACGTTATTAATCAAGTTTGTACGTTTTGTGCCCTTCAGCTATTTTCAGAAAATAGGAGTTTCATTGATACTTCTTTGAAGTTTTCCTTTTCACAAGGCATGGAAATTCTCTCTGAAATGGCTGCTTCCTAATATATCACCATAAAATTTAATTCACGTATTTCCACCGTTAATTGAACTTGGAAAAATCTTCATAAATATCGTCAGTAAACATTTCCAATAATTTTGCGTGACTTTTGGATCACCCTGTATTTCGTATGACGTCAGAGATCATTCGACCGAAACAGGTGACGTAGTACACAGAAAGTCTATATCGGGGTCAACACAAAACCATACACATTCTGGAAGAGCGAAAGCAGCTAGATAAATAAGAATCTGCGAATGAATATGTCATAAATCGGAGTAAATGTAAGTATATCCCTATTTATCAAATATGGTTGGTTCACATTCCATCTGCCGATAAATCGTTATCTCGACCGAAACTGGTAACTCAAGGCTACTCAGTATCCTATTCAGAGAAATTATCACACCAGGAGGGGTCAAATCTCAACTTTGTAGTAAAATTGGTGTCTATTTTACGGTTTTACACAATTTTCTGGATAATATCCACACTTTTAAATGGTATTAATCAAATTTGTCTGTAATTTGACCCCAAAACTGATTACATATGGCAGCTTGTGGGCCTTTAACCTTTAGTGAAAATGATGAATAGCTTGAGAGTGTCTATTGAAATAGCCAATCAAATTTCAGAATCTGAATGTAAATGTAATCAGACTTCCCGATCATGCAAAACTGAATGTAAAATACATATAAATGAAAGAAAAAACATACAAAATGACAAACCTACTGGTTCACTACCAGTGGGAGCCAAGTACCAGTGTTGGCCGTTCCTGTGATCGCGTTTGTGCGTACATTAGCATATCAAAGCTCTTGGTCATGTTTAAGAAGAAGAAATGGTGTGTCAAATAACCAATAAAAGTTGAAATTTGACACAATGTAAGTAAAAATATAAACAAGTATCCCCTGTCACCCCCCATGTGTCAAAAAATCACTTCCGAGGTATTGACCTCTATCATTTCTATTGCTGACTTAAGCCGTATAATCCATCAGAATAATGTTTCAGTATCAAAGATGTCACATATACAGTAATTTTTAACTTACCTCATCAATAAGTCCATTATTTATGTGTTTAAATATTAAATCTGAAATATTCACGCGAAACACAAATCACGCTATGCTTGCAGAAGGCAAGCGTTAAATGACATCATGCAGAGGCATAGCTATCCAGTTCAGTCAGTAATTATACTCTTTTTCCATAAACCTCATTATTGCTTACCAGGTTCCCCTTGGACGGTGGGACAAAAATGGTATAAATGAGTACTATTCTAGATTATCATATAAGTTTAATTTGTTCTAATTTTATAATTTAATTTAGATCTATCAATAAAAAAAATTACTATGTAAGTCTACGACATGAATTGTATTCCTGTTCAACTGGTAAAAAAGGTATAAAATGAAGTTTTTCGATTTTTCAACAGATGCCTGCAATATCCTATTCAACAGCAAGATAAAATGGCTATATCTGACCCATAACTGTAAGACAAGCAACAAGAAATTTGTAGGCCTGCTCTATTTCAAGGAAAACGGTCAACATGGAGGGGAGGTGCATAAATGAAACACAAGTTTGACCCAGCATGTCGGGCAGCGCGGTTATTAATTTAACACCAGTTTGACCAAGCCAGAATGCTTTATGGTGAAGAAGTTGCAAATTGCAACAGTCAAGTAGATCTACCTAGAATACATGACTACACGAGGGGTTTGAAGGAGCAATAATCAGAAAGGGGGGTATAATAATGCAAAGAAGCAGTAACCTTGTTTATAATGTGATGTTTGCCATCCAACAAATGGTTAAGATTTTTTTTTTGAAGGTATTAAAGTCTCACAGAGGATGTTCTTGGAAAACTTAACAGATAAAGATCAAGGATGGTAAATGTAATGAATAACGACTTTGATCCTCTTTGAGGACACATTGGATTGCGTTGGACACACAACTACAGAACTGAAATTTATAGACAGCCAAGTTCATCTTAAATCAGTTGCTGTATCTTACTCTTTACTAGATCTCAATAGAATTTTCATGTGCAGATGGCATTGGACTGTGTTTCCATTAAAAAAGTTTAAAGTGAAGAAAACATGGTAGGAAAATTACAATGCTGACAGCATACATTTTCTTCTTTCTCACAATGTGTCTGAAAGCCGTCTTTTTTTTTCAAATTTTCACCTTTTTCAAAATTAATAAGCTAAATTAATAAAAGAAAAAGTTCAAGCAATAAAACTTTTTTTCTTTCAAAGCAAAATTCATCTATGCTTAAGCCTACGTTTTCAGTGATGGCTGCAAGGCTGGGTTTTATTGATAAGAATACCATGATCGGCAAAGCCAAGTTTCCTGCAGTTTGAAGCCACACAATGGACTATCTGTGTTCCACCACTCAGTGCTGTCAACAAAGGTGTACATCTATAAACGATCAGTCCCTGCGGGCTGAGACTGTAACTTTTTCCAGTATTTGGACCCATTGGAAAAAGTGTGAGCTTAAATATCACAAGTGCCACAACCTGTAAGAATCTGAATATCATGATGATAGTAGATTTATTTACCAAAGCTCTGGTTAAAGTATCACAAACATACTACCTAATAATTAAAGTTTTGGACATAATTACTTTTGCTTCCAAAGTTGATTGTATGAAGCAAACTTATAAATATGTGTGTATCAAAGTCAAAGGCTCTCATCTGGGGTTCTTGTAAGAACTGTGAAATCCTTCTAGTCAACAGAGATTCCATTTACATAACACATGTAACTCCATCATGGCTGATATACAAATGTAGAGACAGATCTGAAGAACAGAGGGTACCAACTGCAGAAGAAATATTTAGACATACAACTGCAGCAAAGAAAGGTTCAATTTGTTTAGCCAGTTTGCACTCTTTCAGTCAATCCTCTTTTTAAGGAGGGCCTGATTCCAGAATCCTTATCACATGTATTTCCACCAGCTCCAGCCAAATCTGAAAATACCAGATGAAATTCTCTGTTACAGTTTTTAAAGCTTTTATTATAAAACTGTTGTACTTCTCTCATCTAAATATGAAATAATGAACAGGTATTAAACAATATTCAAACATGTTCACATATTGAAATATTCAAAATATCTATTTCAGTTTAATTACCAGACCATAAAAAATTATACTAGGAAAAAAAAACATGTACATACATAGGTGTACATGTCAAATTAACACTATATCTATACTGAAGTCCATAAGAAACGCCTCATCTCTCTCTGTCGCGTCATATTTCATGAATTAAGTATCGAATGCATGATTTTGTAATTCAAAAATGGACTTTGTCAATATTTCTACACACATCACATGACACAAGCGTTTAGCTAAATATTACACAAATTCAACAGCCATTTCAAGAAACTCACCCCCTTAAATTCATCAGTACCGTGCCTCCTTGACTTGCTATCAGTGCCTGCAGTCGCCGTCCCATGGACCCACACAGATTACGCTGGAGGTAGCGTGGAATGCGAGCCCACTCTTCATGAAGAGCATTTTTCAATTCTTGGACGTTTTGCGGCTGTGGGTTACGTCGACATAAACGACGTCCAAGGATGTCCCACTTGTGTTCGATTGGGTTACAATCGGGAGAGTTAGCAGGCCATGGCAGCACGGCAATATTATTGGCCATGAGAAAGTTTCTGGTAAATCTAGCCGTGTGGGGGCGCGCATTGTCACATTGAAATGTAAGGCTACGGCGTTGCTGAAACATGGGAACGACCACAGGACGAAGAACTTGGTTTACATACTGTCTGGCATTTAAATTACCATTAATAACCACTAGGTCAGTTCTAAATGTGTGGTTTATTGCTGCCCAAACCATTATACCACCACCACCAAAACGGTTGTGCTCCAGAACACAACTTTGGGTGTACCGTTCATTACGTTGACAGTAAACGCGGACTCGTCCGTCGGCACAGGAGGGGTTAAAACGGGATTCGTCACTGAAGATCACATCACGCCAACGTCTTCTAATGTTGTTTTGAGCCCACTGCCGACGTTCCCGACGGTGGCGGTCAGTTAGCGCAACACCACAGTACGGCCGCATGCACAATATTCCACGCTCCCGAAGACGTCGCCTTACTGTATTCCGACTTATATGTCTTCCATGATTCCCTATAACCATTGACATTGTGGATTGCGCTGTGACAAAACGGTTTCCCAAGTGACGTTAATGGATGAAATTGTCTTGTCGTACAGACGTCACACGCGGAGCACCAGGTCGGGGTCTATCAGACAAGCTCCCTGTTTCGTTTACCCGTCGAACAAGATGCACTTATTGTTGACTTTGCAACATTAAAGCGTCTTACAACTTGACTTTGAGAAAGACAGCTTTCAAGCATGCCCAAAATGCCTGCTCTTTCTTCATTATTTTGTCGTGGCATTTTCGAAATTGATGTTTTCAAAATATTGCTTGGAGTACTTAATTGTAAATCAAATATTGTATACACATGCGTAATTTTGACCAACATAACCACATGGGAAAATGTATGGGGTGCCTGGGCAAAACAGTGCCATGAGCCATGGTTGAAAAAAACATAATAGACTGGCACGAAATTTCATGCTTCAGTAGATTAGAGAAGTGAAAATTCCATGGTAGGCAAAAAGTGACATATATATTCTAGGTATGTACAAAGCTATCGCACTTTTTCGATGAGGCGTTTTTTATGGACGTCAGTATATTTGGGCTTTCTGAATTTGTAGGAAACAGTGATAACATACTTATGAGTTCACAAGAGGCAGGAAGAAAAGAGAAATGCTGAACAAGAGAGATAAGAGCAGACAGAAAGTAGGAGGGCAGAAAAGAAAAAGAAGCATTACATGTGTAACTGAATGCGCTAACAAAGCTACTAAATCAGAAACAGAAAAACATTACACTGTTTTAGATGATATAGTCTGATAAGTGTGTTTACAAGTCTGTGTTTCCGGACTGTGAACTGCTTGCATTGAGTTAGAACAGAAACTTGTAGTTTCACCAAGAGAGTGTGGGTTTATCCATGTTTTGGATAAAAGTTATTTTGTCTGTAATAATTGTTGTCAGTGAGAGAGTTTGGCTGTAAAAGAAATACATCTATTTTACAATTAAGATCTTTATGTGAAATATGATAATTCATCATTTTGCACCATTGAATTTTTCTGTTTATGCACTTAATCATATGGTGCCATCAGGTGACAGAAGTCACCTGACAGCTTTCCACTTTAAAAAGGCATTTGTGATTGTGAAATAATAAATTTGTGATTGTGACATAACAAAATATAATTTTAATCTGTTCAATGGGTTAGTTTCAACATCAGCATTTTTTATAAACTGTTTGTTTTGAAACAATTGGCTTTTTTTTAAAAATCCTTATTGAAATATTTGGCAGTATTTTACCATC
Organism: Hippopus hippopus; assembly: GCA_946811185.2. Classification (NCBI taxonomy): domain Eukaryota; kingdom Metazoa; phylum Mollusca; class Bivalvia; order Cardiida; family Cardiidae; genus Hippopus; species Hippopus hippopus. The sequence continues at coordinate 25,855,824 of OX328104.1, read as the reverse complement.
GTAACTAAGTACATCAACAAATAAAATGCTGTCGGAAAATGAAACTAAGGTTATATTCACCCAAGTTCTGTTTTACTCTTTGCATTTTCCCCTATTTTCAGAAAGAATAATATATGCAGTTAAATATTGATAAACTTCCAGAATTACCTTACCCCCTGTGCAACCTCAGCTGCCACAGTGCATATCTGTTTTTGGCTCGTGCATGTGTGGATGAATTGTAGAATATGGACCTAGTTGTAGGTTTATCCTTTTTAACCAACTGTAGGGATCATACAAAACCTTAGACTTGCTAGAATATTGTATAATTTCAAGAAAAAATGATTTTCCATTCGATATCTTCTAGCAATTGTGATACTGCAGTAAATCTGTGTACTAAATTCAGGTGGCCACCACTGGTACTCTTCGTAACATAAGTTTGTCCAATGAGTGACCGGGTTATCCGTATTGTTTCCAGTTTCAGTTATAGTCTATTTCAGATTTCCACTCATGAATTTAACAATATTGAACCCTAGTTTGCCCACATAAAATATGCATTGTCAGCTTAAAGAGGATTAACTTGTAGATTAGAAAAGGTTTGAAAAAATGGCTGCCACTGGTAGCAAACCAGTACACGTGAAATCACGCACAAAAAATATGGTCAAAGATTAAAAAAAAATGAAAAAATGGAAGTTGTGTGCAAAGAAGGGCTTAAGTAAAAGCGGTTTTCAGAAAATGTAAGTCATGCAAAAAATTTGGGTTTCCAGCTTTCTTTTTTTTAGAACATTTACATGGTTGGCATACTCTGTCATTATTGTTTAGATCAATAATTGCAGACTGGGACTTGTTTGTTTCCAAAAAATATCTGTAATTCATCTGTCCTTTCTTTAATGCAGTCTGTGAAAGAGCGTTTTGTCAACATCAACATCTTTCGTCTGTAAACTAACATTGGGAATGGCTCAGAAACGCTGCACTTTGGAAGCTTAAGGATTTCAGAATTCAGGTTCCAGTAAGAAAGTCGGGCCAAATGAAACAACGGAAACTGAGGAGGATAATAGTGCCGCAGATGAAAGCAAGGTCATTCAGAAACCAATTGCAAATAAAACGATTCCCAAATAAATGGCTGTCCGAGTTTTTGTGGAGAAAGAGGCATTCAAGAAAACAATTTAGAGTTCTACTAGTTTTTCTTAATTTATACCCCAATTTTTTTTTTTCTGATACCCCCATTTTTCAATTGTAGAGGGTACAAAACCCCCAAATAAAAATTTCAGTGGAAACACTAATGTAATATGTCAAGAAGGCTGCCCCCATGTAACAATAACAGATGGTCATCTTGAAAGTATGATTTCTATTTTGATCTCATCCAAATCCTTTCCAACTCTTTACTGTAGGACAATATTTTTACTTGTGAAACAAGAAAGCATCTGAAGAAAACAAATATTTTGAAAAAAAAATGTGATCTTAGAAAGGATAGAAAACATTGTGGGAAAAAGGAGAAAATGCTAATTGCTAGCATTTTCTCCTTTTATCTCAATGTTTTGAAACAGCTTTTTTTTTTCAGGGTCAATTAAACCCTAGTAATATCTGAGAAAGACATTGAAATCCACATAAAAATATTGTTTATACATGAGACCTCAGTAATAAAAAACATTGACAAAAAAAAGCCATTATCCGCTTATCTTGTGTAAAATGACAGGTTTTGAAAATACTTGTTACCCTTATTGACAAATTTTTGCCAAATCATGTGGAAATACTTATCAAGACATTAACAGACATAAAAAATTGATTACTGCAAAAAATGTGGAAACCCATGACACAACAAATTGTCTCATTGACATTGTCCGATCAGAGTCACTTCAGACTGCCTTTTCAGCTTTTTAATGACTTTAAGCAGTAAATTTACATAAATATCTTCATATAACAGATTTTTTTTTGCTGAAAATCATCAATATGCATTGCTTTACCTCTAGTTGGGTACCATTCTCGTCATACCCTCTAAGACGAAATCTTACCCCCAGATTTACAGCTCAGGGGGTAAGTGTACCCTTAAAAAGCTAGTGGAAATGCTGTATTACATATTATAAACCTGGTTCATATGAATCCTTGTTCTGTGGATTAATGTAAGAAATGAATCGGATTGCAAGTTTCTGGCATTCTTTTTCAGAATAAATCTGTGATGACAGTCATGGAAAAATGATGTTGGAGTCTGGTATCTTAAAGACAGAGAGAGATCCAGCCATCTAATTGAAAGATAAATAGATCATATTTACAAGTGGCAAAGTTGGCACAAGGTAGGTTGAATTTATCATAACCCTTAGGTTGCTCAGCCCAGCTCGCTGACCTTATTGCTGACAGTGTAGATCAAAATCAGACTGCACAGATCATGCAGTCTGATCTTGGATCTTCACTGTTGGATAAGGATATATTTTTTCCCCAAAATAGACCTTTGAAATAGCAACATTTGGGTTTTTACTATCACCGAACCTCAGAAGGAAATGTTTCTTTCAAAGAATCCAAAATGTTGCCAGTTGTAAAAGTGCTATTTTAAGTAAAGGTGAAAAAATGCATATTCTTTTATCTTTGTTTTTTTTTTAAATAAACACTGAATGAACACGCTCTGGCGGAAACGCTGCTACTAGTCAAGTGATGATAGGATCTTGGATTCCAAAGATGAACTCTGTAACTGTTGATCGCTGTAAAAAAGTCATCAAAATAGAACCAGAATCTGTTTCATGAATTCAATTTTTACAGCACAGACAAACAATTTTTGTAAGTTTGTAAAACTTTAGGTTATATAGACAGAAATGTGGTGTACTGTACACCTTACTACATAATTAACCCTTAGAGTGCCGAATAAACCCAACATTCATATTCTGTGTAGGAATAAGACCCAAATAATCACAATTTCATGGTTGCATTTGTCGAGGGTGTTTCACCAGAGTGGACAGTATAGATCAAAGATCAGGCTGCACGTTTTGTGCAGCCTGATCTTGATCTATACTGGCCACAAAGGTAACTATACTCGTGAAAAGCGGTTTAGGGGTTAAAAAGATCATTCAACATATCATGACTTTCTTGCATACTGTATAAAGAAATAAGTATACCAATATACCTGTGTTATCAGACTGAAAATATTTAAAAAATAATTTTCTCATATTTTTTCTTTTAATCGTTTGTCCTTCAAAATTTTTCATGTTAATGATTATGTATTCAAGTTATACTTGTGTATTTGTATTTTAAACCCTCCTGTTTTCCATTTTTATGTAAAAATTGTATTGAATCAATACATTTGCAGAGCAGCCTGAAGTTGACAAGAACTGGTTCGTAATGTTTGTAAAATAATAATGGTTCATGTATCACATAACTCTAACTTAATAAATCTTTCATTAATAGTTTATATTATTTTTGCTTTTGGGAATACAGGTTTAAAACCAAGAACCTTGACGAGATAGTATAAACATTATCCTGTGGGGTTTATAAATTATCTTGTCACGGAACGTGATATTAAACATGTTATCCCATACACAAACAATAATATGAACTGATAATGAAAGGTTTATCAAGTGAGAGCTATACTATCACATCCACAACACAAAACAAACAGAGCTTTTTTTATGTCACAAATTTTTTATTAGCTCACCTGAGCACGAAGTGCTCAAGGTGAGCTTTTGTGATTGCCCAATGTCTGTCGTCCGTCGTCCGTCGTCCACAATTTCTTTAAACATCTTCTCCTCCTAAACCACTGGGCCAATCTTGATGAAACTTGGCAGGGATGTTCCTTGGGTGAAGCTCTACCAAAGCTGTTCAAGAGATTGAATTCCACCCATAACTCTGATTGCCATGGCAACCAAAAGGAAAAAAATAGCAAAATCTTTGAAAATCTTCTCCTCTGAAACTAGAAGGCGTAGAGCTTTGATATTTGGTATGTAGCATCTCCTAGTGGACCTCTACCAAGTTTGTTCATATGATGCCCCTGGGGTCAAAACTGGCCCCTCCCCGGGGGTCACAAGTTCGAACATAGGAACAAAGAAGGAAAACTTTAAAATTCTTCTTCTCTGAAAATGGTAGGCATAGAGCTTTGATATTTGGTATGTAGCATCTCCTAATGGACCTCTACCAAGTTTGTACATATGATGCCCTTGGGGTCAAAACTGGCCCCGCCCTTGGGACCACAAGTTCGAACATAGGAACAAAGAAGGAAAACTTTAAAATTCTTCTGTGAAACTGGAAGGCATAGAGCTTTCATATTTGGTATGTAACATCTGCTAGTGGACCTCTACCAAGTTTGTTCATATGATACCCCTGGGGTCAAAACTGGCCCCACCCTGGGGGTCACAAGTTCGAACATAGGAACAAAAAAGAGAAAACTTTAAAATTCTTCTTCTTTGAAACTGGAAGGCCCAGAGCTTTGATATTTGGTATGTAGCATCTCCTAGTGGGCCTCTACCAAATTTGTTCATACGATGCCCCTGGGGTCAAAACTGGCCCCGCCCCGGGGGTCACAAGTTTAAACATAGTAACGAAGAAGGAAAACTTTAAAATTCTTCTTCTCTGAAACTGGTAGGCATAGAGCTTTGATATTTGGTATGTAGCATCTCCTAGTGGACCTCTACCAAGTTTGTTCATACGATGCCCCTGGGGTCAAAACTGGCCCCGCCCCGGGCGTCACAAATTAGAACAAAGGAACAAAGAAGGAAAACTTTAAAATTCTTCTTCTCTAAAACTGGAAGGTGTAGAGCTTTGATATTTGGTATGTAGCATCTCCCAGTGGACCTCTACCAAGTTTGTTCATATGATGCCCCTGGGGTCAAAACTGGCCCCGCCCCGGGGATCACAAGTTTGAACATAAGAACAAAAAAGGGAAAACTTTAAAATTCTTCTTCTGTGAAACTGGAAGGCTTGGAGCTTTGATATTTGGTATGTAGTGAACCTGTTCTAAGTTTGTTAGCCCACCTGAGTACAACATGTTCAGTGAGTTCAAAATTGGGTCACTTGGGGTCATAAACTAGGTCACTAGGTCAAATTAAAGAAATACCTTGTGGGCACTCTAGAGGCTACATTTAGTGCTCAAATGACCTGAAATTTGGTCAGAATGTTTGTCTTGATGAAATCTCGGATGAGTTTGGATTTGGGTCACCTGGGATCATAAACTAGGTCACTAGTTCAAATTAAAGAAATACCTTTAGGGCACTCTAGAGGCCACATTTTTTGCCCAATTGACTTGAAAATTGGTCAAAATGTTTGTCTTGATAAAATCTCACATGAGGTTGAATTTGGGTCAACTGGGATCATAAACTACGTCACTAGGTCAAATTAAAGGAATACCTTTAGGGCACGCTAGAGGCCACATTTATTGCTCAATTGACTTGAAAATTGGTCAGAATGTTTGTCTTGATGAAATCTCAGATGAGTTTGGATTTGGGTCATCTGGGATCATAAACTAGGTCACTTGGTCAAATTTAAGAAATACCTTTAGGGCACTCTAGAGGCCACATTTTTTGCCCAATTGACTTGAAAATTGGTCAGAATGTTTGTCTATGAAATATTGAATGAGTTTGAAATTGTGTCACATATGGTGATAAAGTAGGTCACTAGGTCAACTTATGGAAATTTCTTGTGGATACTCTAGATGCCACATTTTAAGCTCAATTGACCTGGGAATCGGTCAGAAATTGAATTTTGCACGTGGAGTGAAATTTCGCCTATTGGCTCAGGTGAGCAATCCAGGGCCATCATGGCCCTCTTGTTCATTATACAGGTACTTGTGTACATCTATAATTGGGTGTACATGTATCTGGTTTTGATTTTATAGAAGACAAACTGCTATCCAAAGGTCAATGCTCTATAATGTTTTATTATATACCTGTAAATTTACCAGCTCAAATACATGCAATCAGATGAAATAACACATGACGGAAATAAATCTGTACCTGCACAGGGACACTGTTATATACGGTTCCAAATAGGGTATGATGAGCTATCTGGTGCACAGACTAAGCATGCATTGATTTGCGATTTGATTAGTCAAAATGTTACACTGGAGTATTAATTCTACATTTATAAAAACAGAGTTACTTTCCACACTACTAATTATCTCATTTTGTTTACCATTTTTGAATAAAATGTCACTAATTGCAAAATATTGTTGCTAAAGTTGTAGGTATATAATAAAAGGAATATTATATGAAGTAACTTTCCTGGTGCTAGTATTTACTTCTTGCTGCGTAAGAAAATTTTTACATCGCGTGAGACCTTTGGTCATATCAAATTTACTCACGCTTTTCAAATTAAATACAAGCACCAGGAAAGTTACTACAGCATAACATTCCATATTTATTATATAGCATTAAATTTTCCAGCTCAAATACGTGCATTGCAATCTGAGGAAATAACACACGCGACGGAAAAAAAAAAAATCCATATCTGCAAAGTGACACTGAAATACAGTTCCAAATATGGTATGACTACGTATCGCACACACAGACTAAGCATGCATTGATTTGCGATTTGATTAGTCAAATGTTACGCTGTAATATTAATCCACCATTCATAAAAACAGAGTAACTACCTTCCACACTATGAAGGATAGGGCACCCAAATGGGATTGATGTAACATCGTCTTTCATTGCTGAAAAAACGTACGGATTCGGCTAAGATTCTGGTAATCTGTAATCGATTGGATGATAGACACTGTTTCCCTGCATCGATTATGGATTAGCCGAATCAGTACGATTTTGGCAATGTTACACGCATCCCATTAGGGTTCCCTATCCTTAATTGTGTCATTTCATTTACCGTTTTTGAATAAAATGTCAATAATTGCAAACTGTTGTCATTAAAAGTTGTAGGTCTATAATAAAAGGAATATTTTGTTGTAGTTACTCTCCTGGAGCTTGTATTTACTTCTCAATGCGTAAGAAAATTTTTACATTGTGCGATATCAAATTTTCTCATGCAGCTAGAATGCCACTGGGCCAATGTCAACCAAATTTGGCAGAAATGTTCCTTGGGAGGTCCTCTTTAAAAATTGTTCACAGAATTTGATTCAATGCAAAACTCTGGTTGCCATGGCAACCAATTGGAATTTGCAAAGAAAATCTTTAAAAATCTTCTTCTCTGAAACTATGGGGCCAATTTCAACCAAATTTGGCAGAAATGTTCCTTGGGTGACCCTTTTTAAAAACTGTGAAATTATGATTCGTGAAAAAACATGGTTTAATTGGGCTGAGCTTATTTTGACTATGTGGACTAGAAGAAATTCTTTAAAAATCATCTTCTCTGAAACTACTGGGCGAATTTCAACCAAATTTGGCAGAAATGTTCCTTGGGTGACCCTTTTCAAAAACTGTTCGTGAAATTATGATTCATGAAAAAAACATGGCTGTAGTGGGCAGAGCTTATTTCACTCTGCGGACTAGAAGAAATTCTTTAAAAATCATCTTCTCTGAAACTACTGGGCGAATTTTAACCAAATTTGGCAGAAATGTTCCTTGGGTGACCCTTTTCAAAATTGTTTGTGAAATTATGATTTGTGAAAAAACATGGCTGTAGTGGGCTGAGCTTATTTTTAATATGCAGACTAGGAGAAATTCTTAAAAAATCATCTTCTCTGAAACTACTGGGTGAATTTCAACCAAATTTGGCAGAAATGTTCCTTGGGTGACCCTTTTCAAATAGTGTACATGAAATTTTGATTCGCGAAAAAACATGGCTGTAATGGGCTGAGCTTATTTTCACTCTGTGGACTAGGAGAAATTCTTTGAAAATCTTTTCTGAAAACACTGGGCTAATTTCAATCAAACATGGGTGGATTGATCCCTGGGTGGCCCTCTTGAAAAATTGTTAGTGAAATTTTGATCGTGAAAAAACATGGCTGAAGTGGGCAGGATTTATTTTCACTCTGCGGACTAGAAGAAATTCTTTAAAAATCTTCTTCTCTGAACCACTGAGGCAATTTCAACCAAACTTGGCTGGATTGATCCCTGGGTGACCTTATTAGAAAATAGTTACTGAAATTTTGATTCATGAAAAAACATGGCCTTTTTTGGGGGACTTCTTTCATCCTGCAGACTTGAAGAAATTCTTTAAGAATCTTCTTCTTACATACCATTGGGTTGATTTTAAAATAATTCAATTCACTGATATACTGTTTTTTTATCAGCTGAGAGGGGGTAGGGGGGGCTTATTTCCATTCTGTTGATATAAATCATGATTGTTTATTTCTTGTCAGATGTCTCCCCTTGAAGTTAGACATTTCCTTTGTCAACTTCTTTTTCCACTTGAAATTCAAGTGAGCAATTCAGGGCCATTTTGGCCCTCTTGTTCTATGATACAGAAATCATAGCTATATCTATAGCAGGAGTCCTATTTTATAGAATTAGGTCAATCATTTTAAGGGTTTTTTTTTTCATGACATAAATTTTACGAATAGATCCAATAATAATAATGTATCTTGATAAAGAGACATTTTGAGAAAAGCGGTTCTAATTTTTTCTCTTTTAAAGGTCCTTTCTCAGTCTTGTCATTTCTTAATCTTAAATTAAGTGGGTTTAAGGATCCAATAATACTGATTCAATAATAATGAAATTGGTTTTCAAAAAAGAAGTTGTTGGTAGGATTTTTTCATTAATGAGTCAAAAGTTGCAACTAAAGTTTTGCACATTGTTTGAGAGGTGAATTAGGTTCCATGGGGTCGCTTGATGGTAAAGGTTTTTTTAAAATTTTGGACAAGTGATTTATCGTGATTTATAGAGTATAATGCAAGTCATGAGGGACACAGGTGCCTTGGATTCAGACTGTCTTTGACCATAAAATTCTATGTGAAAGATATTTTTTTCAACATCAAAATGTTGAGTCTTGAATTACTTTTAAATGAGTCCCATAATTTATTCCTTAAAACAAACATAATATATTTGTCAACGTTCTTTGCCCCATGTCTATCACTTATGGGTAGAAGTATGGCTTCTTGAGATGGTTAACCGTTTACCAGAGGACAAAATTTTAGCCTTGTCCAAATTGAAAGCATTTGCAAAACAATTTCAATTTGACTCAAATGGTGCAATTTTTCTTTGATTGGGTAGAAAATGTTGTGGGAAAAGGAGAAAATATTACCAGCATTTTCTCCTGTTCCCACAATGTTTTCAAAAGGCTTCTTTCCCAGGGTCATTAAAAATCGGCATTGTACAGTAAAGGGTTAAATCGGTAAACAAATGCAGTTCGTTAAAGGAGAAATTATGTGTGCAGACTAAGTATTTTAGCCCTTCTGGCGCCATAGGCAGCTTTCGGATTTTATGAGAGTGTTAAATCAAGAACAGATTGCTTAGAAAGTGCAGTCTGATTTTCAATCTACACTGTCAGATGTTTTGTTAAATTCTCTGACATAAAGAGCATTTAAACGCAATATATTATAGGTCTCTTTGACTGACAAAATATGTTTGATGATCAAAATGCCCTTTAACCTTTTACCACACAATCATGACTTTTAATGACCCTGCGAAAGAAGCCTTTTGAAAACATCGTGGGAAAAGGAGAAAATGCAGGCAACTAGCATTTTTTCCCTTTTCCCACAATGTTTTCTACCCTTTCAAAAACAAATTTCAGTATTTGAGTTGCATCTATTTTGTCGCTTGCAAATGCTTTCAATTTGGACGCGTCCAAAATTTTCTCGTTTGGTAAGGAGTTCAAACAAGAAATATATGAGCTGTCACCGTGATATGACTGAAATAATGTTGAAAGTGGCGTTAAACACCATTCAAACAAACAAAGAGTTGAAGGGCAGGTTCAAAAGTATATTGGAAATTTATTCTACCGGTACCCCTTTCACTGTGACACTTGGCTCTCACAAAATGATCTGACATTGTGACCAACAATGACAGTTACATTAACAGTAAGAAGTGTGTATTGAATATCTATAGCTATTCAACTTCAGTAATTATAAAAATGTAAGATTTTATATTGAGGAATCAAACTTGGCTACTGTGTGATATTATATTTGGTAAGTTTTGTTTATATACTTTATTTCTTTCATTTTATGGTAATTTTAGTGATTATTTTCAGCATGATTTTCCCAGATTTTTATGGAAATTGTAGATATTGGTCTGTGTAGACGCTAGAAGATGCATTCTGAAAATAAATCTGTATTCTATCTGATATTTCTTGAGATGTAATGTTTCTCTTTTGTTAAAATAAAAGAATGCTGTTCAATTTATTTGGTTGTCTTACTCTTTACCAACAAAATTAGACTGGTCCTGATTGAAAGCATTTGCAGAGGGCATATTAATTTTAGCTGAAATGATGGTAATTGTCTTTGAAATTGTAGAAATTTTGTGGGGAAAGGAGAAAATGCTGGTTACCAGCATTTTATCCTTTTCCCACAAGGTTTTCAAAAGACCATTACCTCAGGGTCATTAAACCTGGAATTTTGTGGTAAACAGTAAAATAATAGTGATAGGTCATCTCTTCTGCTCATTTATTCTCTGAAATAAATACAAATGATTTCATTCAATGTACAAAATGAGTTATATTATAAACTCCAATCTTTTTGATTATTGTACATCATGGCAAAGATTTGGGGGGAAAAAAATTAGAGAAAAAGAACCCTTCAGATAAGTAATTTCTCCTATTTTCCTGATGATTTTGAAAAGCATATTTTCTAGCCCATTTTATGCCGTTTAATCTTACAAGGGTCGTTCATTTAATTGTGTCACTAATAGGCCTCCATACCACATGACCATATGTATCAGACGGAAATAATGGTATTTTCACAAGCAAGTCGTTTTGAATACTGGCATGAAATTTTGTTTTGATAGATTCAAAAGTTTCAAAAGTTATTGCAGGTGCGGTCATATACACTGGCTATATTACTGAATGTACAATGAACCCAAAGGCAAAGCTTGAAATTAGGGCCTATATTAAAAGTCGTGTTAGTCTAATTATTTCAGCTTCACAAGTATTTAGTGAATTATGTCAGATACATGAGGCTTCTGCGGTATGAAAACGATAGGTTTTCAGATGGTATAAAAAGTTTGAAGATGGTAGAACTTACTTAAAAGATGCCCTGTGTCCTGGTCAACCCAAAACTGCAGCTTCCAAAGAAAATGTTGTTGCTGTGGCAGATTTAGTTAAGCAGGATGCCAGGCTTACAGTGAAAGAAATAGCTAAGACAGCTGGCAGTCGGAAAGAAATATGCCAAACTGGAGATTCAAACCAGCAAGTCCTGTATTTTACGGACTGAACTACTGGGTTGGTCAAAATGGATAATGCTTGGACACTCTAGGTCCAAATCAGACTGCAGAGAGTGATCCACATTTTTGAGAGATTCCATCATCAAAACTTTGTTGAAAAAACTTGGTTTCATTAAAGATACACCTTACAGCTAGAGAGAGAGAGAGAAAACTCTGGTATAACTTTAAAAAGTGTGTAGAATTGCTCAGCTGTGTAAACACAGACAAATAACCAATATAATGGTGTAAGAGATAGAAAAACTCATAGGATTTGTCCTCATTTAAAACCAGAAACAATAACAGCGATTGCTTTGAAGGCTTCTAAACCATGAAATGCATTTTCTTATTTACTCAGTAGTTAAACCCCTTACCAAAGAATCCTGAGTTTTAATAACTGAAAGGAAGACACTTTTGAAAATATTGTGGAAAAGGGAGAAAATACTGTAAACCAGTTACAGTATCTCACACTCTTTTGTACTCTTTCAAAGACAAAATTAATCCTAATATTTGGGTCACATTATTTTATGTCTGCAAATGCTTTCAACTTGGACAAGTCCTATAAGTTGTCGTCTAGTGAAGAGTTAATCCTCAGTTTTAACGACCCTTAAAGGGAAGACTTTTGAAAACATTTGGGGAAAAGGAGAAAATGCTGGTAACCAGCATTTTCTCCTTTTTCCACAATGTTTTCTATCCTATCAATGACAGAAATCTTAATTAAAGCAATATTTAAAGTATCGTCTGCAAATGCTTCCGAATTTGTCCACTCCAAAAATTTGTCGTTTGGTAAAGAGTTAAACCTTTACCACACAATCCCAAGCTTTAACAGCCCTTAAAGAGAAGGCTTTTGAAAACATTGTGGGAAAAAGAAAAATGCTGGCAACCAGCATTTTCTCCTTTTACCACAATATTTTCTTCCCTATCAAAGACAGAAATCTTAATTTAAGCAACATTCAATTTTTCATCAGCAAATGCTTCCAGTTTGGTCCAGTCCAAAAATCTGTTGATTGATTGATTGGTTGTATGGTGTTTAATGCCATTTTCAACATTATTTTAGTTGTATTCTGGCGACCGGTGCACCTATCCATGCTTTCCTTGAGTTTCTTTTAACAGTACTCTGCACAATCTTCTTTCCAAGCCACTGGCTGCTTTCCCATGTAACCATGATCATCAAAACAATGGTCAGCTATGAGAGAGGAATGAATCCTGTTTCAATGACTATCATCAATCCTCGGAAAGAAATTGGCAGACCAAGGGATCAAACCAGTGACCCCCTGTTCTCAAGTGTTGGACTCTACTGACTGAGCTACCTGGGCTTGGCCTAAAAATTTGTTGTTTGGTACAGAGTTAAAGAGCTAATGATTATAATGCCTATGTTTGTCCAGGTACCATCACTCCATCAGGTCCACTGTAGCCAAGGTATTGAGTTCTGTTTGAAAACTATTTGTTTAAAATTTCTAATCCCCTTTTAAAAAATGTGCAAAGACCAGTTGAGTTTCATCACTCAGTGGCTGTTGTGTTTTATAAAAGTGGTTTATTAACATTGGGGATTAACCTGGCCCATTTAAAACCAATACTTCATATCGAAGCTATCATGGTAAACTTTGACTACGTACAAATCCGTACAAAAGTGTGATAAGCATAGACAAAAGAGTGATTTGATTGTGCTATCTGAAAATGAAGATGAAGTTGTGCTAATTGTAAAAGTTGCCTTTTATGAGCACTTTTTCCCTCCAGCCACAGTATTTTCAGAAGTTGATTGATCTATGTCTGTTATTATATTTACCAAAAGGGTACGGGTTAAGCCCTATAAAAAAGAAATAGTTATAATGTACATTTATTTTATGATTTGTGAACCCTCCGATTTTAACTCTTTAACACATGACATAAAATGTAGTCATGTCAAAATGATCAATATTTGTAGACAACAAAATAAATGTTGCTCAAATGATGGAATTTGTTTGAGATGGGGTGGAAAACATTGTGGGAAAAGGAGAAAATGCTGGTTACCAGCATTTCCTCCTTTTCCCACAATGTTTTCAAAAGGCGTTCTTCTTCAGGTTTCGTAAAAACTCGGGATTGTATGGTAAAGAGTTAAAAGGGTCACTCATTACCTCTTGAAACAAACTTTCAGCGGACTTTTTTAACCTTGTACCACACAATCCTGAATTTTAATGACCCTCACAGCTTTTGAAATAGTTGTGGGAAAAGGAGAAAATGCTCGTTATCAGTGCAGAAAATGCTGGTAACCAGTATTTTCTCCTTTTCTCACCATGTTTGATTCTCTTCCTAAAACAAATCTCATCAATCATTAAAGGGACCCTTTTAGATATTTTTGCTGGGAATCAAATTTTTTTTGTTGAATACTTGTAGATTCTATAGAAGAATACTTTCTCTGCATATGTAAAGAAACTTGATGATTACATGCAGTAAAAAAAGGTGAAAATTTGGTGTTCAAGTAATTGCTTTGCAATTTGTTAGGCCTTCTATTTGTATGGGATCAAATATGACGTCATCACATTATTTTATTTGGACTTAATTCTACAAAATTAATGCTTTATATTGATCATGTGACATTTTCACAAACCTTTGCAAAGGTCTTGCCATAAATTGAAATATACCTAAAAGGATATGTAGCCCATTTAGGGAACACCACTGAAAAATAAGCCATGCTCTGGCAAAAGGGGGCTTAATGCATCTCCGTAATCCATCATACAAAGCAAGCCATCACATACTTACGGATCCATAATAGCCACTTTTTTTAACAACTGACTTATTCATGAGGTAGACTGGTCCTTGGACATACAGAAAATTGACCCATAGCGAAAAGTTTCGGCCCAGGTCAGCCTGCGCGGACTGCGCAGGCTGACCTGGGTCGATACTTTTCGCAGATGCATTAAGCCCCTTTTTCACAGAGCACGGTTCAAATATTTTTTGCAGCATATGATTTTCTTCTCTACTTGTGTTTTTCAGCAAACCCCCCCCGCCCCTCTTTATTATTCAGTAATGAATCATTTGTGAATTTTGGTGAAATTTGAATAGCTCCCTTTAAAGCTACATTGGATTTGTCATCAAAAATGCTTTCAGTTTGGAGAAGTCTTCAGTTTTATTATTTGGTAAAGAATTAAATATGGATCATCAACATGACTAAAGTTTTATAGTATTAACACATTTTGAAACATAGCAAAGGAGATATTGCTTTTGATGAAAGAAAATTTCTTTTTCCACTATGTTTTCATAAATGTCTTTCTGCAAGGAGAAAAAAAAAAAATGTCTAGTGTTTATAATTAGCTTAAATTATTCTTATTCAATGTTTCGCCCAGAGTGCGTTTCTTGCGTTTTTGACTCAATGATTTCTTTGCTGACACACTAAAATTTGTCGTGTGCGTCTTTTCTGATGCAACCAAAATACCAGTTCAATCAAAACAATAGTTTATAATGCACACAATGACGTTGAGCTGAAATACTAAGGGGTAAAATAAGGTTCGTATATGCAGAGAGAGAAGATTTCGTACACCATGATTATCTATATTGAGAGTTTATGATACGGCCCTCAATGTCTGAAACTGATTTTATTGATAACCAATAAATATCAGCCCGTACAGCATGAAAAAAGGATTGAAGAACACAAATTGCTACCAACTGGCTTCTTTCTGACACAGTCACACATTTGAAGCTGTGTTTAGTAATAAATAACTAGGTATGGAATAACTATAGAAAGGTCATTTTGTCTCCGCGCTTTAAACATGTACGGTCTGTGTTATTCTAGATGCTTTCTGAAATAGAATAGCAGATGAACCGAAAAAGAAAAACAGAAAGGACTTGCAGACTGTTTCGCTGTCCCTTCCACAAGTAAACGCCCCGAAAATGTGAAAAAAGAAAAATCAACAAATGCAACAAATATCCGGGTCTTGTCAGACTAAGTTCCGGTTCGAAGTCGGTGGAGTCACAGGGAAATGTCCCAAAAACGTGATAAAGTAGCTTTAAAAAGGCATTCAAAAAAGTGACCCTCAAGTTTCTTGTATGACCCCAAAAAATTAGGAATAGGGGCCACAAATGACCCTAAAAAATTTGAAGCTGGCAGAAACACTGCTTATCAGACGTCGAATTTTTAAACCACAATCGAAAATGCAAAAACAAGAAATTTATGGATATGAACTTCATATTTACAGGGTTGCATCTAGAGTGCTGGATTGGCGAAATCCCACATCAAAATAAAAAATCCCGCGAAAACGAAATTTGTTTGCGCACCAAACCCCACACTAAAACAAATTAGCCACCAAAACTTGCATGATAATGCACGTCATAATTGGGGAAAAAGAGAGAACCAATGACTTCGAGAGAATCAAATGTAACAAAATTTGCAACTTAAATCGTAGACTGTGAGGTTATTTTGATCATATCACTAGACGCTTGTCATCTGTGTTACGCAGACGAAAAGCCTCACTGCAGGGCTTCACGCTGTCAGTCACCAGTGGTACTGAATGCGACAATTTAGGAAAAATATGTCCAAAACGGACGCACTGGCGAATCTGCTGGCAACAAGTGATGTCTTAAGAATACAAAATTCTTGAAAGATAATAACTCTGTCATAAGCAGTGAGTATTAGGTATGACGGACCACACGTCATCGTTTATCACAACTTAACAAGCTGGCATGTAATGAAAAGCGAGATAATGATGTGAATCCACTTACATAGAGTAAAATGACATGTTTTAAAGTGACCTGCAACCCTTATTGACGAATTCTTGCAATATCATGTGGAAATACTTATAAAAAAATTAATTGACATGAAAAAAAGATGGATGCAAAAAAAACCGCGAAAACCCATGACACAACAAAATGTCAATTTGACATCATCTGATCAGAGGCACATCAGACTGTCTTTTCAGCTTTGGTAGTGAATTTAAGCAGCATTTACATAAATATCTTTATGAAACAATAGATGGAAGATCTGTCTAATAATGTGGTAAAATTTTGGTGAATTTATGAAATGAAAATACTGAACAACGTAGGATAGATAGGGTAGGATGGGGTTTAGTCTTCTTGTCTTACAGTGATAGTACTGTAACAAGTGTTAACGAAGAAGTTACAGAACATCCATACAAACAAAGAAGACTAGAATAAAATAGCCTTTAATGGATATGATCTTTATTATTTTTCCAAAAACAAAAAGAAGTAATACATTAACCCTTTACCACATTATGGGAACCGCCATGGAATTTGTCCCCCCTCTTTACACTTGAAGGGGGGGGGCGTGTCGCCCCTTTTTCTGAAGATGATGGGGGAGTTGTCAGGCCCCCTATTTGAAAATTTCTTGATGCAACCCTGTACATACAGAGCTACGAAAACCATGTGGGTGTAACTGTAACTTGATAAACCTTTCATTAACAGTTTAAATTATTCTTTGTTTTTGGGAGTACATGTTTAAAACCACGAACCGTTATGAGATCATATAAATATTACCGAGCTGGGCTTATGAATTATCTCGTCACGGTATGTGATTTTGACCCTATTATCCAAAACAAAAACAATAATAGAAACTGATATAATGAAAGGTTTATCCAGTGAGAGCTATGACTAGTAATTGCTTGTTTTAAGTAAGTTCTTTGCTGTCTATAGGTGTTTTTAGAATTTGTCCCTATAAAAAAACATTTGCTTCTAGTCTTAGATTGTAGCATCAATAACATAGATTTCATTAGATTTCTCATTAAGGTGAGCATTTGAAGTACTTTTATTTTTGTGATGCTTTCGTTGGACTGAAAGCCATCATAGCACAATAATGACTTGTCATGCCCCTGCTCCTGACAGCTCTTGAAAACTTTGATAGAAAAGAAGCAGTTGTTTGTTACAAGCTTTTGCTCTATGCCCCGCATTGTATAATTTGTAAGCAGTACTGTCTTTCATAATTGTTTCTATTTTAAGTTTGCATGGCATCCAACCAGGTTTCATTATACTAGTTTTTGAGAAAATCTTACCGAAGGCTGGTGTATTTAATAAGGTTCAAAGGCTGCTATGAAACTAAAATATAGACAGAAATGCATTAAGAGATCATGAAGAATACCAAGTTTAGGGTATTTTTTTTTTATAAAATGTCCTATGAGTCCATTTGATAATGAGGTTTCCGTTATTGTGTATCAATGGATAAATTACATTTTGAACATAAACAGGAGTAAACAGTCACATCCTTTTGATTTTTTACCACAAAATATCAACCTTCTCTTTCCCTCCCCAGTCCCCTTCCCCCATTCTTTTTTGGTCAGAATCTAAAATCTAAGGTGATGCTGCTTTAAGACATACTCTTTATTGCTAGGTCTGAAGTCTGCCATTATAGAAGTTGCTGTAAAGAGTTAACTTTAGAGGGTATTAGATAAGCAAATTCTAAATGATATTACTTGCTTTGGTCAGAATACTGATCAAAATATTGAAAGAATTTTGAAAGAATATTCAAAGAATTAAAGTTGTAAAATGTTACCCAAGATCAGATTGCATGTGATTTGCGGTGTAATTTTAAACAATTCTTTCCATAGGTTTACTTGGTACACCAAGCATAATGAATGAACATGGTAGTAACCTTTGTAACACTTTCACCTTGTTACACTGTCAGTTGGTATTGTCTTCTGTCTTTCTCAAAGGCTAATTAGGTTTAACGCTTAAAGCGCATTTCACGACTATAGAACTTTGCTTTTGCTGCCAGTGTAGATCAAGATCAGACTGCACAAAACATGCAGTCTGATCTTTGATCTACACTGTCAGCATTGCAGAGACATTAATTGTGGACATAGCAACCTTGATATTTCTCTTATTAACTCTTTTTTCTAGAATGGAATTCTCAGCCGAGTTTATTTGGTGCTCTAAGGTTTGAAATGAGACAGTAATCTTAGTTTATGTGTTGAAATCTGGATATTGTTATCAGCTGTATCATATTATTTAATTAACCCTACCATAACACAGAATCATTTTTTTTGCTTTTGCTGTCAATGTGGATCAGATCAGACAGCACATTTTCTACAGTCTAATCTGGGATCAAAATTGGCTAACAGGATAAGGTATTTATGATGATATGATAAAGTGGCTTTAACCCTTATAGCGCCGAATAAAACCAACAGTAATCCTAGAAAGACAACCCCAATAATCTCAATTTATGGTTGCTCTTGTCAACAGTGTTTCAGCAAAATGGACAGTGTTGATCAAAGATCAGGCAGTACGTTTCGTGCAGCCTGATCTTGATCTACACTGGCCACAAAGGCAAATGTTGTTGTGAAAGGCGCTTTAAGGGTTGAGATAATAATTTTGAATTTTTACACTGATGAAAAATGCAATTACGTATATTTTGCAGTATTCTGTGTTATTCCTTAGTGCGCTAAGCTCAATTGTTCTTGTATAAAGAGATGCTGTTGATCAAGATTTTACAGTACAAAATATATACTCTAATCTTGGATCTAGGATCTTCCTTGTCAAAATTTTGTATGTCTACTTATAGCCAAAAGCCTGGAAATTGTAAAGTCTGTAATCAGTTTCATTTTCCAGTTTTAGTCTGGAATAAAATTTTCATCAAATTCTAATGTGTCCATAATATGCCCTATTGGGATATCAGAATTCCTGTACTGCCAAAGCACCTAATATAGACTGTAGAATAATATCTCTTATTATATACCTAAAAGTTTTCCGGAGAAAATACATGTGTCACATGCGGATGAAATACCACACAGGACAGAAAAAAAATCTGTATCTACACACTGTGAAATACAGTTCCAAATATGGTATGACGTACTGATTACATAACTCACGAGCTTAAAGGTGGCCCTTCAGATTTTGGGACGAAAATTTTAGAAAAATACAAAAAAAAATCATCCTTTAATACTCCCTAAGCCTTTTAATTTTCATTCATAAAACCCCAGTAGTCGAAAACCATCCGACAACAAGAGAAATTAGAGATTTACTACGGCCCAGGTCGACACCGACGGGAAACACGGTTTATTTTTAGATGAGCAACTCGCTCATTTACATACCGGAAATACACAGATGAAGCTTCAAACATAGCGTCCGAAGAAGACATTATGGAAAATAATTACGTTTGTTATGTTATGGAATTTAACCTTAAGAGGCTATGTAGCCTTTTAAGGGAACACCATCAAAAAATTTTTTTTTGTAATTTTATGATTCTTAATTATTGATGATTTGTATTGTTTTTTCATATAAATTTCAGTGATATATATATATATATATGTGTGTGTGTGTGTGTGTGTGTGTGTGTGTGTGTGTGTGTGTGTGTGTGTGTGTGTGTATATATATTTGGTGAGATGTGAAAAATCTAAATACCCACCTTTAATATCTATGTATTCATTTACAATTTGTTTGGTCAAAATTTTACTCTGTAATATTCATCTGCCATTCATAAAATGGCTACTATTCCAATAATTGTTTTATTTTGCTTACTGTTTTTTGAATAAAATGTCAACAATTGCAATATTTTTTCATTGAAAGGTGTTCGTATATAATAAAAGGAATATTATGCTGTAGTAACTTTCCTGGCATTAGTATTTGCTTCTTGCTGCGCAAGATACTTTCGACTTTTTGCTCGATATCAAATTTTCTCACGCGACTCGAATCAAATACTACAGCATAGTATTCCGTATTTATTGTATGTCTCAAAATGTAGACCAGGAATAAGCACTGAATTTGAATTGTCTAATGTAAGTCTACAGCGTTTGCCATTGTCTCTTCTTGAAGACAACAGGTAGTTACCTTTTACCATACAATCCAAAGTTTTAACATCCCCAGAGAAAATACTTTGAAATCATTATAGAAAAAGGAGAAAATACAGGTAACCAGAGTTGCCTCCTTTTCCCAAAACATTTTATACCCTTTCAAAGCAAAAATTGTGAATTTGTGCAACAATGTGATGTCTGCAAACACTTTCATTTTGGACCAGACTAAATTTGCTCATTTTATAGAGATAATTCTTTGACATTAAACTTTAGCCTTGAAAGCATTTGCAAGTATAAATTAAATGTGGCTTCAATGATGTGATTTGTCTTTAAGGGTAGAAAATATTGCAGAAAGAGCAGAAAATGGTGGTTACCAAATGGCTGATTGTTTATCTAGTACAGATTTCTTTGATTCATTTCACAAAACATCATAAAGGTATCACCTGCTTTAACTTTTTTACCAAACAACAGTATTATGAACTTGTTAAAATTGAAAGAGTTTGCAGACGACAAATTAAATGTTGTTGTAATGATTAAAATCCACTTAGGACGGGTAGAAAACATGGTGGGAAAAGGAGAAAATGCTGGTTACCAGCATTTTCTCCTTTTCCCACAATGTGTTCAAAAGCGTTATTTCTTAGGGTTGTTAAAACTGGGGATTGTGTGGTGAAGGATAATAGCCTTGTGGGAAAAGGAGAAAATGCTGGTAACCAGCATTTTCTCCTTTTCCCACATGGTTTTCTACACTTTCACAGACATTTTTCATCCTATCATTTCAGCTACATTTAACATTTTACATTGTAATTTCTTAATATTTGATCAGAAATGCAGTGTTTAGAAATGGAAAAATAGGGGCAACCCCCCCCCTTTTGATAAAGGGGGGGGGGGGGGTGTTTAAAAAACTATTGGCACCTTGGTCGATTTTAGTACATCTCTACTAAAGTTTAAAAAAAAAATCACTTTTCTCTGTCTTATATTACTTGATACCATTTTCCTCGAATGTGATTAGATTTGAATTAGTGTTGTGTATTTATGACAGATGCCCTAATCCAAAGTGTCTGTAAAAACTGCAAACCTGTAACCTTGCTTTCTTGCAGCACAGTTTTCCTTGTCATAGCATGATCGCAAGTCAGTGGGCATTTGGAATGAGATGAAATACTCATGGCCACTGACTGCAAGTCATATGCAAGAGCCAGATCCATACTGAAAATTTCGTATGTTTACCATGGAGTTTATAAATGTTATAGATGTTATCTTTTATGACTCACATATGTTTTCTTTCCTTAAAAAAATTTGCATGCTTTGTCATGCATTATGTAGCAATATTGGAGCGATCTAGATGATTTTAGTGTAAATCACACGATTGCCCCTGTCTAGAATAAGCACTAGAAATGCAGCATGTATACCATAGATAAGTATTTAAAGAAAGCAATCAATATATACCAGTAATTTCTTCAGGCAAGTATATTTTAAGAAATTGAATATTTACCTGAGGGAATAATTCATGAGAGGTCAAAGTAAATGACAACTGTCATGGCAATCTCTGGCATGGTACATTATTCAAACTTTCTTGTTTTTAACCCTTTACCACATAATCCCAAGTTTTAACGACCCTGAGAAGCTGAGCCCTGGTAGCTCAGTCAGTAGGGTACAGGACTTGTGAAGAGGGGGTGGCTTGTTTGATTCCCGGCTCGGCCAATTTCTTTCCAAGGATTGATGATAGTCATTGCACAGGATTCATTCCTCTCTCACCACTGACCATTGTTTTGACAATAGTTATGTGGGAAAGCAGCCAGTGGCTTGGAAAGAATATTGTGCAGAGTACTGGTAAAAGAAAATCCAGGGAAGCATGGATAGGTGCACTGGCTGCAGTGATATAATTAAAATAATGTTGAAAATGGCGCTAAACTCCATACAATCAATCAATCACCCTGAGAAGTAGGCCTTTTAAAAACATTGGTGCCAGCATTTTCTCCTTTCCTCACAATGTTTGCTAGACAACCCATCGTTTGTGCCATGTAAATTTTTTCATCTGCAAGTGCTTTCAAATTTGACACATCTGAAATGTTTTAGTTTGGTAAGGAGTTTTTTGTTTACCGTTCCGTAGAAATTGTTCCTAATTTCTGTAACATTTAATCTGCAAATGCTTTCAAGTCTAACATTCTGTCGTGTGAAAAAGATTTATTACCAAACGGCTAAATTCTAGACTTGTTCAGATTGAAAGCATTAATTTTGCAGACCACAAATTGAGAGTAGCAGTGAATTAATTATGATTTGTCTTTTTCAAATGGTAGAAAACATTGTGAGAAAAAGAGGAAATGCTGATTACCAGCATTTTTTCCTTTTCCCACAATGTTTTTTGAAGGCATCTTGGGCTTATTCCAAGAGTTTATCAGTTACCTCATCTCTATCATTTTACTAAACTTGAAACAAAACCACAAAATTCTGGACTGGACCAAATTGAACGCACTTTCGGGGAACAAATGAAATGTAGCTAAAAATGATAATATCTGTCTTAGGGTAGAAAATATTGTTGGAAAAGGAGAAAATGCTGGTTACCAGCATTTTCTTCTTTTCCCATGATGTTTTCAAAAGCCTTCTCTTTCGAAGTTTTTGAAACCCCGGATTGTGTGGTAAAGGGTTAACAGATAGAAGATGTGGACTAATTAAATGATAAATCTATGGAAAAGTGCTAGTTTTTATCAATTCCTCCATTTCTCACATTTAAAGACAACTGTCCACAGAAGATATGTCAAAGTTTGTCTACATGATGACGAGGATTAAAGGGCCAGTGTTAAACCCTTATACTGCTAAAAAAGTTTAATGAAACTTTCAAGCTGATAGTAAAAACCCAAAAAATTTTATTTCCTAAATAGAGGATCTTACATGAGTGTTTATGTATTATCATTTTTATCAAACGAGTTGACTAAAATTGTATGATGCGAGCCTTGGCGAGCGTCAAATACATTTTAGTCAACGAGTTTGATAAAAATGATAATACATAAACACGAATGTGAGATTCTATTTATCACATGAAACGAATGACAGACAGGAAAATATCCCGCATCATCACCTTTAGCCTCTATACCGTTCACGGGTCCATGTTTACAGTTGTAGTTTGGTTTCAAATGTGTACATACACAAGTAGATAGTTCTTTGACATTTACACCGAAAGAAGACTGAAATAGTTTACAGAGAGGTTTAGTCCACCTATTTCCACAATAATACTGATTTTAAGAGACTTTTGCTGCATTTCTTGGTTTTTATCAAACACGAAAATCAAAAACTTTCCACGCGTATATGTCTTAGCAACAGTGACGTCATTTTTCCACAAAACGGCGTAACAGTACAAATTCCCGCACAAACTGTGGTTGGTTTCTCTGCCTTCACGCGCTCATGACTGAAAACTGATCAGAACTGGGACGCAAAAAACGATAATACACTAGTGTATTATCAAAAATATGTTATGGGTTTAATACACTGCCGGAGGAGGTTTTATGTGATAATTATTTTTTTGTAAAAATTATTTTGGTATTGGACAGTGTAGATCTAAGATCATAATGACAAGGTTTAAAGGGCCAATATTAAACCCTAATCTTGCTTTTTAAGTTAAATAAAACTTTCAAGCCGATAGTAAAAACCTGAATAATGTTATTCATGCTTATTTTTTGGGGGAAAATTATCTCCTTATCGGACAGTGTAGATCCAAGTTCGGACTGCGTGTTATGTGCAGTGTGATCTTGGATCTACACTGGCCACACAAGGTCAGTGAGTCAGGCTTAGCAGCTTAAGGGTTAACAAAAGTCAATACAATATAGTTTTCTCAAGAGATGTTTATGGAAAGATTGAAATGGCTATGTTTGACCATATTTGTTGACCTTGTAATTAAGTCCCTTCCTGAACCCTTTCACCAGCAAAGCAGGTTCATGCAAAATTGTGATTTTTTTTTTTCATTTAAGGAGTGAAGAAAAAATTTTTTGCTTTCACGGAACTATGAAAAAAAAAACATGATCACACTATGAAACTGTGATAATTACTTATAATTCAGTATCACAGACAACAAAGATGCACATAAAAGATAACGTTACAAACTACATTTTTTTTTGTAAATCCAATGTTGCAGTTTCTACATTCTAGTGCACATTTCATTGATAAAAATTTTCATAGCGCGGGACAACGGCTCGTTTATGACGTAAGAATAATATGTAATTCATGACGTCATCGCAGTATTGAACATTGCAGAGTTAGTAGATTTATTGTTAGAAGTTTAATAAATTATGCTGGTAGGAAGTTGAAAGTTAGATAATTTTACCTTGTAAATTTACTTTGAGTTTTAAGTTTTCGCTTCTAAACTTTACGAATTTGTTGGACATCTTTTTTTTTCAATTTATGATATTCAGAGAAAATAAACTTAGCTAGCATTTGAAGTTCGGACTCAGTATAAAATCAGAAAGAAAAACATTATGAAATCTTGTATACATGTTTGTTTACATTAGTTTGACTGCAAAAGTAGTTCAGGCACTGCATGATTTTTGTGGTATTTGTCGAAGACAATACCACTATGAGTTCAAGATTGAATTTTGAAGACCATGTATCGTATTTTGTGCGAAGCCGAAGGAAATAAACCCAATTAAACTCAATTTTTCTCAGGCAAATGAGTTTTTCGGCAGCACTCCGATATGTAATTGGAAATGGCATGTTAAAATACCCTGGGTGAGGCCATCGGTCATGGAAATACTAATTTTTGATTGAAAATAGCTTCACTCGCTCATAGCCTTCTATTGGCGCAATGATACAAAATTTGTCTCCAATCACTTGGTCCTGGGCTTTTTCGTTCCAAAACCAGTTCGTCCCAGGGCTTGTTCATCCAATGATTGCGCGCTACTCCATTTATTTGGGCATGAATATTTATAGATCGAAATAATTGATTGTAATGTTGGGAATAAGTGTTAACGGCCAAAGATATTTCAGAATCATAGTTTTAAGGTACAAACTTAATTTTATTCGATATATTCACATGGTTTCTCTCTCTCTATCCATCATGCATCCTACTGTCAAGGGACGTTACTCCTGACTCCTAATGATCAAAGGGAGACCACCAATACACAAATAATCCTAACTTTGTCATGAGTACTCTCCCTTCCACCAAAAATGGAATTCATTTGCTTAGTAGGTTGACTTTCAAGCCAATATTTGAATAATATTTTTCTTTTTCTTTCAAATTATTAATTCCACACAATGGCTTCCTTGACAAATACCACTTCAGGGTTCTCAACGCTTTGATTTTTTATGGAGCTACGAACAAATTTTTTCAGCCAATCAGAACTCGACAATATGCATGAAAACAACTAATAGTGAATTATACCTCCATGAAAACAGAAACAATTCTTTTCATTCCTTAAATGGCAAAGAAATCTCGGAAAATATTGCAGAGCTAATAGTATAGAAGATTGGACTACACCATCTGTAGTCTCAGATCTTGATCTACACTGTCTGCCAAAAATTCTTAAGTTGTTCTCAGATATTTTAGTAGGATTTACTTGATAGTAAATGATTGATTTATTGTACTATGAAAGTGCTGTCTTGTTTTTGACATTACCTTCAAGTGATTTATTGCTGAGCCCTGGTAGCTCAGTCGGTAGTGTGCAGGACTAGTGAACGGGAGGTCGCTGGTTCGATCCCTGGCTTGGCCAATTTCTTTCCGAAGATTGATGATAGTCATTGCAACAGGATTCATTCCTCTCTTATCGCTGATCGTTGTTTCAGTGATGGTAATGTGGGAAAGCAGCCAGTGGCTTGGAAAGAATATTGTGCGGAGTACTGGTAACAGAAACCAAGGGAAAGCATGGATAGGTGCACTGGCTGGCGAGATGTAACTGAAATAATGTTGAAAATGGCTTTAAACAGCGTATGACCATAAAGTGATTTATTGTCATATTTTTACTTCAAAGTCTTTATTCATTTACCATGGTAAATTGGTGGGGGTGTTCATTATTTTTTCAATTCAGAGGAAATTATAAAATGTGACAGTCAGGGTGACCTTTTTTTGTTAGGATAATTATATTTATGAAATAAACGTGTAGTCAGTTCATCAATCACTGTCATTCATAGTTAAATCAAGTTAATCTTCTTCATTGATTTGCTAATACTAATTTAGACCTTTACAGCACAAAAAATGTTTAAACTGGTCCAAATTTGAAGCATTTGCAGACAACAAAATAATTGTGACTGAAAAATTAAAATTTGTTATGGGGAGGATAGAAAACATTGTGGGAAAAGGAGAAAATGTTAGTCACAATGTTTTCAAAAGGCGTCTTTCTCAGGGCCGTTAAAAGTCGGGATTGTGTGGTAAACCGTTAAACCTTTATAACGCAATCCTGAGTTCTAATGACACTGTGAAAGAAACCTTATGAAAACATTGTGGGAAAAGGAAAAATTGCTGGTAACCAGCAGTATGAAAACACTGTGGGAAAAGGAAAAAATGCTGGTAACCAGCATTTTTTCCTTTTCCCACCATGTTTTCTACACTATCAGAGATACATTTTGAGCTACATTTAAATTATCGTCAGCAATTGCTTTTAATTTGGACAGGTCTACATTTTTGTCATGTGGTAAAGTGTTAAATCTTTATCAGATGTCAAATCTTTTGCTATAATGAAAGTATTGGCAGGCAACAAATTGTGGACTCAGAGAATGGATTTGTCTTTGTAAGCATAGAAAACATCCTCAGTAAAATGAAAGAAAAATCTTGTTACCATCATTTTCTCCCTTTCCCACATTGTCTCCAAAAGCCTTCTCCTCCAGGTTTGTAAAAACTCAGAATCTTTGGTACAGGATTAAACTCTGAATCTAAATCCTGGATATTGTAAAAAGAGCCCTTGATTGGTTAATCCCCTAGCAAACTACACAATTTTAGACTGGTCCAACTTCAAAGCCTTTGCATTATGACTTATTAAATGTTACAAATTAGGAAATTATCGTAGAAAACACCGTGGGAAAAGAAGAAAATGCTGGTTATCAGCATTTTCTCCTTTTCCCAAGATGTTTTCAAAAGGCTTTTCTATCAGGGTCGTTGAAACTTGGGATTGTGTGATAAAGGGTGAAGTACTTTAGGATTTTCATTTATCTGTTTTTCAGCATATTTTTAAATCTAGAAGCACAGATAATGAGAAGAAGGGCCAATTAAAAGTAGATTTTAGAACGTCTTAACCATAAGCGCGACTCAGGAACCTTTTGAGAACAGTTTTGATCAAGATCAGACCATGTTCTGTGCAGTCTGATCTTGGATCTACACTGTCTGATAAGGAGATATATTTTACCAAAATAGATACCTTTGAAATAGCAAAATTTGGGTTTTTACTATTTTTTTAGAATTTTCTTTTCAGTTATTTAGCACGATAAGGGTTAGATAATGATCAGAAATATTACTGTATAAGGAAAGAAAGGTAAATAAAAAGGCTTTTTTGACCCTCTTATGGAAATGAAGTTCTGTTTGTAGAAATCATGTGGCTATACCTGAATGTAACTTTATGATATGTTACATACTTATAACAGACTATTTTAATTGACTGATGAACCATGTAAAATCCCTCAAATGAAAAGAAAAAAATATTGGTCTTGTTTGAAAACGCGCCCCTGCAATGCAAGTCTATCATTGCGAAATTTGTGTCCCAATTATTAGCCATTTTTAGGACAACCCATTTAGGATTTACCCTTTGCCAGACAATGAAATTTTAGACTTGCCTAAATTGAAAGCCTTTGCAGACAACAAATTAAAAGTGACTCAAATGATGAGATTTGTTTTCTTAAATGGTGTAAGAAAACCTGGGAAAAGGAAAAAATGCTGGCTATCAGCATTTTTTCCTTTTCCCCTTCATAATTTGAACTTCCAAATAGAAACTTCTTGTTTTTAATAACATTAATTTGTCAGCAGCAAAGGCTTTGAATTTGGACAAGGCTAACATTTTTTTTTTGTATGGTAAAGAGTTAACCCTGTACCACACAATCCAGAGTTTCAAGGACCCTAATGAAGAAAGCTTTTTAAAACATTATGGGAAATGAAGAAAATGCTGGTTACCAGCATTTTCTTCTTTTCCCATTATGTTTTCTAACCTTTGAAATAGAAATATTAGGTTTTGATTAACATTTAATTTGTGGTCTGCAAGGCTTTCAATTTGGACAAGGCTAACATTTGTTTTTTAGCTCACCTGAGCACGAAGTGCTCAGGATGAGCTATTGTGATCACTCACCGTCAGCGTCCGTCGTCCGTCCGTCTGTCAGTCCGTCCATCGTCCGTCCGTTCACATTTCTTTGTTTACACTCCAGCATCTACAATTTTTAACCAATCAGCACCAAACTTGGTCAAAATATATTTGACCATAAGATCTCGGATGAGTTCGATTATGGGTCTAATTAGACCAGAACAACTGGAGTTATTTGCCCTTGAATTAGAAAAATTGCTATATTTGACTTTGTTTACACTCTAGCATCTACAAATATCAACCAATCAGCACCAAACTTGATCAAAATATAAATGACTATAAGATCTGGGATGAGTTCGATTATGGGTCCAATCGGACTAGAACAACTGGAGTTATTTGCCCTTGAATTAGAAAACTTGCTATATTTGACGTTGTTTACACTCTAGCATCTACAACTTTTAACCAATCAGCATCAAACTTGGTCAAAATATATTTGACCATAAGATCTCGGATGAGTTCGATTATTGGTCTAATCTGACCAGAACAACTGGAGTTATTTGCCCTTGAATTAGAAAGTTCTATAGAATAGTTCTTTGTTCGGAGCATAACTTTGTCATGTCCAGTCCGATTGACTTGAAACTTGGCATTTGTGTTGTTGCAATAATACGGAGTGCAGTGTGAAAGAACCATAACTCTACCTCGCACTGTCTCTGAGTTATTTCCCTTTGATCGTCATTTTTACAGCATTTTCTGCTTGTCCAGAATATAACTTTGTCATCTCTACCCTGAACATCTTCAAATTTGGTATGCATGATTGTTAAAAAATTACGGAGTGCAGTGCACAAGAACCACAACTCTTCCTAGCACAAATTTTGAGTTATTCCCCCTTTGACCTTCATTTTTATAGCATTTCTTGCTTGTCTGGAGCATAGCTTTGTCATCTTAAGTAGGAATGACTTGCAATGTGGTATGCGTATTTGTTGCAATATTTGGACGTGCAGTGCACAAGAATTGTAGCTCTACCTCGTGCTGTCTTTGAGTTATTTCCCTTTGATCGTCATTTTTACAGCATTTAGTGCTTGTCCGGAATATAACTTTGTCATCTCAAGTCAGAACGACTTCAAACTTGGTATGCATGTTTGTTACAATATTACCGAGTACAGTGCGCGAGAACAATAACTCTACCTAGCGTTGATTTTGAGTAATTCCACTTTGATCTTCATTTTTACAGTATTTCTTGCTTGTCCGAATGGAACTTTGAAGTCTAAAGTCAAATTGACTTGAGACTTGGTAAACATGTTTGTTGCATTACCTGCCCTTTGTGATTATTGTACCTCCTTGACAACTGGTGGTGGTACGGGCATATCTTGCGACAATTTGCCGCTCTTGTTTCATTACCATTTGGCCTTGAACCTCGATATTTGGTATTTATCTTCATTGTAGACCTTTACTGCTTAGTACTCAGGTGAGCGATATAGGACCATAATGGTCCTCTTGTTTTTGTATGGTAAAGATTTAACCCTTTACCACACAATCCAGAGTTTCAAGGACCCTAATGAAGAAAGCTTTTTAAAACATTAGGGGAAATGAAGAAATTGCTGGTTACCAGCATTTTCTTCTTTTCCCAGTATGTTTTCTAACCTTTGAAATAGAAATATTAGGTTTTGATTAACATTTAATTTGTGGTCTGCAAGGCTTTCAATTTAGACAAGGCTAACATTCGTTTTTTTTTTGTATGGTAAAGAGTTAACCCTTTACCACACAATTGCAAGTTTCAAGGACCCTGAAGAAGAAAGCTTTTGAAAACACTATGGGAAAAGAAGAAAATGCTGGTTACCAGCATTTTCTTCTTTTCCCAGTATGTTTTCTAACCTTTAAAAAAGAAATATTAGGTTTTGATAATCATTTAATTTGTGGTCTGCAAGGCTTTCAGTATGGACAAGGCTAACATTTGGTTTTTTTTATGGTAAAGAGTTAACCCTTTACCACACAATTGGAGTTTCAAGGACCCTGAAGAAGAAAGCTTTTGAAAACATGATGGGAAATGAAGAAAATCCTGGTAACCAGCATTTTCTTCTTTTCCCAGTATGTTTTCTAACCTTTGAAATAGAAATAGGTTTTGATTAACATTTAATTTGTGGTTTGCAAGGCTTTCAATTTGGACAAGGCTAACATTTGGGTTTTTTTTGTGTATGGTAAAGAGTTAACCCTTTACCACACAATCCTGAGTTTCAAGGACCCTGTAGAAGAAAGCTTTTGAAGACATGATGGGCAATGAAGAAAATGTTGGTAACCAGCATTTTCTTCTTTTCCCAGTATGTTTTCTAACCTTTAAAATAGAAATATTAGGTTTTGATTAACATTTAATGAGTGGTCTGCAAGGGCTTTCAATTTGGACAAGGCTAACATTCGTTTTTTTTGTATGGTAAAGAGTTAACCCTTTACAACACAATTGCAAGTTTCAAGGACCCTGAAGAAGAAAGCTTTTGAAAACATGATGGGAAATGAAGAAAATGCTGGTAACAGGCATTTTCTTCTTTTCCCACTATGTTTTCTAACCTTTGAAATAGAAATATTAGGTTTTGATTAACATTTAATTTGTGGTCTGCAAGGGCTTTCAATTTGGACAAGGCTAACATTTTTTTTTGTATGGTAAAGAGTTAACCCTTTACAACACAATTGCAAGTTTCAAGGACCCTGAAGAAAAAAGCTTTTGAAAACATGATGGGAAATGAAGAAAATGCTGGTAACAGGCATTTTCTTCTTTTCCCACTATGTTTTCTAACCTTTGAAATAGAAATATTAGGTTTTGATTAACATTTAATTTGTGGTCTGCAAGGGCTTTCAATTTGGACAAGGCTAACATTTTTTTTTGTATGGTAAAGAGTTAACCCTTTACAACACAATTGCAAGTTTCAAGGACCCTGAAGAAAAAAGCTTTTGAAAACATGATGGGAAATGAAGAAAATGCTGGTAACAGGCATTTTCTTCTTTTCCCACTATGTTTTCTAACCTTTGAAATAGAAATATTAGGTTTTGATTAACATTTAATTTGTGGTCTGCAAGGGCTTTCAATTTGGACAAGGCTAACATTTTTTTTTGTATGGTAAAGAGTTAACCCTTTACAACACAATTGCAAGTTTTAAGGACCCTGAAGAAGAAAGCTTTTGAAAACACTATGGGAAATGAAGAAAATGCTGGTAACCAGCATTTTCTTCTTTTCCCACTGTTTTCTAACCTTTGAAATAGAAATATTAGGTTTTGATTAACATTTAATTTGTGGTCTGCAAGGCTTTCAATTTGAACACAGCAATATTTTTTTTTGTATGGTAAAGACTTAACCCTTTACCATACAATCCCGAGTTTTGAGGACCCTAAGAAGAAAGCTTTTGAAAACACTATGGGAAATGAAGAAAATGCTGGTAACCAGCATTTTCTTCTTTTCCCAGTATGTTTTCTAACCTTTGAAATAGAAATATTAGGTTTTGATTAACATTTAATTTGTGGTCTGCAAGGCTTCAATTTGGACAAGGCTAACATTTGTTTTTTTTGCATGGTAAAGAGTTAACCTTTTACCACACAATCCCGAGTTTTAAGGACCCTGAAGAAGAAAGCTTTTGAAAGCATTGTGGGAAAAGAAAAAAATCCTGGTAACCAGCATTTTCTTCTTTTCCCACAATGTTTTCTAATCTTCTCAAAGCAAATTTCAATTCTAGCATCATATTTGTTTTGTTGTCTGCAAATGCTTTCATATTGGACTGGTGCAAAATTTTGATGTTTGGTAAACGGTAAAAAGTTTTCTTCCAGCCCACATTTATCTTTCCTGATCTAGCTGGTAGTTGTCTAGTGGTCTGCAGACAGTCTGTGTTGTAATGGATCAAAGATGATAAAACCATCTGTATTGATTACCATTTTCCAGACATCTTAACTCTTCACCAAACGATGAAATTTTTGACTGAGCTAAAGTGAGAACATTAATTTTGCAGACTTCAAATAAAATGCAGCTGAATTGATGATTTCTTTCTTTGATAGAGAAGAAAACATTGTGGGAAAAGGAGAAAATGCTGGTATACCCAGCATTTTCTCCTTTTCCCACAATGTTTTCAAAGCCGTCTTAATCAGGGTTGTTAAAACTCGTTGTGTGGTGCAGGGTTAATTCATCTTGCAACAGAATACTTTTACTTGTAAGCAAGATGAGATATGACCCATTGGGAACAATTTTTATTCTTTTGTTGCATTGTTTTGACATGTATTTATGTGTTTATTCCTTTACCAAACAATATTGTATTGTCAAGACCCCAAGGAAAAATGGTTATGACAACATTGTTGGAAAAGGAGAAAATAATGGTATTAAACCAGTTAAAATCAGTTCTAATATAAAGTTCTCTGATTGCTAATCTAATGTCTGACCTTGTAATTTAGAGCCAGAACAACAGAATGGCTGATCAGTACTGCGCCAGCTTCTTTCTTGTTTCTAGAAAGCAAAATCTTTTAACATACAAAAATGTATGAACCTATTCTTGATATATACAGGGTGTCCAGAAAGTAAGGTAACACTTTTGTATATTTATAATATGGATTTAAATTTTAGATGAAGAGTTGAAAATATATATTCATGCATATAAAATATCTAAGTTTTTTGACTGAAAG